>OV656823.1:20005000-21502530 GCA_927399485.1 Calamotropha paludella
TTCCATAGCAAAAGGGTTAGATTTAAAAAGTGTGGTTTACAATACTAATTCTTTTTTAACACCAACCAAATTTGGATGTAGATTTTATTTCTATATTTTATAGTGGGTTGCAGTTTGATTATCATTGATTTAAAAAGTTATTATCATTTAAATGCACATTGAAATAATCTCTCAAAATTTTACTTGTAATAAAAATTTGTGATAAGAAATATAAGTACTCACAATGGCAACCACTTCGTGTTCAGGTATGGAGTGTTTCTGCGCCATATCACGCAGCTCCTGGATGAGATCGCGTATGGGCTTTTCATCCGCCAACTCGTCTAGTAGAGCCTGCGTCAGCTCACGACGCGCTTCCTGTACACGTATTTAAATGTTAGTATCTATATAAACAAAAAATTCCCTGTAACAGTGTTTGACTGCGATGAATTCCAAAACGACTTAACCGATTTTAATGTAATTTTTTTCATTTTGCTGGTTTTTTCCAACTTAGGACATAGGATTGGTTACATTTTATTTCGTAACACAGCAAAGCGTAGCCTGGTCAGTTAGTTCTTTAATAAAAGTACGATCCTGTGATTAAGACTCTTCTAAAAGAGACAACAATTTTTGTTAGGGTTGTATTATGGTTTAGTCTCAGTTTCATTTTGACGTGACAACGTCTTAAATTAGGTTGCGGCTGGGAGTCACTTATGAAAAAGTGTAACGCTCGGTAACGTTACGATGAGTCACCGAACGAGAGAGAGGCCCGCCGAATGCCTTGCGTCTCTCTCCCACTCAACTATGATCGGTCTGCCGCGCGCATTGTGCAATTTAATTATATTCATATCAATAAATATTCTACCGAGAAAAAGAAGTTGTCACGTAAAATCTTCGCCCGTAAAACCGACTTTACAGGCAAAAAAAAAAAAAAAAAAAAAAAAAAAAAAAAAAACCATTTTTATTTTTAATAATATAATCAATTTCAGTGTATTACTTAGGCGAACGTGTTTATAGGATATAGTCAATGAAAGAATCGACCAGGATAACATCATTTGCCTAAACTCGAAACAGTTATTGCTTGGAGAAAGTGATCCAAATCAAAATACTCCTATAATTATGACAATATAATTAGGTTAGATTAGAACTGCTGCCAATAAAAATAAAATTTTAATTGTACTTGCACCCTCCTTGCCCACCCCTGGCGAGAATGCCTTAGTATGGATTCAGAAATAAATCGATCTTAGGAAAATTGTGTTATAATTTTATAAAAACAATAATAAATCACAGTTTGCATGCATTAATGATCTATTGTAACATAGTTTTATTTCAGACTTATCTAAATTTAAGAAGAAAATTAAAGTGATAAAGTAGACAAAGCTACAGAATCTACAGATTCAACTAAGAATCTGTTGCATATATCTTTCCCCGACTAAATGTTGGTGTTAACTTTGGTCAAAGTTTCGGTAGGACATAAAATGTTAATGACAATATTCTTTATATGATCTTCATCAGTGTATGTACCTGCGAGGCCTGCGCGCGATGGAGACGCAGCAGCTCGGACAGCTCTCGAGAGGCGAACGAGGTGGCCAGCACCTCCTCGCTGCGCCTGTTCAGGGGCAGGAACTCCAGCAGCCTGCAAATCACACTCCATTCTTAGCTCCACACAGTACTAGATATCTTTAATAAATTTATAAATAGGACGACACTAACCCCATTTGTTCTAAAAAATGCAGAACAATTTTTCTGTGAGTTTCTGTGGTAACACTCAAATTTTAAAATAATTACAATTCAAAGTTCAAAATAATTAGAATATGGTAAGATTATATATTGTTACCATACAATCAATGGAAGCTTGTAGATTTTATACAATAAATCAAATATTTTGTTTTTTTTTTAACTAAATATAGATTTGAAACTGGAATCAATTACAAATCAATTTCAAATCAGTCTGTCCTTTTTTATAATTGACACTTTTGTGTCAGTGTCAATTATAAACCTCATTTCTAAATAATGCTTTATAACGAAAACTCTTTCCCCTAAAACAAGCAAGAATTAATTTTGATAATGGTCACAATCTAATTCCTACACATTGCATGTCATAATTACATTTAAAGATTTACAAAAAGTAGATTGAAATGAAATTTGTAATGTGTAGCAACATTAATGACTCTGGCGCAAAAAAACGGCAAAGCCAGTACATGCAGCTTTAATATTCCCCTACAATCACACAAATTTTCACATGAAAATACGCAAAAGATCATGCAGGGGATCACTAATTTTTTAGCCAGTGAATAGGCGACTTCTGGGTTAGTATGTTCCATCGTGGATCCTGTCTTGGCCCCGGGCTTGATTAGGATCAAGAGCGAACCCATTCAAAATAATGAAAAAAAAATAAAGCTATTCTTTCTCAGATTATGAGGCTTACTAACAAAGTTCGCTACCAGCTAAGAGGATAAATTTCAATATCTTTTAGTAAAAAAATGTATTAAGATTCTTTATATATTTATCTTTTTGATTCAATCAATCTGTTCCATTATTTTACATATAAACTGCTCAATAATTTGCCAGTGAACATAAGAAATTAATAACCACAAAAAAAATTAAACTAAAATTAAGCAGATACTAATTAAGTATATGTTAGTATTATATAATTATGTGGTTAAAACTGTATAAGCTACTCGGAGGCGTGGTTGTTTTTAAAGTGAAAACTTCTTTAGCATCAGCAAATTACAATTTTATCTGCCTGATCTAAAAGAATCACTGCCCCATGTTCAGTCCTGTCTGTGAGGGTTTGGTAATGTTTAGAAAATAACAAAAATATTATATTCAAAGTACCTAGACTCAAATATTATAATCGACCGAAGCTACCGATACACATAAAAGAAATTAATAATATTATGACATATAAAATGACTCAAGGTTTTTTTTTTATTTTTTTAGGATTTAGGATGGGTTAGCTCTTGATCCCGGGGGCCAAGACAGAATCACGATGGAACAAGCTAACCCGGGAGGTGCCTAGGGTGAATAGGCACCTTCTGGCTTTGAAAATGGATGGGTTATAAATACTCGGAAATACAGACGCAGGGAGGGAGTTCCACTCCTTTGCTGTGCGCATTATGAAATATGTTGAAAAGCGCTTGGTGCAACAGATAGGAATAGCAACCAAGAAAGGGTGGTAGCCTGCAGTGCGTCTGGATGTCCGATGGATAAAAGGAGATGGCGGTATGAGCAAATGCAGCTCTTGAGCACACTCTCCAAAGTACAGTCTGTAGAACTATAGAAGACCGACAGACACAGATCTCAGGATCACACTTTAATTGACATTGAAAGTGTAATAGTTTTGATTTTTATATTATAGGTTAAGACCCTTTAACTTACAAACTGTAGTTCCCTTATTTTGAAAAGTTACATTTTTTTTTTTCATGACTAACATATTTTAATTGTAAAGTGTGCTCGGTTGTTACTGAAATACATTTACCTATATGAAATAATTGATTGAATGTTACAATTTGTATTTTGTTACCGTTCCAAATAAATCAATAATTATCACAGAAGTATATCGGGACAGCTATTACAATACTCAATAACAACAAGGTATGTATTATTTGTGATAATACGAGTACTAGATAACATAAGACGTGATAGCTACATGCAAAGTCAGTGTTATGTAAACAAACATAAACATTGGAAATATCAACAGAATAGCAAACGCCAATTGCTCGGCGTAACGCTTTACGGTTGGACGCAAATAGATTACGTGCTAATAATAATAGCGCCACAAATAAGCGACCGAACGCGTGCACTACGCAACGGAATACGCGCGTTGTACGTCACGCAATCAGCTGATGGACGGAGCGAGGGGCATGGCAGAGATAAATCTGTAGTAGTGAATACAGATAATTAAAATAAGATAAAATGGTTTTTTTCTGAGCATTCAAAATGTATTTATTGAAAGTCAACTATGCTATGTCTTCGTATGCTGGGAGAAATTGTACTAAGAAGCTGCAAGAAGACTTGGCAAGGGTTGCTTTTTTTCCCTGTAATGTGTTATAGATTTTAATGGAACTTTTTTAGCGCTTGTAAAAATGTATTAGAAAAATAACTTGCCAGAATATTAAGTATGTACCGGTATAATTATTAAAATGAAGGCAATTGTCCCAAATGAATGTATTGTTCAGTACATTCTCTACCTGTTTATATATTTTTTAATTTTTAAGTTCTATCTTATATGATAAATACCATATTTCTATAACTACAACATATCATTTTTTTCCCACTTGAGGGTTCGGAAGCGTGGTAGTTTTTTACATGCGTATTTTATATCTTATAGAAAAATACTAGAAACTATCGTGACTCGACTTCCAAGTAAATTCTCAAGCGGAAATCGAACCCATAACCTTTGGATGTCCGGTCCAATCCTCTCTCAATTGCGCTAACAAGCGTTGTGAACAACCGTTGAAATTTTCGAGTACGTTTTTAGTTTTTACGCTTATCCTTACTAATATTATAAATGGGAAAGTGAGTTTGTTTGTTTGTTTGTTCCGCTTTCATGCCGTAACTACTGCACCAATTGCTTTGAAATTTTGCAGACGTAAAGATAAAAGTCCGGATTAAATAATAGGGTACTTTTTATCCTGGAAAAAAATTATATTCCCGAGGAAAAACAAAAATAATGTTTGCTTGATGGATGGATTGTAGATGGCGCTGTGTGTCGTTTAAAATAAGGTAAAATATTGCAAACGATACGATAATTAATCCCCGTAAATGAGGAATTCCCGAGGGATGACGTACAATTTGTTTTATCGTCTAAACGGTTTTTTTTTACATCTACTTATATGTTGCAAACGAATATGAACATGTAAATTATGAAGCTAAATGATACGAAAATGAATCCTCGAAAATGAGGAATTCTCGAGGGATGACGTACAATTTTTTTTATCGTCTAAGTGGAAGACGTGGAATGATAGCTTACGCTATTTAGTTCTTGAGGTAAGCGATAGATGGCGCTGGGTGTCCAAAATCTGCATGTTTTTGCTCCACAAGGGAAAACATATAATATAGTGTACCATTCAGTTTTGGTTTAACAACTAATTGTATCCAGCGTTACATCGCGCTTCTTAGATTTTTCCGTGGGAATGAGAAGTTTTCTTATAGTTGTGCTTTATACCGCAATATAACCGAATTCCACGCGGGCGAAGCCGCGGGCGGAAAGCTAGTTAGGAATAAATTGGACAGTCCATCTAAAGGCTGTAGGAGAATTTACTTTTGAACAGAGTCGAGTTTTTTTAGTATTTTTCTATTAAAATTATTTACCATTATTTAAAAATTTTGGGCAGTGTTTTACTTTTATCGATAATTATTGGAAATTTGTCGCGAAGAGAGAGAGAGAGAAAGGAAGATATATAAAGAGAGAGAGATGCCCACCTGCCCTCGAGCTGGCCCTTCTTGAGCGCGGTGACGAGCGAGGTGACCCCCCGCTCAGCCTTGACGGTGGCGAACACCTCGAGCGCGAACTCCAGCGCCAGGTTGTCCTTCACCAGGTGCTCGTTCATCAGCACCAGCAGCACCGAGGGGGGCACGCATCCATTTCCTACGCAATTCAATGGGGGAAAGTTGTAGCAAACCCAAAACTGACAGAAACAGCGTGCGGATAACTCTGTTATTGAAAAAACGATTTGAAAGATTCAAGGTGGCTCTGTTAGCAATTGAAACTGTCAAATTGTTTATCCATAACAGCAAAAGTAACAATTGCATTAAAACGAGAATTGTTAGCAAGAATTACATAATCAGCATGCTGAATTTCTTTAATCATAAACAAAGAGAAAAATTCAAAGTCCTACAAGTTAAATATATTTGTTTATTATTCAATATGAGCATTAACATTACATTAATTGAAAATGATATATGCCATTGCTTCCTATATTGGCAGATCTTCTACCGTAAAGCCCCTTAATTTTATTATTTTAAAGCTTTTTTTCTAAAATTCTACTAATTACTAAATACAGATTAAAAATTTACTTTAAGTACTGTTGTTTTGAAGAAATGCTCTAAACATCATCTTTCATCTTTTAATTAACCATTCGTTCTGGAAAATCCTATGCTTGTATCATAAGTGGTATTGGCAACTTATTTGAATTCCTCTTAAAACAATTCAATCATATTTTGTGGAACAGTATTTTAATATGCATTACATGTCTGTATAAATGGTCCTCTGCAACATTAAATCCTGTTTAACTTTAGATAAATTATCTCTAGTTTTTTCCTAATGCAGTATTTTACATTTAGCAGATTCGTTGCGGATGGAAGATTTCCAGAATAAAACTATCTTCATTTTTCACGTAAATCAAGCTCGTAACCTTCATTTCTGGTAATTGTATGTCGCAACGAATCGGTTAAATGTACCTTATGCCATTATAAATTATTAAAAATGTAAGAAGTATGGGATAGATTTCAAAAGCAATCTGCAAATATTTTTGCCAGTGCAAACTAATGGTAGTGGAAAGGTCGTACTTTTTCCGTCAGGGACATGATCTCATTATTTATGTAAATACCATTATGTACAGAACCTTATTCTCTTAGAAATACAGATCACGTAACCGTCTGACTCCGATAAAAATTCATTCCTTTGCGTAAGCTCTTAAGTTTATTTTATTATCTTGAAGTGGGCGCCATATTTTTTAAAACGATAGAATTGTATAATTAAATATAGGCGATTCTGTAACGACATACGACAGTAAACTAAAATTTAAGCAAGCATAATACTTTAACGTTTATTTACTTCCATTAACTTACATTTTTAATTAATTAATCCGTGACAGAAAAATAAAGTTAAATTATTATATTACTAGCTTTTACCCGCGGCTTCGCCCGCATTTTTTTATTTTTTTTTTTCAATAAAAAGTATCCTATATTACTTGTAATAACTCTTAGAATATATGTACGAAGTTTCATGATGATCGGTTTAGTAGTTTTTGCGTGAAAGCATAACAAACAAACTTACATTCACATTTATAATATTAGTAGGGATTTATTTATTGTCCCGTGGCTACTATCAACGGTTGACGTACATTTGTCGTCGCCCTAAGTTGTTCCACGCGATCACTATTGCACTACGCCGACACCAGAGAGCGCATTGACGCAACCTGGCTCTAATGGTGTGCTTTTTTTATTGGTTAACTTTATAATAATTTTAAGAAATCCCATTTTGGATTATTTTAAGAGGAGGTTATTTTTATTAGCAAATATATATTACTCATACAGATTGTCATATGGATATAATGTTTCACTCACTAAGAGACAAACACATATTTATTAAATAAGTAAGTAATATAAAGGTATTCTTTTTTATCAATCATACTATCTACTCTTAATGTGATTCAAGTTCGACAATTAGAGATTTTTTTTTAATGGGTTTGCTCTTGATCCCAATAAAGCCCGGGAGGCAAGACAGGATCCACGATGGAACGAGCTAACCCAGAAGGTGCCTAATCAGCCTGGATTTAAAAACGGATGGGTTATAAGTACTCAGAAATACAGACGTAGGGAGAGTTCCACTTTGCTGTGCGCATTATAAATGATGTTGATGTCACTATAGACGCGTATAGTGGTGTCTCACTTTGACAATCTAACTTCTATCGATCTAAGAATCATGATAAGGCTTCTGGAGTGATTGGCGAACTGTTGCACTAGTCTATTATTAACGGCAGAAATTTTTTTTGCTAACCATACATGAAGCGTCTTTGGAATGCCTACAACACCTTTTGAATTTTTATGAGACTAACACACGGCAATAGTTCATATATTTTAATGAATATGTGTGTATATATAAATATTATTTATCTATCTATCTATTATCGACTTAATTTATGAAAAACTAACATTAAACGTCTTAGTAAAGCGCGAAACGAACTTGCCTTACGGTCTACAGAGAAATTGATTGCATGTTTGAAACTGTTGCAAAAAAAAAATTCTTTTCAACGTTGTAAATTGACTATTTTTGGGATAACAATAATAGCAAACAATTTGATTAAACTTATAAGCGCTACTATTATATGTATAATATTAATTCTATTATAAATATATATACCCTACTAGGAACCTTGCATCTGTCTGTATATAATCAGGATCATTAACGTTCCATCAACCAATTTTCAAAATAAACTTTACGAAGTAAATCTGAAATTTTCAGATGGCTCTCAGTCTACAATTTTTTTTCTAACTACATATATTGAACTACATCTTATAACCGTGAGCCATCAAGTCAAACGGCTGTGACTAATTGTCAGAGGTTCACATAAACTGTTACCGCGGCGTTACCGTTACGCTATAAATAAACCGTACATTAAGCATTAAGCAAAATTGTGAATTAAATTTCCTTTCTAAATATGTTTACTGGTATACGTTCATCTCAATAAAGGTTATGAACATATAAAAAATATGACAGTTAAAATTTTTGATTGCAAGCACTTTCATAAACATTTTTTATTAGTTTATAATATAAAAAAATTTTAAAATAATGTTGTCATTAACTTTTTATCATATAATTAAGCATCACCATACTTTATTAATTTATTTGCAAACTGCAACCTTTTGTATTACTTTAATATTATTTAATATTTCTTAAAGCATTAATTTTGAACATATCAAATACTGGAAAGGATGTTTATGATTTAATAATAATAATCTCTTAATTTCGGTTCTATGTAATTATCTATTGGAATGAATTATTAGAACAATGAGAAATTAACGACAGTTTCATAGTTGACGGTACAAATAAACTAAATACTTTTACTCACCGATCCAAAGGGCAGTCATACGAGCAAGTTTGATGCGCTGCTGTGGCTCGAATCCTTTCAGGTAGACGAGCACCTGGAAACAATTCAGATAGTATCCTTTTTGTGTATAATAATTAGCTCCGTGGTGGAGTAGCTTGCAGATCAGTTTTCATGGTAAAGCTACCCCGAGGTCTCAGGTTTGTTCCCTGGTTGGATTGGGTATGTAGAAAACTAACTTATTTATTAGCTCGAGTCTGGGTGTTGTGATACTGTTCGAATACCATAACACAAATGTGTATTCTTTAGCTACTTGGGTTCAGAATAATTTATGTCTAACCTTTATTTATTAATGAAAACCCTACCTGTATTATACACATAGACATCATTAACGAGGTATTACAGTACAAGTAGAAATAAGTAAAGGAAAAAGGCAACAATACACATATCTCAATATTTTCATATCTATATCTATATCCATATTTTCATTAGGTTTTTAATATAGACCACAAACAAGTTTACAATATATAATCTAATTAAGTTTTAACATATATTAATTGTCTATTGCAAACCCAACATCTCTGGTCACAAATTTTTGTTATATTATGTTAGAGAGCTCATCATTGAGCATATAGCAAATACATTAAATTAGGTAACTATGTTATATAAATTAAGGATCTGTGATCTATAAAACAGTGGTTATTTCTAGATCACAGATTCCTCAGTCTCCATTAACATTTTTTTATAGCTACGAGCATTAGTACAATGTTTATTAGTTAATTAGTTAAATTGTACAATGTTTTTTGAATTTTTGTGGAAAAGCCATTGAGTTCCGGAATAAAATAAAAAGTTTGCGGTGATGTGGATAAGCAATAAGGAGGTGACGGCATATAGCCGTATGTCAGAAGACGTAGGTTCGAAGTCTACCTGATATATATTTAAATCGTTATCTGTATCTATACATTTTAAATAAATAAAGTAAGAGATTTGTTTATTTCCCCACCACCCACAGAAGAGGGATCGTTAATAGATTGATGATGGTGACAATGAACGATGACCTCTGCAGTCGAGTGGTTTAAATATAGCTTATCATGGTAACACCACTTCAAGATCGAGGGTTTGAGCCCCGCTTGGGTCAAGGTATGAAATCGAAAAGGCAAGGTAGGTAGTTTTTAGGGAATGCAATCTCGTTCTCGCGAGATCTCGGCCTTTTTTAACGAGATTGATCTCGGACGAAAAAAAGGCGAGATCTCGCGAGTTTAACGAGATTGCACTTGAGTATAAAAACGTCTTATTTGAAGCGCGGACTGACACGGACGGAGTTGCTATCTGTCGTTACGTCGTTACGTTTTTCTTTCATTTGATTAGTATATTTTGTTAATTAATCTGTAATTTCTAATAGTCTGACTAATTGGTATATATTGTTAATTAATCTGTAATATCAATTAGAGGCAAATATATCTAACTGGTTGAAAAGCCTATTATGAGATTTAGTCATTCTATTAATAGGACAACGAAACCGAGCGTTAGTTCGACACGATGCACTATAAAACAAATCATGAGGACGCGTTGATCGCGTGTGATTTCTTATTGGTGTCCTATACAGGGATTTAAAACAGCTTTATAAGGATACACTTTCATAAGGGTTACACATTGAATCTGTTACAGAATTATTCCTATATCACTTATTTGGGTGTTTTGAACCTGTTTTGCGTCGAACACTTATAAAAGTGTAACAGATACGTTTTCTGTTACCAATCTGTTAGAAACTGTTTTACGTTTAACTATCTATGTGTATACACAGTACACCAACATAGGCACTTCAAAGTACCCAAATCATTAGTGAGCTGTCGCATAGTAATGCCAATGTGAACCTTATTGACTGTAACAGATATTAACACTTATGAACCGGTATTTTCTAAAACAGATTCAAAGTGTTACAGTTTCTTTCTGTTTAACTTTTAAAACATTAATGAAAAACAGTGTTCAGAACACTATTCGGATACCGCTAAAATTCCTAGTCCTATATCTAATTTCGTTGGTCAGTTCAGTTCAATTATATTTGTTATGACATAAATCATACAACAGCATCTCTTCCAATTGATTACGTCTCGAATTTAAATCTAGAATCTCATAAAGCTTAAGTAATTCTATATATGGTATTTTTTTCTTGGCACATTTATAATGCATACAACGTAAATATTTCTTGTGCACTAATTCAAGTTTACTAATATATTTCTGATAAATTGGGTTCCAAATACTAGTAATAGGCAATAATAGATTCAATAATCGGTCTATTTACCTTTTTCATTTCCTCCTCGAACATCTTTTCGAGGTATTTGTATCGGCGCATCAGCTTCACAAACACCTGTAACAACAATCTTCAATGTAGACAAGTGTTTAACGATCAAGGTACACACTGTGCTATTACACAACATCAGAAGTAATTAAACGAGTGAGGTTTCTCAACATTGATTGTTCAGGACTCTAGCCATGATTTTCATCATCCAATAAACACTAATAAATAAATAATTAACACTTTGATAGCAATAACATACTATAAGATAGAAATCGGTCACATATGAAATAAATAAAATTCTGTATATGTGAAGTATAATGAAAACTTGTTCGTTTTGTAGGTGAACAATACAAAACTTGAAGCTTATTAAAACTTCAATTTTATAAGTTTTTTAATTCAAGACAGTACAGCTTCTTATCAAAAAACAAATACATAAATAGTTATTTATAAGCTACATGGATAAGCCAAAAGTTGTGGTACTACGTAAAGTTTTAAAAGTTATCACTTTTTAATTTTTAAATTACTAAAAAAAGTGACTATTTATTATGGATTTTAACTTTGAAATAACCCTTATGACTGAGATGATGTAAACTACAGTTTTGTTATATTGAGGATATTTTAAGGAATAATTTAAACCACATTTATATTTTTTCCTGTTTTTCTTAAATAAGCACTTAAAATATTATCCTAATATCTCTATTTATTATTTCAAACCAAAATTAGCCTGGAAGAGATTTCTATTAAGTAATAAGGCTGCCTGTTTGTATACTTTTCTTTGTTGTCCTTTCTGTATTCCATTTGTGTGTGCAATGAAGCTATTTATTATATTTTTTACTAGAAAGATACTTTATTTTTTATTTATACTTTATTGCACAAGGCAAATGGCAGTCTTTTAGACATTCTCTACCAGTCAACCAGAGTACAGAAACAATAAAAGGCTGTACATACTTATTTAATTTAAATTATTGTAAATAACCGAATAGAACTCAATAATATGAAACAGATATATACTTGTACAAATAGGACATATTGTATAATTACAACTAAGTATATACATAAATATATACATCCATCTTTACAAAAATTCCCTGTCAGTGTTAGACTGTGATGGACTCTGAAGCTGCAAAACCGATTTTGATGTTATTTCATATTACTGAATTGGTTGCCACTTAAGACATAGGATAGGTTTCATTTTAACACGTTAATCACCACGATAATACCACAAAAATTTTCACTTCACACATTTTTTCAAAATGTATCAAGAAAACTTAATGTATCATAAAAAAAATTATTTGCCAAAATACCCAGAAAAACTATTTTTATGTCACACATATATGACTGACTATATTACATTTTTTTAACTATGTTTATTTCATTTTATTGTTTGTAGTGAGCCAAGAAATTTTCAGGTTTTGTTCCTGATAGGCCAAGCTTCGAAACATGATGGAAATGTATCATTTGCGTCGGACATCTGTGATTGACGTGGCTTTCTACCAAATCGCGTACGTCAGACATATGTCTGACATGGCCCATGAAGAACTTCTTAGCGTCAGACACATATGAGTGACATGGCGATTAACGTGTTAATTTATATTATAACACAGCAACGCGTGGCCGAGTCACCTAGTACATGCATATAAATAGAAGTATACATAATTTACTAACATAAATATATATAATAATGATTTCTAAAACATAAGTACTCTTACACTTTACCTGTTCAAAGTTGCGCATGGTGTCCATATCTTCGCTGGCGGCGAAGATGCAGGTGTTGGTCTTGGGGGTCTCGCCGTCCATCGACACCGACCCGCCTGGCACTGCAACACATGTCCACGTAAGAGAGAGGAAGTGCACACAGAATTACAGGTGATAGGAGGAATCAATCAGTAATGAACGAAGGTTGTCAACAACAATTTCAGGACTCTAGCCAATTCTTTCATCATTTTAATTCTATATGATATCTTGACTGCTTCTGATTACTCGATACCAGACCGATATTTACTCGCAAGTACTTAGACTAATCGCCAATATCGAGTACTCAGCGAGAACCTACTCTATTTTCATATATGGTAATTTGTTATTAGGTTTCTTGTAAAATTCTTAACGCAATAGTCAAACTAATAACTGTTCGAGTAATGACTAGGAAGATATAAATGAAGGCTTTCCAGGTCTTTACAAGAAAATTAGGCGTCATACTATGGCTGTGGCTAATTCTATTTCAGCCGAAAATCTGAAATTAGGGACTTAAAGCCTAATTGTTGGCTCAAAAGCGCAATCGCTTACGACTTAATAGCGCTTAAACAATTTACTTTTACCCAGACGTACAGAAGAGTTATTTGAAATAAATTATCTTACTGTGTATTTATTTTTTAACCCCACCCAAAAGCAAATATTTTATTATAATTCCTTCTAATGGCAATTCTGAAGTTCACGCTCAAATTAAAATGATCTCTGCAAAAAGTAGATACCAAACTCCACATGTGGTATCATATGGGTATTTGGTATAGATACCCGAGACCGATACCACGAACTCTGCCTACACTAGACGCCTAAGGGCCGATTTCACCGTTGAAATTAAACGCGATCAATTCGAGCTAAACTCAGTTTAGGCGTTAAACGGCGTTCCGTTCTCAACTTTGGGTTTCACCGGCATAAACTAAACGGCGTTTAAGCTAAACTTGGTTCAATTCCTGAACGGCCGATTTTCGACGTTTAAGGTATCTAAACGCGTTTAAGAGCGCTGTCAAATCAAATTGTCAGATCCAGCTGATCATAATTGTGCAGTGTTTGTTTTTTTCGTTCTTGTTTTATCGATGATGAAAAGAGCATTGGAGCTCGCTTTTGACGAAACCTTCGATGAGGATGAGTTTGTTGTTCGTCGCTCCAGGTGGATACGCGAGAGAGAAGAACATTTTGAAACTCTTGATGATAAAGATATTGTAACTAGATTTCGCCTTACAAAACCAACTGTTTTTTCGGTATTGGAATCAATTGGAGTTACAGGATGAGATCCACCAAACCCAATTAGACTTTTATAAGAGAGCTAGATTTCCATATGTCATAGGTGCCATAGACTGCACTCATGTTAAGTTTATAAAATCACCAGGTTCGTTTAATTTAAACCTATATTTCAATAAAGTGTGCCAAAATACATTATTTAAAAATATGTTATTAAAATATTTTTAGGTGGAGAAAATCCAGAGATTTTTCGTAACAGAAAAAACTACTTTTCACTCAATGTTCAAGCCATCTGTAATGCAAAATTGGAATTTACTGATATTGTTGCTCGTTGGCCAGGGGGGACACATGACTCATATATTTTAATAACTGTTATAGAAGAGCAATGTTTGAACAAGGTCATTATGGAAGTGCTGTTCTTGTTGGAGATGCAGGCTATGCATGTAACAGTTATATGATGACTCCATTAGATCAATGCAATACTGTGGCTGAAAACTTGTACAATGAATCTCAAATACGGACAAGAAATTGTGTAGAAAGATTGTTTGGAGTCTGGAAAAGACGTTTCCCTGCCATGGCTATTGGTTTAGGGGTTTCAGTACAAAATTCATTTCCAATAATCATTGCCACAGCTGTATTACATAATATTGCTAGAAGAGGAGGTGAATCTATGCCACCTAATGATAACCAAGTGATCAATCCAGCTTTTTGGGATACTATATTAGCACAAGGCAATATTAATAATGGAAACAAGGACACAGGAAGAGCACAAAGAACCAACCCCAGTCATAGAAGGCGCTATGAATTTATAAATAACTATTTTGCTCAGTAAGTTGACGACAAATTTTATTGTTTTATGTAAATCTGCAAATGGAAACTAACACAACTACTTATCTGGAGATATTTTCTGATTTGTTTGTTAACTCATGGTTTCAGTGCAGTACATTCAATACATTGAAATCAATAGACCAACAAGACAGGTTCTTTAAAGCATGTAGCATATAGATATGAAAACCAACTACTTTTAAAATGTGTATTACAATATTGCTTTTTTTATACTTTCAGATTACCAAGATAAATAATAGTTCATTGAATCAAATTCGAAATGGAAATATAACCTGACAATCTAATAATTATATTCATGTAATTGTTCAAAAATGATATTGAAATTGATACATTTTCAAAATAAATCTATATAAATAAAAATTAGTCACCGAAATGTATGTAAGTGCATAATTTTAGAATGACTGCACCAAATTAAAGAATTATTTTTTTGTTGTTTGTTATTATCAGGACAAGGTTTGTATAAAAGAAATTTAAAAAAAATGAAGTTCACCGGGTCCACTATAATTTTTTATGGTAAAACAATGTTTGCCGGGTCAGCTAGTTCAATATAATTTCTACTTACAAAACTAAAATATTTGTATATATCTGTGAAATGAAATTTAGATGAATGGATTTTTGTGTACAATAAGGAAAAATAATAAAACAATGTTGTGAAAATTAATTATTAAATAAACAATTTAAATAAACTACATTAATTAATGGTTTTATTTTTTGAGATCAAATTATCTCCGATTTTGTAGTACCCAATACAATTATACCATTTTATTGAAGAATATTATCGTTATTTCAATGTATTACTCATATTTTATTTTCCAACATCATGAGGAGCAATTTCTTAAATTGCAACACTTCAAACACAATTCGATATGTCATTCATTCATTCATTCTATGTCAAAGTTAAATATTTTTCAGAGTTGGAAACACTGAGTTTAAACTGCGATTATGGAAACGAGATTAATTATGGCCGGTGAAATCGGTGCGACGTAAACTAAGATTTAAATTATCTTCTAATCTCGATTAATCTTAAACGCGTTTTCTTAAACTCGGTTTCTATTGCAAATGGTGAAATCGGCACTAAGTTTGTTACTTACACAGCAGACCGCCAGCGATGAGGACGTCGAAGATGACTTCCCCATAGCGACGATAGTCGAGCTTGGAGCCAGCCGAGTCTAGGAACTTGTAAGCGGCGTCGAGGTCGACGCCGGCGCGCTCGAGCCCTTGCACGAGCGCGTCGCGGAACCCGTTCGGGTCGTACTTCTCTTTCTCATCTGTGGATCAAGCGTTGTCATCAATAATCTATACCAGTGATCCCCAAAGTGGTCTATATTGACCCTCAGGGATAGAAGACAATCTCCAAGGGGCCCACGACAGTGAATAAGGCAGTAGCCACTATAGGGGTCATCCATAAATTACATCACAGTTTAAAGGTTAAACTTTAGCATTTGAAAAATGAAAAATGAGTGACATCACATCAGGGGAGAGACGGTTCTAAAAATGTGACCTGTTACAAGGACGGGGGCAGGGGTTAAAAAGTTCTAAAATTCCAAAATTATGAATGGCCCCATACTAACTGTCAAAAATACAGTTTGGAAGTTGATGAATTTCCAAAATATCAATACCAGGTAAGTACCCCTGGTCTACCCAAAACCGAAAAACATGGCAAGGAGGTCTACTAGCTTAAAGTTTGGGGACCTACGCTAAACCGAACACAATTAAAAACAAATAATAATACAGGACATATGAATGGTATTAGCAACAGGAAAATATTTTATTTTCCTGTCGCTTATAGTTAGTATGGATATTGTCTAATAAAATTATAAATGTTATACAGTTTGGAGTCTTTCCTTGAACATGGCTGGCAAATATAACTTGAGAACCGTAATAAATATAAAGCAATTACATACTTTAACGATATTTTTATATATTAAAAATCTAAAAGTTGAAACGAGTATTTTTGGTATGGTATTCACACATTAACCAACTTTGTCCAGATATGACAGAGTAAACATTTTCACCCACTTGTTTGGTCTCGGTGCCGGAAGCAACCTGGCTGTACATTTCATGTATTTGCGCGCATGTGTTGCGCACTACACTTATCAAAGTCATTTTAATCTTGATAAAGACAAAAAGCTCATGTACTTATAAAAATATATTATTCAAATTCAAATATCTTTCTTTATTCGGCATAATACGAAAAATGCTCTCACATTAAATTTTCCTTAAACGAGATAAGTAGCATCTACGGAAAATTTCTCCATTCAGACTTTAAGATGGCATTTTAGAGTTTACAATGCTTTAGATTTAAAATGATCATTGTAAATTATCTGGGTACTTTGTTCAATTAAATAGTTTTTCAACTGCTTTTAAATGATTCAACTGTGTGGTAGATTTGGCTCTTAAACAGGTAAGAAAATGTTGCTATATATGCAACGTTTTCTTACCTGTCCTTTTATCTTCTTATCAGCAATAGCCTTCTTTTTATCAGCAATATTTGCTTATTAAATCGATACCACAAACTAAAATAGATTTAGGTCTGTAATCGATAGAATTAATGATAAAATATCCAAGACAAATCTCAACAATTATAAATTATGTCACTCGGTGTTGTTATTTGTAATTTTATCCAAATAATAACGCAAGTTTTAGTGTGATGCAAATATGTTTGTAACTATTAATTTTTTTGCTGTTATATTCTAAGAATTGTCAAATAAAGTCGTTGATATGTAAAATAATGTAGTACCTACATACATTGATGTATGGAAAAATACAGAAACAGGACAAGGTCCTCTGAATATGTGAGAAGCATCCATAAAGTTGTACTTAATCTTAAGGTAAACTAATGTTAAGAACTTGAGAGTTGTTTAATCAATGCAACGCAGTTCCATTAGCACTTTTAGTTATAAAAGACTAGCTGACTAGGCCACGCGTTGCTGTTATAATTATAAATAATAATTAAACCTGTCCTATGACGTAAGTCGTCTGGCAAATTGAAAAAAATCTTCGAAATAGGTTGAGTAGTTTCGGAGTTCATCGCGGTCAAACATTGACAGGGATTTTTATAGATATCTACACTAATACTATAAAGAGGAAAGATTTGTATGTTTGCAATGAATAAACTCAAAAACTACTAAGCCGATTTTAAAAATTCTTTCACCATTAGAATGCTGAATTCACGCTTAGTAACATAGGCTATATTTAATGCTAGAAAAAATTAAAGAATTTTGTCCACCCGTGCGAAGCCGGGACGAGCCGCTAGTAGTAGATAAATTAGATGCTATAACTTTGACCAATGTAGGATGATACTTTTGACAGGTGCTACTCCCTTATTGCTACGTACTAAGGTTGCGTTTGTTATGTTTGGCTTGACATTGCAATAGCAACTTTATACCCTCTATATAGGTGTCAACTGTCAAAAGTATCATCCTACATTGGACAAAGTATAATATGTAGATTTGGCTCAATTCGGAAACACTAAACTATTTATTCTTAGAGGTTTCATACTGTCCTACACTCCTTGACAAAATTAATGATACTATAACCTATTTTCAGACTAGTTAACTTTAAACCTTTTACTTGAAGCTTTGTTGGACGAATTTGGGAACGTTGAGCATTATAAACAGATTATGCGATGAATATAACTAAGTCCTCGAGAGGCAGCGACATATCATCGTATGGTTTGTAAGATTTAAAATATTTTCTTTATTTTAAAGATTACGAAGTCTGAAATCTAGCATAGGTGCATATTGATTGTTATCTATATCCTATTTTAAGTAGTTATAAAAAATCAAATTGTTTTTTGCTGTCCCTTAAATGTATATAATTTATTATGTCTACGTTTAAGAGTAAAATATGGTGGTAGACCTAATAAATAAAAAAAACTGCTTGTGTGTTCTAAGGTATAAAATAGATTCTGGCAAAATATTTTTAGCCAAAGAAGTTTATTTTTTTATGAGAAAGCGAAATAATATAGATATATCTAGATTGTTATCAATTGTCGATAGAAGTTAGGTCTACACCGTAGGAAGAAAAACAATAATTATAAATTAACAGCCGTAAAACTATAATAGTCATATATTTGATACTCAACTAACTAAATCAAAAAAATAATCATTATTAGTTTATTTACGAACTGATTACTTTTTTTATTTCTTATACACTTGAAAAAAATTGTTTGCTTTCATAACGCTATGCAGAGTTGTCGGTTCAACATTGATCATTTTAGATTATATCAAACTTATATTAGCCGTGAAACATTATCTCTTAGTGATAGCTATATAGGAATGCTTTGTACAACCCGTTATAGTCTTAATTCAAAAACTATGTAAGTTTAATCTACAATACACGATTCTCTCGTCACCTGACAAACGGCTTTTAACACTTCCTTGTGAAACTGATAAGGAGACGAGACAACATGATAAAAAGTTTAAGAGGCCTAATAAATAATTCTACTGGGTTCTTGCAATCAAATTATTTACCTACAATATATTGTTTTAAATTTTCATGGTCACAACGTTAAAGTAATATAAGTTATTTACGAGATTGTTACCATGTACCTTGTTTTAGCGAGTTTCCGTTATTTCGGCACTATTGCAAGCGCCATGATTACGGAGCAACTGAAGTAATTGCGGGTAGGCTGTTATTGGCAGACATATCGATCCGATACTGTAAGTGTTGTATAAGATTTCGTCGGAGGGTATACCGATATGTCTGCCAATAACAGCCTACCCGCAATTACTTCAGTTGCTCCGTAATCATGACGCTTGCAACAGTGCCAAAATATCGAAAACTCGCTAAAAAACAAGGTACATGGTAACAATCCCGTAAATAACTTATATTACTATAATTATTTACCTACAGTTTTATTTATTTTTTTACTTTGATATCGATTTCAGACAAATTAATGTTTTATTCGGGAAATGGCTAGTTTGAAAGAAACGCCTAGTTTTTAGAAAACCTAATTCAATAAAAGACTCGTGAAAGGAAATACAGAAGGGCCTCGTTAATCCGGAGAGGCAAAAACAAGACTCTTTCCGAATTATCGAGTCGTCCGGATTATAGTATGCCATATTTAATGGTGATAAAACACATGTTTAACCTTAGTTTCATTAATTAATTTTTAAATTTAAGCATAAAGACAAATGTACATGTTCAAAATTACAACCATGTAAGAAAAACAGTAAGTTAAAATAAAACATTAGTTAATTCTTCTTGAAAAAGTTTCGCACTTCATTTCAAAAGCCCGGTCTCTAAGTCGACGGAGAAACAAGTTCGTGGCTATCAAATTCGTTATCTTCAGCCCATTTTAAAACAGTGTTTAAAGCTCATACTGCCTCTGAATTACCCACTTTTTTGGAGGCGAGAACTTCAACGCTATTGTCCTCCTCATCTTGCTCATCGTCCTCACACATTTTTCTTTAGGTCGCCTACAGTTGACCTGCCTATACCAAACTTCTGAGCAATGATAGGGTAGCTGCCACCTTTATCTGACATTTCTATAATCCGCAATTTGTCTTTTAATGTTAATGTTAAATGTTTACGTGGCGGCGCCATGATGTTAGCGAGCGCGTTAAATTGACACTGTACGTACTACACGAAAGGCGATAAACAAAAGACCGACGACGCATTGGCTCATGGGAGCACGGCTCCCCCGCGAGGCCCATTGCCCCGGCCGGATTACAGCGATCACCGAACAAGCGGGAGTCCGGATTACCGAGGCCCTACTGTATTGTACTATTTTTCAAAAGCCCAAAATTAAACTAATCAAGGTTAAAATATTTATCAAGTTAATATTGGTGCCAATTCTTTCAAATAGCAATTAATAAAACACAACATGCGAAACACTTAACTCAATATTATGAATATGATGTCACCTTGATAAATTAGATCAACAGTTAAATAATTTGTAGGTTATACAAAACGATTACTTGATCACCATTTGGATTACACAAACGTAACCATATTTTCTACGTTTTCAAATTGAAAACCGTATGTTGTGCAAAACAACAGTGGTGTTGCTTATGCAACGAAAAGGCGAAGGTTCGCAACCACATAGACGTGGCTTTTGTGATTAGCATAAGAACTAGCGGCCCGTCCCGGCTTTGCACGGGTGGACAAAATTCTTTATTTTTTTCTATTATTAAGTATTTTTCCGTTAGCGCCATCTAGCGTCCGGTAGACGAACTACTTGCGGTTAACGCGTTGCTATGGTAACGTTATTGATACAATGGAAAAAGAGCGGACAGACAAACAACAAATTTGTGATCTTAGATTATGGATTTGTTCCCGATTCATTGTTGTTTATACACTTATTTAACAACCCCACATATCAAATTATCTCGCAAACGTTTTCTTGTCAAAATATTGGGACTTTATTAATTTATTGAAATGAAAACTTCTTTAGCATCGTTGTGATTTGAAAGTCGATGAAACGAAAAAGCAGCAGTAAAAGAGACAGATACATAAATTCATAAGATTTAACGTAGGAGAAAATGAGATAGGGAACATTATGTACGTGTGTTAATACGTGTTTGTGTGCGCATGCGTAGTACAAAGCTTAAGAGAAGGCATCACAACAACCGTGCTATTTTGTATACGCGTACGTATTACTTTCGAAGGTTTCACTTTCACCACGTGGGAATTGCACACATGCTTTTTTAATTATTTATAAACTAAGTTTCTACGGAACCGTTAAAGCGTCGTTTTATTGAAATCTATAATCTAAGATCACAAATTTGTTGTTTGTCTGTCCGCTCTTTTTCCATTGTATATGCGTTACCATAGCAACGCGTTAACCGCAAGTAGTTCGTCTACCGGACGCTAGATGGCGCTAACGGAAAAATATTTAATAATAGAAAAATTTAAAGAATTTTGTTCACCCGTGCGAAGCCGGGACGGGCCGCTAGTTATAATAATAATCTCAAAGTAAGCACTGTACGATTGTCTCATAATCATAGACCTTTTTGAAGTACTCTTCTGTTAAAAACAAAAGTAAAACAATAATCTATAATAAATAAAAAGAAATTCATAAAGTATTTACTTAAATAACTCAAATATAGTACTAACTTAATTGCTTAGCAGCCATTTTGCATTAACAATTAGCGTAAGCGTAGCAAGTCTAAATCATTGTAAAATAAACATCTTAATTACAATCCATGCCACTACTACATAAAATATGAGAAACAATACTATTACGTTTCTTTATCTATTACATATATAATATATGATCAAACGAACTTGCAAGTGAAGTTCGATCGATATTATATTAGTTCGCTTCATTCGAAGATAAGTATAACACATGTAGTTCTTCTATCCTGCAGGCAACTTCGCACGTATCTTAAAAGACATTTATTTGACTTTTTTGTACTCACTGACAAACGGTTGTCCGCTCGTCATTCTTTAGAGTAAACAGAAACACAAAATTTGTTGTGGGTATTGGGAGGGTGGGTGTATATATCTTCGAATGAAGCGAACTAATATAATATCGATCGAACTTCACTTGCAAGTTCGTTTGATCATATATTATATTTCGTCGCTTCATTCTTCAGATAAGTATAACACATGTAGATGTTCAGAGCAAAAAATTTTGTGTAGGAGTAAAACAATCTTTAATTGCCAATTTGTATTTATTTGGATCCAAAAAATTAACAAAATATTATACGTTCTTTTTATGTGATACATAATCATTAAATCATTGAACAATTACAATCATCTACTAAGTTTCTTTAGATAGTAATATTGATCTCGCAAAATTACCATCATCCACTAGAGGACGATGATAGAATTTGGCAAAACTTTGAGAATTTGTGGTCCAGCCAGCTGCTTTCCTAATAGAGTCTACGGACAGGCCGCTAGCATGCGCCGCGGAGGTGGAAGCATGGCGCGTGCTATGTGCGCTGAAGCTGGCCACGTTCACGCCGCTCTCGCCCAGTACCTGCTTTATCCATCTACTGATGGATTGAGTAGATGCCGGTTTGAATGGTCTCTTACAAGTGAGAATCAGACGGTCTGTCGAATCAGGTCTAATCGAGTTAGTAATAAACATATAGTCTTCTAGTACGGTGGCAGGACAAATTGCGCGATTCTCTGTAAAGTACGGAAGAAATAGAACCGGCTGTTCACGTCCAACAGCAGATGTCTTAATTGCATCCGAGATACCAATCTTTATACCAGATGGTGTAATCTTTAAGTTTACTATTTTTATGAGGGAGAGCGTTTGGACGCGGTGTCCTGTACATAAAGCTAGAAGAACGACTAATTTCTTCGTGAGCTTTTCTATAGAAAGATTCCTATTAGGTATCCAAGTAGCAATCATTTTTAAAACTAATTGTGGGTCCCAAGTGTTGGTGTATTTTGGGGCAGTCGGACGCAGTTTATAAGCGCCCATAAGCAATCTTTTCACTTGTTCATTATTGGTTAATTCGTTACCTAGAAGCAAAGACAAGGCACAACGATGACTATTTAAAGAACCATACGCAGAGCCTTTTTTAAATTGTTCTGTTAAGAATGATAAAATAAAGGGTAGCGTACCTAAGTAAGGGTTAATATGATGGAGTGAGCAGTACTGCCACCAGGATTTATAGGTTACATTGTACTGGCGGAGTGTATTTTTAGAAAGCGATGCCATTATTAAATCTAAAGCTGATTTTGGTGTTCCTCTTGAAATAAACGCTGTCCTGAGAGCAGTGTCACAGCCAGGGTAAACTGTCTCGTATTCGGCAGGTGAGTCCTGGAAGAGGACGAACCCGAGTGTGAGTTTGTATTTAAAAACAAAGTTTTAGATTGTTGTATGTTATTTAAAATAGGGAACCATGGTTGAGATGGCCAGTACGGAAATACAAAAATACCTGTAGCTTTTTCGCTTATTATTTTTTGAATGCATTTCAATATAAGCGGAAAAGGGGGAAACGCATAAAAGAACTCGACACACCAATTGAGAGTAAACGCGTCCACACTAAACGCGTCAGGGTCTTTTTTCCAGGAAACTTTTTTTTTACATTTTGCGTTAGAACGACAAGCAAACAGATCTATTGTTGGATTCCCAAAACACGAAATAACATGTTCGAATTCTAAGTCCGTTAACTGCCATTCTATGTCAGGATTTATCTTTCTAGATTCATAGTCAGCTATTGTATTTTCTTTTGTATTGATGTATGAAGCAAATAACCAAATATTTCGTTCCTCACACCACTGCCAAATGGTTCTACTTAATTCGTTCAGGTGGGGAAACTGAACTCCACCCATCCTGTTTATGTAACTAATTGCCGTTGTATTATCTACGCGCAAAAGTATATTTTTCCTGTCTATCTTTTGAGCAAAACTTTTTAAAGCAAGGAAAACTGCAAGCAATTCTAAATAATTAATATGATTACTTTTTTCGTTATCCTTCCGCCCACCGTTAACACGATCTTTACCACAGCAGGCTCCCCAACCTACTTTTGAGGCATCTGTAAAAATATCGAGGTCAAGTTCAGGTATTGACAAAGAGTTTTCTACATCTAGAATACTATTTGCCCACCATTGTAAATCAAGTAATGCGGCTTGTGAAAGGACGATCTTTGCCTCGTAATTACAATGCTTAGCAAGCGCGAGATATTTTTGCCTTTCCAGTCTTTTCGTATTAAGCCAACCATATTTCACAGCGGGGCAGGCAGCGGTGAGTATCCCATTTAAATGAGCAAGATCTCTAATTGTACAAACAGGTAAGCGAGAATATTTTTGTACTAAAGACTTGATATTATATCGTTTAGCACTAGGAAGTGACATTGTCATTTCGAGGGAATTATATATAAAGCCTAGAAATTTGCAGAATTGCTTAGGAATCAAAGAACTTTTTTCTTTATTTATCACGAAACCCAAGCAATAGAGCACCTGTAAGGTTTCATTAACATTTTTAAGGCAATCTAAGTAGGTATCTCCTATACACAGTATATCATCGAGATAAATCACAGATTTAAAGCCTCGTTGCCTTAAGTAAGTCATAACTACTCTCATTATTTTTGTAAAAGTTCGCGGAGCCGAGGAAAGACCATAGGGTAAAGCTTTAAATTCGTATAGCGTTTCTTTTTAATTTTCGTCACTGAATTGAAATCTTAAAAATTTTTGATGTTCCAAATGTACGGGAACCATTAAATATGATTCTTTAAGATCGACGGTAGCCATAAAACTATTTTTAGTTATAATTTTTGATGCTGTCCTGTAGTCTTCCATCTTAAAATGACACGGCGAAATAAATTAATTTAATTGTTTAAGATTGAGAATGAATCTATATTCGCCATTAGATTTTGGTGTTAAGAATATATTAGACAAGAACTGACGCTTATCAGGTATGCATCTGGTAATTGCACCCAGCTCAAGCAGATTATGAATTGCTGAAGACATTTGTTGTTTCTCTTTGAATGATAATGAATTTTTGAAAGGCATTACAGTCTGTGATACTTTGCAAGCAAAAGGTATTTTATAACCAAAACGTATCCATCTTAAAATAACTGGGTTTTTATTAACACGTAGCCAGCAGCTATAATAATGCTGCAACCTTCCAGCATGTACCTGGGATTTTGTTGGATTCAGACACGTTTGTTGCTCCCGTATGTCGATGGACGGCCCGGCAGCGGCATCGTGGGTGCAGAGCGCCGGTACGGGCGTGACGTTGTCGGTGTCGCAGCCGGTGATCTGTGCGTTGATGTGCGCCCCCCCCTGCTCGAGCGGGGAGGGGCTGACCAGTTTCCCTGGTAGCGAGGAGGTAAACGGTGCGGTGCTGCAGTAGGCGTAGACGATGTTGACGGTTTTGAAACGGTGGTTTTCTTTAATTGTAAACCTTGTTTTTCGATAGCCCTAGCGGCTTTTATTTTTTCCGAAAGGTTGGACCCGAAGAGAGTTTCGTCTCTGTCTTCGTCCTTTATAACGGAAAGAAAAGATTTTTCCAATCCAGGAGTTATTAATTTTGTTCGTATTTGAGTTTGTGTGAAATGAAGGTCACTGAGTATACGGCAACCATCGGATAAGACTTTCACCGCCTTTATTTTGTCATCTCCGGTTAGAAGTAACGTTATAGCACGGCTAACAGCCGTTATACCTAGGCCAAGTTGGTCCTGATTAGTTTGCAATTTTTTATCTCGGTTACGTACTAAATCGGATACTGCCGCCGATAATTCAACATTCAAGCTAGGTGATTTCAACAATTTGCAATTTTCAGGGAAAGAATATTGTGATAACATTTTCTCTTTAGCCTCTTGAGATACACCTTTTTTCAAGATCGGTAACCATCTTTGGGCTATTATAGGATGGATATTAGGTCCATAGACCGGAACGTCATCGACAGCGTCGCCCAACGCTTGTAGAAGTTCGGGGTCAAGATCGAGTATGGGCTCTTCATTAGTATCTGGCACAGGTGGGGTAACACATAAGTTTTGTGGCGACATAGGTGTAAGTGGTGGCATTTCATTGTGCTCCATCGCTTGTGCTCCGTTATCTAACCACGAGAATAAAATAAAAATTTGAGGGTAGTCAGAAAATTAATGTGAAATAACATTAATATTAAAACTACTTAAATATGACGAGTCAAAAAGAAACCTCGATAATGAAATATTTTACACGATAATGAACGTTAATAATCCTTCGTGTTGACCTTCAGCCAACCACCAGGGGTTTTTATGAGCATCACACTAGTCCGTCGTGTTAACCCGCAGTTAACCTCCAGGAAAGCTTAAGATGCTGTTCGTTTAATTAATCGCCAAAACATCACTTTTGCACATATAATGACAACGATAAATCTTACCTGATTTGTCTTCGGAGTCGGATGATGATGAGTACACAATCAAACGACGCCGTTTATTAGATTTTTGTTGTAATTTACTAATTTTAGCACTATAATATTCAATTTTTTCAGCAGCACTTCTTTTAGGCATGATTATTAAAATTCTACAACCGGTTTTCACAAATCACTTGTGCTCGTTGCCGCGCACGATAAAAGAATGACGAGCGGACAACCGTTTGTCAGTGAGTACAAAAAAGTCAAATAAATGTCTTTTAAGATACGTGCGAAGTTGCCTGCAGGATAGAAGAACTACATGTGTTATACTTATCTGAAGAATGAAGCGACGAAATATAATTTATTTTATTTATTACAACTATTTATCGATACGAATATTATATTACTAGCGGCCCGTCCCGGCTTCGCACGGGTGGACAAAATTCTTTAAATTTTTTCTAGCATTCGATATAGCCTATGACACTCAGCAATAATGTGCCTTTCTATTGGTGAAAGAATTTTTAAAATCGGTTCAGTAGATCCCGAGATTACCCCTTACAATTTAACAAATATACAAACACACAAACTTTACTTCTTTATAATATTAGTATAGATTACAGTTATGTGTTGGCTCCACGGAAGATCGGCCTTTTCCTTAGATTATATTAATCTAGTATAAGGAAAATTTTATGTAAAAGCATTTTCTTTGTATTTTAAAGAGAATAAATATATTTGAAATTCAATAAAGATCCCAGATTTATCAAAAGAAAAATTAAAAACAATAGGGGTTACAGAAATGAATTGTCACTTCTCGACGAATTCGGCTCGTCTGGACAAGGTTGTGTGACAAGCGACTAACTGATAATAATAATAAAGTAGCTAGTGTCCTTTGTTTCTAATTTATGCTGTTCTTTGATACGATCAAAACTTGTTGAATAAGCAGTATAGTTAGCAATGCAGTGTAATAATCAATAACAAACTAATATTATAAATCTATGCCCCCAATCAAAAAGAGGGTAGTCGACAAAATTCAAAATTTTACAGGTGATAATATTCATTGTTTTGTATTAGGGTTTACCAAAACCATAGTGAGTGTTTTATTTTATTTTTTTGTAAGAATGCGTTACATCAATTTTCTTGATGTGTTATATTTTTTCTCTGCAATAAACGTACAATATATGTTGTTTTATCTTCATAAATATCATTAAATATATGTATTCCAGTCTGCAGATTCCGATTCCGAATTCTTTAAGTAGTTTTGACTACTTATATCACTTTACCTACTTTCTGCTTGAAGACATCGAAATATGAAAGTGAATTTGTTTGTTTTCTCGCTATAACTAACTACTCAACCGATTGTCATGAAATTTTACATATATGTCGGGTAGAGAATAGGACATAGGGTTCATACAAAAAAAAATACTGAGCCCGAGGAATAGAAGGTAGTCTACATTAACGCGTGCGAAGCCGCGGGTTAAAAGCTAATCTATAGTAATTAAAAAAACACAAAAAATAATCAGGCAATGCAAGGTCTGAAATTTTAAATTTTTATTATAGTTAAGTCCCGTCAAAATCGGTCCAGCCATTTCAGAGATTAGCCAGAACCAACAGACAGACAAAAATTGTAAAAAATGTTATTTTGGTGTATGTACCGTATATAATATTCATATGCATGTAGTAAAAAATGGTTATTTCAATATTACAAACAGACACTCCAATTTTATTTATATGTATAGATTTTAATCTACAATAAAACCATAGCAAATATGAATTAAAATTTGAATAAAAAAAATATGGTGGTCGTAACAAAATAATTTCAATTTGTCATAATTATTATAAAGTAGTTATAAAACCATAATGAGGTCGTTGACATTCAATGCACTTATTGCTTTAATCATATCACTGAAACGTAAATGGTAGTTATTGAATTTTTATTTTAATAATCAATTGTCCCACTTTTATTTACCTTTTCTGTCATGACACTTCATGTAGCAAACTGCTAAGCGTGCTGCTATAATACAATGTAAAGTTTGATTTAAAATGAATTTAAGTTGACTCATTGCGTAGGCTACAATATATTAAAAAAAAGTCTATTGACTTTTTCTATCTAAAAGAAAAGTGAGGTGCCTGCAAACTATTTGATAGATAAAGCAATTAGCCTATTGAAAAGCTTTTAATTCTATTGACGATTTTTAAAATACAAATGACATGGATTAATAAAATCATACCATATAAAATTTTCATGAGACTGATGCATTTATTAGATTTAGTTTCAACTGAATAATAGCAATTTAATTTAATAACATTGTAATAATATAATTTAATCGTAATTAAAATTGCTATTTATAGTACATTTTCTTTAGCTTGTAAAATTTATTATGACTATCATGGTTCTTTTGCATGCTGTTCTATATGGCTAAATAGGTCCAAAGCTTCTATTTATTTCTCAACATAACACAAACATTCATGTGTACTTAATAGCAAATAAAGTATTTGTATTCTTTATACGACATAAAACCTAGTGCATTACCACATACTTTTGTGAGAATGTGAAGTGAATTTTCAATTAAATTAAATTTTGGGTGGTTAGTTAATGTAGAAAATTACTTTTGCCGCTCTCACTTAACCAAGCCTACAGTTTTCGCAATTGATTATTAAATGAAGTTCGCTATTTACTGCGTTTGTTATCAAACAAATGTTGTCATTGACCCTGTGATCTTGTATGAGCCATTTAAGTCCATAAAAATTAATATTATATCAATACTTGTTAATATTAAATTCGAAGTATATATATTTTTGGATATGTAATCAACATCCTTGTTATGCTTACAAGGTATTATTTTGTCAATCGCAATTTTATTTCCAAGGTAAGAATTATTTGTATATTTTTTATAAGGAGAACAAAATAAAGCATGTTCTATCATAGTATTAAAATATGGTAGTTTATGTAAATCTTCAAGAACAGATGAGTTAGTTTACGACAGATCATTCTGTCCAAAATAGACTTGGCTAATTTGCTGCTTAAGTCTTACATGCAAAGTACAACAGCAGAATCTGACTAATCTGACAATATTAAAAACCAAGAGGTGCCGGATTATTGGAATGTTCTGATTACTGGATTGCATAGAAAATATCATAAATAAAATAAAGAGTTTCATAACGGGAATATATGTTTTTATAACTGTAACATTGACAGTTAACTAATCCGCATATTATGCAGGTATTGAAACAATTAAACACTGCATCTGGTTTTATTTTTACAGTTGTAATGCTTGTTCAAGGCAGAGGGTGCCGAATTATTGGATGTGTCAGTCTATTGATGTGCCAGAGTGGTGAGATTCTAGTGTATATTCATTGAGAAAATTTTTAAAACTGTTTAAGAAACAGTAATTAATGCGTCTTGAATGTGAAAACAAACTAGACATATTTGGGCTGTATTAATAATAAAAATAAGAAATTTTAACAACATTAAAGTTTTCACCAATACAATTCAACGAATTGGGACACAATCTTTTTTTTACAATAAATGATTAGAATATAGTAAATAAACTTATTGTTCTTATTTCAACATTATTAACCAATTTAGTTACAAAGTACTAACATTGGTTGTGAAAATAAAATTACTAACAGGTGGTATATGGATCATTGATGTCTGTTTAAATATATTTTTTTTTTTATTTATAATACCTAATGTATTCTTTTAGATAACCTAGGATACATACAATGAGGGGCAAAGTGTGGAAAAAGCTACCTAACCTACTGTATTTTAAGAAAGACTTATTATCAGATTCTACAAGGACTGTAGTGTCAAGTGTAACAGAAAAATAAAAGAGTATAAATTTAACAAGATGGAGTATTTAAAACTCAATAGAGCACAAACTTGTTTCTGGTTTAATTTGTCACGGTAATGATGGAATTTGAAGTGTAAAAATATTTTATTCTCCACATATTTTCCACCTCATTTGATTTAATTTTTTTTTTAATAATAAGGGCAATTACAAATAAATTGCTAATGACTCATTGCATTGAATCACGGAAACAAAGAATCTAGAGAATTAATTATGTGTAGTATTTTAGGTACATATTGAAATTGTTATAAAAACATTTAAAACACTGAGTTACTACATATTATTAATTCGAGCAAATCAATAATTACAGTAAAATAATTTTAATGTGGGTAGATAGATACTTTCTTTGTGCAAATAATAATGACATGTACAGCAATAATATGCACATGACCTAGTTAGCTGACACTATGATCTGGGAAAACGGTAACCTCCGCCAACTTGTCATGGTCAAGGTGTTCAATAGTAGCAACTGTTTACACGACCTAAAGAAGCATCTTTGGGAAAAAGAAAAGATACTACTTACCTCTTTTTCTGGTCTTGATCCGTTGACCCGATAATACTGGTTTTTCTACCTTCTGACTCATACAATATATTGCTGAAACAAAAACACGTGGCAATTAGGATAATGGTAGGTATCATGGAAAGGTGGAGGCCCGTTACAATGTAAGGTCATCGGCCGCGCTGCGCCACGCAACTCACAGCCTCTCGTCAACCCTCTGGCCCAGGCGACTTATGGCGTCGTCTAAATGCTCTACTTACTGCAGAGGTGGCGAAACGCTGAAATATCACACGGATATCTCTCAAAGGAACTTTCGCGACTTTTCGTGAAGACCACTAGTACAGAACAAGAATCCGCAGTGAACACCACTAAAAATTCAATGCGCTGCGCAATCGGACTGTATATAGCACTATACTTACGTAGTGACAGGTTATGTAGGAGCCTTTTACTCCTATTGCGAGTTCTCTCGGACTGCGCTTGTTCAGAAAAGAAAGAAACGCTGCGTCGATCTCTATTCCCTCAGGCTAGAGACAACGTGAAGAAAGCGCCGGAAGTCCGGTATTTCGGTGATCTCAAAGATGACTAATTCAAAATGTAATGAGCAAAATATAGAAATATTGATTTATATATTTCAATTTCAAATATATCGTTGTATTTTATTTCAATAAAAGAAAGAGCATCACATAGAGAAATATACTAAACCATGCGTAAAGCTCATATAAAGTTAAAAAGGGCACGAAAAACGACACAAAAACAATTTACAATTATGAACTAATTTAGATTGTCTTCACTTTATAATTAAACAAAAAATGTTTCAATAGGACGACACAACAAATTTGATGAGTTTTGTACAGCTTTGTAAAAATCACGATTGAATGGTAAAGTATTTGACTAAAATGGCAGAAAAAAAAAACAAAAGACCATAGACATTTGTTGCACTGAATTCTGTTTTCCGAAAAAGTGGATGGTAAATTTGTCACTATGACAAGTCACACACGCCACTATGCCTATGTAAACGCTAGCAATCAACTGTACATTGAGCGAACTTACAGAAAGAATAGTCATTGATAAAACTTGTCTGTATTCATAAACCAATTCATATTTTAAAGTAGGTATATATTTAATCACAACTTTTGTATATTTTATCTGTTGAAGCGCAAGGGACACAAAAGTCTTAGTAAAATTAATTTAAGTTTTGATTAAATTATAATAGAAAAAGCTTTTTATTTGGTTGTGTCTTACGTGCACGGAGACGTAATAGCACGCCAGTCTTTCACAAATTGACTTTTCTCAAATGATATTGAATACTATAATTTTGAAATTCAACCTGGAAATCAAAAAAATTCTGACAGTTTTGTTTAGGTTGATGCTGATGCTGTTGACGAAGGCAATGTATGTGTGTTATTTACGGCTGCCTCTAAGTTTATTTTCATTGTTCATAAAATCCCCTTTTTGTGCATTGCAAAATACAGTAAGAACTATAAACGTAATCGAGATACCTAAAATATCGATATTAGCTTCATTCAATCTAACTATAGTCTTACTTATTAACCCTATATCGTCATAATATTAAGATGACAAATATAAAAAATAAAACATGTATAAAGAAAAATATCATTTAATGTTAAACAAAAATAACAGAAGTTTGATGATTTCATTGAAACGGTTAAATTCAAACCCTGGCTAAACGTCTCCCTTGCAGGAATTAATAATAAATATATTTTTTTTAGATATACTTCTTTAGGCTCGTTATGAACAAATGATGAGAGTGAAATTTTAAGATCCGCGCGCATCACTGTAACACAAAAGTAACAGGTTAAAGTTGGCCGTAAAAGCAACATGGAATAAACCAGCAGGATGAAGTTGGCCGTTAATTTGCTCAATTTTTGGTGAGAACTGATAATTATATTCAAGGTAGTTACTCAAATATTTATGAATGTGTGTTTGTGTGTGATTTCAAATAATATATGGTGGTTAATAATAATTTATATAATATTATAATAACAATTTTATATTATATAAAAAATATTTTTAATGATGCCAAAGAAGTATAACTTCTCTTGTACACGCACCATTTTACTAAAATAAGTTTCTACAGCTAGGTTGAAAGCAATTTCAATAATATCGTTAAGATGATTTGATTATTCGTTAATTTTTGTTTTGAAATTCATTGACAAAATTCCCTGCCTCCTTCGTCTGATAGTACTTGTAATAAATAAGGGAGTATTATGTGTAAGTAGAGTTAAAGAGATTTTAGGGAATTTCTTTAAATTATGTAGGTTTTTCTATTTTTCATTCAACTACAATTCATAAATAACAATTAAGGGAAAACAACAAAAAATAAACAATTTTGAAACTTTTTGGTGGGTGCTAAAAGAGTGGCTGGCTACAGTAGTTTTGGTTTTCTTGTAAAATTAAAATTAGTCATTCATTGTTTAATAATATGCACGAGTGTTGGCAAGTAAACTAATAAACCGTATATCTTTACTGAAACCTAGAGAAAGGGGCTTATCTTATCACTCATTGTCATCTAAAGTAAAAAATCAATACTAAAGCATTATGGGTTTAGCACTCTGTGCCATCCATTATGGGAAAATATATTATAAAAAATCAAAACAAAAAACAAATAAATATTTTTCTCAGAAAAATATACAACCAAATACTACTTTAAATCTATGCTGTAAGTCATTGCCTTTTCCGTTTTCATGAATGGATAGCATGGGCAAAAAAAAACCATTAGATTTTTTGGCGGGAGCAGGAAACGTCACTATGCTATGGTGATTTTATTTTCTTGGTAAAATTTGTGTTGTGGTTGCTATTAGTATGTAATAATGGTGGGTTATCAACCAGTGAATATTTCTAAAAATATGCATGAGTCTTGGCAAGTGAAACAAAACAGTGGCAGGTGTCTTTTCGCGCTTCTGAAGAGGTCCACGAGGAGGTTTTAGTAAAACCCCACACCTTTACACAGTTTTATCGCAATAAACCTAGGATAGGGACTATTTCACTATTCATTCATCGTCCATCGATCATCTGTCATTCATAAATCAACCTTTATAATCATTCATCATGATTTAACTAAGAAAATTAATAACCGATGAATAGGCTGTATAAGCTTTGTACCCTTTGCCTTCTTTTATGAGAAAACAAAAAACCATTAACGTACTTGTCAAAGTTGTTTTATCCGTCATTGTCATGTAATTTAGAGGTTATTCCAAGGAAAAAAATAATATTTACGGAATTATCATTAACTTCTAGTGAATTTTAATATATCTGTGTGTTTTTGCAAATAACTTATTGGAAGATATATTAAATTGTAATTTTCATGAAATATTAAACAATCATCATTATGGCTAATTCTATGTTAGCCAAAGTAAGTAAAGGATTCTTCTGTCTAATTTTATCATTAATTTATTTATAAGTATCAAATCCCGGCACTAAATTTTAATATAAGTTAAAATGTCTGTCTGTTTAAAGTTTACATTTAATGTAAAAATTAATATAAGTCGGAACCAAAACTGATTTAGTCATATTAAGTAACATATAATAAATTCTACACAATTATTGCTCTATTTCAGATTATCCGCGTTAAATCTGTGCTTGATTTTTTTATATAAGTGCCATAATTGTTTTTATTAAATACATAACATATTGAGCACACTCTTACCTAACCACCATATCTAATAATGTTTATAAATAAGAATAATCATATGCTTCCTAAGACAAAGTTCTGAATTAATTAAATACAATTTTGTTGATTTACCCAGAAGTTTGAAATTTCTGCTTTAACTCTTAAAGATATTTGCAATATTTGTATTGCATTGTATTCTAAATTGTGTGACTTTTGATTTGCACTGTACTTCTGGGTTTCTCTTATTATTTGTAATAAATATGTAATGCTCCAGAAATTTGAGTGAATTGCATGGGACTGCATAGAGGCACAGGACAAATTTTATATAGGGTTTTTAGTATTTGATTTAATTGTAAAATTTTCGACAATAAAATAAAATAATTGAATTATATCAATTTGCAATTGCAGTTAAGAATTCACCTTAGAGCTTTACAGAATTGTGCGACTTTGACTTCAGTTATTTATCACATAAGAAGTAATTGTTCCAAAACATTCGTTAGGAAGTATTGACTCTTTACCATCAATGTATATTATACTATCCCTATTTACGTAATGTAATCTTTGTTTTTTTAATTATGTAAGTTAGTCTACCTTGGAAGCATGATTGACTACAATTCAAAATACTCAATTTTAACTTGAATGACGTGTTTCAGTTTACGAAATTACGTCTCACCCCAATTGCAATCTACACTCAGGCATCTCGGAGCACAACTTCGAAGCACTACAACCCTAAATTCAAAAAACATAGGGCTCAAAAGTTTATGAGAGTAGAACTGCCAGATTTAAATGAAGATGTAGAGTCATTTACAAGAGAGAAGATGAGGCAGAAAATGAAGGAACGTGGGGTGCTGCCCCCCAGGCCTTGGATGGAAAGGCCGTTCCACATTTCAGCTACAGGTAAAAATAAATATAATATCAGAAACAATCACATTCATTGTTCTGAACCCAAGCTAAGTAGTTAATGCACTTGTTTTAAGGGATTCAGAAACAAGGATGGTACCACAAAATAGTCTTAATTTTTATTTTGGTCATTTCGATAAGTAAAGCAGCACGTCAACCTACCACAAATTGTCAAATATTACCATAGGCGGACTTAATACTAAAAGAATTCTCTACCAGTCAACCTTTGGGGGAAACGAAATTTGTGAATGCGGCAAAATAGAAAATAAAAAAACACAAATTGTAATAACACGTATACATACAGTAGTAAGAAACTGACAAATGATTAATGCCTTGATAAACTTTCACGCTTAAACTTGCCTTTCGAACCTGAATTTATTAAGAGAGAGATGGAGATTTTCTAATGGATTTCGGAAGCTGTTCCAGAGTTGAATAATATGAAGAGTATGTAAGCTATATTTTCATGACTTTTTTATGTTGTTTCAGGAGGCATATTTGAGCCCTACATACCACCAGAAGGCGATGGTAAAGCCTCCATTGTGTCTACTGCCCGCGCCAAGCAAGCTGTGGAGCTTCTCGAGAAAAAGTCAAAATCCATGATGGCGATCCGCAAGATTAAGTCTTTCGAAGAAGATTTTGATTCTAAACAGTTTCCAGCATTTGCCCAGGATATTTATATAAAAGCGCATGACTGTTTAGCGAAAGGTGATAAGAAAAGTTTGAGGGAATACGCCACGGAAAAGGCGTACCCTGAGTTTATACACAACTCTTATCAGAAAACAATTCACTGGAAATTTTTGGATTCCCTGGAGCCCCCGCGAGTGGTGCACGCGAGGTGTACTGATGTCATCAGCAAAGAAAACATTTTTGCACAAGTAAGAATCTTTTTTAAAGTCTTGCTGACCCGGTAACGCGATGATATGGTAACGTTAATTGATACAATGGAAAAAGAGCGGGCAGACAAACACACAAACAACAAATTTGTGTTCTTAGATTATAAACTAGCGGCCCGTCCCGGCTTCGTACGGGTGGACAAAATTCTTTAAAATTTTTTCTATTAATAAATATTTTTCTGTTAGCGCCATCTAGCGCCCTGTAGACGAACTACTTGCGGTTAACGTGTTGCTATGGTAACGTTATTGATACGATGGAAAAAGAACGGGAAAAAAGCGGACAGACAAACATACAAACAACTGTGATCTTAGATTATAGATTAACTAGACATATATATGATACGTACGGCTGATATGATGATGATGATGATGATATATGAGGCTAGTGAGTGGCCAATTTGGTAAAGGCAGACAAAGGCAAACTTTCAGGAACCAAATAGAAATATAGTCAAAAGTCAACAATTTTAACCGACAAGCTTGAATTAAAGGTCTGATAAGAGATGAAGAAGCGAGAAATACACTCGAGAGCAATGAATCCGGGTCACTTAAAGAATCCTAAAAATCTCGGAAACTAAAAATGCTAGGTTAATGCAATAAATTGTATTTAATAGACAATGTAATACTCCTTAAATGAAGGTATTAAAACTTCTTAGTTATTGTAAAGTTATATCATAAAAAAATCAAATTTGAAAAAGGGCCACTTTCGAAGATGGAACTACGAAATTACAGCATTTGGTTTTGCTTTTGTTTGTAATCTGTCATTTATGTGGGTACATAAACCATGTTGATAGTGCTCTATATTCATTATTCAAGCTGAAATTATGTCGCTTACGCCTGAAGAATGCACCAGAATACTTACAATGCTGGAAACCGGCCGGAGTCAGCGCGATACAGCCAGGACTGTCGGTGTGTCGCTGTCAACAGTACAAAGAGTTCTCCGACGTTACGAAGAAACTGGTTCTAACCTACGCAGACCAGGAACGGGCAGAACCAGGTGTACCACAGCACGAGAAGACCGATACTTGGTGAACACCATGCTTCGAAATCGCTTTCTCACAGGAACTGAACTCACCAATCAGTTTCGACGCCTCGGAGGAAGTAACCCAAGTGCACGGACAGTAAGACGTCGGCTTGCTGAATCTAACTTAAAACCCCTTAGACCTGCAAACGGCCCTAAACTGGAGCGTGGGCATCGTATTTCAAGACTAAGATATGCCCAGAGCCACGTAAATTGGAGTATTGAAGATTGGTCAAAAGTTATGGTCTCCGACGAATCAAAATTTATGCTCTACAAGCACGATGGAAGACACAGAGTGTATCGAAGACCAGGGGAAAGATTCAAGCAAGCATGCATCGAAGAAAAAGTAGCCTACGGTGGTGGGTCTGTACTTGTGTGGGCCGGAATTTCTTCTGAAAGTCGCACAGAGCTGGTGATCATAGAAAACGGCTCTTTAACTAGCGTAAGATATGTGGAAGAAATCCTCAATGATCACGTTGGTCCATTTATGGTCAATTTAGGTGAGGATGCTATATTTATGCATGACAATGCCCGACCTCATACAGGTAGGATTGTGAATGACTACCTTCAAGAGATGAACATTACTCGTATGGAGTGGCCAGCGCGCAGCCCGGATATCAACCCGATCGAGCATGCTTGGGACGAGCTAGGCAGATGCGTAAAACAACGAAACCCTCCCCCAATCACGCTTCGTGAGCTCAAAATTGCTCTCACAGAGGAATTTGAGAATATTCCCCAAAATCGTATAGGGAACTTGGTGTACAGCATTCCAAACCGCGTAAACGCAGTAATGGAAGCACGAGGAGGCAATACGAAGTATTAAAATTCAAGAAAATCGTAATAAAGTTCAAACATTTCATGTTTCCTATTTTTGTTTTAAGGAGAGATCAGCAGTTTTTTTCTTTATGTAATTTTGTGTTAATAAAATGTATGGTGACTCATATTTTTTTTACTTTCATTTAAGGAGTATTACATTGTCTATTAAATACAATTTATTGCATTAACCTATCATTTTTAGTTTCCGAGATTTTTAACATTCTTTAAGTGACCCGGATTCATTGTTCTCGAGTGTATATGTCAGGATCGGGTAAAGTGAAATCTGTGATCTCTGCATACCTATGTATGTATAAACTGAAAATATACAGTTAAGGAAAATACATTTTCTCTGTTGATTTCCAACTTGATAAAAGTATATTAATGAAATGATTAGTACACTTAGAAACCCGTGGAGTTCATTCCTATTTAAAATTGCCATTGACTGGGGTAAAACGCCTTCTCAAAATAATACTTTTAATCAAATATAATACAATTTATTTCTATTTTTTTTTTGGACAAACCCTCGCAAACTTTTTGTCCATCTTATTTTGATATTTATTACTTCGGAAAAGTATTTGATTAAAATAATTTGTGTGATTTATGTAAACAATTTCTTTACTTATTTTTAGTGAGTGTTACCTGTGTTAAAATTGGGTCCATTGAGTCCATAGTAACATGTTGGTTACCTAAGCTGTTACTAAATAAAATAGTACCTTTAACACGACCCTTTAATTGTATATAACTTAAAACTAAATGGATTTAGGTTTTAAAACTATAATATTCCCTTAGAATTATTTTTTATCTTAGCTGATGAATGACGGTCATATTAAGGGTGGATTCCACATTATGATTTGTTTCGATTTCGTACTTACATTGCTGCTTTAGCTATTATATTTTCTGTGCTATTTCCGTGTAAATAACAGGTTGAAGTGTGATTTTTATGTTACTTTATTTCGATTTTACAGCTAACTGTCCGATTCCACACGCGGCAACAGTTGGCCGTCTACGATCGTTTTGGACGATTGCTACATGGTAGCGAGATCCTGGCCAAAGATGTCCTGGAGTACGTTGTGTTTGAGAAGCACCTCTCCAATATGTACGGTGTTTGGCGCATCCACGACAAAATCATCCCGGATTGGGCGCCTCCTAAAGAACCTTCCAAGTTGACCAGGGTCATGCCCGACCCAGAACCCGAGCCAGAAGTCCAGAATACTGAGACACCCGCTATAGCTGATAAATAGTTTTTAGATAAAGAAATAAATAGATTTGTTATTAATTGTTGTTTCAATTCTGATAAGTTTTTTTTTAAGTTATAGAAATATGACATTGTGAATGCAAAAATAAATATATTATTATAACTGGTGCCATCTTGATTGTCAGATATTTGTAAAAATATTACTTTCGATGCTGAAGGTGGTTAACGCTCAACATTGAACGATGTTAGCTCATAGTAGAAGGTGAAATATGTTAGTAAATTTCGTCGCGTTTGCCAGCGTCTTGGTAGCTCAGCGGTCAGAGCACTCGCCGGGATAACGAAAGGTCGTAGGTTCGAATCCTATCTGAGGGCTCGGAGATATAGTTGTTTTTATAGACGTATTTTAATTTGGCATAGTGAATCCAAAAAAAAAAATATAATAATATATTTAAGTACTACATACCTACTTTTATCTAGTTTTTATGATAACAATGCATTCTCGTTATGGGTATACTGTTACCAACTAATGTGCAATATAACCTGCAAATATTGATCACAGTTTTATCGCAATAAATATACTGAATTGAATTCAATTCAAACCAGCGTAATAATGTGTCAGTCGAGAAGTATAGAGTAATGTAATGCATTTAATTTTTTGCATTCACAATGGAACATGATTTATTATTATTAATATGGAAAATTTAAAAAAAGGAAAAATCAAAGAACGTATTTAGCATTAAAAATATATTTTATTCCAATATCGAATACTCTCGGAGCATAACCAAATCTTGTTCATTTCATAATTACAATAAATAATTACGTACTATCAGTACCTACGCTTAGCTAAACATTTTGTTAGTTAATAATGCAAGTTAGTTTGATATAAAACATATTTTCAAACATTTCTGGTCTAATTCATCCTTAACAACTATTGTATAAGTAGATTATAAATTTCCAGACACCTTACTAGCTTTTAATGTAACAAAATATGTAACTTAATGACTGAAAACATGGAAGTAGTATACTATCTAGTTTGTGTGATATGAAAAAACAATTTGTGATAGTTTAAATGCGAATAATAATTAAAATTATCTACATTCTTGCACCTGTAACTATTAGTACAGTCTTATTCTATGGAAGGCATCAATGATTAGTTACGAATATGTACAAAACTAAAATTAACAAGGAATTATATTGTATTATTCAGTTTATTACAGTTTTGCTGTTGGAATGCCCTTGATCACGGCGTATATTTGTACATTTGATAGCGATATCTTATAACAGTGGAAATTATTTGAGCAGTGTTTAACTCATAGTACAATACAATGAACTAAGTTGAATTTCATACCTTTTCTTCATAGTTTTCTTTTCAATTAGAAAAACAATAGGGCATTTGACAGGTATTACGAAAATATCTCAAACTATTCTTTACAGCATAATGGATTTGCTATTAGATTATTTCTTTGTTAATTTCTCTATTTTTAATTATAATCACCATTAATGTTTAAATAAATAAAACCCGCCAAAACGCTAAAGACACCTTTGTGCAGGTTACTGACGTCATGACGTCACTTCCTTGTAAATAAAGTATTACCTGTCAAATCGTAATACGAAACACCATACAAAATCATAGACTGACATTAACTGTAAACAAATGTGACGTCACTACAGATTCACCCGATCACGTGGACAAACATGAAATTTTAATTATTTTATTGTTTCTTATGAAAATCATATATATTTTGAAATCAGGTAGGCTAAATTGGTTAAAAATATTTATTGTTAAGCTAACAATAGTTTGATCTATATTTTCGTTGTAGTCAAACACCCTAGTGAAACCATCGCCTCATCGACTGCCTCTCAGTGATGCCAGGCTTCAAATTAATTTTTTCTTAATGAACCTTGGGGTTCATCCAACATTCGAGCCATAAAATGTACCCGGTTGACTTTAATTCAAATATTCACCCACTTGGGTGTAGACTGAATCTCGTGTGAATCCCGTAAGTTTTAGGGGGCGGTCACACCACGGTTGGGGGGCGCTGCGGGGGCTTGGGCGGCAGCGGCGGAGGCGCGCGGGGGGCGATTGGCTCCGGCTTGCCCTGCAGCCGTTGCCGTTGCGTCTCCCTGAGATTCTCTAGGAAATCTGCAAAGAATTAGGACAAGTCTTACTTAACCTATTTATTTCTTGTTACAGATGGCCTTGATTATATAATCTTACAGTTTTTCTAAATTTTAAAGTTTTAACCTTTTCCAATGTTACCAAATAGAAATTTGATTTGAGAGACTGTAAAACTATGTACATCTAAAACTATAAAATACATAACGTCGGTAAATGGCTTAGTTGATTACTTTATTTATTTACTATCAGCCTACATACCATCACGAGTCTTTTTTATGGTTGATAACCAAGGCAATAGGTTAAAAATCACTACAAGGACCGAGAGCAGAAAGATGGATGTCAATAACTACACTAATGCAACCGGTACCAACTTTTCATATATCCCCGAACAGCAAAGTAGCTTAAGCTATATGAATATTTTAGTTAACCCTTTAAACAATGGAGTGTAAATACTGCCCAAAATTCTGATTTACTTTTGATGGTTCAGTTACTTTACGAAGTTATCTTTAGTCACTAAAGTAATTATTATTATTATTATTATTTCATTTATTTCAGGCAATGCCCATAGAATGTGTTAGTAACAATAATCTTAGACTAGGGTTAGTATAATACAGTAAAACAGACAAGAAGAGACATGAAAACAAACATAAAATAAATTAAGCTGTGTGCAGCTGAACCCAAACCCGTGGTCGTGGTAACTCCCATCTGTCTATGAACACCTTAAGGATACCACTCGCGCTGTTGCGTAAGCGAGACAGTGCAGAGGCACAACGTTTCCGCATTATAGCAGCAAAACCATCTATTCCTGCTTCCGCGAACATATTAGATGCACTGCAACGCCTAGGCAGCCCCAGTAGTATCCTCAAGGCGTTATTATATTGGATACGGAGGTCACTGTACGCCCGCTGCGTATAGCTAACCCATAAGCTGCACGTGTGGAAGGATTGGCAATACGCTTTGAAAAGTGTCAGCTTAACTGATGGCGTACACCGTGCGAACCTACGAGCCAGCATATTACAGCGAACAGCCAACGACCTACGTTCCCTCTCTATGTCCATATTATCTTTCATGTCTTCTGTAACCCAGTGACCCAAGTATTTAAAGCTCTGTACTCTCTTTAGAGGCTGTCCACTTAAGGATATAGTCGGTAAGCTGTTGTATATTTCCCACCCCGATGACTTAAAGAGAATCCATTCACTTTTACTGGTGTTGTACTTAAGTCCATGGGCTAACGCATATTTTTCGCAAACAGATAGGAGCATCCTCAACCCACTTACAGAGGGGGCCAATAGGACCATATCGTCCGCATAACTGAAGTTGTTCATAGAAACACCATCTATATAACAACCAACGTTGGTACCATTGAGCTCTCCAATCAGTTGGTTCATATATAAATTGAATAAGAGAGGAGAGCTCAACCCTCCCTGCCTTACACCACATTTTTGATGGTAAATTTCAGAGTGACATCCCGCCCACTTCACAGAATTCTGCTGATTTTCATACCAGAACTTTAATATGGAAATAATTTCTTTAGGTACATTTGACTCAGTTTCAAGTTTACTCCATAACAAATTATAATTGATAAGGTCAAACGCCCTCGACAGGTCCAAAAAGCAAGCCCAAACAGGTGTTTTTCTGGCAGTGTAGTAATGGACAGTCTGTTTTAGAGCAAATATAGCACTTTCAGTCGATAAGCCCTGTCTGAAACCAAACTGGTTATCATGAAGTCGTATATTATCAGCTAAAACTTTGTCCAACAGACTGTCCAATACTTTTGCCATAACCGTCGCCAGAGAAATCGGCCTATAATTGCAGATGTCAGACGAGTCTCCCGTGCTATTTTTTAACACAGGTATAACAATAGTCCTAGTGAGTTCCGATGGTAAATATCTGTGACTAACACATAAACTGAAGAACATCGCAAGTACTCTCGGTAAGTGAGGACCCGCGTATTTTAGATGTTCAATGCTCAAGCCATCGTACCCAGGGGATTTCCCCCTTGTCATCCGTTGTATAACAGCTGCAATATCTTTGGCAGAAAAGGCGACAGGGCGGTTACCGGTGGCTTCCGCATTACTCATTCGAGTCACCCCCACTGCAGGTGGTTCAACCTGAAAATGCTTACAGAATACATTGGCAATTTCAGACGTCCCCTGCACCCCCGCCACACTCACTGGAAGTCCCGCTCTATAGTTTAACTTGTTCGTATATTTCCAAAATCTACCAAATTGTTTATTAGTATGACACTGAGCTAACATGTCCAGTTTAATTTGTTGCTGATTATACTGTACAAATTTTAATTTGTTTTTAAATATATTTCTTGAACTGCACATTAATTTGTATAGGTCACCTTTTTTAGGTTTACCATATAATAACCAATTTTGGTAGTGTAACCGAGCCACGCAATGAGCATGGCGAACGTGCCTATTCCAGCCTACTAACCCCTTTCTATACTTGTGACAGTTCGACTTAGACACATATGAGAGTTCTGCACCCTCCTTAAGAATACATACTAATTTGCTATACATATTATCCAGCAGTATACAATGTTCTGAATTATCACACATACCATTAGCACAATTAGAACATGCCATAGGGAAATCGATTTGACGTAATTTGCAGTTACAATAATCAGAGAACTGTTTTACCTGTTCTTTATCTCTTTCGCCCCACGTCACTTTATTATACCTTATAGACTGAGGCGGCAGAGTTTTGGGACTAATTAGGTTAACGTTACACTCAATTAACAAAGGAATATGATCTGACATATAAACGCCATACAGTACAGACGCATTGACTACTAAGGGCCTAGCCGCACTAGTCACTACACAGTGGTCCAGCCATCGAAGCGAGCCGTTCGCTGTGCTCATGAATGTATATGTATCAGCCGGTAGCAGCTCGATGTCAACGCAAGACCATAGTTGTTCGGCACAAATAGTGAATAACTCACTTAATACTTACTTACTTACTCACGTAATAAAATACTATAGAAATAAACATAAATGGTGAGTTTCAATTAAACTCAACAAAATTATACTCAGGTGTTACCCCTGTCAATTTTTTCTAGTAATTTTCCATTGAAGTATTCCTTTTCATGTAGCATTGAAAATGCAAAAAATTAACAATACTAATTGGCTAAGTTATTTTAAAATAGTGATCTGCAAAAAAGAATAAAAATTTTGTGCGAGTAACACTATGCGCTATCGACTCTGGCTTGCACGTTAACGATTCTCATTAGTTAATTACATACACAAACCTGGTGGGTGATGATGTAGAGGCGGTCCAGATCTCAGGGCAGCACGCACTCTCCCTCCCGGACCCCCATTGGCACCATTACTATTCCCAATTCCACAATTGCCATTGCCGAGTCCACAAACACTGTTAGCTAATCCACTGTCACTATTGCCAAATCCACCGTTACTATTACCGAGTCCACAATTACTATTTCCGAGTCCACTGTTATTATTGACGAGTCCACAATTACTATTGGCGAGTCCACAATTGACATTTCCGAGTCCACTGTTACTATTGGCGAGTCCACAATTAACATTTCCGAGTCCACTGTTACTATTGGCGAGTCCACAAGTGATATTTCCGATTCCACTGTTACTGCTACCGCCGATACTATTCTCGTCGCCAATACTGCAGCTGTCGATGCCGAGACTTCCGTTAGTGGTGGGTAGACCGATAGTTTCTGTCAGGCCGTTTTGCAGACTGTAGTCTCTGCTTCGGCTTGAGGTACTCGCGACGCTAATACTCTGTAGAAGAAAAATATTTTTTATCAATTTATATTAAATATATTTAGAACGGAAGTGGAAAATATGGAAATTGTCAAATTGCCCAAGTCGTAAAAGTCAAATGAGAACTACCTATAATAATCTATAAACTGATTAATATCTATTGCTTTGTGTATTTACAACGTTTTTGGAGCGTATACAATTTAAATGGCTTAAATACTTTCGGAGTAATATCTTTTTAAATGTTGGAAAAATGTTCCACATATACTCAGTGTTTTTTAGGCGATTACTGTTCACAATACTGCGTAACCAACAGTTGCTAAGAACACGTAACTACAATACAATAAAAATTGATATTTCGCGCGTATAGGTTCTAAATAGCCATTGGTGTAATCTCGTGTCGTACTAAAGTACCTAAATCTTAAATATATATAGATTTAGTGTTTAAGACAAAGATGTATTAATTAAAAATATAACAGCATTTTTCGCTCTCCTGTAGAATTGGTCACTACCAAGTTATGCGGTATTAACCACTATTGGTTTCGCGATATTGCAGTATCAACTACGATATAGCATCATGGCCGTTCTTGACAACGGGGTTGCCAAAATGCTATATCAAAAACCCATCTCGTCTTTGAATTAGTGAAGATAAAGATTTGCGATTTCTCCGCCACGTTTCGCTCACATTCCACCATAATATGGGAGCCATCTTCGATGACTACAATTTTGAAGCTTTGTATAGAAAGTTTAAAACTGCTACCTGTGTGTCATTGTCTATTTGTTCGTTGTCTATAGGTCCGTCTGCGTCTCGCGCGTCTTGCCGCAAGATGGCGACGCAAGCGACGGCCGGGCCATTCCTATTGAAGTCTTCGTTATCCGACACCTCTATGATTTGGAGACGAACGCCTTCGAGATCCTGTTGAAAGAAAGACATTGTTTTATTTAATTATTTTACTGTTGGTAAAGTAAATTACTGAAAACACATTTACACATTTTAATAAATATAACTTGTTGAGTTTATTATTACTTTCTCAGCGTAATGCCGGGAGAGGTTCTTAAAAATCATACTCGCAGAGGCTGTTTAGTAACTGTATTAACATTAATATTTTTTTTGTAATCGACAATGTAATAAAACCATAATACTACTATTATTGTGATAATAGGATAATATTGTTTTTAGAGATTTATGTAAGGTGATGACGTATGATATTGTAAATGTCGTTACTTCTGTTAAAGCTGACGAGTTGTTTGCAGTAATACGTAGTAAAAAATACGTCCTAAATAGGTAGTAGGTAAAAATGTAGGACGATTCAAAACAATCTATTTTCATTTCATTTAAATAAAGATATTTCATTTCATAACTTAAAAATCATATTAAAGATCACCCATCCCGTACCTGTACTCTCGTGTCCGGATGCAGGTGGCGATGGTGCAACGCCAATAACGCGGGTGCCCCAGGTGAAGGCAGGTATCTTGCCAGAACTGGCCTGACCACGTGGCGAAGGCGTCGAGCTCGCCCACACCGTACAGCCACGCAGCGCCCTCCCACCTCGATGCGGAGCACCACTCTCTGTTCCACGGTTACCTCGCGCCCACCAAGAATCGTGGACGGGGAGGACAAGTCCACATTTGGTGACTCCCCCTAAACAAAAAAAAACGAGTGTGCAAATATACGACCCGTAACTCTCTCTCTTTCTATCTTCACTAACATATATCTCCCTCTCAACTTCCGTTCGTCTCGTCCGATCACACTTTTTGTAATTCTCTCATCATGCATTCACGAGCTAAATCCCCGAGGCAAGCGTGCTTAAAGAACTTTTATTTCAAAAAGATATACAGCAAGAGATAAGAGTTAAAATGAGACCACTCCTCACCTCCGCGGCGTCTTTCAGGAGAACGTCGTAAGTGGTGCAGTGGAGATTCCTTCTTTGCAGCAGCCGGTCGACGAGCTGACGCACCGGGACTGAAGCCTCCACGCCCACCACCGAAGTGGCGCCATCTGGCAGCACTACTCTACACAGGGAGCATTGCCCCGCTGATTGCCGGGATTTCACCACCTGATTGATAAAATCAGACCTTTAACAGTTTATCGGATAACATGTTTTGATTGTCTTTCAGGAGATGATTCCTTAGATTATTTTAGGTCAGCCTAAACGGAACAGATGATCTCTCTTGAAAATGAAAGGTTTTGCCATAATTTCCAAGCTTGGAAGGAGGTTAAAGATCTCAGTTAAAATCGTCATTCATCTCAGCCTTAGACCAGACGACTTTAATGGATTTAAGCCTTACATGTGACTTGGCCTTAGATTTAGATACTTTAATAGGTAACCTGTAATATTTTATCTATATATTATAATAAACTAGCACTTAACCGCTGTCTCACCTAGCGGAAAGCGATTAAAAGATCCAGGATATAACACGTTTGCCAAGAAAATATGAATTCTCACTAGCGATTTAATTTTTCCTATCAGGTAACAGACTCGGCGAAGAAGTCCCAATCCTTAGTGGTACGGATGATAAAATGATTATGCAAGCTTTTGGCTTGTCTGCCAAAACGCAGTGTCATATATTCGTACGTTCCTATCCATATCCAATTTAAATTAAATTTGTTATTGAAAATTAATAATTTATAAATTATTATTTTTACAATTACTGTAAGTTAACGAGTGTACCACCACTTCAAATATTCTGAGAATCTTCCAAGAAGAACTAAAAGAAACAAACTCGAATATGGAAACCGATTATTCTTCTATTGATTTCAAATGGACCTATTTTCTTTTTGACTGTGTTTATAAGTAGTACTAAAAATATCTAACAACTTGGACAGTCTTGTAAGACCAATATCCTGTGAGTGTGAGATGCCTGTCACATTCTAAATCGCATCATCGTTAACCATCAGGCGAGGTAACGGTTAAGCGCTTACCTAATTAAAAAAAATAACCCAGCATTATTTCCTTACATATATATTTCTATGAATATTACTTATTAATGTATGATATATGTATGTCTATCCGTTACCCTAGTATCCATAACACAAGCCTTACAATGCTTATTTGGGCAAGGCTAATTGATGTGAATGTGAAAAATATTTATTTATTATTAGCTGACCCGGTAACGCGTTGCTATGGTAACGCGTATACAATGGAAAAAGAGCGGGAAAAAGAGGGGACAGACAAATACACAAACAACAAATTTGTGTTTTCTTAGAGTATATATTTACAACTAGCACAACCTAATAACATTCTTGATTTATGAGATATGAAAAATATTTTCAATATTTTGATATCCAGTTGCATTTCAGCATAACAAACAGTTAATTAAAGATGCACGCTCTTCAAATATACTCTTAAATGTATATAACAAAACATTGATTTTAGACTCGATTTTCCTTTTAACCACATATTGACACATAAAGTTAAATATTGTCCGTAATAAATTGTTGGTATACGAGTAAATTAGCACACTCATCGTTACATTCACGACAAAAGTTTATGCGCAGTAAATTGTCGCATAAACATACCTGCATTTTAATGTTTGGTTAACAGGTGTGAAATCGTCAAGTTATAACAAATAAACAATTTAAACGGATGCATTTTATAAAATCAGGTCGTTTATAAGTTTTAGAAGATATTAAGGGATTGTAATAATTTCACTACAATTTATTATTGTTTTAAACTTTCATGGTCACTAACATTATAGTAATATAAGTTATTATTGTGTCAAATCTATACCTAGTTTCAACACATGCTTTTAAAGTAGCTCCTGTTACTCTGGATTAGGGTTCAGAATTGCATTTTATAAAATCAGATCGTTTATAAGTTTTAGAATATAATCAAAGGATTGTTATAATTTCACTAAAATTTATTATTGTGTTAAATAAGTATATACCTAGTTTCAACACGCATGCTTTTAAAGTAGCTCTTATTACGCTGGATTAAGGTTCAGAATTTTTTGAAGTCCCCTTTCGGAACTTGAATCAGAGATCGTCGGATCGCTACCGTTGCAACGGTCGCCAAAGATACTGAAGTTAATCAATAAAAATCTCTCAAAGACGAGTGTTTTCCGAATTAAAGTATTTTTCTGCTACCTCCAACCAGCATGCCAAGGGCGAAATAATGGCAAAACCCCACATTTCTAGGAGAGGCTTGATACATTGAGCGCTTTTCAGCTAAAATTATGATGATGATGATGACAAACCATTTATATACCAAAATGCATAATAAATGACATAAATATGTTTTGCCTACAAATCATGATACGGTTATCTAGAGCATTGTGTGAAATTAGCAAGTGGTGCACAAAAATAACACGTCGGAGACGCGCCTCCTCAAATATTATCTCTGAGGTGATATCGTAATTTTCCGCTGTTTTAAGCGTTTATTTAAGTGTAACGAGTACATTAAATAGCAGTATTATCTTCCAGACGCCGAGAGAATGCGATTTTGATAGCTGACATATTTAAGGCAAAATATTGCTTATGTCGAGTCGATATAGAAATTATTTATAAAGCAGTTTACGTAAAAAAGGGCTGTTTTGGGAATTACTTATTCTTGAAATTACCTGAGAGCCTACCATGATCTCTTAGCGCGATGAAAGTTCGATTGTTAAAGTGAGACAGCGCTATACGAGGTCTATAGTGGCGTCTCTCTTCAACAGCTTAATTTGAATTCCGATAAAAGATGATGGTAGGGCCTCTGTTCGCAAAATATCTTGTTCTAGAAGTGATTAATTCGTGTAATATTAACCTATTCATAGAAGGAATAATTTCCGAAATGTCTATTTTTGAATTGACATATTAAAAATGGGTATATATTCAATTTACGTATTTTATAATACCTAATGATTGACGTGATGAATATAAATATATCCAACAACTCAAATAAGAATCATGAGCTCTTTTTTCAGTTTCTGAGTTACGAGGAAAACCAAAAGCAGCTACTTACTTCAGGTTTAGCTGTCTGCTTACAATTCGAACTTATGGCGTAAGCAAATTGTAGTTATAGGAATATTTAGAAAAAAATGTCATTTCGAGAATATAATCTTTTAAGAATAAGTCTTTCTAAAAATGAGTCGTAAGTAGAATGGGATATTTCACGAATAGGATACTTTCAGAATGAGGCATATCGTTAATAGGAAGGTAAAAACGACTACAGGTCTTTTGGCAAATAGAACAAAAATCATCGACGAATTTTCGGTGAGCTCTTTGCTCTTGACATAAGCAATATTTTGCTTTGAAGTTATCAGCTGATGACATCGCATTCTCGTAAAGCTACTTTATTATAATTCATAATAAATTGCTGCATTGTATATAATAATTAATACGGAATATTATGCACTATTTTTTTTTAATAAAAAAAGAAATAAATACAAGTTAAACCATGTAGCAAAGGATATTAAAGGTGGACTTAAAACTGTAAATATATACACTTACATCTGTGAGCGGGGGTTGAGTAGGGGCGGGGGCAGGGGTGGTGGTAGCCGGGTTGCGATCCTTGGAGGGGGCTCGCAGTTTCCATGGCAACAGAGATGCACCACCACTGCGTCGTCGCTCTGATGCGTTGCTCGCTGACTTCTTTAGCTGCAACCAAACGCATTAATATTAAAAATCAGGCTTCGAAAATATGTCATATTTAAAGCTAACTAGATGACCCGGCCACGTGTTGATGTGTTATAAATTAAAATTAAATCTATTCTATGTCCTAAGTCGCAACAAAATGAAAAAAAACATAAAAATCGGTTTAGTAATTTCAGAGTGCGGTCAAACACTGTGGCAGGGAATTTTAAGATATCAAAATATCCTATATATGTGATAGACATTAATTTCCCATATACTTCAATCAATCTGAATAATTCTTGTAAATATTTAGTAAATTTAAATTCAGTAATCCCACAGATTTTGCTTTTAATTTGGAATTGAATTTAAATGAAAATAAACCATCTATTATTTTTAAACTTATTTTTATATATTTTTTAAGTATAGTGCGGAGATGCGGAGAGATTGAGAGATCGAGTTCTATCAATTCATTTTTTTAGTAAAAACAAAACGAAAGCGTGTTCTATGATACCGCTAGCGCCATCTATCGTTAGCCTTTCGCAATTGGTAAGGAATCTAAGTAATTCAAGAATAAATCTCATGATACGATTTACACGTAATAATTTTGTTTTTGTGGATTATGGTGAGTATGTAAAATATTGTAAATGTTGTTGCTACTGTTAAAGCTGACGAGATTCTTGCGCCCATTTTTTATGTCAGTTAAAAGACATCCTGAATGGGTGATAGGTAAAAATGTTGGACGATTCAAAACAACTTATTTTAAGTGCATTTGAATAAAAGTTATTTTTCATTTTCGTACATAATTTTGCTTATATTAGTCATATAAGAAATGCTGTTATTTTATCTTAATTAGAAAAATAAAATAAATATAGGTGATATATACATCATAAAATCCTGTCGAAAATTAAAATAAAACTTTACTTCTATGCAATTACAATTGAATTCTGCTCACCTTGGTGGGTGTGTCGTCACGGGCGGAGGCGGGAGCGGGGGAGTTCGCAGGCGCGTATGGCGGGGGGCGACCGCAGAGATCTGCGCGGGCGCACTCCGCGTGCACGCTCGAGCGCAGGAAGCGCGGGTAGCTGTCGAACTTCATCACGTTGAAGATCTGCTTCTGCGCCTGCGACCCACATCATCCAGTTCACACTACTTGCGCTAAACTCACCCACTTCTCACTGAATAACTAATTTCACGTTTATTTTGCTGAATCATTTTATCACTTCACTTAAACTTGAATAAATTAATGTAGCATGTAATTTTTAAATATACTCTTGAAGAAGTTACCGAATCTGATTTATGGTTTATAGCATATTTAGAGAATTTATTAGATCATTAGTTGAATTACAGAATACGTACGCCATTCTATTATCAGGAGATTGGCAGCCGACTTACTTTTTTATAACAGTTGAAGTGTTTAAATGTACATTGCTACAAATATGCTCATTGCTCCAATGTGTTAACGTAAGACCCTATTCTAACCTAAATTAATCTTTTTTACCCAGGACAAATTTTTATGACTTTAACTCTAACCTCGAAGAAGGTATATTTTGATGTAACTTGTTACCCGGTAATACAATATATGTAACGTAACCTAACCTAACCCTTTCCTATTCTTCTATCACTATAATGTAAAAAATAACCTTACCTAACCTTCAATGTAGGTTTACAATTGATGCCTTTTGATTAGCATGTTCTTAAAAGTTATGCCCTATCGAAATGCTCCCTTTTGTGACAAGTAAATTTTGCAGTAAACTACCTGTAGGAACAGATCCGGGGCAGACGGCTCGCTGCACAGCCTTAAAGCAGCAGCTCGTCGGGCTGCCGCGTCCACATTCACAGGTTCAGAAGCTTTTTCATCCAAATGTCTTTGCCAGATCTCAGCCGCTAGGGAAGCGCGTTTCGCTGGATCCTCTGTGTTCTTGTATTGCTCGCACGACCACCAGAACCTAGGAACGGTAAATACATGTATGAGAATTAGACAAATTAACTATTCTTCTTATTTTATTACTACTAGCGTAGAGTTGAAAGCAATTTTTTTTAAGTCCAAACTTATTTATTTAGTAATAGAACTGATTATACTGAAAGCAAATCGGCGGATTTTACTCAACATGGTTTGTCATTTGTGTAGGACTTTAGACAATTAAGTATAATTGGCATCTAATAAAAAATAGATGGCGTAATTATTAGTATTGCCAAGTGTCAAATGGGACTTCGTGATTGTTAGAAGGCATAACATCTACCAATCCGCAATGCCCCGCATGGTAGCTTATGATCCGTTCTCCTTACAGTGTTTTCAACTATAGCGAATACCTGTGTGCCCCCACTCTATTAAAGCCTCATACAGCGTCATTGCCTGTAACTGTCGGCTATAGGTCCAGCGTTTTAATGAGTGTTCGCCCGCGCGGTACAGGGGCGTGGGGGAACTGCTACAAAGGGGATCAAGTGAGAAGCAGGCGGCAGACGCGCATAGTGCACCCTCTCCCCCCTTTTCCGTACCTCCCTTTGTCGGCGGTCCACCTAAAGTTACGTGGTAACGTATTACCTGATGTTTTCCGCGGCAAACTCCTTGGACAGGAAATGTGCGAAGGCAGCCGCTCCAGCAGAGTCCGCCAGCAGTTGCTCCAGGCCTAGCGACCAGCGCGCCACACCGCCTGCAGCCCCTCCCACTACTCCGGCGCCCTCGCTTATTTGCTAAAAATACAATTATTATTTTCATTTAGTTCGAGCAGAGACCATAGAATGTGGTTGTAACAATAATCTTAGACTAGAGTTAGTAAAATACATTAAAACAGACAAAAATACAAAAAAAAAGCAGCTGAACCCAACCCCGTGGCAGTGGTTAATCTATCTGTGAACACCCTAAGGATACCACTTGCGCTGAGCTGAGCGACACAGTGCAGAAATATAACGTTTCCGCATTATAACAGAAAAGCCATCTATTATTGCTTCCGTGAAAATATTGAATGCACTGCAACGCAATGGCAGCTCCAATAGTATTCTTAAGGCATAATATTGGTACGGAGGTCACTCTATGCCCGCTATTAAAATTGATAACACGCTTTGTGTTCGAACTTTGTGTGTCTTCGGACACCAAAGTCGTCTTTCGCTCCTTCGTGTTTTGGAAGGAACTTTAAGGCATTGGTCCCGGCAAAGACTGTAGTCTTTAGTGTCTACTGATTCGCACTGGTCTCTGATAGGTTATAGCCAATGATACTTAAAATCTGTGTAAGGTTTTTTGCAGTTTGGTGTTCGGAAGAACTCTTTAAGGGTGCCGTAAACACTAAAATGGTACTGGAGAAGATACACCTCCCTTAGAGACAACAAAACGGTTAGCAGAGTTTTTAAGAATTATGGTACTTTTACTACAATCTCTAACCCGCTTGCCAAGTGGAAAGTGCCAAGATTATGGCAAAACACCATTTTATTGGGAGGCTCTTGGTAAGCAGTGGACGTCTAACATCTAAAATGATGATGATGATATAATAACTTCAATACCGAACTCATTGTAAGTTTACAATGTTGACACTTATTGAGCACATTAAATATAGCTACGGATTATAATGATAATATTTAATTTTATGATGCTTTGATTCAATAACTATTTCGTGTTTATTTAAAACAGGGCTTAGGATTAGCATCAAATTTTTACGTTCACTATTTAAAGAGTTAAATATAAAATACAAAATCATAGGAAAACAGGGGTAAGTGTATAAAAGCAGATGTTCAGAAATATTAAATGTTGTCAATTCTTTTAATTAGAAACCCATTGCTAAAAATGATAAAAGATAAACCTATATTTATTTATGAATCTCTGAATGAAAAATTTTATCCTACCATTAATTCAGTGAAATCAATGGAAAATCGTCTGGCAACTCACCTTATTGTACATGTTTCTGTGGTCGTGGTGTCTGTAGGAGCTACCAGCGCCACTTCCAGTCGTCCAGCGGCGAAACGGCGAAGATTGCTCACTCTGTGGACAAACAGACGCGGATATAACATTACTGAGCACTTGGAATGATTAAAGGTACTTTTGTAGTACTTTAGTTCATAAATTACTGCATTACTTTCATTTGGAGCGAGCATTATTTCGACTTCAAATTTGTAAATAGGTACCTAGGCATTAGATTCTAAAAAACCTCAGACCACGACTATCACTGTATAATTAAACAGGAAGTCTGTGTTCATGATTGTATTATTACTATCAATGAAATTCTTATCAGTATCGACTCAAGGTATATTATCTGCCTTAGTAATTACTAATACTAATTTAAAATATAATAAACACGTGATTTTGGGTAGAGCTTTATGAATAACATCTTCTTTAGCAAGAACTTTCACAAGGCTTACTTTTGGGGCCATAACTTTTTATTACTTAAGAGTTAAACTTTAACTTTAAATGAAAGTGAAAAGAGACGCGACTCATAATGAGAGATTATTTGAATACGGTTGGGAGTTCCCAGCGATATGCATTCTGATTCGATATGATTTCGACTCGGTGAATCATCGAATAAACAAACAATTCAAAAATATACTCGACAGCTATTTTAGTGTAGAGAAAATATCTAGTATATTCTTTCTATACTCTTGATTTTTATCATTAAACTAATGCGATTGACATTTTTTTATTTATCAGTAATTCCTGTTACTGTAGTTTTTAGAAGTTCTGTTAGTTGTTTTCGTTTGGAATTAAAGAAAAACAGACTGAGTAGATGTTTATAAATTATTCACAGTCTGGATGTTGGTATATTAAACATTCGACCCAGACACAGAATGATTGCGTTGACTAAACGATGTTGGTACCTAATAGTTTCAAATATAAGATTGTGACTACAGACTAATGGAAACTTAACCTCATTTAAAAATAGATCTCATATTTTTCAGTTATTTTTCACGTGATCGCAAGAGTATCAATCAAGGAAGAGATAAAATCTCAAATCACGAGACTGTGTAAAAAGCGAAGAAGCAACATATGTCAAGAATCCACAATCACATGCTCTGATTACTAATAATTTTTCTGTTTCTCTCATGACCTGGAAACGTAGTAAACTTGGACCAATCCGCGAAGAAACGTATGTTTTCGAGGCGAACGCTGATAACACGGGCGCCGCCACTATTTGCGCGTGTCAGTAAAGCATATAAAAACGGGAAACAGATGGACAGTCTGTTTGCACGAGAAAAAGATAGCTTTAGAAAATAAAACTGGGTTCACCATTTCTGTAAATAGACAAACCTTTACGTAGATCTGTTACTGGAAAATTTCATTTATTTGTTTTAGTTTGGGCTACTCACAACGAGTTGGAAAAAATACTGCCGACCCGCCTCTTTCTGAGAGAGGTAACAGTTTAAATTATAGCCAAGAATACCTTGTTGAGAGGGTATAAATGGACTTTCATTGCGAAATCGACGGTTACGAGAAGCAAAGGTACTCGTGGAATGGATGTTTATATTCCGACTTTCAGTACTCAAACTACAAGCTAGGCTTAGTAACTCAATAATAGGTAGAGTTTTTCAGTAAATTAAACCAGTTTTAACGGATCACGAAACGCGTAAACTTTTTTTTTTATGTGGACTCCTGAAAAATATTTAAATTTTTGTGTAACTCGGTGTTTTGTTTACATTTACTTGTTAACAAGAAAGGTGTATACCGCTCTTGATTGGAGGATAGGTCATGCTGTAGACACTAACGTTAGGTATACCTTTTTAGCTTTCAAGAAAACCTCATGAGGATTTCTCCTCACAATTTTATTTACCACTAAAACCTGTTTATTTTGAATCTAATGATGTTCCTATATTTCGTGATCACCATTAACATCGTTAAGGTCACACAGACGAATATAAAATCACTCTTTTGTTAACAGGTCAAGGGGAGATTTATATGTCAGAACAAGGACATATGCGATAAAATGTCTGGAACAAACGCGTTGTAAATTTCCAAAGCGTACCGCGACTTTAGTGAGTGTACGAGTGGTCTCTTTGTATGTGTGATTGTTTACAAGTCGAGCAAATGAACCATCACTTGAAAGACTTCGTAGTGTAAGGTGTTAGATTTGGCAATATCTACAAACAATCACGTTTTTCAACAAGCGAGAGATCACAGATTTCCATTCTTTACCATCCTGACTTACGACTTTCGCTTCTTATATTCTCATCAGACCTGTTAAAAGTTCTTTTGACCCGGCCCTTTTTCAGAACATCTTGTTAGTCCTTGAAAGCTCATCTTGGGCTAACTTTCCCGACATCCCATGCACATTAATAAGGCAATTATCATCATTTCTTAACATCAATATTGCAACTGCTAACACAACTTCCTCATGAACCTCGTCCCTACTGAGGATACTTATCATCGTAGTAGTGTTATAATAAACCACAGAAAAGCTCGGAATATATCCCACATACGGTGCTATAACGTCACTTATGTAATTTCAGACAAAACTGAACTGAGTATGAGAAAATACTCCTACCACTACTCAACCTCTTTACTTTGCTTGCTTTTACTCTTAAATGAAGTTCAAAGTTGTAGCTTAATTATTTTATTTGTTTAGCCGAGAAAAACTATATGTTGTAAGGATGTTCAATTTTTAAATGCTCCCCCTGAAATATTACACCATTTGCATAAGTGACGTTATAGCACCGTACGTGCGAATGGTCATCCAAACACTGACTAGCCCTAACCAAAAATGTTTAATCGCGGATCGAGTTGGTCTGTGTCACATGTAGTGCTCCTGTCACCCTGGTCTTTGGGTCCGGAAATTATTCGCCATTATAATTCACAAATATAATCATTCAACAATATTTAAGAAGCATAATCCTAGTTGATTCTGATATAAAATGTGTGTAAATATGTCCATTGTTTTGAAAAACCTATATGAATGGCAATGAATAACCCAATTCACAAATCGATTCGATAAGATTTTCATAAATAACATTTCGTCACTTAAAATTAAGCCCTCATATCTGTTCTAAATAAGTGTGATCGACACGAGATCATAAGCTATCTCACTTGATGCTTTACACGCTTACATTTTACAAAGAAAATTGAACCAGTACTGTCAATAAAGATTAGTCTGTACTTGTGGGGTGTTTACCGCTATTATCAACATATAGTAATGCAGGAAAATACTTAAAACCCAATACTAGTCGACTAATTTCTGGAAAAAACAAAATTATATATTGACGATTACATAGCTACTTGTAATTAATTTGTGTATTTCTTTTACGAAATGGAAAAAAATACGTCATTTTACCCGCCAAAACGCCATCACGAACAATATGGCGCGCATTGACTTCAGAGGCCCGAGTGTGAGTTTTAAATGTGAAAACATTACTTCTGGGTTAATATTTTTATGTTAGACTTTAAGACTAAATTAGATCTGCAGTTAAAATCTTAACTGAAACTATACGATAGAATAAGAAGCTTAATAAACATCATTATTGATTGTAATCAAATTTGTGTTTGATTATATTATTTACTGTCCTGTGACGTCATTTGAAATTAAGCATATCTCATTTTCAAATCACGGCGCTAATTTGAAAAAGGGTCTTTTTACTCTAAAATCACTATTTATTATAATATTATTTTCATCTTTTAATATATTACATTCAGTCATTACATTTCCGCAGCCACTTCTTGAATAAAAGTAATTTTTATTGAAATTTATTATTTTTTTTTCTAAAGCATTGTCTGGGAATTGCTTTGAATATAAAATAAAACCTAGTAGTTAAACGCTTAAACACCAAATAAATACAATAATGTCATTTATTTTCATTTATTACTGTCGTTGCGATTTGTTTTCAGGAGCCGTCATCACAGGATGACTAAGGCAATGATTTTGATAAGAGCGGTACACGATGAAAATGAATACGTTTTCTGGATCCGTTAAAAGTATTTAATTTCATTAAAGAGAATGTCTATACATTTAATAAACAAATCACAGTATCTTTAGTAAAGTAAGTTAAACTGATAATAAATTCAGAATTTCTAAATTTTATATTTAAAGATTTCTGCAACATAACGTAGCTTATGAATTATCGTAAAGAAACAGAAATTAAAACTATTCACCTGTTCCTTGTTCTCCACCGTCACATACCACAAAACCATTTTAAATACGCAATAAAATACTCAGGAATGTCTATTCAATTTTATGAAATACTGCACTGTACTGATATTACAAACTTTATATTGAGGAAAACACTCACTTTAATTATTTGCTTTTTATAAGTTTCGTGACAAATAGCAATGATTAATATAGCACTTGAAGAGAGAAACACGACTTTCCTCGTAGACGTCAGGACTTCAACTGGCGTAGTGCCGGCCATCACAACACAGTGGCATCAGAACAATCTGTCATTATTTACGGGCACAATGCGAAATTAAAATAACAAAACAGCCCCGCTTCCGGCGGGCGATCGCCATTACGGCACACGGTGAAACATTGTTCACAACATTCGTGGAACGTACGGGGCGATACATCAATGAAATCTAAATTCTATGACGTAAGCAATCAAATTCTTCTCAATCATAAGGTTGAATGATTGCTGCAACGATAGTTATTCTACCTACCTATGTCCTGGATTTGGATCTAATGAGCTATGCTCACATTTGATTATGATGTTTGTAGTTTTAAATAGTAGCTATATTTTAAATTGTTTAGTTAAAACTATTATCTGTCATTCATTTGCCTCTTTCTCTCTCTGTTAAGGCAGAGTGATTTCTTATGGGTAGAAGCATGAGAACAGAAAGAAATAGGTGAATTTGTGAGTACACCCTCAAACGTAGACAGACCCATTAGTTACATATGCCCTCAGAAGCATGGGGAACCAGGAAATTTTAATTAGGACACAATATGTTTTTAATTTAATTTGATGCATTCACAATGCAATATTTCTCACTTCCTAGTCCTCAGATGGGATGGACGCTCGGAGGCGTAGTTGTTTTTTACACTTAAACATTAAATTAAAAACATAATTTTAGCTGGTTCCATCTTAATCGATTGTTTGATATTTGTAAATATATTACTTTCGATGTTGAAGGTAGTTAGCGTTCAACATTGGTGCAACGATACCAGCTCATAGTAGAAGTTGAAATACGTTTGTAAAATTCGACACGTTTGCCAGCGTCTCGGTAGCTCAGCGGTCAGAGCAGTCGCCCGGATAGCGAAAGGTCGTGGGTTCGAATCCCATCTGAGGGCTCGGAGGCGTAGTTGTTTTTATTTTGAATAGATTTGTTCTTGATCCCCATCAAGCCTGGAGGTCAAGACAGTATCCACGATGGAGCAAGCTAACTTTAAAGGTACTAGCTATTAACTATTGACTCAACAGTATATGCAACAGGATGAAATATTACCTATTACGCAAGTAATGTAACCAACATGTTATCAGGAATCTTTTGCCTAAAATAATTATTTACAGAGTGGACAGTTTTATCGCATTGCCCGCCTCCACATAATAATACAGATACTGTTTATTTTGCTTAAACTTATTAAACGCAGTAACTACTTTCCAAATAAACGTTCAACTATGATGAAACAAAGTACGAAATTATATTAAATCACCAAACAAAAAACCAGTAATCAAATGAACCAACTATAAATTAAATATAAAGATTATTACTTAAAATTAAGACTACATACACAAAATAAGATATTTGTCATTTGCTTATCAAACAATAATATTAACGTGAAAAACAAATTAATAAAATATAAAGCGTAATCCCTGTGGGAATATTTTAAATTTTAACATGTTTTGTTTAACATTTGGACTCCTTTTCACGATTACTTCGTATACATTATTACTTTTGTACAGAGGGCTTAAGATAAGATAACACAACTCTCAAGCCGAAAAGTAAAATGAATAGATAGAAGAATAAAATAAGAATAAATAATAGTTAATCCGGTAAATAGCAAATACAAATAAGTAGGTAATTGTACCTTCCACACTTTTCTAATTTAATTTTATTTTATTGAAAAAAAATGAAAATAGTATGTGTCATGGTTCTGTACACTAGTGCACTTTAAAGACAGTGCATTAGTGTACTAGTTATAGTTATAGTCTTTATGGTTGAAGGAATAAAGTCGCAAGTGGTTTGTATGTCTTAGAAATTGTATTAAAACACTGATTACAGATTGAAAATTGCTTTTGTATAGAATTTTATCTACTCTAATACTATAATACAAAGATTCTAAAACTGAAAACAAAATGCTTATGACAAACATTACGTACAGGCCAAAAATAATAAAAAAAAAAGTTTAATTACGATACAGGTCTTGTATGGACACCTGTATCATAATATAACTTTTTAATCATAACGATACACCTATACAACCTCCAGCTGGACCAAGGAGGAGACCAACCTCTACTTTAAAAAGGTTTCAATGAACGAGTCCGTGACGACGCAACACGCATGCGCAATCGATGTTTGCACCTTGGCGCCAACATTTGACATTTAAAAATTTGTTGTTATATTCAGCGTTTTATTTGCAATATTGTTTTACGTATTATAGTATGAAAGTAGATAAAGTAGTGTATGACACTGTACATAACTTGGTCTTATAACACTCGTGTGATACTATAAAAAAACTCGCCTACGGCTCGTTTTTTTAAAACACACTCGTGTTATAAGAACCCTTATTATGCAACAGTATCATAAACTACTATAAGATAACAATTACGAGCTTAAACAAATGGAAAAATGAGTCAACACAAACGGACCTTCTGTAATTAATTAGGTTACACACTGATTACGGGTTTCCCAGGTAGGGTTACCATCCGTCCGGATTTCTCAGGACAAATTAGTTTTTGAAACCCAAGACTCTTTGTTATGTTTTATATACATAACGAAGCAATCAACAATATCTAAAAAACAGGTCAAATATATATAAATTTAGTTTTGTGTTTATTAATTATGATATTTTTCAGGCCCCTATCCCGAACCACTTCGGATGTCTGTTACCATCACAAATAGACGGGATGTTTTAAAATGTGATTTTTCTTGAAAATGTCTTACTGTCAGGTCTTTTTGAATTATGAAATGGTGACCATACTCTCAGATCGTGTGAATGAGTAACTAACTGATAGTGACCGGCTTTATCGACGCCGCCGTGTGAAAGGCAATTTGTCCTGTGCCGGACATATTATGATTTACTTGTGGAGAGTTTAACCTTGCGATAAAAGTCGACCACGATGGACATGTTTTGAAATACGATACCAAGGTTAGATAGAACATTTTGTGTCAGGGCCAAAGGATAATAAACTGGTGCATACATAGTAATTACTTTTTAAGAAGTATTAACATCTATCAGAGTGTCACACTGTGTAAAGCAGAAGGTAATAAGTTTGTATAAGACGTTAGTTAAGACGAGTACCTACTTTATTTAGTAAAAAAAAAATAGTTTTGAAAAAAATCGGACCGAGAAGAATTATTGTATACTAGCGACCCGCCCCGGCTTCGCACGGAATCAATGCTCTACTATATTATGCATGTGTTATACATGTAAACCTTCCTCTTCAATTACTCTATCTATTAAAAAAAGTTTTAAAGATTTAAGCATACATAGGGATATAGGGACAGAGAAAGCGACTTTGTTTTATACTATGTAGCCATTGTAAATCGAGACCAAAGATGATGTTTATGAATGATCGAGTAGTTATACTTCCTATAGCTTCATTCGTCTGTTATTTTTTAAACAATACTAAGAAAAATGTGGTTCAAACTCTCATTAGCTCACTAAACTATAATAAAGTTTATTATCAAATAATATTACACGAATTTATGTAAGATTTAGAAGTAATAACAGTAGCAATGGATAGTGATACAGACAGGCGTATATAAGACTGCACTGATTATGACATAAGTGTATAGGTATTGTGGGTGCACAGATTAAATAACAGATAATAAGAAATTTTGTTTGTAAAAAGTTGAGGCTAGATTATTTCCAGTTTTAGTTTTAATCTGCATATGAAATCTTTGATATGAGAATTGTTATTGACACTTTTCGCTAATCAATGGTTGTCATCTGTAATTGTAAAAATACATAATAAAATAGTGTTTTTTGGTGGGACGAAAATTATTTAAGTAAGTTTTTATCTTATAATGTTGTGTTATTTGCAAACAAGCATACGTAAACAGGAGTGTTGACAAATTAATCAATGCCGGGAAAGATGTGTTTTTTGCGTTCTCTCATGAAATCCGCGTAGGTTTCAGTAAATTCACACATCTTTAATAAAACTTAGGGGAACACCCTTCCTTAAGTCACTAACACACGGCGTATTTTAAACGCGCATATGACTCGCGTTAGTATCGCGTTTGAATAATACAAACGCAAATCGGGGCATCTACGGCGCAGAAAACGCGCTTTCCTGAATACGCCGTGTCCTAGGGCTCTTATTTTTCATTTACCACCCATTCGACGACCGTTTGGTGCAACAGTTGCGATCCTACCTTTCGCATCGACGATTCTCGGTTCGAGTCCCGGAAGGGGCAGATGTTTGTGTGGTGAATACGAGTATTTGTACCTGACTCATGGGTATCTATATATATTTCTATGAGTATTCCATATCTATGTATCATATAATTATGTCTTTTCACTACCCTAGTATCCATAACACACCCTTACAGTGCTTACTTTGGGCTAGGCTAATTGGTGTTATTGTAAGAAATATTATTAATATTATTATGAAATAATCATTATTCATAAATCAGCTTTCATTATTAAATTTAAAGAACACCCTAACTAGACTAGACGGAACAAGCTTTATACAATTTGGCAAAAAAATACGATTGTTTTGTGGAGTCACTTACTTTTTATCTCTTTGATTTGTTGCCATTTTCAGCATCTGTTTAAACATTGTCTGTAAGCATGAGCAGTACGTTGCAAAGCCACGTGATCTCTAAATATATTTGTCGAGATAATCTCAACTCGCACGGTTACTACGCTCTCAGATATCGGTGAGATATTTATTAAGATATTCTTTGTGACGACACGAGCTCTTAGATAAAGAAGGTAATTTATCAACATCTTGGCCTCTTGGGAACGATGTTTTAAGCTCCTTTCATTTTTCTCCTATGATCAGTACGTGCGTATGATGTACGTACCAGTGCCGGATTCACCATAGAAGCTGAAAAAGCTGAAGCTTAGGGCGGCAAAATTGGTACAGAAAAAAAGTAAGTAATAGTGCAGTAAAAACGAAGCTTAGAAAAGCAAAGCTTAAAAATATACCCAAAAAGTTGTAAAAATAATCTTGAAACTAGATTATTCCCTAAAAAAGGAATTAACGTTATTGTGAATAGTGAATCTAATTTTAGAGGTCAGGAGGGGCGGCAAAAATTTTATAGCTTTGGGGCGGCAAATGTGTAAATTCAGCACTGGTACGTACCGTTTGGTTTCGTTAAATTGAATATTTATTTCAAATAATTACCTACTTGAGCTGCGAACACTGACTCCTTGATGAACAGTGACGGCGGCCCACTTGCACAAACAATAATTCCTTACGTGTACATACATCAAACATGGTTTTGAAGTTTTTTTGTTTCAGTGAAGTTTGACACCGTACCACTTCCATCGACCAAGACAAACTGATGTTACTATAATAATATTTCTTATATTAACACATATTGGCCTAGCCTACCTTAGCATTGCGTAGCTTGATATGGATACTAGACTCCTATACGTTAGCTAAGCTAAAATAATCTCAGGGAGCTTTTGAGTTTTAGATGCCAGCATATATAAACAAAATCTCTTTCGATATGTCTAGGATACACATTTCAATTATTTGTAATTGTTGCTATAGTTCTCAATTTTAAATATTTTCCGCGTTTTTGGTTCAAATCTCAAAAAACGATTAGGCTTAGCGAAAAAACTTAACAGTCGACAGGAAAGTATTTTTTATTAGATTTTTTACGGGTTTCGAACTCACTCCAGAAGGAGCTCCAGGTTAAAAAAATGGTTTACCCACTCGATGGGAAGCCCTTGCGAATATTAATCTATCTCAACAACCATAGCCCAAGTGCACTAACCAAAGCTATATCTAAAATTGTATTTTTTATATATTTTCCCATCGCTTTCTTTTTGGTTATTTCATAGGTTTAACCACAACTATATGTTTACAACTCAATTTCTAAAAGAGTTATTGAATCACGTTTCTGGTAATGTTATGAGGAAAACAAGAAGAGAACAGTTATAAACCCGCCTTGTGTAAATTATGGCCGATCGTCTTATTAAGGCAAATACATCTTAAGGCAATAGAACCTTCAGAAATCATAGAGCGTCCAAGAGCAATCCTAGTAATTAATAATAATTATAAAGAAATCTTAAGATGCCTATGTACTTAAATCCATTTCTTGTACCCAATAAATCTTTAACATGATATTTTTACCAAAAATTAATGTGATGGTAAGCGGTACACCACATAACGAACATAATGACGTATATAATATACGATAACTACGAACGAAAATTTTCAGATATAATTAAAAACGAAAAAATGATATAGGCAAAAGTAAAAAAAAAAACTTGAAAATAAAACACTTATATTTACGTGAAAAATAAAACAAGAAGTAATGAATAAAATATATTTAAATTTCACATAATACATATACATAATACATAGAAATGTACATTTTTTTTTGTGAAAATAGTAATGAACTGGGGACATCTAATCGCAAGAATTCTAGAGTTGGATCAACATGGTAAGTGATGAGCTGCAGAATGTAGCGCTATGCAATTCGGTTTGATAATTCAAGAGGATTAAAGGACACTCCTAAACACTTAATAACAACATTCCAAACAGACTGCGTAAATATCCACTTAAGAAAATTATGCAAACACTTACTATAATGGACAACTTCGCAAAGAGCTTCCCGAATGCAACGGCTGGCATTTCTGACGAGCACACCATAAAATCTTCTTAAAAAAAATATTTAAATTTAATTTAAGAATGTCCTTCTTTTCTCACTAATTGATTTATAAAAAAAGGTTTTTACAAATAATGTCTATAGATGCGATCAAACGTTTTTTGCGTGCGTAACGCGCAAAGGTGTCAGTATTACTGAGCCACGGATATAAGCGTAGGTGTTTTCTAATTAGCCGCGTTATCAGCTATTATCGGTGAGTTCGCGCGTATCGGAGCGGAGCACGCGTCGAGGGCGTGGGAGCTTTATTAAACCACCAGGGTGATTGGGATTGCAAGAACCCTAACACTTACGTCAATTTATTTTCAGGATAATCTCAATTACGCAATACAGATACGAGACTGTTAGCTAAAAATATAGTTAGACGAATAATATAGGTACTCAAAAGTACGTAGAGGCTTCTATCGAATTATTTTATCTATTCTTTCAAAAGTTGCTGCTAACTGTATTTAATAACTATTTAGTTTTAATTTTGCGTAGCCTGTCTGTTACTGCGTCCGATATATACAGAGCAGTGAAAGGAATTAAGGTACTTCGCTTTCATAGATAACCGTTTCAGTTTTTTCTCTCCTTTTTCTTCTCACCTACACCCAGCGTTGCCAGATTTTTTTATTTGGCAAGTCGGTCTTTTTGAGTGAAAAAATTCTTTCGTCGAAAGCGGGAATTGTAAAAAAAACGTATAAAATCAGATGTTTTTAAATATTTATCTTTTTATATGAGTTTTTATTATGTTTACATAATGATAGAAAGCAAAAATAGCCATCTTCGTCTTAATAATAAAAAACAAAAATCAAATTCAAAAAAGTTGTGTTTTAAACAATAGTCTGAGAGTTATCCTCTGGCCAAGATATTCCCGAAAAGTCCCGCTTGGGAGCCTGTCCCTGCATGTCACATTTAATTTTGATTAAAAAAATCGGGACTTCCAGCCAAAATCTGGCAACGCTGCCTAACAGCTAAATGTACCGCCCCGTAGCAGTGATTCTGACAGAAAATCTCAAATTGCAGCGCAGTTTAATTAATGCGACTTCCAGTCTTTACTTCACTCTCTCTAATTTTAGATTCTGATTGCTTACTTAGTTTTATAAATAATTCGGTTGAGACTGTGTCAATATTTGTGAGATGGAATGCATCACTGTGACAGATAAAGTTATGAGACAGTATCCTTCTTCAAATAAGCGTAAAAGTCCACAATATTAAATAAAACAAGTATTTTTATATGTGTAAATAAAGGACATAAAATTTTGTAATACTTGTACACGTAATTCAATCTTGTTTTGAAGACGGCTGTAAATAAATAGCTTATCACTTAAGTGTCATTTACATTTTATCCGTTGACATGATTACAGACAAACTTAAAAATCATGCTAAGATCAAGCGCAAGTAAAAATAGAAAAGGACTTGAGAAGATGAAAAAAGAATTGATATTTTTGCTTCCTCCTGTTTGCCGGTATCAAGCAGGCATACATTCCGTGTGTTTGGCAGAAAAAAGCGCTTGAGAGCGCTTGTAAGAAAAATGGCGATCGCTAAGCGATAATAAGCAAAATGGTGGATTGTGTAAGCGCAACTGAAGTTAGCAAACGTGTCCTGGCCGAAAACTGTATAGTTTGTTTTTCAGCGGTGGTAAGCGCTCGCAAGCGCTTTTTTCTGCCAAACACGCGGGTTGTGTCTGGCATCATAATAAACTCGGCGTCAAAAAAATCGCACCTTATAAAAATCTTATTCAAAAATTCCTAAACCTTATATAGAGGATAGTGTTAGGTATCATTAGAAAGGTAACAAAAAGGAGCATCAAACAACAATTAAGTGCAATCTTTTTTTTAATTAAAATTATACAAAAAGCATAAAAATTTGAAAAATAATAAAAAATCTTAATTAAGTCCTAATTAATAATCGATAATTTACAAAAAAAATGTACAAAAAGTGTCTTAAAATTAACTCAAAATCTAGTGTTACCCCCCCTTGCCCTGATGACGGCTTCCATACGGTCCCTCATAGACCTCACCAACTTCAGGAGCTCTTCTTGAGGGATAAGACCCCATTCTTCAATCACCGCGGTTTGGAGTTCCTCTAGAGTCGAAGGAGCCGGATCCCGAGATCGAACCTTACGTTTAAGATGGTCCCAGAGGTGCTCTATCGGATTCAGATCAGGACTTCTCGCTGGCCACTGCATCACAGGAATTTGGGACCTCCGCAGGAAGTCGTTCACGATGGCTGCAGTGTGTGCGCGAGCGTTGTCGTGCATTAATGTGAACCCCTCGCCAAAAGATTCGGCAAAAGGGACCACATGCACATCCAGGATCTCTGTGATATAGCGGCGCGCAGTCAGCGACCCTTGTCCGCGAGCACCTCCGGTCCGGGAGACGCAGACCAGGTCGGTTTTGCCGGCAGCCGACATACCGCCCCAGAACATGCAGGATCCGCCTCCATATTCCACCGTCTCCTGGATGCAGGCTTGAGCGAAACGTTCACCCTGCCTCCGGTATACTCTTCTTCGTCGGTCGTTGCAGAAAAGACACACTCGTGTCTCGTCTGAGAAGAGAACAGCTCCCCACTGCTCAATGGTCCAATCGACGTGGTCGCGAGCAAACTGCAAGCGGGCTCGTCGGTGCGCTGCAGTCAATTTTGGACCTGTAGCAGCTCTGCGGGCTGCTATGTTCTTCTCCTTCAGTCTTCTTCTAACCGTGGATACACTCACGGTGCGTCTGCGAACTGCCTGGAGCTCCTGTTGCAGCTGAACAGCGTTTGAGAAGCGATTTCTCAAAGAGTACGACACAACGAACCGGTCGTCTCTTTCCGAAGTGCAGCGACGTCTACCGGACCCATGTCGCCGGATATAGCCACCGGTCTCTAAAAAGCGCTGGTAGACTCTACGAACCGAAAAACGGCTCAGATTCAGTTGCCGGGCGACATCACACTGCCGCACCCCTGCTTGCAGTAGTGCAACCACTTGAGCGGCCTCATCAGCTGTAGTGTCCATTTTCCAGATGTTCTTTCTTCAGTAAAATCAGTGCGTGTGTCCCCTTCAACGGTTTAATAGCGAATGACCCACATTGAACCCGTGTTGACCTCTTTATACCCACAAAGTTAGCGCAACTCGCGACTCTCCCGAGCAGCAAAATTTCCTTAGAATTTTTGTGACCCTTTATTTGTTGCTTTAGGTTTTATTTGATAATGAAAAATAATGTTTTTTTATTAAGTTAATTAAGTAACCTTTTAAATAAAATTATAATTAATACGACTGCATGTGCATATCCAGAGTTAATGCCATTTGAACGTGATTTTCTTAGAGGTGCGATTTTTTTGACGCCGAGTGTAATATTTGGCAATAATTTAGATCTATACGGAAAGCAGGGCTTCGAGTTAATTAATATCACATAACTATATAACCGTTACTACATCATCAGAAATCATACAATATAAAAAATTTCATCGCGTACACTGACCGCGCACATAACATTAATTAAGCCTGTATAGCCTTCCCAGGCTAAGGCACCTACTTCAGGTGGTGTTTAGTCAGTATGAGTCTGACATAACCTCTCGGCCGGCCGATGTATCCATGTAGGATTTACCACCTCCCTCCCTAGCGTCCGGAGGGGAAAAAAAAAAAAAAAAAAAACATTAACATGCATGCTGTGTTTAATTCTAATTAGCTGAAAGGATCGTATTTTTTTTTGTAAATATTATAATTGTTTATCTTTGACTTTGTATTTTATAACTTTTTGAATTTTTTAATGCATTCTTATAAAATAACTTATTTTGGTGGAAAAGTATTAGAAAAAGTCGACTCGGCTCACAAATGAATTCTCAGGCGGGAATCGTACCCGCAACCTTTGGAAGTTCGGTCCAATGCTCTCAGAACACCCGTCGAAATTTTTAAGTACCTTTCTAATTTTACGCTGTAGGCCAGAGTTGTCTCATCAGTGAGAGGAATTGCGAGTTCGATCTGTTCTAGTATTTTTCTGTTAAAATAATTTATGAATTTATAGTTTTTTCTGCACTATATTGAGCATCGGGCTTAGATATCACAAACTACTTACACTATTTTTACATTATATAGACTTTTTATCCAATCTTTCTCTTAGTGTAAATCCAAATTGAATTATTTCACCACGTCTGAAATAAATTGATTTTATTTGATATTATTTTAAAAAAAATACTAACTCGCTTAATACGAACCACATTTTATGTTATTTATTATTATTAACAAGTAATGTTATTTATAAGCGTTAAGTTATTTCATAAATACATCTTTTTATTTTTATTGGCTTAATAAAGTGTTTATAACAATTAAACAATAAACCTATCATAATCAAAACTTCCAAGAGTTTATATGCAAATTTCGTAGTTCGACATTATAACTTAGCCTGTATAAAGTATGTTTAACTAACTTTACAACTTTTGGCATTCATTTAAAATCTTACGCAAGATGTACCTATATGTACATAATTATAGCCTTTATTCTTTATAATATTAATACTATTTTACTTAAAGCCGGACTTAAAGTCACGCATAGTAAATGCTCATATTGAAAAATAAAATTCATTTGTTTTTTCAATTAATTTTACATCAACATTTTATATCTATACTTTTGCCTCTTTGCTTTCGATCGATTTAGTGTGACTGTATTAGGGGACCCATTAGTAACACAAGTATTTAGGTTACTATTAATTATAACGGCATAATTAGCATATTTTTTCATTTTAAAGCGCCTAAATCGTAATACTGACCGAACGTAAGCAACCATGAAAGTTTGAAACAATATTATTAAGCATTAAGGGTTCCTACGGAGAGTTAGGAATATTATCAATCTTTTTGACGCAAACTTTACTTGTTATCAGTAAAAATAAATAATCTTAAAAGAAATGATAATATACAGAATTAAACCGTTAATTTGTCGTATGATTATTTTCGTTGTTCGTTAAACTTCTTTAGAAATAGCAATACACATATTAGGCTTTTGATGTAAACAAAGAATTCTTACAGTTTCGGCATGTCCGTCTGTCCCCGGCTTTGAGAGCTTATCTGTACATTGGCATGGAGATATATTTGATCACGCCGACAAATCATTAGAATAAAATCTTGATAAAAATTTGTTTAGGGATAAAAAGAAATTCCCCCACACGGCAAAATAAAGATTGCATTATTTTTTCTCGTCAACTCATGGTGTGAGTTGGCACCGAGAAGTAGTAGACCGAGAAAAAGGAATATTCACAGCATTAGTATTATATAACAGTGTTAAAATGCAAATTATCATAGAATTTACAGGTTAAAGAGTAACAGTTGAGCAACGTCGAAATATATAATGAAAATTACTAGAACGATGTTTTTAACTTTATAATTCTACTATGAAAATGGCAGTTAAATATTTTATATATTTATTTTTTGTTGAAATTGTGTTTCCTTCTTTCAAAGATTGAAATTATTAACATAAAAACGGTGTAAATCAGTCTTCTCTGTACGCAAATGAATTGCTCGTTCTCTGAATCGTTTTGTAATAAACACAATTTGTTAGACATTTGGCAATTTTATAAGAGTTTTGGCACATGAGTTTCTTGCCCGATTCTTCTCATGTTAGCCCCTTCGTTTCGGAATCGGGTCGCTCGTGGCGATTACATGCGCGGCATCAACTCCGCGGATGTACTTGCCGCTAGCGCACGGGCTATCGAATATTATCTTGATTTTGTAAAATTGACGATTTTAAGTGCCCGCAAGGACCTATGAAATAAAGTTATTTTGATTTTGATTGCATATTAGGCTACTTCGGAACCCTACACTGGGCATGGCCACGCACTTGGCCGATTTTATTTTAAACTAACTGTACTCGGCATATATTTATTGCACGCCAAAAAAAAACATTTAGGTTTTGATGACAAAAAAATTAATAACTTGCAACTAGGACTTTTAATTACTTATTATTATTTTTATTACTAAATTGAATTTAAATTAATTTATATTACTGATTGGCATAGAGTTACAATAATAATTTTAATGTTATTAATAATTTGTTAAATTGTAATTTTAATGTAATTAATTAATTAATATAATACTACTAATATTAATGATCCTTGTCGGTCGATATAAATTCATTTGAATTTAATATATAATTGCTTTGTGCCAGGAACCATAGTAGTCAACACAACACTATCAAAGATTTAATACAATCTGAACAATGGTATCGAAGGTATAGAGAGCAAATATACAAACATTGATTTTGCCTGCATTACAACACTTTACGGTTTTATGTATAATCAGAATAGTAGAAGACTTCAAATTGTTCACCTTCCAGCAGAATTAGATCAATGCATGGTCATACAAACTAATTTTTATTCGTCACACGCCTTATACCTTCAAGTTGAATAAATTGTTACATCTGATAATAACTCTGGTTTAAATATAGCTCAGAGAAAACATACGTGATAGATAACGGCCAAGATAATAATCTTTCTATTTCTATCACTCACGATTCACGCAGGAAATCCGCTATTAATATGTCAAATATAATTTATTTACACCAATGCGTCTGCAGCGCAAAATATTTGGCATATTCCATGATATCAACACAAAATCTCAAAATGGGTATAGCAGACTGAGAATTTAAACAAATAAATATTTCTTACATTCACACCCATTAGCCTAGCCCAAAGTAGGTAATGTAAGGCTTGTGTAACGGATAGATATAAATATATGATACATAGATATGTAATATTCATAGGAATATGTATAAACACCCTTAAGACTCCCAACGAATTCATATATACGCGAACAAGCGAGTGTGTATATATAATTACTAGCGGCCCGTCCCGGCTTCGCACGGGTGGACAAAATTCTTTAAAGTTTTTTTTAAAATTCAATAAAGCCTATGACACTCAGAAATAATGTGCCTTTCTAATGGTGAAAGAATTTTTAAAATCGGTTCAGTAGATCCCGAGATTACCCCTTACAATTTAACAAATATACAAACACACAAACTTTACTTCTTTATAATATTAGTATAGATATGCGTTACATATATTTCCCTCTAATAAATGTATCTAGGTTAAGCTTATTTGAGAATAAATTTATTTATTCATAAATTATATTACAAACAATAGTCGCTATCACTGTACTGAGTCATTTAGTCTATCTAGAATATTTTTTATGTATGCTGTAATGTACATCATCACAATGTTTTAATTTTAGTATTAATAAGCTGTTAAGTACCGAATATGTAATGTTTAATATTTCTTTTCTTTTTTTTTATTATGCTTTTAATAATTATATCAAATGTTTACGCTCCAAAAGCACTTACTATAAACCTTAGTGGTTTTCAACCGATTCGTTGCTACATACAATTACAGAAACGAAGGCTACGAGCATGATTTACGTGAAAAATGAAGATAGTTTTATTCTGGGTTTATTTCCCTAAAACTTGATTTGAAGGAGTTATCATCGATATAAAAATGACGGTTTCAGTGGCTAACGCCACACGCAAAAAAAAAGTGTTGACACGAGAGGCGTGCCATCAGTAACGATTCGGTTAATATGAATATCTATATAATTATGTTTAATTAATTAATAATAAAAAAACATTTCAAATCAAAAAAAAAATTAAGTTCTAATTTTTATATTTTATAAAAGTTTTTAATTTTCTAATTTTTCAAAACTGTTTAACTGTACGGTTTTATGTAGAGCAAGATAGTCTTACATTTATGAATATTATCACAATAAACACTCGTAAATATTTACAACAATAACAATAAATTATTCGACGAAGCCAATATCAACAATATAGACAACAAAAATTTACAACTCGCAGCAGTTTTTATAATACTCATTTCGTGTTATCTTACCAAACATCGCGGCACAGCGCTTTAAAAACAAAAACTTTCACTATCTTTATCACTCGATTTCTATCGCGAGGAGTTAAAGAACAATTTCGGTTGTATGCCTCGGAGCATTGTCTTAGTGGAGGCACCCATTGAATACGAGACTCTGCCCACGACTGGCATCAGACATGGTGCTTCGAGGTTCCCACACACCACAATACCTTAGAAGACGCACAATTAAAATACAAATAGTTTTTAATTGTAAGAGGAAAAACTGTTGCTATTCTGTACTAGAAATTATAAAGCGATAACATACAAAATGATATATCGTTTGTACTGCAGACATATTTTTGAGATACTTATAGCATTAATGCTGATTCACCCACTTATAGGTGGATATAGATTACTGGTTTGCTATAAGATGAGTCTTTCAGTCCATCAAAAAGAGTTTACAAATTCACTGCTCCCTTAGTCCTGTTTCCTTTATTTTAATAAACAATTATTGTATGTATTTATTTTATAAGAGGAGTGTCCGGGCCTTGTAAAAGCACTTAACTTCAGCAATATCAGGCTGAACACAATAACAGCAGTTTTCAATAACCTATTCTCAATAAATGATATTTCTGTTAGACAAAGCTTGCTTAGGAACTTGACCAAAGGAGGCCTATATTACAGAAGATAAGCTATAACTAGTAAGCGCGGACCATCAGAATATCATTTCAGCCGAAAGACTGCTGAACGGAAACATCTCCCAAAATAAGAAGTTTTTCCCATAATCTGCCGTGTCCAAGTTGGGGATCGCAGTAGAAGACCTAAATTTTAAAGACGCTGCTGCCCAATCTATAGTCTACGGGAAATGTATGGTGATTACTTAAGACGCTATTTAAGAAACTTTTCAGTTTAAATAAGATATAAACTTTCGGTTAGGTAACCAAATAGTAAGAGCCCCTTCGTGTTTTGAAAGGTACTTTAAGCATTTGAAGTTGTAAACACCAGGTTGGGTATGGATTGGTATCCGCTGGGCTATTTTCTCTTCAATGCTTATATGGAAGGCCTGTACTTAAGCAATTTTGATGGACTGACATGCCGAAATCTTACGTCTAACTCCCGACGATACAGAAAGCTTTCCATGGAACAGTATAATGCTACTAGAGTACAATTAATACTTATCTGTTGTATTACAAAGACAGAAAAATATTCGTAAATATATTTTACATGGAAGACAATCTCCAGGAGCACTCTATTCTTCTGAAGCGAAAACAAAGTATATTCAAGTGCGCCAATTTATCGTTACTTGATAATAATATTGTCATTTAAATATTGGTTCGTACGTAGGTGATCCGCACGCGCCGAAAACAATAAAACACTTGAGTTAACAAAACACAATACATCAATTAGCAAAAGACACGGCACAGTTCAACAAGTAGGTACCTGTCGACAAAGAAGACGAGAACCAACAGTACCAATTGTAATTTTGAAGAAAAACATAAAAAAAATGTTGCAAATACAGACATCTTTATAAAAGGTATAGGGAACGTCCAATTCATTTTTATTTATTCATTTGTAACGATGATTGAGAATGCATTCAACTGTAGAGGAAGTCGTTGATCTGACAGCTATTGCATATGCGTGTTTACTCACACAACGCTCCACTAATCATCCGTCGAATGGCTTTATCTCTACTAATCTCTACTCTTTAAATAAGTAATTAAAGTATATTTTTTCTTTCGTAAAAAATATTTACGCTGCTGAACTTTTGAGGAAGTTACATTAAAAAAAATCAATTTTCTCACAATCGTGACTGTCTATCAGCTATAATTTTTCATGTCGCATCGCGTCGTTAAGTCACATAGCAGGTCGCTTACAATGTACCGGCATCAGTTCAGTTATTTCGACTGCGACATACTGTATAACGGGCTAGAATGCATTGCCCCGTCGCATACCGCAACGTACCAACTGCGCCGACACTTTTTTAACATTTCCCAGCACATCGAACCACTTGAAACATAGACATTCGGTGTGAATGTAAAACAAAGATAATGGAAAAAACTGAAGCCGTAAACTGGATAGGTTTTTATAAAAAATATTTGTATTAAATACTATCTACGACTTTGTAACATTCACTAATCATTATCAAGCTAATGTTCTTTAGCTCAACATGTGGATTTTTAATATTTTTATATTATCTTTAATATATGCAAATAAACTATGATTGTGATAACATTTTTAAACATTAATAACTACTTAGGCATTTGTTTAAAAGCATTAACATAGCGACAACGAAGAGCCAAATCAATGTTATGTCCGTATCAATCATTTTTAAATAATTATATTTGTAGAAATACTTAAATAAAATGGAGTGGATTCTTATACAAACTGAAATTACTTATGCACAAGTGACACAGCTGTCAATTTTATTAGTGTAAATATGTATCAATAGATGGCGCCAACATTCATTTTAGATCACGCTGTACTTTCATGTTAGAGTTTTCATAAGGACAATGTTTTACAATAAGAACATACAGTCTACTTGGTTTTGTTGACACAGTTCAGATTTATTTGTACATGAGTTATGTATTTCATAGTGTGTAGTAATTTATCTGTAGTTTAAAAGACTAGATAAATAGTAATTTATTGCTTTTTAAAGCTAGCATTAAATTACAATTTATTTTGAAAGTGCTCCCAGATACCTTTAACACGTCCTCAGCAATATGGGTTGCCATATACAGACTTAACATTGTCGTGACAACATTATATATGAAAATGAATAGGTGTTTAATTGTATTTTTAAGGGAAAAACACATGATATCAAAAACTTATGCTTATTAGTTTTGTTATATCATGCAAAAGACAACTACCACATACGTTTTGTGTATTTTTATAATGTAAAAAGTTAGATAGTTTCTGTCACGAAAATAGGACAAGAGGAACGCATAATTCCGTAATATTTCCCGATTTTAAGGCCACCTGAAAATGCTATCACCATAAGACTCCAACATAAAGATATACCATTGCAGTAGTTTTTTATTACTCCTTTTAAGAGGTATTTAAAATTTAATCACCAGTTCTACACGTGTCACTTAGTTAATAAGTAAAAGTTATACGTTTAATGTGTTTCTATAATTTTATGTAAAAAGGCGTGAAAAGATGGTAAACCATTTTGTGGAATTCTTTAGCGCTAGTGTTGTATTAAAATCGATTGTCTGTCTATAGTATCGATGGACTATCGAAAGGCTCCAAATCCCTCATACTATCGTTAGTATCGAGTTAGTTTTACGATCGTTAATATTGATAATGAGTGCATTATAATCAATATTATAGATATTATTGAGGCAATTCTTGCTATCAACACTACCGATAGCACCATTGTACGATAGTCGATTTATCAACAACACTAATTCGCGACTTGGAGTATAACACGCAAGCTGTGTAATTGATGATTTCGTTCGGCACTAATTCATAACAGTTTGCCGAGTTTTAAAGTTATAATATTTCTTCAATCTTTTTTAAAATTGCAGATTTGCCATAATCTCCGCAATTGGCAAGATTGGCGTAATTACCACTAGTGTCATAAGTCACGTTAGACTATACCGTTAAGTGTAAAAGGTTTGTGCGACTCTTTTCTAGTGAACACCAGATAGTTATGTGGCGATACTAAATTAATTGTATGGTGATGATGATAGATGATTTAATGTATGTAAAGAGGTTTATTGCTAAATGATAATGAAGAGAACACGTGATGATTGCTAATTGTGAACTAATTTATATAATCTACTAATATTGCTTACTGACAAAATCAATTAAAGTTATAAAATAAAATACATTTGATCGAGGAAATGCTGATGCGGAGCAATGTACTCTCATTTACTGTACATTAATAAAATAAATTAGCAGTTTAAGATAACAAGAAACCGTTTATAATAAGATCACATATTAAATATGTAATTATAGCATATTTATCACTTTTCTCCCTTTTCTCTCTTTTCTCCCTTTCAGAAAACGTCATATTGTAAAGTGTATAAAATAGATTTTTAAATAAAACCTATTATTTAGGGCTTTTGCGCATAATTTATATCCAATCCCGACGTTTCAACTCATTTACATGCTCCATGATCACAGGCTGACTAAAGCAATGGCCGTCATATGTTTTCTACTACCTTCACAAATTTAATCAGGCACGATCCTAACTGTTAAAATTTATATAAATCAATTATATACAAAAACTCTAAATAACTTATATTATTTAAATATGTAATGTGCGCGGAAATTTTAGGACTAAATAGATTTTTATTCGTATTTGCAACGTGATGTGTGTAAACCATCTACGTTTCGACCGTTATCAGGCAAGAGCCATAAAAAGCTTAGCCTCGTTGATATCCAGTAGAGATATATCAATTTCAGGTGCCAATCAATATTCAGAAAATATCCAGGAATGTCTAAAAAAACATTATCACTCAGGGCTGATTTCTTAATCCTTGGATATGAGACATAAAAATTCAATCAAAATACAAAGCGAGTGTTAAGTATTATATAAACACTAGCTTAGAGAAAAAATATCTATATTTCTAACTTCTTTTCTGGAAATTTTGTGTTTCATGCTAGTGATGCTTGAATTGAAGCTTGCTAATGATTATAGTGCAAAAGTTATAATAGTGATTGATGTGATTTCAAACAAAGTTAAGTAATAAAATGTCAATGAATTCAAACAATAACAAAATCGGTTAGTATGAACCACAAGTCAGTGTGACAATATTTTTATTTTATTATAAATGGATGTGTGAATTCGTGACACTCGTGATTGGGATTCCCGATGACAAATAAAATTACTAAATCTCAAAAAGGCAATTTCAATTATAGACGTTAAATCATCATTATGTCTTTTAAAAATCTGATTTTAAGTTAGGTTATTGAGTTTTTTTAAATGTAAGAAAGCACTCCATTCTCACACAAACAAAAAAAAAAAACAACGGGTTGTACTCCGGGAGTGCCGGCAGAAGTGAAAACATGAACATCAACGTTGTGCATTTTTGATATTTTGGAATGTTTAGGGAATCATTTCGCACGAATTCCTTTAATTATCACTATTAAAGTACTATCATTTATGTGGTAAAATACAATGTTCATTTATTGCGCTGTCGTACACAAACATGATAACAAACACACATACGCACTCGCGCAGGCGCCGTGCCCTCTGTCTTACGAATTTTCGACCAAGCCACGTGTCCTGACGCGACTTTAACATTCTTTACCCATCCCAAAAAGTGCACAATGCCGCTAATGAAATTTCCACTTCAAAAATAAAGAAAAACTGTATTAACATTGAATCGTAATCTATCATGCCTTATCCGTATCGTATTTCATTTTTCTTTTTTTCTCGTAATTAATTAATTTATAGTATTGTTCTTAGCACTCATGATTGTTTCGAGATCAGGAATCGCACATGCTTATTGTTGATTAATTTTTTCTTTGCCAAAATGCATGTCGTGGCATCTTGTAATAAAAACAACACATGCATTTATTATATCCCGCTATGCTTTTATTGTGTATTATATATTATTTTATTCTATAGGTGTATGTTTTGTAGGTTGTCCTCAATAAATAAAGGATACGTTCACATCAAAGGATAGTCTACTATAAAACGGTGTTATACTGTAAAATTTGACATTTCGACTGACACGAACTGAGGAATATGCTATTTGTAAGTTGTGACTGTCGGAAGTCGAATACTCAAATTACTTGTTGCTTGACGCAGATTTCATATATGTGCTGGTACTACAATCGGATACTGCTACACTAAAAGAAAATACCGATAAGTAACATACCCAGAGTTAAGCGCTATATTTCGGCAGCACTAGCTGTCATGTGGACAGATGACATTTGACAGTGGGTTGATATTCGCGTCCTTTTAGGTTGTTGGAAAAAAGGATGATTTTTATCTTAGTTTTACCTAATAAAAACTAACTATTATACGCTAAGGATCCCTCATAATTGGTTAAAATAGTTTTAGACTTAAAAATATCATAATAATAAAGCTAAACATAGCAACCGTTAAAAGTAACTTACTGTATGAAATTTCTAGGAAAACTGCATTGATAAGCTAACGCAGTACGACATGCTGATTTATAAGAATTTAATACTCATTATACATTCAGTATCAATTATGACACAACAACAGCTCAGTGAATGGAGAAGATAAATAGAAATCCAAATAATTTAGTTAACAAAATTAAAAGAATATAAAATACAAATACAACTATAGCAGAAAGATAAACCGAAAGAAAATTACACTATTTCATAAAAGCTGGCAAAACTAGTAGTTACAGCTATTATTTTGAATTCTGACAAATTTCAACAGTTAATACAGTAGAACGCCGATTATCCGAATTAATTGGGACCGGGGTCGGTTCGGATAATCGGACATAGACTGGTAATAAAGAAAAACGAACTGTCACACATAGAATAAACTTTATTAAGTTTAACAAACACATTTCTACAATAACGCTCACTTGAACATCTCCATCAGAGTAAGTAACATCTCTATGCCTCTAGCTTTCGACCATAACAGTTGAAACATATCTGGACTTCAGAGAGTTTCAAGTGGTTACAACAAAACAAAACAAAAATTACTTGGTTTTAATTTTTTATATTAAGCTTAGGACCGATTCGGATAATTGGCGATTCGGTTAATGGGCGTTCAGAAAATCGGCGTTCTGCAGTAATACAGAAACCTAGTCTGAGATTTGTACATCGTTTATTACAAGCTTTTATTTACTTTCACCTGTCCCCGGTGTCTGCAATGAAATTTTGAAAGTTAAATTTGACCCGCTCCCCGGTTTCCGATTTAGCATTTTGCATGCATATGTATATCACGTGACAATGCAAGATTATGATGCCATGGAGTTGATCTTATGCTGGAGCTAGAATGAGGCCATAGCAATTCCGCAGTAAAATGACACAATCCCATCGAGAGTACTTTGGTCCTACATAATATCCGTATGCAATCCCATCATATCTGGGAAAATAAGTTCGTTCCATTTGGTATGAATGTGGATTCTATCTGATTAGTTTTAAACGTTTTAGTTCATTTTCTAACAAATATTAATAAAAGCTTGTTTTTAATTTGTTTTTTACATTTATTCTTGTTTTACTTTCAAATACGTCAAACTTCTCACTCGAGGTCTCGGTATGAGGAATTTTAAATGTAAACATTCAGTCATTCAATAAATAAGTGCAAAGACAAATAACCATGTCGCCCACAGATTTGGTGTCCTCAAACGTTATTCATTATGACGCAAAATTAAAGCGTAATAATTAGAGATCGGAATAAAAAAATTAATTTTTCGTACTTGGCTTAACATGGACATGCCTTCCCGAAAAAATTCCGGTATTTATGGGATTAAAGTAATCAGTACATTATATTATGACAATACTTTGTGTGTGGTGTGTGTTTGTTACCATATTACCATAAGCCTTAGAATAAGTTTTTATAATCAAACAACGTTACCATAGCAACGTGTGGCCGGGTCAGCTAGTTATTATAAAAGTAGTTTAGTTAATTATTACTACAGTTGAAATAAGAAGAAAACGATAATAAATCGTTTTAAATCCAACATTATTATCATATTTAATTTAGAGGTCTTATGTCACGAGTGAATAGATATCTTCTAGGCAAGTGCGTCACATCCTAGATCGTATTGTTGTGTACCATCAGGCGAATTAGCGGTCATGCGCCTATTTACTATAAAAAATATTAATGCGTTTTGTTTATTCCCTATATGTTCGCACAATAATCATTCGACTGATTTGAAACTCTGGAGAGTGGCTATGGTAACAAACTTTTTATGGCAAAACACTATCCTCACGAGGAAAAACTTGATATAAAATAATAAATGCCACTAGAATGTCGTATTTTAATAGTAGCCAACAAACCAAATTACTACTTATTGTGTATAAGCAGTAATATGGTTTGTTGGCTACTATTAAATAGTTCCATGTAATCATTTTGAAATTCTGGAAAAGGATCCCAATAATTTGAAATTTTCAGTAACTAGGGGGCATATCCATATTAACATATTCCATTGAGGTCATTGACCTTTAATCAATCTACCTATTCTGATGTCTGGTTACAACATTCACGAAGTCAACAAGAATAGAATAAGCCACACGGAGATCCCAAAAGATACAATGGACAATGGTTAACTCCGTAACACTCGAGCAAATTGAGTAATGTGAAAGTTTTATATGAATATATAGTCTGTTAATATATGTTTGTTGAAGGTTAATGTATTGACAAGCGGTACGTTTACTTAAGTTTATTATATCGTGTTTACAGTTTTCAAACTAAATGCTGGAGAGAAGGGCAATATATTTATTAGAATTAGTATGGCAGTGCGATTTTTATTATTTCATATTTTGTCAAGGACTATAACTTAAAATGGAACTAGTGTTTGGTTGAACTTTTATACAAAATCGGGTTTACTAGATGTTTCTTGTCTCAGGAGCCAAGCAGGACTCAAACCAGTTGAATTATCGAGACCTTGATACATCCGTTGAACTTCTCGAAGTGATTCTACGAGAGCGGGTCCAAAAAGTTCGCGGAATGAGGGGAAAATGGAGGGGGGAGAGGTGACTTTTTACTACCTGCACTAGTTATGACACTCATTAAGAGTATAAATACTAATTTTAAAAAAGGTCATAATTACCTGAGCTACACATCAATCAACAAGTCAATCCAGAAGAAAATTTGCAACATGGAGAAAATTGAGTTTCACGCAGTTGCAAGTTGCGATGGCTGCTGTTCAAAAAGTGGGCTTCGAAATCTTGGAACATCCTCCCAATAGCCCTGATTTAGCCCCAAGTGATTATTATTTGTTCCCAAAAATGAAAAAAGAGCTTCGAGGGAAGAAATTTTCCAGCGATGAAAAAGAGCGCAGTTTAGGCCTATTTTGACGGCAAAGAGAAATCATTTTTTTTTCGAAGGTATTAATAAATTAATTGATAGGTCTAATAAATGTATTAGAGTAAAAGGGGAATACATTGAAAAGGAAAAATAATTTTGTGTTTTATTTCTTACTTTTTACCCTCCATTCCGCGAACTTTTTGACCCACCTTCGTAAGTCGCACTCCACCACTCTCTTAATGTTCTAGGTAATTACTAATTACATATTAACAACATCGACTTTAATATTTTTACAAAAAAAAATGATTTTGCATTTATAATTAAATAAAATATAGTAATAAAAAGCTACCTATAATTTACGCATTAATAATCCAAGCCAACTGCAACATTTTTACTTCTAGAATTTTTTTTAACAAGAAACAAGTTGATTTTTTCTTGTAAAAAAATTTTTAGATGTAAAAAATCTTTAAATTAGTCAAAACAAAAGCCTACAAATTTGCCTTGCACGAACGCTGTACCGTACTGCCTATTTTATCGCTTTATATTGTAAACGATGGATGCAATTTGTTTGGTAAAAATTTTATCGAAAATATGAAAATATGGGAAAGCCACGATTAATTAACGTTAACGGCAAAACAAACACAATTTAACACTAAACATTCCATGACGTGTCAAATGACCCATTTTAAACTTATTTTTTTTTTGTTTAGTTTTAAGTTTTTTAAATTTATTATATAAACTATTTTGAATCGTTATTTGAAAAATAATTGTTTTATTCAAGTATAAAAAATTGGTTGCCTGTAAAGTCGGTATACGGGCGAAAGTTTTACGTGACAACGACTTTGAGTGGTAAAATAATTTTAATGTGAATATTCATTCGTATAGTAGGAAGAAGGATGAAATAATAGTAACAATTTAAAACATTTATTTATACAAAGAATTATATTTAAAACATTAATTTATAGGCACGCGTCCCTTCCACTTTTTATGTCTGTCTCTCTCGCTCTTAGGCGGGCTAACCATGCCCGAGTGGAAGGGACGCGTGCCTCTCACTCGCTCTCATTGTGAGCGCATTACGTGAGCGGAGCGTAACGCAGTTTCTTGAAGTGTCACCCGGCAAACCAATTTATAAGACGTTGTCACGTCAAAATTGCTTAACTGATATATTTTTCGCTAGACAAAGTAATATATGTAACATTTTAAAGATGGGTCATTTGACCCGCTTTAGTAAGAAAAGGAATACATGAAGTATCGGTATTGTATCGGTTTAGTGTAAATATAATTTAGAACAATAAATATATAATGAGGGTTACATAAAAATAACTACATTAATTTTCCGGAATGCGCATAACGGTTAAAATTGTCGCAGATGAGCAAACAATTGAGCGGCTTAATTGGCACTAACCCGAGCAAATGATTCCCTGAATCGCGGAGTTTGACTCATACGCCCACAGAATATTGACTGTTTCAGTAAAAATAACTTCGTATTATATTTGTATTCATTATTTTCCTTAGCGTGGAAAGTTAAATACGCGTCACTGCATCAACGTAAACTGCATTCAAAGAACTAATTTCGTAACAAAAATAAGAGTTGAAGTCAATTGTCAATTTGCATGTACAATCAGCGTGAAATATTAAGTGTCCGTCAAGGTTTTTAATTAGTTAAAAACACCTAAGACACAGAAGGCACAAGAACACTTGTATAATATGTCAAAATTCTTAAAGCAAGCGTAAACCATTGTCGTAATTTAAAAAGGTTTCGATATTTTTGTTAAGTTCGGTTGTACCCAATTATTTTGAAATCATAACTTTATCTACCGAATATTTAACGCTGACCGCACTTCAAAATATTTACTTTGACAGATATTATAAATTTTAAATTTGTTGGTAAATTAACGAAGCTAGCGCCAACGCTTTAGAAAGAGTCGAAAAGTGCTAACTGAAAAATATTATAAAAATTGCTCTGGAAACCTTTTGTTTGCTGCTGAGCTGTACGTAATTTGACAAGCATGGTATAGCATTTTCATTAAATAAGTTATGTAGCTGCAAATACATATTGCGTCAAATTGCAGATTAATATGGTTATTATAAAAGTTAAAGTAATTTAAGTCGCCATGTCTGACTGACAAATCCTTAGAATATGCCAATGGCATGATGAGTCAACTTGAATAAAATTCAAACTAGATAACATAGGCAATTAAATTGTTTCATTTTTGTGTCCTAATATAGTTAAGTACAGTAAAAACAAATAAGATAATAATTTTCACAAAAATAAAAAAATTGTTACGAATCGAAACTGATTTATTAAAACGAATTATTCTAACTTAAAAGAGCTATGATTATTACTATAATATAAAACCTGAAATTCCAACTTCAGTTGTCTTTAGATTATGTCTAACGCAGTATTCCATGGCACCTATTTTCCATAAAAATGAATATTTGTTCCTATAACACTTCACAATAGAGTTCAACCACTTTAACAAAACTCCAACCGCTGTAGTGAGAAAATTTTTTAAACTGCACACATTCACTACCTCTTTCTTCAGAAGACACACTGTCCAAATTAACCTCTTTATCATGGTCGACAATAAATATGAAGTATTTAGGCGTTACTGCCAATGTGCCATATAAACAATTTGAACAAAAGTTCTTATTGCAGCTGTAAACCTAGATTAACATACACAACCATATTGATTAGATTAAACGATTTGCAATCGCATTAACTAAAGAGGAGAGCGATAAATTTGACACAAGAGTCAACAAAAATCACATAGGTATATCGTGTGGTAAAGCAATGAGACAAGGCAATGCGCCTTATAAGGACAATAATCGTAAAACGTACAATAAAAACGCCAGTGTTATCACTATTTAAATGGCAAAACGAAAGAATTCAGCAAAGACTTAGGGCACACAATGAGAGCACAAGTCCACGTAGATAATACAACAATTACGAACCATGATCCGGATATAATTTAGAAAGAAGATAAATAAATATGTATTGACTTCACTATCTACATAATTTATAGTATTGATAAACACGTTGTAAACGTTAAATTCATTAATACAATCTCAAATAATGAAAAGTTATCATACTAAATAAAAATAAGACGTGTAATATTTATATAAACTTTCAAAACTAAAAGAGATAACATAAAACTGTCTCTTATTATAAAGAAAATAAATTAACAGACCTGTTTATTCATAAGAAGAAATTTCTGGGGGTATATCTCCTGCAGCCTCTGGTAGAAATGAGCAGCACTTGTTGCAAGCCGCGCCATGATCACCGTTTATCAAAAACGTGAATTTAACACGCCGGCGCACTGCAGTTTCAGTTTTCGCTTGCACTTTTATTATAGTTCACAAATCTGCTATTCCATCAAAAACTAATGCAAGTGCGTCGAGATATATTGCAATAAAATTATTCAGAGCGATTGTATTATATATTTCTCGAGTTTTCTAATACCATTGGATGGTGGCAACCATTGAAATGCACAATCATTAACAGTTATCACATAAGTTCTTGTAAAAATACGGGTGAGTTGCGATCGCACGAGGCGAAACTATTGAAACGTGCTATATGGACGCGATTCGTCGAGAGACTAACGCAATGGACACAAATCGCTAAATGAATGACACATTCGCCAACGTCTAACCGATGCCACAAAGTAATTCTTATATACAACAACTTAGAGACGAGACGACTGTAAATAGTTTTGATAAGCCGCAGAACGGTATCTACCCAAGGGACACTTGAATTAGAATAGGCGTTTCGAAATTGCTCGGTGGCTGTTTTGATGATAACGACCTCCCATGTAGATTCGAGTAACGCAAGATGTGAGGGATTGAGAGCTGACTTTTGCTTAATGTTAACGATAATGATGACAGCACTGAAACTTAGAAACAATGTTGCAAGAAAATACTTTAGAAAACTATAAAAGAAACTGACGCATATCGAAATGAGAACATGCAGAGAACCGTTCATATGCTAATCCGTAATTACCGAATCCAGCTGATTCCAATTTGACATGGTAATGCATTCTACAGTTTTCAGTTAACGCTTTCATGCAAGACGTTAATTGACTACGTTTCTAATAATGCACTTTTCTTGAAATTTACTTTAACAGAAATGTGTCATAAGTCATTATGAGGCTGGAGGAATTCAACATCACGTTATATACAAATACAAAATTAAAAATAACTAATAATCTTATTATTATTTTAATATGGAGTGTCTGTGAGATTATTAAACGGATGTTTCTGTTTAACGTGTGAATTACTTTGACATGTGATAAAATATTTCGACGGCATAGTGTATATTATGAGGAGTTTTAAACTTTAAAACAATTTCTGAAGGCATTCAAAATATCGAGTAGGAAAAATTCTCCAGTTTGGTATGAACCAAATAAAATTAAAGCATTCCCGCGAATTACATTAACACCGGTCACGACTCTGCGGGCGTATTAGCACAAGGTGACGCCGTTTTATTGACAATACCAGTCGATTTTTGGACACACTTCTATCCTGTGGCGTAGAACGGTAGATCACGTTTGTACGCTCATAAAGAGATTTGCATCAACTACAAATAGATAAGGAACTTCTTTTAATAAACCGAAAACCTCCTGGCACAAATAGCAAAAGGAATCTGGTTTGTAAGGGATGTCATCTGTATGCTAACAAGGCATTACATCATTATGAGTAGAACATGGCGCTAAAGTTATTCCGAAGAAAATTGTGTATATTTCCTGCTATTATGAGTAATGAGGACTGGTACAACAAGTAATGCATAGCAGAGAGATACCAATACTTATAATAGATAAAGTAATTTCGCGAATGTAAAAATAGTAGAGGTAAATGAAGGTGATCTTATTGAAGACGATGTCAGTAGCCGCAGAAACGATACGTTAGACCGCATCGTATCAAGTACCCCCGTTGCAAAATGACGTAAAAGAAGACGAGATAAGTCAATTCACGCTTTATGTGGACATTTATCGGCTGACCACTTTTCTTTACAAATTATCTGTTACACAATGACTGACAGATATTTTTTGAAGAGACACGATAAATAAAGATTCCAGTACGACAGATTATTCATTCAGTATTATTTAAGAGCTTGATGTCTGTTTACGTTATTATACATACTAGATGTCGCTGTACCGAAATGAATCGCACTAACGTTTCGGTTCTACGACTACGCATATAGCTAACCGTTGTTAGCCTTCCTGAATGTGATTCTTAGGTTTTTATTGACAATATGGTAACAAACACACACACACACACACACACACACACACACACACACACACAAAGTATTGTAGAATAATAGGATAAAAAAATTTGTAGGACTTCCTTCTATTTCAACTAGTATATTTCGGATTATTTTTGTTAGTTCTAGTTTTCTGATAATAGAAAGTTTTCTGACAAACTTTTAAAAGAACATTTAATGTATTATAATTTTATTTTAGTTAAGAAACTTAAACTTCTTTTTCGGTTGCATTTGCATACCAGGTCATCGCTGAGGGTTATGGTATGGCTTACCTTGTTCTTATTCACATGGAAAGCCTATGTTTAAAAAAGGCGGACATTTATATCTTTCTTCTTATTATCGCTAACATATTACATTATAAGTAGCGGCATTTAATAAGAGAGATAAAGGCTGCGGCTTAGTTCAGACACCAATCTGTCTGTAATATAATATTATAGAGTTGCAACGTGTATCAACTGCTTTTATTAAGAGGTTGTGTGGAGAAGAAATAAATCTATAATCTAAGAACACAAATTTGTTGTTTGTGTGTTTGTCTGTCCGCTCTTTTTGCATTGTATACGCGTTACCATAGCAACGCGTTACCGGGCCAGCTAGTCTATAATCTAAGAACATAAATTTGTTGTTTTCGTGTTTGTCTGTCTGCTCTTTTTCCATTGTATCAATCAACGTTACCATAGCAACGCGTTACCGAGTCAGCTAGTTTATAATTATTATTACTAGTGGTCTGATAAATGGCGACAAAACGTTATTTCGCTTAACAATAACATAACGGTAACTTGGTCTTCACAATATTGAACCGTATGCTGATTTCGTAACTCTGATACTACGAATTCTCATTTGACCTAAAGAAATTGTTATTTTTGCGATTATGGATGCCTGTTTTCGTCGTACAAGTAAGGACCTTTTAGTTTAAACAGACAAACAGATTTTTATTATTATTATATTCTTTAGGCTTTGTAGTTTATGATTTGTTGTAAATTACGATACTGCAAACAAGAAAGTAAAGATATTAAATGTGCTCGTCAAATAAACCACAAATATATTATAATTATCACTAAAATCTCTTTTAAAAGCCGCAGCATTTTAAATACAGCCACGGAGAATTTACCACAAATATTTCCAATCAAAGAGTAATCCTCGTGGCTTATCTCCATAATAAGTCGGAGTAAACAATGGATGCATTCAACCGTATTGTTTAAGGGTGACTTTCAACGTCAGCCACAGAATAATGTATTTTTTTGGATTTCATCCTTAAGAATTGATTTTCATATAAGACGGCCGGTATGAAAAAGATATGAAGAGTACCATTTTGTGATCAAATGACAGTGTTACGTTTTTTGTGCGCAACCTATCGTGCGCACCTTTCACTTTTATTTTGAAGTTTTGTTTTTTGTGTGTAAAGGTTTAGTTTAGTTATGCCAGCTGCTGATAGATGGGGCTGACCTATTTTAGATCGCGGTATGGTTTCGTGTCGTCGGATACATAAAGCATATAGGAGAATTAGAAAAAAATGTCTATTTCCAAACTTGAGTTTCATTTGATTAACTTAGTGCCTCGATGGTGAAATAGTACTACCACAAGGGAGCGGCCATAGTTTGTTCATGGTCCTTCGAGCCGGATGCCACTACGGGCAGTTCGATGACATCAGACGACGCTTGGCTTTGCTGTGCCTGTTCAAAGACAATATTTCTCAAGGAGTAAACTCCAGTCTTGCGTCGGAGCGGACACATACTCTTTTTTATAGAGTATTTCTATATTTATATTTAACATCACTGTTGTAGCTGACGAGTGTATATGCGGCATCAATCGAGTGTGTTGTTTTGCCAAAATTTCATTAGTTTCACGCACGATCAAAATACGTGATCTACTGACGTTAGCAGGTAGTCTCGAAGTAAATTTATAGTTTATTCTCATTACGATTTAATCTAGTTTATTTTTTTGAATTATAATATATTGGGTTGGGGAATAAGTTCGTTCGGTTTTTTCAAAGTGCTTTCTTTTAACAAAAACCAATAATTATAACAATAAATTGATCAATAATGTATTCGCCGTTACTGTTTACAACCTCCTCCCACCTCTCGACTAATTTGTTGATGCCGTTCCGCCAAAAATCGTCCGGTCTGGTGTCGAAGAAGTTGATGAGCCAGTTTTTGAGGTCCTCTTCGCCGTCGAAGATAACACCCCTCATTTGATTCGACAAGGAATGGAAAAGCTGATAATCTGTTGGCGCAAGGTTCGAAAAGTACGGTGGATGCTGAAGAACCTCCCATTCGAGCTTTTTTGCGAGTGCGGTTTTGACGACTTGTGCAACATGGGGTCTGGCGTTGTCGTGGAGCAAGATGACTTGGCCTTGTCGGTCAGGTCTTTTCAGTCGCATAGCCTCATTTACACGGCGTAGAGCTCCTTGTTGACTGTTGCGTTCCGTTCAAGCATTTCCCCGTGTATCGCACCTCAAGGCGATGAGGACATCGAATTCTGCAGGTCGTCCACTGCGAGGCATGTCTTCGAGATCAAAGTCACCATTTTTGAACTTTGCAAATCATTTCTGTGCTGCTCGCTCACCTATGACACCTTCTCCATACACGTTGCATATGTCACGAGCGGCTTCAGCTGCTTTTTGACCCCGATGAAAAGCGAAGAAACGTAGATGTCGAAAATGCTGATTTTTGTCACCTGGGTATTCCATTTCGAAGCCCAGAAAATAGGAAAAACTAAAAATATTCGAAAAACAAATAACACAGTTCTGTAGAGCAGAAAAGGCACTGTCTAATGAATACAAACACTTTGCTCAACAACAAACAAATACTTTAAATAATCCTCTTCGAAAAAAACCGAACGAACTTATTCCCCAACCTAATACATATTAACACAAATATATTTAAATGATGTATAAACAACTAGCGGCCAGTCCCGGCTTCGCACGGGTGGACAAAATTCTTTAAATTTTTTCTAGCATTCAATATAGCCTATGACACTCAGCAATAATGTGCCTTTGTATTGGTGAAAGAATTTTTAAAATCGGTTCAGTAGATCCCGAGATTACCCCTTACAATTTAACAAATATACAAACACACCAACTTTACTTCTTTATAATATTAGTATAGATATCTTTGATATTGATAGATACTAGCAATTTTATAGTTCAAAACCCAAATGATAGTAAAGCGGTCAACTACGAAATAATTATTAAGTTAAGATAATTGAAACAAATATAAGATATAGTTTAAAGTTTAACCAAGAATTCCATATTTCCATGCACATCGATTAAAAAACCTACATTTATTTTTGACATACTCACGAACAAATTGAATGGACAATCAATTATTACCTGTAAACAAAAAAAAAGAATTAGTGATGCAGCAAACAAAACATACGGGTCAAATTATTTTTAAATACGCCTTACATGCATCTTAAAAAATAATTGCTTTTCATACACTAATGATAAGCCACAGAATCTTACGAAAAATCTTAAGATTATAGCGATAAAAATAAGCAGAGTGAAATACGACTAAGGTAAGAATAAATTATACATTAGTAATTACTGAAGAATAATACTAATTTCTTATCTCGGTTGGCGGTGACCGGCAGTGATCCTGCCTTTCTCACCGATGGCCCTGGGTTCGAGTCCCGGAAGGGGCAGATGTTGTGCGATGACGAGCATTAAACTACATTTGTATGTAATACATATGTATGTCTATCCGTTACCCTAGTATCCATAACATAAGCCTTATAGTGCTTACTTTAGGCGAGACTAATTGGTGTGAAAGTTGGAAATTTATTATCTCACACTAGCGGCCCGTCCCGGCTTCGCACGGGTGGACAAAATTCTTTAATTTTTTTCTATTATTAAATATTTTTCCGTTAGCGCCATCTAGCGTCCGGTAGACGAACTACTTGCGGTTAACGCGTTGCTATGGTAACGTTATTGACACAAAGGAAAAAGAGCGGAAAAAAAGAGCGGACAGACAAACATACAAACCACTGTGATCTTAGATTATAGACTAGCGGCCCGTTCCGGCTTCGCACGGGTGGACAAAATTCTTTAATTTTTTTCTATTATTAAATATTTTTCCGTTAGCGCCATCTAGCGTCCGGTAGACGAACTACTTGCGGTTAACGCGTTGTTATGGTAACGTTAATTGTTACAATGGAAAAAGAGCGGACAGACAAACACACAAACCACTGTGAACTTAGATTATAGATAAGATATATTATAAACAACAAGTATAGTTTTAAATCCACTTCCAAAGACTAAAAAACTTCAATAAGCTCTAGAACATATTCTTGTTATCGGTCGCTAAGCACCTCCATTTGCTCTAGTCATTTAATATCACGTCCTCCTTATTAATATGTAGCGTCATGTTTCAATAATAACGTAATATCGAAACATGTGAAGTGATTATATTTAAAAAATAAACAGACAATGTTAGGCATTATTTCGGCAAAACTATTTATGATTGTAGAAAACGCAAAATAATTTTTACTTAAGAAAACCAACCATTAATTTTAAATCATCGATCTCCAATACAAAACTAAAGATCAGAATACTAGTATTATTCTGATTTTGAGTTTTGTATTGGCGAACCACGAACCTAGAACATGAAAAAACTAGCTGGATAGCTTAATGAAATACTTTTAAAAATTTGACGGGTCTCTCAAGATCTCAGTAAATCATCTGGAACAGCACTGGACCAGATAGAGAAAGGGTATGGCTTCTAGTCTCGCCTGACTCGTAAGACAAATTCCATCAGCGTTTTGAGGTTGTCTTCACTTTTTCAATGTTAAGCTTTTTCGCTTTACACAACAATTCTCGTGGATAATTGACCTGATACGTTATCTGTGTCTGGCACAGATAACTTTTCATTTGAATTTTATCTTATAATAATTCCGAGAACCTCAATAAAAATTCCTTCAAATTCAAAAGAGAAACTCTCAAAATCTAATAATTATACCACTGTTACAAGCATCCAAGCCTCTTCAGGCACGGTTGTTTTATACATGCGTATTTTATATCTTATAGAAATATAGCATTGTAAATGCAAATAATTAAAATGAAATACATTACAAACATCATATTGTATTTTACCCTGGCCTACGTGACCCGGTGAGCTGTGGTCTGAGGCGAGAAGTTCGCCAAATAAGCAGCAACGACCCATTGTTTTCTATGACGTCAAACTAACAGATATGGATTCAGAAAGAACAACCATTAGGTTAAGGATTCTCTCTATTTGGAAAGTGAACAAGCTTACGATTTGAGGGCATCTAACCAATTCTAACAAAGGCAAACGCGAAAGATACCAATGGCGTAACGAAAAAAGTCAGATTGGAAAAGGAAATCCCAAAAATTAAACTTTGATTCCTAATGTATGCTTTATGGTTCGATGACAGAGTTGAATCAATGGATACCCTGTAAGATGTAAACGCAATGCAACAAAATCATACGGCAAAAACACAAACACCTTTGCAACAAACTATGAGAAATTAAAGAAAATTATTATGACGCAGGATACAGAATTTACACGACAATTTGCGTCAATAGCAGGCGAGTCAAATCGAGTTGTCAATAACAATACACGGTTATTATAAATAGACAAATTGCTTTCAGTACACGCGATATCCTCTAACTGTTACTGGGAAAGAAAAAAAAACGGCCCATAATTTCGTGACAAAAGATCATCACTCCACTGTTCCCACGAAGAATTGACCTTTAATCACATACTGGTTGAAGTATTTAAATGAAAAACTGTATAATTGAGCAAAAACTGAACTAGCTATCAATTACTAATCTATTAAAGAAGAACGATTCTTGGGCTAATGATGGAAACGTGGTAAAATCATTGAAATGGCTTTCTCCCAACAATTTGTATCACAATGGAAAATCAAGTAGAACACAACTTTGTTGCAAAATACTATCTTGCAAAGGAGTAGAAGACTGATAAGACCAATCTTTCAGCACCAACTCAATGATTTACCATGGTATACCATAATAGCGATAGATACGACAGTAAGATAAAATATTAAATGCTTAGGCGTGCGTAATTCTTGTTAATAATCTATTTAACACTTTCTGAAGCATGTCTGCTTGTGCATTACTATAATTAGTGTTAATGGTTTGAAATTCTGCATAAGGTCTCAGATTCGAATAATTGTAGAGACTTAAATATTTGTACGTGAGTTAATTTTGTAAAGATAACTCTTTTTACGTATTTTTAGTACAGATCAACCTACCACGTTATGATATTTCTAGTCTTTTAAGAAATTAACTGTAAGCTTTTTATATGAAAACAAATGATTATTATAAAAAATAACTTGTCTCTGGTTTCTTGTGGGACACAAACGAGTCTGTCTATGTCTCGGTACCTTAATTTGCAGAGTACTCGAATAGCGAGGGTATGTCGATTCCCGTCCCGCCTGACAACTACCACATATTGTGAAATTTTTCAATGGCTATTGAACTCGCTTAAAGCTGAAAATCAAATGCAGAAATTTGAAAGTTTTCTAATATTTGTTCTAAGCAAGTTTTGGTCATATTTATATGTGGATTTTTTTGGAGCTTGCTCCTTAAGAATTGATTTTCATATAAGGCGAACGGAATTAAAAAAATATGAAGATTATAATTTTGTTATAGATAAGTGGCGTTACGTTTTTCTTGAGCAACTTTCAATTTTATTTTGAACTTTTGTTTTATATTTTCTGAGCTTTTACTTAGCCAATTGTTCTTAAGGAGTAAACTCCAGTCGTGCGTAGAAACTTGACACACACTTTTTTTAACTAGATTGTATTACATTCAGTGCCGGATTCACCATAGAAGCTGAAAAAGCTGAAGCTTGGGGGGCGGCAAAATTGGCCCAGAAAATTGGTACAGAAAAGAAAGGAAGTAATAGTGCAGTAAAAACAAAGCTTTCTTAGCTTAAAAATATACCCAAAAAGTTGTAAAAATAATCTTGAAACTAGATTATTCCCTAATAAAGGAATTAACGTTATTGTGAACAGTGAATCTAATTTTAGAGGTCAGTAGGGGCGGCAAACATTTTATAGCTTTGGGGCGGCAAATGTGTAAATTCAGCACTGATTACATTCAACTGCTCTTCATAGCCATTCGATCTGTTGTATTGGAAATAGATTCGTTGATTTTTTGTAAGTTTAGTTACACATAAACATACTAAGAAAATTATTCAGTCAGGGACTTATTAAAAAGCCAGTAATATACGTTCTAGGGCAACATACTAATATTGCAGACGCTACGAGACGCGCGTCGCAAATTATCGATTTCAGCGACAGATCGCCGGTGTCTGCGTCACGCGCATCATTTTATGCATGCTAATCGATACATGCATAATCGATTAATCATTCACGAATAATGAACACGCCATTGTTCACCATTTTGTTGGCGACGGCTTCTCCTTAGCTATGTACTGTCGAGGGTATTTGTAGATCAAAGTAACAAAGATGACGTATTAAAAGTTACAAAAATAAAACAATGAGCTACTTATTAAGTATTTTGATGTAAGACCTTTGTTGGTTAAATAATTTACATAGGACAGAATACTGTTAATAATATAATCATAATATTACTTACATTCACACCAATTAGCCTAACCCAAAGTAAGCACTGTAAGGCTTGTGTTATGGATACTAGGGTAACGAATAGACATACATAGAAATGTAATATTTATAGAAAAATATAAAGTACCCATAACTCAGATACAAATGCTCGTAATCATCACACAAACATTTGCCTCTTCTGGGACTCAACCCAGGACGTGCGAAATGCAGGATCGCTACCGTTGCACCAAATGTTACATAATTAATTTGAAAGGCAACCTTTACGTCAATCAAAAGGTTCATCACATATAAAATGGTCATTTAGTGTTGTATTAATCGTAATGTTTTATTGTTTTAAACTCTCATGGCCACTTAAATTAGTATTCATTATGACGGGATTAATATCACGTTTTTATATGCTCCGACCTATATTAGCTTATATTGCATGCGTCGTCGTCCCGAAAACTTTACTCGTTTTAATTATTACTGACATAAATGTTAATATGGAATGTTTGACGAAAGAATCAAATGAAATATTGAAACAATTTTACAGATACTGAAAAAGGTATCTCATATTCACAAGATGAGAAGACACAAATATATACATGTATCAGCAAAAAAGATTGTTCATTCAATAAGCGTACGCGACAGTGTAAGAACTAAAATTTTGTATAAAACCTGTAAAGGAGTCGAAACGTCAGGCTAAAATATAAATTATGCGCAAAGAATTCTAAATAAGTTGTTTTATTTATATGTTTAACTAGCTGACCCAGCCACACGTTGCTGTGGCACAGTAATTTTATTTTTCTAAAATAAATGATTTTTTTTTAATAAAAGAAGCCTAAGTTACTCCTTATTACATCAGCTACCTGCTAATAAAAGTCTCGTCAAAATCGGTCCAGCCATTCCAGAGATTAGCCGGAACAAACAGACAGACAGACAGACAACAATTGTAAAAAATGTTATTTTGGTGTATGTACCGTATATATATTCATATGCATGTAGTAAAAACGGTTATTTCAATATTACAAACAGACACTCCAATTTAATTTATATGTATAGATGTGAAGTTGAAAGTTTAAGAACGAAATTAAATTTTGTTGAAAAATTTTAATACTTCATAAATTAAAATTGAATTTTATGTGTTGGACTTAAAACTGAGAATCATTTGGTATAAATTAATGTTGGCTATACATTAAAGTATCCCGACTTTCAATCATGTCACATTGATTTGAAAGGCAAAAGAGGCTGCGTGAATGACAGTTGCGTGCGACAATCCCTAGATGACTGAGAATCCAATGATTAATTAAACAGAAAAAGCAAGGGTGAATCCGAGAGAATCATTACTTTTCATTACCATTAAAGGAAATTTGCTTTCTTTGCCGGATTCCTTGTAAATTGCTTACAAACATTTAATTTCTTGCAACAATTTAGACAACTTAGTATTCCTGTGTAGATAAGAAATAACAATGACTCATAAACTGATCTTAAGAACACACTCTTAGTAATATTTAGTTTTTAAACCGCGCAGATTACACATTTAAACACAGTAATAACAACTTTTTCACGGTTTTTGCGCATAATTTACACACAAAATCAATTTTTTTTATTTATATAAATTTAACAAGTTAGGAACATGCCCGATTAAAATATTGTTAAGGTAGTAGAAAATATATGACGACCATTGCCTTAGTCATCCGGTGATCACGGCTCCAGTAAAGGAGTCGTAATGTCAGGATTATTATGCGCAAATGATAAATTATGCATTTTTTTTTATTTAAACGCTCCTTATAAATCAAACTTCCATCATCATAGACTTAAACAGAATGTGTCAATAAGCTCGATGTAAATGAAGTTATGGCAGCAGAACACAACATAACAGCATGGGTTTGTATTCCAAGTGTCAACGCTTGAGTGATAGGTTTTCTTGAACAAATTTAAAAAGATGCGCTTACTTGTTAATAAGGTTTAGATTAAAATAACAGCTAACGACCAAAGATGATGAGGCAGAATTATTAAAAACATGATTAAAAACATATAACATATAAAATAATTAGGTTCGCTAAGCATAAACCTTCGCTAGCACCATATATTGGTGCAGTGCGCATTGGTGGTTTCAAAAATGTAAACAGTGCGTTGTATATGACACCGTAAAATTGTAAATACCGTTAGATTATAATACATATATCTCGCGAGATTGTAAACTATCGAAATATTGTGAACCGTAACATACTGCTTACAATTTAACGCATTAAATAACCTAACCTTCGAACGGTTGACTATACATATAACGCTCGACAGATTGTGATAAACAGTTTCACGTCGACATTTCATAATCAACCGAAAAATAATGCGTTGCTAAAAATTATGCTGGATCTAAAAAAATTATTGTTATTTTTTTTGCCAATATTTTTGGCCATAAATGTTATTATTTTTGCGAATGTCAAAATTTAATTTACCACTTTTATTGTATTTGTAACAATAAAATTGTTCAATTTAATAATATTAACCGTTAGCGACCGTTCGGTCCAACGGTAGGGATCCTACCTTTTTCGCACCGAACGGTCCTGAGTTGGAGTCCTGAAAAGGGCAGATGTTTGTGTGATGAATACGAGCATTTGTACCTGAGTCATGGGTATTTATATAAATATTTAATGTTTTAAATTATTATAATAGAAAAATACTAGAAAAAATCGACTCGGGTCACAAGTGAATCTCAGGCGGGAATCGAACCCGCAACCTTTGGAAATCCGGTCCAATGCTCTCCCAATTGAGCTACCGAGCCTTGCGAACACTCGTCGATTTTCTATTATAATAATTTATCTTATAAGATAGCATTGAAAATGCATAAAATATATAAAAAAAAAATAAAAAAAAAATTATAAATCTATTTAATATTTGTTCATCGCACATACATGTTATGTCGATAACTATTGTTACACTATTAGTGAATAATCTAAAAGAAAATATACTAACCGTTATTAGCAAATAACACTTTCAGATTACGGTGTCATACAACTCTTTGCTTCGAAGAAATGATAAAGGGCCTTTAATTGGATTCAAAGGAAGTGGTACACACACATAAAGATAAGGTAAAGCGAATGGAATGAAAGCGGTTCTATTATGCTGATCTTATATAAATCGGACTACTCTTTGAATGGAATGTATGAGTTTTTTTATGAGTTAAAAATAAACTGATTACAAAAGAAAGTCTTGTATATTGAAGGCTTATGAACAATGGCGAACAGAAAATAAAAGAGTTAAGGAGAAATAGATTGTACGACTTCTGATGATTGAAATGAACCACGTGTTACGGATACCGAATTATTTTTGTTATCAAATATATACGTTGCCTGTTAGAGTAGCCACTTATCCAAGAGATTGGTCTAAGTCGCATTGGACAAAGATATTGGACGAAAATTGGATGGTTCCATCCGATAAAGTATGAATTCTCAAGTTTGACTGAAGATTAGTGTTGCTAGATATACATCTACATTTAAATACTTAAGTTACCGCTTTTTATTTTTTTATATGGCAATTAACTCATGAAGAATAAATCTGCTGCTAGTATCTGTTTTGAATTAGGAGAGCGTTATCAGCGTTTAATAAAAATAAGTCTACGAGAAGTACCCTGTAGGTTTTGATTCCCGTGCGAGTTTCGTAAATTTGCGGCATAAACGTCTGTAACTTTTGATTGCATTGGCTTAGGAGTTTGATTTTTTCACAGCTCCAAGGGACAGTAGGCCTGAGAATTGGATTCGGTCTTGACGGACGGACGGACAACAAAGTGATCCTATAAGGGTTCCGTTTTGTCCTTTTGCGGTACGAGTTATGTATAAATAATTGATCTCATTCTTCTTATTCATTTGAATATCTTTTAAATTTGGGATCGATCACTTATCATAACAAGTTATCGTAATCGAAATATTAAGACAATTCATTAAGTTTATTTTAGTTAAAAACACACCATATTTTGAACCAAAAATTGACGCTAATGAAATATCTCATTCATTCATTTGTTCAGTGTAGATCAAAGCTAGCACCGTTAGGCTTTTTACAAATACTACGATAACAGATATACACATATATTATACATAAATAAATATTCTTTATATGGGAATATATATAAATACCCATAACTCGAGTACCAATGCTCGTATTCATCATACAAACATCTGCCCTGCTTGGATTCAGATACTGTTAGCAAATAGGGTCACTACGGGTTGACCAAGCTAGTCGTCTTTTGAATAATTTACATCGGATTGGTGTGAACAGTTCGACAAATTAAAATAAACCCTGGTTTGTAGCTCTGGTAGCCAATTTAGTTAATTTAGAAAGAAGACGCTCCGTTTTGGCATACTTAGAAATATTGTTTTTTTTTACAAGGCTATGGCCGATGGGGAAACGACTTAGACAAGGTATCTCCACTCACTATAGCAATGTTGGGGTGATCACCTGCCATGACGGGCGCAGGTGCGACCCCACCTGACACGGCGGAATCATGCAACCTCAGCTCTGCACTATTGTAACGGAAAACTATTTCATAATTTTCTACTTATTTATTTATCAAGAGAAATCCACCATCTTTTACAATTAAAATCTTTACACTTCCTACGCATAATAATATTAAACTTCTATTTCAGTTTGGTGCAGCCACGATCGCTACCGTGGGTTTTTATATATATTACGTATCCATGTATCTGTCACGTAACGTAGCTTTTATGATCTTAGTCTGGCAATATTGTTTTAAAAATGGCTGACTTGTCAAAAATATGTGAAAGGAATCGGGTGTAGCGTTCTATCATTAGTTAATTAAATATTGTAATTGTGCTAAATACACGGTCATACGGAAGAATTATTATCGTATTAATCATTAACAAGTATTTTCCCTCAAGATCCGTCACAGTATCATTTATGCCTATCCGTTGCCCTAGTATCCATAACACAAGCCTTATAGTGCTTACTTTGGGCTAGGCTGATTAGTGTGAGTGTAATAATAATAAATCATTATATATAAAGGATATTTTCGAGAAATTCTAAACATTCTTTCACCTAGACTATAAATTTATGTACACATCTGGGCGAAGTCGAGTTACATCAACATAATATGATCAAAAGTAACAATAATTTCAAAACGTATTTATTTATTTGATTTGGTGCACGTTACAGTCACTGCATTATCAAGGTGTAGTAATAAAATCATAGGACTAGACTGTCACCTAATTACACATACACCCAACATGAGTTAACTAATGTATTAAAAGTGACACAAAACTAGAATGAAACAAAAAACACACAATTCAACTGAAAACGATAGACAAAGATAAAAACAAAGAAACAACAATAATCTTAATAAATTACCAAACAGTTGAATGCTCGACAAGGCTACATACACATTGCAAAAAACCATAAAGCACATAGACCAGTGTAATAAAAATAAGTTACCCCAACCTTATACATAATACAATACAACTCTTAACATAAAACAAACGTTGTGTTATGCAAACACCGGTGGTAGACAGTGTTGATAATAAAAGTGTTTGAAAGCCATAAAACCCTGTATTAATAGCCGAGACGCCGATAGACGTGATTGATGGTGCGAGCACAGCACCGCCGCGTAGAAAAAACGTAATGTCAAGGCGCAGATTATTTTGCAGAGGCGAATTATCTGATAGGAAATCGTTGTCAAAATGACGTCGATTCATGCGAGATTCTAATACTGGAAGACTTTGCTGATGACAAGAACCAAGACAAAATATATATATATTTTTTTTTTTTGCTTCAAAATTATTTTTACAACTGCAATTCGGTATCTTTACTTCACTAAGATCAATAACTTTCATCATTTACAGCAAAATATTATTCTTGTAGTAGAAACAATATGATTTTCTTTCCTATAATTTTTGCGAAAAGTAGGTTTAAATAGAAAGGGAATATCAGTTACGGAAATGCCTACCTAATTTAAAAATGAAGGATAGATTTTTGATGACATTTTTACTCGACACTTAATTTCTAGTACTTAAAATATCTATTTTGATAGCTCTCAATGAAGAACAGTAAATACAACACTTATTTCTTAATATTGAGATGAAGAAACCGAAGTTTCACAATTTATTTATAGTCTGTACATTATGTTACTTTGTTTTATTGAAGTAATTCTTACTTCTATCAAAACGTTAAATATATTAATAGGAACTTTTGTTGTAAAATATACAATGAATATATATTAAATGTTGGTAGTTTTAAATAAATCAATAATTTAGGATAAAAGCTAGAAAGAGACTATTGTCACGTGACAAAGGAATTTAGAAAGTGGTTAAATGGACAATTGGTAATGATTAGTCATTTCTAACCGGTCGATCGACTGTTGTTTAACACTGGTGTCAACAAATTACGATTACAAAACATTAAGTTAAGTCAAACTAATTTGTTCTTTCTTCTCTATTGTTTCTTTGTTTAAAGGGATTCGCGTAATTTTTTTACCATTAAATGTCTGAGAGTAAATTAAAATAACTTAAAGACGATGTATCTGTTATAAAAGTAATCTCACCGGAAAATGGTGTAATTAAGATTCTATAACATATACAGAGAAATACACAAAAGATTCAAAAGATCTAATATGATTATGACCTTAAAGATCGGTCATTCAGAGATAACGAAACAACTGATCAACAAAAACGTCAACAAACTCCTTGTAATTTGTAATAAAAAAATAACAAACCGTTGCTGTTTTCTGTGGCTTGCGCGCGCGCAGCGACATATAGGCCCGGTCCATGGCGACGACAGCACCATTAGTACCACACAACATAACTCCACTGTTGTCAACTATTTCGTGTTCCCTTTTCGAAATGCATGTGTGTAGAACGACCGCGTGTCAGGAACTGCGCGTGCGCCGGGCTACGCCCCGCCCCCTCCCGCCGCTCTATTTTCGGCGCCTTGCGTTTCCCCCCCATTAGGTACGCAGAATAATTATTAAGCCATATGTTGCCCATACAAGAACGTTACTACGCCTTCACATTTCCTATGTTGTCCCAACTTAATAAGAGCTTGTGACATCAAAGTTATCATTCGCGATGACAAATTATTATTCAGAATTATATAACGAAAGAATTGACAGTACTTTATATTTGTTATCACCTGTTATAATTTATTACTTAATTAGATAAACTAGGTTTCTCGCGTTTTCATGCATATTATAGCAACGCAGTTTTAAAAATAGCGCTAACTGAGGAAATCGTGACATATTAGAAAAAAAACAGCATATCACCATTTCGTTGACATTGACAGCAGACAGATTATCATAGATAGCTTTTATTTTTGCTCGGCAGCACTTATGCTAGAGATCTTGGAAAACTAGTCTGGGAAACAGGTCATTAGTATCTTTATAGTACCAATTAGCACTTAACAAAACATTAGAAATAATACTGTTTTAAACAACAAAGTATATCAATGAACGACGTCAAACGCAACATGTGTTTATTATACCATTGTTTATAGGGCATTACCACGATACACATCACAATATGTCGACAATGCCTGTTAGATGATTTTTAACTGGAATGTTATATTTTGACGTCATTTTCTCTTCACCAATTTTATCAAAACTAAATCTAACAATAAGATACACACGTTACAAAACATTTCAATATTTTTTTGGGTTATTATTTTTAATATATAGAAAAATCTGTTGAAAGAGATCACCTTAGGTGACATTCGGACCCAAGTATTTCACAAAAACTGGGCCAGTAGTAACTGCTATACAGAATTTCCGACCATGGCGAATTTCCCATCACTAACTTTTTATCAAAATTGTTTCTCTTAAGAAGTCGCCAGCCTCGATCGGTCTTCACTTATTTGAGAGCAATTTTCCTTTACATCTAGTGGAGTATAATGAAATGCGTCCGAGCGGAAGTGTCTGCGATTTCCCAGACGGCATAGCAGTCACCGAGTGGGGCACGCTAATAAACTTAATCGTCCGCAATTAACGACTCTTTTCAATTCTCTATGAATAGACACAGTTTCATGTTTAGGAAATACATTCAATTAAGGCAAGGCAAAGAGTATCAAGCTCATACAGCTTCGTCTTTAGTTATTTCTTTTCTTAATTTGATATTTTTTAATGATAAAGGGGGATCACTTATTTCTAACGGACTATCAATGATGATGATCACGGGTGATGATTGAGAAGCAAAATTATATTTGTGGATCTCTTAAGATACCAACACTGTTGGTATGTGAAATGAAACACCGATATTACACATTAAATTCTGGCAAAGCTCAAAACTAACATGAAACCCGAAAGGTCTTTATTAAACCTCGATATAGTAAGGTAATAAATCTCCATTTTCTCAAATAGGAAATTCAATATAAATCATCTCTAATATCCGATCGCAATAACTACTGGAATAATTTCTTTACATAAAAACCAAAGCACCATTGCATTACTGTCGACTTGCTTGATGCTTTCTTTTAAAGAAAACATCGTCTTTCTGTCACAAAATGTTTTTTATGCTTCAAAGCGAAAGCTGAGAAATTGGCGGACACACCTCAAGGCTCTACGGCGCGGTAAACAAATTGTTTTGTTCAATATCCACAAAAACTTTCATCATTAAAAACAAAGAAATCACTTTTTAGGCTTTGACAATTCTATCGGTTGACGGGAAAACAATCACGTTGCAGGAGCAAAAACTAACAATAGAGACCGCGACCGTGCTACTGTTGAGGAAAAAAGTTGTGATTACTACCGGACGTTGCGTCTTTGGTTGAGCCGTTTTTCATAACTCCGTACCATAGATACATATCAAATATGCTATTTAGTTTTCAGTTTTAGAATAATACCGAAAAATATGGAACAATATTTAAGTAATAAGAAATGGCTACAGTATATTTATTTAATTGGCTTTGGAGCGACATTAAAATTATCGCTAATTATCGCAACAGACTAATGCAGTCATGATCTACAAGAAATCATAACTGAGTTAACGTTATAAATACTGCTAACTGTTCCCATTATGCAGCTAAGCTGTTTGTTTTCAGAAAAGAAAGTTTTATAGCAAAATCGTTTATCTACATCTGTTAAAAATTGGCATATCCCTCTCATACTTAATCCAATCGTTTCAATTTGTCCAATCCACGTCCCCTCAATTGGGACATTCAACAGCTGATGGCTTGTTGAGACAATTCCCGGGTCGACAGCCGACCGGCTATCGTGGGAACAGGGCCCTACTAACAGCTCTCTTAATATGGTCCAAGTATGTTTGTCGTGTCTTTGAGTTTATAAGGAAACTTGCGTTTACAAGTTTTGAGAAAACGTCTTTTCTAAGATTTATCAGAAAATCTGTATATGGCGAATTGTTCCAGATAATTGCTGCACATATGGTCTCCAGTACAACTTGTTTTGAGGTCTGAAAATCGACTTTGTGCGTTTACAGTAAAAGTACCAATAAATTCTTTGCAATGTTTCTCTAAAGGCAAGATAGTAAACTTCATGTATCGGAAAGGAAAGCAATAATGAAATAGTAATTTCATCTATCTTTCTAAAACTAGCGAATAGGTTTCGCACATTCTGTACAATGAATGAGTCGGAGATCGATTACTATAGTCTTTATATATTTCCCATGAAAAATGAACGTGGAAAACAGTCAACGCTAAAAGAACAATATATAGATTTTAGTATTGCTGTAATTTATTAATAGTCAATGAAAAACATAGTTTTATTGGATTTTTTTAAGGTAATGGAAAATCATGGCCATTCTAGAAATTCAGGGAAATAAAATATGTCTTCCATTTCAAAATCCCGTTAGTCTTAAAGGGTTTTAATGACTTTTACTTGTTAAATTGTACCAGTTTTTGTGAGAATAGTCCAAAGATTGCAAGGAATTGCGTAATCCTACAGGAAAAGAACTGCCGCTTCAAATTTACAGAGTAGTGTACTTATAATGGTGAATCGGTTTTTGAGATAATCATGTCATACCTAATTGTTCGTTAATAGCTGAAAGAATAGCTTTCTCCTTAAAGCAAGGACTTTTACAAAATATTTCATTCACTTGAGAAAAGCACGTGGACGACCAATTCAACCAAGGTCAATACCCAAAGGTTTTGACTGACCCGATTAATTCTTAGGTACATTGTTTTATGTATGATAGCTGTCCATTAGCAATTTTGAGGAACTCTGCAAAAAAACAGTTTTCATGTATAAACGGCGAAAGAAGAGGCGTGGACGGCATCTAGGCGCGTCGGTCGACCCACACTCCGTTTCGCCGCGATGATTAATCATTTTAAATCTCTGATATCTTCTAAGATATTAATTTTAATGATATACTGTACAAGGCAATTTCAATCTACATTAAATGCACAATATAACAAACGTATTTCATTAGATACAGGCTTATAATGTATTGATTAAAATATCTTAGTAAATAACCTATTATTTATTTGTACGTAAGCAATAAAAATGGTGGACATATAATTGAAAACACTCCATATGAATTTTAAAATCATAAAATCACCTGGCAATGTTACTGAAAAATACGTAGATTCGATAACTTATGATTATGCAAGAATAAAGCCACTTAATTAAAATATTATTAACCCTAATAAAATGTAAATAAAAATATACCTATCTAATCTTTAATCACAAAAAGAGTTTAAACCTTATATTGGTCGCTTGGACCACTAATTAGAAACACTTTAGAAAGAATCCATGATTAGTTCCATTGAGTACAATAAATTTACTTGGAAATTGGCAAAAATAAAACTTAGGCAAAGAATTATTAATATTCTCAGAAAGGCTTGGCCTAGGAAAGCCCATCGAAAATATCGCCCAGAGAAAATATACTAATTATACGTACTAAACAAAAACTTTTACGGGCTCCAACCAGATTTAAAATGAAGCTTTATGACCTTCCTGATCACCCTGGAAAAGTCTTGTCAATACAAGTACGCTTAATTTATTTATTTATCACTAGCTGATCCGGTAACGCGTTGCTATGGTAACGTTATTGATAAAATGGAAAAAGAGCGGGAAAAAGAGCGGACAGACAAACAAACAACAAATTTGTGTTCTTAGATTATAGATTTACAATGACCACAGCCCTTAAAAACTATTACAAATAACATTTATTGGTACAAACATCCAATCGAGGTCATACTTTATTTAAATATTATGACTTCAGATTAGTAGTAGCTAAATTGTTTGTGAGAGTTTCTCGAAAGATACCGTTTCTCAGCAAGCAACACCGATAGAAGCGATTTATTATTCGCTTGGACAACCGTTTGCCTGTAACCTGGATTTTTCAGCATGACAATGACCCTAAACATACGGTCAACGATTTTCAACGTTTTCGAACAGCGTATTTACGTTTTAGAGTGGCCTATAAATAGTCCGGATTTAAACCCTAAAAAACTGTGGTATTTCATTAAGAGTTTCCTAAATACACGCAACTTCAATCAAAATTCCATGCAGTTTTCGAAGCAACACGAAAATGACTACCTACATTGCTTGAATCAATAGGTACCATGTCGTTGCAGAGTGTCATTGGCAACAAAGGCTACTAATATTAATTATAATTTAATTTGAGCCTGTCAAAAGCGCCACGTAAATAATATAATACTGATTACATATACTCGTAATAATCAATTTTCATTTTCAACTAATCATTCCATTCAATGTTTGTAAGTTAAGAGTTGATACTATGAGGCTGAAACTGGCAGCAGAAAAACAGCAGCTTTTTGCAACGACCAAAATATTCTAGAACTTTTTGGAGACATTTCAACATGTATAATTTAATATATTAGTAGGGGCTCAAGAGGGCTTGAATAGCTACTAGAATAGCTACAAAAAGTTCTAGAAAATTTGGTCGTTGCAAAAAGCTGCTGTTTTTCTGCTGCCAGTTTCAGACTCATGTTAATACCTTATAAGTGGTTTAGTTGTTTGTATCAATTTCAATATTGAAACAGCAGTTGTTTAGTCGGATCTTTGTTATTTTCCTTATGAATTATTATTAATCATTAAATAAAATTTACACACATCGTTTAAAATAAACCTGTGGGAACCCTAGGGTCCACAAGACATACAAGGACCTCTAAAAACTTATCGAAATATCAGATAATCGAAAGGCTGGTTTATAACTTGTCCGGAGACTAAGTTTGAAACTACAACGATGCTTTTAATCATCTTACCTACCAGTAAAGATTTAGGGGATATTTTTTATTTATTTTAATACTAAATTGTTGTGTACATTTATTATTATATTTAGATTATTGTGGTATATTGTTGGAGTTAATTTTATTCCTTTTTATATATATATTTCTTTGGCCGTAATTTCAATAAATTCATTTGATTGTGTATACATCGACACATTTTAAGAAGTTGTTATAGCATATCAAAATTAATATCTAGTTACATATGTTCCTACTAGATGTCACTATACGCCTGTCAATCACACAATCATAGTTTCTTGTTGGTTTGTATATATACTTTTATTATTATTATTACTTCAGTTCATAGTCAATCTACGGTTTGGTTATTTTACAATTATAGTTTCATAGTACTAGTGAGTGATCTTTGTGAAACCTGTGCCAAGTTCTACATATATTTTGTTTAATTTCCAAATAAAATATAACTGCAGGGTATATCATAGCAAACATTTTTGGAAGACCTTTAAAGGTGTACGATTTCGTAAGCCATTATTTCGCTCCATCTCGTAGATTTTAGTCAGGGTTAGCAATGCGCCCAAAACATTATTTTAAGGCAAAACTTTGATTTTTTTAACTAGTACAATATCCACATGTTATACACATATAATATCCAGAAAAAAAACTCTAAATGATAGAGAAAACTATATCAAAATCCACAGACAGACAAATACTATATAGAGATAAGACATGACTAGTTTTCTAAAAGTATTACGTGGTAAATGTGACACAAGTACGGTCGGCCAAGAAAGTGGTGTACCACTTTTGATCTAGTTTGCTAGTCATCGAAAATTACAACAAAGTTCATATTTAGACTTAGCTGAAAGAGATGCATAGTAATGACGTAAACCTAATTAATAAATATTTATAAGTCATAGGACACATAAAAGTGCATGACATTTTAACCTTTATTATTTAAGGATTAAGACATTAATTACTGCAAAGAAAAATTCTATGTTTCTAACCAAAAATAATACAAACTATTTAAATAGTCAACCAAATTCTTTTTATAAAGAAATCTGACATTTGACATTTTGTCAAATATATTTTAGTAATTTCTGTTATTTTCGTTAGAAAAAACGATATATTTTCCGTGTTAGTTTTTATTTAACTGCATAATAAATATCTTCATCAATGCCTGCCAACTTGACCATTGCTGAAAGGGCACAAATAATAGCCGAATTTAATGAAGGATTCAATATAACAGCGATATCGAGGAACTTAAATATATCGGTAAGTAATGTAATTTTCAAGTTTAACTTATATTATTTTAATATTTGTCAGTGTAAAAATTTATATTTTCTAATTTCAGAGACGTAGTGTCCGGTTTTGGATTCGTCGTGAAGGAGAGGAAGGAAGTTTGTTAGATCACAGAAGAAGCGGTCGCCGGCTTGCTCTCTCCAATAACGACAGAGAATTTATGAGACGGGAATATGAAATCAATGGTTTTACACCGACAAATAATTTTGCGGAAATGTTTGATGTGAGTGCACAAACAATAAGGAATCATTTACATTTTATGGGATTGCACAACAGACATTACGCCAAGAAAATATATTTAAAGGATGCTCACAGACTTGCTCGTCTGAACTTCGCAAGAGAGTGATTTATATTTTTTTATATATTTTATGCATTTTCAATGCGATCTTATCAGATAAATTATTATAATAGAAAAATACTAGAAAAAATCGACTCGGGTCACAAGTGAGATTTCCCGCCTGAGATTCACTTGTGACCCGAGTCGATTTTTTCTAGTATTTTTCTATTATAATAATTTATCTGATAAGATCGCATTGAAAATGCATAAAATATATAAAAAAATATAAATCTAACATGGCTGTTTCATCTTAATCGATTGACCAAACATTTGTAAAAATGTTTCTTTCGAATACGAGAGGATGTTCCTCTCATTGATGAAACAACGCTGGCCTACAGCGTAAAATAAGGAAGGTACTAGAAAATTTCGACGAGTGTTCGCAAGGCTCGGTAGCTCAATTGGGAGAGCATTGGACCGGATTTCCAAAGGTTGCGGGTTCGTTTCCCGCCTGAGATTCACTTGTGACCCGAGTCGATTTTTTCTAGTATTTTTCTATTATAATAATTTATCGCAAGAGAGTACTTAGAGTTTGATTGGTCTAATACAGTGTTTTGTGATGTAAAAACATTCAAATCAAGTCAGCATGGACGCCTACACCTTTGGCGTTATAATTCAACACGGTATAGAGATGATCATGTAATCCCAAATAGAGAAACAGGTCGAATTTCCGTAAATATTTGGGGTTGGATGAGTGCGGCTGGTGTAGGAGAATTGTGCTCTCTACCTCCTCGAGCGACGGCTGTAAATTATATAGACGTGCTTCAAAATGTAATGCTACCGACAGTCCGTAATGTTTACCCGGAGGACGAATTGTCACAATTTGATTTAGTTCAAGATAACTGTTCAATTCATAATGCGAGGATCGTAAGAGCCTGGTTTCGGTCTCACACCGACGTAACGGTGATACCGTGGCCCTCAAGATCACCGGACCTTAATCCGATAGAAAATCTTTGGGGCCTTATGGTCCAAAGATGGTCGCATCAAAATGAAAGAAACAAACAAGCCCTTGAAAGCCACTGCAATTCAATTTGGGAGGAAATGCGGGGAACCGATATTTGCTCACGGCTTGTTGGTTCAATGAGGTCTCGTCTTTTAGAGGTCATAGAGGCCAATGGCGGTTACATTCGTTTCTAAGTTTTTTTTATTCCAACCTCTTATAAATTTGATCATATGACTAGGGCGAGAGCAGCTTCTGTTCTTATGTGTTTTTGGATGAAGGTGAATCTGGGTGAAGACAGATGCACAAGTATTTTTAGTTTGCTAAATTAAAGAACAGGCAAAGAAAATGAGCCATACAGCCAAACACAATAAGAAGTTCATAGATAGAATTTGTTATTTTATAAAATTTACTTTTGTGTTTTTAAGACATAAAAACAATTTCCTTCAGTATTCAAAACTGTACTAATTTAACTTTGAATTTTAATTAAAGAAATGTTATTTTATACTACTGTTTTATTTCCTCGCAATCGAAGTGAAAAGCAGAGATTATAACTCGTCGAGAAAACCATTTTATCCTCGACATTACTATCAGCCCGAGCCTCGGATGTAATGGTTCGTTTTGTGCACTTGTTGTAAAATCTACTATTATCACCTATGAATCTGCAAGCGGTATGCAATCTTAGGGCAGTAAACCAGTTTTTTGTTCAACCAAATCAGTTTTGATTTAGTTTCTAGCACCTATTGACTTTCAGCAGTAATAATAATGTACTCTTTGCTAGTGACTAATAATATCTATGCATAAGGTGACAACTGTGACAAACGTCAATATCATAAGATAGCAATGTTGACAGATCAAGATGCAAGCAAAACAAATCTTTATTGTTCTGTAAACTGCAAGCGACATTTAGCCTTAGGGTGGTACACCACTTTCTTGGCCGACTGTACTACAATATTTTTTTAAGTTTTAATGAGCTGATCTATTTCATTATAACATTGATAGTAATCCAATATGTAGTTATTAGCAACGAGTGTGTCCGCTCGTCCTAATTCCCACGGATTTATCAGTTAACTGCTAATTAAAGAGCCAGATGTATTACTTGCAACAGTTTTTATAGCGTTTTGATTAGAGATTATAAACATTAAAATGGTCATGCCTTTGAGTGTTATCGTTATATGGTATTAGCTAGAAAAAAATAATCAAAATCTCATGAAAGTATAACTATTATGTAGATTAATTTAAGAATTTTTAGATAGGAAGTAATGTCTAAAAGAATGTCTTATTTTTGAAGTAAAAACTTATATAGCATCTTTTTGATTTGAAAGTCGATGAAACGAAAAAGAGACAGTAAAAAGAGACAGACATATGAATTCATAAGATTTAACGTAGTAGAAAATGAGATAGGAGGCATTATGTACGTGTGTTTATACGTGTTTGTGTGCGCATGTGTAGTACAAAGCTTGAGAGAAGGCATCACAACAACCGTAGTATTTTGTATACGTTTACGTATTATTTTTGAAGGTTTCACTTCTACCATTGCACACATATTTTGCGACACACACGCTTTTATATTTTGTGATGAGTATAGATAATGGTTTACAATGAAAACATAAGATTTTATTGTAAAACAAAAACAATAGTTTACGATATCACACGAGAGTTAATAATGCAAATAAACTAAGAGCCTTTTGTTATTACAAATATTTTCATTACGAATACAAAGGCTTTGCGGGACATACTGTTCGTGATGGCGTTCTCGAAAGTTATATAATTAATTACAAATAACCACAATTTTAGATCCTATGTTAGAAAATAGCAAAACAGGCGAATGTATTTATGAATTTGTAACTGTACTAAATATTTAATTAATAATAATTGCCTCTCATATATAGTTAACTCGGAATAGGCTTTTACAGTTTACTGAGCCACAATCTTCATTATATTAGCTATCTCAGAGGCATAATTCAAAGGAATAGAGGCTAAGTTATTTACTGATCGTTACTGTAAGTGCAATATGGAAGTAAAGTTTAAATAAATAAATAGCTACCAGGCAATATCTGCAATATTGTGAGTTGTACAACCGAAAGTTAGAATCCAAATAAACTATAATAAAAACACATTTCTATTCTTTTACATTATGCTCCTGGGATAGAAATTACTACCTTAGAAGAAGAAATCTGGAATATCAGGAGAAAAACATAGACAGGGAACATAGTTTGGATTAGCTAGCCAAATAAGACATAAATACATAGTAAGATCATTATTTAAGACTAGCTTTCGCCCGCGGCTTCGCTCGCGTTAAATTCGGGGTAGTACTGTTCCCCTTTCCTGAACACAGAAGAGAACTCGGAACAGAATTTTACACGTTATTTATTTTATTTCAACACTGCCATCTGTTATTAATTTTTTAACTAAACAATTAAACCTATCGTGAACATAATATACAATAAACATATCAGCGCCATCTATCGGAATCCATGAGTTACACTTATTTATGTTTATAATGTTTATTTTCTCAAAAGCTGATTGATATATGGTGAGATTTAATGTTTTTAATATTGTTTTATTTAATTCGTTTTTATTAAATTATTTTATTATTCGTTTGTATTAAAGAACTTGTTCTAATTTTGCGGAGTCTCACACACATTTCCATCCCCTATTTAAGGGGCTGGGGAAGGATTTCTAAAAAATGGCAGGTATTTTCGTTAGTAACAAAGAGTCTGTGTGCCGATTTTAGCTTCCTGCCTTGAAAACTGCGAAAGGTCTCATATAAAATTTCACCCCCTCTTTTAAGGGGATGGGTGCAGATTTAAAAAAAAAATGATGGTCGATTTTTTTGGTAGTCATAAATAGTCAGCATACCAATTTTTAGCCTTCTACCTTGAAAATTGTGGAATGCTCCATACAAGCTTCCACCCCCCATTTTTTGAGAAGTGGGGGGTTAGAAAGGGGGCAAAAAGTAGCCTATGTTACTCTCCATCCCTTCAACTATCTCCACTTAAAAAATCACGTCAATTCGTCGCTCCGTTTTGCCGTGAAAGAAAGACAAACAGACAGACACACTTTCCCATTTATAATATTAGTATGGATGTCATCGCCCAAACGTTACGATTTAGGATATGCATTCCAAAATAATCATCTATTTTACGTAATTATCTTGTTTAAAAATTAGCTTCCTTGGCAATGGTAAAATAGAGAAAAATTATATAAATTACAATTCATTACTTGGATATTTAAACAGGCTTTGTAAACGTTATATTATTATAATAATTCTAGAAATAGTTAACGTAAATCTGATGTCATTTATAATTTATGGGTTCCAAATAAATATATACTAGTATTTTTATTTAATTTTAAATCTTAACGTCTGTATTTTTTATTTCCGAAAAAATAAACATGATTTTATACAATAGCTGCTATAATCTTTTTTACCTTATACCTAAGTGAATGTAAACTAAACCAGCACAGACATGCAGACGCATTTGGCATAACGACCGTCAGGTCCTATCAAAAATCAAGGATTTGTTTATTCCACAAACAACCCGGTTCTCTACATATTTATTATAATAATATACAGTTTTTGGAACACACGATCAACGCAATAGCCGGTGGCCGTTAACCTACATATTATTAATTTTAGTTCATAAACTACGGATGCACATACCTCATTGCACGGCGGCCTTGTCAGTATCCTGGCATTAAGTATATTTACACCAAGAGTATATTTACGTACATTCTCTTTGGCATATTTATGTACATTCTCATTGAAAAATGCAAAAAATAATATAAAAATCATAAAAAAACTAAATGGCTGTTTCATCTTAATCGATTGCCCAAACATTTGTAAAAATGTTTCTTTCGAATTCGAGAGGATGTTCCTCTCATTGATTAAACAACGCTGGCCTATCAGCGTAAAATCAGGAAGGTACTAGAAAATTTCGACGAGTGTTCACAAGGCACAGGCACAAGTTCGGTAGCTCACTTGGGAGAGCATTGAGAGAATGCCTGAGAATTCACTTGTGACCCGTGTCGATTTTTTCTAGTATTTTTCTATTATAATAATTTATCTTATAAGATCGCATTGAAAAATGCAAAAAAATATATAAAAATTATAAAAAAATATCTTTGGTGTTATTAGTAAATATTCAAATATCGTACAGTAAGGCGTATGGGAACATAGATAATCTTAACATATAACCAATAAAAAAAGATAACATAAGTAACATTGGAATCCGTGATAGTCTGTGACCCGTCAGTGTCAAGGGGATTAAGAAAGTCGCTATACAGTATTTTAATGGTAATCCATTTAAGAACCACAATAATATAATAATATTTATCACACCAATTAGCCTAGCCTTTGTTTTATGGATTTGATAACATGTTTGATAAAAAAGGGCTTGAGAAATAATGTTTTGATGTCATAAACTTTTGCCTAATAATCATTTGTCAAGTTATTTACAGAATCAAAGTTTGTAAAATAATAAATCTGTAAAGCATAATTTTGCCAAATGTTATTTTTAAATAAAATTGTGATTTGTTTTTTGTCTATTGGCAGGATACTGGTTTTTTCACACTACCGTCTACTGACTAGAGTAATAATAATTATTCTTACATTCACCAATAAGCACAAAGAAAAAAAAGAAAAGAAAGACAACGCAAAAGAACACAAAGCGCATAAAAATAAAAAATTCAAACTTATCTTGACTGAGCTAAATATAGTGCTATTTCAACACTTTACTAGATAGGTGATCTTTATTAATTTCTGTCACACAAATGTCTATAAAATAAAACCAAAATAGCTCATCTGTTATTGGAGACACATCCCAGCGCTTGTAAGCAAAAAGGCGATCGCTGAGCGATAATAAGCAAAATGGCGGATTGTGTCAACGCAACTGAAGTTAGCAAACGTGTCCTGGCCGAAAACTGTACAGTTTTTTTCAGCGCTGGTGAGCGCTCGCAAGCGCTTTTTTTCTGCCAAACACAAGGAATGTTTGTTATCTATGCGTTCCGAATCAATTGTGATGAAACTTTGTTGTTATATGCATGTCAGGGAAGGTTTACATGTCGATGCCTCCAAGAAGGTAATCGAAAAATAAAAAAAATACAGGAGATAATATCTTCTATTTTGTGTTAGGTTGTATTAGGGTTCACTAAAAGCCAAAATGAGTTTTTTAATGATTCGGTAAAAGGGAGTTACTAAAACAAAACTTGTTTCTTTCTGTAAAAATGTGTTATAGTAACTTTGCTGACATAATTTCGTTAATTAATTTTCTTGCAATGAAATATATATTGTTAAAAAACATGATGAAAAATCTGAAAAAAAAATCCTAATTCATTAAATCAGTAAAAAAGTCCATAATAGCACTTTACAGATTTCATGCTTGAGGACATCGATCAATTATTAGAAAAAATAATTCATCAAAAAAGAGCATTGCAAAGTAGGCCAGGTGCAACTAGTACTTTTAAAATAAAAGCAATTACATAAAATCCCTTTTTCAATTTATCATATCAAATATTACAACATAAACGCCCGATTAAAAATTTGTTCATGCCGTACATATTGTTTACATTCGATTTATTATTAACAGTAATCTAACCGTGTTACCTTATTATTATGCTCATAGTCGGACACCCAGATGCTCAGATAAGTCCATAAACTTGCCTCATTGCTAACTCTACTCATTGATGATTTCATAACTGAAATCCTTGAAACGCCAATATGGCAATTCTCAAATGTTTTTATTAAAAGGAATACAGAAACCTTTTTGACCACTGTTAGAATAATAAAACTAGGTCTGCAATGCTGCTGCTGTTTGCAAATACTGAGCGAAGCACTACCTTACCTAACCTCACCTAAATTTCATCAATGTAGTCTCAGCGGTTTGGCTGTGATCAGCTTTTGAATTTTTCTTTCGGTGATTATTCCTCCATGGTATGTCCGATTTCAAAACTTTTTATGCACATTAGTCACGACCACAATGTGAGTTTTGGCGCCAATTTCATTAATGGAGTATCAGCGGTGTGGCTGTGATCAGCTTTTGAATTTTTCTTTCGGTGATTATTCCTCCATGCTAAAGTCTATATTTTTTTTACATAGCCTATGTCCGTCAGGTTATAATCATGTATGTTCATGCCAAAATTCGTTCGAATCGGTTGAACCGTTAAGTAGCAGAAGGGAGACAAGCGAAATTTGTGAGTTGCCTAAAAGAGAGCTTCGCTCAAGCTCAATAAAAAGGTATGTAATTTGTTAAAAAAAGGAAATTCTCCCATGTTAATACTTAGAATAACAAACAGTAAATTGCGTAACCTGACCTATCTAAGTACTGTCTTTATTAAGTGTATAATTTTGTACTACGGGGTTTTATAAGATTGAAAATAAAACCAAATAAAGCTGTTCTAAAATGAGTAACAGTTTAAAAATGTAACTAAAAGAAAGGACCTAATGATATATTTGCACAACAACAATAGTGTGATTTAGGCGACTACTGGCTCCATCTACTTTCCTACTTATAATATTTAGCAACTTAAAAACAATAACGCTTAATATTATGGTTTCTGTTACTGTCATTATTAACAAAACTGCAAAAGGATTTGCTTGATGAAATCCTGTATAACCCGATAAAGGTCGAAAAAGAATGAAAGAAGAAAGAAAAATGAGAAGGAAATATGTTCGTGCGAATACCCCGGTTTACTGGAAATAATTGCATGTTTCGTTTTTCTCTTTTTTGTTACTCAAACTTGATTGCAAACTTTCATTAGATGAGTTCTGTAACGATAAAATGATAGTAACTTAATAAATGTATCGAACTATTAATTTTAAAACAAGTAAAGGGATAATAAAAAAATACAGCAATACATAAAACACGGTTTCTCTTGCTGCGATTTGATATGTAACAATTTCCTTTTTTTAGTATTGGAATTAACGAAAACACTGAATTACGAATGTATGTTCTTTATTTAATTTTTGCATTCACAATGCAATATTTCTATAAGATATAAAATATGCGTGTTAAAAACAACTACGCCTCCGAGCCCTCAAGTGGGATTCAAAGCCACGACCTTTTGCTGTCTGGGCGAGTGCTCTGACCGCTGAGCTACCGAGACGCTGGCAAACGTGTCGAATTTTACAAACGTATTTAAACTTCTACTATGAGCTAGTATCGTTCCACCAATGTTGAACGCTAACTTCATTCAACATCGAGCGTAATATTTTTACCACCACAAAATACCACGCTTGATCGCGGAGGTCATTGGTTCTCGTCACGTAGTCAATATCCTCCAGGGTGTTTTTCACTATATGTTAGCAAAAAATGATTTAAACCATATTTATGAATTACTACGTGAAAACTAGAGGGGATGGGGGGTCTTGGCATATACTACTGGTAGTCACCAAGGGGAGAAAGGGTAAAAATAAAAAAATTGGGTCACGTTGTATGGGTACGTTCCCTTATTATACAGGTTTTAAGACATGATCTAGATACGATGTGACATCTCTCTTTAGTGTAGCAGTTGCCTCGCTCACGTGCACCGTTGCAGGGGCTTTGCCCTCAGATGTGACACGTACGATATAGTTGTGTGCCTAGCGGTCGCAAATTCGAGACAGGGTTGTTACACTAAATTATAAATCCAAATGCTTTTTTGTCTCTTTGCATCTTACAAAATGCATTCAATTGGCTGTATGTTATGATAACGCTATCTTATAACAAAACCACTTTCATAAGACAAGAATAAAAATAATTATTACCATTAGCCTATAGGAATCTATTGGTGGACATTGCCATCTGTTAGAAAAACTCGTTGACTCTGATACTATTATGTCCATAAGCTTTCCCCAATATTTACCTGGTCATGGGGCCACCCTGCTTACTCTGCTTCTAATATACGATCGCCACTAAAGAACCTTTCTTCCTTATCACTGATCAGTTTTGCCAGCGATGCAGCGTGCTCGTTACCATTTCATCTTGACAATTTGAAAGTGTTATCTGTATCAGCACGATCACTTTTTCATAATCATTATTACAAGATATTTGTTAACAGTTCTTTCGTAAATTTACATTAAACACACATATTCACACAAGCACACACACATGCACGTACACACACACACACACACACACACACACACTAGATTAAGATCGATCTTGAGTTGTTTATCTTTTGTTTTTAAAAATGTTAATTGGAAATCGTCAGTTCGGATGTGGAGAGACTGGTGGTCTGTCATACAGGGTCTCCTAGTACGGACGCCAGTCTCTCGCATAGACTAATTTTATAATTATTTTAAGATTAAGTCAAAAACTGTACGATGTGTAATTCTATGTGAGAGAAGAAATAAAGAAATTATTATTATTATATAATTATTATTATTGGTTTAACAGATGTTTGACAACAGAAAAGTCATTTATATACGACCCCGTAAGAGCAACCATGATTTTATAAAATAGGAATAAAAAAATAAAATAAAATTAATATCATAGAAACATAAACACAACTTCGTTTTCTTTGGCCATTTTATTAATTATTCAATATTATAATTGATAAATAATAATACGTATTCAAAGTAATTACTACAAATATTCAAGACCTTTAAAAAACATAATTAATTTATTTATGGTAAAAAATTACTAGTTGCACTGTTAAGCGGTTGTGGAAGGCTCGGAAGTAGCTTCCTGGCACAACTGCGTACTTTTTAAGTAATGATAGATAATGAAATAAACTGTTACAAATTTTATAAAAAAAATTAAACAGATTTTTAACAAAAAATGTTCGTAAATGGTGCAATTTTTTTTTACCGACACTACTTATGTACTTATATTTCATCTATCCTGCTCGTGATCAAAGAGTAATTTAAAAGCTGCATGCGACCACTACCTCAACCTCTAATTTAAAATATTGAAACTATACCAACCCAATTACTATGATGTTGATTATGATATTTCAATTTATTGTAATTGGCATGATTTTTTTAATGGGTTTACTCTTGATCTTAATCAAGCCCGGGGGCCAAGACAGGACCTACGATGGAACGAGCTAACCCAGAAGGCGCCTGACTCTCTTTTTAACAATATGCTTATTATTTATTATTGAAAACTCACATTATACCATGTAAATGCTGACCTTTAATACATTAATTAATTCATAATAATCTATAATTTAAGATCACAAATTTGTTGTTTGTCTGTCCGCTCTTTTCCCCGCTCTTTTTCCGTTGTATCGATAACGTTACCATAGCAACGCGTTAACCGCAAGTAGTTCGTCTACCGGACGCTAGATGGCGCTAACGGAAAATATTTAATATTAGAAAAAAATTAAAGAACTTTGTCCACCCGTGCGAAGCCGGGACGGGCCGCTAGTTATATTGTATTAATATTAATTTGACCTTTGGTAATTATGATTGTGACATGCATGAGTTTTGTTGCATGTCAGGATCATGGAAGGTGGAAATCTGTGATCTCTGCCTACCCCTGGACAAAAAAGGCATTATTATATAATAATAATAATAATAAATATTTCTTACATTCACACCAATTAGCCTAGCCCAAAGTAAGCACTGTAAGGCTTGTGTTATGGATACTAGGGTAACGGATAGACATACATATTTGATACATAGATATGTTATATTCATAGAAATATATAAAAACACCCATGACTCAGGTACAAATGTTCGTTTTCATCATAAAAACATCTGCCCCTTCCGGGATTTGAACCCAGGACCGTCGGTGCGAAAGGCAGGATCACTACCGTTGCACCAAACGGTCGTCATGTACATATATGTATGAGTTTTGGAGAATATCTTTGTAAACCTGCATTGTTTTGATAAATAAATAAATAATAAAATTACTCAAACTTTTAGGTTCAAATGCTATGCTCCGATTAAATATTTATTCTTTCTTGCAAAGGTACTTTGTTTCATATACGTGTACCATAATTAAGGAAATAATAAAGTGGTCGTGTTGGGCACCATAAAACACTTGAAAACACACAGTAACTTAGCTAATTTGCCAATATACTCGCTAAAATCTTATCATGCAAAGATATGCATATTTGATAGAAACAGGCGTTACTTGGCGGAAGTCCATATCCATTAGCTTACTTCCGCTTGTTTTAATAATAAAGATACGCATACACTCCCTATAGCTTGCTGAGTGCCTGAGCTGGTCAGGAGGCGAATTATGTACTAGTAAATCATAGGTTAAGAAGAGAGTGATAAATTACGTTGTTTCTGTTGCTTATTTAAGAATTAATACTAAAATATAGTTTTATTTTGCATAAGTGACAACTCTTTATCGTTTAGTATTGCGAATAGTAGTTTTTGGCCGAATTAAAATCAGTGCTCTGACCACTGAGCTATCGAGACGCTGGCAAACGTGTTGAATTTTATAACACATAAGGGAACGTACCCATACTACGTGGCCCATTCAGGGAGGAGAGGGGTCTTCAAAATACCACGCTTGGTCGCGGGGGGTTAACTTTTTTTTGTAAATAATAAATTTTATACAATATCACATACGTTGTAATGTTTAACGTAGACGAAAAGATCCTTCTTTTAGTAGATTTGCCAAATAACCGACATTAACAATTTTGAGGTTACGCAAATCAACATGTATTTACTTCTTGCAAATAATTGCATAGTTGGAACGTTACTTGGGGTTACTGTTATCCAATTTAAAAAGCTATAATTGATTTAACGTACCAGTTCAAACTAATAACGGTTTTTATGGCTAATACATGTTCAAGAAAAAACCTGTCAAGTGCGAGTCGGACTTGCGCACGAGGAGTTCCGTACAAACTTTTAGTAAAGTAAAAAAAATAATGGTTCACAATTTATGCATAAGGTTTATGTTTATGAAATTATTTTTTTTTATATATATATTTGAGTTGATTGAATGAAAGGTAAATTGCGGTTTACGATTTATGACGTATTAAAAAAAACTACTTACTTAGTTTGCATGGTAATGTACATAATTTTTTTTTTACTTTTATCATTCTCTTATTTTTGAAGTTGCGGGTTGACACACATTTTACCGCTTTGGAAGTGTCTCTCGCGCAAACTATTCAGTTTAGAAAAAAATGATATAAGCAACCTCAATATCATCTTTGAAGACCTATCCATAGATAACCCACACGATGAAAAAACATTTTTGAGTCTCAGTTCTAAGTATGGGGAACCCCAAATTTTTTTGTTTTTTTTTTCTATTTCTGTGTGAAAATCTTAATGCGCTTCACAGAATACATCTACTTAACAATTTCCAAAAGTGGCTGTGACATACGGACGGACAGATAGACATGACGAATCCATAAGGGTTCCGTTTTTGCCATTTGCCTACGGAACCCTAAAAATAGCTGCGTTAGTAATTATCTTCATTCATAAAAACCTAAGTTTATGTTGTATTCCAATTATTATTAAACACACCAATTAAAAACCTGATACTTTTTTAACTTATCAAAAGTTAAATGCTGCCCAATTCAAAATTATCCTACTTTTTGCCAATCTTTTAGATTATGCTTTTTTGTCTCCTTTGCTTCTGTGAAGGATTTATAATTATTGTCCTCTAGATACACCATTGGACACTTAAAATGTTGTTACCCTCTTCTTATTGGTACCAATTAAAATTGCATGTGATTTATGCTGAGTGGAAAATATAACAGAATGTCTCTACACTCCACACAAGGATAGGGCTTTGTAAAATTTTATAAAACATAAAAAAATACTAGGAAATCCACACGACTTTGTAAATCAATGCTAAAATAAAGATATTTTTGGAATTTTTATACTAACACGAAAAAACTATTAAATCAGTGTTCGATTCCGCTTATTCGAAGCTGACTTTTCCACGAAAAATCCGATAATGGCAACATTTAAGGTTTCCAAAAAGCGTCCGATTATAATCGATTTAACATAAATTCACAATAACGAATACATAGAAACGTTACTGACATGAGAGACGATGGTTTACTTAGAATTTCTACAGTTCGTTTAGTAGAAATACACTCGAGAGCAATGAATCCGGGTCACTTAAAGAATCCTAAAAATCTCGGAAACTAAAAATGCTAGGTTAATGCATTGTCTATTAAATACAATTTATTGCATTAACCTATCATTTTTAGTTTCCGAGATTTTTAACATTCTTTAAGTGACCCGGATTCATTGCTCTCGAGTGTATTTGGTTTACTGGAAAGTTGTTGAGAATCGTGGTAAAATCCACGTTAACTTATAGCTGGCCACTAAACATCAGATTTGTATATTGTTCTATTTATATGTGACAGTGTTATAATGGGGTATCCATATAAAGAGTTGTTGAAAATAAATCTCTGAAAGAACTTCTAATGTTTCAAAAGTGAAACTAAGCGTAGTATTTACCTTTATTACAACTGGTTGCAAATTCAGTTGCAATGGAGGAAAGAGAGTTTATGACAAGCATTAAACTAAAATGCAATTCCGATTTTGTAATACAAATTAGCTTAAATCAGTACCGGATTTGGAAATCTGGAAACCCTGGGGGAACGGAAGTTCCTATTATTTTCGATTAAAAATTCAAAATCAATATCGTTTATTATGAATATGAGATATCCCTACAGTTATTTTAACAATGTTCTATATTCTACCAACAATAATAAAAAAGCATGTGTGCAATTCAAACGTGGTAGAAGTGAAATCTTCAAAAATTTTGGTTTCAAGATAATGAGAATGTAAAAATTTCGGAAAGAGGATAATTGTAGGTTTTAGTAATGATCATAGTGATACAAAGTTAGATAATTATTTTACACTTTAATTCAGACTCAAATTAAATCTATGATACATTACATTTTCGATAAATGATACGAGAGGCTTATGGTAACTAAAGTACATACCATAAACATAAGAGACACTGTATAATGCTTCCTATCTCATTTTCTCCTACGTTTAATGTTATGAATTTATGTGTCTCTTTTTACTGTTGCTTTTTCGTTTCATCAACTTTCAAATCACAAAAATGCTAAAGAAGTTTTCACTTCAAAATAATCAGTTTGAAAATATAGTGATAGTTGCTGATTGTGGGGCCCCAGGACCACGCCAGCCTTCCCCAAATCCGGCCTTGGCTTAATGACCCGGGAAATGCTAATAAGAATTAATATAAAAAATGTTTCTGATATGTATTTTATTTATCACACACGAGTTTACGTACAAGTTCATTCAATGACCTGATTATCTCCGTTTTTTTTGGTTGTTTGGTAATTATGATCACATTTTTATTTAAGTAATATAATTACACAAATCATCAAAATTTCCGGTGGGATAAAAATATTTTATATTTCTTTCCGTTTCTATCTACAGTGAAAAGTTGAAAATCGGCGCCATTATATACAGTCGTAGGCACCTGATTATACATATACTGAATTGTTTAAGTTTTCTGTTCTTGACTTTGTTTGGTTATTTTTTATATAAATAGTAAATATTATACAATATCGCATATATAGTTCTGAGCTCAAGCTAAGTATCGCAACAACCAGACCCAAACCAATGTAAAAAAGTTCGTTTTGTACATTAACCCGGCCAGGGTTCGAACCCAGGACCTCGGATAGGCGTTACCGTGGAACAAGGTATGCGATATGGAGATCGGCATTTAGTTGGCCTTTTCTTATTGTTGTCAACTGTTGTATTCTCGTCTTTAAAAAAAAAAATAACTTTATTCTAAGAACCACCTGTTATTTTTTTTCAATACGACCGTTTGGTGCTACGGTAGCGATTCTGACTTTCGCACCGACGGTCCTGGGTTCGAATTCCGGAAGGGGCAGATGTGCAGATGATTGTATGACGAATACGAGTCATGGGTGTTTATATATATTTTCCATGAATATTAATATGTATGTCTATCCCTTACCCTAGTATCTATAACACAAGCCTTACAGTGCTTACTTTGGGCTAGGCTAATTGGTGTGATTGTAAGAAATAATTGGAGCGGAGCGAGCGAAGCTCCCATGGATCAGCTTCAATGGCGCAATGTCTGTTAGGCCATAACTTCCCGAGTTCTTAACCGATTTTATTATTTTTTGTGTGGAATCGAATCAATAGGTGACGAAGCCCGAATTTTGAAATTCGCAAAAATTCCCATCGACACAAAAAAAAATCTTTTTTTAGGTATTACGCTCCGCTCCAATATATGGTGCTAGCGTAGATTTATGCTTAGCGACTGCATCGCCTAGTTATTTATTTAATAAATAAAACCTGCTCCGTAATGTACACCAACACGTAAAAAAACGCAACGGCTATGTTTTTAATTATACACTGTTAATTTAAGAATATTAATAATATTTTTCTGATGATATTATTTATACTTATACTAATATACTTGCAGCGAGAATGGAGACGCATTCTGGCTACAAGTCCACTGAGGTCATACAGATTAGATTATTCTATTACGGAGTTCCCATGCCTATCTTCCGGTTTCATCATCATCTGCTGATAAAGTCGGAAGGTAAACAGTTCATTGGAACTACTACAGTGACCGTAGTCTACTGTAAAGTCAGAGGAAATTGAATGGGTTTGATCTTGATCCCAATCAAGCCCGAGGGCGAAGACAGGTTCCACGATGGAACGAGCTAACCCAGAAGATGCCTATTTACCCTGGCTTTGAAAACGGACAGGTTATAAGTATTCGGAAATACATAAGCATCCCTGCGGGAGATCCACTCCTTTGCTGTACGCATTATAAAAGAAGTTAAGAAGCGCGTGGTGCGACAGGTAAAAATAGTAACCAAGAAAGAGTGGTAGCCCGCAGTGCGTTCTAATTTCATTAAATGCCTTGTATTTATCTAGTTATTTTAATGTTAAAACCAAACTTCTAAAGCGTATATGACACCAATCTAAAAGTACATACTTTTAAATAAATTAAAGAGTTTTATAAATGACGAATTTCTGAGGTAAAAATATATTTACAGGCGAATTGAGGCCTTCTTCTTAGAAGTCGGTTGATAATGGGGAAGCGAGTTTAAAAATAGCAGTACAATACGAGCACTATTAAGGAATTAAGGAAAAATTAAGCAAGGAAAATATTTTGTATATTTGCATCGATTACAATGTCAATGTGTCATAATAAACAATGAGATATATACCAAGCAATTTAATAATATATATGTATATAAGTCAATCGGTTGGTCCAATGGTAGCTATACTGCCTACTGCACTAAAAATACAAGGTTCTAACCCGGTAGGGGCATATAATTTGAATGATAAGCATACGCAATTCTTCCCGAAATATTTCAGGAGTGAGGTTTTATATATTTACTTATGTAAATCATACTACTTAGTCTGGAACCAAATAATCCAGCACGGAACTATTTTGCGAAGTTTTCTTTGCCGAAGTCTCATTTCATTTCCCATGTAATTTTGTGTCCCAATATTTTTTAATATTATTGATAGGTTTAGCTTAAAGTAGAAACGGAAACTAAGTTCAATGTTATAAAGTAAGATAAGATTTGAACATAGTTATAAATATAATGGATCTTGAGATATAAAACACAATTATTCGACGAAGAAAACTTCAGTAAACGGAGCTCTATATAATCAGAGTACGTAGTTCAGAATTTAAATAAGTTATTTATTCCAAAATTTTATGAAACAAGAGCAGAATTTTCATAATAATTTGTTTTAATCGCTTAAACTTCCATTCACTGATCTTTAATCTGTTTTAATTTGTAATGGATCTTAATTATCTGAGTTTAATTCAATGTCTTTTAACTCATCATCCTTCCCAATTTAAGAAGCATGTCTAATGCCTTGCCTCAACCTCATGATAACTGCAAGGTTGGTTATGTTTATTTCCCAAGAAAAAACGAGTTCAAACATATGAACATGTCGAAAACATGTATATTATTGTGAGATTAGTACATTAAACTTTTGGTTTCAGTTGTGTTAGCAGTTGTCAAGACCGAAAGATATTGTAAGGTTAAAATAATCATACATTTATAAAGGAACATGAGTGTGAATGAGAGGTGAATAATTGAGTGAGGCGTATGAAAGAGTTAAATTAGTCACGACAGGTTGTGTGAAAGCGAGACAGTAAGTTAGGTATCGCAGTTTGTAAGATAGAGAAAAGAAATAAAGGGCATTATGGCCTAATTTATCGTCTTTTACTTACAATATATGATGGGACCGCATAACTTATGGCCCGTTTTTTTGTTAATAAACCATAAAACAGATTATAAAAACAATGGCCGTCATAATTCAACGAAGAAAGTTGCCAAAACGCTAAGTATATAATTATAAAACCGAAGGTCGCTGTCGCAGGAAAATTTCTACGGAAATGATCATTAAAGCGTATCAATAGGCTAGCCGAATGACAAACGGATCCCATAAAAAGGCATGAGTTGACACGTTGAATGTAAACAATTAATTATTTATATAACTATTCTTGCGTACGTGCACACAAATATCACGGATATAAATAGATGAGGATATGAGCAGGTGTAGAGCTAGTAGATATGTGAAATACTCTTAATAATCATGATCATCATAATCATGATGTGAAAATCGTTTAGTCTGTATTTCTTGTAATAATATTGTAATTTTCTTTTATTGATATAATCAGAACAACGTTATGCAGTCACCCTGGGTGTGGGAGTCTGATGAGCTGTAAATCAGGCTTTTTCCTAGCACAGCCATCAGTCTCGCCCAAACATTAAGTACACAAAAAACGTAAGATATCCTTAATCATTTAAGTTTGTGACGAGAAAGAAATAAATGACACTTATTAGAACCTAAACTTTTCTCACGCTCAATAAATCTTAGGTATCATATTTGTTTCTATTATACAATACATATATACTTACACACACTCACATAGTTCTTTATTTAGGTAGGTATAAATACATATTCGAAGTTATGCTTGAACTGAAATGTATAAACATAAAATTGCATGCTGTGTTCACCTCTAAGTTGTGCATTAAGTTCAAAGTTTGTTCTTATTATAAGTGTAATAATGAAACAACTGTTGGTGATACTAACAAATAAGGTTCTAATGGCAGCATTCTTAAGGAAAATAAACAATAAAAACAAAGTTAAGAGTACCTAAGCTTAATTAAACTTGTAGAAAATATCTCTGCGTTCAATAACAAGACAAACGATTAAATTCGCTTTAACACTCTCGTTGGGGGCGACGCACATACGCGTCCAACTGAGTCCTTGCCATGTGCGGATGACAATCATACGCGTCCTCTGCTTATTTAGTTTCATTTTCAGTGCGAACGACGCTCATGTGTGTCCTCTGCTTATTTAGACATATTTAGCCTCATTTAGACAGTCAATACGGTGCAAGCATTCGTGAAGGGTTGTTCTTTTGCTTTTAGTGTAGTGATTAGCCACTTTTGACAAACTTTCGTTCTATTTCAGCTCCCCGCGAACGCCTACTTATTTTCGTCCGCAACGAAAATGTTAAGCGAAAAGAACACCTATTGTAAAACCTTATAGTTATTTTTGTTGTACAACTGTGCTTATACTTTGTGAAATAATGAATAATTTTGATTAATTCATAAAAGTAACTTGATATTGGTGAAACAAATTAATGTCTCCACGACTGGGCTAGATAGTCCATACGTGTTATACAAAGATATGTATCTCGCAAGCAGAACCTTCTTTAACCATTGGAAGCCCTGGGCATATAAGAATAATGGGGCCTCTATGACTTTGAGAGAACACTTTTTTTTACTAGAATAGACAAAGAAAGTAGATAAACAAGATTTCAGATTTCGACAATAGATGAATACATAATCTTTAATTGAAAAAGGGCGATTCTCAAAATATTTAAAATTATCTAAGCATGCTGAAATTCGACAGCCTTATTTTGGGTGAGAGTGGAGTATCTTCGCGCATGCAAAAGCTAATAAGCAAGTCGATAATATAGTCCCTAATTGAGATTCGATTTACTCTAATTAAATTATTTTTTCAGTAATAAATGTGGGTATTCCTTTAGAGATCTGACAGGAGCTAGGGGGCCCTAGGCATACGCCCAGAGTGCCCAGAGCGAAAGAGGGGTCTGCTCCCAAGTATGTGACTTTTAGGAAAACAAGTAATTGCATACAGGCACCTAAACGAAATTATGAAAATATTGTCAATTAATAGTTTCATATTTTTTTTATTGATCTCTATTTCATTTATTATCCGCTCCGACTCTTGATAATGGTAAAATTTTCTGAAAATTAACTACTGCAGTGCACGATTAAAAGAACAAACATAATTATGATTATGGCCCAAGAATTTTGATTGGCATATTCTCTTCAACAAATTTGTGTTCTTAGATTATAGACTAGCTGACCCGGTAACGCGTTGCTATGGTAACGTTATTGATGCAATGGAAAAAGACCGGGAAAAAGAGTGGAAAGACAAACACACAAACAACAAATTTGTGTTCTTAGATTATAGACTAGCGGCCCGTCCTGGCTTCGCACGGGTGGACAAAATTCTGATTTTTTTTCTATTATTAAATAATTTTTCCGTTAGCGCCATCTAGCGTCCGGTAGACGAACTACTTGCGGTTAACGCGTTGCTATGGTAACGTTAATTGATACAATGGAAAAAGAACGGGAAAAAGAGCGGACAGACAAACACACAAACCACTGTGATCTTAGATTATATACAAGCGGTCCGTCCTGGCTTCGCACGGGTGGACAAAAGTCTTTAAATTTTTTCTATTATTAAATATTTTTCCGTTAGCGCCATCTAGCGTCCGGTAGACGAACTACTTGCGGTTAACGGGTTGCTATGGTAACGTTAATTGATACAATGGAAAAAAGAGCGGACAGACAAACACACAAACCACTGTGATCTTAGATTATAGATTTATGTTACTTTTATTAATAATATAAGTTTCTAACTTTACTTGAGCCGGCAGATAATTTGTAATCGAGTTCCTGATCTTTCTCTATTGGACGAAAATATAAAGCAAGCAGGAATGCTTACGTTCGTTCGGTCTGTATGCAAGTTTCGCTAGGGTAAACGTATAAAGGTTTTTAAGTATTTCAACCTCTTTAAAGGTTTTCAAATTATCTTTTAAAATGCCGCAGATACAGCTGTTAGTATAATCGATAGAAAAATACAGATGATTCATTCAAGTATCGGTTGATCGTCAATCGTCATTCAGCATAATTAAAAGGCAAGCCGTTTCTAACAATCCGTGAAATAAATTTGTTTACACATCCGAGAGATTAATTCAACACGAAGCGTCAAAGGGAAAAATGTCCGGAATTCAGGAGCGAGTTTGTAAACAGCGAGTTGCCCGAAATACTCGCAACCGTATGAATGAGTTGAGCTATATTTAGAATAATATATGAGTCGAGATGTTATAAATATAATATGTTACGATTTACGAGGCGGAGGATGTGGTCGAGTTAGGAGCAAACATGAAATGAGAAAACCAGAAAGAGGCATTAACATCTCGAAGCAAATGAAAACACTTTTTTACGCATATCCAATTAATAATAATATTTGTTACAATATAATATTTGGAGAAATATACAATGTGTCCCGTCACCAGTGTCGGAGCCTTTAATGGTGCGAAATATGACATTTTTTGTCGACAAATTGCCCCTCAAATTTGGTTTTTCTCAAAAAGCCAATAATTAAAAAATACACAAAAAGGAATCTTTTAGTTTTTCTTTAATTTTTTTTTATTCCATGACAATTGAAACATGATGGCTGTGTAACTGTTGTCTACATGTTTAGCTATCAAATGACACCTTTTTAATGTTGATAGGACATTTACATGAGTAGTGGTGGTCGAATTAGTATGAGAGCCCAGGTCTTGGTTACCAAGAAAACAAAATGGCGGCCATTTTATAACCGTAAGATAAAAACAAAATTTGAGGGGCAATTTGTCGATAAAAAATGTCATCTCCGACACTGGTATATAAATACCCATGACTCATGTACTAATGCTCGTATTCATCGCATAAACATACTTCTTCCGGGACTAACCTGAGACAGATTGTCTTTGAAGGTGCGGTTTGACCAAGCCGTTCGGCTATACCGAAATAGGTTGCAGCAACTAGCAATCAAACACTAAGAAATATAACAAAAATACAATACAATAGTTCACCTGTTTAGCACTGTATTTATTTTCTTCTATAATTAATAAATAACCACACTTTTTTGGTGTTATTGATTCATAACACCAAAAATACGCATTTTTATTAACATTTCTATCTCTTTAAATGAAATAACGGTACATTTCGACCTCTATAAGCGGGGGCCTATGGCAGATGCGTCGAAATTTACAAACGTATTTCAATTTCTACTATGAGTACGGTAGTAATATAACATTGTGATTGCATAAAATTTAATTAAAAACATTAATTATTCATACTTATTATTGTCTAGTCTAATTCTGCCCCTTTTCGCGTGCATCGTTGACTGTCATTTTTTTATGAGTTTCATTTTAATAGTGGACGCGAACGAGAATATTTTTTTTCTAGTTTGTCAAGCAATGGTAGTGTAAATATTTTAATTATTGCTTCGGTGGAGACATTACTTTTTTTAAAAGGCTTATTTTTAATGAATGTTCAAATGTACTTTATTACACTAACAAAAAAAGGAACTGTAAGGAATTGACTCCTGATTTATAGTGTCTTAACTGAATTACTTTTAAAATCCTTTTTTGCCTAAGCGATCAACTAGTTAGCCGATACGTCAGAATTAAATATAATAAATGAATAAATGCGTTGCTTTTCCTTGAATTTAAAAAGTACCTATATATCGATAGTGACATTATTAAAAGGTATAAATTGAAAGTAAAAACAAAACAACGGGTTGCACTCCGGGAGTGCCGGCAGAAGTGAAAATCTGAACATGACAGTTGTGCATTTTTGATATTTTGGAATGGATAAGGAGTAATTTCGCACGAATAGCTTTAATGATCAGTATAAAAGTACTATCATTTATGTGGTAAAATACAATATTCATTTATTGCGCTATCGAACATACATTTTCGCTGCGCCGGTGGTCTACTCTCCCTCCGTCTTACGAATTTTCGATCAGGTCACGTATTCTGACGCGAGTTTAACATTTTTTACCCATCCCAAAAAGTGTACAACGCCGCTAAATAAGTTTTCACTTCAAAAATCAAAACATAAGACGTCTAAATACCGATTGCTACCCGGTATAAAACATCAACAACAAGGTACACACGAGAAAACTATCGTGTGCATTTATGGAAAATGATGTTGCATTTGCTAACGGACCGATCGCCGTAGTGATTATAAAGCGCATAATCGCATGTTAGATAATCTGACGCATAATGATACGATACACTTCCTTTTGAATTACGTCCGAATGAGGCAATAATTACAAAACGTTAAAAATGTAACGACCGATGGAAATTTATATAACCTGTTCTCAATACTTAGGATCGTTAAACATTAAATACAGAACTAACATTTGGGTTCCCACGAGATTGATGTCTTCTCAACCCCGACGGTCTCTTTCAGGACAAAAATCTATAAATTATTGTCGCATTAAGTTCTTGAACTGCCCTACGACAACATGCGAGTTTTATTGTTATTGTTAAAATTAATTTAATTTATTTTGCTGTTACCATTCTTCAACACTTGCAAGCCTCGACGAGCCATTCCTATTATTTCTTATTTTATCACAATATTTCTTTTTGTTAATATAATAACGCATTACTCTCTTATAATAAGTATAATTAGTAATAAGATACTTTATAATTCTATAATGTGTAAAATACATTATACAACTGTTTGTTATCTCTCTTACAAACAAATAAAATAAATAAATAAACATTTAAAAAATTATTAAAAATATAATGGCACTTGAATCGGCTCGATAAGTTATATACAAACATTTGTAGACTTTGAAATTCATGTCCCAAGTTGCACTGACATCAGAAAAATTGAATTAAATAAGAAAGTCTACTTCCTTTTGAAAGCAGCTGTTATCTGTTAGCAAAATATTAAGTCTGTACAGGTGACCGATTAAAATAATTAATTTTATCAAATAATATATATCATCCATTCACGACTACACTAACTAACTACACTAGGTTTTTTATAAAACAGGTCCTCATTTAAAGGCAATAACAAATATACAATAGTATACCAAATAATATTAAAAATCTGGAAAATATTAATGCTTTGTAAGCTCAAAATCTTTTTCCTCTATAGTTTAGTTTAGAGGAACTGTTTAATGATATGCTCAAAGTTGTTTATTTAGTTTATTTTATTTCTTACACTTCCACCACACGTTTGAATGAAATACTTTTTTACGGATTTTGGCAAATTTTATTTTATATTAAATCTACGTTCCTAATTGGTAAAAATAAATAACAATTAGGAACGTGCCTGAATAAAATATTGTGAAGGTAGTAGAAAATACATGACAACCTATGATCACGACTCTTAAAAAGGAGTCGAAACGTCAGGATTAATTATAAAATAAATTATGCACAAAATCCGTTAAAGTGTTTCATCCAAATCTCTAAATTGTTATTAAATCGTTAATTCTGCTGTGCCCCCCCGGAGGGGCAGGCTAATCCTATACTATATGTAACATCTTATGTACTGTGACTAGTAATTAATATGAATATAAGACGTACCAGCGGCCCGTCCCGGCTTCGCACGGGTGGACAAAATTCTTTTAATTTTTTCTATTATTACATATTTTCCCGTTAGCGCCATCTAGCGTCCGGTAGACGAACTACTTGCGGTTAACGCGTTGCTATGGTAACGTAATTGATACAATGGAAAAAGAGCGGGGAAAAAGAGCGGACAGACAAACACAGAAACCACTGTAATCTTAGATTATAGATTTAACTGATAAGAAGAACGGAAGCAAAAAAGACTCGCCGGCTTTAGAAAAAGTAACATTGTCAATAGTTTCGTTATTTAATTTCCAGTCTTCGCCAAACACGTCGACTTGACACGTCGTCCCAATCTTCGGTCGTTGACATATGAAATTATCCAAAATCGTCAGTATCCGCCTGTTTTTTCCTCCAATTGTTTTGACGGATTGATCTGACCCAATTCAGCGGCTGGACCAATTACACCCACCTAGCATTGAATTAAACTGATGTTGACCCCACATATGGGGGTTAATCGCGGTACTCAACCTCAAGATATAATTTTTTTTGTGAGTTTGCGAGTCACAGTGGATAAGATGTTACGTATAGTACGTAACGCCCCGTGTGAGCACCGTAGAATTACAATTAACGATTTAATAACAATTTAGAGCTTTTCTAAACTATAGTCAAAAGTTTTTGAGCTATTTTCTAGATATTTCATAGTATTTGGTATATTATTGCATATATTTATTTTGTGAGTTTAAGTAAGATGGATATGTTTTTCATACATTTGAAAATTCATAAAAGATTGCTTACGATGTACAGAAAACAGCTAGATTTTGAGCACAAACTGACGAATATTGATATCGAATTCTGTGTGTTGGACTTTAATTTAAAAATCAAATATAGAAGTTTGCATTTTTTAATAGGTTCACGTGCTGTTAACTGGATTAGAAGAATGGAATTTTTAAATATGTTGTAATTACAAAATCCTAAATCCGTTGAAATTTCCGGCAGACTATTACAGACTACACTAGTTTCTTTTTTAATTGACACTATCTTAAGGTTAAACTTATTTACTCAAACCAGCAAGTATTTGAATAAAATTATATAACTATGTTTCTAACAAAATGACTCAACATTTACTTTTTATTTCTTAAACGGTTAAATAGAAAAATATTCATCAATCACATACCGGCAATACTAAATACATATGCAACATACAACCCATTAAATGTAGAAATAATTATAATAATAATAAATTCATTTTATATTTCCACCAAAATACATGCGTTACAACAATTTTTGGACTTACATACTAAAATACAACTTAAAAACAAATAATCAAAAATTCGATATTACGAAATTGGGACTGAATACGCATGGTATTTGGGAGGACTGAAGCCCGATCACTCTAGCTCAAAGTAAGCACTGAAGTGCTTGTGTTGTGGATAGACTCATGACTCAGGTATTCTTCACACAAAAATAACGTTTTACAAGTAAGGATAATGATTTAGTGTACAATCACAACTTTAAGTAATAAAATAGTAAATATCGAACAAACGAATAGACGAAAGTATCAAAACTCATGATCGTTCTTCTACGAAAACCTGTGTCAAAATCAGGCAACATCATTCCTAAAAGCTCCTTACCTTATGTGCAATATTCAATAGTAATTACTTATTATAATAACAGAAAACGTTTAGTAATCTCCTTATTAATCTTAAGTTCAAATGTATGTAATAAACTTAACCGTTACTAATAGACTTAATAGCAAAGTTAAATTGAATGTACTCAATAAATTACAACAAACAGGAAAACTGAGACAACAAAGGAACACCAGAGTTCACAATAAAACCGAACGCACTACAACCACGACACTGAACAAATAAGCAATGGGTTAAATTCCCATAGTTGAAAATTACAAGCCAGATCTAATTATGGTAATAGTTAAAATAATTAAGGTAGATTAATCTGTGCATTTCAATTACCATAGCTTAATGGTATGCTTTTGATGTTAGAAGATGTTTTGTACCTATGTGAATTTTGAAAGCTGTAATGTAAAGTTACAAAGCATACAGTCTTAAATGTTCAATTCCCTCAATCGATTTGCAACTTTATGTACATCAACTAAATATTACTATTGATTGAGATAATTTGTTGTTTTATGGTTAGTTCATAAGCTGTTCAATTAATAAGTTAGAATAAGAGTGCACGTAATAATTCAAATTACTGAAAACTCACCAGAAGGTTATCGACGGAGTTGTATCCGCATATAACGTATCCCATCACCCTGTTCGCCATTTTGCTGTCATCACCATTCACTGTTCACAAATAACATCACCTTTCAATCACCTGCCATTGTCAACTTAAGTTGAAATTCAATCAACGTTCATGATCTGATCACGAACTTGCATTTTATATCGTTAAACTATAAATACCATGGGAAATTTTACAATGATTGACAATACATCTTGGATTCTAATTTTTATATTCCCTCTCGTTCCACCGCCTGTCACTTGACAGAGAACACCGATTCATTGTTTAATTACCCGTTGAAATAGATGCAATTTCCCGCGCTACCCGACACTTCAGTCCATTGGAACAGGTCCATAAAAGATTGTCAACTTTACAGCTCCAACAATAAGTTCGGATATCGAACGATACTACACTAACGTGGAGCGATCTCTGCGAGCGTTACGAAATAGCGACACCGATTTGCACACATTTTTACGGCGGCAACAATAGTAATAAGGGATTATATGTTGTGCGTCTGTCATCGGCGATGGCTCGTGAGAGACTGATTAACGTCTCGGGCGGCCAACAAGGCGCGGGTTTCGGTTGAGTAAAGTTTCATTGGCTACGGTTCCTGAATTGACAGCTGAAAAACAGCAGCAGCAAGACAAGAATTCACTACACTTGAATTGGATTTCATAAGATTACTTAGATAAATGGTTTCCGTTTTTAGTCTTCAATTGTTTTTCTTATAATGCCAAGGACAATACTCAGACTATATTCTCTCGTAATATAAATAAACAGTCAGCTATGCATAGATTATGAAATAGGTGAAAATAATTGGAACGAGGAAGTGAGTTTAACGGCAGATGAGTAAAATAATTCATTTATCACAGATCAAAGAAATGAGAACGCTAGATAAAGGGAATAATGAGGAAACCATCGCCGCTAACAAACATCAATTGAGGTCATTGGTGACAGCGAAAAACGACAAAAGATAAACAAAAGCAATAGAACAGTGGAGTCCGATCAGATGCATACCAGATATATCTTTGGTTTATCTTATGCAATCGGAGGTAGTGAAGACAGAGCGAGTATTGTGTGTAGATAACGGGAGCGAACAAACCCCAGACTTACGACGCTCAATGAGCCGCGCTCCTGTACGTGACCCCGTTAGGACACGGAAGTTCAAATCGGAATAATCAGCTATAAAAACTTGAAATACATTGGGAATATTGGTTCTATCACAAAGAATCAAACTTTCTTTCTGTTAAAGTACTTTTATGCACTATACTCTTTTGTTCTCAAGATATTTGAAACAGAAATAGCAACTACTGGATCTATGAATCAAATATGGAGGTGGTTAAGATAACATAAGGATAAGCAATCCTTAAATTGGGTCGTATGCAATAATTTTCCTTATAATACAATAAATCGATACTACTTATCCGATTTAATCTTAGCTTATAAGAGACCTAGGTATTATAAAATCGTCTATTATTATCATAGAAGAAGAAAAATATAATCGAGATTGAGAGCGTTCTATTTATAGTTTCGTAATAGATCAAGACAATGGATGCGTGTCCGATGTAAATTGCAATCGTGATACTCGGCCGGTGACGCCTCATTGAAATTCAATGAACTGCTTCCAGCAAAATCGTCTTCTGTCGTCGCAACTCGAATTGGGTCAGATGCCGTCCTCGATTTATGGTCGGCGGACTCGATACATCGATACGGCTATCTCGCTTGATAGATTAAACTATTCGTTTAATAGACTAACAATTTTCATGTCTTCATCTATAAAAATTGATTATATGTTACATTCATTCTGAGTTTGTTCTTTAATTTAAAGTAGGCAAGATCTTTCGACATTTCTTGTGTCTACATGTGTGTAAGTTTAATAAAATTAATTCACTTGCAAATAACCAATACAAGTGTTTTGCAGATATCTCTGTTATATTATCATCTTAATAACCGATCAGTCACTACTATTACTGATTACATTTTGACCAACACTTTATTTTTTTTTATATATTTTATGCATTTTTCAATGCGATCTCATAAGATAAATTTTTCTATTATAATAATTTACAATATTTTCATGGTCGTCTTTAGGTATAATTGTTACAAAAGTTTACTTTTAGTAAACGTTACGAAAGTAAAGAAAAAGTGTATATTTAAAATGTTACACATAAAATGTAATTTTCATGTTCACAATAATTGGCTTTAGTAAAAATATAGTCTCATCTTCAAATTAATTACACAAATCGAAGTAACTAATGCTTTAGAGGGGTAAATAATAATTTGAGGGAAAAATTATAATTTTTTTAAGAAACAAATATATAATAATATAGCACATTTTTCTTTATCAGCGGCACAGAATGAAGAAATACTAAGCAAAGAAGTGTTTTTCGGCTGGCAAATTATTAACCAACCACATAGACATGTAAATGGAGATAAGAGAACTAAATTTTTCTAGGTCTTCATTTTACAATTTCAGACAGAAATACTAATAGTTAGGGAAACTATTCATATTTATTACTGTGAATTTTTACAATCTTAATAAAGATGACTCTGTTGACATAATAACATTGATTGATAGCCCCACCGATAAAAAATTATAAACAAGACTTATGTTAAATTTTTCATAAACTAAAAGTAAAGTTATCTCTCTGTCATAAAACATTTCGTCTGCGAAGTTTTATCGTTTATAAATTCACCTACATTCAATGTATCCATATTTATAAAAACACATACATATATATCGGTTATCGGATAATAATAGGAGTGGTTGTAAATTAAAATGTCTAAAATATTTAAAGAAAACCACTTTTAACGGAATCACGATGATTTTATTCATATTTTTTGCATTTGATTAAGACGTTTCGTATCCTTTACAGGAGCCGTGATCATAGGATGACATCCGGATGTCATACGAAACGTCAGAATTAAATATAAAAAAATGTAAAAAAAAAACGTGTCGTGAATCCGGTAAAAGTGATTTTAATTTTGGCGTAATAACTAAATATATATAAAAATGTGTCTTTACTATATGTTCCTCTAAATATGACCATCATTTCAGCAAAGTCCAATTAAATACACGATTACTAATACTATTTTATGAAACTCAATCAATCAGTGAACTAGTTTAACAGCTTCCTTAAACTTATAAATCATTGTTTTGCGCAGCTTTAGTAGATATCTTTGAAGATATTTTAAACCAAAATACATGATACAAAACATAATTTTAATTTGTACACAAGAAATACAACAAATTTGGCGAGTCGCTTAAATGCTGATTGTACATACTAAAATACAGTAACTTTTTGCATTCTGAATTAAAAAATAAATTAATAAAAACCTATTCATATCCTCTTAATTTCATTTATTCCAACTAGGCTACAGGGAAAGCTTGTAACACAATCGTAATCAATACTTTATATGAATTGATAAATTATTTTTAATAGAAAAATCGAGTGGGAGCGGGAAGCGTGAGAATTACTTGTGAGCTGAGTCGATATTTTCAAATATTTTTGATGTGAAAACTTCTTTAGCATCGTAGTGATTTGAAAGTACATGAAATAAAAAAGAGACACACATAAATTCATAAGATTTAACGCAGGAGAAAATCAGATAGGAGGCATTATGTACGTGTGTTAATACGTGTTTGTGTGCGCATGCGCAGTACAAAGCTTGAGAGAAGGCATCACAACAACCGTGCCATTTTATATACGTGTACGTATTATTTTTGAAGGTTTCACTTCTACCACGTGCGAATTGCACACATGCTTTTTTATTAATAATAATTTATCATATAAGATGGCATTGAATAATGCAAAAAATAATCATGAACCTCAAATAAAAATCATCATCAGAATTGTAAAAGTAGCAATGTTTTGGCATTATATGGTAAAATGATGATGTGGTTTCATGGGGCTCCGACCTTACTCCTGGATGAAAGCACATTAGCCAGATTTGGCAATGATCTACAAGGACTCAGTGCGTGATGTAACAAGTGTAAAGAAGCAGATACACAGATGAAGCAAGTATTAACATCTTTTAATATTTTCCGAAGCAATGACAAGATGTAAATAAAATAAATATTCATCCCATGACTAGATTAAAAAAGGCGTAACCTTTATTTTATTATTTATTTATTGTGACAGTACTCATCAGCAAAAATCTCGAGGGTTTATATTCTAATAAATAATATTTCTTACATTCACATCAATTAGCTAATATAATAACAAATGGACATACATATGATACAGATATTTAAATATTTATAGAAAAATATATAAATACCCATGACTCAGGTACAAACGCTCGTATTCATCACACAAACTCAAACCCAGGACCGTCACTGCGAAAAGCAGGATCCCTAACGTTGCATCAAACGGTCGTCACAATGAGAGTACGCAACCGCAAAATTTAAGTAAGCAGAAGAAAGAACATAAAAAATGCAATTAAACCAGGGTATGCATTTAACATCTATTGCAATTATTTTTTATTGTTTTTGTAATCATATGCCGAACCCTATAAAAAATGAAACGTAGAACTCCTCTCAAATAAATCTGACCTTCATAACCTTCCTAGCTCATATCTCGTATGATCCATTATCAGTCAGTTTGGGTCAGCGGGAAATATATACGGCGAGCGTATCACTGGCTACCTACATGCTGCACTAAAAGCCAAAATTAAACCTAATAATATCAAATCAAACTGAAACAAGGTTAAATAACTGTTATCTCCTTCAGTCATCAAATAATCTAAGCCTCCTAACCCCAATCACATAGTACCATTTATAATCCTTTTACTGTGCAAGTTATTCGTCTCTGGAATTCACTTCTATTTGCGATCTGGCGAGCTTAGTCAATTACTACTTTTACAGATCAAGTGACCTGTCCCGGCTTCGCACGGGTGGACAAAATTCTTTAAATTTTTTCTAACATTAAATATAGCCTATGTTACTCAGCGTGAATGTAGCTTTCCAATGGTGAAAGAATTTTTTAAATCGGCTTAGTAGTTTTTCAGTTTATTCATTGCAAACATACAATAACAAAACTAGATTTAAAAATCTAAAAATCCCACGTTTTTCAGTTACCTAAAAAGAATAAAATAACCCGGCGGGGCCAAGCGAGAGGCCACTTAAAACGTGGGGACGCATGTTACTTATGGAGATGTAATGAGATGTATGATATGCATAGATGTTGAGAGTATTTGTAAAGATGCGCCCCCACGTTTTGAGTGGCCCCTCGCTTGGCCCCGCCGGGTTATTTTATTCTTTTTAGGTCACTGAAAAACGTGGAATTTTTAAATTTTTAAATCTAGTATTATTATTTTATTATTTTTAAAAATTAACTCAACGAAGTAACCATGTGTTACGCAACAACCGGATAAGCCCCATACAAAAGTGAAAGTTGCCGAAAGTTGACCTGAAAGTGCACCTAGAAAGTTAAAAGTTGTTTTAGGATGCATTGTCATCGGGTTCTGACTTGCTCCAAAAATTTCAGCTCGCTAGGTGGCCGGGAAGTGCCTCAAAATTGAGTTGCAAGAATCCAACTGCACAGACAGACAGACAGACAAACAAGAAAGCGACCTGAGAAAAACGTGGGAAAAAAATACAAATCTTTCCTCTTTATAATACTAGTGTAGATACGTATGTATATCCGATACACTAGTATACATAACACAAGCCTTATAGCGCTTACTTTGGGCTAGGCTAATTGGTGTGAATAGAGAAATTATTAACGTATTAATAACCTACCCACTAAATTAAAAGCCAAAATTAAACCTAATAATTTCAAATTCAAAACTGAATTGTTTTCTATTACCATATGATAACTAATAGTAAATATAGCTATAGATGTGTTTTTACTTTGTGTAGTAACTTTTATCTACCTCCTAACGTATTATGGAAGCCGACTCAATAGCATTCTTTACAAGCATTCATTAGTGGTTTAATGTAATGCTCTGAATAAATGTATTTCATGTGTTCTTTTTTTAAATCTTAAAAGTAAACTATGGCAAATCTATAATCTAAGATCACAGTGGTTTGTGTGTTTGTCTGTCCGCTCTTTTCCCCGCTCTTTTTCCATTGTATCAATAACATTACCATAGCAACGCGTTAACCGCAAGTAGTTCGTCTACCGGACGCTAGATGGCGCTAACGGAAAAATATTTAATAATAGTAAAAATTTAAAGAATTATGTCCACCCGTACGAAGCCGGGACGGGCCGCTAGTAAATATACAAAAACCGCAGCACATGTAGATTTTAATCTTTTGTCTATGAGTCGAGAGTCACCTTGCCTCTGTAACAGCTAGTCTAATTAATTGGCCGTAAAAACGAGCGTGCAGCAGCCATTGTGTGTCTGTTATGTCTTCGCTTCGCACTATTGTTAGTTGTCGATCTAACCTCGCCATAACTACATATAGAATAAGTTACATCAAATTATTAGAATATATTCTTAATATATTTATAAGCATCTAAAATAGTTTTTCTAGAAGTCTATAATCTAAGATCACAAATTTGTTGTTTATCTGTCCGCTCTTTTTCCATTGTATATGCGTTACCATAGCAACGCGTTAACCGCAAGTAGTCCGTCTACCGGACGCTAGATGGCGCTAACGGAAAAATATTTTATAATAGAAAAAAATTAAAGAATTTTGTCCACCTGTGCGAAGCCGGGACGGGCCGCTAGTAATAATAATATTCCTTACAAACACACCAATTAGCCTAGCCCAAAGTAAGCCCTGTAGGCTTGTGTTGTAGATACTAGACACATATATGATAAATAGATAGTAAATGTATATAGAAATATATATATAAATATCCATGACTCTAGTACAAATGCTCGTATTCATCACACAAACATCTGCCATTTCCGGGACTCGAACCCAGGACCGTCGGTCAGAAATGTGAAGTTTCTTAAAAACGCAAAGATTTAATGCCCAGTTATAATTTATTTAAATAAATAACTAAAACTTTATCTTTGACGACCTCTTGGTGCATCGGTAGTGGTTTCCACCCTCTGCACCAAAGGTACCGGGTTCGAATCCCAGTAGAGATAACATCAACATTTTTCTGAGTCATGGTTGTTTTTATATTTATTTATGTATTCCATACGTTATTAAGTACCCATAGTACATATGGAATCAAAGAAATATAGTACATAGTAAATATTTGTTGTGTAAGTCTGGAAGTTAAATATTTATTTATTTAGCTAATAGAAGAGTAAAGCAAATACAGATTATAAGTGAATGTAAATTATTTTAGAGAAATAAATGTCTAAAACCCTCGACGCCCATCTTCCAGCAATGTTATTTACGAAAAGCAAAAAAAAATGGTTAATCGACCAATGCTTCTACTCAATTAAAGATTATTTTGAATTATGGACATAATAAATTATATTTCTTTTCTCCAAGATATTATACTTTAATTATATTAGAATTTTATTATCATCATTAACGAGACAAAACTTTTGTAAAGACTGGACTATATACAGACATATTGATTTGTTTTAATTTGAATTTTATAATATTGCAAACAGATTATGTACATATAACAAGCAAAAATGTGAATTTAGACTAAAGTTAAGATTTGAAGATTATATTATTTGGGAGAGCATTGGATCGGATTTCCAAAAGTTGCGAGTTGAATCCTGAGAATTCACCTGTGGCCCGAGTCGATTTTTTCTAGTATTTTCTATTATAATAATTTATCTTATAAGAAAGCATTAAAAAACGCATAAAATATATAAAAATTCTAATTTTATAAATTGTGCTTGCCATATATTTGGTGTGATCTATTGATTGTGTCAGATTATTTGCAGAATAAAATTATTTGATTATAAACTACAATTAACAAATTTCACCGATGTTCTGCAACGGTTTTTTATTTTTAACTTATTTTCATATTTTAAAACGCTAAAATGAAAAAAAAAATCTATTCAATCTTATACAAAGCTAGAAATGAAATTAGATTTCCACATTCATTATCTTTCAGAGTTATTTAAAAATCTTACTGCAAAGTAATCTTGACACAACGTCAATTAAAAATAAGTACAATCTTATTCTGTCTGACATCATTGAGATTATATCATCTTTATTCGTTGTACATTAGTATTGCAATAGTAATTATAACAATGTTTCTTACAATTCACACCAAACACTCTTGCCCAAAGTAAGCACTGTATCGCTCGTGTTATGGATACTAGGGTAACACATATAAATATATGTTGTTTTTAATCAAAATGAAACCTATCCTATACCCTAAGTTGAAACAAATCCAGAAAAATGAAAAAGAATTATCAAAATCGGCTTAGTAGTCGCGAATTCATCGCGGTCAAACAATACTTATGACTCGGGTACAATAGCTCGTCTTTATCATATAAACATCTACCTCTTTCGGGACTTGAAGCTCAGGACTGGCCGGTGCGAAAAGCATGACTATTACACCAAACGGTAGTATAAGATAAAGCCTTTTAATTGGTAAAATAAAAAAGGGTTATACATCAACCTCCAAGACATCAGACTCATCCTCCAACAGAATTTCAAAACGCACTGTCGAGAGCACATTTTCTCGTAACTCAAGCATTTAACTCACTGCAAGGTGGTAACGTTATTATAATAATCTATTAAAAGAATTACTAATCTATAATCTAAGATCACAAATTTGTTGTTTGTCTGTCCGCTCTATTTCCATTGTATACGTTTTACCATAGCAACGCGTTAATCGCAAGTAGTTCGTCTACCGGACGCTAGATGGCGCTAACGGGAAAATATTTAGTAATAGAAAAAAATTAAAGAATTTTGTCCACCCGTGGGAAGACAATTGCATATTTCGATAAGATATAAAATATGCCTGTAAATAACAACTCGCTGTTTTGCAAGAATATCGACTCCAACTCAAATTACTGTAAAATTAAAATAAATATGCCAAACGATCTTAAATCTTTGATATTTTATCGTGAACAGAGACGCAACGCAGATATCACGCCACTGTTCGCTCTTTTTGGTATGCTATACAAAGATTTAATAAGAAATTTGAAAACCTTATTTTATAAGATCAAAAGTTTTTAGTTCCATCGCTATTCTCGCAAACCAGCGAACTGTACCGTCAGAGCGAAAAGTTGTGGGTTCGAATACCACCTGAGGTCTCGGAGGCGTGGTTGTTTTTTACAAACGCATTTTATATATTATAGAATTTTTTATTTATAAATTGCTTAAAAACACAAATTCAATACACTGAATACCATTTGATAGTGTTTTTCAAACCATTAAGACTTTTAGATCAATTTAAAAATCAAAAAGAAATATACAGTGTTGTTGGAAATCATTTCTATTTATACCACTGAATCTATTTTTAATATCGTCCCCAGTTGACTCACGGCTTCTATATTTAGTTCTCATCAGCAAATACTTGATAACGTCTGATAAAACTGAAATAGAATGTTTGTACTAAGATTTTATGTTAAATATTAGACGTGGGGGCGTTTTAACTGCGTACATAGGACAAACGAACATTAACCGAAGTAAAATTTCAATTTGATTATAAGAGACTCTGCCTTACCATCTACTTATAAGTATTATATGTCCCTACGCACAAATTAAAAATAAAACATCGTTATTAGAAAACAAAGGAAATAAAAATCCGGCAAACCAACAGTAATGCATATAATATCGGATATAAGAATAGTTATTTAAACCCAAAATGATTATAAAAACCCGCATCAACCCCTTAAAACCCGACAGCATTTTATCCTGCGCGCGACAACGATACCTAAAATCCGCGAGCATTATATAATGCTCTATAGCGCGCAGTCTGATTTAATCCTTATTATGGCTTCGGTAATGGTTCTTTTTGCTTGAATGTTATTTTTCCCTGAGAGAGAAAGAACGCATTTAACACAGCTGGGCGTCAAGGGGTTAAAAGCTGAGTTAAAAAACCCAAAATGATCATACTAATACACTCGAGAGCACTGAATCCGGGTCACTTAAAGAATGTTAAAAATCTCGGAAACTAAAAATGATAGGTTTAATGCAATAAATTGTATTTAATAGACAATGTAATACTCCTTAAATGAAAGTAAAAAAAATATGAGTCACCATACATTTTATTAATACAAAATTACATAAAGAAAAAAACTGCTGATCTCTCCTTAAAACAAAAATAGGAAACATGAAATGTTTGAACTTTATTACGATTTTCTTGAATTTTAATACTTCGTATTGCCTCCTCGTGCTTCCATTACTGCGTTTACGCGGTTTGGCATGCTGTATACCAAGTTCCTTATACGATTTTGGGGAATATTCTCCCATTCCTCTGTGAGAGCAATTTTGAGCTCACGAAGCGTGATTGGGGGAGGGTTTCGTTGTTTTACGCATCTGCCTAGCTCGTCCCAAGCATGCTCGATCGGGTTGATATCCGGGCTGCGCGCTGGCCACTCCATACGAGTAATGTTCATCTCTTGAAGGTAGTCATTCACTATCCTACCTGTATGAGGTCGGGCATTGTCATGCATAAATATAGCATCCTCACTTAAATTGACCATAAATGGACCAACGTGATCATTGAGGATTTCTTCCACATATCTTACGCTAGTTAAAGAGCCGTTTTCTATGATCACCAGCTCTGTGCGACTTTCAGAAGAAATTCCGGCCCACACAAGTACAGACCCACCACCGTAGGCTACTCTTTCTTCGATGCATGCTTGCTTTAATCTTTCCCCTGGTCTTCGATACACTCTGTGTCTTCCATCGTGCTTGTAGAGCATAAATTTTGATTCGTCGGAGAACATAACTTTTGACCAATCTTCAATACTCCAATTTACGTGGCTCTGGGCATATCTTAGTCTTGAAATACGATGCCCACGCTCCAGTTTAGGGCCGTTTGCAGGTCTAAGGGGTTTTAAGTTAGATTCAGCAAGCCGACGTCTTACTGTCCATGCACTTGGGTTACTTCCTCCGAGGCGTCGAAACTGATTGGTGAGTTCAGTTCCTGTGAGAAAGCGATTTCGAAGCATGTTGTTCACTAAGTATCGGTCTTCTCGTGCTGTGGTACACCTGGTTCTGCCCGTTCCTGGTCTGCGTAGGTTAGAACCAGTTTCTTCGTAACGTCGGAGAACTCTTTGTACTGTTTGAACTGTTGTCAGCGACACACCGACAGTCCTGGCTGTATCGCGCTGACTCCGGCCGGTTTCCAGCATTGTAAGTATTCTGGTGCATTCTTCAGGCGTAAGCGACATAATTTCAGCTTGAATAATGAATATAGAGCACTATCAACATGGTTTATGTACCCACATAAATGACAGATTACAAACAAAAGCAAAACCAAATGCTGTAATTTCGTAGTTCCATCTTCGAAAGTGGCCCTTGTTCAAATTTGATTTTTTTATGATATAACTTTACAATAACTAAGAAGTTTTAATACCTTCATTTAAGGAGTATTACATTGTCTATTAAATACAATTTATTGCATTAACCTAGCATTTTTAGTTTCCGAGATTTTTAGGATTCTTTAAGTGACCCGGATTCATTGCTCTCGAGTGTATTTCTGACATTCACACCAATTAGGCTAGCCCAAAGTAAGCACCATAAGGCTTATGTTATAGATACCAGGGTAACAGATATACATATATGATACATAGAAATGTGCAAATGCTTGTTTCATCATACAAATATCTGCCCCTTCCGGGACTCGAACACAGGACCGACGGTGCGAAAGGCAGGATCGCTACCGTTGCACCAAACGGTAGCCAAATATATAAGATGGAATCAAATTAACTGCCAGGACTTCGTGGAGTGGTTGGGTCAAGTGTAAACAATATGCTTAATTAGGATTTTATATTGTAAAAAAATAAAAGCTTTTTTCGTTTTTTTTCATACCATGACTTTATTTTATCACTTTCACTGTCATTTCCTATACCTAATCGTTTTTTCAGTTCACCTATTAACTATAAAATTAATCAAACTATCTCAAATTAAAAGTAGGCATAATCGCGCACAGCTGATCCGCGCGGTACAATGAACCGCAGCGCGGCGATCGCAGCGCGCGCTCCTTTTATTACAATACTTAAAAAAACGTTAAACTTAAAAATTTCCGAATTGCTGCTTCATTTAATAACTATCTATACTCTGATCGAACTATTAGGTAAAGCCTGTACTGTTGTAAAACCTGTACCTAATAGTTCGATTGTAGGCAAGTTCAATGTTTCTCGGATAATATCTTCGTAACTCTTACATAAGCAAAGAAACAAACCATCACAACTCTAAATACTACTTTCAATGACACTGGCGTGGAAATTAAATAAATATCTAATTTATTATACTGTATAGGAAACACTTACGAGTTCAGTGAATTTGGTGTAAGGTCTTGGTAGCCGATACACTCACATCACATCACAGCACAAAAAACCTAGTTTATGGTAAGATAACTTTCTATCACCTCTGAAGGCTCCAGCTTGTTAATATGGTATTATGTAAACAAACATCGATACCCTACCTACCAAGATAATAAGCCTTACTGATATTATAAATTATTACCTTCAGGCGTTTAAAAGTTCATTGCTTTTTTACAAATGTTATTGGATACCGTAAGTATTTTAAATACTTAAAGTTGGAAGTATGTCTTAACAAGTTATCACAAAACATCACAAAATTTGCTTTTTTTATCTAGGTTGTTATTACCGTACACAAAATACACTACACGCAGAAATCGAGATGGTAATCCTTTTTCATTTGACACAATTAAAAGTGTTATAATATCAAACAACTATTTTTAAGTCATTCACAGACACAACATTATGTTATGATTATTATGACATATTTACACACTGCGTGCGCTAGTGTTGCCAGTAGCCGATAGTCAAAACTCACATGAGACGTCTTAAAAAAATAACATCTTATTTAGAAAAAAAAATCTCTAATACTTAAAACTCGCAAAATTTAAAGCTTAAAGCAAATAGAATGCAAAACAAAACCAAATTCTACCACTGTGCTGGATGATACATGGCTTGGACTTTCTTGTATTTATTTAATAGCATTCACAATGCCATAATTTTATGAAATAAAATACGACAAAAAAAAACAACATCACCGGGTCCTCAAGTGGATTTCGAACTCACGACCTCTCGCTATCCAGGCGACCGCTGAGCTACCGTGACGCTGGTAGACGCGTCGAAATTTACAAGTGCATTTTACTATGAGCCATATTATAAATTAATATCTGCAAAGACATACACTGCGAGACTTTGTGATATAGTTAAATCTTTTTGTAAATAATAAAAGTAAGATGGAGTTCGGTCCCCTATTGTGCAACTTTCTTTCCCCAGTTATTTTGAGAAGGACCTCCCGATATGCGGAATTGGTGGTTAACTCATTAGTATTTTTATAGTAATCGATATAATAAGAAACATAAAAAATGCAATACAAAAAAAATGTTTGTATAAATTGATCAGTTATGAAGCACATGCAGGACGACAAATACCTTAGTCATCCTGTGATCACGGCGCCTGTAAAGGAGTCGAAACATGAATATTAAATATTGAAAAAAAAAAAGAAATTTAATTGCGCAATTAATCTGGCAAAAGTGTTTTTATTTAAATTGTGTAGCTTGTTTTTTTTTTTAATTTTAGTAGTTAATTCTTACTTGTTAGTAAAAGTACCATTTAGAATCGTGAAACATAGAAGTAACATGTAACGGTCAAAAATAACTAAAACTGTTCAAAAATAATATTCTGGCAATACTGACTGGCGTAGGCACACACACACACACACAGTAAGTGGAGAATGACTGAACTACTCGTTGATGCACTCATACATGCTAGGTGCGGGACAGAGAGAGCGCTAGATCAAAGATGCCGCAACATGAGATTCTTGGAAACACACACTAAGTTCTCGGAAACACATACATAAGGCTGACTACACTTTATAAACATAGTCGATTTTTGGATGTTGCTTTTTCACTTCATAGAAACGTAATTTTTAAATATGAATGTAAATTTTACACGCATTCTATGAGTCGAACTCAATAAATGAATTAGAAATAGAGCAAATTATTTAGTTAAATTAGGTGCTGTCATTCAATCAAACTTACATATTCACTTCTTGTATAGTAAGTTGATAGGTGCTTTGTACATAACTAGCAGTAGTACATAACTAGTAGAGTGTTGGCAACTGAGGTGGTGATGTTTTCACGTAATTATTTAATAATTATGTAATGTAATGTTTTCATAATATTCTATAAATAATAGAACTACTTAAAACGAATTCTCAACCAATTTGCATTCTTTTTTTTTTGCTTAGTGCGAAATTACAATTACGAAAGAATACTTCTAAAAACATAAAATAGTTTTCACTAATTTTAGTTTTACCTTGTTTAAGAAAAAACTAATATAATGAAAACAATATTCCGTAGTTGATCTAAAATAATAAACACGAATATGATTTGTGTTTCCGAACTCAATTTTACTTGTTTTTATAGTAAAGATGTATTTGCCTTTTTAAATCAAATCTAATTGAAAATCGAAACCTAAAAAGTCTTATAGACACATGTTTAATAAACATATTATTAAGGTGTAACGACGCCCTAAACAATCACTCAGCCATGCTTTACAAGTAGGTATACACCTGTGCTTCAAGCAATAATTTTGCGAATCGCAGTCGCTTTCTAGTCAGCGTCCACGTCTTTTGTTGTGTGGTATCGTAAGTGAACCGATGTTAATCATGCTTCGTCATGGAAGTTGTGGTGGAAGTGGAGTACATGGAAATGGTGTTTTGCTACCGTGAATGTAATGTGGTGTTCAGTACTGCCGTAAGACGGCATGAAGAAAGGTTTGAGAGGATAAGAGGTAGCCACAACGCTTTTTATCGATTCCGAATACATGGCTGCTTTGACCCACCGGCGACCGACGCTGGTAGACCTCGCGGTCCTGCCGCATTGGAAAAAAATATGATAGATTACTAATATTACTATCGGCTACCAAGACCTACTTGGAACTCGTAAGTGTTTACTATACAGTATAATAAATAAGATATTTCCAACTACTTCTTTAATTTCCACGCCAGTGTCATTGAATGTAGTACTTAGAGTTTTGTTGGTTTGTTTCTTTGCTTACATTAGCAGAATTACGAAAATATTATATGAGTATTATTGAACATGCCTACAATCGAACTATTTGGTACCTAGGTAATCCGTTATAACTATCACAATATAGATAATTATTCAAGGAAGCAGCAATTTAGAATTTAACCTTTTTTTAAGTGTTGTAATAAAAGGAGCGCGCGCTGCGATCGCCGCGCTGTGGTTCATTGTACCGCGCGGATCAGCTGTGCGCGATTATGCCTACTGTTAATTGAAGATAGTTTGTTTAATTTTATAGTTAATAGGTGAACTGAAAAAAGGATTAGGTATAGGAAATGACAGTGAAAGTGATAAAATGAAGTCATAGTTAGAAAAAAAGCTTTTATTTTTTTACAATATCAAATCCTAATTAAGCATATTCTTTATACTTGACCCTATCACTCCACGAAGTCCTGGCAGTTAATTTGATTCCACCTTATATATTCATAACATCTATATTTTTGAAACCTCCGCGAGTTTGTATACGTATGGGATTTACCTATACGACAAAGAAATAAAAAATGTATTTTTATATCGACGGCGAAATGCCAAGACCACCTAACTGAAATTCGTCGGGAAAATCACTTTTCTGTCATTTCGAATTAAAATTAGTTATTTGCATGTTTTAATGAGTTTCCTAAGCGTATTTTCAGTTGCAAGCGCATCATGTAAAAAATAAAGAAACAATTTTTTTAACTAATTATTGATTTGTCAAGAAATGAAACGTTTTTTTTTTCAGTTTGTGTATTATTTTGAAATAAGCGAATTAGAAATTAATTTTTGAAATTTGTTATTGGTACTTACTTCGTCGTCGATATGCAATATCATTGAAAACTTTCAGTTAAATAACGAAGAAAAATAATATTTAATACAAAAATTAAATGAATAAAAAATAATTAATAAATGAACATAAGACAACATCACATACCTTGTTCTGAACCCAAGTTAGTTTAAGCACTTGTGTTATGGAATTCAGAAACAACTATGGTACCACAACCGACATACCGAGCCAATATAGAAAAGTTCGTTTTCTACATCGACCCGGCCGGGAAGCGAACCTAAGACTTCGGAGTGGCGGTACCATGAAAATCGGTGTGCAAGCCACTTGACCACCGAGGTCATCAAACAATTAACTACCTTCTTTTGACTGAAATTAACCATGTTCCTTGCGATTTTTCGCAGGGCATATGTTTCCTTAGAAATCGGACTCGTTTTAAAATTGTTGATTGAACTAGCGGCCCGTCCCGGCTTCGCACGGGTGGACAAAATTCTTCAAGTTTTTTCTATCATTAAATATTTTTCCGTTAGCGCCATCTAGCGTCCGGTAGACGAACTACTTGCGGTTAACGCGTTGCTATGGTACCGTTATTGATACAATTGAAAAAGAGCGGGGAAAAGAGCGGAGAGACAAACACACAAACCACTGTGATCTTAGATTATAGATTAATGATCGTTCCCATAGCTCTAATTTTTGTTTCTTCAGTGTGTATACAAAATTGTGTATAATATTTGAAGGTGATGCAACTTGACCTTCCAAGCAGACGGTGCTCAATGACTCTTTTCAATAATTTCCGGCAACAACTATTGTTAACCATTCACATAATTTTAAGCATAAGGTAATTTTTCATTTCAGGGCGTATAATGTCAAGCACACTTTAAACTAAATACATACGTATTTAGCTTCTGCTTAGCATCATGTAAACTCTTAAAACTATGATTGACATAATTTTAGTGTCACGCTGGACCATAAGAGAGGTTTTTTAAACGAATTATAATGCAGTAGGGAGAATAAGTTATAATAACCTACGGCCCAGTATGTGAACAGGTGGTTTTTTCAATTGTTTGGTTTTTAAGCTTTCGTGGGACTTGGACTGGTTAATTAGTTTTTATATTATTACTAGATGACGCTGTAGCGCGTAGAAACACGCTATCGTATTGTTTTTGCGGGAGTACGTAAGGGAAAGTTTAGTTTTGCAATATTAGGATAGCGAGACAATATGGTAACAACACACACACACACACACACACACACACACACACACACACACACACACACACACAATGTATTGTCATAATATAATTAGGATAGTGCAGCGGCCAACAAATAGCATTTGTTACGTAAATTCATCAGTGTCTAGTTTGTTCTATTATGAGTGGCAAACAAAACAACAATAATATTCTTGTGCCAAAGCGCTCTCTTGTTTTTTACGAGCTTTTATTTCCTTTCACATGTCCCGGTGTCTGTATTGAAATATTTACAAGTTAAATTTGACCCACCAGTTTCCGATTGCGCTGAAAATTTGCTTGCATGTGTATATTTCGAGCTAATGCAATATTATAATGACATCGAGCTGATCTCATGCTGGAGCTGGAAAGTACCGGTAGGCCGTACGAACTCCTTTTTTTATTTAGGTTGGGTTACCTCTTGAGCCCTTTCAAACCCACGGGCCAAGACAGAATCCACGATGGAACGAGCTAACCCAGAAGGTGCCTATACACCCTGGCTGAAAATGGACGGGTTATAAGTTCTCGGAAATACAGACGCAAGGAGGGAGTTCCACACCTTTGCTGTGCGTATTGTGAAGGATGTTAAAAAGCGCTTGGTGCGACAGGTAGGAATAGCCAACCAAGAAAGGGTGGTAGCCTGCAGTGCGTCTGGATGTCCGACGAAAAAAAGGAGATGGCGGTATGAGCAAATGCATTTCTTGAGCACACTCTCCAAAGAACAGTCTGTAGAAGACCGACAAACAGACAACTTCGCGGCAATGAGCTAAGGTGTGAAGCTTGCTCTTCACCAATTTGCTGTCACTATCGTGTCCAGTGCAGCAAGTTGGTATTTTCCTTAAGAAAAAGACACAACCCCATCGAGTGTGGGCTCGTTTGACTTAACTTTTTAGTTAGTTTTATTAACAAGGTATACTAAAAGTATGTTTTGAAAATGCTTTTATCTTTTGGAAACTGTTGTTTTTTACTTTACATTTGATATATGCAAGTCAATTCGATATATTTATATGAAATCTTTGTTATCGCCTTGGTTGAAGTGTTTGAGTGATTAGGATCTTCCAATTTTTAAATTACACAACAGATAAAGTTCTTATATTAACATTGACAGCCGCTGATACGACTGCTTTTCATGCAATTTTGCCGGCCATTACTCCCAAGTATTATACCTGCACAGCAGTTTCAATTTATCTCAAAGTTCGTTGTTAAAATAACTATCGAATTTAAGATTTTAGATATAAATTTTATTTACTAAGCGACAGCAAAATATGTTAACCAACAAATTAACACATTTTCTGCAGTTATTTTCGTATTTAAATCTCATATATTTGCATTTCGAAAATACAATATACTTTTTAAAAGAGGCTAAAATTAAGAAATCGTTTGTATTTTGGGATATTACGTAATTTAAGGCACAAATAAAATATCACATCACAGCTCAGCCAGATAACTGTATCTTAACATCTTGCCAATTTAGAAAGTAACAAACACAAATTTTAGAATTATGCAGCCGATATCGTACAGCGAGGAGTGTACTACTACTCAGTTAAGTTCCGATACAATTCCGCCTAAATATATTTAGAAAAAAAATAAACGCAAAAAGTAATATTTTTTTACATAATAATAATATTTCTTTCATTCACAACAGTTAGCCTAGCCCAAAGTAAGCACCTTACGGCTTTTGTTTTGGAAACTACGGTAACGTATATACGTACATATATGATTGATACATCAATAAACTAGGTCTGCAATGCATGCTACTGTTTGCAAATACTGAGCGAAGCATTACCTTACCTAACCTGATACTACATTGATGAAATTTGGCGCCAAATTTCAACAATGTAGTCTCAGCGGTTTGGCTGTGATCAACTTTTGAATTATTATTCCTCCATGGTATGTTCGATTTCAAAACTTTTTTTGCACATTAGTCACGACCACGATGTGAGTTTTGGCGCCAAATTTCATCAATGTAGTATCAGCGGTTTAGCTGTGATCAGCTTTTGAATTTTCTTTCGGTGATGATTCCTCCATGGTAAAGTCTATATTTATTTTACATAGCCAATGTCCGTTAGGTTATAATCATGTATGTTCATGCCAAAATTTGTTCGAATCGGTTGAACCGTTAAGTAGCAGGAGGGAGACAAGCGAAATTTATGAGTTGCCTAAAAGAGAGCTTCGCTCAATAATATTCATAGTAATATATATAAATACCCATGACTCAGGTACAAGTGCTCGTATTCATCACACAAACATCTGCCCTTTCCCAGGACCGTCAATGCCAAAGGCAGGGCCAAACAGTTGTCAAAAATCAAATTAAAACAAAAACACAGACATAAAATATTTGCAAAAATCTTACAAAAGCAAGCAAGGAGACAGGAGCAAGTATTATTATGACTCTAGCTGATCTGTTACAAGACATGTTATAAAATATCACATAAATACACGCCATGGTCACACCCTATTTTCTATTACATTGGACGATGTGTACACTAGTTATTACTAGTGCTATATATGATTTGCTACATCATAATTTTATTTAAGAACTCCTCTCTAAGGAGTTTGGAAACTGATTGCAAGCCACTATAAGATACTCGGTCCGCCTGGGTTAAAGTTGATATCTCATCTCCTCAATTTTTTGGAGTGACAAATCTTCAAATCTTTCCACCAGCTCTGATTAATTATTCTGCAAACAATATCAGTGGTACATCCACCTTGTTACCGTGACGAAGAAAATCTTTCTTATCAATAACAATAAGAGGTCAGTTCGCAAGATAGTAGCGATGGTAGTAATCACATGGAAACTTTTGCCTTTTTAATCTTGTTGCCTACCGGGCCGATTTGCTGCTTCTGTAGAATGATATAAGATCTCTTAATGTTCAGATTATACATATGTTACTAGGTTCGATATCCTTAAACTTAAATAGCATTTCTAAATACATTTGAAAAGACTATTTAAAAAATCCAATGGATTGTTAATGGAAGATGTATTAAGAAAATGAAAAACATCTCAAGTTTAAAAATTTTATTGTAAAAGTCAGACTATTTGTGACTTTTACAGAACAACAATCCAATTCCTTTGCACCTCTTATTTAAGAATAATACAACTGCTAATTTAATCTGTAAAGTTGTCAAAACGTCACTATACTCTGTCCAATGATACTTTTGACAGGTGTCACTACCTTACTGCTAAGTACTAAGGTTGCGTTTGTTTCCTTATGTTTGGCTTGACATTGCAATAGCAACTTTATACTCTCTATATAGGTGTCAACTGTCAAAAGTATCATCCTACATTGGACAAAGTATAATATTCTTACTTTAATCTGAGACACGTTAACACGTCACTCGACACTACAAATCTGACATTTTTACTTCTTTACATAGCACATCTGTGTTTCACCAAACAAAGGCAAAGACATTAAATTATCAATGATCCTTCAAGTTTATTACAATTGATATTACAATTTGAATACAACCATAACGCATAAACACACATCTAAGATTAGTATGTCGTTACGAATATATGTTCCCTACTTCGTAAGTATGTTAGTTGGTTTGCCCTTCTTTTACGCAGTAATAGAAAACGGCCGGATCGACATGCTTTTTTCCATAGAGTATGAGCCTAAGAGAAACAGAGGCTACATTATGATCCCAAAAGTACATTGTTCAGAAGAGTGAGATCTGAAACCGTACCTATAACCATTAACTAAACTATTAAACTGGTTTGAATAAAACACTTTTTTAACGGTTTTGCGCATATTTTATTTTATATTTAATCTTTATCTTTCGACTCCTTTAAAGAATTTGATTTATATCAAAATTTCAACAATTAGGAACGTGCCCAATTAAAATATTGTGAAGGTAGTAGAAAATACATGACAACCATTATCTTAGTCATCCTGTGATCACGACTCCTGTAAGGGGCCGTCCATTAATCACGTGATGTTTTTTTTGGCATTTTTTAACCCCCCCTCCCCCTTGGTGATACATGGTGAGGTTTCAGACTACCCCCCCTCCCCCCACTATATCGCGTGTATTTTTTTGTACCTACAAAGAATCTTAAGTTTTTTTTAATATTTATAAAGTACAGGTATAAGTATCATCTTATTTCATTATAGAAAACTAGCTGACCCGTGCTCTTTTCGCATGTCGGAGGCAGCACTGGGCAGTACAGACATGTGGGGGCAGCACTGGGCAGTGCAGACATGTGGGGGCAGCACTAAGCAGTACAGACATGTGGGGGACAGCACTGGGCAGTACAGACATGTGGGGGGAAGCACTGGGCAGTACAGACATGTGGGGGCAGTACTGGGCAGTACAGACATGTGGGGACAGCACTGGGCAGTACAGGCATGTGGGGGGCAGCACTGGGCAGTACAGACATGTGGGGGCAGTACTGGGCAGTACAGACATGTGGGAGGAGCACTGGGCAGTACAGACATGTCGGGGGCACACACACATGTGCAGTACACACATGTCGGGGGCAGCACTGGGCAGTACAGACATGTCGGGGGCAGCACTGGGCAGTATAGACATCCCCCCAGCACTGGGAAGTACAGACATGTCGGGGGCAGCACTGGGCAATACAGACATGTAGGGGGGGCACTGGGCAGTACAGACATGTCGGGGGCAGTACAGACATGTCGGGGGCAGCACTGGGCAGTACAGACATGTAGGGGGGCACTGGGCAGTACAGACATGTCGGGGGCAGCACTGGGCAGTACAGACTTGTCGGAGGCACTCACACTGTGCAGTACACACATGTCGAGGGGAGCACTGGGCAGTACAGACATGTCGGGGGCAGCACTGGGCAGTATAGACATGCCCCCCAGCACTGGGCAGTACAGACATGTCGGGGGCAGTACAGACATGTAGGGGGGCACTGGGCAGTACAGACATGTGGGGACAGCACTGGGCAGTACAGATATGTAGGGGGGCACTGGGCAGTACAGACATGTCGGGGGCAGCACTGGGCAGTACAGACATGTGGGGGGAGCACTGGGCTGTACAGACATGTCGGGGGCAGCACTGGGCAGTACAGACATATTGGGCGCAGCACTGGGCAGTATGCAAACAATGTATTTTTCTCATTTTCGCCCAACAATGGAAAAAACGCGTTGCTATGGTTCCGCGTTGCTATGTTAACGTTAAAAGAGCGGGAAAAACAGCGGACAGACGAACACATAAACCACTGTGATCTTATATTATAGATTAAAGACTACAATAATAACATTTAGTAGTAGACAGAAAGGTTGCAGGTTGTTTTTGACTGACAAAAAAATAATGAAAGAAATGCGAAAAACTTTTTTTGTCCTAATACATGAACGTAATTTAATGTACAGTATCCTCGGACCACGGATTAGCAAGACTTTCTTCAACACCAATAACTGGATAAGCATTTTGCAAGTCAGGTGTTGGCACAGTGCATTGTTGCAGATCAACATCGGTTTCATCAAGCCACTCGGCATCATCATTTTCGCGCACTACGCAGAGAATCTCTCTCGACATACCGTTCCATCTTCGCGTGAGGATGCGGGAAGGACGAACATTGTGCATCTCTAGACTATTATAGCTCGGATTCAGTTTTTTGTGACAAGAATTCACATGTGCCATAGCTTTTTCTTTGTTCTGTCAGAAGTAGAAAGCCGCTTTTGTTTTGTACGCGTTTGACGAAAAAATAGATACACGTCACGCCGCTTTTCGGTTCAGTATCGTAGGTTTGCTAAAAAAATAAATACACGTGATATATTATTACACCCCCCCCTCCCCCTTGTGATATTTCGTGATTTTTTTATGGACCTCTCCCCCCCCTTTCGACCCTCACGTGATTAATGGACAGCCCCTAAAGGAGTCGAAACGTCAGGATTAAATATAAAATACAATATACGCAAAATCCGTAATAAAGCGTTTTATTCAAATGTGTAAAGTGCGCGGTAGAGTAAGAACTAAATTTATTAAAGTGGTTTCAATTAAATTAAATATGAAGTGGTCGTATTCGATAATATTCATTACACTTTTTAACACTGTACGAGGTTACTACAGGGACAAAATGAAGTGCACATAGAAGTGTGTGAATCGTGCTTTTCTATGGCTAAATTAAAACAATAGTGTGTACATATATTTTTAACATATATGTCAAAAGCAAACCTAGTAACAAAATTATTTATTTAACAATTTTCCCGATATTAACAGCTATTTATAAATAGGACACGACACAGCAGCTAAATTAAAATCTTCCACAGATAAAAATACATGATTATACAAACTTAGATGGAATTTTAGATAACTTAGAAAACTTAATTAAACGGAATAAGTGTAGTGTTCCTCACAATTACTTTTTACTTAGTTTAGTAATATAAAACAGCTTCATTTTATATATTTTTACACGGTGACAACATTAGTAATTTGTAACACCATGTGATTCGAAAATAACAACCAAAGCACGTGTTCGCGTCGTGAGTAACGTGTTTAAGCAATCAGAGATGAAGAGCGCACCTTCAGCCGTCAACCCGGTTAGCACTTGGGAGCAAACACGTTTCGTATCGCCTGATGATACGGAATTTTTCTGGTAAAAAACTGAGGCCGAACTATAAGATATTTGGACAACATCTAGAAGTTTTTATTGTTAGTTAAACCTAATATACTGGTAAACATCAATCTTCTTTGCAATAACTTAAACTATATTCCTTTATAACTTATATGTGTAAATGGTTGTTCATATAAACATCCTGTTAAAAGCTAAGTGATAACAAATATCCTACATATTTATCAGGCCTTAGTAACGCACGAGGAAAGTTTATTTTTAGTTTAGCTAGCAGCTATGGACAAACTGGCATAGTATGTATTAATTTGAGGGAAATGGCACAATTCATGAGCCATTTACGATCAAAGAAAATGATATTTTAATAAATTTTGTTTTTTTTTTATTTTATTTTATGAATATTATATGATCTGCACTCTGAAGTTGTCCCGCTTACCTGTTTAATCACCCACATATACTTGGTTGGCTGGAAGAGATCTCCTTTAGAGATAAGCCCACCATTGCTCACTAATATATGTAAATATACTGTTTAATTACTTTATACGTGCAAAAAAGGGTATATATAAATTTAAAATAATTTAACCGATTTTTATATCTCGGCGGTTTATTTAAGTTTGCATTTAAAAATTACATGCATATAAACATCGATATACCATACACTTCTAAATGGTCGAACGGGTTAAGTAAATATGTATATTTATTTTATTAGTTTTAATTAAAACGGTATTATCATTGTGTCGTTTATTTTTTAAATTTTTTTAAATATTTTTTTAAAGTTCTTTCGTGACAACTGCGTTGAAATATCGGAGACTTAAAAATAAAAAGCATTATAATTATCTCGGTTTAATTAAAACTAATTTCAGCGACCATGAAAGTTGAAAACAATATTTATGTCAGTTTGTTATCTCTCGAAATTCACACAGTTATGCAAACTAATTAGCTAACAACATTTTTTATTAACCAAGAAAATATTCTTACAATTTCGCGCTACTAGTTGAAATGAAAAATAAATTACATAATTATGCTTTTAAAACGCATACAGTTTTATTTTCATTTAATCCTAGCATTTCGACTCATTTTAAGGAGCCGTGTTCACAAGCCGTTGACTGTCATCCTATCTAGATATTGTTTAAATCATCTTGCGAGATTAACAATCTGATAGTTTGAACGGGCCTTAAGAATTGAAGCCTTAAGAACAAGGAAAAAAGACTAAAGGAATCAGACCGAAGTATAAACCTTGGGAAACGCCAAACATAATCGAAAAAGGATGTGACGAATTTACAATTTCACTTATCTTAAGTGACAGAAAGGAGATATAAAAGAGTAATTAGAAAGCATTCATGCATTTTTCCTGTTATTTAAGTCACAAGGTTTCATGTTGTCAAATGTCTTTACAAAATTCAAGGTGCCTTTAATGATTTAAAGATAAATTCATTTTTTAAAGCATTACTAAAGTTTGCGGTGGGATCAATTTGATTGCGATTATCTTAAAAAAATAATTATTTAGGTATACTGGATACCTACTTGTATCATAACAGCTCACCAGTATTCAAAGGCAAAATCCTCCATACTTTTTAAATAAAAGTGTTGGTAACATATAATTAAGTTACCGACACTGACTGTTCCCTAAATATTGATAGCACATGCTTTGTCTACCTTTAAGTAGAGTTGCATGAACCCAATTACTGTTATAAATATTTTATTAAGCATAAGTCGATTTTTCGTTTAAATAAATAAAAATCAGAATGTCCAATTTAGCTACAGTCGAACCGTCATTAAAGAGTTTTGGAACAACTCGTGTGTTTAAAATTATTATTTTTTTGCCACATTTTATTTGACATCCAGCATTTGGACATTTAAACAGTGCTCTCATTATTTTGGATACGTTAGCTTATCCAATATTTTATCTATGTGACCGTCTTATCCGTCACCTAATATTTGGCGCTCACATACAACACTTAAAGTTAATGGCATTCCGAGTTAGACACAACTTGGAATGTCATAACAAGAGTAGTGATAAACGTTGATAATAATGAGGGATGAGTCATAAGAACAGAAAACTTTCTACGGTTTTTGTATCGAATATTTCATAGCAAGTCGAAAGGGAAAATGTTAGTGGACTGCAACTGCGCCATCGTCAGGTTATTCAAAATCTGAAAAAGCTTTCCTTGCTTTAAAACACTGTTGGCCTGGTAAACGATTAAAAACTAATGATGACAAATAATAATCAAAGATTTCAATTAAGATTAATTAATAATAATCAAATTTAAAATAATTAAGATTATTAATCATAATCAGGTGCGCCGCCTTAGCTCAGCTTCTTTTCTCTCGCTCTCTATAGCACTGATCCATAGATGTTAATTGATTGAAAATATTTTTTTTTTATAATAAAAATTCAGTGTAATTGAACATTAGATTTATTTTTTAGTTTTTGAATAATAAATAAAGATTTAAAAAGAAGTGTGTCATTATTTTCTATTTTATTTTATACGTAGAATAAAAAACCATAATGAACGTATGACTATCATACATCAAGTTAATCAATTAATTATTAAAGTCAATAATCGTGATTAAAACTACTTTTCCAATTATGATTAATTTAATCTGATTAATATTAACCAAATTAATTAATTTATTGATAAATATTGATTAATTAACAAACTATCACTTTTAGCGATAAATCAAAATTGTGAAATGAAAATACAGGTTTGTTAAACACGTGGCATTTCTATTCGAATATGATACATTCTTAATACATTAACGTGCCAAGGTATAAACGTAACAAGGTTACATATGTGTGTTCTCAGATATCAATAAAGTCCATTTATCTTTTTAAATTATGAACTAACAGATCGGTAATTGAATGAACGCATTAAGACATGAATGAACCGATATTGACTCACCAGGGCCAATGTTCAATGAGTTGCGCCTGCGCATTGCTTATCCGACCGGCGAGTGGAGTGCAGAGATTCCCTATAACGTGATATGGAATATTTGTATCATGATTGGACCATCTAAATTCTCTTTACAATTACAATTTTTAATATATTTTTTTCTTTATGTATCATCAGAAGCGTAAGAAGTTTCCTTTGATAAAGAAATTCTGAAATATAATTTAGAGGGAAAGGAATGGCTCTTGACTGGTTTCTTGTGGCTTTCGATATGAGGTCTTTTGGGGTAGCATTAACGAAACCATGCCATTGTTGATAATATTAATTGATAAAACTCACACACATTAGCGCATATACATACGAACACACACAAACACACACACAAACAGATATTTTCCTAACTTACAGCTTACATAACTAGTTGTTAAATATGTGTAATAATAGCTCTAGTAAATGCCTAAGACTAGCTTAAATACTAGTTAATAGGTAATATGACACCAGCGCTGTTAGATTCATGATGATATGTACCTTTATTTATTTTTTAATTTTGTGAATCTTTTACAGGCGCATTTAATAACTTATTGTGAATCTGTATGTGGTCCTTTATAAATAAATGAAAAAAAAAATACGAGCCTATATAAAGGCTCGGAGATGTGGTTGTTTTTTTAAGGCTTATTTTAAATCCCTACTAATATTATAAATGCAAATATAAGTTTGTTTGCTATGCTTTCACGCAAAAACTACTAAACCGATCATCATGAAACTTCGTACATATATTCTTGGAGGTATTAGAAGTAACATAGGATACTTTTCATTGAAAAAAATTAAAAACAATGCGTGCGAAGCCGCGGGTAAAAGCTAGTCTTATATAAATATGGCATTATGAATGCAAAAAATATAATAAATACGATATTAATCGATTCCAAAGCCCATATTGAATAAAAAAAATATATTATTATCTTTTGTGATTGCGTGGAGTTGCGTTGGACCCCGAAGAATCCATTTCAGCTCTATTGCTCAAGATAAAATGCTGAAAAAACAGTTCCTTCGTACGATAACGCAAGTGGTGAATGTTAAAATAAACATCTAACCAAATTTAACGGTGGTTCGTTTAGGATTGTCGGTATTATAGTACTGGATAATCTAGTGTTTAGTCAGTTATTAAATTACACGGCAGTTTAACGTGATAAATTGATCTCTTTGTTCCGCTATTTAAGTAGATTTTAGGTGGCATTTGAAAGGAAAACCTAGTGTATCTTACACAATACAGAAACAATAGTAGAACATATTTAGTTCTTTAACTTCTGCGCACACTTCACATTTAATTAAACAACTTAGTGATAATAAAAAAAATTTTGGAGGTTAAAGTTAACAGTTTAAGCTTTAAAATGGTGCCATTTTTATTATTAGTAGCTAGTGATTTAGTACTAAAGTCGCGCGGAGTTAATTCCTAGTAAGTGATTCCATACTTTGGCAGTGTAGAATACAATTTTATTTATACTGTAATTAAAAAAAGCTATTTGCCACCTACTACATAAATTATTAAAGAGATGGAATATATTTTTTCTTGCAATTTTTATGCATTGTAAGCCTATTACGTAATAAGAGAAATAAAATTTATGTATTAAAAGTTATAATACATCGCCATATATGACTTAGCATGCAGTCTGGTCATGTGAATTTATATATGGCTTCGTGTACGTTTTATTCAGGTTTGACTTGAATTATCTTTCGTGTAATTCTTTATTAAAATAACGTTTGTAGCTATAACTTTTGCGTATTGGTAAGCGGTTACAAACCAAACTATAAACCATTTCAGAAATAATAAAGGAAATATTATTTTGATAGAAAAATAATAGAAAATATCAATTCGGCTTACAAGTTCATTCTCAGGCGGAAATCGAACCCGCAACCTTTAATGTCCAGTCCAATGCTCTCCCAATGGATTTCAATAACAAAATAAATTAAAAGGACAATATTTCATTTAAAAATCACTAGGATACAAATATCACTAAAGATTTCTTCGCTTTTTATTACTAAAAAATATAGAGTTAGTTCATATTATTTGTTATTTAAGCGTTTCATTTTTTATATTTTTATTTGATTTTTTTTATCTCAAAAACCTGAACTAGAAAAATAGGAGTCAGGCAAGACTCCTTTGACAAGATTTTATCTAGTGAAACTTAAGATGTCGAAATAACTATTTATGAGATGCAACTGTAATACTTTAAATATTTTTGTAATTATAATTATACGTCACAATCATATTTTTATTCTTATTTAAACAATTATATTTTTATTCAAATAAAGTTTGATATTTCGGTTCTTCAGAATACTTGAAAAGGTTACACCCGATGCTGCTAAATCAATTTAACTTGTCACTTAGTAATATCAAAGTGAATTTTAAAACACATTACTGTTCAAAATCTACACTAATATTATAAAGAGGAAAGATTTGTATTTTTGTATGTTTGCAATGAATAAACTCAAAAACTACTAAGCCGATTTCAAAAATTCTTTCACCATTGGAAAGCTACATTCACGCTGAGTAACATGGGCTATATTTAATGCTAGAAAAAAATTAAAGAATTTTGTCCACCCATGCGAAGCCGGGACGGGCCGCTAGTAATTTATAAACTTAATTGTTGTAAGTGCTATTATATTTTTTATTGTATTTAACCCTCTAAAATGTCATAACAACAAATATTGTCCATTTAAAAACTTCGATTTTGAAGGATAATTATAATTGGGCACTGTAGGTCTACTTCATATTGTTTTACATGTCTGCTTGATGCCAAAATAAATTAAAAAGGATATATAATCGGCTACTATCGGTATTGAGTGTAGAAAGCACTTTGATAAAAAAAGGAAGTACATATTATTGAGAGAATTCGCCAAGGGGTTCCCGGTTCCTGGGCCTCTGCCTGTCTGCCTGTACAATACTCAGTAATTTACAACAAATAGCTTCCAATGAAGCTGCTTCTATTCTTTTTATATCTATCTTGTTTTTCTTTCTTTCCTATCATTCTGTCGCTCTATCTTTCAACTCTCTTTTTCTCTCCATGTTGTTACTCTAGGGCTAGGAGTATCCCTGGCTCCAATCCCCGGATGTAATATCATGATAATAACATACCTAAACTGCATAAACTTTTAACAATCGAATCAGTTGTCCTAATATTTAACAAATAAGAAGATAAACACTCAGTAATTATTTGCCATAACAAAAATAACATATAATAGTTCAATTAAAATAAAATTATACCGTCAGTAATTTATATCGTATTTTTAAGCTTTTTATGATCATGATTTGTGTTTAAGACACAGATTAATTTCAACACGTTAATGGCGTTCAAATTAATCGAAACACTGTTAAAAACGAATTAGACTCAAAATCTCCTATCAAAGAGTAACAATGGCAGGTGCAGAAACACAACACATAAACACAATTTAAAAATATACACTATTTTCTATAAACTTTACGTACTTTTTGGGTATGTATAGCTTATATCCGAAGTTAGATGTATACACCCCGCGCTAGTCCCGGCTCAAACTGACTCGGAGGGGCCTTGCTCAATTGACAGGATAGATTATAGTGCAACTTCAACGCATTGGCAGTGAAAACGAATCACTGTCGACTTTACACACATAAAAAAGTTCAAGGCTATAAACAGAAGAAAATGTATAAAAAATACATTTCAGTACTTCTCTATCACTGTTTCTTACGTAAAGACATTGCTTTTTTTAGTTTTATTATAGTATAGAAAATAAATAAGCGTAAAATGCGCAAAAATTGAGGTCACGCTTTAGCAGTACAGGGGAAAGTAATATTACATCAACATCACTATACTTATGTTCCCACAACTGGGGTACAGCCTTCTCTATAGATCAAACTATCGGTAGACTAGATCATAGTGGGCCACGTGGGCCCAATACTGATTAACATACTTCACGAAAAGGACAAAGGCGCTTGAGATAATAATTTGTTATTGATTTAAACTTTAATGGTGATTTTTGGTCAAAATAGAGAAATTACCAAAATTATAAAATTTAATAAATTACCAAAGTATTAATCAAATGGTTAATCTATACATATAAATAAAATTGGAGTGTCTGTTTGTAATATTGAAATAACCGTTTATATGAATATATATACGGTACATACACCAAAATAACATTTTTTACAACTTTTGCCTGTCTGTTTGTTTGTTCCGGCTAATCTCTGAAATGACTGGACCGATTTTGACAGGTCTTTAATTGGCAAGTTGTGATATAATAAGGAGTAACTTAGACTACTTTTATAAGTAATGTTGCAATGTCCAAGTACTGTCCAGTACCGTGCGCAGCTCACGCGCATGCCACCACTGTGCCGTCACGTCAATGGCTATTGCTGATTTTTAATAAAAAAATACATTGCAAATTATAATAACTGAGCCACGGCAACGTGTGGCCGGGTTAGCTAGTATGTTATAAAATGTTCATTAAACCTGTCGAATACCATATTGACATAGTGTATTCGTGGCCAACAATACCCTATGCATGGAAGCCTTTGTCTCGTTTAAAGAAACAAACACAACATCAAACATAACATTAACTATTTATAAAATGTATAAAGACTTTATATACACCAATGCTCCACGGCGTGAGTATAGCAACTCAGTCAATTAGTTCTAAATTAACCATGTGGGCGCCCGAGCGCGGCCATTGATAAACAGCGCTGCACGGGTGAAGATCAATTAAGAAGTATGTATCACGCAGTTTTAATAATAGCCAATGGTGCCAGATTAAACTGTCACCAGGGGACGACGGATACCAGACCCCTCTTTCCCACTGGGCACTCTGGGCAAATGCCCAGGGCCCCCCTAGTTCCTGCTAGATCACTAAAGGGATACCAACATTTAGAAAAACTTATTTAACCCTCTGCAACTGACATTACGTCTGACAGACACCACAAAATCTATGCACTGTTGCTACTCCGCCATTTCGCGGCATATCGTTGTATTCCGCTCAGTACCTTCCTGAGAGAGTGCCCCCCGCCCATCAATGCGGCGACAGCAGCCTAGACGTGCACACCTTTGGAGCTATCGCTGTGAGGGGTCTGCAGGACATAAGGTCAGTAATAAGTGATATAATCTGGTAGACGTGCCGTCAGTAATATAATTATAATCCCATACTGTCTCACAGACTTCACGTCAGTAAATTAATTATATTCATAGTGTAGTTTAGACGTCACCTCAGCAAAATATTTTTGAATAATAATGGTTTGTAGCTTAGTATACCGTTACATCTTGCAGATGAGTACGGCATGGCTCAAGAAACACTTTCAAGAAAAAGAAAAGCCCCTGGACCATTAGGTCATATTTATAATGTTGAACAAATTCAACAGTGGTTAGAAGAGGATGTAGAGCATGATTTTAGTGATGTCGATGACGAAGTATCCGATCAAAATTTTGTCATTGAAGAGGAAATACATGAAGATAGTGAAATGTCTGCAAGAGAAGAAGAAGATGACAGATTAAATAAGGAGTTGGGGGATTCAGAACTCAGGGCTTCAAATGAAAGAAGAGAGGAGACAACAGAAAAGCCAATTTCAAGTCGAGATTGTTGTCGTGGCAAAAATGGTTTCGTCTGGTCTAAAACAGAGTTCTCAAGAACGTCTCGGACACCAGCACGTAACATTGTGTCTATGCCACTACAGCAAAAATAAACTTTAACACCGATTTTCTAAAAAGTTACTCTAACGATTTTTTTTATTTTTTGACTTGCATTTACTTAAAGCTAGAAGAAGGCAAATTTAGGTTCATTTCGATGATTTCATTTTGTTTGATTTTTAAAATATTTTTTTTCAAGATGGTTGTAATAAATGTTCCTAATTGTTAGATTATTAAGAAATACATAACAGTTTGATATTAAATATGTTTTTAATGATGATTTTACTTTTATTTATACGATATACTACAGATAATAATACCTACAATACAAAAGTTAACTTTTATTATACACAGTTTTAAAATTACATGTTTAAAATACACGTCTCTCAGACTACTCCTCAGTAGAATAGAAAAAAAAATTCACCTCAGTGGCAGAGGGTTAATTACAGTAAATCGAACCTCAATTAGGAAGAATATTATCGACTCGCTTAATAGCTTTTACATGCGCGAAGCTACTCTACTCTCGCCTAAAAAAAGGTTATCCAATTTCAGCATGCTTAGATAATTCTAAATATGTGTAAATCGCGCCATTTTAATTAAAGATTTATTCTACTACTAGCTTTCCGCCCGCGGCTTCGCCCGCGTGGAATTCGGTTATATTGCGGTATAAAGCACAACTATAGGAAAACTTCTCATTCCCACGGAAAAATCTAAGAAGCGCGATGTAACGCTGGATACAATTAGTTGTTAAACCAAAACTGAATGGTACACTATATTATATGTTTTCCCTTATGGAGCAAAAACATGCAGATTTTGGGCACTGGACCACGTGACCCGGGAACACGCTACATAGAGCTGACCATGCGAAAAACAATGTTTTTCCAAGTGTACTCCAGCAACCCTTAGAGTTTGGCCTTGTGCTTTATTAATGGTCATTGCAAATGAAACCCTTATAGGAAATTGTAGTCTTTTAAATTGAAATGCGAGGTCTGTTGGAATAATCGGAATCCGAGGAATGAGTCATTTAGTGAATCATTTAGCTTCAAAATTTACATGTTCATATTCGTTTGCAACATATAAGTAGATGAAAAAAAAACAGTTTAGACGATAAAACAAATTGTACGTCATCCCTCGGGAATTCCTCATTTTAGGGGATTCATTATCGTATGATTTAGCTTCTAAATTTACATGTTTATATTCGTTTGCAATATTTTACCTTGTTTTAAACGACACACAGCGCCATCTACAATCCATCCATCATGGAAACAATATTTTTGTTTTTCCTCGGGAACATCAATTTTTTCCAGGATAAAAAGTACCCTATTATTTAATCCGGACTTTTATCTTTACGTATGCAAAATTTCAAAGCAATCGGTTCAGTAGTTACGGCGTGAAAGCGGAACAAACAAACAAACAAACAAACAAACTCACTTTCCGATTTATAATATTAGTAAGGATTGACTGTCGATAAAAAATCTAAAACCGTGTTTATCTACTTTCTTTGTCTATTCTAGTTACAAAAAAGTTTTCTGTCAAAGTCATAGGGGCCCGATTATTCTTATATGCCCAGGGCCTCCAATACGTTAAAGATGGTCCTGATGGATACCAAAAAATTCTTACCCAAATGAGAGTAACACCAGCAAATATTTTTTTTGTTTTTTCTCTGCATTTTGCTTTCAGTATAAGCCTGATTTTTGGTTTGTATTTTTTGTTATTTGCTTGTTTTCTTTCTTTGTAACTTCATCATAATTTGTTACTAACTGTGGAGGTTTGTAATTGGCTTACAGTATTTACATTTCCTATCAATTTTTAAATAATTAAATATTTTTTTAAAAACAGTAGGGCAGACTTTTTGATGAATATGTAACGAAAAGTTAAACCTATTTTCAGCTTAAAGTCTAACAAATAAAGTACATCCCTTGCGATGATGGTACTTTGTAACTAAATCAATTCTTCAATGAACAATCTAATGTATTTTGGAAGATGTTGCTTTTGGCAATGACACCGCCTTTGCTCACATCAGTAAAAGGAGGTTTAATATATTGTAAGTAATATAGAATTTAACAATTTTTAGTAATAAGTTTATATTTTATTTATTTAGACGACCGGTTGTTGCAACAGTAGCGATCCTGCCTTCAATCTTCCGAACGGATCCAACTCCACGTCCGGAAAAACACCCCCCAAACTTTAATGTTACCGCCACCGTGCTTGACTATACTCCTTGTGTATTTATAATTAAAAGCATTGTTTACAGGACTTCTAACATAGGATTTCTATCGGAATTTAATATATTTATTTTTGTTTCATCACACTTTTTTCAATTAACATACTTTTTCCCACGTTTTTCTTAGGTCGCTTTCTTGTCTGTTTGCATGTCTGTCTGGTTGGAATCTTGTATCTCAATTTTGAGGCACTTCCCGACCACCAAGCGAGTTGAAACTTTCAGAGTAGCTCAGAACCCGATGACAATGCACGCTTAAACAACTTTCAACTTTCTAGGTGCACTTTCAGGTCAACTTTCGGCAACTTTCACTTTTGTATGGGGCTTATCCGATTGTTGCGTAACACATGATTACTTCGTTGAGTTAATAATTAAAAAGAATAAAATAATAATACTAGATTTAAAAATCTAAAAATCCCACGTTTTTTAGTGACCAAAAAAGAATAAAATAACCCGGCGGGGCCAAGCGAGGGGCCACTCAAAACGTGGGGGCGCATCTTTACTGGTTGGAGCCTTTACTTGGGTCTTTTGTAGCAATACGAACGATTAGCGTATCTTCTGCGGGAGAGGTTTTTCTTGGCCGAGCCTTACTAAGAACATTTTCAACAGTTCCATGTGTTTTATACCGATCAATTGCATTAAAAACTTTCTTAACAGAACAATTTAAATGCTCAGCTATGATCTATATGTAAATAAGCAATTATTTGCCTAATTGACGCGTCACAACTTTTATTTTTGCCCATTTCGAACAAAATCAAATTCAGATTAAATTTTGAATTGCCGCCAAAATAATAGAAAAAGCCAAGAATGTTATTCGCCAATTTCAAAAAAAGAACGAGCTATGGATGCTTTATTTAAATGTTTCTAATTAGGCGTCCAAGAGGCCAGTAACAGAAAATAAACTCCTACATGGTGTAAGACTCATTTTATAATCTATATACATATAAATAAAATTGGAGTGTCTGTTTGTAATATTTGAATAACCGTTTTTTACTACATGCATATGAATATATATACGGTACATACACCAAAATAACATTTTTTACAATTTTTGTCTGTCTGTCTGTTTGTTCCGGCTAATCTCGGAAATGGCTGGACCGATTTTGACGGGACTTTTATTAGCAGTAGCTAATGTAATAAGGAGTAACTTAGGTACTTTTATTTTAGAAAAAATCTTTTATTTTAAAAACATAAAGTAAAGTTGCAATGTTCCACGCGGACAAAGTTGCGGGCGGCCGCTAGTTAAAAGTAAGATATGTTTTATATTTTATGCATTTAATGAGTTTTTTATAGAATTCCATTAAATAAGAACAAGAATACTTACAGAGAATCCTTAGAAACCAAATGGAAAGTGTCTTTCGCCAAATTAATACGTACCTGAAACAATAAATGTCGTTATAATTATAAATTTCCTAAAACTGGGAAATTTAGCTATGTACATTAAGAATAAAACATTATGACGTATGTATGACGAACATTATCTTAGTCATCCTGTGACAAATATTTACATTTTACGTATATCCGGTTGAAGTTAAAAAAAATATATATTTTAACATGCATATATAAAACTGATGAAAACAAATATAATTTAAGTTATTAATTTAATTTTTTGCATTCACAATGCAATATTTCTATAAGATATAAAATACGTGTGTAAAAAACAACTACGCCTCCGAGCCCTCAGATGGGATCCGAACCCACGATCTTTCGTTATCCGGGTGAGTGCTCTGACCGCTGAGCTACCGAGACGCTGGCAAACGTGTCAAATTTTACAAACGTATTTCAACTTCTACTATGAGCTAGTATCATCCACCATCTGAGGGCTCGGAGACGTAGTTGTTTTTTACACACGTATTTTATAAATATGATTCAACATACATATAATCACGTTTTTTTCTCGTTGGGGTAGGGAAAGATGACAGATTTTAATTTTACACCATCCATACATCTCTCGCTTCTCCAATGTGTTTTTAAAATATAAAAAATTTTAACTTACAGATTATATGCGAGGCAAGCACAACTTCGATAGTTTACTAAGCAACTGGATATGCAACCGTTGCCTTATTAGCTCACTTTGACTCATACTCACTACCAAATAAGTAAGCTTACTCTCAAATGTGTTTGGAAATAATAAATATGAAAAGCCCCCGATTACCTTTATTAAAAAATAATTATTTTTTTACATTAAATATTTTAGAGATAACAAAATCTATAATCTAAGATAACAGTTGTTTGTGTGTTTGTCTGTCCGCTATTTTTCCCGCTCTTTTTCCATTGTATCAATAACGTTACCATAGCAACGCGTTAATCGCAAGTAGTTCGTCTACCGGACGCCAGATGACGCTAACGGAAAAATATTTAATAATAGAAAAAAATTAAAGAATATTGTCCACCCGAGCGAAGCCGGGACGGGCCGCTAGTCCTAATTATATTATAACAACACTTTGTGTGTGTGTTTGTTACCATATTGTCTCACTATCCTAACATTGCAAAACAAAACTTGCACTTACGTACTCCAGCAAAAACAATACGATAGCGTGTTTCTACACGCTACAGCGCCATCTATTAAAAAATAATAATTAAATGCCCTTGTTATCCGATAAATGGTTTTATTTAAAATTATCCTATTTCCATAGTACAACTCCAACCTATTTCCTTGCAGGAGCAGGCAGAGATCCAAGTTTTCCACATTCCACGATACAACATCTCTTTTTTTTTAATTCTCATAAGACTTTTAAAAAAAGCTCGTCGGCAAAGGGTACGAACCTACGTAATGTGTACATAGGTATAGAGGATTCGTCAATGACCTAATTACGATGTTGTTAATTAAAGCAGTTGTTACTAGTAACTAACTGATAGCGAATACTGACAAACATCAAATAAGATACCGTTAATACGCTGTTACGTACTGAGTTGTCACACACTAGTATACTATGTCAAGGGAAAATACAGTGATAGTGGTTAGTTGGATCTATAAATAGATTTGACACGCCCATTCATGGCGTTTAATTAAACGATATAGCGTCGGCCAATGGTTGCAATCGATATTTTCTGACAGTATTAAAACTAGGGCGATGTAGTCGCTAAGCATAAAGCTTCGCTAGCACCTTATATTAGAGCGGAGCGTAATACTAAAAAAATTTAAAATTATATTCAAAAATGTTTAGTAAATTTTAAAATTCCATAAGAATGAAAACGTTGAAAAAGTTGATATATAGTTTAATTATTTTGCATTTGAAAGTTCAACGTGTATATGTTTCACTTACATTCGGTAATAGGTCGGGAGGAAACTTTGCATTTTTTTAGGAATTTTATACGGAATTCATTTTACTTCAAACAGTAGTTTAATAAATTATTATAATAGAAAAATACTAGAAAAAATAGACTCGGGTCACAAGTGAATCTCAGGCGGGAATCGAACCCGCAACCTTTGGAAATCCGGACCAATGCTCTACCAATTGAGTTACCGAGCCTTGCGAACACTCGTCGATCTTATAAGATCGCATTGAAAATGCATAAATTATATAAAAAATATAAATCAGTAGTTTAATGTTCGGAAATCAGTAAAGTGAGCGTCAGTTGTCGCACTAGTGGTGGAGCTAAAGGAGACGGCATGAAAAAGTCATTGGAAACAAAATCTGCTCCGATGATTTTTATACCAAGCGAAACTGTATTTTTTTAATCATATTTTTTCAAAAAATTATCGTCAGCTGTATTGACGAGGGGGGGGTTCAATGTCAGTCACGTGCATAAACCTTATTTAAAATTTGATAAAAAAAAATATCTTTTACCTTATGAAATTTTTATATCTCAATTTTTATACTTTTAAAATAATAAAGAAAATTGTCAGCTGTACCTTTGACGGGGGTAACACCGTCAGTCAGCGTGATAAACATGTCCGCGCTCAACGCATTCGAGCGTCGCATAGTATCTTTGGAATATAAACTGACGATCTTTACACACACAACAATCAGCTGACGACGATTTTTTGTAAATAAATATACTGTGGTGTTATTTATATGAAATTGATTTTATACTTATTGAATTTTAAGTATAACATAATTTAAATATTAAAGAAACAAAAAATCGTCGTCAGCTGATTGTTTGTGGGTGTAAAGATCGTCAGTTTATGTTCCAAAGATAGTATGCGACGCTCGAATGCGTTGAGCGCGCGATTTTTGAAAAAATATGATCAAAACAATAATTTAATACAGTTTCGCTTGGTACAAAAATCATCGGAGCAGATTTTTTTCCAATGATTTTTTCATGCTGTCTCCTTTAGCTCCACCGCTATCGGAGCAGCTGACGTTCAGAGCTGTTATAGGGGAAAATTATTATTGTTATGATTTTCAACCGGTATGAAATGACTTGGTCAACTATAGCGCTACCTCCCGGAATAAACTACTTATCTTGAGCTACTTATCTCAATAATTTAGCAGCTATCCCAAAATATTTTAATGAATACTTAGTAGATGTATGTATCATTGAACTTCGTACTATCAGCCTAATTTTTTTTTTTTACGCTGGTCAACAATGTAAATGCTATATATAGTTAAGTAAAAAAAATTAACAGGTCGGAGAATCCAAAAGGAAATCGCGAACTTTTGAATACCAGATTGTTGGATAGGAGCTCCCATGGATCAGGTTTAATTACGCAATGTCTGTTACGCCATAACTTGCCGAGCTCTCAACCGATTTTAATATTTTTTGAAATCGAATGAACACATTTAGGACCAGATTGTGTGACAGAGCCCGAATTTTGAAATTCGCAAATATAAAAAAAGTTATGACCAAAAAAATTGGCTCTATGGGATTTCCCATTGAACCAAACGCGCGTGCTTTTTGAAAATTTTCGTTCCTATGAAATTTTCAAATTTACTAAACTTACGAATTTTTTTTAGTATTACGCTTTGCTCCAATATATGGTGCTAGCGAAGCTTTACGCTTAGCAACTGCATCGCCATAGTTTCATATTCTTCAATATTTCTAATAAATTTGACTTGCAATAAAAACTACGTCGATGTTTAATTTATTGCAGTTAGATCAGAACATAGTTACAAACAAACATTATTACACGAAAAAATTCAACCTATCTCAAGGGTCACGCGGTACACGAACCTACACAACTCGCTATCCGGGCGATACTACAAATAATAATATTTTTGAAGTGAAAACTTCTTTAGCGGCGTTGTGCACTTTTTGGGATGAGTAAAAATGTTAAACTCGCGTCAGGACACGTGACCCTGATCGAAAATTCGTAAGACGGCACAGGGCGCTTGCGCGAGAGTGCGTGTGTGTTTGTTGTCATGTTTGTGTACGATAACGCAATAAATGAATATTGTATTTTACTACATAAATGATAGTACTTTTATACTGATAATTAAAGTAATTCGTGCGAAATTATTCCCTAATCATTCCAAAATATTGAAAATGCACAACGTTAATGTTTACGTTTTCACTTCTGCCGGCACTCCCGGAGTGCAACCCGTTGTTTTTTTTTTATTCTGCCGTTCTTATGAAAAGTGCAATAAGTAGTTTCAGCTACTTCCGAAGTAATTGCGATTAAAGATTTAATTTTAGTTTTTTTGTGTCTCATCGTAACTATAATAGCTATTGACTTGAAACTTTTACTTTACGACTATAAAATGTAGCGAAATTTAATGTAGTATATTATATTTGTACATAGGTACATTTTTACGTAAGTCAATTTGCCCAAAAACTCTACTTAATGCACTTATCGTAAGGACGGCAATATTGTAGGATTTGTTCCACACTCTTATAGTAGTTAATAGTCGAGTTAAACGACGTGACTGGTTTATATTTTTATTGGTGTTCACAAATTATAAAAAGTAATGGTTTAATGTTAGTAAGAAGGTGGTTTACGCCTAACTAATTATAATATTAATTAAAATTACATTGTCGTGGAAAATGCTGACACGCAAGACAGTGTACTTTGACTTTGACTAAATTGTGCGATTGGTGAACCGTACATTTAAATTAATACTTGCGACTTAATTAATAATTAAATTAATACCGCGACTTCGTCCGCGTTTGTTTATCATGATTTTTCACTGATGCTTCGCTCCTATTGGTCGCAGCGTGATGTTGTATAGCCTAAAGCCTTCCTTGATAAATTAACTAACCAACACAAAAATAATTTTTCAATTCGAACCAGTAGTTCCTGAGATTAGCGCGTTCAAACAAACAAACTCTTCAGCTTTATAATATTAATAAAGATTAATATTTTTTCTTACAATAATTTCAGTATAGTCTCCTACTAAATAGTTACTAGAAAATGCTTAAATAACAAAAATTAAAATAATTACATAGTTAGTTGTTTCTTGTAAATCGATTATTCGACACCTTTAGTATTAAATTCGATGTTTGACCTAGGTACGTAGAACATAAGCGTCCACTTAAGAAATACTTGAAAAAAGGCATGGTCTCTGTAGCTTAATTGGAAGAGCACTTTCCCGGAACGCGTGGGATGTAGATTCGAGTCCCGCGTGACATCCGAGACAAATTGAATTTTATTTATGTAATAATTACGTTAAATATAAAAATCTAGCATTATATGCCTAAATAACAAAACATATAATTAATATTCAGGATCTAGAGAAAAAAAAGGCTTGGTTAGAGCTGAGAACTCTATGGCGCAGTAATTAGTGCATTCGGCATGAGATTGCATAAGTTAACGCAATTTTTACAATAACACTACCAAAGCCGAATTTCTTTGTGCTTCAGAAGGCGTTTCCAGACTTTCATCCCGGCTGCACTAATCTACGTGGATCACAGCCCTTTCTGCGATGTTTTCATTTATAGAGAAGCCAGTGCCTCAAGCTTGGGAGTCAATAAATTAACACTTTGAGATTTGATTTTTTACTGACAACATATGGTCTAACCAAAAAAATAGCCTGTAACATTTGTGATAACGATTATCATCATCACAACCTCCATCAGCATCACCATCCTATGTGAAGCAAATGCGTTCAAATACAGGTTGAAAATAATAATACATTTTATTCAAATACACGTAAAATAAGATAATGGGTTATCTGCCTTCCGGAAATAAACATGGAAGTGCGGGATCTTTTAACACAAGTGCCTATGCATTCAAAAGGCATTCCCAAACACAATTCAGTCTTTGCAAACCCAAAAGATACCAAATAAAGATTATTCGAGCGGAGCGAGCGAACGTCCCATGGATCAGTTTCAATAACAAAATGTATATGACGCCATAACTCTACGAGTATATAACCAACAGGTTTAGGAATAGATCGTGACGAAGCCCGAATTTTGAAATTCGCAAAAATAAAAAAGCTATGACCAAAAAACATTGGCTCTATGGGATTTTCCATTGAAACAAAAAGCGCTCCGCTCCAATATATGGTGCTAGCGAAGATTTACGCTTAGCAAATGTATCGACCTAGTATAAGAATAATAATAAGAGTCTCACCTGTGTATCCCTCAAGTCAGGCTCGCTGGCCGCACCCGCCAACCCTTCGTCTGGCACGGCAGCTGAGCACACTTCCCCACAACTGGCGCTTAGAGCTCTCCTCCTAGCATCTCGACTATCTCGGCTTTCTCCTGAATGTCGATCACGCGATTCACGGGAACGGTCTCTACCAGATAGAATGTTCTTGGTTTTGGACAGGATATTCAGTGGCTTTATAGATTTTCGAACCTGGTAAACAAAAAAACTACAATAAAAAAAACAATCAATAATAGGTAAAAAGCAATTTTTATTAAATTTTTAGTGACAAAGAATGTTAGGGATTTTTTTGGTACAATACCTTGAATTTGACCGAAGCCGGGTGCACAAAGTGGTCATCGTCATTTTCGGGCTTCGCATCACGTGAGCGTAACACGAGCATATCATCTAGAGAAGCCTGCAAGTGGTGTCGACGGACTCTCACTGGCTCCTCGTGACTTCGTGCCGACCGTACAGAAGCGCCATCCGCACCCCAACGCTCTTCGTAAATTTCCAAAGCTCCCGCCGTCTCAGGCGCCTCATACAAGCCTTCGCCTTCGCTACATACTCGGTCGTACACCACTCCGCCGCGACCATTATAATCGTACCCATCGTCGTTAACGCGCCGCACCGGTTGTGGATCGTTAGCATTCAAGATTACATCGTCTAAATTCAAAGGCCGGCCTTGACCCGCGAAACCGTCCACAACCGGAGTTGCATTCGAAAGAAAAGAACCATCCGCGTCGAATCCACAACCGACCAACCCGACTGGGCGTCGTAACGGCTCACGAACGAACGCGTTCACTGGTGGGCCTCTCGCAAAGTCCACGACGAGTATACGATCAGCTATATTACGGCAGTCGTTGTGGAAACCGATGCCAGAGTCGCTGTTGCTAGACGTGGTCGTCACCTCGCTGTGGTTGCTCGGTTGCGGCGAATTCGCAATGAAATCTGGCCCGTCGTCATCGGGCCGACCTGGTCGTCGGTCGCGTGGTATTCTGAAAGCTGCTCTGTTGGATCTAGAAAAATTTCCAAGGGCAGGGCTATCGCCTTTGATTGCTAACTTTGAGATCGATTGCAAACCCGGACTCACGCTTTCTTCAGCGGGTATGCTATACATTCCTCGAATGACGCCGACGACGTATTCAGCAGACGGTGGAAATTCCAAACACCTTTCCGCCACCGGATCTCTTGTACAAGCGACTTGGAACTCTCTAGCTCTGGCAATATGAACTTCATGTTCGGCCATTCTCGGGTCGACGGCAAATATATGGCAACTGTGCGACGCCTCAGCCTCCTGGGATTCAGCTGATGTCACAAGGCCGAAGAACCTTCTGTCTGCTTCTGAACCGCAACCAGCATGGACGATTCTTTCGCGGGGATACTGAGCTAACACCTGCCCCGTATGACGTCTAAGAAATAGTGCGTTTGGGAGTACTGATAGCAAAACGGGTGCTGCCGGGCGACGTTCCTGCCTCAGTTTCCTCACTGCAGTTCTTACGCTGCCCGGGGCGGCCGTGGCTGCAGCTTGAGGGGTTTCTATGGTTCCGAGGTACCCCACCACGGCTCTACATTCGAGACTCGCAACATGGTTGGTAGTTAGCTGGGCGCGACTTAAGTTTTGTAAGATTTCATTTACACCTGAAGTGCTTGGCGCAGCATGACAGCCTGTAAATTATCACAATGCAAATTATAGTAGAACAAGAAACTGATTAGAAAAATAATATTAACTGAATAAGAATTAGTGCTGGTATATTAACGTTACAACACATAATTTACAATATAAAAGCTATTTGATGTGACATAGTTACAATAAAAAAGTGTAAGTGCGCCGGTGTAATTACTTCATATGCAGTGGTACAATAAATGGTCTAACAACAAATATATAAGCATAATCATGCAGTGGTATGTGGTATTGTGTTAGTATTGAATTTGTGTTTATGTGGTTAATAGAATATTACCAATGTTGAAACACAATTAGCTAAAGAATTTATTCACTAACACTACAGCAGCAAAAGACAATTTAACATCTTAATCACTTTTTTTGTAACAAATAATCAGTATATATTTATTTCATTTGTTAATCCTTCAATAACCAGTAAATCAGAAAAAGTTATATTTGTCTTTTGCAAATTAATCCATTTTAAGTTGCTCTGTATTAAAACTTAAGTCACCATGTATTTATAATAATTAACTTATATATTATTGGAGCGGAGCGAAGCGAAGCTCCCATGGATCAGCTACAATAGCGCAATGTCTGTTACGCCATAACTTCCAGAGTTCTTAACCAATTTCAATATTTTTAGTGTAGAATCGAATCATCACGTTTAGGATCAGATTGTATCGGAGCCCGAATTTTGAAATTCGCAAAAATTCCCATTGAAAAAAAAAAGTTTTTTTAGGTATTATGCTCCGCTCCAATATATGGTGCCAGCGTAGCTTTATGCTTAATGCCTGCATCGCCTAGTTAAACAAACAATTAGCCCAATAAGCATTGCTATTTTCTTATTTTGACTTATATAGACTTTCAGTTAGCACTAGGGAAAAAAATGGTAATTAATTAACATGGCAATTAAATAACCAATAAACATAATACTTGTTAAAAAAGGGGTTTACATCGGCCCTATGAGATATATAGAAAATAGTATAAATAAGAATTGATTATATTTATTGAGCTAAGGTAGAGTTTTGTTAGTAGCAGATACAACATTTAGCCAGATGTGACAGAAGTCAAGTTGATTTCCACTACATTTAAATTTTTCAATACATTCTCTATAGTTGCTTTGTTTATTGTTTAGAACAAACATTTTTTTCAACCACTATTTATAAAATAGAACAGTGTTGCCTTTATAAAACACCCAACAAGAACAGTGATTGTGACATAACAAATAAAATTCACAGTGGTTAAAGCAAAACACAACATTGAAGTGCATATGTATGCTAGAATTCACATACCGAATTTAGTTTGCCATCTGCAAAAGGTAAAATCATAGTTATTCTATTGATGACTTAAAAAATCTATAACTTACTATAAAACGCTTTCTTTAATTTTGGATGTGATAAATAATGATTGACGTCCCTATAACAAGTGGATGTACACCAAAACACAAATTTTTAAACTGATTTTATCACATAATGTGAATAACATTATGTAATAATTTTGAGAAATTCTAATCCGATTTAACAAACAATAAAATTCTTAGAATATCTGTTAACTAAGCATTTGACTGCTACATGTTTGGTAATAAACAATTTTTTTCTAATAAGAAATATCTTTAGATATAAACAATATAAGTTTTATAAGAGAAAAACTCTATTTCTCTTAATTTCCTTGATAAGACAATAATTTCATCACATTTAACTTATGTTATTTCTGCACCAAGAATTAACAAGATGTAACGAAGTATTCCAACTATTGTTTTTATTTACTTCTTTTTTATGGTGTACACATATTACAGTTCTTTATTAAGCATCAAAAGAGGCAATAAACTCTTCATACAGAATTATATAAAACTCATTTTTCATTTAATATTATCCATTGTAAATTCTTATATTTTTTTATGGCTTTTGTTATGAAAATCTATGTCTGGGATGAAAATATATATCAGTTTCATTGAATCAGACTTAATATTTAATACTTTTACCAAAACTCTACATTATTAGAAATTCTATTAAACTGACCTGGATGATGCACTATTTGTGGTCTCCGTCGTGGTGGAGGGTGACGTCTCCTTGTGCGTGCCCTTTCATCTGGCTCTGTGTCTTCCGTATCAGTTGGTGGTGATTCTCTTAATGCAACACTCAAGGATATAGCACCAGGTGCAGCAGCAACTAATCTCGCAACAGACGCGTGTGGTGCTCGCGCAACATTCGCTCCATCCACAGTTAGCAAAGCGTCTCCGGCCCGGAGACCAGCCCGCTCTGCTGGTCCTCCGGCGGCCACAGCAGAAACCACGCAAGGCCGCTGCCCAGCAATTGTAAATCCAAACCCTCCAGGACCACGAGCCACGACCAAACGCCTTTCAGCAGTACGAGCTATAGCAGCTCTACGTCGTCTCCTTCTTTGCTGTTGAGGCACCATTGTAAACTTTGATGGATAAAGTCAAATTTCCAAGCAAACAGTTCTAACTGACATATTACACCACATAAATAGAAAAGTAAACCAGAGGAAGTGAAACATAAAACATGAAACACTTGAAATGATTCTTAAAAACTAGAAAAACTAGATCTAAGAAAGTTTCGAGGTCTCTTGTAACTGACGTTTAGATAGAAAGTTTGTCTACGTTCAGGAATAAATAAATACCGTTTTGTTTAAAAACATTAAACACAAACACTATACCATAGCGTAAATAAATATTGTTTGAATGTTTTGTTTTTGCGATAAAACTAATTAATGAATGGCTTTAAGGGTAATAAATGATTTTTTTTATATAGAAATAATTAATAAAGTTAAATTATTATAATAGAAAAATAATGAAAAATCGACTAGGCTCACAAGCAAATTCTCAGGTGGGAATCGAACCCGGAACCTTTGGAAGTCCGGTCCTATGCTCTCCTAATTGAGCTATCGAGCCTTATGAACCCCCGTCGAAATTTACTAGTAGCTTTCTGGATTCACGCTGTAGGACAGCGTTGTCTCATAAATGAGAGGAACATCCTCTCGTATTCGAAAGAAACATTTTTACAAATGTTTGGGCAATCGATTAAGATGAAACAGCCATGTAGTTTTTATATTTATTCGATTCCCACCTGAAAAATCACTTGTGAGCCGAGTCAATTTTTTCTAGTATTTTTCTATTATAATAAATTATCACATACAGATTTTGATTGATTTTGATTGATTTTATCTTATAAGATAGCATTGAAAAAGATTCAAAAGACAAATAAAAATTAATAAAGTGTTGAAAAAATTAATTGCTGACTTTACAAAATCATTGCGCTTCTAACTATTAACATTAACAATATACAATACAATACAATACAAAACACTTTATTGATAACACCACATTGAAATAATAAGATAACAAGAGAAAACTTAAAATAGTGTTACAATGGGCGGTCTTATCGCTCAGAGCGATCTCTTCCAGACAACCTTTGGATGGATAGGACTGGAAGGAAGCGTAAGAGGCGGCGGTGTAAACGATAAATATATATTCACATATACATACATACGTATACATACATACATATACACACATACACATAAATACATAGCATACAAACACATATACCTAAATTAAAAATACATACATACGTATATAATACACATACATAACGTCTAGTTAGTAGGATACATCATCCATACGTTGCTCGCCTAAATTGACAGAAAATATTCCCTTACGAGATTCTTAAAGACGCCAATGGATTGTGCACGCCTTATAGAAACCGGGAGGGAGTTCCAAAGACGAGCTGCTTGAACAGTAAAGGAAGAGTCATAGAACGTGGAACTATGTGCGGGAATATAAAGGCCAAGATTATCTGATGACCACAAGGAAAACGTGTTTGATGTATGAAGAAACTTAAAACGTTCTTTAAGATAGTGAGGGGCTGAAGGATTAAATAGTATGTTGTAGAGCAGAGTAAGTATGTGAGTATTCCGGCGAAGACGAATGGGAAGCCATTTGAGCTGAGAACGAAACTGAGATATGTGATCATATTTGCGTAGGCCAAATATGAATCGAACACAAAAATTTTGAAGACGCTCAAGCTTATTAAGCTGTTCCTCCGTGATGTCAAGATAGCAGACGTCGGCATAGTCTAGAATAGGGAGCAACAGAGATTGCGTTAGTGCAATTTTGGTGGAAGTGGGTAAAAAATTACGCAGTCTTCTCAGCGCAGCTGCTGAAGCATATAATTTACGACTGACGGCCTCTAACTGAGGTCGCCAACTCAAATTATTATCAAAAATTAATCCCAAGTTTTTCACTGACGAGCTAAAAGGAATATCGGTGCCAGCAAAGTTTATATTTGGCAGCAATTGCCAGTCCACTCTAGCAATCATCCTGGAACTTCCCACGATAATTGCGGTACTTTTGTTGGGATTAACATCGAGGCCATAGGATTTGCTCCACTCTGCAATTCGACAGAGATCATTGTTTATAGCACGGACTGCATTATGCAATTCAGTGACAGGAGCCTGACAGTAAATTTGAAGGTCGTCTGCATACAGGTGATAGGAAGAAGATAAATTATTTGAGATAGAGTTGATAAAAATAGCAAAGAGAAGTGGAGAAAGGACACCGCCCTGCGGAACACCAGCAGTCGTGGGACTCCAGGAAGAGATACTCTCCTCCAGACGAACCCGCTGCTTGCGTCCGCTAAGATAACTGTGGAACCATTCAGTTGCCGATGGAGATATGTTAAGAGAGCGCAGTAATGCCAAAAGAATATCAAAATTGACAGTATTAAAAGCATTACTAAAGTCCAATAGTGTTAAAACCGTGACATGACCAGCTTCCATTCCAGAACGAATGTCGTCTGTAATTTTAAGCAAAGTAGTCGTAGTGCTGTGTCCTGAACGGAAGCCGGATTGAAAAGGATTGAAAAGAGAATGACGGGCTAGGAAACAATTCAATTGATTGAGGACAAGACGTTCAAAAACTTTGGATTGAAAGGGAAGGATAGAAATGGGTCGAAAATCAGAGAATAACTGAGGAGTGGGTTTTTTAGGCAGTGGAATCACCTGAGCGTACTTCCAACCTTCTGGGAAGACAGCTTGTGATACAGAGCTATTAAAAATAAAGGTCAGAATAGGAAGGATGATATCAAGGATAGGAATCAACATGTTGCGACTAATGCCATCGTCACCGACCGCGTTGGAAGAGATTGATAGCATGCTCCTCTTAACATCACATTCCGAAAACTGAGTAAAAAGAAAAGGAGAATAGTCTGGAATTGGTAAAGAAGAAAGATAATTCAAAGTAAGATTCTTATCCGAATCAGTGAGGCTGGAAGAGGCACAGAAATGTGTATTAAGTGAATCGATGTTAAGGTTTTTAGGAATAGAGTGCAGATGTGATTTTCCAATTCCAATTGACCTAAGGAAACTCCAGACCTTTGTCGGGTCTTTGTCTGCGACAGAAACATGAATGTGGCGGCGTAAGGCATCCCTACACACCGTGTTGCAGCGATTACGAGCCTTGGTATACTTATTTTTATTAATATCGTTTGGACAACGTTTATATTTATTTTTTGCAACAGCTTTTTTGTGCATTAATGCCCTGATATCATTTGTAATCCAGGGAGCCGGGAGATGCTTCAACTTTATGGATCTATAAGGTGCATGCTTGTCATAAAGTTTAGTTATAAGAGTATTGAAAGCAGCAACCTGTTCATTGACAGTTTCAGCGTTTATCACCAACGACCAATCAATGCTCTGAGCATCAGTGATAAAGGCTTCCTGATTTATGCTACCAAAGCTGCGCTGAAGAATGACTTTTGGTTTAGCTTTAGGAGGACGAATTTTATAAGATAAAAATACAAGGTCATGATAAGAAAAGGAATCGGCCGGACATTGACCATATTTTATAACATGTTGAGGAGCCGAAACTATTAATAAATCTAGAAGTGAGGGGGTAGCATTTGGGAAATGATGGGTGGCATTGAGTGAAAGAATATGCAAATTACTAGATCCGACGATGGACTTAAAAGTCTGAGCTCGAGAATCATCCTTTAAAAGGCAGGTATTGAAATCCCCCATAATTATAGAGTGAGCGTATGATGGTATTAGGTCATCTAGAAGTTTTTCAAAAGAATTAAAGAAATTTACTCGTAGGGAGGGGCTATAATAAACTCCAAGCAACACCTTGTTATGTGATAGCAGGACTTCAAGAAACAGATGTTCACCGGCAATAAGTGAAGAAGGTTGGGCCGAGGAGCTAATTATCGTGTAGGAAATATTAGATCGCAAATAAATAGCAACTCCACCTCCCCCAGAGCTAGTGCGGTCATTCCTTATGAGATTGAAGCCTGGTATCGCATAGGAAGAAGAGGGTAAACAGGGCTTAAGCCAGGATTCGGAGATTAAAACAGCATGGAGATTTTTGACATCAAAAGATACCAGCATATCTGAGTAGTGGGCCGGAATACTCTGTGCGTTGATGTGAACGACATTAAAATTTTGAGGCATATTCGAAAATTGGTTATGAAGAGAATCAGAAAGGGACGGTAAACTGTCAAAACTAGAGTCATTTTCTGACGATAATGATTGAGAGTGTTCATCATCACTATAATGACTAGAACTAGACATAAAAATAAATAAAAAATAGATATATATATATATATATATATATACTTTATATAAACAAACAAAAAAAAAAACAATTATACTGAGTGATGATTAATTATTAATGATATAAATATGCTGAATTATTGAGTACCTAGTTGCGTTTTCTAAAATCAAGCATTCTATTATCTACCATAAACCCATGAATATAACCGCAAATAACTGCAGATAGAACGATAAATAATTTAATTATAGGTTTACTAACTATCCAATTATCCATGGACGTATTGTATTGATGATACGTGCATGGTATTGACTATCTAAAACTATAATTATTAAAAGAGCTTTTATTAAGACTGCTAGTTCTCCATTTTACAAGTTTAATTCATCATCCACCGATCATAAATCAGCTATTATTATAAGCGTCACTATGGTGGTCTTGTTTTTCTTGTTAAAATTTGTGTTGTGGTTGATATTAGTGTGTAATAATGGTGGGTTATTAACCACTAAGTATTTCTGTATATGCACGAGTGTTTGCAAGTGAAACAAAACAATGGATGGTGTCTTTTCGCTCTCTCAATAAGTCCACGAGAAATTTTCAGTAAAACCCCACATCTTTACTGAAACCTAGGTATTTCACTTTTCATTCATCATCCATTGATAATCTATCATTCATATCATTCATAAATCAACTCTTTAAACAAGAATGGACTTCTATGAAGAAATGGCTCAAAGGTCTTTGTAACCAAGCCAAAACCCCTTATAAAAAAAAATTTTGTTGGTAACTAATCTGTGCCTTAAAGTCCGCTCCTGTCACTTTCCCACGTTGTTTTATTTGTTTGGAGAAAGTATCAAAGTACTGAACTTAATTTAATTTTAGTTCGCTTTACATATAATAAACCTGCAAAATGGCTGTAAGTATTTTTAAAATAATGTTTTCCGTATGTAGTTAATTCTACCGAAAAATATATATCATCTATGTATATATTATGTGTCGAGTCTAAATTAACCCTTAATAAAATTGCAAATTACAGAAAAAAGGCAAACATAAGATTAGCAAAGTGAAAAGGAACAACCAAACAACTAACAAAATGAAAAAGCAAGGAAAATTAAAGCTGCAGAGACACAGGACAAAGGTTCAGAAGCAGAAACAACCAGCACAGCCCCAGGTGGAATATAGCAGTGACAGTGAATCTGCGTCGGGGGATGAATGGGCTGATATGCTGGATGATGAAGAACAAAAGTATATTATGAGCCGCTTGGCCAAACAGCCACAATTGCTGTCCAATGTACCTGAAAAGGACCCAGAAAATAAAAGCAGGTGGGTGAAAGTATAGCAAAAGATGTACAACGCGTAAAGTTGTTATTTTAATCTCTAATGTCCTTCGGGCTCTTGCTGGTGTTTGGTGGGGGTCTCATCCCTTCACTCAGAAGCTGATCTACATTGCAATAGTACGTAGCCACCTCGATTATGGTACATTTTTACTAGACCCATGTAATAAACTTCCTCTCGATAAAATGGTCAAAATTCAGTCCAAGTGTTTACGTATCATCTTAGGAGCTATGAAATCATCGCCGATCAATGGTCTTCAAATTGAGTGTGTCAATCCACCCCTATACCTTCGCAGACAGTATTTGAGTGACTGGTTCCTAATTAAAGCTACACAGCATGCTTCGCACCCTATTTTTGATAGACTGAAAGAACTGTCTAGTGTAACAAAGCCAGCCTCCGATTCTGCATCAAATACCCCATGTATTCTACATAGCTACTATAAATTTAACAAACCTTCTTTGCCTATAGAGCGATTTCCCCGCCTGCCCCTTTTTATGAACAATTTTGAATCATTAACCTTCACTCCAAAGGTCATCCTCAACATAGGGATTAACAAAAGTACCCAATACGCTTCTAAAACCCTCCAAAAAATTTTAGCGTCGGATTTTGAAAACTGGCTCGCGATCTACACTGATGGCTCTAAATTACAGGATGGGGGCCCGGTAGGATCAGCCGCATGGATACCTGCTTATAGACTGTTGTTGAATTTCAAACTACCCCCTTTAACCTCTGTATTTACAGGGGAAGCAGTTGCACTCCTTGAGGCAATTTTATTTGCTGAATCCCATACCGCTGCAAGCTCAAATCATTAAATACCGTTCTGGTTTGGATCCCCGGGCATTGTGGCATTTCGGGAAATGAAACTGCAGACTCATGCGGCAAACAGGCAATCACTAACGGGTCCTTAGTTTACGAAAAGGTGTACCATCACGACGTCCTTACACTAGCCCATGCTCATTTGATGAGGTCGTGGCAGACTGACTGGCAAAATACTAGAAACCGCGCAGGTATATATTATTATGAAGTCCAAAGATCTATTCCAAATACGCCCTGGTTTTTCAAACAGAAAGTTATTAGTAAGAAAGCTGTATCAACCATCTGCCGTCTGAGACTAGGTCATGCCTGCACCCCTGTTCATCTTGCAAAAATCGGCGTAAGGGATACCTCTCTATGTGAGTGCGGCATGGAAGAAGGAACTACAGACCACATCTTTTTCAATTGTTTAAAGTTAGCCGTGTCCCTCTATGATGTCCTTCCTCATGACACCCCTCGTCCTACTAATATAAAATGCGTCCTTAGTACGTTAAACCCTCCTCTTATCGAAATTTTGTCCAAATTCCTGGGAATTAACAATATTAAACTATGAACTAGCCTGATAACTCCGCCTCATTTAACTGTCGAATTTTGGGATTTTACTAAATTTCTTATATGTGATGTCCAGTGCTGTTATATATTTGTTTTAGGTAAACCTGTGCTAAGAGCTTACATACAATCTTTATTATAATTTAATGCAGAACATTCCCTTACGTGTAAAGGCTACTCACGTGACATTGGCGGAATTGTGAAGTCACAAAACAAGCCACTTACCAAAAGAAGAAGAAGAAGTTATTTTAATCTCAGACCTATTCGAGTAGGACAGTTCTTAAAAAAAATATATAATTTGCTGCATGAATCTTACAAATCTATAAATTATTTACTTAAATGCAGATCACTTGGTCTACCAAGGTCATACAGGAGGAAAGAAGTAATTTTAAACTGCAAAATCAATGCTGTTCCTTAGCTGGTAGAAAATGTAAAAGCTCAAACATAAAAGATAGGAAATTACCAATTTTGTAGTCAGCATATAGACAGCAAAATCTGCAAAGTTTCATTATTTATTAGTGTATTCATTATTAATTTTTTTACACATATGTGTTGTGGAAATCAGTATTTATTATTGTTAAATTTTAAGTTCCTAAAACTGTTTGATTATCCTCTAAAAAACTTTTAAAACAGAAGCATGCTGCAACTAGTATAAAAGGCATTCAAAGTGGTAGTTAGGTACCTTTTTTTTTCCCTATGTTTCTACTAGTATATACAATAAACATCTGAAAATGTGTTGTATAAATGTTTCAACAGAAAATCAAAAGTTTAAAAAACCATCAGTCTAAAATGAAATATTGGAAAAATTAATTTATTATGACAATAAATGAACCAATACATAACAAACTTCAAACTTGTTGATACTTGTTCAAAAAAGTTGATAATTTTGCATACATGAATAAAAATCCATTGTCTTCCCAAGGTCAAGAAAACGTAAAAAAGTGGATAAGGGCAAAGTTCCAAAGCGCCGGCTGAGCAACGACAGTGGTGCAGAGAGTGATGACAAAGAGTCTGACGACAGTGAATTGGAAGAAAACTATGAAAAAGAACTTGCCGAGAGACCACCTAAGAAAATGAGGCCTCTTCTACCAATCAAGACGAAAGATGGTGTGCAGGAAAGAATGGAGGAGTGTGAAGGTAAAAAATGTAGACAAAAATAACTAGCATGTGGTTTCTCATGCCCACACATGTTTAGATTTTTAGTTTCTGACATCTATTTTTCCCAAATCTACTTGCAGAAGAAATTAACCTTTACCACTTACTTCTTGTAAAGTATGGTGCATAGTTCATACAATATTGATAATAAATAAATATTAATAATATAAATGATAAATTCGGACTTTGTTTCATCTTATAATTGACACTCGCAGAACAACCAAATGCATAAAAGCAACGACATAAGCATATGTCACTGAACTACATGAATACTTAAATTGTTCTTAAAATTGTACAGTTCCGTACAAAAGGGCTCTATTGGCTAGGTCAACGAGACATATAATCTTCATCTGGTCGGCCAAAAGATGTTAACAGCCGGACAGAATTACCGTTTCACTGGACTTGCCATTAGCTTCACGATTGCCAGGTTTTTTTGTTTATCTGTTAAGCTGCAGTTGTTAATCCTTCATGTAAATTAAGAAATAGTAACTGAAAAATTTCATTAAAAGTAGTTTTTGCATGAGAAAGTAACTAAAATCCCAACATCCATCTGTTGAATTTTCTAAAGTTATCCTAATTTTTTGAAAATTAATTATATCCTATGTCCACCCTAAAAGACAATGCTAAATATTGGTGAAAGACTTTTTGAAATTGTATTGTACATAGTACCAGAATTTTTCTTCTACATTCAGACTTACAAACTTTATCTCTGTATAATATTAGAACCTATAGGGGTCGTCCGTTAATCACGTGATGTTCTTACACCACTTTTTACATCATGTGTATTTTTCCTTAGATACACTTAAATATTTTTTGTACAATAATAGTAGTTTATGATACTGTTGCATAATAAGGGTTCTTATAACATGAGTGTGTTTTAAAAAAACGAGCCGTAGGCGAGTTTTTTTATAGTATCACACGAGTGTTATAAGACCAAGTTATGTACAGTGTCATACACTACTTTATCTACTCTCATACTATATTACGTAAAACAATGTTGCAAACAAAACCAAACTTTGTTTAAATATTGAAAAGATTTTTTAAATGTCAAATGTTGGCGCCAAGGTGCAAACATCGATTGTGAATGCGTGTTGCGTCGTCGCGGACTCGTTCATTGAAACCTTTTTAAAGTAGAGGTTCAACCTCCTTGGTCCAGCTGGAGGTTGTATAGGTGTATCGTTATGATTAAAAAGTTATATTATGATACAGGTGTCCATACAAGACCTGTATCGTAATTAAACTTTTTTTTTTATTATTTTTGGCCTGTACGTAATGTTTGTCATAAGCATTTTGTTTTCAGTTTTAGAATCTTTGTATTATAGTATCAGAGTAGATAAATATATTAAAGATTTGCTTGACTATCTTCAACAGTAACTTTATAAGAAATAATAACACCAAAATGTTACATATGATATGTAACTGCAACTTCCCCTCCCCCATTGTGATCCATAGTGATGTTTTCCGAAACCCCCCCGCCCCTATTGACCTCACGTGATTAATGGATGTCCCCATATATAAGAAGTTATAGTCTAGAATGTTATAGAAGTCCACAAGTTATAGTTATCTTAAAAATTGTAAGGTTTTGATAAATAAAAAACAATACAAATAAAGAAGTAAACTAAGTAAATATAATGTCTCATAACTTTATCAGTGTCATAGTAATAAGCTACTAATTTTCAATAAATTAATTTAAGTATTATTGAATTAAGAGCATTTTATAATGTCATAGCTATAAATTCAAACAAAGTTAGCACACTTGGCAATAATTTTGATCAATAGATATTATATTTGATATTATATTATATTATATTTCAATGATTTAAAATATTGAAATAATATTCGAGCAGTTAGTGTACACTGTTCATAATTGTCATTAGTCAAAATGCATTAGATTTCTTTCTTGTTTAGAATCTGATGAGGAAAAAGAAGATGAAGAAGTATCAGATCCTGAAAGAACAGAAAGTGAGCCAGAAGGTTCAGGTTCAGATTCTGGTATGGAAGGTACAGAAGAAGATAATGATACACAGGATGGAGAAGTTATCAGTGCAGTGCAGCTAATGGCCACCAGGAGAGACCGGCTCAACCATGATAAGTTGAGGATTGGCGCTCTATGCTCATCACTACTTGAAACTCCAGAGAAGAAGGTAAAAGCATAGATATTTTACAAGTTAATTTTATACATGATGAATAATTTCACAAACACTGCAATGAATATATAATAAAACCGTGTCCTGTTACCTCATTTATCTAATGACAAGCGGGAGGCTTCATTGACCACCACAATTTCTAAGACTTGTTCTGCTGAACGATTTTATTATTAGTGACTGCCTAGTTTTTGTAAAGTTTACAATAAAACTGAAATGGTTTTAAATTGTGTCAAAATCAGTTTGAGAGTAGATTCAGTTTCAATTTTTTTCAATTATTTAATTTTGATATTACCATACCGTTGCAGGGTGTTACATAGACACTAATTTTATGTACCTCTTTTTTAAATCCAATGTGACATGCTATAAACAGTTTGCACTGCCAAACTTGACGTTAATGCTAAATGTATGTTTTCTAGAGGACTATATAAAATTATTAAAATATTTTAATGTTGTTGCGTGGGAGTATCCCCATTAAAAGCATTTTGTTGCAAAGTAGTAGAGAAAATGTCTTGTTATGAAATTTTCATAATTTTTCAGTCTTATTTGTATATTATATTTAATTCAACCATTCGGTGCAACGGTAGCGATCTTGCCTTTGGCACCAACGGTCTTGGGTTCAAGTCCCGAAAGTTTGTGTGAAGAATACATTTGCACATGAGGCATGGGTATTTATGTATACTTAAATAATAAATAAATAAATAAAATTAATTTTATTTCTTTCAAATTACTCAATGACTAAAAACATAGGGGTTGGGGCCTTCTTTTAAGTATAACAATACTTGTGCCAGAGGGCCCCGTGTACTATAGTATACTTCTACTAATATTAAATATCTATGTATATATATCAGTTACCCTAGTATCCAAAATACAAGCCTTACCGTGCTTACTTTGAGCTAGGCTAATTGGTGAATGTAAACTAAAAATATTATTGTAATTTCAGCTTAAGAACTTCTATCCTATTCTGTATTTGATGGAAGAACGACTTAAGGATGAAACACTGAACTTGCATTCTGTCCGCAAACTCGCAACTCTATCTGCTTACGAAGTCTTTAAAGACATCTTGCCTGACTACTACATACGGCACCAGGAATACTCGAATATTAAATGTAAGTTTAATTTTAAGTATATTTATAATTCACAGGGTTTATATATATAATGAGCTTGGTGCAATGGCAGCGAACCTCCCTTGTGAACCAAAAATCCCGGGTGGCATGTGACGAACATAATCATTTGTTCCTGGGGCATGGTTGGCTTATATACATGGTATTATATACGTTATTGAGTACCTATAGTTCAAGTTCTTAGTGTAGGACTATATGGTTGTGAGTAGTCCGAAAATATTTTTTTTTACGGATTTTGCACATATTTTATGTTATATTTAATACTGACGTTTCGACTCCTTTACAGGAGTAGTGATCACAGGATGACTAAGATAATGGTTGTCATGTATTTACTCATACCTTCACAATATTTCAATCCGGCACGTTCTTAATTATTTTTATATAAATGAAATTGTTTTATTTTCTGAAATTGGGAGGCCCTTCCGAGATGAACTGGCGAAAGAAACTCGGGCAGGGGGACCGACCTCCATCTTACTGTCATTATTTGCAAAAAGAGAGCTAACTACATCATCAGGTCTTGCAATGTCTGTTTTTGAACTCCTGTAAAGAAGTCGAAACGTCAGGATTAAATATAAAATAAAATATGCACAAAATCCTTAAAAAAGTGTTTTATTCTAATGTGCAATGTACGCAGAAGTGTAAGAACTAAAAAATATAAAGCTAAGCTATTCAAGATAAATTTAAATTAAACTTACTTGAAAGTAAATAAAATTTACATTACATATAAACATTACATAAATGGTTCTTTTTTTTTTTTTTTTTTTTTTTTTTATTGCAAAAGTTGGCAAACAAGCAAACTGCCCACCTGATGGTAAGTGGTAACAGTCACCTATAATACATGTGGTTCTTGTGAGATTCGCAGCAAAACTGCAACCCCACAAGAACCACTGTGTACGTTGCCAACTTGTGACACAAGATGTAAAGTCACTGTACCCAGTAATTTCACTGCCATATCTTACCCTTCAAACCGGAACACAGCAATGCAAGCACTGCTGCTTTGCGGCAGAAATAGGTAAAACGGAGGTACCTAAGCAGACGACCCTGGTACAGAGTCTCCCTCCAGTCCCTCCTTCTGAATCTAAATTCAATAGTTAAAGCGCTTATGTTATGGAATTCAGAAACAAGGACGGCACAACACTCAGACCCAAGTTATTATAGAAAAGTTCGTTTTCTATAGTAACTCGGCTGGGGATTGAACCGGGTCCTTTTACCATGAAAACACTAGATAACGGAGGTCCTTCGTGCTTCGTAAGAAATGTTGCTTTGGTTTTACTTGAACCAGCTCAAGTAAAACCATTCTGGCAAATAAGTTCCGAATAAGCTATCAAGGACTTCAGCAAGTGGTGAAACAGGTCCTCAAAGTTGTAAATGCTTAATATCAAAAAATGTTTTATTGCTATTTGATAAGTAATGAAACCTACAAGGTTTCGAACTGAAACATAACGTCTCAAAAAAAAATCTAATGCATAGAATATGTTTGTTTTATAAAGAAATATGTTCCAATGTCGACATTATGTTTAATGATGATATCCAATCTTTTAAAAATTCATTATTTAAGTTATAGTCCTGTCCAGAATTGTAAATATTTTATACAAATAATACAAATTAATTCTTCTTTAATATTTATGTAGTTTAAATGTTTATTTGGTAAAATGATGTGCACAATTGTAATTGGGTGCAGACATGCAACATTACATAGTTCTTAGTTTATTTTTTAAGTTTTATTGTCTGTTGTCTGTAATTGTGCCTTTTAAATAAAATAAAATAACCCTGTTGGTTTAAATTATTATGTGAGTCTATGATAATAAACCTTTTGCATACCATGTGACCTTGCCAGGGACATATCGCAGTAATATTCATTATATGTATTGCTACTTAAGCATTTTCCCGCTACATTCGGATATAAAAAAAATTATTACTCTAAAAATTATTACTCTAAAAATTATTACTCTAAAAATTGCTTACATACTAGTCTCATGAACATCTAGGATTTTTATTGTTTCAAAGGAGATTTACTTATATAAACATTGTACAATGAAATGTAATATTTTATTTTTCTTATATTTACAGTGAAAAAGGATACATTAGCATTGTACAAATATGAGAAGGAATTACTGGAATTTTACAAAAGATATCTACAGCGGTTAGAGAATGCAACGGGTATGCTGCGTCGAAAGAAGGGAGACACCAGGTAAACAATGATTACCAACTAATTTTATCTAATCTGGTCGAACAATCCAGAAGCTGTCGAGTCGTTAACGTGTCCGATATTTAATCGGGGAAGTTAAGCTTGTTTCACAAGAGTTAATTTTATCAATTAATTTTATTTACATTCGTCAGATCATTACGTCAGTGTTTCGCAAACTTATTTGTTCAAGTACATCTAGGAAGTCATTTTTATTTTTGAGGTACACCACAAATGAGAAACAAATCTTATATAATACTAGCTGACCCTGCTCAATTATTATAATTGGCACATATTTTTTGCTTATACCTAAAATAAAACCTATCCCATATCCTAATTTGAAACAAATCTATTTAATCAACCATATCATCCTTAAAATGAAACAAAAAGTGGTCAAACACTATGACACAGTATTTTCATATATAAAGAATAATTATGAAACTTTAATTTTGTAATGAAAAAAAGGTATTTAATGTCACACATGAAATTCCTTCAAGTACCATAAAATTTATAAGCGCTATTTACAGGCACTCGACTACTCGTGTGGTGGCAACTGAGTGCTCCGAGATGTGGTTGCTTTTATAAGCATATTTAATCTCATAAAAATATGGCATTGTGTTGTGAATGCTACAAAATAAATAAATAAATTTATTATTATTTATGTGCTCTTCGGTGTAGGAAGCCGGATGAAGCAGCGACCAGCCTGGCCCTGGTGTCGCTGAACAGCATGGCTGGGTTGCTGGTGGCTCGTCCCCACTTCAACTATGCTACCAACATCGCTCAGAGTGTGGTTCCTTTCCTAGATTGCGTAGACCAGCGTGCCAGGGCTATCGTCACCGAAGCCTGTGTCAACGTCTTCCATGAAGACAAGAAGGGAGATATCACCCTCACAGTGAGTGCATAATTCTAAGGGCCAGTTTTATCAGCTCCTGATAAAGTTTTATCTGCCAATTGACACTATCTAAAAGTTAAAGATTGCTGATACCACCAACTTTATTTGCCAGTTATTTCTCTTAAGGACTTCTGAAACCGAAATTTGTAGCTTATCAGAATAGGTTATCGGGGACTTTATCAAGCAAGTGGTGGCGAATATTTAGCGAGTGGCGAAACAGGCCCTAAATATTAAAAGAAAATATTAAGCAACAAATTAAGTAGATAAAGCACTTATATTATGGAATTCAGAAGCAACAATGATACCACACCAACATCCAGACCCCGAGTTAAAAAAGTTTTCTACGTTGACCTGACCAGGGATCGAACCCGGGGCTTCGGAGTGGATTTACCCTGAAAACCAGTATGTGTGCCATTCGACCACGGCACACTTTAAAGCAGTTTCCTAAACTTTTTGGTCTCGTAGACCCCTTGGTTTTTGGTAGGTAAGTTGAGGGACCTGATGTTGATTTTTTGTAAATGACAGCTAGTATGCTGCTACATGGATCTTTGTAAGTTGTCGTTGACCCCTGGGGGTCGATGTTGACCACTTTGAGAATCACTGCTTTAAAACATATTAAAAATAGTAATTTCCTAATTTGAATTGCAGATCGTTCGTCTAATAAATCAGCTGGTGAAGCGTCGTGGTGAGAAACTGCAGCCAGCGGCACTAGACTGTCTTCTATCCCTTCGAATCCGGGACATCGACATGGACGCCGAAAACGAAGTCCACCACAAGAAGAAGCAGGAAGAAAAACATAAGAAAAGAATACTCAACCTCTCTAAGAAGGAGAAGAAGGTAAACTAAGGAATAGATAAATTTAAGTTCTGCCGTTCCTAACGTTTTAAATTTTGAAATTAATCATCATGGATGTCAGCTATACAACTACCAGCCATTCTATTTAAAATGAAAATAACTTTAACTTTAATAATTCAAACGCATTTATAATAAGCTATTTTAAGTCAGCAACATTTTTACTTACCTATCACATCCTACCACTTAAATTATTTTTAATTCTATTTATTATTATTTTTATTATTATCAATTTTTATTTATTACTTATTTTTATTTACCTATCACATCCTACCACTTATATGGGTGCAAGAAACTCGTCAGCTTTAACAGAAGTAACGACGTTTACAATATTTTATATCGTTTAATCCCGTATTTACATTATTAATATATTGTTTAAATAATAAAAAGACATAAAAAAGATAAAGAAAATAATAAAAACATAAGGTATAAAATACGTGTGTAAAAAAACAACTACGTATCCTATGTGTGTACTACCCTCAGGTGGTACACACGTATTTTATACCTTATACAAATATTGCATTAGGAATGCAAAAAAAAATATTTACGTTTTAAGTTTATGAAAATTATAAATTGTAGGGTTAAAAGCTCACCAGAAAATACACTAAAATTACACCAAATTGTATAGTTTTATATGCTGTCAACTGTACATAGTATGTCTAGCAAAATAAAAAAGAATTAAATTTCAAATCAGTGCAATAAGATACTTCTATTTTTTTTCGACCGTAGCCCATATGGGATATGATTTCCCAAGCCATTATCCCACTCTTAGTGATCCCACTCTTAAACACAAACATTTAGCTTACTAGGATTGGTTTACGTGAATATTAATCTGTTAATATTCTTAAAAATATATTTAATGCATATTATGTATACAGGAAACTTAAAATCATCTTAAGCGAAACTAAACCGTCGTTTTCCGACGAACCGTGTCCGATGCTGTCACCACTGCCAAATTTTCCGTAAACCTTACGTTGATATCATTTTAGCGGGCGAAAAAGCTGAAGGAAGTAGAACGTGAGCTTCTCGAGACCGAAGCGCAGGAGAGCGAGATCTCTCGCCGTAAGCAGTTGGCGGAGGTGTGCAAGACGGTGTTCCACATTTACTTCCGTTTGCTCAAGACCGCGCCCAAGACGGGCCTGCTCGTTGCCGCGCTTGACGGGATCGCCAAGTAAGTCTCCATGTCCCGCCATATAAGTCCTCATTTTCCGCCCAATAAGCCCCCATTTTCCGCCAAATAAGTCCCCATTTCCGCCAAATAAGTGCCCATTTTCCGCCAAATAAGTCCCCATTTTCCGCCAAATGAGACCCCATTTCTCATCAAATAAGTACCCATTTCCCGCCAAATAAATCCCCATTTTCCGCCAAACATGTCCCTATTTCCCGCCAAATAAGGCCCCATGTCCCGCCAAGTAAGTCCCCTGTCCACCCAAATAAGTTATTGTGTTCCGCCAAACAAGTCCCCATTTTCCGCCAAATAAATCCCCATTTTCCGCCAAATAAGTCCCCATTTTCCGCCAAATAAGGCCCCATGTCCCGCCGAGTAAGTCCCATGATCCGCCAAGTAAGTCTTCTGTCCCCCAAATAAGCCCTTGTGTTCCGCCAGTAAGTCCCCTGTCCCGCCAAATAAGTCCCCATATCCCGCTAAGTAAGTCCACTGACCTGTTGGGTAAGTCCTCTGACCCTCCAAGTAAGTCCACTGACCCGCCAAGTAAGTTCAATGACCCGCCAAGTAAGTTCAATGACCCGCAAGTAAGTGCCTTGACCCGCCAGACAAATTCAAATTATTTATTTACGTTAGGGTCTTATTTTAAAATAACAGAATAATGATTGTCCTTACAATCACTATTTAACCATCATGATCACAAAAAAATATTTGGTTTATAATTTATCTTAATAAAATTATCAAAGAAGATAAAACAGACAGGAATATCATACAGATTTATTCTATGCACGATTTTGTTTATTACAGTATTCAAGAGAGTCATTTACGCTGTAAAAAATATCATCTTAAAGCCAAAAGCAAGAAAAAATATGTACAAATCCCGTCTTGTGCCATATGCACCAAAGTCCAAAGGTAAACAGTAGCTAGTTCTCTGTAAAAAAAAAATATAATGCTCTGTAAATGAAATTTAAAAAATACACAAAACTAGTATAGTTTCTAGAATAAAAAAAAACTTATTATTAATGTCATTACATTTTATTTATTTTATTATTTTATTTTATTAGAATGGTTTACCAACAATTGTTACACTAAATGTAAAATAAACAAATATTAAGGAACTAAATAAGTGTACAATTAATAACAGGTAAACACCACATGCAATTAAATTAATCAAAAATGACTTGCAATTACAATACAAATATAAGTATAGAAAAAACAAGTACTCCACATAATTAAAAAATGGTTGCCTGTAAAGTCGGTTTTACGGGCGAAGATTTTACGTGACAACGTCTTTTTCTCGGTAGAATATTTATTGATATGAATATAATTAAATTGCACAATAGGAACAAGGAATTGAATGAAAATAAGAATTGCACAAATTTTAACTATAGAAATATATTTTGTTTACTAAAACATTGTACATGTAAACTTAAACTTAACTAATTCCTATTTGAGTGATTTTGTTGAGGATAAAAAAAACTATAAATCATTATGTAACAGGATGTTTAAATATAAATGCCTGTAATATATTTCGAAAATTAATAAATGAATAATTTGGGTTATATAGGAAATATATCTACTACTATTAAATATTTATATTATAAGTGATTTATACATTAATGATTTAAATGGAACAATCTTGGATGGTTATCAAAATTTATCGATATAAACAATTTTTTTGTATTATATATATCATAAAGAGTTTACAATTTCATATATATACTTATAATATTAAAAATCAATAAACTTTTAAATATTGAGAAAACATTCGGCGGGCCTCTCTCTCGTTCGGTGACTCATCGTAACGTTACCGAGCGTTACACTTTTTCATAAGTGACTCCCAGCCGCAACCAATTTATAAGACGTTGTCACGTCAAAAAAGGAAAACAATATCAACAAAAAGCATCATACCAACAAAAAAAAATTACAGAATCAATAACAAATTATAATATCTAGTTATCACCTATGGAGTTCTGTAAGTATTTACGGAACATGTTTATGTTCACTGAATGAATGTCAGTGGATCTTCTGTAGCAGTTCAACAGTCTACAAAGTCTTGGAACTGGAGAGTTAGAGCCGAATACAGTTGAGCGCATTGGTGGCACCAACGGATCTACTTGATATCTTGGCATTCTAGCAGGGACTCTAAAATAAAATTTCTGCAGTAATTGAGGACAGTCCAATTTACAATTAAGTAATTTATATAAAATTATTACATCATTAATAATGCGTCGTTTTTCCAAAGAGCTGTACTTAAAGTATTTCAGTTTAGACTGATATGAGAATCCTCTTCTGCGATTTCCTATTGAGTATGCTAGATGCCATAAAAATCTTTTCTGTAGTCTCTCCAATCTCAAACAGTGACTTGCGTAGTGCGGCCTCCATACGACGCTACAATATTCTAGGATGCTTGTAACAAAAGCATTATAAAGAACTCTTTTTGTATGTAGCTGACGAAATTCTTTACTATTTCTAATAACAAATCCCAGCATTTTAGACGCTTTTTTGGTTATACTTTCAATATGCTCCTCAAAAGTAAGTTTTTGGTCAAATGTTACACCAAGGTCTTTAATTGAACTTACCTGCTTAATCTCAATATCACCGATAAAGTACTTCGATTGAAAGGTGTGTTGCTTTCTAGAGAACCTGACATGAAAGCATTTTTCGGTATTTATGTTCATTCCATTCTTTTCACACCAACGCTGGAGACCATCTAGATCTTCTTGAAGAAGTTCCATGTCTAACTCACTCCGTAGTATCTTAGAAAGCTTCAAATCGTCAGCGTATATATAAGGAGTAGAATGCTTCAAATACTCGACAACATCATTTATAAAGATGTGAAAAATAAAGAGCCAAAAATTGATTTTCTCTGTAAATAATATTAAACGTTTACATTTATTTGTCTTATTTATTTATTTATATTCAGTACTGCCATATGGTACATATTAATTCATCACAAATCAAATATACATTCTGCTTTGGTTCTGATATCCTTCACAGGTAAGGCATACAGAACATTAATAATATCATCTTAATGCAAATGCCATAAGGTTAAAAATGAATTATAAAAAAAGAATTAATAAAAAATAATAATTAAAAAATCATTAGACATTATTGGAAAAACTACAAACATTATCATAAAAAAAGCACATTGCATTAAAAATACATTAATGAACACATGAAATTAAAAAAAAAAAAGTTATTAGACCTATACTTTGTCCAATGTAGGATGATACTTTTGACAGTTGACACCTATATAGAGGGTATTAAGTTGCTATTGCAATGTCAAGCCAAACATAAGGAAACAAACGCAACCTTAGCACGTAGCAATAAGGAAGTGACACCTGTCAAAGTATAGCGAGCAATAATTTTAGCACTTTTCTATAAATAAAAGCCAAGGAACGTGAGCATAAAAAATCAAGATGTATTCATTACATTATAGTTAATGAATGTATAGATAGTTATCAGATTTACAATATAATTGACCTAGATTACTTTCACCTAAAGTAGTTGCAAGGCTAGTGTTTCGTAATTTCGTGCCACCTCATATCGTTTCCGTGGTGTAGCGGTTATCACATCTGCCTAACACGCAGAAGGCCCCCGGTTCGATCCCGGGCGGAAACATACTTTTTTTGCGATTTTCTTGATTTATAAATTAATGTATATTTTTTCACTATTACTTTTTTTTATAAAAAAAATCTTTTTTAATGCAAATTAAATTCTAAAAAAAATATAAAATTATTTCTTAGTGGCAAGTAGAAGCTTTTAATTTATAATGTTTTTTTCTTTTTATTTTTTGATATAATGTAGAAATGGTTTTTTTAATAAGATAATTTTAAAAATAATTTTCAATCAATTATTTTTTTAAGTTATCTATTTTTTAATAATCAACTAAGTTTTACATCTTAAAGGAAATCAGGGAATCATTCACATTTACTAAGTTATTTCTGCAATAGCTCATTTTTATCTTTATCTTTACGTAATCATATTATCATTGTAAAGTTTAGATTATTTTATGAATAGTCAATGTGATTGTTTTTTTCCTCCCGCTTTCCTAGAAGATGAAGAAAAGTAAGTTTATTTTAAAGATAAATATTTTATTAAATTGTCTTATTAAACAAAAAGTAACTATTTCTACATATATCAAATAATAAAAAAAGAAATAAAAATTATTAAAAAAAATCTACTTAGTGCCACTTAGAAATAATTTAACATTAGGGCCTGTATTTTTTTAAATGCTAGAAACGAGTGCACAATTCGCTTCGCTTATTAAATGTTGATATTTTTTTTAATTTAGGATATTGATACAATCTACTTTGATTGTACTTAGAAACGATTCCCAGAGGGCAAATCAAACATGTGTATTAATTATTATTTTTATTTTAACATGCTGTGTACACCATTCATGGATTATTTAGCTTACTTTCGTTTATATACTTACTGCTCGCACGGGAGCAGGTACAAGTCACGTACATTGAATTTCGCGCGTTGCGTATGAATTGCACTATAAGCATTTTATGCATCGCCGGCATTTAACCTTATTATAGTTTTCTCAACCAGTTAATTACGCATTCACCATTATACCAATAATCGCGTGTATTCCATTATCACCCCAAAACCATTCCATTTTAGTTTAACGTCTCTTTTTAATATTCCCATTGCTACTGGAACAGCTTCACTCTTAAGAGTTCTTAGCAATTTTTTGTATTTTTTGTAATGAATCAAACCAACGGGTTTAAGACTGGAATCTAGGTCTCGTGGCGAATTTTGAAATTCGCAAAAATAAAAAAACTTGTTACCAAAAACATTGGCTCTATGGGTGAGCAAAAAAAATATTCAAACTTCAGCATATACTCGTATACACCGAACTCTCTAGAGCTTATATTTTTGAAGCCACCAATTATCCGCTCCAATATATGGTGCTAGCGAAGCTTTATGCTTAGCGACTGCATCAACCTATCTTTTTACGTGATTTGATAGTAAACCTCAGTGTTTTTCAGATTAATCTTGATTTTACATTTATCTATCCCTTCTTTCTAAGTATAATCGGTAAAATGGAATATCGGTTGCGGCAGGTTCGCGCACGTGATCAACATGGAGTACTACTCGGACTTGGTGGCGATTTTATCGCGATTGGTGGAGTCCGAGCTGGTGGGCGCTAGAGGGCGCCTGGCGTGCGCCCGTGCAGCGCTCGCCGTGCTAGGTGGCGCTGGCGACGCCCTCAATGTGGACCCGGCCAAGTTTCACGCCCATTTACACTCCGCCGCTCTCACGATGCACGCGGGTGAGGACTCTTACCTTCTTTGAAGCGAAATTTCTTTACGGCCTTTGACGATCGTTTAATGCAACGGTAGGGGTAAATCCCGGAAGGGGAAAATATTTGTATGATAAATACGAACAGTACTTGAATCATGGGTATTAAGATATATTTCTTTAAATATTATATATCTGTATCACACATGTATGTCTGTTACTCTAGAATCTATGGCACAAGCCTTACAGTGCTTACTTTAGGCTAGGCTAATTGGTGTGAATGTAGAAATTTTCGTCGAACGAACAATAGTCGAGACTTGATATTTCCAGGAACAGCCCAGGAAGAGGTGAAGATAGTGGTGGAGGCGATAGGCCAGGTGTGCGGCCGAGCTCGGCGCGTGTCGGCCGAGGTGGCTCAGGCCTTCGCCAAGCGGATGCTCACCTGCAGCGCGCAGCTGCATCACAACTCCACCTTGGCCTGCCTTGCTTTGGTGCATCAACTTGCGCAGGTTGTTACACCTTATTTTCATAGCTTTTAATGTTATAATCGTGTACTTTATTATTTTACTCAGTTGTTAGATCATTTCGAACATTTGATACAATCAGGCGTTACTTGACGGAAGTCCATATTAAGTTCCAAGAATTTTATTTCCCATAAAAAAGACTAGGTTTCCACAAAACCAGAATATATGTTTTTTACATATATGAATATTGACTTGCGGCTACATCTAAAGCATCGTATTCTTAAATTAAAATAAAAAATGAAACTTCAAAATGTGTTTTATGTTAAAACGAATTTACAACCAAAATAAACATTTCTTTATGTCCGATCTAACAATTTGAATTTTTGTTGTCACAATTTCTTTACATGTATAAAAAAGTCTATATTAACATTTTTAGCGCTTTATATTGCACTGTCTAACAGCTCCTACTGATGCTCCGCGTGGGGCGGAAGCAAGCTACATATATTTGTTTTAATCATCTCAGACATAGTAGAAAAAAGATATAATGCGAAGTCGATATAGGGTATTCGCCAGGTTTTAAGAATAAATCTCAAATTTTTCATTATAGTATAATACATTTGCCGCTTGATTCTTTTATAATTACTCTATAAATCACTATCAAAATGTAATTGAATATAAAACCCACCAAGACGTTAAAGACACTTTAATGCAGGTTGCAAAAAACAAAGTTTTACCTGACAAATTATATAAATAGAAAAATACTAGAAAAAATAGACTCGGCTCACATGTAAATTCTTAGGTAAGAATTAAACCTCCCAATGGGTATTTTTCTAGTATTTTTCTATTTATGAAATTTATTATATAAGATAGCATTGAGAAATGTAAGGAAAGAAATTATAAATCATAAAAGTTTAACTGTCAAATCATAATACAATACACTATAACTGACATTTAATGTAAACAAGCAAGTGACGTCACTCCAGTTCAGCCAATCCCGTGCATTTTCAATCACTCGGTTGAACGTGAAATTTATATATTTTATTAATGTAATCTTATGAGAGTTATATACCTATACATGTTTTAAAATAATGTGTGGACCAAATTGGTTAAAAAAATGTTTACCGTTTTAAGCTAACAACAGTTTAGTCTATAATTTAATTGCATTCAAATATTTTATTGTTTACTAATGAGAGAAAATGGACTGTATGGGTAACTGATGGAAACACAGAATCTTAGAATATGTAATTTGGTAAAACTAGTAACGGAACGAATATACAAAACAATCAAAAGGAATATACAAAAAAGAAGTATAAAAGTCTGCTGAGCAGCCAGTTTCCATCACCTATTATTGTACATAGACATGAGTAACTCAACAAAAAACCGTGAGCCTCAGATCAGCTCACGGTTCTATCTAGCTCGAGGAAGTCCGAATATTACCGATTATAATTGTGAGTCTGTGAGACTGCGACTCTGTGGGTGAATATACCTAACCTAGTGAGCCTTGAGCTGTTCTCGTTGAGCTGCAGATCAATGGTTCAAATCTATTGAATCCGAATATTTGAACCGGTTAAGAGCTGAGTTACTCATGTCCGAATACCTAGAGATCGTAGTACTCTGGTTCCAGAATAGCAAAGCGGCTAGCAGGATTCTGGAGCCCGAGCCAGAGATGGCCGGTTCAGGTCGCTACGAGCCATTAGCATCGGCGCCTGAACACGCCCACGCCCACGCTTCCGCTGCCCACGAGCTTCGCTGCCTTCGTCGTCACTACCACCCGACGGTCAGACAGGTTGCCGCCGTCTTGCCCCGGGGCGAACTGATCCAGGAGCTCCGTAAAATGTGAGTCCGTCCTTTGCCGTTTGCTAAATAACTTTGCCGTTTGGCAAATGACTTTTCATATTCAACAGAAACCATACCAGACACGCAATAACATCTTATTGTGTCCTCGTCTACACGTAATCTAACCAGAAGAATTACAATAAATGCCGGAATTCTGGCATTCATTCGACCAGACTTTTTTTGCTGCTAACATTTATCAGTTTCTGATGAAATCTCTGTTTGTCTGATATAATTTTGTTTGTACCATATTCTTACAAATAAATTTATTGATTGATCATTCTGAATACTGGTAATCTACTCTGAAAACATGACAACACATAAGTTTCTAAAATTATACATTTCATTTAGACAGAAAAATTCATCATAGACATAAAAACATCATATATTTTGAAACTTTTCATACAAATTATAAACTGTTCAGTGATGTGTAAACTTTAGCTATCTTTCGTAGAATAACAGTAACGCCCTAAAAGCTACAACCAGTGTAATTTGACCCGAGCTTAATTGCCACAGGACACCAATCCAGATAATGGAGAGTTATGACGGATCGCAGATGGGATTCAAACCGGCGATCCCACCACCGCGATCGGCGGAGGGCGGCAGGAGTCGTCAGTTCGGTGCGCACCACTGGGTTCAGCCAGCGCTCAAGGAAATGTGCGATGCAGTGGAAAAGAGAGTCGATTTGGTGTTGAAGCACGAGAACAGATGATAATAAAAGCTTTTAATGTTAAATTGTGTAATTCTTTAGAAAGCAAACACGAAAAGGTCATAAAAATAGCTTCTAAAAAAAGCTAGCGAAAGCATTATTTGTACATCTTGTTCTATCAATTTATTACATTGCTATATTTTGCCATTGATTAAATTTATTTTAATCTGAGTCATATCTAAAATAATGTTAAAATATAGGATTCCTCTTTTACATTTGTTTAGTGAATTTGCAATAAGATGATAATGATTTTTTATGTATCTGAAACATTACTATACTTTTTAATGAAACCAATAGAAAATCTATTTGGAATCCACACACACGCCTGCCATTATGTCCGTTAATTCAAAAAGTTGTTTAAATAATTTGTAAGTTTTTACCGCTCCCAGATAAGGAAAATTATACAAAGGATTTGACACAAAGTTTTTTATTATTAACACACAATTATATAAAGTCTTAGAATATAATCATTTCATTAAGTATTAACTCAATAGCCATAATAAAAACAGGTATATCAGCTGTACAAACACCCATCAAATAAAAGAGAACTTATTTTAATTAACATAGCCAATAATAGATGGCGCTGTACATTTTTTGCTTTGAGGAATCGTATTGCCGAAGATTTATAAGCTTACCGTAAATGACTACCTATTGATAGATCCTTCTAGAACTTGAACTGTTAAATACAAAAATGGCACGACAATCCCGGAATCAAGTATGGAGGTCTGACCAATCATTGGGGGGCAAGGAAGAGAAATATAAATACATATTCTGTTTGACCATGTGACCAAAAACTAAAGTTTCTGACTAAAAGTCTTAGAATTCAATGCAGACAGTGACAAAAAGGTAAAGAAAAGTGTTTAAGGGTGAACGTAATATTAGTGGGAATGTTGATTACCGATAATTTTACATCCATTATGCAGTTAATGCTGTTTATAAAAAAATATCTATTTTTGGCCGCTTGGGGCGCTTTTGTTGTTGTTTGTTGATGAAATAATTACAGGTTATATTTGTAATATAAAAGTGTGTATGAGAGAATATCTTGCATTTTTACTGAAGGAGCTTATAACCTAGAATTTAATTGTTAGAGTATTACTAATTATTTTTGGATAGTTTCACTACTTGAGTGAGATTTTCTTCAATTTTATTTTTTTGTGTCAATTTTGTATTTAATATTACAGTTTTAGAAAAAAATAACTTTGTACATAACAGATTCGACGAAAGATTTCCTGAGAAGAACACTCAGGACATCAGTAAAAGATATTCAGAAGCATTATTACGGCGAAACCAAACTTCTTTTGTTTAACTAACTTCTATTCTTGTTTTCTCCCCATCGTGAAGTATAGCTTCCCAGGTCTTAATAGCCTGCATCAGAATCGTCACCCTTTTCGCCTGCGCAGCTTCAAATAAACGCGGGATTTCAGAACGCTGCTCTGATATGTACTCGCGCATAGACGACAACTTGCTTTTCCACCTGGTTTTAGAAAAAGATAAAATTTTAAATTTGGATTTGTTTTAGTATATAAATGGTGCAGATTAAAAGCCCGTAAAGGAGGAGGGTCAATAAGGCGGGGTATCGGCCCCTTTCATTTTTGACCTAAAAATTACAAAAAAAATCTTTTAATAAATTTTTAACACATAAAAAATATATTTTTAGCTCAAAAATAATATAACCTATCAAAACTCTGTACTCTAAGCAGCTCCGCAATTAAAATATTGGGTATGAAGTCATATATGATGTTCTGCTTCTTGGGGGGTGGGGTGGTTCCATTTGGAGTGGAATCGATTTTTTAGTCCATATAATAAGATAAAAAAATTTTTTTTGGAATTTTTAGGTCAAAAATTAAAGGGGCCGAAAATCCGCCTTATTGACCCTCCTCCTTTCTTCTCAATATATTTTTATTGTATGATCGTTACAGTAAGAACGTTAACAGGCAAGAGAAGATGACGCGATATAAATGTATAGCTTAAAGTTACGCCTGATTCAATATAATAGCAACACGCTAAACTAACAAACCAAATTAAATTTTAATTTATTTCAAGGAAAACTATTTTCTTAATTTTATTTAAATATCTCTTTAATTTTAAATTTTAAACTTAACATAGAAATTGACTTTATAAACTATAATCATGACTATCTTTCTAAAGTGCACAGATTACATAATGAAAAAAAATCCATGTATCAAAATGACAAAGATACTAATTTTAATTGTCGCTGTTTTCGTTCCTGACACTAAAGCATATATTCAGTTCCTTCAGCCATTGATTGTTGACGTAAACAAACTTAGAATATTTCACCAAAACATTGCTGGTATCTATGGCAAGTTAGATTTATTAGAAATGACATTATTAGAATTTAATAAAAATAATAAAGATCTTGATATTCTTTGTTTTAGCGAAACTTTTATTAAAGAAGGTATGGAACAAAACGTTTCTTTAAACAACTATAAATTAGTTGCATCTTATTGCCGTGATAGTGGTAGGGGTGGTTCTTGTATATTTGTCAAAAAGGCGATGGAAACAAAACTTTTGGCTATGGTGTCGAATTTGGCTGCAAGATCTTATTTTGAATGTTGAGGGGTTGAGGCGATAGGCCTTAACCTTATAGTTGTGGTTATATACAGAGTACCGAAGCAAATCAAGTCTCATATTGGTGTTTTTCTACACAAACTTAATAATCTCTTACAAGAACTGACAAGTAAATTTCAGGGGAAAAGGATTGTTATTTGCGACGATTGGAATATAGATACTTTAAAAACAAATTCCGCTTCACAAGAACTTTTAAGCGTTCTAGAGCAATTCAACTTTGAGATACATATCAAAACACCGACAAGGCTAAACTCATGTATTGATTTGATTGCAAGCAACCAAAAGAGTATAGAATCCGAAGTTCATAGTCTTATGTTATCTGATCATGACAAAGCACAAACAGTCGCACTCAAAATGTAAAAGACCAGGGCTTTCATGAATTGGTTTGAGTATAAAAGAGATTTTTGTCCTGATAATTTGAATAAATTTACTGAATGTATGTCTGCTCTTTCTTTTCCAGATGTTTTAAAAAGTGACACTGTAAAGAACGCTTTTGATTCTTTTTATGATACAATTACCTTGTTTTATAATCTTTGTTTTCCCGTTATTAAGATAAAAAACTCAAACCGACCTTCTAAAGTAAAATGGATGACAAACGGTCTAAAAAAGTCATGTATCACTAAACGTAAGCTCCACTCTAAATATGTGAAATCAAGCGTAAACAAAGTTCTCAATAAACAGTACTTTAAAGATTACAATCTTATGTTAAAAAAATGTATGCAGACAGCTCAAAAAATTAGCAATGACAAGTACTTTAAAAAACATGGAAAAAATCCTAAAGCGATCTGGAACAGAATTACGCTATTAATAAGTTGAAGATTAACAATGATATCAAATCAATAAGAATTAATAATAAGATCATAACTAACCCTCAAGAAATAAGTGATATTTTTAATAATCACTTCATTAATCGCACAAATAAACAGAATAGTATTGATGGTAATAATACTTCAAAATCAAATACACTATCTTTCACAAATCCTAAAACAATTTATCTCAAACCTGTAGATGAAAATGAAATCATCAAAATTATTAAATCTCTTAAAAATAGCAAATCCTGTGGGTATGATGAAATCACTACTCATGTCATAAAACACTGTGCTGGTCTTTTCGCTCGACCGCTTGCTCACATAATTAATTTATCATTCTCTCTTGCACAGTATCTGGACCAATTAAAATTCTCTGTAATAAAGCCACTTTATAAGAAAGGAGACACTCAAGATCCAAACAATTACAGACCAATTACACTTGTTCCAATCCTGGCAAAAGTAATTGAAAAGGCTATGTGTATACGATTGAATAATTTTCTTTTAAAATGTAATATTCTGCATCCAAATCAGTATGGTTTTCGAAAGGGAAGTTCTACAACTTTGGCATGTTTTGAATTAGTAAAGGTCGTTTCCGAGAGCATAAATAGAGGTACACCGATGTCAGCTATCTTTCTCGACATGACTAAGGCTTTTGATTTCGTTAATCATGAAAAGCTCCTACATAAGCTTGAATGTTATGGCATACGAGGTAAAGCATATGACTGGATAAAGTCTTATTTATCAAACCGAAAACAATGTACGGAAACCACTAAATTAATTTTAAAGGGAAACACTATTGAAATATAAATCTCAATTTCAACCTAATAACTGTGGTGTTCCACAAGGCGGGATCCTTGCGCCAATACTGTTTCTGATATATATAAACGACCTCCCTAATGCAACACCTCAAAAAACAATACTTTTTGCAGATGATACAACTGTTTTGATAAAATGTGACAACAAAGATAACATTGAAAATAATATAAACAATTCATTGAAAGATATTATTAACTGGTTAAAACTTAACGACTTGCAAATTAATTTAAAAAAAACTAAAATATTGACATTTCAGTCCTACAATTCTAATGCACAAAATATTCAAATCCGTTATGATAATAATTTATTAGAGCAAGTTGAAAATATACAATTTTTGGGAATCAACATTGACAAACATTTAAATTGGAAGGAGCATATAAACCAAATTTGTAAAAAGCTCAATCGTTTCGTCTTTGCCTTGAGAAAATTGAGACAGACCGTTTCCATGGAAGCAGCACTATCAGCCTATTTTGGTAACGTTTCGTCTGTAATCAGCTACGGTCTCTTATTATGGGGAAATTCCGTTGACAGTTGTAGCGTTTTTAAAATACAAAAAAAGTGTCTACGGGCTATGTGTAATGCATGGTATTTGGATAGCTGTTTGCCCTTATTTAAGAAACTTTACATACTACCATTGCCGTGTATGTATATTGAAGCAGCGTGTTGTTTTGTCAAGGACCATCCAGAACATTTCAAACTTTATTCTAATGTTTCTAGACGACATGTTAGAGCTCATGTGAGAGCATTGGACCGGACTTCCAAAGGTTACGCGTTCGATTCCCGCCTGAGAATTCACTTGTGAGCAGTCGATTTTTTTCAGTATTTTTCTATTAAAATAATTTATCTTTAACGATTACATTGAAAAAATGGAAAAAATATATATATTTATAAATAGAAAGCAAAACTCACATAGCGTCCTGTTTTTCCCAGAATTCCAACTCCTTTTCAACTCTGGAGTAGTCGGCTTGTCGCGCCCCCAGCGTGTCCAGCATTTGGCTGATCTTTGCCTGCTCGCTGCTCCAGGCAGCTGCCTCTGCCACTTCGCTTGACAACTCCTCCTCCACTGCCTGCCTCTCTCTCAGAATCTTCGATTTCAGTTCTTCTATTTTAGCGCGCGTTTCTTCCTGTATTTTTAAGACGATGTTTAATACAGTAAAAGTTCCTTATTCACATTTTCATTATTCAGAAAGAGATTCAGTGTCATTTATTAACCAAGTGGACTAATGTCAAACGAAATCAAATCTTACCGTAACTATATAAAAGCGAGTTTAAAAAAATATTAAGCAAGCGTAATAGGGTACTTCTATTTCCGTATTACATCGACGAGGATCGAACTGGGTCCGCTTGAAAAGAGGACATATAACTTGAAAAATCTAAGTGAAGGTTTACGTGTAGCAAATAAACTTTTTGACTTCTTCATGAATATTGATCGATTTATACAAAGGAGCCTTATTTGTAAAAGGCAAATTATTAATGCTACATCTCAATATCAATCTATAATCACAAATTTTTTGTTTGTCTGTCCGCTCTTTTTCCATTGTATATGCGTTACCATAGCAACGCGTTAACCGCAAGTAGTTCGTCTACCGGACGCTAGATGGCGCTAAAGAAAAAATATTTAATAATAAAAAAAAATTAAAGAATTTTGTCCACCCGTGCGAAGCCGGGACGGGCCGCTAGTTTAAATAAAAAGACACTTTAAAAGCGGCAAAACAAGATAGAATTATCTAACTCTTTAAAACCTTGCTTGGCGATTCATATTAATTGCGAATTCCGAATAAATTGATTTTATTTTGATAAACATTAGTTTTATTTTGGAACCTTGGAACGCATCTCCTATGATTTCATACTATTTATCATTCCATCCCGCCTAGCATACGCAACATGACAAAATTTTGTCGATCCGTTTGATTTTTCCGTTTGATCCGAAAAGATTTTTGTCCACAAACTCTAACATAGCAATAGCGTTTTGTCGACATTTTAACCGATATTGTCGACATATTTCTCGTCCATGCGTTTGTACGTAGAGGAGACGACAAGTGGTTCGAGTGCTATTTCGATTGAAGCGATGGTGGTGTGTGTATGTAAATAATAGTGTAATATAAATATATTGTAATTATGTACTGAAAGTATATTAAGGGCGAACGATACTTAAACATATGTTTTATACTTATATACATATGTTATAAGTACCCGCTACCTTCGGGTAAAACAACCCTTTAAATAATCACCCGCGGGGGTGAGGTCCCAGGATCGGTTATGGCCCAATCGATGTCTTGGCAATTTATTATTTGTTTCATTAAAACATCAATATCATTATAGACCTTTTGGTGCAACAGTAGCAATCCTGCTTTTCGCATTGGTGGTCCTGGGTACGAATCCCAGAAGGGGCAGATGTTCGAATGATGAATACGAGCATTTGTACCCGACTTATTGGTGTTTATATATATATATATATAAACACCCATAGCAACTTGACGAGTTTTTATCGTCATGTAGATTCATGGGGAGAGTCCCATATAATGAATCCATTGTTCTCCCAAATGGAATGGGAATCTATTCTTAATGCATTCCCCGTAGTATAAAGAATAGACGACACCTCGGTGACGTCATAAGCGAAAAGCAAGAAAAGTGGAGTACAACATGATCGATTCCTCAGAATTCCTTAGCATATTGAAATGCGTCGACGATGATGAAGGTCTCCACCAACACTTTTGTACAGGACCGCACTCGTCCAATGTCCAATATGAACAGACACTTGTGTCAAGCTGCTCACCGTCCTCAGCGCGAGTTTGCGCGCATGCTCCTCCCGTTGCCTCGTGGAGTGCGCCTTCTTGGCCGAGAGCGCGGCGTACACGCCCTTCAGCGTCTCCACCGCGCGTGACATGGTCGCCGCGCACTCCGCTCCCATCAACTCCCTGCGTTTAACACAAACATCGAATTACGATTAAAATATACGTACGAGTGGCTTAAAAAACAATAGGTGTGCGCAAGGTGACTCCGGAAAGAGATTAAAGTTACTCTACAAAAGCTCGAAGGACCATAATGTAGGGTGTCCTACATTAAGATGAAATAATTGATAATAACTGTTAGTATGATATGATAAATGATATCAACCTATTCCAGCGAATGCGTAATAAGCACTAATTTATTGTACAAATTGCATTTCTTATAATACTTACAAAATGCTTACTTAAACCTTAAAACTAGTATGATGACTAGTACAATAAGTACTGGTTAATCTCATTTAATCCGTATCAAGTTATCGTGGAATAAAAAGTCGCATTTAAAAACAGTGCCGTCTAGTGACACCCGAAAGAAGCGAAGTTTTAACGTGAAAGCGAGACAAAAGGCCACGCACACTGAGGTGGGGGAGGCAGCTGGCATTATATATACAGGCGGTCCTCGTCTTACGTCGTTTCGATTTACGTCATTTCAAGTTATGTCGAACAATGTTTTTACTCTATTCCTCAAGCATACGTCAATTGTTTCGATTTCCGGCATAGGAGAATTCACTTGTCGCGAGGTCAATTTCCGTGGTGCCGGCGGGGCGCGTTGTCGGCGAGCGGGGATTACCCCGCACATGCTGCTGATCTTGTTTAGTTAGCTCAGGGACAACGGACAATCAAGACGTAATATGTTTTAAAATCAATAACACACAAATACCAAAAATAACTAGAAATTTTATAAGTACATCTAATTATTTTAAGAACTTACTTTTGATAATAAAGTGTGTATATCCTTTGTTATAAATGCATTTTCTTTTATTTTGAGTCTGTGTGGATCCTAACCCTTGAGTTTTACATGTAAACATATGAAAAAATAAGTCTCGTCTTACGTCGTTTCGATTTACGTCGCGTATTTCGAGAACCTAACGTGCCGTAAGTACAAGGACTGCCTGTAATGTGTAACGGTACTAAATCGGACGCTCTCGTGTAGCGGTAAAATCTGACGCTTAGCATGGATAGTGGCTGCGCGGCGAGCTCCTATGTGCGTGCGGCCCGAATGTCCCTACAGAAGCTTCGCTTCAAGACCGCAGTGTGCACAGGCCCTTAAAGCAACAGCTGATAGTAAAACATAAACGGTGCACTGACTTTTCGTCGATAACGAGAGGCGCCAGGTCAGGTTGCTGCGAAGACAGTTGTATCAGCTCGTGCTTGTATTCCATACAGCTGTCCAGAGTCTTCCTTTGCCATATCGCCAGCTCTGTCTCCTTGTTTTTGAGCATCTGTACGAAACGCATCAACACTATTAATTCTAGGCAGATTCTCATCTCAATTGAAATTAGGAACAAATCTTTGTTTTCTAGCGAGAATTTCGAAAGAGGAAGTAACGGCCCCTAACATACCTTATCATTTGTGCGATTAACTGATATTGTATTGTATTTTTAATAAACAGGGTCATTATATAAACACCATCCAAATTTTTCTATGCGTTAGATATCATTCAAACACTTTATTTATGAAAAAAAATAGGAAGCTAAAATTTTTGCAGAATAATATTTTATCCGATCGAATTATGATAACAGCTGGTTAGGTCAAATGTTACTACAGTTCAAACATCGCCCGAAACTTTTTGAAAGAAACAGCGTCCCACCTCGCTGCAGTTGCGCAGCGAAATCAGTCACCCGGGAACCTCCCGCGACGCAGAACAATAAGTTAAGGTAAATTAAAGACAATGTTCGTAAACGTGCAAGACTGTGTTTAGAGAAATCGTGAACACTTTGAAGTGAAGTGATTGTTTTAAAACTTCATGTAAGTGTATTTGATTGTTTTATGTGGTTTTTTTATTTATTTAACCTATCGTGTAAAATGGACAAAAATAAACGCTTTTTACTTTAACGCTTTCCTCCGACTTCGGTTTACTTTTACGTTCAACTTTATCTGTTATTTAAAGTGTTATCGATTAATAACGTTCTAGTTAAAAAACAACCCATACCTTCTGGAATTTGACGGACCTAAGTCCGTAAATATATGAAACAACTTATGAAAATCATTGTCATATATTAATGAAATACCGGGGGGTTGTGTAATCATCTGCTACAACACCGTGCGTAACGTTATTGTGACCACAGACGTAGTTTTATTGTGGATAACTTTGTATAGCCTTAACTTAATATTTTAGTACTGGGTGATATTATAAGAAAAAATGCTTGTTTCGTTATTTACTTCGAATAATATAATATATAAATATGGATGGTGTTTTCAAAATTTCCGTTTATATATTTTTTTCTGTGTTGTTACAAAACATATAATAACTATTATGTGTAGAATGTTAACACAATACAAAAGATTGCAAATGCTGTGTACGCCTATAATAAGTATGTATTTAAGAAGCAATGTAAATATATTTACTATATATATTGATGAATATATTCTGTAAATATATAAATAAGAAACGTGCCCCATAAAATATTGGTAAGTATCTGCAAACCATTACTGCAGTTGAAAACTAGTCAAAACTGGAGTACATGAGTCATCAAAAATAGGAGATTTACTCAACATTACGAAATTGGGTAATTTATACCATTGCTGTTTACGACGTCGAAATGTATACACTGTGTTTCGGAAACAAATATTTGACATAATTTTGTTTTCGTAGAAATAAAGTAACTACACTTTTTTCTTGCCTTTATTTTCAGAAAACCAAAAAAGGTTTAAGAGTTATCATGTCAAACTGACGTTTCTCTGACTGAGACAAAGGATTAAAGACTGCTTGTGTAAGAAACAAATGCAAAATCTATATAGAAATAAATATCAACGTTTGTGTGTTTGTTTGTTCTCTATTTGTTTCAAAACCATTGATCAGATTGTGATGAAACTTAAGTTGTTGGGTGCCTACCAGAGAAGGTTTAGCAAAAAGAGCATTGCAAAGCATGACGGGTGCATCTCGTTAAACAAAAATTATAAAAAAATCTATGAAATTTTAGCCATATTTTTAAACGAGTCAATTTAAAAAAAGGGTTTGAAAAAATGAAACGAGCTTCGCACAGTTGAAGGTTACCGACCGTCTCGAGCTGCTTCGCCAGCGCGCGCTTGGAGTCTTTCACCCGAAGGGCGTATTCCACCTCGTCCAGGAGACGAGCTCGCTCGGCCACAGTCAGTGGCTGCTCCTCCAATTCGCGCTGCAGTTGCTCACTCTCCACACTTGACCAAATATAACCCATTTATTTATATAAAGAAAACATACAATCTTATAATAGTAAAGCTTAATGAAAATGTCTACAATGAGACCTGAAGTTTCATTTAAGATTATAAAATTAAGTATGAATTATCTAGACCCGTAATTAATAAATCAGAATGGATCATGTGGTGTCCTCGATTACTGTCAGGGTATCCATTAAATGACAGCAGTCAGTAGTTTCACCAAGCAGCACACGCACGACCGCACCGGCCGACGGTTGAGCGAGCAATGCCCCTCTACCGCTGTAGGCCGTGCGTACGGGCGTGTGTCGCTTGCACTTTATTAATACGTCACAGATCATATCTTTATTTGTATGCATGAATATTATACAATAATCGCCACAACGGATGTCGTAAGTACTATTCTTGTTTTCTAGACGTGCGTGCGTGCGTGTGTGTGTGTGTGTGTGCCAATATTCCTTTTGACACACACACATGCGGCTGGCCCTGGCCTGGCCAGGGGCCTATACAGTGAACGAGAGCGACTCACGTGGCACGCTCGATGTCCGCGTCCAGTTGCGGCACTTGCAGCGCCAGGTCCTGCGCCCGCTCCCGCTCCCTTGCGGCCTCCACCCGCAGCGCCCTGCGCTCGGCCGTGACTTGGCGCACCCCCGCCGCCAAACAGTCGTGCAGCTCGCACACGCGCGCCTCCTCCGCCCGGGCGGCGGCCTCCACCTCGTCCTCCAGGCACGACTCGTACTCTGCGTTTTATTTCAAATCTGATAATCTGGTCAACGCCAACATAAGCGGCGACGGATTCATTTAAAAGAAACATACAGTCTCATATTACTAGTTGTAGGATTCAGGGATGGGTATAGTACAAATCAGGTTAGTGGAAGTGAAAGATGGCGTACGCAATTTAACAGAAACATGTATTATACTTCGACACTCGTTTACAAGATACGTATGCCGCGACGACTAGTCGACGTACTAAACTAAATATAAAGTAATAGGCAACACATACCGTGTCCCTAAACCAACACATACCGTGTCCCTACACCAACACATACCGTGTCCCTACACCAACACATACCGTGTCCCTACACCAACACATACCGTGTCCCTACACCAACACATACCGTGTCCCTACACCAACACATACCGTTTCCCTACACCAACACATACCGTGTCCCTACACCAATACATACCGTGTCCCTACACCAACACATACCGTGTCCCTACACCAATACATACCGTGTCCCTAAACCAACACATACCGTGTCCCTACACCAACACATACCGTGTCCCTACACCAACACATACCGTGTCCGTACACTAGTCAAAAGCTGCTGAAATAGGACTAGGTTACGTGTAAGTAAAAGCAGTAGTTCGTGGTAACATATTATATTGTCAGATGTTAAACCACAAAAGAGAAATTATTATACATTACATTTTATTCAACTAAGCTTGTGACGGTCATCAGCGACATACGTCTTGTTGCAGAGCGCTACACTAAACTCTGATTTTTTTATTCCGTGGAATTCTGACATGTCATAATTTGACGTTTCAGAAGTAAGAAACATTATTTTATACAAGCTAATATATGATAACGTATTTTGTTCTAAAGAAATACTAAGTCAATCTTAAAATTGTCAATAGATTTTTTTACCCTAATAGATATTGCATTTTTAGTATTATGTTTTATACTACGGTGTTTACGGCTTGCGTATTTGAATTTTAAATGCTTCAGTATTATTATTTATTATATTTATATTGCAATATAATAAAAAAATAATTTATTAATAATCAAAAATATAAACTTATAATTTTGAACCAATGGTTTGTAATATATGAAAACCATCAGAGTGATACCGACAACATTTTTTTTACCACAGAAAAAAATATTGTAGCTGTGTGAAGCAATTTTAAAATTATGCTTTCTATGTTGTAATAAATGGTTTATTACAGGTATTGTAATTTCATGTATATGAAATACAGATGCCAAGTTCTGCATTTTATTTATTTTGAAATTCTTACCACAGCAACAAGAAGCTTTTTTTTCTGGTAATCTGGTAAATGGTAGCAAGAAACGTCAGATTTCCACAGAATAAAAAATCAGAGTTTAAGTCACTGAACAAGTGTAAAGTTCGGCTATACTACACTAGAATAAATTGCTTCAAATATAATAATTGGACAGTTAAATAGTATAATAGTAAAAATATTTATACATAACTGATACTCACTCTTTATAATCTGTTGTAATTCCAAAATCTTCTCCTCGTCATTACCGAGTAGCAATTTTAAATTCTGCAAATATTCCTCATTCAGATCTTGAAATTCATAAACCGGATTTTGAAACCTACGAAATTAATTTGATAAGAATGTATGCCATTATTTGGAAGTAAAATTTTATATATTTCAATGCTATCTTATAAGATAAATTAAAATAATAGAAAAATACTAGAAAAAATCGACTCGGCTTACTAGAGAATTCTCAGGCGGGAAACGAACCCGCAACCTTTTTTTGAGCTACCGGCCTTGTGAACACTCGTCGAAATTTTCTGGTACCTTTCTAATTTTACTCTGTAGGCCTGAGATTTCACTTGTGAGCCGAGTAGATTTTAATCTATTACAATAATTTAAAATTTTAGTACATAATTAAATTTTCACTTAATCATTAGTAAATTTAACTTTTGCAACTCCGCAAATAGGACCAAACCCACACGAATAAAATACAAGGATTTGCATAAATATGTGGTACCACACCTGACCCAACATTTGTTCAGGTAATCACGTCGCAGACATGCGAGCTCATCTTTTTCGACGTACAGCAGTTCTTCCAACACTGGCATTTCCTACATGATAAAGAAACATAAATAAATCAAAATTATTTGATTACTGTAACTATTTTTATTTATAAACTAGCGGCCCGTCCCGGCTTCGCACGGGTGGATAAAGTTCTTTTTCTTTTTCTAGCATTAAATATAGCCTATGTTACTCAACGTGAATGTAGCTTTCCAATGGTCAAAGAATTTTAGAAATCGGCTTAGTAGTTTTTGAGTTTATTCATTGCAAACATACACAAATATAAATCTTTCCTCTGACTTTGGGAGAAAAAATAGACGCAATCTATACCGATTTTAGTGAAGCTTTCGATAAGGTGGCTCATGCATTACTAATACAGGGCTATACTACACGGGCGGTTCTCCCGCCGCGGGAATCCGCTCGACAAAGCTCCTGCTAACCAGCAAACTACACGGGACGCGGTTTACCGCTGTGTTTTGTGTTCATTTTAACATGGATCCGCCAATGATAATTGAGCTTGCAGCTCTTATATTATTAGAATTATTAAAAAATAAAGTAAACCGCAATGTTTGGGTGGGACCAGTGTTAAGTAACCGTTTAACTTCGGGAATATTTCAATGTTTAGTGCACACCGTGATATGACGAATGACGCAATAGCGGATAACCGCCCGTGTAGTTTTAAACGGCGGTCGTATTTCTCCCGCCTGCAAACCGCGGCGGGAAACCGCGCAGTGTAGTTTGTAGCATACCTCGTCCATATATAATTGAGTCTAGTGCGGTTCAGAAGCGGATTCCCGCGGCGTAAGAACCGCTCGTGTAGTATAGCCCATATTAACTAAACACTATTTTTGGCATACACGGATCCTTCTCGAATTAAGTTTTCATCTTACTTGTATGATCGTACTAAGCGAATTATAGGAAATGGTTTTAACTAGAAAGAGATTCATCCATCCTCAGGAGTTCTACAGGGCTCACCTCTCTATATGATTCTGTTTTTTATGTTCATGGACGCTGTATTTTTAACTCTGAATTTGAACTTAAAGCAGATGATTTAAAGTTATCAAAGGCAGCTCAAAACTGTGCCAATCAGATGACACTTCACGAGGACGTAGATAGGGTTACGGAAGGGTGTCGACTAAATGGTATGACTTTAAATGCAAATAAATGTTATCACACAAAATTTTCTCATAATCATAAACTTTCTAACAGTTACAATATAAATGGAATAGTTTTGAACAAAGCGGACCTAGTCGGATACCAAGGTATTGCTCCTGATTCTGAAATAAGATTTACAAATCATATAGGATTTAAAGCTCTAATGTATGCAGTCAAGAAAAAATTTAATAAAATTGTTATTCTTTCAGATAGCAAAAGTGCTTTACAGCATTTGGTTCGCTGCGCCTCTGGTCTCAGAGGTGTAACGATAGCCTATGATATTCTTAAAGTTATTCATACATTAAACAACACAAATGTTAAGCTGATGTTGCAATTGGTTCGGGCTCATATTGGCATTGTAGGAAACGAGAAAGCGGACCTTGTGTCGAGACAGGCAGCAAGTGTTGGTAATGTGTTCGAATACTTGCCTAACTATTCTGAATGTGTTCCTAAATATAAAAACATATGTTTTAATATAAGGAAACAGCATTTTGATACAATTTCTAGTGACAAAGAGATATGGTATAAGTCTATACAAGGATAACCTACTCGCGTCCCTTGGTTTGACGATAGTAAGCTCAATAGAAACTATATCAAAATTTCACTACGCCTTCGTTCAGGATACTATCCATCGGCAAAGTTTGCATTCTTAATGAAAAAGACTAATTCACCTAATTGCATCGCTTGTGACAAAATAGAAGATGTACAACATATGCTAATGGACTGTGTCAAGAACAGGGCCGAGAGGGAGTCACTGTTTGAGGAGTTTCATCTAAATATTAGAAATGAAGGTTTGGTACAAAACATCTTGGCAGAACCGAAATCTGATGTAGCTAAAAAATTATGTGCCCTAGTGAAACTGATCGAACAGTTACACCTTTTCGTCTACATAATACTGTTGTATCAGATTTCTAAGACATCTGATATGTTATTGAGAAGATACGATGGGGCTGACGTATCCATGTGGATAAAAGCTCAAATTAATAAAGAGAAAAAAATCACATAGGACTTTGCTTTTGGTCGAGTGTTTGTCACAACGTATTATTCTGAAATTTTCGTTTATTATAGTTTTTTTAGGTCATATATTCCTGTAGAATTATTGTTTTTGTGTACGCTTTACTAGCAGTGGTGTTTGTTTATTGTGCATGTAAGTAGTTAACCGTTAATTCTTAACTGCGAGCCATATGCTCAATTATCTCCTCCAATGTTTAGCCAAACCTCACAAATTGAAGTTGATGTAAACAATGTCAGCTCTAGAAAACGAGCCCCTACAGACTTAAATGCACCTCAACCACCTAAAAAAAACTCATCACAATCCTCTCCCTCAATTCAGTCTACCTACACCAAACCTGAATTCTTAAATAATAAGATCAAATGTACAGCCCAAGACAAAGCTCCTTTTGTAGTTCACATTAATTAATTAATAAGTGATCCATCCTCTGGTACCGCATTACATCCTATCAAATTTGGTCATTTCTTGTTTCGCAATAAGATTAAAAAAGTAGTGTGTGATGGTGTCAAACTCCTTGGTAGAAACTGAATTTCAGAAGAGTTTAAATCTTTCATAGATGCTAATGCTGTTCTAGGAAAGCTCTCGCTCCTGCCATCTGGCAGGATAGTTTTCTCATATCTATGAGACTATAATCCCTGACTATAGCAGTAGAGTGGACCCATGAGGAACTTTTACAATCTATAGAGGTACCTACAGGTTTTGGGACAATTTTTAAAACACGCAATTTTAATAGGAAAATTGTTGTAGATGGAACCGCAATGTAGATACCAACACAAAAAGTAGTTTCTCACATTTACAGGTCAAAAGCTACCATTACATATCTACTGTTTCTATACGTCACTCCCGATTGAAACCTACATATTACCTACCATTCAGTGTAGATCACAAGTCAAGTGCCCAGCCTCATGAAGGTGCTTCATGTCAAAAAAGTACTCCCACCTGATTTTATTGTACAGGTCACCATAGATGAAATGATTCTTCTTGCCCAGAACAGTCCACACAGAAACAAATAAAACTAGTCATGTCCCAATTAGGTAATAGTTTGCCCTCAACCTCATACAGGAAAACAGTTACAACCCATAAACAGCCCCATATGCCTGCCTCCATCCCAGGATTTGACCTTCAGGCCCATAGAGAGATAGGTGCGACCCCTAGATCCCAGCTGGATTACGGCTGTGCTATTCTTAATGATAAACCGGACTCGACCTTATTTACCTATTACTGAGAACCACTATCAATATTCTTGACAGTTTTAGTGACATAGAATTACCGAACAATATCCGAAACAAACTGTTTAAGCTTCTTCAAGTCGGTCACGATGGCGCCAATAATTCTGCAATGGAACTGTCGGAGCAGTAAAAATAAAAATATGGAAATAGTATTTTTAATCCAAAAATATTCCCCCATTATTTTTTCCGTCCAGGAGATGCGAATAAAGACTAGATTCATTTTCTGGGTTTCAGGCTTTTCGTGTCTCCGAGATGACAGGAGTGATGGGCATGCAGGTGCTCCATTACTTGTATTTAAAAAAAAAAGTCTTTACAAAACTTCCGCTCCCTCCCCGTACTGAAAGTATTAATGCAGTTCAATTGAGAGCCTTCAATATCTCCTTTCTACTATACCCCCATTTGTTATTTTTGGTGATTTTAACATCCATCACACTTCTTGTGTTCAATCAATCAAAATCAATGGGTTCTTACTACTGTGACAGCCTCCCTTCATTTTTCTTGGGCTTGTGTGATGATCTGATGATTTCGACATCTGCCTACTCAATTCTACCTACATCCCATGGAAGTGATCACTTCCTAATATTGATTTCAATGTCAGAGTCCTGTTTTCCTAATACACTCGAATAATGTAACAAAAGCAGATTGGCCCCTATTTCGGTCTACATTTGACAGAGAAATCGATTCCATTCCAAATGTCGATATTAATATTGCTCTCACAGTCCACTCACATTTTAAGGACTCGATTTTGTTGGCCGCTAGTAGATCCATTCCAGACAAAAATTTCTTTCAGCACAAATCACCTTCCCTCTCTTGATGAGATTCTGAGTGCACCAATATTTGTAAAGAACGAAATCAATGGCAGAGGCTAACTAAATAAAATTCCGCGAAACATTAGCTATGGCATAAATTACTATAATAGAAAAATACTAGAATAAATCGACTCGGGTCACAAGTGAATTCTCAGGCGGAAATCGAACCCGCAACCTTTGGAAATCCGATCCAATGCTCTCCCAATTGAGCTACCGAGCCTTGCGAACACTCGTCGAAAATTTCTAGTACCTTCCTGATTTTTACGCTGTAGGCCAGCGTTGTTTCATCAATGAGAGGAACATCCTCTCGTATTCGAAAGAAACATTTTTACAAATGTTTTTGTCAATCGATTAAGATGAAACGGCCATTTAAGTTTTATAATTTTTATATATTTTATGCATTTTCAATGCGATCTTATAAGATAAATTATTAAAAAGTTTCTTTCGAATACGAGAGGATATTCCTCTCATTGATGAAACAACGCTGGCCTACAGCGTAAAAATCAGGAAGGTACTAAAAAATTTCGACGAGTGTTCGCAAGGCTCGGTAGCTCATTTGGGAGAGCATTGGACCGGATTTCCAAAGGTTGCGGGTTCGATTCCCGCCTGAGAATTCACTCGTGACCCGAGTCGATTTATTCTAGTATTTTTCTATTATAGTCATTTATCTTATAAGATCGCATTGAAAATGCATAAAATATATAAAAATTATAAAACTTAAATGGCCGTTTCATCTTAATCGATTGACAAAAACATTTGTAAAAATCATAATCGACTCCAGGATGACAGGAGCTTATCACATAGCCCACATTGCTGGAAAATGTGAGAAAAATATTAATGCCCTTCGATCAGTATCAGGATCTTGGTGGGGTGCTCACCCATTCTCACAAAGACCCCTATACAATGCCCTGGTTCCTAGCCATTTGGATTATGGATCTTTCCTTATAGAGCCATGTTTAAATATGTCCCTCTACTCTTTGGACAAGTTACAGTCTAAGTGCCTCCGCACAATAGTCGGCGCTATGAAATCCTATCCTATAAACGCTCTTCAAGTGGAGACAAAACCTATGAGATACGTTATCTGAACGTTACACACGTGAACGTGTACACGTTATCTAAACATATCAGAAACCGCGTCTAAAATAAAAATATAAAATTGAAGTAGTGTCTTTCTCTTTGAACTTAACGCTCTATCCTGATTAGTCAAATTATTCTAGTGTGCATGTGCACTCATTGATAATTAGCGTGTACCAATAACACTCAAACATTAGCGGAAGCATGCATACATAGAGTATAAACGATTAGGACGAATGGTGGGGCGCGTCTTCGTGGATAACACACTTTGGGTTAGGCTAAACGGGGGGAGTGTAAGAAATACTATATTATAATAATTTGTTTAAGCCAGGTACTCACGATGTGGGTGACGAGGTCGAGCAGGTAGGCGATGAGTGCAAGCGCATGCGGGAACGCATGTAAGGTGTTGACCGTCTTCAGCCACGACTTGGACACCGTGCCTGGATATAACAGCCTCTTCGACAGATGTGGCAACTGCATACCATGTTTAATAAATAAATATATAACAAATTATTTTCAAAGCAAAATATTCTGCTCACAAGTTAATTCTCAGGCCTCGAACGATCACACTTTTCGTAAAGCTCTCGTCACGCATTACTCCCCAAGTCAAGCATGCGTAGAGAAGTTTTACTATAAAAACGACCACATCTCTGAGCCAAGAACATATAGTTATAAAAACTGATTCTGAGCACCCGGGTCTAAACAGATATTGAAAAAGCAACAGAGAGAAGAATTGTAAGACCCACCTTGGTGACATAGTTGTCGGTGTTGAGCTTGGCGTCGCGCGTAATGGCGGACAGCAGGGCTCCCGTGATGTCCACGAAGCGAGCGATGGTCAGTGGCCGGATGAGAGCCACGCTGTTCCCATCCGGGCCTCCAGAACGTTGGGTTAAAGCTTCCTGAACGCGCGTGTACTCAGCTCGCAGCCACCCTGCATTCGATAATGGCCTGTAACCGTTTAAACATATTTAACGCGTTCTGTAAGGGCCTTCTCACATTTAATAGTAAATGATATCAATCGATATGGAAGAATAATGAATTAATGACATTACAGTGCTAAATTATTACAGATTTTAAAAACTTATAATTTTACAAATTGTATGTGCTTACGAAACACGGCGACACCAACGCGACCTTGAAATTATGTTTACATAGAAAATTATGTATATATAATCGGAAATTAAAATATAACTCACAAGTAAGCCATTACTTAACCCTACCGAAACATCAGGATAAGAATCTAAATGTATTTACCATTTCCCACATGTTACATAAATACCTTGTCGTTTTGTTCTAAGAATACACTCTTAATAATATAGAATTAAAAACAAAAAAGTGTTTTGCGATTTTAATGCAAAAAACATGTATTTATTTATATTAATATATAAGGCATATAAAAGGAGCTTGTTTAAAACTTTCTTTTTTCATCCTTTTAAGAGTTTAAATTTATATTAGAAAGAAATACGACCGTTTGGTGTAACGGTAGCGATCCTGCCTTTCGCACCGACGGTCCTGGGTTCAAATCCCGGAAGGGGCAGCTGTTAATATGATGAATACGAGCATTTGTACCTGAGTCATGGGTGTTTTTATATATTTCCATGAATATTACATATTTATGTATCCCTGGTATCCATAACACAAGCCTTACAGTGCTTACTTTGGGCTAGGCTTATTGGTGTGAATGTAAAAAATATTTATTTATTATTTAAATACAAAAAAGTTCTTGTGAATTTGAATATTTTAACAAGAAAAATAAATAAAGGGAAGTAATTATCTTATTTACTTTATTTGATTAAAATGGAATAAAAAAATAATACCTTTGGTCTTTAGTAGTGACATAAGCAAGTGCTCTATCAAGTGATGTCTGCCAACCGCGACTAGAACGTTCTTCTGATGGAGTTCTCTACAAAAGCAACACATACAGAGCCTATATTAAGTAATTGTACTTTTAAAAAAGGTAATATGGTGAAAATTAAGCAACTTACGACAGGTGTAGTAGTTGGCCTGGCATGATAGTGACTGGAACGGAGAGGTGTCACAGAAGATTGGCCAAAACGTTCTGCTTGTTGTGATCGTGAGCGCTGAAATTCAATAACAATTAAAGTATAAAATTATATAATATTTATTAAGCGCACACTTCATATGATTCCAGATTTCACTAAATAATAATGAAGATATCACAAATGAGACTAAAAAAGCGAGAAAGAGATAGTTTTACCTATTACAGATTTAAAATACACTAAACATAAACTCAGAACCTTCAGATATTAAAGGTATAGATATAATTTTGCCTGTATTTTTTGTTTCAATTTATACATAGTAAATATTATTTGTAGGGTAGAAAATATTAAATGTGTAAAAATAAACACTAAGTCTAATAGGTACTTCAATTAGAATAAATACATACTTTGAATGTTCCATAAAAAGAAATAATTTGATTCTGCACAAAATTAAGCAAAGATACTTATCACACTCACTTGGTTTTTAGTGGCAGAGGCTTCTCTGCCCAAGTGGCTTAGACCAAATGTTCCTCGAGGTTCTGCACTGCTGGAGCGGTGCCCTGTGGTACTCGGTCTTCGTGCCTCTATTGAAAAGCGGTCAGCAGACCCCGGCCTGCGGGGCTTCGGCAATAATGAAGGCTTACCCTCCAACCTGAATTATTTGTTAAAACTTAGGTTAATTCATTTTCATGTTGGAGGACCTTTAAAATTATCATTATAGTAAAATCACTTCTACATTTCCTTAAGTGACAGACTGAAAAGAATTTGAATTAGAGAAACCAACAGAAAAACAAATTTTTGCTTTTGCAATTACAGAAGAATCTCACTATCCCAGTATTCCTTGTAGACCACCTTGTAGAAATATTGGTGCCACCAACTACTATAACTTTAAAAATAAAACCAAATACAGTATTTAATTGTTTCAATGCCTGCATAACATGAACTGAAGAAAACTGTGTATCTGCTAAAGATATTATAATTCTTGAAAACATGGATCATTAAACAAAGGCAAGTTGCACAAAAACAGACGGTAATTAGGGATTATTTTTAAACTATGTAATTAGAGATATGTTACAGTTATAAAAAAAACATTCAGAAAATGAACATTAATTCACTGTATTCACTTTATGAAAGGCTTAACTTTATTTATTATTTCTATACAATCCACATTTGTTGTGTCTGTACATAATATTTATATCCACACTTGTACATTCTAACAATATTTATTGTAAGTTCCTGATTATACTAAATAAATTGGAATGAAGAAAGTTCTTGATAGAAGAAAATATAAACCTTAAAAAATGAGACTAACAATTCGACATATACAAAAACTTATAGGCAATTATAAATAAATGAGGTCACTATGTTTAATTATGATGCAGAAATTACGACCATTATTCGTAATTTCTACATAACAGCAGTGGTACCTTGATTTTCGCATTGAGGACGATGGTCCAGAACCAAACCGTGATGGTAGCATTGTTAAAACAAAATGTGCAACTACTTCAATAATATAACAAATAACTTTATAACTTTTCCAATTTCTTAGTCGTATTTATTCACTTGTATTTGTTTTAGTTGCAAGAACTTCCAGATCAATCCGTTAACAACAACAATTTCAAAACTTACCAGTGTTGACAGTGCAAAATTTTGAAATCCAAAAAATGTTGCTATAAATAAGGTGATTTGCAGTATCAGTACCGTAAGGGCTTGTCCGCACTGCGATATTTCACCGCGCGATATTTTTTCGCGCGTATTATGTTCCATGATCGAAATTATAGCTAATACGCATTGCGTATAAAATTTCATACGATTTTTGTCAGTTCAATGTGGTTCCCGGCAGAGACGAACGGCGGCGTAACAGACATATCAAAAGATTCAATATTCTGCCGTGATACTTTGGGTCAAATTTGTCCCACAGGGGAGGTCTCCAATGCATCTGCTTGATTAATCGTTCTATATCAATGTCCTCCCTCATTTTCTGTTAGCGGCTGCGCGGCTGCCCAGAGGACTGGGGATGAAGCGCGCGACATCCTATCAATAGCACCAGAGCATGATAAAGCGTAATGATTACATACACTTTGATGCACGATTGAGCGATTCGCGCGAATTCTATTACGCAATGCGGCCATAGCCATAGCTATCTCATACTGTACAAAACATTCGCGCGGAAATATATCGCATCGCATCACGTTCGATTTGCAGCAATTCACAGATTTTTATACCGCTCGGATTTTTTTCCGCCAGTGCGGCTACTCCTATAAAGATTCAATATGTTACAGAATTGCGAGAAGAAAAACGCGCGGTGAAATATCGCAATGCGGACAGGCTCTAACACTTAATTTAATGGTTCCGGTAAAGGGTCAACGCAGTCCCAAAAACGCCTAAAATTAGCTTCGCAATTTAATACTATTCTGGTAACACTTAAACACTTTTTAAACAACATTTTTGAATCTTTTATTTCCATCAAGAGTATGTACAATAAGATTACATTTATTTTTATTTATTTTTTTACAAAAGTTTTAAATGTTTTGATAATTTTCTCTGTTTCTTTCACGACATATGGAAATGTAGGGTCCAGTAAACATAGCTTTACAAATTCTGCATAGTTTGGTGGAATTTTCATTTCGGAATCGTTGGAACCTGTAACGAAATACAGTTTATAGAGGAAATACTTTATCATGTTTGTCTATGGTCTGTTTTGCTTGGTGCACGGAACAGAAAAATGTTCCGTGGCTTGGTAGCAATTATATGCACAGACGTTAAAGTCCCAGAACAATAACTAAAGCTAAAAAAGACTGAAATAATAAAAACTTGCAAATGTTGTCTATTTCGCTCTTACCCATGTATGTTAGATTACTTTAAGTGAATACGAGAGCTGTCATACAGTTTTTATTTTAGCACGGCTTCTAAAGCTTTAGTTATTGTTCTAAGGTTAAAGTGATGCTTGTATGAACTACACAAGAGGCTTGTCGATTGTAAGTGCAAAATTATAAAATAAAAATAAAATAAATAAATTATTAAGAGCAGTACCTTTAAAATTACAAAAATTAAGCTATAGTAGTTATCTTTGAGCTGAAGATGTATTAAAGAAATATTCATTTTAACAAGGTATTGTTACTTTACAATAAAAAAACATAACATGGTATTTATAGGATTTACTATTGATAGCATAGAATATAAATAATTTATTTCACACACAACAATGGTTATAAAATCACAAACAATAAAAAACATAGATAACAAGGATCAGCATAATGTTACGACATTTCGACACCACATTGCCATGACGCTGTTTTTCAGCCCGAGGCTAATGGGTGACTTAGTGACACGCGCGTCCTAACTAAAATTCCTTCTACATAATAAATAACTAGGCGATGCAGTCGCTAAGCATAAAGTTACGCTAGCACCATATATTGGAGCGGAGCGTAATACCTAAAAAAGAAGAAAAAAATTGTTTCGATAGGAATTTTTGCGAATTTCAAAATTCGGGATGTCACAATCTGGTTCTAAACCTGTTGATTCGATTCCACAAAAAATATTTAAATTGGTTAAGAACTCGGGAAGTTATGGCGTAACAGATATTGCGCCATTGAAGCTGATCCATTGGAGCTTCGCTCGCTCCGCTCCAAAAAAAACAATTTGGGAATTTTATAAAGTCGTATAATATGGTTAATACATATTTATAATAAATACTTGATAGCAAATTATGTAAATTGATAGTGCCTATTGCTTTCTAACTATAAAAGCATCGGTGGATTCTGGGGACATATCAATAGGCATAATTTGATATACATACATTGCAAGTTAGAAATTTTTAATCCATAAGCAGTCAGCAAGCTAGCTACGAGTTATGCCTTATCATAAAGCCTAGTATGCCTTATAAAATAATGCGTCCTTTAAATTATCTCTATCAATAAGTGCTGTCGGAAGGTTCTACATACCAAACCACTTTTTACTACCGATAAGTGAACTGAGTCCGAAGTTCATATTTAATGACACTATCAATTTCGGTATAGCCGAACGGCTTGGTCGAACAGGAGTGACCTAACCTTTAAAGCCAATCCCGCATTTACGTCCCGGAAGAGGCAGGGTTATGTAATGAATATAAATATTTGTACTTGAATCATGGGTATTTACATATAAGTCTATAAAAAATACATTTTTATTTCTCATAATATATACAGGTTAATTGGTTACCTCGGTGTCCATAACACAAGTCTTGCAACGCTTAGCAAGTCTTATACTAGACTAATTAATAGTGTGAATATAAGAAGTATTTTTGTTATCATAGACACCTGTTGAATACCTACCTATTTGATCTCCATAAATAATATTGTATATTTCCAAGCAATTCAATTCCCTGACCCAAAAATAATATGTGCAAATTATTACTTAACAATAACAATAATTAACGCAATAAATTATTTAGTTTTCATATGTACTAATGTCCAAATGGTTTTTAAATAGAATACGTTTAAAAACTTCGATCGACAAAAGAAAATCGTCATTTTCCGAACGTTTCGGAACATTACATGTTTTATTAACTATAATAAAAAAACTATATAATTCATGGCCTTAAATAATTGATAGGACCAATATGAATTGAAAATGTGAATATTATCGTATTTGATTTTAGAATACTAGCAGCCCGTCCCGGCTTCGCACCGGTGGACAAAATTCTTTAAATTTTTTCTATTATTAAATATATTTCCGTTAGCGCCATCTATTGTCCGGTGGACGAACTACTTGCAGTTAAAGCGTTGCTTTGGTAACGCATATACAATGAAAAAAGAGCGGACAGACACACACAAACAATTGTGATCTTTGATTATAGATTTAATAGAATTACGAAATCGTTATAGGCTTTATAATCAAATGTTTAGCTAACGTTTAAATTAGGTTCAATCCATATTAGAACCGCGTCCCTAATAGTCGTGTTTATTCATTTATTACGTAAGATGATAAAGGGGGAGGAGGGATTACCATGTCTAATTTTTCCTTACAAGGGGAATACAGGGAGTCATGATAGTTCTTACGTAAGATCACAAAAATGCGCATAGATTATACTTTGAAAAAACGTGGGCGACCGTGCGAGTGCCGAGGGCGATCAGATGAGGATCGGTAAGCAATTTCTATGGCAATGAATCTCCGGCACCCCCCGCACTGCACCTCCCAGACTTCCAGCTAGTCGTCACTTGTTATGCGTTAAAAAAACCAAACGTGTATTTGTTTTTTCTTTAGATTCTTACGTAATAAATTTAAAACAGGGGGAGTAATTCGACCTATTATTTTTTCTTATGTAGGGGAGAGGGGATCAAAAACTAGCAAAATTATCTTATGTATTAAATGAATGTCTCCTTTTGAATATTTTTTCGTTCACCCTAATAACTGTCTTCAATTATATACGAGATTGATTATTCTAATGTGACACTTAAAATGGCCCGCGCAACACTATTTTTACTACTTCTACGTTAGGTTAAATTTGTACGTGTGTATTGAACGTCGTGGCTGGAGATAACGCACGCCAGTTTGAAATGCGATGTGCCGGTGTGTAGTAAGAACTCTCTTAACACTTAGATTTATGCGGGCTATCACTTTAAGTCACCGAGCTTACCATTCTCTTCCAATGCTTTCTGGAATATATCTTCTATATTGCGATATATCATGTCGTCTTTTTTGGACGAACCGTTGTGAGAAATCACAGGGAAGTGTTTACAGAGTTTTTCAAAACAGTACATTGGATTTGTTTTTACTTGAAATCTCAGTTTTCTTATCTGAAATAGACATCCAGGTAAATCTTATAATATAACTAGCTTTTACACGCGGCTTTGCTCGCCATAATGTAGACTACCGGTTAAAAGTTATATTTCTGTCCCTCGGAAACAGTACTTTTTCGGAATAAAAGGTACCCTATGTACTTTTCTGTACCCCTGGCAAAGTGTATGCAAAATTTCATGGTGATCGATCGAGTAGTTAAGGCGTAAAAGTGCAACAAACAAACTTACTTTCGTATTTGTCATATAAGTATTTTATCGATATGATATGTAGCCGATCATTTTTGCAATCACATGTCATGTTCTTAACATATAGCAAATTTCATCATAATCGGACAACTTGACTTATAGAAGGACGTACAGATAGACAGGTATACAAAAATTTTGAAAATCGTAGAAACTATTGTTTCGCCAACACTTTAAAAGTAATGTAATTATATACCATTTTAAGTAACTACGCACGTTATTAAATTAGTAAAATGAGACTACTTAGGTATGTACTCAGTAATATTCAGTTAGATGTACGATGTAGATAGGTGGTACAACACTGCGATTACTCGAATCATTTGTAGAAAAAGCAAGAAGAAAGACACAAGGGAGTAGGAAAGATATTCAATGTTTCGTAATCAGTAATAATGGACCATAACTTATGTTCTATCACTAATTGAGATCCAAATACTCTTTCATAAATCATGATAAACAATGGCAAAAATAAAAACTTCTGGAATCTTACTTCTTGACCATGGGCGCTGGCTATCAATATAAGCACGTCTTCTTTATAGATACCTTTTAATCTAGCATTCATATTGAATGTTTCTAGAATTTTATTGTCCACTGTTATAAAAAGTTGGTCGAAGTGCACTCGTAGTATAGTTATTTTAGACGATGTACCGGCGAATTTCACCCATTCTCCAAGTTTCCAATAGGAAAGCTTATCGATAATCGTAAACCAGGTATCTAAGAAGAGTAAAATATTATTAAATTTCCTCTGATAAAAGTATATAATATTAAACACATAGACATTGAATTTAAAAAAGATGGAAATATAAACTCACTGCCATTAAAGCACGTAGATTGCATCTTAAAATCGCATTAATTAGTCACTTCAGTACAAGGTTCTTATAAAATATGGTGTGTTATTCTAAATATTTCCCGCGTTTCGAAATTTGAAAAAATTGATAATGGGACAGAGGTAGGTATAGACTGATTTTTTATTTTATTTGTTGCTAAAAACTTTATGTTCTTAGTGGTTTCCCAATCTTTGCAGAGGCAAGTAAAGCATTGGTGCTGGATTTATAAACAAATAAAGTTACAATTCCTAAAGGGTATGGGTTATGTGAAGGAATTGAAAGGAAATCTTGTAAAATTCACTTCATAAAGAGGAATGCCCACACTTAGTCTGTGCATTTTTGACAGTGACATTTTTATCTTGACACTAATCTGTGACAAAAGGAGCAACCACTTCCCATACACCCAGTTTTTAATATTTACTCTTAAATGGCGGGTACCTATTACTTTGTAATTGTGGGACATTCAGATAATCCTATCTTTGAAATGGATTTTATACCTGTCACCAAAGAAACAAAGGTACTTTAATAAAAGGACTTATTACTCGCATCTAACCACTTTTTCCAGATAAATTGACAATCAATAGTGTATTATATGAGTTTCCTTGAATCCGGAGATGTCTCTATTGCATGAAAATATTATGGTTAAATTGTTCACTTTGATTTGTAATTATAATTAAACATGTTATTGCCTTTTACAGAAGGAAGACAATAGACATCTAAACCAGTTTATTGCACACGCTGCTCTGGATTTAGTTGATGAACATATGTGGAAAGTAACTAATACATACCTTAAATCAGTTGACAAGTTTAATCAATGGTTTGTCTCTGCATTTGTGACTGCTAGCCAGGTAAATCGATATTATATGATACTTTTTAGTTAAATATGATAAAGAAATAATCTAACTTGTTTTTTTTTAAGATGCGTTTCATAATGGTGCATGATGCCCGTAACGAAGAGGGCATCAAAAATTTCTTCACCGAAGTCTATGAAACATACATCAAACTGATGTTGAACCCCTTTTACAAAGAGGACACCGTCATCAATTTCCCAGCATTTGATAAGAAAGTTCAATTCTTTGGCAAGAAATACCTAACATGATAATTAAGCTGTTAATTTAAGGAACAATTAAGATAAACACTGTAAATATGTTACATAATAATATGGATAAGTATATATAACTTAAAAATAAAAAATCAACATAGTTATAATGGCTTTTATTTAAATTTTTATGTTCTATGATATGATGGAAGAGGTACAAAAACAGATTTCTAATTTATCTATAAGTATACATAAGTGTGGATATTATTCAAAATGGTCAATGTAGATAAATTAGATGCCCTATCTTGCTCAAATCTTAAATTATGGAATATTTAGAAATTATATAAAGAGTTATCAATAGATTTCTGGTAACCCTAGGTCATCATCAGGAATGCAATTGTTAGAAAAGTCATCTGTAACAAAAGAAATGGTAATTATTACAACAATTAAACCAGTATCGTCTTTGTGATTTCTGATGTTTCATTCATCTTTAAAACCAATGAATAGTTAATTTATCAAACTTTCTAAAAACAGTTTCTCAAAAATTAAAGTATTTTTTGCATTTAGCAGAGGTAAGAAGGAAGGTGTAGTAAGCTTTGTATGAAAAGTCCTCAATATAATAACATTCACCTTCAAATAAGACCCTCAATTTAATTTATATTGAGAAGAGCCTTAATTACCCGCTTTATTATAAGAAAACATTCAATAATTTAATAGAAACAATAAAAAATTACCTGTAAAAAAGTCGTCCTCATATGAATCTTCCAATTCCAGAGTCATTGAATGTTTAATAGAAGGCGGTGGTGTGTTCGGAGGAGAATACTGTACTGCTAATTTTGACTCAGGCAGTGCTAAATAATCATGCATATCTGTTAAAAAGTTATCTGCAATATAATAATAATATTTCTTATATTCACACTAAATAGCCTAGTCCAAAGTACTAAAAGCTTGTGATATGGATATTAGGGTAACGGATTGACATATTTATGATACATAGATATGTTTATAGAAATATATAATGATTCCAGTATAAATGCTTGTATTTATGACACAAACATTTGCCTCTTCTGGGTTTCAATCCCAGGACCATCTGTGAGAAGGCAGGGTCGCTACCGTTGCACTAGACGATCACCACATTATCTTCTTAAGAGTTCTAAGCCTCTCATAATAATGTTCCCACAGCAGGGTAGGCATAAATCAGATTGGAATAATTCTCTTGAACTGTAACCCCTTTTATCGGTCCACAATATAAATAGTATGCCACTAAATCAGTCTCTTTTAATTTCAGAAGATCATATCAATTTTATAAAAATATTATAGACATAAGCAAAATATAAAGTTCATGTTTTATGCAGAATCAAAGTCAGTGGCGCTAACATTTAGCAAAAAAGTCTGCTAAATATATCTGTACAGTTCAGCAATGTATAAAAAATAATACACTTTGATAATCCTTATGAATTAGTGTAAATAATGATTTCAAACATATTCATCAATTACTTAAAAAGCTCCAGGTGGCTCATCAATTCAGATGTTTACATTGAGGATGCCAGATTTGTGTTGATAGAACATCATATTAAATAAATAAGGGTGCAAGCTGCCCTTCAAAACCTGGTGTGGCTTCTTGATTCATATGGACACCGATTGCAATAGTAACTTTGTTGTATAATGCTTGTGTTTGCAAAGATTATTATAACATTGTTTTGGCTAAAGTTTCACTAGATACAATTTTTTTTCTGACTACACTATTCGCGGTGGGTGGATGCTGTTTAAACTATTAATAATAATTAGGTAGACAAGGGATGCAGAATGTTAAGGACAATGAATGAAGAATGATAACCATTCATAGTCCCAGTAGTGATCGGTGAGTGCTCTAGAAGCCGCCAGGACTAACAGTTTAATGTGTCTTGCGAAGCATGGAGATAGTAAACTTTAGATCTTAGTGATAGTTTTTCACCCTATGCAATTGTAGGTCAAAGGTCTAAAGTGCTGCATAATCAAGCTCAATCTTTTTTAAACTATAACTATCAGTTTTTTAATATAAAAATACACAGTGTGAACAGAATTAAAAATGAATCAAACTTAAAAATGTTATGTGGGTATTTGAAGAGAAAATATTTTTAAACCAAAGACATACACACCATACTGATAAGTAGGTTTGGTAAATTCTAATTCCTCAGCTTTCATATCTTTGTTATCTGCATCTGGGTCACTGTATATGAGCGCGCCAACGTTCACAGCCCTAGGAGTAAATATTTGTCTCAAGGGAGTACTTTGCAACGCTTTTCCGGTATTGGAAAGAAAAGATTTCTTCTTTGTTTCACTCTTCTTCACTGGTTCATTCGGCTTTACAGAGCCAGTGATGACTTTGCCGATATTTTCTGTAAATATACTTATATTCAATATTAGAACCAAACTAAACGAAAAAGATAAAAAAACGAATATTACCATTATTGGATAACGGTTGCCGTGACACATTTTTCAAACCCTGTCTCATGACATGATCCCCAAAAATATCAAATAATGAATCAGCCATTCTATATAAGACAATTAATTTATCTCAACCACGTTGTAATTGAATGTAAGTAAAGTTAAATAAGTAGTAGCCGTTGCCGTTATCGCACAATTTTGAAATACTTCAATGTCAATCTTCAAATTCAAATGAGTTTCAAACTCATTTTTTTTTTTTTTAATTAGTTCGTTCCTAATGGAACAGGCTAGGGTCTGAGACCATACTGCCTCGTCATTAGTAGGTTATTTTTCCCTTAAGTATTTATTTAAAGATTATGTCATTGGTAAGTTTTCTTTATGAATATTTTATAAAATGTTTAATTCATTGGTAAATTGTTATTTTTTAAGGTTATTTATAATAATTATTTTATATTTTTTAGTCCAATCCTGGAAAAAACGTAACGTCCTTTTTAAATGCCAATCAAAGTATGGTATGACAAATGTCAACAATGTCAATTCCAAATCCAAATCGATGTGATTCCACACACTACATACATTATGTAATTTACAAAATACAATACAATAAGTGCAACCAATTATATACAACACATTATAGACAGCACGACAGCAAGACACGACAGCAAAAACTTAAGAACAATCAATATAAAAACAAACATTCACCTTTAAAGAAATAGTCAAACGACCCAAAAACAACAAAATATTAATATTTACAAAGGCAGGAATAAAATATATTACACTCAAATTTGACCAACTGTGGTGACAATAAATTTATACAGGGGTGCATACGTTAAATTATTATTAAGGAGACTCTGAATGGAGCGCGGTACCAAATTAGGACTATCATAAATTTCCAGTAGCTCATCCATCAGCACAAGGCGCTGAATGCCAAAGGATGGGCAATCAAAGAATATGTGGGAAAGTGATTGTTCTGTTTGTGAATTACAATTATTGCAATGCGGACTATGGACCATTTTGAGGCGGAACAGATGAAAATTTAAACGACAGTGACCAAAACGAAGCCTAAGAATACAGGTATAAAAATTCCTATTGATATAAGTTTGATTTTTACAGAACCATGGTGTGGTTCCAATATGGACATTATAAACAGCATACCATAGACCTTTATTTTCAATTTGAACTGTATTATTCCAGTGCCTACTCCAAATATCATTGGCTCTTTTCTTAAGTATTGAGACTATATCTGTATATGGTATTTCAATATTTAGATGACTACTAGAGTCAGGGATTATGTTTGTTGAATTTGTAATAGTTTTGGCTAGAAAATCAGCCCTTTCATTTCCTGTCACACCAATATGTGATGGAACCCACATAAACAAAACCTCAATTTTATATTTAGTAAATAATTCCAGCCAAGATTCTTTAATTATTGAGATTATATAATTAGTATTAGCATTAAACTTGTTATTGTTGAGATTTTCTAATACACTCATACTGTCAGAAATTATAATCCATTTGTTACAACCATTATTTTTCAGTTTTATGTGTTTTAAAGCAGCAAGAATAGCCACAGCCTCAGCTGTAAATATGCTTGTGTTGGAATTTATTTTATAGCCAGTACCAGATTGTGATGACCCATCAAAAACCGCAAAAGAAACTGCTGACTCAGTTTTTGACCCATCTGTATATAAAAATCTATAATTATTAAACTCAGATAATTTTGCATAAAAACCTTCTTTAGTGACTAGATTGTGATCAATAATTATGTCAATTGCAGGAAATTTGCTGTCAAAGTGGCCCTGGTAACATGGGAGAAGGGATGTTTTATGGATATTCAAACTATCAAGAAAATTCGTGAATTCTGTGTAGCCTTGGAGTATGTAAAGTGAATGATGTATTGATTGGGGAAAGGAATGTTGCAGATTCAATAGCAGGTGATTATTATTTCTACTGTAAAGTTTCAACAGGAATCTTTCTTTCAAGTAGGAGAATCTTATATAAAGTGGAGGAAGGTTACATTCAACCTGCATTACATTAATAGGAGTGCTTCTAAATGCTCCAGTAATGAGCCTTAAACTTTTATTCTGTATTTTATCCAGGATATCTATCAACCTACTGTCACTGGCAAAACATAAAAAACTATATTCAAAATGACTACGTATTAAAGATTTGTATAAAAGCAGAAGAACTTTAGGATCAGCTCCCCAGGATGTTCTGCATAACAACTTCAAAATATTAAAAGCTTTATTAGCTCTTGAACCAATTAAATCTACGTATTTTTTCCATGAAACATTATGGGTAAACGTTACCCCCAGAAACTTAACTTCATTAGAAACAGGAATAGAATTTCTATTGTAATAAACTTGAGAAGTTTGCGGACAATAAGTTTTACTAAACACGACCACTTTTGATTTTGATGGATTTATATTTAGATTCAAATATGAGAAGTATGCGTATAATCCTTTTAAGGACTCATTGAGAATGTCAGTAATATTTGTTAAATTATTTCCAGACAAATAAACAACCAAATCATCAGCAAATTGAAGATTTTTAACTTGTGGACCCAGGATGAGATTTAAACGGCGAAGATATAGGATAAAAATTAATGGAGAAAGTATACCACCCTGACAAACCCCAACAGAAGCTGATCTTGGACCATATAATTTACTATTATATTTAACAAAAACTTCCCTATCAATCAGAAAATTACGAATCCAAAGAACTATTTTATTTGGAATTCCTACAGATTGTAATTCAGAACAAAGTACATCAATATTAACACTATTAAACGCTCCAGCAACATCAAAGAAGACAGATACTAATTTTTTTTTATTATTTAGACTATTTTGGATATCCAAATGTAATTGACAAATACTTTCACGAGACGACGTGCCCCTACGGAAACCAAATTGATTAGCAGGTAAAATATTATTTTGTTCTACATAGAATTCTAACCTCTGTTTTAACAATTGCTCAAAGACTTTACCAACACAAGATGTAAGGGTAATTGGGCGATAGGAATCTGGGTTCATTTGAGGTTTATCTGGCTTTAAGATAGGTATTAGACAATCTGACTTCCATGATTGAGGTATAACATTGTACAACCATAAATTATTTAAAATTTCCAAAAAAAAATTTAATCCATTTTTATTAAGTTTTTTTAACATAATGTAAGGAATGCCATCCAGACCAAAAGCGGTATCTTTTCTGGAGTACAAAGCTGACAATAGTTCTTGAGATGAAAAAGGCTTAATTAAAAAATTGTATTCTGGGTTAACATTGTTATCAGGAGACAAATTTGATTTATTGTTGACATGATCTGGAGTATACTTCTGCAGAAAATCAAAGACCCAACTATCATTTTTACTGTTATAAGAATATGTTTTGTTGAATTTCCTCATAAAATTCCAGATTCTTGACAAAGGAGTACATCGATTGAAAGAATTGCACAATTCAACCCAACTTTTGGACCTCTCAGTTTTTAAGGTGAGTTTTTTAAGAGCTTGTAATTTTTTAAATTCTATAAATGTTTGATCTGAGGGATTGTTTTTAAAATTCATGTAGGCCAGCTTAGATTTTTGTACTGCTTCCAAGCACTTATTATTCCACCATGGAAGGGGTGATTTCTTAGAATTACGACTAGAAGAAATGTTAAAACCAGTGTTGCGGGAAGAAGAGACAGAAGAGTTATTACTGGATGAGGACTTACTAACGGCAGACTGCAAAATGTTACAAAAACTACTATAGACTTCTAAAGGAGTTAAATTTTGATAATTTAAGTTAGCCAATTCTAAATCTACAATTTCACTATACATTTTCCAATCTACCATTTTAAAATTTGGGTAGATGGGCAAATGTATGTTACCATTATCATTTGCTGAATTATTTACAAAATTATTACTAATAAAAACTTTAATAATCACAGGAAGGTGGTAACTACCAAGTGGATCATTATGGACAGACCAATCACAGGAAAGAGCCAAAGATGGAGATACCAAAGTCAAATCTAAGGCATTTGGACGCCAAGTCAAAGAGCCAACAGTTGTAACTTCTCCACTATTTAACAAAACCAAATTATTATTGTCAATAGTCTCTAAAATGTCTCTACCTCTCTTATCAACAGAATGACATCCCCATGATGTGTGATGAGCATTAAAGTCACCTGCAAATATAAATGGTTCGGGAATAGATTTGAGTAAAGATTCAAACTTAAATTTATCAAAAGTTGGTGTACAATTTGTTGGACAATAAAAACTTACAATACTAATTTCTTTATTATTTACATTAATTTTTACACAAATGTTTTGTAGGCAGTTATCATAGTATGTTTGTATGTTATTATATTTTATAGTATTATGAATTAAAATAGCTACACCATTATGTTTGCTGCCAATATCTAGTCGTTCTAGTTTGTAACCTTTTATACTAAACTGTTTATTAGGCTGCAACCAGGTTTCGGATAGTATAGCAATATGTATATTATTTTCATGGAGGAACTGTATTAATAACAACTTATTGCTGATTATGCTTTGGGCGTTCCATTGCATTATATTGATATAATCCATTATTTGATAGTAGTATTATTATTTCTGAATGAATTTAACAGGATTTCTTTAATTGATGTATGGTTAATTGGATTATCTTTTTGGTTTAGAATAATTTTAGTTATAGCACTTGTAATGATGTTCATAAATGTATCAGATTTGGTTAAATTTTGAATTTGGGTTTCCAGTGTTTTTGTATGTAAATGTGGAAAGGACGATTCATTAAATAATGATGAATAACTCGTAGATTTGGATTTTATTTTGCTTTCCTCAATTTTTTCTTTCTTTTTAGGGCAAGTATTTGAAATGGCAATGTGGTTACCACCACAGTTGGCACATTTGGCATTTTTGTGATCTTCTTTACAGTTTTTATAATTGTGATTTTCAGAACAAATCGAGCATACCTCCGCATTCCTACAATATTTAGCGATGTGACCAAAACGCAAGCAATGCAGACATTGTTTTACAGGCGGAATATATACTTTTACTTCATGTCTCCAGGAGTCCAAATACACAAACTGAGGTAATTCAGTGGAAGCGAAAGTGACGGCGACAGTCTGAGTGGGCTGATACGAAATCGTGCTATTATCGTTCCGCACTCTTCGCATAAAGCGTCGGACTTGTATGATGTTACGTGAACTGCCGATCAGTGAGAATATTCGCTGATTTGAAAGACCTAATGGGACTGAAGTCAGAACTCCAGTCACCTCTGTATCAGCTGCGGGAATAGTGGCCTTTAAAGAAAGCTCGTCCAAAACTTTTGTGTTGTTAAGAAATACGTTGGCATTATTTGGCACATCAAACGTGATGGCAACTCTGAATTTATTTACTGGCCGCAGGTGTAATACACCTGTGACACAGTGTTTCCTTATGGCATTGGAGATAGCCAGCCTATCCTTATCAGAGAAAGATTTATTTTCCACAGAATGAGAAAGAAATACAACGTATTCATTTTTTTTGCAACTTTCTGGGTACTTCCTAGAGTACCCAGGGACCTTGTAAATTAAATACTTCCTGGTGTCATCCTCTAAATCCGAAGTTTCAGAGGAGTCCGTGGAGATTCCCGCCACTACTCGCCCATCAGGAGGATCCTTTTTTCTCTTTTTCACCCGTGCCATATCTTACACCAACAATATTAAGAATCACTCAAATATATACAAGATACAATTTTTCCAACAAACTATACAAAATAAACAGTATTTTAAGGTTTTTGAGATTTTTTCCCTAAAAGAGGCGCCTCTTCAGTTAAAAGGTTCCCGCGCGAAACCGTTTCAAACTCATTCAAATTATTTTGTTATCTGTGACGCAAGGCAAAGGGTATAAATCTCATACAGCATAGTTTTCAGTAATTTCTTTTCTTAACATGATGAACACTGATTGGAGTAGGTAGAGCTATTTAGGTTCATTGACCGTAAACATTGATGTTAATATGGATATTCCAAGGGATTCCGACTGATACTCTAGGATTTTAATGAATATAATTATTTTATCAATAAGTATAAAAAATGGGTTAAGTAAGCCAATAAGCGCACGAGCAACATTGTAAATTTTACGCCAGTAGCAGCAACACGTTGCCGAACTTTTTTGTCAAACGCGCTACGCTGCCGCTTTGTTGAAACACATGATATCGGCGCATTATAGAAACCAACGAAAATAATAGCGGGATGTTTCTGTCGCTAGAGTGACGCACCTGTTTTTGTCTCTTTCTGCACCACTAGAATTCAATTGTTTATTTATTTATTTAATTATTTTTTTTCACCTCAACTAAGACATGTTACCTGATTGGCACACGCTCTTCATCGCGTATCAGAACAAATACGGTTAGAGTACCATGATATAGATATGTTAATATCAAATGTGAAGAAAATATTTTTAAAAGCCCCCCGCCGAATAAAAATATTGAGAGATATGTCTCAAAACTTACCTCTTCCTCTACAACCAGTGATAACTAGATGGGGCACTTGGCTTGAAGCTGCATCGTATTATGCAAAATATTATGAAGAAATAATAAATGATGTTTCTCGATTAAACAGCTCTGAATCAACGGCAATACGAAAAATATTCTAGAAAAAGAGAATCTACAGAATCAATTTGTATATATAGAAAATCATTATACCATTATCTTATTTTCATTTAAAGAGTTGCAGAAACAAAATTTACCATTAAGCAACTCATATTTGGCTTTTGATCAAGTCAAAGCTGCTTTAAATGAATGTAATTCTGATAGAATAAAAATCAAAATTGAAAAGTTTTGGATAGGAATCCTGACATTAATATCCTCAGAGAATATGAAAAAAAAATGTCGAATAATTAAATAAATGACGAAATAATGTTATAAAAATTTGCTCCACTAACATCCACAGATGTCGAACGCTCCTTTTCTACCTATAAATGTTAGATGTAAAAAGAAATAGACCAAAATTAGAAAATTTTGAAAAAAGAAATGGTAATTTATTTTAACTTAGGTCATACTCAGTCTTCTAGTGAAACTGAAGACGAACCAGACCAAGAAATAGACCAATGGCATTTTTTGTTGAAATAGGTAAATTGTTTAAACGTATTGATCATTTTATATAAGATTTCATTATAAATACAAATAGTTTGTTCTGTTTGATCATATTTTGATTTTTGAGGAATTAATAATTTGTATTTTAATATTTTCCTGTACAATTTCAGAATAAAAAATTTAAATGATTGTTGACTCTTGTATAAATATAAGAAATTGTTACGTACAAAAAATATATGTGGTTTAATGAATCATGTTTCTATCTTAAAATTTCCCGTTGGAGAGGAAGTGTATTCTTTCATTACTCGCTAAGGCGTAAATAGCTTTTTATTATTTTTTCTTTTTAAAAGCAAATACCGCGGGATTCAGGGAATATCCACATTATTATAACATATGGCAAGTACACAAAATAGCACTACCTACTCCGATCTATGATGATGAAAATTCATTTACGAATGATATATGATCAATGTATAATTAATAAATAATTAAATAATCCATTTCCCTAGGTTTCAGTACAGGTTATGGTTTTACTGAAACTTTATCAATATCATAATTGACATGATGCTTATGTTATAGGTAAAATTATAGTCATAATATGCCAACTGATGGACATAGGACACATGCTACCTTTTCTCTGTTAAGCTTATATTGTTATTTTTTTAAACATATCGTACATATGCCTTAATAACGATAGAGTCTGAAATAAAAATAACTAATATTTTGGCTCATTAAAATTACAATTTTACTCTTCGGACCTTTTTCCTGCAAGCAAATCTATGGTCTTGGAATTAGTGATCTCATGAGCTTTCTAAGGCATACATACATAGTTTATTTGTAAGGCCTATAGCACATTATTATCAATAAAACACGAAGCACCTTAAATATAAACATAAAAGACACAGGGTTACTTCCCCGCGTCGCCGAGAGTTATTAAGGAAATTACCCTGTGGCAATCACATGAGCTGGATGCGGGCAGCATAGGACCGATCGTTATGAATGGGTGAGGGTTATGCCCAACAGTGAGCGTAATGTAATGTTTGTTTATTCACACAAGTGACAATGACTCAATTTTTTGTTAGTAAAACTTATAAACTATGTTAGTAAGTACCATTAAATTACGAAAATAAAAAAAATAATGAGATGACAGTAAAAGCTTAATAAACATTAATAGTAGATGGTTAACCTTTAATTTTTCATGAGCGTACATAAGTAATTGCAAGAAAAAATTTCTGTATTCACTGAACAAATTATCAATAGAGGGTAGTTTATTGTTCATTCATGATCCAGTTTACGGAAAATACTTTGGGACTTTTGGCAGGATCGGGAAGCGTCTCTTTGGTGGTTTTGGTTTTTGTTAAGTGTTGTAGTGTTAATGCTTAATAATGGTGTATTATTAATCACTAAGTGTTTGTGAACATGCAACAGTATTGGCAAGGGAAACAAAGCAGCGGAAGTAGTCTTTACCTGCTCTCTCCCAAGGAGTCGACGTGGAAGTTTCAGTAAAACCCCACACTTTTACTGAAACCTAGGATAGGGAAATTTGCTGTTTATTCATCATTCAGTGACCATTTGTCATTCATACTATTCATAGATTGGCTCTCATCATCATCTAATGAAAAAAAATCAATGAAGACTAGGCTATATGGACTGTATACCCCTTGCCTGCCCTTATGGAAAAACAACAAAAAAAAAAACATTGTCAAAAAGTAAAATTTTGCTTTCGCTAGGGGTTAGAATTCATTTAAATTAGTTATTTATCGTTTTTAAGAAATATGATTCCACAAAACAATTTTTTAAAACGGATGTGGCCAATGGTGATTCAATGTGCCGAAGCTCATAGAAAACCTCGTTGGTTGCCTGTCGCTAAAAGTAAGATTTATCGTATACCAAAACGTCCTGAGGTATCGGAAGAAGAGAAACTAGAACTTCTACGAATAAATAATAATTACAAAACACAAATGAGGGCTTTGAGGAGATTCTACCATGAAGAAATGATCAAGGAGAAATCAACCAGAGAGAGTGCTAGTTCTGAAATGTCACAACGCTTAGAAGCCGAAGAATGGGAGCGCTGTGTTCAGTTAAATGAAAAATGGAATGCCCAAGTTAGTGCCGAGCGTGAAGAAAGGCGCAGAATCCAATTAGCAGAGATGGAAGAACGTGCATTAGCTTTTATGGAGGCTAAAGACATAGAATTGAAATCAAGAATAGAAAAAGCTTCAGAAGAAATCAGACAACAAAAGGTGAGTTGGATTAGTACACAATTTAAATCAAATGTAATTATTGTTGCAACAAATGTTAATAATAATATGTATTTCAGGAACTAAGTGCAACATTCATCACTCCAGAGAATCTTGATGCAGCTATAGACCATGCTCTAGCTAACCCAGTGGATTTCAACTTTGCTATAGACTTACAAGGCAACCAATACCCTGGCACAGATACACCTGCCAATGTACCTAAGAAAGATAATATTACTAGAAGTTCAGTTTGAGATTGATTTTCCTATTTTATTTAAAGCAAATATACTGTTCCAAATAGAATAAAAATAGTTTTAAAAATATGACATTATTAAAGCTGACACAGTCCATAGTTACATTGATTATTTCAGAAAACCCACTTATTCTTGGCCAGATCCTACTTTTAGTCCAGACATTTAGACATTTTAAACCCTAATCTGCGGAAAAATTCTTAGTGAGCTGAATTTTTGTATGCACTTTTATTACGGCGTTCTAATGAAGATGTGAAAAATCGATATCTCAGGCTCCTGTGCTTCAGAAGGCTTGTTCAGCTATTTTTCTAGCTATGTACCTAAACTCGCAACTTGGACCGTGGGGTATGTAAATTAATATTGAACTTCAATATGAATGCAGATCTTGACATTGAAGTGTTTATTGAGGATGTTAAAAATCACCCTGCAATATGGGATAATAGTTCTGAAAGTTATTGTAATCGCATACATAAGAAAAATGCATGGGAATTTTTGTGCAGAAAATTTATTGAAAATTTCAAAATCAAATCTAAAGCGGAAAAAAATCATGCAGGCAAGTTATTTATATAATTCTATCTTATTATGATAATTCGCCATCTGGGGTAGTAAAATAATTAGCTAACTTGTTTTGTAAATCTAAAGCAGTAATTTATACTTGGTTATTCGAAATGTTACCAGCGTGGTATCTTGATAATGTTGAAGTGATACTGGTTTCATGAATTATTTTTGTTTTAATTATATAATTATGTAAAACACAAATAGCTCGAGCTGTTTTTTCCGCGAATATAATATTAACATCGATTGGTAGATGCAATATTCTAAAGGAGCCTTTCTTTCTTCCATATAAGTTAGGCTAAATATGTACCTAAGATTCAAAGATACCAAATAATAGCTAAAAAATTGTATGATCCGAAAAAAATACTTATTTATTTTTAAATACATTTGTACCACTAAAAAAAAATCATTCAAAAATATATATTACTTGCAAGAAATGTTTTTTTTAGCTAGCAAGCACAATTGTTTTGAGTTTCAAGCGTTTTGTAGCTTAAAGTTATATAAACATTTTTCGATATTCAGTCTTAAACATAAAATGTATACAAGTTTATCAGCAACACTGCTTTATGAATTCTTCTGTTTTTAATATATACAGTAGGATCAAGAGCGAAAATATATATTTCTTGCTATTGCGAATCATTCTAAGCGTTTAGTTATTTTATCAGCCTACGGACTTTACTAAAATACCGTGTTCCAGAGCCGCGAGAAACTTGTTAAAATCTAACCGACTGTCACACACAAGTGCCATATTAGCGTTTCGTTCTACGCAGTTGTGATTTTGTGTATAATTTATTGTGTTTTATTAACTTTATTAAAATATAATTTATGGGTATATTATATATGAAATAAGATCATCCTGTGATCACGGCTCCTGTAAAGGAGTCGAAACGTCAGGATTAAATTTAAAATAAAATAAAACATGCGCAAAAATCCGTAAAAAAGTGTTTTATTCTGATGTGTAATGTGCGCGGAAGTGTAAGAACTAAATATGAAATAAGTGTTTGTACATTATTATGAATATTTTCAAATAACTTGTACCAAGGTACATTTTTGGCCCGAAAAGAAAGGTCTCCTTTATTTGCCATACCAAATGTGCATTCAATATATCGCCGCGCTCTTGACAGTCGATAATTGTATATTTTTTGTTGTCGACTTAAATGATTGCCACTATTTGGACTTTGAATAAAATTACTAATTGCGAATGCTTCGTCTCCGATATAAACAAAAGGCAGTATCTTCTTTTTCCTTTTTAACAAAATTAACAACGAGAGTGCTTCTTCGTCGGAATCCATCGACGAACGTCACTAGCAAATTCCAACGCACGTCTGCTGCGCCACAGTCGCGCCACAGCAGCGCTACTTTTTGGAAGCGCCACTGCAGCGCTTCTTCTCGCCTCTAATTTGAAGGCGCCCTTATAAACCATAAAACATTAGACACTCAAAATGACTTTTATTTAAAAAATGAGTTGCCCCTTAAGCAGTCTTCTCTTTAGCAAGTAATATACCATGGTATCTTACTTTATCTTCTCAGTTCACTTTATAAGCTAAACCAATATAATCTCGGATAAAGTACAATTCCTTAGAGTTTATTTTGAAAAAACTTACTATTTATATGGTTTGTCAGAGCAGTGTACACATGCACCGGGTACGGAGCAGATACAATCGCGCGCAAGTCGACGGCGCGTTTAGAAAACGTGGTGTGCTCAGACTCTAATATAGAGAGCCTGATGTGTGAACAATTTGTATAAAATAAAAAACAGTTTTAACAACATAAAACTTTATTTGCATCACATTTTAAACTACCATGTCGACGAACATTGCTTCCCAATCTGGGACGAGATTAAGCTTGTGCTGAACCGCACCCAGTGCTACCAGGGTGGCGGACCTGGATGAGTCGTCCACCGCCAGCGAAACAAGCTCCTGGTGGAAGGCACCTTTGGTCCCAGAGCAAACCTGAGTCAAAACCATATTACATGTAACAGAGTTCATGTTTTTTCGATAATCATTGTCAGATTATTTGTGTCTACTGTAAAGGCAAAAGCCTTTTTTATGGATGGGCCAACATTTGGGGTATGAGACCAGAACCGGATTTGGAAGTCTGGGGCAACGGAGACCCGTTGCCCCAGAACCCCCTCCTTTATCGACAAATTGCCCCTCAAATTTTGTTTTTCTCTTACGGCCGCCATTTTGTTTTCTTGGTAACTAAGACCTAGGCTCTCATACTAATTCGACCACCACTACTCATGTAAATGCCCTGTCATTTGATAGTTAAACATGTAGACAACAGTTACACAGCCATCATGTTTCAATTGTCATGGCATAAAAATAGAAAAAAATAATTAAACAAAACAAATAGATTCTTTATTGTGTATTTTTTAATTATTGGGTTTTTGAGAAAAACCAAATTTGAGGGGCAATTTGTCCATAAAAAATGCTATATTTCACACCATTAAAGGCTCCGACACTGGTGACGGGACACATTGTATATAGTTGCGAACACATTCAATGTACCAATCACACAGTAATAAAACATACCTCAAACACAGAATCTCCGAGAGCGAGGCTGACTCGCCCGGACTGGTGTATTCGCATTTTGCCAATTTTGCCTTCTTCCAAATCTGATAAGCGACATCTATTATCCACCTGTACACAATAAATTTATATTAATTTTATCTTGGTGTGTCTCTCTCACACAATTGCCATCATAAATATTCGTATAATCTGAAGTAGAAAAAAATGTGCCCATTGATTAATTTTACATAAACTTAGAAAACTTATTTAAATTGAAATTACGTGTTTACGGTATATTATAAATGAAGAGGAACTACCGAACAAGGAATACGGCAAATACAAAATAATGCGTACATGTTTTTTATATTTTAAAGCTGTTATCAATAAAAAAATATTTAAGCATGGTTTTGTAAATCTTTCTAGTTATCTCTTTCTATGTTACAAAATTATACATAATGGTACAAAACAACAAAACATAGCTTAACTAAGTCAGGCTTAAATATTTGTATAAGATTGTTAGCAAATATTATGTTAACACTAGCAACACTAGGAGAAATGCTTCGCTGCTTGTAAACAATATGGCGACATGTTTGTTTGTTGTGGAACGAAGCTACTGCGTATTTTAGTCGGTTTTCTATAGTTTTAAATCAGCTTAAATTGTTTGAATCGTATGTTGTGTAATTTTAAAAATGGTAAACAATATATGTGCTGTAAGTGGGTGTAAGAAAGAATCCCCCCTATAACTTCTAAAATAAGAGAATGATAAAACTTAAAAAAAAAATATGTACATTACCATGCAAACTTCCACCAAAAATTGGTTTGAACGAGATCTAGAAAGTAGTTTTTTAATATGTCATAAATCCTATGGAACCCTTCATGGGCGAGTCCGACTCGCGCTTGGCCGGTTTTTTTTTATCAGTAGATGAAGCAGTTAAACCCACTTTTAAATGCAAACGAATAATTATACTTGATGACTTTGAAAAGTGCTTACAAATTAAAGAATCTGATATGTATTTTGAAGGGATATTGATACTACTCATACAAATAAGTTTACTGATCTGAGTATTTTGTATCGAGAGTCGAAAAGAATTTGTTCATTTTTTTTTCTTTTCGGATTAACTTGCGGATGTTTGGTTTTCAATACATTTTAATTATTTAGCCCGAAGTTTTGATCGAATGTGTGTGTTTTATTTAAATATGTAGTGTTCCTGCAAATAAGAAACAATATTGTCAATATCTGTTCAAAATCATCATTTAAATTGGAAGCGCTGACACCTGTATGTAAAATAATCTATGTACACGGTTATCCGGGCTTAAATAGGCTATACAATTATTTTTCCTACGGGAAAATATAAATTCCCACGGGAAAACAATAACGCGGGCGAAGCCGTGAGCGGAAAGCTAGTGTTATATAGAATAGTTCAACTGCAGCGAAAAAATCCTTAGTATATTAGTAAACATGGTTACCCTGATGAGACAAGGACAGACAAAGTTTTTTAAACTCTCTTTCGGCTCGCTTTTCGAAACCAGTGAACCTTCCAGTTGTATTATTAGTTCCATGCTTTCCGGTTTTTTCTTGGTACAGAACTATAGCGTAGCTGTATTTTAAATGCTCACATTAAATGGGAAGTTTCTTTCTTATAAGTATTGTTAAAATTGTTTATTTCATTTACTGACATCATACATAATAATTTTTTTTTGTTAATTTTTTGGATTTTTTTTAAATTTACTGATTTAAATATTTGTATGCCTGTTAATGGCCAGACAAAGTTATACAACATACTTTTCACCATATGTATTATTACAACTGTGTGTCTACAAATAAAAAATATCCTTAACACAGTGTTGCCATTAGTCGATAGTCAAAAGTAACATTTTAGGAAAGTAACATTATCCTATTTTTTATAGAAAAATACTATTACACAAGTAATCTCCCTAAATAGTAGCAATGAGAACACAACAAACCCAGCTTCCACAGTTGTGTTGATTAATACTTAGCCTGGAAGTTCCTTATTGTTTTCTAGATTCCCTAAATGCTTACTTATAATTTTTACTTAGGTACTAACTATAGCATAGCAGACACTCATTGCTAGCAAAAAAACTAAATGTTTAACAAAACATTTAAAATATAAAAAAAATCCACAGAATATTTTCATCTTCAAATCGAACTTTGTAGAGTATGTTTTTTCATTTTCTATTTAATTCTTAAAGCAATATTCTGGAAACACTGGTTTTTTAAGAACACAAGCTGAATACAAACTACTTTATTCGTAAATAAAATTCAAACAATTTAGTTACAGAATTTTTGCCATATTCTTTCAAAAAAATTTTTTTAATGCAAATGAAATCGTCAAACCTCTTTTAACTTAAATATGTTTAAGAAGCGTTTGATTTTTTTTTTAATAATACAGAAAGAGTATAATTATTAATAAATAAATAATGTCTAAAGATATTCGATTAAGTTGGTTTACTGCAACATACCGGCTTTTCTTCCCTCTCTTCTGTAGAAGTGGAGGGTTGTTCGTTCTGTTTTCTACGCGGCTCATCGTCGACACTACCGCCACAGCCGGGAAGCGAATCTGGTAACTGTAACAAATTGAAAAAAAATAAATATATTAATTGCAAACAAAATTTATGTGCCTTAGTTTAGTGCAGCTGTAGCGATCGTACTTTTTGCAACAATGGTCTTGGGTTCGAGTTCCGGAAGGGCCAGATGTTTGTGTGATGAATACGAGCATGTTGTACCTGAATCATGGGTATTTATAAATTTATATGAATATTTATTGAAGCGGAGCTCCCATGGATCAGTTTCAATGACGCAATGTCTTAACCGATTTTAATAACTTTTGAGTGGAATCAAATCAACACATTTAGGACTTTTGAAATTCGCAAAAACAAAAAAGTTATGACCAAAAAACATCGGCTCATTGGGATTTCCCATTGAAACAAAAGCGCGCGCTTTTTGAAACTTTTCATTGTTATGGAATTTTAAAGGGGTTTAAAGATTTTTGGATGGCGGGTGGCCCTAACGTCGGCCGCCATTTTGATTTTTTTTTAAATCGCGGTGCACAACGAAAGTTATATATAGATGGAGGACGCTTATACAACCAAAAAATGTTACGTAACATGTTATCCTAAAGCGTCACGTTTCGGAGTTATTCACCGAAATAAAAGTATAGGTAGTATAACAAATCATTATAATTAAACACATTTATATCTGATTCCTGTACTGAATTGTATTCAAAAGTTATTAATGCACAAAATCAATTATTAGTACTAAAATATTTGTTTCCTTTCTTTGTCTGATTCAGATTAAAAGTAAAAACTTCAACAACATGAAATAACTACAAAATAAATAAATAAATTCGTTATAACAACTGTTATTTATATTTTAAATAACTCAAAAACGTGACACTTTATGATGCTATGTTATATAACACTTTATGCTTGTATAAGTGTCCCCTATCCACTGATGTTAGGGCCAAAACCTTCAAACCCCTTTCCTATAATATTGAATTGTAAAAGATATTCTCGCTAATCATTAGTCATAAACAATTCAAGCACAAAATAAACTACGGGGAATCCAAGTCAGAATAGACGAAGTTGCCAGCAGTCGCTACAATATATCATTCAAAGAGAGGGGATTCCCTGAATTCGTCACAGTATAAGTAATGAAAAATTTCGTGCTCTATTCAATCGGGCCGCAGTTGTGATAAAAATATGAAATGGTGGAAATATTTTTATTATTTATTGTTAAATTTTGCGGCCCCCTAAAAAGTGCCGCCCCGGGCGGGCCGCCCCTGCCGCTCCCACTACGCTACGCCACTGGTTGTCTATGCTATGATCATGTTATAATATGCTTAATGCTAAAACTAAAAATAATAGTTATACGCTTTGACATTTGCACCTTATGACATTGTGTGAAGATTTATTTATTTTAGAGTGCATAACTCAATGTCTTTTCCATTATACATAGTTTCAAATTAAAATACCTGCAAAAAAAGAAAAGTGGGTTTTTCACTTTTCAGTACGTCGATGACATCTCTATCTTCGAACAGCTCCTTTTTAACATTCATCAGAGTCTTTTGCAGCTCTTCTGTGACTGTAAAAGTGAAACAGGTATTACATACATAAATTAAAAAATGGCAATATAAGCCCTAACCTGATTATGTAGTTTTTATATGTTTAACTTTGCTAACATAATTCAATAGGTTGCGCTGGAAAAAAATCTTTATTTTTTTTTTCTCTAGATGAATTGTAACCTGTGTCCTTTTCTGTCCCCTGACAAAGTGATGTAAAATTTCATGTTAATTGATTGAGTAGTTAAAGTGTGACAAACAAACTCACAGTTGTATTTATAATATTAGTGAGGATTAAAAAAAATCTAAACTATTACATAAATTTTGAAAGATTAATCTGTCATGGTATCCATTGGACAGCCCAGATGTCTCATAAAATCACAAATACACTGCACACTCTTATTCTATGAAATTCCTTATCTTAGCAGCAATATCATCTACCATAATAAATAAAAAAAAACCTCTGCAACAGCATCTCCTATCCTACAACTTTCAAAGCAACAATAAATCTATTTCTCCGGTTTAATTCCGAATACACACTTAATGCATCGGAATCCTAAATAAGGAAGATTGATCTTGCCGTTCCTCATGCCCAAACGGAACAATCCATTCAGCTGCAAGGAACTGCCTTCGGAAGCTATAAAAACGTCTTACTGGCACAATCTACATCGTCTTTTGGTTCGTTTTTGACGAGCACCTCCTGTTTTACCACCACTGCAGTCTTCCCTTTGTTAATTGACCAGCCTATAAGAAATATCGTAATGTTAAGAACCCTATACTCGAAAACGGATCATCTAAATTTTAGAAAAATTTAATAATATGTAAAATTTTGATTATCTTAATATATATAAATCTCGTGTCACAATGTTTGTCCTCAATGGACTCCTAAACTACTTAACCAATTTTGATCAAACTTCGTAACTATCTGTTATTTGATCCAACTTAAAAGATAGGATAGATTTGATTTTAATTTATAACACAGCAACGCGTGGCCGGGGCAGCTAGTATTTTATATATTTGAAATGAAAGCTTACAAACTATTAATTTATTTCTACATCTTAAATATATTCACTACACCTGAATAATTTTTAAACAATTTAAACTGGCAACACAGACAATATACAGGGTGTAAGGTATCTTGAAAATTATAAATACAAAAATATGTGTAATATAGAACTATATTACACATATTTTTGTATTAATTAATTTATACCTCCATCATCCATAGGTAGTTTAATTGGTGCGTCTATGTCTTTGACGTTCTTGAAGTCATCTTGTTCGTCATTGTCTAAAATGGAGCTATCCCCTATCACTGATTTGATCTTCTGTTCTTCTAACTCTTTGTCAATCTATAGACAAAATATATCATATTCATAATATATTAAACATAATTAAAAATGTTTCAGTAAAGTTGAGTTGTTGAAATGAAATTCTCCACAGATCCCACTACTCTAACCTTCATCTTTCTGACTAACCGGACTACATGCAATATTTCTTGAGTTCCTTAACATTTTCGTGCCTCTGAAGGCATGTTTAGAAATTGGTCCTGGCTACATTTGCAGTTAATATCATCATAGCAGCCAAGATACGTACACTGCTGGACAGAAGCCTGTCCAAAATCATGTCTCTGCGGGACACTACACGGTGTTGCAGTTATTAAAACACACCGTCATCATTTTATGGTTGATATTCCAAAGAGTTGTAATAAGCATTTTGGTTCCAAGTTGAGTTGGAGACCTGATTTGAAGACATTGTAAACCTTCTCATTATGTGTATTGTTGATGTTTTGTAATGTTATTGTTTTGTTTCAATAAATTATTATTATTATTATTAATTTGTTATCCATAACGCTAAAGAATGAAACTCTTTGCCTGAGTCTTCAAGAGTCATTTAAGGTTCTTCAAGTCACAAGTGAATAGGTATCATCTAGGCAGTCAAGCGCTAACCTATTCACAATAAAAAAAAAATCCTCGCTAAGCCTGTGGTGGATTATAGCCCATTTTTCCTATGACATTTTCACCCACAGGGAAGGCTTGTGCCCGTTAGGCACATTAATTGGATGATAATTTATTAGAAATGACACATCACAAAGATTTTTAAAATTAGAAATGTATTGTATTAAAATTATAATCACCTTGATGACATCTTTGACTCTAATGCTTGGTTTTTGTAACGTGTGAGTGCTGCCACTATCTGAATTTCTTCCATATGAGAATCTACCACTAGATTGTCGTTCAGCAGCGCCTAAACCTAAAATTAAACAAAACTACAAATCAATTTCAAAAATAAAGGGTTTAATATGTACATACAGGTTAAATTCATTTAAACCAGTTTGAATTGCCTGGATTATTTTTAAATTTTATTATTTTAATTTCTTTTCTAAAATAACATAATTTATAACATGTTACAATAAAACTTTCACAAACAAGGCAGTTTAAATGGAGTTCTAATATTGTGAATGTATGTGTAAAGTATATGTGAGCATAAAAATTACCTTCAGAAAATACTCCACTAGATTTTATAACATTAGGACCATTCTTATTAAAGTTTTTGTTTTTATCGTTTTTACGATCCTTGCGGCCTTTCTCATCTCTTTTGTGGTCTCGTGAATTGGTGTTTACAGGCCTAGAATAAATTATTAGATCAATACTTGTAATATATATTAATAAACCAATGGATAAAAAACAAACACATAATAGTCATCTTTATGGCTAACATCAAAAGCATTTTGTAGAACAAACGTATTCAATCCCTGTTACTGTTTCAACCGGCGCTCATTGCTCAGCTCTTGGGAGTCATAAGTTATTTTCCTGTGAAAGTTATCTGTGTAAATACTGGTTATAACAGACAGTAGCGGCGTTAGGGTAGGGCGCGGTGGGGCGACCGCCCAGGGAGGCGGACATAAAGGGGCGCTATAAAGCTGTTCGGCTAGAGTAGTGGGCACATGAGAAACTTTAACGTCCTTTTTCTGCGTTTCATTAGCCAAAGTAATAAAAGCATCATGAATGTCACTAATTTGACAAAGGAATGCTTTAACGCCGCTTATTCTTGCTCCCAGCATGTATCACTGACCTTTTTTAGTGTATAATCCCAAGTGATCGGTAAAAATATCTTTTATTATAATAAATAGTTATAAAAAATGGGTATTTTATTATATTGATAGCTTTTTTTCGCATAGTATAGGTTTGAATCGCAGTTAGGGGGTGCAATAGAAATCTCGCCCGAGGCGTTGGCAGGGCTAAAACCGGCACTGATAACAGATTTAGTACCAGTTGTACTACTTCATTTTTATAATAAGCTTTTGTTTATTTAAATACATCTACAAAAACTTAATTTAGTTAATGGGGTTTGTACACTTTTATAAGCTGCCAGGTATCAAAAGAGGCAGAAGCATGAATGTATAATTAATGCAGTGGAAATGAGTGAATTTGATGGATAAAAAAAGGAATGATGTCATAAGCGAGTGCTGTGGTGTGGAAGAAAAAAAGGGATGCTTAGATGGTTTGGACATGTAGAGGGGACGAATGAAAGAATATTAACAAGACAAATATATGAGGCAAATGTGGATGGGCAAGTCGGTAATGGCAGACCACAGCGAACTTACCGGGATCAAATAGAGGATGTCCTGAAAAAAAGGCAAGGTCAAAGGTACCTTTAACCAGTGTTGGCATTAATCGATTAATTTTTCAATCGATTGCTTAATTTGATTAAGTTTAATCGAATTAAACATAATCATGATTAAATTAATCGCGATTAAAATATTAATCGCGATTAAAATATTAATCGTAATCGTGATTAGTTAAATTAATCACTAATCGTTAATAAGTATTAAGCAGATTAAAGTTTTTATTATGAAGGAAAAAAAATCACAGCCTATACAGGGTGTAAATGAAAATAGAACACCTGCTTTAATAGGTTATCATGTATCGCAAATGTAACAGATTTGTTGTATCAGTTTTTCAATTAACTAATAAATAACAGAGTTTTGAAAATAAGAAATAAAAAAGAACGGAGCGCATCGCCTTAAATTTAAACGCGTGGGTCAACGCTGACTGACCGCGTTCATTGACCACGTCACACGCGTAGGTATTTAATATTTTTATTTATCAAAGATGCCTAATTTTTTTAAAATAATTTAATAAATTCTCGCTCAGGTGAGTGAGAATGGACCGTGTGTACGAGTACCATCTTTAATCAGAGTTCCACAATGTACGGTCAATAGCACGTCACGGTGAATGAAAGCAGCTTGATATTAGCACTTACGCCTACGAAATTAAGCCGGTGCAAACTCCAAAGTGCTTCCTGCTCTTTGCATAATATGCTGTTGAGTGTACTAAAAAAAAATTAAAACCTACCTTTTTAATGTGCCGTTGTTATCACCTCCATTAGAGATCAATATGATTTCCACTTCAATCACCAGACAGCACTAAATACACTTACACTTTAAATTAAATGTTCAAAGTTCCTTTCCTGTACGGACACACACAGTCTTGCACGTGCATAGTCCATGCGGCGCTCATAATCTTCCACCAATAATGCTTGCACCTTTGTAAACTTAAATGGATGTCGCGGCTGTTCATCCGTCTTTAGGATTTTATGTACGGTGGCATGGTAGACTTCAAAAAGTCGACCGGCACTTCTTGTACTGTCCTCAGGATGTACATCAAAATGAGCGAGAATTGAATCCCTAACGTCCACGTCACCTATAGCACCGGAATCCACGTTGCGATTGGAAAAACTGCCACGATCTCTTAAACGCTGAACTACGTTCACAATATTCTACCATGGGAGGGCACATGGTTATTATTGCGGTGTCCGAAATAGTCCAGATACAAACGCAATGCTTCACCAGAGTTCCCAACGCTCATTCCATAAGCCAAAACCATATCCGTGTAATGGATATTACTGTACTGATAAAATTAGGCATAATTATCCGTAAATAAACACCACACTAATCACAAAATAGGTAGTATCCAGATAAGTACACACGAAAAAACTAGAACATACGACACAATAAGCAAATCACGTCCGCGAATTGTGGTTAGTTTCCGTCAGTGTTACCAACTCTTAAAAATATTTAACCCTAAATTAAATAACCCCTAAATTTGCCCTTATTACTTGGAAATCCCCCTAAAAATAAATTGTATGACATAATTTTTTTAGTTTTTTATTTATAAAAATAAATTATATTTATTACGTCAAATATTATTTCATTTTCTTCTGGCGAATCAGATTTCATAAAGTCATACATGTTGACTTTGAATAAGCCTAATATTTTAGGAGATGGGTTGAATATTGTACAAGATCATTTCATCCACCATTTCGATTGAAAATTCCAAGTCAGTACTTGAAATTTTCTTTAAATCTTTATTTTTCTCGATAAATAAAATATTAAAAAATATGAAGGTTCACAAAAACCATAAAAATAACCTTAAACATATAACACCCCCAAAAATCCCATCTCACTTATTTACACCCTAAATTTTGGGGGAAAACTTCTATGTTGGGAACCCTGGTTTCTGTACACACACTAGCGTGAAATTTTAAATAAAGGTGGGGACTTTACCTACCTAAAGGTGTGCACACATTGGAAAAATATTTAATAAAAGAAAATTAATAACGTTTACTACAAACATTAACAATAAATGACTTGTTCCATCAATGTTATAATAATGCCATATTATTATTTGTAGAATGTAATACATGTATTTATATTATTTTCTGAAAAAATAAATTTCAAAACAAAAATTAAAAGTATGACCCTTAGGTACCATCAACTTACATCTGTTCTGCTATACTCTCGTATAGCAGAACATATTTTAGTAGTGGTGAATTTCAACAAAAATCCAGATATTTTCAGAAAAAGGATCTTGTTATCATAAGGGTTTATTTTTACTTTTGATGTACGGAATTCTAATAAAAAGTAAAATCTCTTTAATTTCAGGCTCACTTCAACGCGAACTTACCAGAAACGTTAAATAAATTGATTGAGTCGATTTATTAATAATAAGGACATACCTAGGCACCCAAGTAGCGAAATCAAAACTATGAATAGTAGTTACAAACAACGTCAAATAATATTATTTCTAATATCCGAATCCAAAAACTACGTTAAAAACGCGCCTAGATACCTATCTACTATCAACAAAATATTTTTCCGATAAAAAAATAATGTATCCACAGCCTAATTTTAACGACCACTGCAAGCTCGCCTTTCGGCAAGATAAAAGGTACCTACGACAGCCTTACACGTGCCACTCATTTCGCGGGCTGAACTTAGGAATTAATTTCAAAAGTATGATGTTTTAATTGGGGTAGATTGTTTAAATGTTTTTGTTTATTGCGTTGCTACTGTTTTTGAATTTATTATGTTACGTTTAATGTATTGTAAAGATTTGTGATTTAGAGTATTTTCTGTTGTTATTAGAAACTTATCTAGGAAATCTACTTTTTAAAAACGATAAAGATGAAGATGTGTACATGCTGGTCGTTATGGTAAATTGAATACCATCACGTGTATGAACAAAACAGTCAATAAAATGGTCATAAGTATTTTAATGACATTTCAAAAGTAGGTATTTAATAATATTCCAGTTAAGTTCGGCCCTGGATGGAGCTCGGTCCTGTGTAGTGTTGGGAAAAATTACTCGTAAAATGTGAATCAAATTACTAATTCAGACATTGGTATCAGAATCGACTTTTTGATTCGTATGAATATTAGAGCTGTAGCAAATCGTATGTATTCGGTACTGAGTAACGGGTGGGCCATTAAGTACCGAGTAAAGAAACGATACACACAAATGCATTTCGTTACTCGCATTTTTCGTAGTATGGGTACCTACACTATTTCAGTTTACGCAAGTACCGTTGATGTTTGATGATCGTATATTTTACGCATGCGCGCGCTTATTCAGTGAATTTATAAACGTACGTTACAAAGAACGATGTTTGTTTATTAAGTAAAGTATAATTTGGAAATTCGTCGTCCAATTTTTTTATTGTTTATAAAATTGTATTGTGTATGTAGACAAAGTTTGAGATTGTAACAGAAACAAGGTAAGGAAGTATTTTTTACAAATAAGAAATATGTATGTTTTTGTTTTTTATTATCGCGTATTTTCACGGTTTTTTGTTCTTATCTTAAAAGAGATGTGTCTAAATGAGTCTAATGATATTAAATTGTTTCTTCGATAACAAAAGCTGTTAATTATCAAAAGTCTGGTTCAAAATACAGAAAAGTGAAAAAAAAATACCTGACTCAGCTTGGTATGTAACGTATAAGTATGTTTTCTATAAATCACGAATGTTGCGACGCCGCGACGTCATACTGCACTCGTACACAATACGATTCGATTCGTTGCTCTAACTTACACATAACATAGCATGTTATAAGGTAACTGAAGTAACGATACGATAATAACGAGTACTAATTGTTATAGTAACGAATACATACGGGTACACTTTTTTTCGTTACTTTTACAGCTCTAATGAATAACATAGTTGTCAGATCGATTTCGATTTAAGATAAAAATGTGATTCTGACCTTAATATCTTTCGGCCTGACTAAAATTATTAACTCTGCGGACTTGATAAAATTTAATAGAGTCGATAAGAGAGTCAAGAAATCGAAACATTTCAATTGTTCACTATGCATTTACCCGTCACTAGTTCTTTTAGGTCAGCGATTGTGTGAGTGACACACACACTGAACATCTTGAGGTAGGTAAGTATAGGGTCAAGCTGAGGGGTCAAGCACCAGCTGATTTAAGGCGCAGTTTAATTCGGTTTGTCAATAACAAGGAATCGTTTTGGACGTTTATTTCCATAATTATACGAGCAATTTTAAAAATACCAATTACTGATTGTTAAATATCATTGATTCTATAGGATTTTAATAATTTTATTTTAATTACTGCAACTTAATTATGAAACTTTGAACTGCAATAACTCCGAAACGGAGAGTGATATCGCGAAAATTCTTTTTGTGTTTGAACACTGGAAGCCCATGGTTTTCACCATTTTAACAGGTGTTCTATTTTCATTGACTAGCGGTATATTCTAAGCTGAAATAGCTATATGGTCCGTCACAAATTCACAAGATGGCGTTGTACAACCATTCTGAATTGGTCGGCAATTTTATTGTGAGATTGTGACAATAAAACATAACCTGCCAACCGTAGAACGCTACACGATTTTAAAACGAGTGTTTATAAAATATAACACACCCATGCCATCCTCCGGTTCTGTTGAAAGAATGTTTTCCTTTGCAACCATGATAAATATATCTAGGTCACACAAAATATCAGATGAATTATTTGAGAGGAGAGTGATTATGAAATATAATTTAAATCATTTATCTAAGTATTTTTTTATATAAAGTTTAAATTACAAAATGTAACAATCAAAAAATGACTTCTGTGATTTTTATAAATACTGAAACAAAAAATCTGATTAACTAGTTTTTTTTTAAACTTGTTCCCATTCTAATAATCATAGATTTCTAATCGTGATTTACGATTAATGATTACGATTAATAATCATAATCAGGAAAAATGATTACGATTAATTAATTTTAATCGTGATAATGTCGATTAAATTTTTAATCGTTAATCAGATTAAATTTTTGCCAACACTGCCTTTAACTAATGAGCTTGTATGAAAGCTGATGAGAGTTGAAGAAGCGTGAGATATATATCAGGATTGTGGTAAGTGGAAATGGAAAAAGGTGTGATTGTATTTTTGCATTTTAAATGTAATTAAAAGAATATGTCTTTGAATTATATTAAGTGTTTGCGGCAATGTCAGTTTATGAACTTAAGGAACTGAAAAAATTAAGCTAATGGCATAAATGAAATCTCCAAACAACCAAAATATTTTTAGAAGCCAATGGATAACACAGAAAAAATAATAACTATTGATAAAACAATATTTGACGACCATTTGGTGCAACGGTAGCGATCCTGCCTTTCGCACCGACGGTCCTGGGTTCAAATCCCAGAAGGGGCAGAGGTTTGTGTGATGAATATAAGCATTTGTACCTAAGTCATGGGTATGTATATATATTTCTATTTATATTACTTATTTATGTATGATATATCGCACATATGGTGCTATAATGTCATTTATGCAAATGGTGTAATATTTCAGGGAGCATTAAAAAATTGAACATCCTTACAACATATAGTTTTTCTCGGCTAAACAAATAAAATAATTAAGCTACAACTTTGAACTTCATTTTAGAGTAAAAGCAAGCAAAGTAAAGAGGTAGAGTAGAGGTAGGAGTATTTTCTCATACTCAGTTCAGTTTTGTCTAAAATTACATAAGTGACGTTATAGCACCCTATGTGCGATATGTATGTCTATCCATTATCTTAGTATCCATAGCACAAGCCTTAGTGCTTACTTTGGGCTAGGCTAATTGGTGTGAATGTAAGAAATATTATTATTATTAAAAGTAGTTGTAAATAAAGGCTTTATTATATATATAGAGTTATGGTCTAAATTGATTATTTAAGTACATTGATTTTTGCAAACTTCAAAAGTTTTTTTATGTAAAGCTTTAACAATAAAATTATAGAATGTTATAATTTTTAACTTACCCTTTACTTTTATTCCTAGTGACATTTAAATTTGGCATAAACACTTTTTTATTTGGTTTTACACCACCCAGGGAAAGGTCTCTTGGTGCTTTGAATGAGGCCAATCTTTGCATCGGATCTGTTCCCAAGCCATTACTTTTCGTGGCGTTGTCTTCTGGATTAGACATTTTCGACAAATAATGAATACGAACCGGTCGAATTCAATATAATTATGAATTAATAAGGATCATAACAGCTACTTTTTCACGTAACATACAAGTGTTATTTCTTAATTATCATAAAATGCACTTGTACAAACAAGGCTCGAAACCAGAAGCTGGTTCTCTATTGACTGAAGACTATGTAATCACTACTTCTATTGTAACAGTTGCATTTAAGTAACGTTAATTACTTATTTGTTACGAGGAAATAAATTCAAAATGTAAATCACTTTACTAAACGTAAACAACACCAATCCACTGCAAGGTTCAGCACAGACCACATAATTATTTTTTCTTTATTTGTGGCTTGCACGATTTGTGCATTTAGCCGTGTCAAGTAAATATAATTGCCAGTTCTTGAGTAATTTCTTAATTTATAATCAGCTCGACGAACCTTGATCCCTATGACAGTTCATGTTAGTGACGGGTCGTGTCGATATATCGTTTATAGGCAAGGGCGTGACTTGCATTCAGCCACATCAATAAACATGTTTTTAAAAATATAATCTACATTTCTAATGCTTATTATATATACGAATATCCGTGTATTTGTATGCGGGGTTGCCAAAATTCCGATGCAGAGTTAACATGGTCGAACTCTATAATTTTAGTTTTGAAAATCCATGTAAATTAAATTTTTAGTATAGTAACACTATCTGATATGTCACTAGATACGCCGTGATCGCTTATTCGCTACACCAGTACGAGTGCTAACGCCTTGTATGCGCCACGTGTTTTTTGTGTCATCGGAGTCCTTTGTTTGTTACTACTGTTGTTTTCTGTTTTTGTTATTGTTGTTTTCTGTTTTTGTTATTGTTGGTGTTTCAAAATGCCGAAAAGACTGAGAAAAACTGTACTCAACAGTGAAACGCGGGAGTTTGTTGTACGCTTGCGTGATTATTTTGCTCGCGAACAACAAAATGGCGGACCTTTGTTGCCACTTGACAACGTACGCGACCGTGTTGCTGATGCTCTGGGAATTGGCAAAGTTACCGTTTCCCGAATTACAAAGGAGAAGTTCGGTGAATCGTCGATGGAGGAGAACAAGCTATCAACTCCAAAGAAGAAAAAACATAATAGGGCACATTCCGTAACTAACCCCGATGATTTCGACATGGCAGCAATACGAAACCACATTTACGGCTACTATTTTCGAGGTGAACTGCCAACTTGCAAAAAATTATTGGCGTCGCTGAAATCGGCTGATTTATTTAAAGGTGGGCTCACTTCTCTCAGAGTGGTTATAAAAAAATGTGGATTTCGTTATGGGAAGTGTGACAAAAGAAAAGTAATAATGGAGCGGAAGGACATTGGATTGATGAGGTGTGATTTTCTAAGACAAATAAAAAACATCGAGAACTGGGACAAGGTGGTTTATCTGGACGAAACGTGGCTCAACGCCAATCACTCAGTGTCCAAAACATGGACAGACGACACAGAGAAATCCTGTACCAAAGCTCCAGAAGGCAAGGGCCACCGTTTGATTATCTGCCACGCTGGCACAGCCAAAGGTTTTGTACCTAACTGCTTGTGGGCCTTCAAATCCGTGAAAACATCAGATTATCACGAAGAGATGAATTTTGAGAATTTCGAGAAATGGTTCACAAAACTATTGGACAATTTAAATGAGCCCCACTATATTTTAATGGACAACGCCCCATACCACTCTGTGCAAGTTAATAAAGCACCTACCGCGAATAATAATAAAGGCGAAATCATAGAGTGGCTGCAACACAATGGTGTGGCAGCTAATAGTCAAATGCTGAAAAAGGAATTAGTCAGACTGATGAACCTGCATAAACTGCAAACAAAGAAGAAGTATGTTTTGGATGAGATGGCAAAATCAAAAGGGCACACCGTGATTCGGCTACCGCCCTACCACTGCCAATATAATGCAATCGAGATGATATGGGCGCAGATCAAAGGTGGGTTGATTTGTATTTATTTTAACATGTTTTTATTTAGGTGACTGGTGACTAGAGAGCTAGCACTATTTAAAGCTATTTTATTTTACTAAATAGCTATAGCATTTTTATTTTTAACCATGTACGTAATTTCTGATATAAATTACACACTTTTAACATACCTAATTATGTACTTATAATGTACTTACTCCGATCTCGCTCTTTGACTTTGCATCATATTCAATCTAAACCATTATTGTTTCAGGTTGTGCAGCCAGGCTGAACACCACTCCGCCATTCACAGCTAATAAAATGCTGACGTTACTAGAAGAGGCATGTAGTCTAGTGACTCCGGACAATTGGAGGAAAGTGGTTGAGAAGACCAAAAAACTGTGCTTAGATGATTGGGATCGAGACGTGCGATACGACAACGTAGTAGACCAGCCGTTTTTAATAAACGTAGGAGAAAGCAGCTGCAGTTCAGATTCCGAGTCTGAGACGCAAGCCGTGATGTCATTGTCAGATTCCGATTAATATATATTAAAAATCATTGCTGAACCGCTTTTGTTTTATTTGGTTTTGTCATATAGTAGGTATATATAATAAATTAATTAAATCTCCTTTATTTTATTATCGCAGACAACTTAAATGATTATAAATCTGACACTAAGAGCGTAGGTACTATGTTAATGTATTTTGTACACTCGTTTCCATTTTCGATATTTGTTTATCGATACTTTCCGCGCTAGTCGATATCTTCCAAACGAAGTAACTTTTGCAGGACGTCAACGTAAAGTCTGATTGAGATAATTTCTTGTAAATGTTAATAATTATTATTATTCCGACGGAATATTATTTTAATGGCATATATCTGCCTAAAATTAATAAATATCATTTTTAGACTCCGCCAATTCGATTATAATGTAACGGTGACGCTACTACAAGGTTGTGTCGAGGGAATAACTGTCAGTGTCATAGGGATCAAGGTTCGTCGAGCTGATTATAATGATGAATGAACAGTAAACTATATTTTTTCCTAGGTTTCAGTAAATGTGTGGGGTTTTACTGAAACCTCCCCGTGGACTTCTTTAGAGAGCAGAAAAATACAACTTCCGCAGCTTTGTTACACTTGCCAACAATTTTGTATGTTCACAAACACTTAGTGGTTAATAAAATAAAATAAATAAAATAAAAAAGCTTTTTTATTCCATATCTAGTAAGTAGGTACTTTACATTTATATTTGTGTTATTTTGTTAGTAGATCTAAACCTTATGCTGATATTAGTATTTGTTAGTATAGTTTCAGACATGGATCCCGTTCTGGGTAAAAGCCTCTTCCATTTCTTTCCATTTTTCTCTATCTTTCCCCGCTTTCAGCCAGCCCTTGCCTGCTACAGACACAATATCGTCGGACCATCGTTTTCTGGGTCTGCCTACTTTTCTTTTGCCTTTTGGTCCGGTCCATCCAGTGGACTTGAGAGTCCACCTTTTGTCAGTATACCTTGACAGATGACCCGCCCTTTCCATTTAAGTTTAAGGGCCTGTTCCAGAGCATCTATTAATCCAGTTTTGCTCCTTATGTCTGTACACCTTATTTTGTCTATTCTTCTTAATTTTAGCATACTTCTCTCTATTGCTCTCTGGCATGTAGTAATTTTGTTTTTTATTTTATTTGTATAAACCCAAGTTTGACATCCGTACAGTAGGCTTGGTAACAGGCATGTGTCTACTACTGTCTTTTTTAAAGATATATCAAGATTGCCTTTTAGGATTTCTTTGTGTGCCCAATATTTCTTCCATGTAGAATTTATTCTTCTATCCACTTCTTCTTCATTACTGTTTGCTCTGAAAGATACCTGTTTTCCTAAATATATATATTCATTTACATATTCTATATTATTTTCTTCAATTGTTATTACTTTCTTTTCTGAATTAGTCATTATTTTTGTTTCGCTAGGATTCATATGTAATCCCACTATTTTACTCTGTGTGTCTAGTGTTTTTAACATATGTTCTATTTCTGGAGCTGATTCTGCAAACAAGACAATATCGTCGGCAAATCTTAGATGACTTAGGTGTTGATTTTGTATTTTTATACCTTTATTCTTCCATTCTATAGATTGGAATATGTTTTCTAGGACAGCGATAAACAATTTAGGTGACAGCGGATCTCCTTGTCTAACACCTCTTTCTATTTTGATTTCATTTCCATAGTTTTCTAATCGTAGTCTGCTTACACTGTTACAGTATATGTTTTTTAAAATATTTATATATTTATTATTTATTTCACATGTGTTGAGTGCTTTCCATATTGAACTGTGTGTAATGCTGTCGAAAGCCTTTGCATAGTCTACAAAGGCTATATATAATGGTCTGTTGTATTCTTTATACTTTTCAATGATATGTTCTATTGTGTGGATATGATCCATTGTTGAGAAATTTGAACGAAATCCAGCTTGTTCGAGTGGTTGATGGTCATTTATATTAACAGCTATTCTTGCAGTTAGTATGGATGTGAATAGTTTGTAGGTGCTTGATAGTAGACTTATTGGACGATAGTTCGAAATATCTCTGGGATCGCCCTTCTTATAAAGTAGTATGATGTCCGAGTGATGCCATTGTTTTGGTACTATCTCATACTCTAGAATTAAATTAAACAGATATGTTAAGAAGGTAATTATGATTGGTGCACCGATTTTTATTGCTTCATTAGTAATGCCGTCTGGACCTGGGGTCTTCTCTGACTTTAGTTTATTTATATGAGTTAGTACTTCTGTTTCTGTTATAGGATCTATTGTGAGATTTTCTCTTTCTGTTGTATGTTCAATTACTACTTAGTGGTTAATATAATAATCCACCATTATTACGCACTGACATCCACAACAACACAAATTTCAACAAGAGAAACAAAACCACCAACGTGACGCTTCCCGCTCCCGCCAAAAAGTCGACCATAATATAATACTATTATATATTACATAGACTATAGCCGACTTCACTGTAGGTGAGTATTTGTTTCTTTTATGTTTGCTTTACTGTTAACGGGTTAATTCTTCGGTCGGACGGAGATGTGACGTGCATCGTTCATAATGTGACTCAGAGTAAATAATGTGAACGTGGTTTTAAAACATACGTATAACCCGTGCGGATAAAGAATGGGATTAAAAATGGCGGCTCATAGAGCCGGTACCGTCAGCATGATAAGTAAAAACGCATTAAGGATTTGGTAACTAGTAAAATAACTGAAAAACGGTATAAAATATTTTTACCGTTGAAACTATTTCGTTACTTTATTACAATTAAATAGTTTCATATGTCCTATTATTTTGTGATATTTTTGATACAAATAAAAATAAAGTCTGTATCTACTGAGTTAAAATATTAATAATAGAGTCATCATCATATCAGCCGTACGACGCCCACTGCTGGACATAGGCCTCCCCCAAGGATCTCCACAACGATCGGTCCTGTGCTGCCCGCATCCAGCGTTTTCCCGCGACCTTGACCAGATCGTCCGTTCACCTCGTAGCGGGCCTACCCACTGAGCGTCGTCCGGCACGCGGTCGCCATTCGAGAACCTTTCCGCCCCAACGGCCATCAGCTCTCCTTGCTATGTGTCCTGCCCATTGCCACTTCAGCTTCGCAATTCTTTGAGCTATGTCGGCGGTTTTTGTTCTCCTACGGATGTCCTCATTTCTGATTCGATCGCGTAGGGAAACACCAAGCATAGCTCTCTCCATTGCCCGCTGGGCGACCTTGAGCCTTCTGACAAGACCCATAGTGAACGACCACGTTTCACTGCCATAAGTCATCACTGGCAACACACACTGGTTAAAGACTTTCGTCTTAAGGCACTGAGGTATTTTGGACGCGAAAATGTATCGCAGCTTCCCGAACGCTGCCCACCCGAGTTGGATTCGACGAGAGATCTCTTTCTCGAAGTTGGACTTACCTAACTGTATTGTATGTCCTAGGTAAACATAGTGGTCAACAACTTCGAGTGTAACGTTCCCAACATTTTCTGGAGCGGGTGTAACATGGGCGTTGGACATAATTTTCGTCTTGTCCATGTTCATCTTAAGACCCACTCGTTGGGATGCGTTACTGAGATCTTCGAGCATGGTGCTCAGGTCTTCCAAGGTCTCAGCCATTAGGACCACATCATCGGCAAACCGAAGATGCGTCAGGTACTCGCCGTTGATGTTGATGCCAAGTCCATTCCAGTCCAGAAGCTTAAAAATATCCTCCAACGCAGCAGTGAACAGTTTCGGAGAGATAACGTCGCCCTGTCTCACTCCTCGCTGTAGTTGGATAGGATTAGAGCTCTGGCTCTGTACTCGGACCGACATAGTGGCGTTTTGGTACAGGCACCTTAACACTTCGATATACCTGTAGTCCACTTGGCACCTCTGGAGAGACTGCAGCACCGCCCAAGTCTCGATCGAATCAAAGGCCTTCTCATAGTCCACAAACGCCAAGCAAAGTGGCCGATTATACTCTTCGGTCTTCTGTATAACCTGCCGCAGCGTATGAATGTGGTCTATGGTGCTAAAGCCTTTTCGGAAACCGGCTTGTTCGGGAGGTTGGAAGTCGTCAAACCTGCGAGCAAGACGATTCGTAATGACCCTCGAAAACAGCTTGTAGACATGGCTCAGAAGCGAGATGGGTCTGTAGTTCTTCAGTAGGGTTTTATCGCCCTTTTTGAAGAATAAAATCACCTCACTTCTGCTCCATGCCTTCGGCGTTTTTGCCCTGGACGATGACAGAATTGAAGAGCTTCTGGAGGACTTTAAGTACCGGCGTGCCGCCCACTCTCAGAAGCTCGGTTGTTATTCCGTCATCTCCCGCCGCCTTGTTGTTCTTTAGCTGTTTGAGGGCCATTCTAATCTCGTACAGGCTGACGTCCGGGATATCTTCGGTATAGTGTCGGGTAAGCTTGGCTCTAGGATCTCGAGCTCTGCTTTGGCCTGGTGTGATACTGGAATACAGCTGCCTATCGAAACTCTCAATCTCTCTCAAGATTTCAGGAGTCGATGAAATGATACTGCCCTTCTCAGTTTTCAGCCTCGTCAGTTGACTTTGCCCAATAGACAGATCTCTAGCGAACACTTTGGAGCCTTTGTTCCGCTCTATGGCCTCTTTAATACGCTCGGTATTAAATTGGCGAAGGTCGCTCGTCAGCGACTTCGAGATCTGTCTATTAAGCTGTCTATAACGTAGGGCATCCGCTGAGTCTTGCAGTCTCATTAGTAGAGTAGTACAGAAAAAATAATGAAAATAATTCAAAACTTTACAAACTACGCATTATTATATCGCGTTTATATAGGAATTTCTTCTCAAACAACTAATCGATCGCGTTAAAATCGTATATTATATCGTATATTATTTTCATGCATGAATGGCGGGGCTCTCTCCTGATTTTGTTTTTTAACGTTATTTTTTTGTCAGACTGTACTCACGAGTGTGAGTATAGACGCAAATAGTGTGCGAGCGAGAACTGAATAGTTGCGCCGCCATTTCTAATCCCATTCTTTATCCGCACGGGTTGTACAGTGACGGTGTTAAACGATAGATGTGCAAGTGCTCGACCAAATTTAAACTCAATCCTTGTGTTTGGCAGAAAAAATCGCTTAAGAGGCGATTAGCAGCGCTGAGTAACAAACTATCAGTTTTCGCAAGGACACGTTTGCTAACTTCAGTAGCGCTGACACAATCCGCCATTTTGCTTAGATATGTTTGTTTACAAACTTAAGTTAACCGGTGGTTTTGTGCAATCATTAAAATAATAGTAGCAAACTCGTCTTCTTCAGTATTGTCATTCACTAAATTATTAAATATATTATTCATAGTTTAAAACTTTTCACTGCATTTGATTAAAATATATTTAATTGAAATTATGGTCCCCAGTGACCACTAAGTTTGCGTCCTAGAGGAAAATAGCTGTTTACCATTTGACAGCGCTTACCGCTTACAATCGCCATTTTGTTTACAATCGCTTATAAGCGATTTTTTATAAGACGGGTTTTTTATAGAACGGCATGAGTCATTTCAGTAGTTTTGGTTTTTTTGGAGCGGAGCGAAGCGAAGTTCCCATGGATCAGCTTCAATGGCGCAATGTCTGTTACGCCATAACTTCCAGAGTTCTTAACCGATTTTAATATTTTTTGTGTGGAATCGAATCAACAGGTAAGTGCCAGATTGTGACGGAGCCCGAATTTTGAAATTCGCAAAAATTCCCATCGAAAAATTTTTTTTTCTTTTTTTAGGTAATACGCTCCGCTCCAATATATGGTGCTAGCGTAGCTTTATGCTTAGCGACTGCATCGCGTAAATAATCTGTGGCGTGAGGGATCTGAGCAATACTAGTGGATTATCTACCATTAAGTATTCGTGAGAAAATAATGCATGTGTGCATGTGAGGGACACAAAACAGTGGAAGGTGTCTTCCCACATATTCCCAAGAGTATGAGGTAAACCAAAATAGCACATGCTGTTTTTTCATTCAATTCAGGGGGAGATTTTAATAAATCCTACACCTTTTTTTAATACCCCGGAAAAAGAGTATTTTATTTATTAGTTTACTAACAATTATTCATCCATGAATTAATCAGTTTTTGTTCATTATCTTAACTTAATAAGAACAGTCTTATTGATAATTTGGCTATGGGTTTTGTATCTTTTGCTTCACTTACGAGAAGACCCAATGTAAACAAAAAAGGATTTTTGGGTGGAGCGGGAAGCATCTCATTGGTGGTTTTGTTTTTATTTAAAATAATAAAATTTGTATTGTGATACATATTAGTGCGTAATATTGGTGGATTATTTATCATTAAATGTTTGTGAACATGCAAGGGTGTTGGTACATAAAACAAAGCAGCGGAAGTTGACTTTTTCTGCTCTCTCACGAAAACCCCACACCTTTACTGAAACCTAGGCAAAGGGATATTTTCCTGTTCATTAATCATAGATCATCATCATTTAATGAAGAAAAATAACTAAACTAGGCTGTATGGGCTTTGTACTCTTTGTCTGCCCTTATGGGAGAACTTAACAAATAATAAAAACAAAAATATTACATTGTCAATTCAATTGTCATACGTCTATCCGTGTTTATAGGTCTACCGGTCGATAAAATAAAATACAAAGAAGATAAAACAGCTTTGGTTTCTATTTAATATTATTTTCATGGGAATTTTTAATAAAACTTTACTCAGTAAAGACTATAACAATGATTAAAATCTCTGCTCTAAACGACGAATCGGAGGAAGACAGTGGATCTGATGTAGAGACAACAAAAGAAGCATTGGAACAAATAGCACTGCAACAGTATGCAAAAGCGTTAGATTTGCAAAGAAAAGGAAATCTTAAAGATGCTACCCAACTTTTGAAGGACTTATTAGACACTGAAGTTTTGTACGATGTGAAGAAACCGGCACAAGGTGAGAAAACTTCGGGGCCTTTGTTTAATTTGAAATACTTGTGTTATAAAAATCTTGCTGCGATGCTGAGCTCTGGTGACGATAATGAAGGTGCGATAGAAGCCTTTCTCGCCGCTTCGGAGCTCGATGATACAGATGTTACATTGTGGCATAGATTGGGGCTAACTTGTATGCGCGTCAAGAGATACGACATGGCATTACATGCATTTCAGCGTGGAGTTGACAGAAACCCTAGACACTGGCCATGTCTAGACAAAATAGTGACCTTATTATTAGGTCTAGGTTATAAAGAGGAGTGCATTGCCACTATTCATGATACATTGCAACTTGATCCTGACTATTTGAGAGGATTAGCATATAGGAAACATATTTATAAGATTTATCCATACATCAGAGATTATATGGAATACTTGAATCCAATTTATAAATGGAATGAAAACGAGGAAGAGGCTATTGATGAAGGAAAGGCTGAAAAATTAATCAAAGAGGCTGAAGAGATAAATGAAATATTTTTAGAACAGCAAAGACAGGAGCAATTTAAATATGTGTTGCCTAATCTTAAATTGAAAAAGCTAATATCCAATTTAACTTGGACCTCAGTTGGTGAATCTTTGATACATATGCATCAATATATGTCGGAAAACAGCTTCAGTCACGCCTGTTACTTGGAATTAGTATTTGATAAAGAACAGAAAGAAGAAAAAATGGAAGTGTGTGAAGAAATTAAAGAACCTGACCCTGTGGAAAGTTACAAATCTGATGAAAATGAGAAAACTGAAGTCAACGAGTTCAAATTAGATAAAGATAATGTCTCTGAAAATGAAAATAATGATCTGTCAGACAAAGATAAAGCTACAACTGATAATGAAAAAGTTGAAAGTGATATAGAAATGGTACAATCAGAACCAACAACTGAGGCTCAGCAAGAGCCTAAAGTACAAAGAAAGAATCCAGTCCGTCGACGTGGTAGTGCACTGAGCTTTCTAGAACAATGGGAGTGGTGCACAAAGCGTCGATCTGGAAGAAAGAAGACGAGACAAGAGCAAGATGATAATATCTACGATACATTAAGAAGAATGGTTCCTCCATGTTTAGCTCCTGAAGTAGTTCTAAAGAAAGAAAATCAGGCAAAAGAAACATCTTTAAATACCATAGATCTTGAAGAAAAAGGGAACATTGAAAAACCTGTAGTTGAAGAATATTTTGGAACAGAAAATGAGCAAATGGACGTGAAAGATTTTATTAATAAGTACACAGAGAATAAAAGAGATATAATTGATATGTTAAAAGAGTTTTTGTGTCTGTTATCTGGAAAATGGAAAATATCATGGCCTGTTGGTTTGCATAAAATATTTGTGATAGCTAATGATTGTTATAATACTCACATTGATATTCCTGCATGTACTGATGATAACCGGCAAGAATTGTTGCATTATGTGAATGTTAATATATTAGCTGAAGAATTTTCAGTCAATGAAAAGTTAAATACTAACACAGATGAAAATGTTTATCATAGTCTAAATACTATAGAAGCGATAGGTATAACACTTAATTTAAAACCCCATATATTTACTGGCATAGAGTGCTTAGAATTAATGTTGAGGCACCTGTGGGTTAAGCTTCATATACATTTATTGAACAAGTGTGAGGAATTTGCCCTCGATTGTCTGTATCAATTGTCATATGAGTTTGAAGCAATGGGGGAAGAAAGTGAGACATATAATTTGTATAATGTAAATTTTACTTTCAAACCAGCTGTAAGTGAAAGTGAAATATTGGCTGCTATCAAATTTTTAGAAAGGAATAAGAAGTTATCAAGAGTTATGGAATTATATGACCGAGGCAATTATGAAGAAGTTTTATCTGTTGTCATAGATTCATTTGAACATTGTAAGAATATGGCCAGAAATGAACAAGAGGAGATGTCTCTAGATTTTGCCGTTCAATTATCATTGATATTGGATACATATTGGGCATTAAATGATGTGGACAATTGTTTTAAGTGGTCTTTGATATGTCTCCATGAGTCTTTAAAGCATTATTTCCGTTACACAAGTGGAACTCCTGATTATGATAAATGGACTCTGACTGTTGTTAAAGTACTTTGTTGCATGGATCATATTCTTACAACTGAAGGACTTTCATGTTTAGAAGCAGTTTCCCAAAAAGAACTCAGTCAAGGTTTAGAAGACCTGATAAGAATTATAGGGCATCAAGTAGAAACAAATGCAAATGAGATGCCCTTTGGAACTGTTGTCCCTTGGATCATAATGCATTACATATTGCAAAGAGAAGACGATATGGGAAGAGGTAGAGCTAACGATGATAAAGATAAAACTGTAGGTGAAGAAGTTCCTAATCCTTTGATGATTTTATTCATTGCTCATGAGCAATTAGGAAATAGGGGTTGGTGTTGTAATTCTGAGGGGAAACTTCTATATTTCATTTTAGACACAGTGGTTCCGAGATTACGCACTCCAGCTTTAGCAAAATCATTAGAACAAGTCTGTCAGTATATGGAACAGTGTGTATACTGTCTCTTTGGGCATCCAGGTAAAAAAAATAAGTTGAAATATTTGATCGACCACAATGTGACCCCTCAATCATTAGATTGGAAAAGGGCTCAACAAGTTTATGAGATATTTAGACCACCAGACTTGCCAGTATTAGAAGGCAAGGTATCTGGAATCACTGCTGACACTGAGCAGTTGTTTCACCGTATCCTTGCAAATTTACCACAAGAATTAGATCCACAGAAGTATGTTGCAGAAATAGAAAAGTATATTAAAGGTCTAGAAGATAAATTGCCAGAAATCCCGAAACTTTTGCCATATAAAATGAAAGATATATACTTTTTACTTGGAGATTATTATTTTAAAAAAGAAGAAGGTAAAATGGCTGTGAAATATAATATGTTAGATATTGTTGTGAATAATGATCGCTTAGAATCATGGGCTGAAATATCATTAGCAAAAGCTGTGAATTTAGAGAGAACTTTGAATTCCTGTAAAAATCTTAATAATGAAAGAGAGTTTTTGAACCCTGCCCGTTGTATTATAAGATGTTTTAGACGTGCTTTAGATTTAGATCCTACGCACTGTAATATGTGGATAGAATATGGTATATTTGTGTACACAGTGCACTCCTTTTGTTCAAGACTGCTAAAACAAGATAGTGAATCTCTAAGTATGGAAGATTTTGAAGCTTTAGAAAAACAAAAAGAAAATATGCTAAATACAACACAGAAATGTTTCATAACTGTGTTAGAAGATCTAAACAGTAGTACAGATGCAGAGAAAGCTAATGAAGACTCATGGCTACATTATTACATGTTAGGGAAAGTAGCTGAAAAAAAGAATAAGCCCCCATCAGTATATTTAGAATATTATATGCAAGGCGTTAAGAGCTTGCAAGACACTGATGCTACATATCCATTAAAAATTAACTATAGTTCACCTACTCATTTATGCATAGAAGTCATGGAACTTCACTATAGGATTCACGCATCTATTTTGAAATACATTGAACAACACGAAAATAAACCTATTCCTGCCTCTGTAGGAAAAGTCTTTTTAGCTTGTATTGAAGATTGGAAAAATGGACCTTTCTCAAAACAACCTAAAAAGAATGGTACAAGTGAAACTGAGGCTGAGTCCAAATCTGTTGAACCAGTTCATGCTGCAAATATTTTAAAGCGGTCGGTGAGTGATGCTGGTGAAGAAGAAACTCATGAGGTTAAACGTCTCAAATTAGAAGCCGCAGCTGCCAAAGTCCGAAGATCTGCTTCTTACGACACCGAAAGAGTGGCACAGAAAGAAACTTTGGTGATAGCAGATACAGAAAATACCACTGATGTAACAAAACCAGTAGAAGTTTCAAATGAAGAAACGAATCATGCATCAGTCATTAAAACAGTGCAAGGAGTTAAAGTTACTGTAGACATACAACCTGTAGAAGAAAAGTTAGAAGATAAAGAGCAACCTCTAGAACCGAAAAGAGGCAGCGATACTAGTAATAAAGCAGAAAGTGCAAGTAGCACGTCATCTACGTCATCGTCCGATTCAAGCTCCAGTGATTCGACCTCCGATAGCAGTAGCGATTCAAGTAGAGATAGTGATACTTCTAGTAAATCTTCTCAAGAGTCCAAATCATTAGTTGATGAAGAAATTATGAAAATAGTATCAGCGTGCTTGGATGCTTTAGAGGATTGCGCTAGTCGGTTTCCTCCACATTACAAAGCGATTTATAGATTGGCTCATTACCATTTTTATTACAAAAAGGGTAAAGACATCGAGAGGTGTAGAGACTTGATGTTGTCTAATTTTACATCAAGAGCAGGACAAAAGTTAGGAGGTCTGTTTAGCGAAAGAAAACATTCTAATTTTTTCAATAATATCTGGAAGATACCATTGGGCGAAGTTGAAAGAGCTGGCGGTTTCGCTTTCCATATGAGTCGTTCAGTCCAACTCACCATGGAGATTTTAAAGGAAATTGATGATCACAAAACATTACTTGATTTAAGTTTGCATTTGCAAAGAATACCAGAGTTGGACAAGAAGTATTTACGAGATTCCGATAGAGAAGAATTGGCACAACAGGCATTTTCTCTTTGCGTGCAATCGTTGAAAGGGCAATTAACAAAATTCAGTCAACAGGCAGATCTGAGGAGTAACGAAGTGGAAAAGCAAGCATTAAAAAGTTTGACTTTGGACATTTATAGAGCTTACCAGAGGGCACAAAAACAACCGAACTCGAAACAATTTACTAACTTACTCATTGAAGCTTATAAATTAGTTTGTACTACTCCAATTACGGATAGTATGAACCTTGTTGATCTAAGTATGAAATATTGTCAGTCAATAATTCAAGCACTGAAACAACAAGCTACTCAAGCAAGCATAGATAGGAATCAAAATGCGCAGAAAAAACAAGTTTCAAAATCTGTTGAAACGGTGAAACCACGGGAAGCGGCGTCAGTTACTAACGTGGCAAAGACCACAGATCATAAAGCCCAAACGACTCCTGTTTCCGTTTCAAGCTTACCGAAAATATCTGCTCACGAGATGGCTGCTGCTTTCCAAAATTACATGCCTATGTTGAATGATCCAGTTTTGTCACAACAGGCAGCTGCGGCACTGTCCCTCTCTTACTTAAGTAACATAAGCGCTTTAGCCGGCTACACATCATTGCAAAACACATTGCAGTCCTCTTTGCAAACCTCCCTTCAGAATTCCTTTCAAGCTGAATTCTATCGCCAATTTTTGGGTCAAAGTCTTTCATCTTACGGCATGCCGCCGCAAAAAAAGCAAAAACGAGGTCCTAAGCCTCAATCGTCGAGGTCAATGCCACAAACTACAGTTACAATGAAACCTTCAAAACCCTTCATCACCACTACTGCACCTTCATCAACAAAAGCAACTCCCACACCTGTTATAACCAGTATTCAGAAATCGACGTCTGCGCCGCTCGCACCGAGCATGGGAACAGTATTGCCAACTTTGCCTGCATCGATGACAGCCAACTTAACTTCTTTCGGTACGACTCATTCGTCCTCTCAATCGGCTACAAGCTCGCAAAACCCTTTACCTACTCAAGCGCACTTAGCTAGTGCAACGAGTGTGGGTGTTACCATCCACACCAAACCGCCAATGCCACACCAACAAGTCAGCCCTGGTAAAACGTTGCAGGAAAAGTTGGCCGAGCGACAAAAACACATACCGAAGATTCCTACGACTCAAGATATAAACGCGTCCATTAGCAAGCTTCCGTCTTCATTGACTATAACGAAAACTTCTGTTCCTAAACAGCCTGTTCCAGCAAAGAAGCCTGAAGTTAAGAAGTCGCTACCATTCAGTGAAGTACGTCCCAAACAAATATCTTCCGATGAGATTATTGTGCTGGACGACGATGACTAGATTATAATGAATTTTATATCTTCAATGTTAATTTAAAAAGCTATTTTATCCGACATTTAGGTATGAATATATACTTAATTTATAAAATAACATAGTTGCTTTATTTATTTCACCTTTATTACAAAAAATAATACAATATTTACAATATTATTAAACTTAGACTTACAATGAAAAATATGACAGACATGTCAGTTATTGCTTTATTATTTATAATCAAGTAAATAAAGTTCCTTGCTGTGAAAATGTAGTTAATAAATAAATTAGCGATTCATAATATTAAAATGATTTATCGAATGACTGACATTAAAATCATAGACTCAAGTTTAATTTTAATAGATTAATTAAGGTTTTAATATGTCTAACGGCTTTTAACAAGCGTATAATGGCATAAAAGGACGTTTTCGTGTTAATTTATAATTACACGAAAGAAAATTGAAAGAAGGAAATGTTTTACTATAATACGAAGTGTTTCGTCTTGCCGTAAAAGGCCTGAGCTATAAATATTCCTGGTTTAGAAGTTGAGAACTTACAGTAAAAAACTATAAAAAATTTATGACATGCCAAATTCTTATTTTATGTACCCATTCGTCTTATTTAGATGACTATTATAACACTCTATAGACATAAAAAGACACTAGCATATTACTGAGGTTCCACTTCGCTAACAATGTGCCGAAATATAAAACTACAAGTATCGGCAGTGGCAGTAAGAATACTCGTATGTTCTGAAGCATGGGCAGATCTGAAAAAAAAGTAAACTGGTATTTTAATTTACAAGAAAATGTCAGTCGCTAAAACGCTTATGGTGGATTCGATTCTGAAAATTAAGCAATACTCCTTATTCTTTTTCTATCAATTAAAAAATGATAACCAAAAAGTTTGACTACGAGGCTGACTACATTAAATGACAGTATTTCCAGAGACAAGGTAAGTACTTTTTAAATCAACTCATTAGCGTTTCAGTTTCTTTATATTGTCAAACGAGTATTGTCTAAACAGCTTTCATTGTTACTCTCAATAAAAACAACACAAGAATGTGTTAAAATAAATACAGACGAGACACGAACCCACGATTTTCTGACAAACCGATATTGAGAAAATTTGCCAAGATTGGTAAGAGCCTCGGTAGTCTAGCGTCTGTCTCAGTTTACCGGAAATACGTGGGTTCGATCCCTACCTAAGGCGATAATTTATCAACACATTTTTTATATCAAGTTCCGCATTGAATGCAAAAAAATCAAATGTTAGGGTAACAAATTTTTTCAGATGCAAGTTTAATGAACAAAAATCAAATAAGAAACACACCAGTTAATGTGAAGTAGAAAAAATAGTTATTAGGTTAACTACATACAAATATAAAAGCGGTTTTAGTAAAAAAGACCAACATTAGTCTCAAAATAAAATCTGTAGTTTTAAACTCTGTTTTTGTCCCGTGGAATAATATATGCCATGCACGAAGTTATATACAATGTGGGATTTCATTATAAACTAAGTTTCCTCTATTGTTTTTTTTTTGCTTTAATTAAAAACAGATATTGGGTTTAGACATCATTTCAACGGCCTTGTTTCAATGTAGGATTTAGATTTTGTTTGTGGATTTGCTACAGGTGAACCACACAACTGGCGGATAGCCAGCGGGAGGTAGGTGGGGTTAGGGGATTTTTTTGGTGTTTCAGGTTCAAGAGACGTTCTTTATTGCGTCTGCTGATCCTGCAGTGTACAGATTTTGTAAAGCACGATAAGAACAAAACACACTCAAGATTAATCGGCCCAAGATCAGTCCCGAGATGGCAGAATATTTATGCCACGAAATATTCCTATTAAAACATAGAACAAATATATTTTTCATCAAAATACACGAAGTATTGTATTTTATCCATAATCTATTAACATTTTTGGTATACATAATTGTATTTTTTATAATCGTGAATATAATAAATAGATAATAACTTGGAAAAGGAAAATGACCCTATATTATCTTGCAACAATTAACCACGTATGTGCCGATGAATAGTCGCAAGGGCGATCCGCCAATTGCATTGTCTAAAGATCTCGAGTTAGTTTTAATAACATAACAAGTTAATTTCAAAAGTATTAGCATTAATTAAAACTAGATTATTATAATTGTTTATTTTTGAGGCTCCGGTATTTGGCACCATCGTCACGGAACAACTGAAGTTTTTTGTGGGTGGATGTTACAGGTAGTGTTATCGGTCTACCCTCAATCGAAGTCGATTAAACTCCTCTTTACGATTGAAATTTTTGTCGTAAAGACGGGTTTAAATTGTCGAGTATCTGAAATCCAGTACTCCGTTTGTGTAAAGATAAAAAACACATAAACGAGCCGTATCGCGATCTCATACTGAGAATATCGTGTGTAGTGGAACAGTTTCGAGTGAATAGCGAATTTACAAACAGTGGTACCGGTATCGAGTGCAATAAAAGACTACGACGGACGGTAGACAGATATTTAGTTATTTAAATTTAGTGTATATTATACGGATCTTAATATTAGAACGGTACTTACAACTTAATTACTCTTTTTGAGTATAGCAAAAGTACATTAAAATTTTGAATAAAATTGAAAATAAAAAAACTAAATTTGATTACTGTAAATTGATTTATGAACTTAATATTATAAATTATTTTAGACAAAATTAACATAAATTCATAAACGTTAAAATAATATATGTATATGTATTATCGAGGTCTCTCGTGCCTTACCACTTTGTAGAAATATTCGTTTGAAGTGATCGCATCGGACACGCCCACACGACCCTAATTGGCTTCGTATTTTACTACGATTTATACTACGGCCAATCATAAACAACTAGTTTTAAATCGCCCTTGATGTCAGTACTGTCAACTGTCAATCTGCTTTACGCGTTCGTGAATTGCTTGCTTGCGCACGCGCGCCATTGTTGAATGAATGGAGCGGGGCGTGGCCTGAAGCGATAGGCATCGTGCAATGACTTTCGACTTAAGACTGATAAGGCGCCAGAGGTTTCGATAGTACACTACATACTAGTGAAAAGTGTTTATTAATTGTTTTTAAGGTTTTAATGTCAGAACATGAATCGTTATAATTGTTTTTATTATTTATTTGACTAATTTAAGTTGGCCCCAGGGCTTGATTGGGATCAAGAGCGAACCCAGTTTTCTATGAATAAATTTTAATTTATTTTCGTTTTTTACGTCTATACACGTCTGCGTAAAAATACCCGCAAAATATATCAGTTCTTCCTTGTTGATGGTACACAAAACAGCGTCGAAATATCGAAATATCCCGCAATAACCCCGTTTTAATTAATGCTAATGTAAATGATAATTAAAAATCAAAACAATATATTTACATAATGTTCATAACAATTCAAGTATAATTTATTATCAAAAAAATCAAAATCCACGGCATAAAAAAAATGAGTTTAATTATTTCAGGACTCACCGCTGTCTATTAGTTTGCCATAATCTGAAAGTTAACGGCTTCTTAAATATAAACTCGATAATTTGTGAATAGAGAATAATTAGCTTATTATCGCTGAAGCTGCGATTCGTTGGTAAGAAACTGACAGCCTGCCTTTAATATAAGGTAAACTGCCTTTAGTATGTTGTAAAAAAAAATGACTGCCTCAATAGGGAGTTCAATCTATTACCTATTACAAATAGGGTTGCCAGATGTCCGGTATATACGTACAGTTCGATATTTTCGAGGCCTGTCCGGTATTTTGAAGAAAGTCGGTACTACTGATCACAAGCGCCTACAAAAGTAGGCATAAGTAGGCATATGAAAAATCTCTTTTGATACTAATACTAATTAAGTTGATTTATGTGATGTTCATTATTAAATAAAAAATAATAGTATAAAAAAATCGTATTTCTTGCGACCTAGCATACCCCCCCGTTTGAGGTTTAGTATTTTTTCGCGACTCACCTGGCAACCCTTATTACAAACCAGACGCCTACTTTAATTAAGTGAACATAGATATAAGGTCTAGAAAAAAGATTCATTCTTGATTCCTCAGGTCTAAAGTGAATTATTATACAGTGAAACTTATTTAATAGGGCTCTGGATATGTGAGAAACTCCCATTATAGATAATTACAATGAGATCCCGACACTTGCATTGAAAAACCTCTTACTGGGAATTTCGAGACCTTGTCCACTGAGATTAGATTTCATAGATTTTTACGATGTTTAACTGTATAATTGGGACTTCGTAGCTCAATAACCCGTATAAATGAGACAATTTATCAGGTTTAGACAAGTTATGACATGCTTGTATATGTCACCATAAAATTGTAAACACCGTTACATAAAGATAAAATATACCTGATAAAAGATAAATAATACCGGTAGATAAAATATGCGATATATATGATAAACATAACTTAATCATAAGGTTAGGTTAGATATTTTATAATCTAACGAAAAATAATGCGTTTAACTCTAAGTAGTTACGGTTCACAATCTTTCGATAGTTTACAATCTCGCCAGATAGATTATAATCACATGGTATTTACAAATTTACGGTGATATATAGTGACAGACAGTCTAATTTCCCGGAGTATAGAGAAGAGTACGAACCTCTATAACTAAGATAACTGTCATGTTAAAATGCCTATTTGGGAAACTGTGTGAATGAAAAACCTCTATAAGAAATAATTCTGGGTCCCTTGAGATCCCAGTTGAACAGGTTTCACTGTAATAATTTTTTTTTTGTTATTTAAGTACTTCAATGATAGATTTTTATTATGTATATAGCTAGGGTTGCCAGGCGACCGAATAAAGCCGGACACAGTCGGACTTTTGGTTTACATGTGCGGCCAAATTAGTATCTGTACTGTCCGGCTTATGTTAGGCTCTTTAAATTTAACCCTTTTTTACATTTAACATGTGTATATTGAAATTAATATTGTAATGAATATTGAATGATTATTAAAAATAGACTGATTCAATCAATTTTATTGTTGTTTCATTAGAATTGAAGAAGATTTTATGTTAAACGACAAATAGCTTTATTTCAGAAAATATTGTCGTTTATATAGTATACTAAATTACTTAGGGTGTCAGGCCCTTTGACCCAAATGTCCAGCACAACTGGCTACGCTGTCGGGCTTTTTGGTTTTCTGACCTGGTAGCCCTATACAATGTGTCCCGTTACCAGTGTCGGAGCCTTTAATGGTGTGACATATGGCATTTTTTATCGACAAATTGCCCCTCAAATTCGGTTTTTCTCAAAAAGCCAATAATTAAAAAATTCACAAAAAAGAATCTATTTGTTTTTCTTGAATTATTTTTTTATTTTTTATTTCATGACAATTGAAACATGATGGCTGTGTAACTGTTGTCTACATGTTTAGCTATCAAATGACACCTTTTTAATGTGGATAGGACATATTAGGTCGAATTAGTATGAGAGCCCAGGTCTTGGTTACCAAGAGATCAAAATGGCGGCCGTAAGAGAAAAACAAAATTTGAGGGGCAATTTGTCGTTAAAAAATGCCATGTTTCACACTATTAAAGGCTCCGACACTGGTGATGGGACACATTGTATATAGCTACATAACTGTTTCTTATTTATCGATTGTTCGATAATTGTAAAAGTTTATGTTGTATTATTTATGAAATATAAACTAGAAAATGAAGTGATGGCGCTGGCGTCATGTCAGCTTAAGAAAAACTTAAAAAATTCGACGACCACTTGACTGACCAGTCAAGGTCTCGTTTTAGTAAAATAAATTGTAAAAAAAAATGCTAGGAATTGATTTTGAATCGGGTATAAAAGCATGGGGGCGTAGATGAAGCTTAGCTACCCCACAAAAAGTTTGGAACGAGTAATATTGCCTAGTACGCCAACCAATATGTGACAGTGAGATCTTTAGATAGTTCGAAATCTCCAAATTGATCAACTATTAAAATAGAAGAAGTTCGAAATCTAATTATAAATCAAACTGAACATTTTTGGTTGTACCAAATTTTTTGGAAAACTTAATAAACATTTAATACCTAAATCTTGTAATATTTTTTCCTTTTTTTTGATTTTTTTTTAATTATTCGTTCTTACATATCCGCACTATCCACCTATCAGGATTAAATCTCTACTATATAAAAGAAGAACTTTGTGGGTTTGTATGTATAGTTGTATACATGTATAGTTACCATAGTTACCATAAACCTAATAATAACAGTTTTTATAATTAATTAACGTTACCATAGCAACGCGTGGCCGGGTTAGCTAGTATATATAAAAAGAAAACTTTTTTTACTCTGTTGCTGAACTGAACAGTGAACAGTGCTGTCACCTGCCATTAGATGAATAGATGTCATAAGTACTTACTGCTATATCCGAGGAAGGTAATATACATGTAGTAAATGAGAGACGCTAGCCAGAACGTGTTGGACACCAAACAGGCAAGGAAACTCTCATCGTTTATTAAATCTGAAAAAATACAAATAATATTTTTTGTAAACAAAATAAACAGTAAAGAAATCGGATTCTACTATGTTTAGTGTTATTTTAACGTCAACAGTAACCTTCTGGGGCAAAGATCCCGGGCTCGAATCCCGGTAGTTTGTGTGATGTGCACAAGTATTTATTCCCGAGTCATGGTCATCTATACACTAAATCTGCTTAGTTTGAAACTATATAATTCAGTTATCAGTTGTCCGGAATTTGTATATTTATGATTGATTGATGTAGCTAGACTTTTTTCATAAACTCAGTTTTCACTTTGGCATAGCATAGATAGGCCCAAACAGGTTTTAAGAAGAAAAAAAAAACAATAAAACTATTTTTCTCGCGCCTATAATGTTTAGACAATAGATATCAAAAAGATAGGAGGTAAATAAATTTTTTTAATCTTTTCAGAGGGTTTAGTTTTTAAACGTAGAAACGGTACTATCGCGTTTGAGTTAAGATATAAAATGGAAACCTTATTTCCTTAGCATTACGGTATATAATAGAAATATTATCTTAATCTCGAAAGTAATATATGCACATTTAAATTAAGTAATGTGTTCACTTCCACTCAGACCTCAGCAAATGCTATTGAGCTATGTTGAAATGCGAAAGTTGTGGATTCCTGTTTTTATTTTAAATCAGACATAAAGCTATTTTGCGTCATCGTGTAGAATAACAAAGTAATTATTTAACTTTTTGGGATACCATCAGCATTTTACATTGTGTTGTAACAATTTGCGTCTTTAAAAACTGTGCTCGACTTTATTAGTATTGGCAATAATTTCATATCTCTCTCTACTCTGTGGACATTGCTAGCAGAATGCATTCTATTTAGTATTAAATAAAGTATTCTTATATTGTTTAGAAGAGTAGTATTTATTTTTATAAGATAAGCCCTCAGGGGTTCGAATCCCACCAATCCCACTACAAATATTGCATTGTGAATGCAAAAAATTAAATAAAAACAAGTATTTATTTTTATTAAAACATTATATTATGTTCAATTCAGATTTTCCGTTAGCCATAAAAGTTTTCTTTTGTATTAGACAATTACTTTTAGACAATAATAACAACAACTGCAGTAGTTTTTGGTGCAGTCATGGGATTTTAATTTTTCTTGTGACATCACTTAGGGTGCACAATAAGAATTGAGTACATCTGTCAATAACTAGTTCAGGTTACTCTTTAAATCGCTTCGAAGATTATATCCAAATTGCTGCGATCGCTGTTCTTGCCACTATCAGTTTACGCGATCGCGCTTCGCTGTATATATCGCCGGAGCTAAGTCCACGCAGTCTTGAAAGGGGTTTGAAGGTTTTGGCCCTACCATCAGCCGCCATTTTGATTTTTTTTTCGAAATGGCGGTGCACAATGAATGTTATATATTTGGATAGGGGACACTTATACAAGCATAACATCATAAAGCGTCACGTTTCTGAGTTATTCAAAGACAAAAATACAGTTGTTATAACGAATTTATTGATGTGTAACAATCTTTCCTCTCGCTTTCCTGCAATTTGTGGGAGTGATTTCGTGAAATGGGACGGAAGTGTGTAACAGGAAGTCACGAAAGCGCGCGCTATTCGATTTGACGAATGAGCGCGCGGTTTTAGAGTTGACCGTCAGATAGTACCAACCAATTTTCCGAGAGGTCTACACTGTCAGCCATCAGCTGTGCACTTAAGTTACAGTGTTGTAAGTGTAAATATGGTGTATAAAGTTTGCTTTTATAATTTTTATATATTTTATGCATTTTCATTGCGATCTTATAAGATAAATTAATATAATAGAAAAATACTAGATAAAATCGACTCGGGTCACAAGTGAATTCTCAGGCGGGAATCGAACCCGCAACCTTTGGAAATCCAGTTCAATGCTCTCCCAATTCAGCTACCGAGCCTTGCGAACACTTGTCGAAATTGAAATGAAAAAACGTCGAATGAAAAAACGAGGGAGCCTTACAGTAGTCGGCTCCCTCGTTTTTTCATTTATCTCTAGTTATTTCATATTGTTTAAGTTTTAACTTTTTATCTGAATCAGACAAAGAAAGAAAACAAATATTTAAATAAAACACTTTTTTACGGATTTTTGCGCATGTTTTATTTTATTTTATATTTAATCCTGACATTTCGACTCCTTTACAGGAGCCGTGATCACAGGACTCCTGTAAAGGAGTCGAAACGTCAGGATTAAATATAAAATAAAATAAAACATGCGCAAAAATCCGTAAAAAAGTGTTTTATTCTGATGTGTAATGTGCGCGGAAGTGTAAGAACTAAATAAATATTTAAATACTAATAATTGATTTTGTTCATTAATAACTTTTTAATACAATTCTGTATAGGAATTGGATATAAATGTGTTTAATTATAATGATTTGTTATATTACCTATACTTTTGTTTTGATAAATAACCCCGAAACGTGATGCTTTATGATATCATGTTATATAACATCTTTTGTTTGTATAAGTGTCCTCCATCTAAAAATATAACTTTCGTTGTGCACCGCGATTTTGAAAAAAAATCAAAATGGCGGCCGACGTTAGGGCCACCCTCCATACAAAAATCTTCAAACCCCTTTCCATTTCGCCGCGTCAATTCCAGATCAACTTCAATCAACGTTGGAGATCTGTCAAGCTCACTCGTTTCTCTCGAACAACTCATTCACAGCAGCCTATTTTCTACGTTTTCGTTAGAATATGTAAACAAACCATAGTGCGTATTATGTCAGAATCTTAACGATATTAAACTATTTGTAGAAGTATTTTTGTTCAAAAGCATTGATCACGGCTTGATTTTTGACAATCAAATCACAAAAGAATGTTTTGGCCTCATTCTCACGTCAAAAGCTATAAGAGTTGTAAACAGTATCAATAAATCAATACTTACTGATAAAGAAGATGATTTGAAAGCAGTGCAGCAACGATAGCGGTGGGAAGAACGCATTAATATGCACGTCGAATGCGTATCCCCACTCCACGTCTGGACCGTCGCGGTCCCGCCTCAGATACTTGTTACTTACATACCTACAAATGTATTTTTATTTTATCACATAGTTAAAATTATCGCAGTAGCTAGATAAATACAGCAGTGGTAAGTTACAGCATTCAGAAGACGTTCACTACTGGACCCTACCAAGAATTTATGCCGTATACCTTAGCAGGAGTTTTGGAGATCGCAGAAATATTTTAGGAAAACACTGCTGCAAATTTCGTGGTCGTGCATGGTGATAGCCTCCTTATCATTAATATCTCTTTATAATCCGTAAGTGTTAAGGATCAGTGCTAATAAGAGATTATTCTGAAATCCTAAGTAGCTGCCATTTTGATATTGTATGTTTCCAAACATATGTGAAACAAGTACTATGAGTCATTTTAATTCAAACTCACCTTGTTATACAACGGAAATCCCTATCAATCATCTATATAAATAATTAATATTGGTGAGTTATTAATGTTCTCAATGTGTCTGTTAAGGAACATGGCTTACTTATAGGTGAAAGCACTTTTGGGACAATGGGCAATTATCCATTGGTATATAGAATATAGACGCAGAATGCCAAATCGGTTGTGGGAAATAATACATAAGATTTATTGATTCTACAGATGTTTTTTTGGACTAGGTGTTCCCCTAACAAACCCCTAACAAAGGGAATCAATTCCTTCCCCTAACAAAAAAGTAATGAATGTAAGTGTTCGAAACATGTTTTTAGTTTTCATATAGAAAATAATTATAAGATATAAAATACGTGTGTAAAAAACAACCACGCCTCCGAGCCCTCAGATGGGACGTATTTTATATCTTATAGAAATATTGCATTGTGAATGCAAAAAAATTGAATAAAAACAGAAAATAATTATGTTATTGAAGCGCAGGTTTATAAAAGAATACAGTATTTTAAAAGGATCTTTGAAGTTATAATTCTTTCGGCGCATTATGAAAAAATGATGTGAGTGAAATTTTTAAAATGCGCACGCATCACTGTGACACAAAATTATCATGTTGAAGTTGGCCGCAAAAGCGACATAGAATAAACCAGCAGCAGGATGAAGTTGGCTCCTAATTATCAATGTGTGTGTGTGTGTGATTTTAAATTATATATGGTAATTAACAATAATTTATATAAAATTAAAATAACAATTTTATATTATATAATATAACAATTTTATTTAAAAGTGGTTTTTATTTTATAAACTTTTTAAGTGTGTTTATTGATTTGAGGTTAACTGTCGGTATGTATTCTTTATGTATGTATATGTATTTGTAAATAATATAAATTATTATTATTCTTAAATTGCTATTGGTTAAACAGTTTATTTTAATGGTTTTTGATATATTACTTGATTCTGTATACAGACAGATATATAGATTATTTTAATTAATTAAATTGTATGCAATTAAAAACAATTTTTTAATGATGCCAAAGAAGTATAACTTCTTACGCGCGTACATAACTACACGCACCCTTTCTTTTTCTTTCTAGTGTGAAATTCTTATGAATAAAGAATAATTTCTTTACATTTAAATAGGGAAAGATAATGAAAATCACAAATAATCCTAACTTATAAACTTCAAAGTACTATTACTTACCATAAAAAAGTTGAAACAATAATGCCCGCCCCAATGAAGTCCACAAATACTACATAAAGAATAAAGAGCACAACATGGCCCCAACTCAGTCCAATTCCAAGGGCAAAACATATTGATGACACTGAAATCAATAGACACTGTTCAAATAAGATTATATATGCCTATAAAAAACAACCACATTACCAATCCGTCAGGTGGGATTAGGTGGGATCCCTCAGGTGGGATCCCACTTGAGGGCTAGTGAGTATGATTGTTTTTTGTAGGCAGATAGAAGATTCATCAAGGCGAGTAAGAGCCTCAGGAGCTTAGTGGCAAAAAATTCTGGATTCGAATCCCACATAAGAAGTGTTTATCAACACTATTTTTGGATATCATTGAACATTTTTTATTTAATCAAAATTCATTACAGGTCATGTAATGAGTTTTTTTATTAGATTTACTGGAATATCTAATATATATATTTCCAAATTATTTTTAATACCTTAAATAATTGCCAACAACCCTTTAGGGTAAATATAAGTATTTGAGAACGTACATTGAAGTTATTAATAAAATCACTCTTTTTTGTTCTTTATTCTCCTGTAGAGGAGTCGTAATGTCATGTAATTAAATATAAAAAAGCAACAATAAATACATTGTTTATCGGGTGGTTTTATTTAGATGTGCATGTATGTAACTAAATACATAAATGACGTCAAAATAGTAATAAGGCACTTTACTCTTGACGCGATATGATTACGAAAGATAACACTCTAATTAATCAGCTATGCAAAAATATTCCGGATTGCAAGGCATTGCTTCTTACGGATGTATGTACAACAAAGTCGACAATTTACTTAATATTGCTTGAATATCAAAGTTATGCTCACATAAGTGACATAATGAAAATTTTGTGTCATATATATATTATACTAGCCGACCTAGCCACGCGCTGCTGTGTAATAAATTAAAATAAAACCTATCCTATCTTTTAAGTTAGATTAAATAACAGATAGTTACAAGGTTTGATCAAAATCGGTTAAGTAGTTTAGGGAGTCCATCGCGGACAAACAACGTGACACGTAATTTATATATATTAAGATTATTTTGTTTAAAAAGCTAATAGTTGGATTTAAATTTTTTATTGAAGTAAATTAGCAGATGTTACACAGTTTTAAACTTAACTCGCATAACCCTAAAAGCTATTTTGTTTAATTTGTTTGTTAGGTATATCATTGTCTACACATACAATTAAGTTGAACACTATATATTTTACGAGCTAGTAAATGATTTACGCAAATGATGCTAGATTAGGTAATAACTAATGTGAGCTAATAATGTAAAATAAATGAATGAAATCAATAGCTTCATAGAAACATCCACTAATTCCATTTATTTTCATATACATTTATATACATTCAATTTTATCGTCATTGTTTCATGAATATATAATATACTCACAGAATAACCAAATGCAAAGTAAGACCAGAAATGCTGGATCATCTCGTGCAAATTGTGATTTTGTGTCTGTAATAATAAAACACATAGCATTAATAACATCACTACTTTTTTAAAAGTAGTGAAATGTTTTTATATAATTTTTTTGCATTGTCAATGCAATATTTCTATAAGATATATATAAAATACGCATGTAAAAAACAACTACGCCTCTAAGCCCTCAGGTGGGATTTGATCCCACGACCTTTCGCTATCTGGGCGAGTGCTCTTACCGCTTAGCTACCAAGACGCCGGCAAAAACTTGCCCGGATAGCGAAAGGTTGTGGGTTCGAATCCCACCTGAGGGCTCGGAGGTGTAGTTGTTTTTTTACATGCGTATTTTATATCTTATAAGTACTGAAATGTTACATTCTTCATTTATAATTTAAGAAATTTATATATAATAGTCATCTCATAATTTTATACTAAGATTATTATTAAGGACTTTCATGGAACAGTAATATGAGCATTCAGTCACCCTTTTTTCAGAGGATAAGTACACCTATACAAGCATTAGTTATTGGATTGGTGACCAAAGAATGCACTATCTCAAATTCTTATTTGCCTCTGAGGGCATGTAAAACCCTTGGCCTAGGTGCATCTGCAGTTATTACCATTACCACTTGATAATTTGCACTGGACCCTTTTGGTGAGTCATGACTCTTCTCCTACAATATTTTCATCCATATGGATAGTGTGTGCTCTAGCAGTAACATTAAACAGCTGATAATAATCAACTTTATATTAATATAAATCAACCATAGAATAAACTGCTAGTTTCTAGTTTCGAACCCACGCCCTTGCGCTATCCGGGCGAGTGCTCTGACCGCGTAGCTACCGAGACGCACTCGCCCAGATAGCGAAAGGTCGTGGGCTCGAATCACACCTGAGGGCTCGGAGGCTTAGTTGTTTTTTTACATGCGTATTTTATATCTTATTAGTACTGAAATATAACATTCTTCTTTTATAATTTAATAATAAAACAGTCATCTCATAATATTATACTAAGATTATTATTAAGGACTTTCATGGAACAGTAATATGAGCATTCAGTCACCCTTTTTTCAGAGGATAAGCAAACCTATGCAAGCGTTAGTCATTGGATTGGTGACCAAACAATTTACTATCTCAAATTCTTATTTGACTTTAAGGGCATGTTAAACCATTGGCCTAGGTGCATCTGCAGTTATAACCATTACCACTTGATAATTTGCACTTGATAATTTTCAGTAAAGTTCTTTTGGTGGCTCATGATTCTTCTCCTACAATATTATCATCCATATGAATAGTGTGTGTTCTAGCAGTAATTTGAAACAGCAGATAATTACCAACTTTATATTAATATAAATCAACCATAAAATAAACTGCTAGTTAGTTAGTTAGTTTTACGGGGCATTTTCCGCACTTAGCCTCCTGATTGGGCCATTGTACGTGATTGAGTATTCTTCTTTTACTCCAGCCATCCTAGTCCATCCCAGAAAGCGAGTAGCCTTTTCAGGTTACTACAAGCTTCTGGTAGTGATTTTGGAGACTGGAGAAAGTGCGCCCGTTGATCAGCCACACTCCTGCACTCCAAGAGCACGTGATGTGGCGTTTCCTCCGCCTCCATGCAGCCTCTGCATAGCGGGCTGTCTGTCACACCTATGGTAAATAGGTGTTTATTCAGAGGACTGTGTCCGGTTATAGTACCTAGTACTTTACGGATTTCGTCCCTGTTTAGTTTGGTGAGGTTGCGGGCAAGCTTTTTCGAAGCCACCGGAATGGCATTCTTCGTTTGCCTACAGCCTACACTATTGTTCCATTCTGTTTGGTGGTTTTCCTCTGTTTTTTTACGCAGCCATGTTCTAACTTGTGCCATGGGTATAGGCAGTAATGGTTCCGGTCCATACACCGTTCTATTTGAACCCCTTTTGGCTAGTTCATCTGCCGCGTCGTTGCCTAATGAGTTGCTATGTCCTTTGATCCATTGCAAAGTTACACTATTTGTGTTTGCAATGGACTGGAGTGTGTTGTGACATTCCAGTACTAGGACAGATGTTATGGTGTTGCTTTGCAGAGCTTGAAGTACGGATGCACTGTCGGAGACGATTTTGATATTATGGTCTCTGACATCTCTGGCTGCAACCGCCTGTGCAGCTTTGGTGATGCCTATACATTCTGCTTGGAATATAGTGTTGAGTTTATCTAAGGTGGTCGAGATTTTGATATTTAGGTCGTTCGAGAAGACACCAGCTCCAGTGCCTTGTGAGGTTTTGGAACCGTCTGTGTATATCCTTACTTCACTTGTGCCAGAGTTATCATCTTTTTCTGCTGTAAGTTGGATATTGTATCTTCGATCGAAAACATGATGACACTGTATACTGTCCGTAGGTGCCTCAAAGAGTGGGTTTTCTTTTAAAATATCCTTTAGAACAGTTGAGTGTGGTGTTTCTATGTTTTGTTTCCATAGTCCATTTGCTCTTAATCTAAGTGCGGCCGCCTGTGCCTCTTCTTGGATAGCAAGGTGTAAGGGTCTTAGATTGAGCAAGTATTCAAGGGCGATTGATGGAGTGGTTCTCATGCATCCAGTTGCCGCAATGCTTGCTAAGCGTTGTAGGCTTTGGAGTTTTGTTTTAACTGTGGCCAGTTGTGTTCTGGGCCACCATACAACTGAGCCGTAGGTTATGGATGGCTTGATAACTGAAGTGTACAGCCAAAGTGTTATTTTTGGGTTGAGACCCCATTTTTTACCAATTAGTCTCTTACACTGATAAAAAGCTATGCAGGCCTTCTTAGTCTTATTTTCGATATGACTCGCCCAGTTCAATTTGTTGTCAAGGATAACGCCCAGATATTTTACTTGTGTTGATAGGGAGAGTTTGGTGTTGAAAAAGTTGGGTAGTTGAAGTTGCGGTAACTTCCTTTTATTGGTGAAAAGGATAAGTTCTGTTTTTCTCGGGTTTACTGATAACTTGTGATCATCACACCATTCTTCCACAATTCGGAGAGCTGAACGCATTTCCTTACATAGTATGTTTTCTGCGTTCCCGCTTATGAGAATGGTGAGGTCGTCAGCATAACCGATGGTTGTGTAGCCTTGTTTGTTTAATCTTCTAATGAGACTGTCCACTACTAGGTTCCACAGAAGTGGTGATAGAACTCCCCCTTGTGGGCGTCCTCTGACCACTCTTGCTCTAGTTGTGGTGTTCATTTCTATTTGTACCGCCCTTTTGCTGATGAGCTCGGTAATCCAGTTTGTTAATACTGGTTCCACCTTGTATCTTTGTAGGGCCTGGTTAATTAGTTTATTAGGCTATTGTGTGTAGTTTTATCGAAAGCTCCTTCTATGTCAATGAAGACAGCTAGAGTTGACGATTTGTTTGTGATGGCTGATTCTATCTTGTGCACTACCATGTGTAGGGCCGATTCAGTTGATCTGCCTTTCCTGTATGCGTGTTGTTGAGGATGCAGTGGTTTTCTCTTTAAGACTCCATCTCGTAGATGAAGATCTACTAGTCTTTCCAGCGTTTTAAGTAGGAATGACGTTAGACTGATGGGTCTGAAGGATTTAGCTTGTGTGTAGTCGTCTTTTCCAGGTTTTGGTAAGAATACTACTTTAGCTTCCCTCCATGCTATAGGTATGTATTTGAAGGCTATGCACGCCCTGTATATTGGTACTAAGTACTTTGTTATTTGACCGATTTGCCATTGTAGTAATCCTGGAAAGATTCCATCCAGCCCCGCGGATTTAAACGATTTGAAGCTTTTTAGGGCCCACGTTACTTTATCTGCGGTTACTATCTTGTTTGCAGTTTCCCATTCCTGGGGTGTTGGTGTGTTGTAATGCTCATTTAACCAGTCAGAGTCTGATGAGATGAGACAGCCCGGAAAGTGTGTCTCAAGCAGTACTTCATTGGTTTCATCATCTGAATTCGTGTAAGTGCCGTCAGCTTTTTTGAGGGAGCCCAGGAGATTAAGGTCACCTTTTGCTAGGATTTTCTTTAACCTCGCGGCTTGGTTTATTGAGTTGATGCTACTACAAAAAGTACGCCATCCTTCTCTGCTACGGAATCTAATGCGTTTCTTGTAGTGTTTTTGGGCAAGTTTATAGTTGTCCCAGTCTGCTTCAGTTCTAGTGTTTTTGGCTCGATTAAAAAGTGCCCTAAGTTCCCTACGTAGACGTTCAAGCTCAGGCCCCCACCAGGAACTTTTGTCTGGAGCTTTGGGTACTACTTCAGGACACGCTGATTCGTAACTTTTTAAAAGAGCTGTGGTTATAAGTTGTATATTGATGTCTATGTTTTTTGTACTAAGTGTCATGTCTGTCAGATGTGTCTCACTTAGTGTTTTGGTAAGTAAGTTTATAAACTTTGGTATATCTGTTTTACGGGGGTTACGGTATCGGATAGGATCAGCCGGCTTATATTTTATTTGAAAGCATATGCGGCGGTGGTCCGCAAAGGATGGTTAGAATAAACTGCTAGTTTCAAATGCCAAGTTTGGGGTCAGACTTTTTGGCGGGAGCGGGAAGTATAATATTTTGGTTTTGTTTCTCTTGTTAAAATTTGTGTTGTGGTGGATATTAGTGCGTAATAATGGTGGATTATGAACCACTAAGTGTTTGTGAACATACAAGAGTGTTAGCAAGTGTAATAAAGCAGTGGAAGTTGTCTTTTCCTGCTCTCCCAAGAAGTCCACAGAGAGGTTTCAGTAAAATCCCACACATACTGATACCTAGGGGGAAATATATATTTTACTGTTGATTCATCATCATCTAATTAAGAAAAGAAATTACTTAAGAACTGGCAATATTTACTCGACACTGGCTAAATGCATGTCTTCGAGCAAGCCACCAATAAAAAAAAAAGTTTTGGGTCTGGGTGATTATCATAGTGTAGTATTGTATACACAAGTTCTTTGGTTACTTAACCTGAAATCAGAGTTAATAAATTCAACATAATGCTGTGAACTATTATTGAAATAGTTTACTTTATTTTGAATAAGTGATCCAGCATTTTATGGTTAGTTTATAACAGCAATCAAACAACACAGAGCAAGCAAAGTAATCATGGGGGGTAAAGGCCAGTGTTACTACGTCTCAGTGTAGTTGAGTCTGTTATATTACAGAAATAACACCTTGCCCCATCCAACCCTTATGTGAGGGTACTTATATCTATAATTTACCCAATTTTATAACAGGCCATTAAATTTGTTATCTATCTAAGCTGTTTTATTAATAAGTCATGACTCATGAATTAAAAATAGTGTCTATATTCACAAACCTTTAAGAAAAACTTAAGTATAGTGTTAAGGCGAAAAATCATCTTTTTTTTTTAAATACTTACGTTTTCTATAATTAAAATTTCTAAATACTTTCTGTGGAGAAACGAACAGATACACCATTTGCCAGGCTGCAAACTCAAAGTCCATTTGGTTGAATTTAAAAAGTCTTCTGAGGTACTTGTACCTCTTTGTTGCAGCACTGGCCGCTGTGGGTTGGTAGTTGGCTGGTGCTGGAAGCGGAGAAGTGCTCCTTGGATAGTTACTTAAACTTGGAGTGGGTGATGTGGAGTATTTCATTTTAGCAACTTCGAAGTTTACATTGAAAGAGTGAGCTTATGATATAAACTACAGATGCTTATATATCAAACATTCGCAATATTTTTATTTGTTTACTTTATATTCATTTATAGAAGTAAAAACAAACTAAAGAAAGATTAATTTAATTTTAAGATACCATTTGTCACTCAAGTGTCAATGTCAATTTTTTATATTTCATTTTTCCTTAAATAGAGGCAAAGGATACAAAACCCATACAGCCTAGTCTTTAGTTATTTCTTTTCTTATTTAAATCATGATAAATGATGATAAGAGTTGATTTATTAATGATAGATGATCAATGGACGATGAATAAATAGTGAAATAATCCCTACCCTAGGTTTTAGTAAAGTTTTGGGGTTTTACTGAAACCTCCCCATGGATTTCTTGAGAGAGCAGGGAAAGACAACTTTCGCTGCTTTGTTTCACTTGCAAACACTCTTGCATATTCACAAACACTTAGTGATTAAGAATCCACTATTATTGCGTACTTATATGTACCACAACACAAACTTTAACGAGAAAAACAGAACTACCAAAGAGACGTTTCCCGCTTTCGCCACAAATCTCAATTCTTTTTCTTTGGTTTTCTCAAATGGAAGGTAAAGGGAATAAAGCCTATATCGCCTGTTAATTTAAAAGATAATGTAAATATATCACCAATTAATCGTGATTACGATTTTCACGAATATACAGTACACGACAGTGTAGATCGACTCGTGCTAATTGAGCAGATTACTTTTTTTAAGCTTGTTCACTTCAAAACTTTTCCGCTTTGATATTGAACAATATACCTATGTTATGTTAATACTAAATGTGCTGTTAGCAATAAATTATGAATTTTTATGACTTATTCATTGAGCGAAGCTCTCTTTTAGGCAACTCATAAATTTCGCTTGTCGCCCTCCTGCTACTTAACGGTTCAACCGATTCGAACGAATTTTGGCATGAACATACATGATTATAACCTGACGGACATAGGCTATGTAAAAAAAATATAGACTTTACCATAGAGGAATAATCATCCTTCAAAAATCTAATTGCTTCGCACTGAGCAAGGAATCACTACGTTTTAAGAGGCGGCACTTCCCTATGAGCTACTAAATTGAATTATGCACGTAGTTTCAACCAACTTGAGAATGACAGTCAGAGGTACCAACATTAAAGTGTCAATGTCAAGGCAATAGAGATGTACCACTACATCAGTATTTGCAAACAGCAGCATGTATTGCAGACCTAGTAATAATCATAATAAGGGTATTTAATTTATACCTTTATTGTAAGGTTCATTGATTAAGATAATGTGTGTTATCTCGACGTCACTGAACTCTTATATTTCAACATGTTTTTATTATAGAAACCAGTGTAGTGCTCTAAATAAAAAAGATTTACCAGAGTTGGATAGGTCTCTAAAGTCGCTACATCTGTTTTACTTCGTATAGTGTAAACATTGCAATGTATAAAATTATTATAACTGCCATGTCATCATCATTTTAGCCGAAAACGTTTAATGCTGGACGATGGTCTTACACAAAAAGTTTTACCTTAAGATTAAGGTAATACTTTTTTGGCTGGTAATGGATATAAATTATCTTACCTTAACTAACCTGAAACAGATATAAATTTATACCTCTTGATTTATGTCAAAATAATTAGGAATAAAATCAGGAGAAAGACCCCATCCGGCAGATTAAAATAGCACTAATTTCTTCACTCCTTGTCGTTAAAGAAAATTCAGAATACTGCAGGCAACAACGATACACTTCCCGGAAACCACAAAAGAGGAAGTAGCGTTTTTTGAATTATGGTAATTTGTTTCAGTGGAGATGTCTACTTAAGGCTGAATGAACAAGTTTTCGCCATTTTTTAGTTTCAATGTTGAAGTTTCCACCTACTGTTTTCTCAGTTCTTATCTTATCCTATAAGTATTTTTATCTCAGGTTTTAAATTGAGTTGATAATGGATCCTGTCATTTTTACTTGTCCCCAAACTGCTTCTATCTTTATTTTGTCAACGCTCCCACTTCTATGAAACTTGGACTTACCATGACTGAACTGTTCTACACTGGAATGATTTTCAGGAGGAAATAAGAGAGGCATTTAACAAACCTCGTTCCCAATATACTATCTACTTTTGATAGGTTGCTAGAAAATGTTTCTTGGCATTGCCAAGTAAAGTAACAAAACTCCAATATATGCTATCTGTAAGTGCGATGCTAAAATAATAATAATATAGAGTAACTTCGCATCACACAATGGTAAGTAATCACATCACTTTAGGTAGTTGAGTAACCACGTTAGAGTTATTCATTAGAGGAATCCTAAGAAGAGGGTGTATAAAAACAAGTTTTTTGTTAATACAATTTACTTAGTCTCCTTAAAATATTTGAAATACTTATAAAATCTTACTTATAAAATGATTGCAGTCGTTGTTCTATCACATACGCACTTAATTATGTAAAATACACATATTAGAGTAACGACAAGTACTCAGTTGCGGTTCTAATATCGAAAAATAAATAGATTTTAATTAAGAATGCCACATAATTGACGATTATTATAAAAATTATTAATAGTATTATTTTCTCTAACAGTTCAATAAAATATGGCAAAATAATTATTTAACAGTGTTGTCGTCTTGTGGTAACTGTGTTATGATTATGTTAACTAATTTACATTACTTTTATTGTTCTTGTGATTTTATACATTGGATTTTCTTTTAAAGTTATAAAGAATATTAGTAAATGTGCAAATTATTTTTCTAAATTATTAAGAGTAACTTCTATATAAGGAGCCGTTAGAGTGATGAAAAAGAAATGATGAAGTCAGTCAGTGATATATTACCATCGCACTCACACCATTAGTTTGCATTATTTTAAATTCTGGAGGTTTTGCCGATTGATATCACTTCAACATACACATATATTAATTACTACTGGCTAGGTCCAACCATCAAATATAATAGCTTGATGTCTCGGTTGTACAAATAAAGTACACTTCGTCAACTTTAAAACGCAGTCAGCCCAATAAGAAAAAAGAAGTGCCAGGTGGCGCAAAATGTATCGTATGCACGTTTTCAAAGAAACCGTTTAAATTGAATTTTAATTCTTTTTTCTCTACGTCTTATTTACTTATATTACGTAGCTTTCGCATTATCGTTTGGATACCTGGATACATATATCTGGATACCAATTGCTTAAATTTGTTTAAAATTCAAAAGATCAACCGTTAACATTTGCTAGCAACAAAATGACAGTTACAGATAATAGCGTAGCGCTTATCTTTTCGCAGTTTGAAAATTTATAATAATAAAAATGTACCCGAACAGTGTAAATATAGTATATACGATAAAATTGATCTATACAAACTTTAAAATTTGTAGGTACAGTTATGAGCAATAATATTTATAAATCGTATCGTAGAACTATGTCACACTGAAGCGGCTAAAAGCAATTGATAAAAATAATTGATAAAAAAGTGAAATGGTTCCATGGTGCACACATGTTATTGCTCGTGACTACAACAATGAACTAGAAATATGAATTTATATAGAAGTGGAATAGCGTGGGTTATCCCTGTTGTATAGGGGCGATTGTCAAATTATCCATTTCTTATTCTTTGTGTTAAGTTATTTTGCCTTAAACCGGAATAAACCAATTATTTATACATAGTGTATAATCATAATAATTAATTAATAACAATGAAATGGTTATAAATACTCTGCATCACACCATGTACAAATAATTGAATACAATTATAATTTTGTAAACTATGTTTTTGATACTATTGTAACTCCGGTGTAATCGGAGTTGTATTATGTTAATAAAATAATAAATGATAAAGTGAAATAAGCCGTTTGAATTAACGAGATAAAGATCCCGGAGCGCGCGTAGGGCGCTACAAGTCTTATTTTATTTACATGAATCCCGGTAAATACAATTAGTAAACTATGTTTTGGGTCCCTTATTTTCATCCGTATGAAAGGGACATTTATTGGCTGATGATGATGAAACAATAACATTCCACGCTTCGCCACTGCTATAGTTACAATAACCTTTATTGTTATTACAATAGAGTCGTGTAACGTTTTTGGAGCTACAAGTGACTAATAGTATACAGTTCTTGAGGTTGTATGTATACAGCCTGTAATCGTTAAGCTATTGCCAACTGAATTACGATCAGAGTATGTTCTGGTGTAGCCAAGGAATATAGTGCGTAACGCGTGTATAGACGCCGGGGTAGCCGGGTTCGCCGCACTTGTTGCCGAAGGACACCACGCCTACCTGCGTCCACCGTCCACCCAGCTGCAGCATCAGCGGTCCGCCAGAGTCACCCTGTAACATAAAACCTCGTTCCATAAAAAAAAACAGTATTGGGACCCTATTTTGACTTCCTTGCGTTGGTTGTGAATGCGCCGTTTCTTTCTCGCGATGTACGAGTAGGGACTTTTGCATTCGAAACGAGTTTAAGCGTTTGATATGCCTTTGGTCGCGATATGAAGTATGTCTCCGAAGAAATTCTATCATAGAAATCCTACTGGACCACTCCATTTATCATGTTTGTCATCGTGTTGGTTATGTTTCGATTGATTGTCTACGATCATAGCATTAAAACCATATTTTCGAATAACGAATATAACATACAAGAAGCATTTAAAATTAAAATGGGATAGATTTTAGGATGGCCAAGGTCGCCACACTTTTGACGTGAATAGGTAAGCGCTTGACTGCTATCTCGCCTGATAGTAAGCGACGATATGATCTAGGATGTGACGTGTCCGCCAAGAAGATACCTATTCAGTCGTGACCTGAAGACCTCTAAATTGTATTCATCAGGAAACACAGACACCTGTGGTCGATAAGAGAAACATGTCATGTCAGTAATTGCTAGGCAGTCACAGATTTCGTTTCTCTAGACAGTTCAAGTACTGCCTGTTCATTACTCTCATAGGTTGATAAAGAGCTATAGTTATCACCTGGCAAGCGTCAACGCCTCCTCTGGCGTAACCTGCGCAGAGGAAAGTATCCGTGATCGGTTGGAAGTAAGCACGGTCGCAGTCTTCGTTCCTCCACACTGGAAGTTTCGCTTCGAGCTGCTTGGTGCTCTCGCCACCACCGTATCGCGTGGTTCCCCACCCGACCACGGTAGCCAAGGAGCCATCGAATTGCTGACGGATCCATTCACCACTGGGTAAGCAGATCGGTATCACGTATTTCGACTTCTGGACGTTATCTGAAATTAGAACCATACACATAGCAAATCTTATATCCCATTGTGTTGGCAATTTTTACTAACTGAAAACGTTAGGATGTAATAATAGAAACACCTCTGAAACATAGCCACACCAAAACCACTGTACGGAAAGTCCTTACCAATAGTGTCATAATCTATCTGTATTATCATTTATTTTACAAGATTAAACGTAAATTGACATTGTATGCATTGGACATGCATAATTGCGTTTTGTACGTTAGTTTGAGTACAGCGTTAGCGTTTAGCGTTTAGAACAGTTAAAATTGGGTTGAATGTAAATTGATCATTTAAATTTAACCCAATGTTAACTTAGCTTAAGGAAAAGGAATGTCCTTTCAAATATCTAGTGTAAACTGGATTAACTCATGTGTTTTCCGGGGCTATAGGTAGGTGTGCTGGACTAAAGATTCGTTAAATTTAAGCAGTCCAACAGGAGAACTTACCAGCCAGCACCAATATGGCGATGTCGTTGTAAAAGCCAACCCTGGAGAACTGCTCGTGTGCGCGCACCGCCGTCACCCGCAGCGTGACCGGACGGGAGGGTTCATCATCTCGCGCCAAATCCACATCTCCGAGCCGGACGCTAAACTGCCGTGCTGGGAAACTGAGGGTTATAGAGATAAACGCTGAGTTAATACTGATATCTGTGGTTACTGTGTCACTTGGTGGACTTGATTAGTGTTAAATTCGATGTGGACATAGTCACAGGTGACGAGACATGGATTGTTTGCTACGATCCCAAAACAAGCAGCAATTAAGCGGATGCATGTTTCAAACCAATCATAGAGGCACGGGTGCAAAGTGCGTCGGAGCGGATGATTACTTTGGTTCTAATTAAAATGAACATGTGGCTACTGTTGCTTTGGATAATCGACGTATAGTGCTTAGTGATTAGTACATGACCATTTGTTTGCTATGTTATTGAGGTACTAACTCCGTAAAAATAACTATAAAAGCCCTATTATCTTGCACTGAGACAATGACAATCTCACGACCAGCCAGACAAGCGAATTGAAGGTGAAAGATGTGGAAGTTATCAGCCATCCTGCATACAATTAGGACCTGGCACCTTGTGACTTATTTTGTTTTCAAAGGTACAGAAACTCTGTATGTGTGACGAAGAGTATCAAAAACATGGTTAAGAGGTCACCACGGAGGAGTGATAAGACTTTCTACAAAATTGGTTCATTCGTATGAAAAAGTGCAAACGGAGAATATTTAGACAATAAAATAATTTATGAGCATTCATAGTGTTTTTTTCTTACTAATTCCGGCTTTTTTTGATGCGCCCTAAGTTTTATGCAATAATGCAATAGATGGATAGAAAATAAGTGAATATGAGTTTGTCTTTGGACTAATAACATGTCGGACACATACGGTCTCTGCTTCGAATCCCTAGTGCAATGTGCGGCAGTCAGCACGTGTCTCTTGTTGACAAGGGTGCCGCCGCACCAGAATTCCCGGCGTTTACTGCCATGCAGGTATATAGCGGCCATCCAAGGCCATGCCCCTGGCTTGGCTTCCGTGCCGCCCACGATTCGTCCGCCTTCGTCTTCACGCTGTCCACACTCTGAAAGTTACAAAATAAAATATCAATATCATATATACTAGGCATTTACTAATCCACAGATATGGGACTAGTTTACATATGTCCAAAGGTCACAAACCGTTGCAAAACGACGATTGCAAATGACCACTATAAAGTGCTATTTTGTAGTCACAGCATCACTTTGCAATCGATTAATCAATGAGGCAAGATATATAGTTGGTAGTTTTTTGTATAGAAGCGTAATTTCAATTGGCGGGTTTTTTTCAGGCGGTTTTTTATGAAGAAAAACGCGAATTGTCAAGATTTATGGTCAATTTTCTTATTAAGATAATGAACTTTGCAAACCAAGCATTCTGAGACCAACTGAACCATCCTGTGGGGATTCGAAGAAATGAGCTTAGTGCATGGCAAGACAACGAATTTTAACAAAACGGAAAAACCTATGCCCCAGCTGTGGAGAAAGGAGAGAAAATAGATTGTTGATGATGTTGTGAGACTCAGGTGTCATCTAAGCATCATCTCCTCAAATCTATGATGATAATAATAATAATAATATTTCTTTCACACCAATTATATCCCAATAATCCCAGCCTATCCCAAAGTAAGCACTGTAAAGACTTGTGTTATGGATACTAGGGTAACGGATAGACATACATATATCATACATAAATAAGTAATATTTATAGAAATAAATATATAAATAATATAACATTTGCCCCTTCCGGGATTCGAACCCAGGACTAGCGGTTGCGAAAGGCAGGATCGCTACCGTTGCACCAAACAGTCGTCAGTCAGATGATTGTTAACAGGTTGGTTTGATCACTTGGGGTCACAATATATACCTATATTATAATATGATATATGGACTTACCCTCCATATCTACAATGTTTGAGAAGTTTGATAATATTGGCGGAGGTACAGTGTAGTAACTGGTAGTTGAAATCGGTCGATTGGTTGTTATCGCCACTGCAGTCGTTGGCCTCGGCGTCGTAGGTCTCGCTGTCGCAGGCTTTGTGGATGTCGTCACAGGACTAGGCCTCTTTGTAGTCAAAATTAATATAGCAGATGGCTTTTTCGTTGTGGTAGGTCTCTGTGGTGGCTTATGAGGTCTTTGAGTAGTAACAGGCACCAAATAAGTTGGTTTGCTTGTCGTCAATACCACTGGCTTTTCAGCAGCCGGTGTTGTTAATACGATAGAGTCTTTGGGACAGCATACACCAGGGACAAAAAGATCTTTGAAACATAAAGATTCCCGAAGGTTCACTAGGTTTAAGAGAAGCTGAGGACAGTTACTTAAGTCTTCACAAATGCCTTGTTCTCCTTCCGGGGTTGTGCAGAATTTAGCATCATTTTCTGGCACACCAGCAGTAGTTATCTTCGTGATAGGAGCGTCGGGCAATACCCGAGGTAGTGCCTTTTTTACTATTGGAGCTATTTTATCTGTAACGTTTCGACCAAGAACGTTTTTACTTATTGTGTATAGTGCTTGAGGTAGCTGTTTGAGATTTGGATCAGTTTCGTCTCTTTCGTTTTCGTTCACCATGTCGATTAGATAATGTCCAACAGTATTAATGGCACCGAGAGTTTCTGATATTCTTGTGAACGCTGAGTCTGATAGTAACCGCCCATCGTTCTGAGTTGCTTCAGCTTGGATGAAATCAAATGAGGATCTGGCGTCGTAGTTTTGTGGGAATGCCGGGACATTTTGAATATTCGCTTGGGCTCCAAAAGGTCCTTGGTGATATGTGATAGGCTGGATATTCGTCATGCCATCATATTGTTGAGCCGTCGGTCTATATTCATCTGATCTTTTTCTTGGAGATGAGAACTGATGCCAGGGTGGATTCCTTTGTTGCATGTGTGGATTTGGCCAATCAGCTGGGCCATTTTGTATAAAGGCTGGAAGAATAAATAATCAAGATTAAATTATAAAAAGTCAAGGTAAGTACAAGTAATAAGAAAATTTGTAAAGAAGTACTGATGCATACCTACCCGGATGGTGAACTGAGTATTGGCATTTTGTGTGGGGCGTCAAGAGCATGAAACCTGCGACAAAAAAATTACTTTAAAGAAAACGAAAGGTTTTTTCTTTATAAGGTTCTATACTAAATATTACTATATAGATACAAAACAAAAAATTAAAACTTATTCGTCAGCTGAGGCTACTACTATCGGTTCTGTCTGTTTGACTCACTGATACCGATTCTACTATTTTTAAAATGTTTGTCTGTCTGTCTGTCTATCTGTAGGTCCTTTCGATCTTTGGTAAATGGTCAGAACATCTGATTGCGCAAATTGTAGGCTATATGTCTTATCGGTAAAAACCTCAAAGACCTAACTAATATTATAAATACGTAAGTGAGTTTGTTTGTCACACTTTCACGCGTTAATTATCCAATCGATCATCATGAAATTTTGCATAAACTTTGCCGGGAATAGAGAAAAGTACACAGTATAACTTTTACCCAGAAAAAAGTATCTACTGTTTTCAATGGATAAAAACATAACTGCTAATCGGTAGTATACATTAACGCGTAACTCGCGAGCGAATACGCGGGTAAAAGCTAGTCTTATAAGTCACTACGGCAAGATATAAAACACCGTAGAACCCCGCCGTTTTTCTGACAGGGCCTTCAAGATATAAAAATATTATACATAAGCTATACGAATAAATAATATTAAAGTGTTGTTTGTAATTTCAGAATAAAAGCTTTTTAGTTAATGTATCTGATGGTTTATACAGTATTTCATGTACGTTCAGCAAGAAAAAACTTTTGTAGAGTTTGGCATAGCTAGTATTCAATATACACTTAAATAATAAAGCATATGATTTTTAAAGTCTTAATAAGTGTCTTGCATGATTTATTGTATAAATTTTTAAATAAGGTCATTTTTAATAGAAAAATACTTATAATAATTATTTTCTAGGGTCAGTGCATTTATCGTAATTTAAACAGCCGCCATTTTCACGCGCTTGGAATGACGTCACATCACATGACTGGACACGTTACTATGGGTGAATCTACATACGTTGTAATGATATATGTTGCCGGCAAACGCATGGCTTCATGTCATGTGACGTCACAACCAATGGGAAGGTGTTCAGCTAATTTTGAAATTTACTTTAGTTTATGTATAATTTTAACTGAAAAAAAAAATCTAAAACATAATAGAAATTATTGACTTTAACGAAAGGCGTCAGTTTATTACATATTTGAAGAATATTAAAAAAACAATTAAATTACATGTAAGAAACCTAAAAGTTTGGTATTTTCTTGATACTTTAATAACGGTGTAAAAATAGCTTAATATGTTATGTATATAGTAAAATGAATGTATGTGTGTAGTTTTTCCTATAAATCAACTAATATAACTATAAATATATAAATAACTATTGATATTATACAACATCACGTATAATATAAATTGCTGCTTGTGTTAAGGAATATAGAAACAACGATGTTACCACTGTCTAGTTGTTGAACCGGTCGGGGATCGAACACGGAACCTCGGAGTAGCAATACCATTAAAAACTGGTATGCGAACCATTCGACCAAGGAGGTCGTCGAACTTAGTTAATTTACTATTTGGTATATTTCCGCTGTAATTTTGTAAGTTATTTTGGTACCATTGCATTTTTCTGTCGCTGTACCGTAAAAAAAAACCGTTGTGTGTATTTATACGCACGTAGAAAGCAAGAAGCGTCAAAAGATTAACAGATTTCCTATATATCTGTATACAGAATCAAGTTCAACCAATAGTAATGTAAGAATAATAATAATTTATATTACAAACAAATAAAAATAATACATACTGACAGTTAACCTCAAATCAATAAACGCACTTAAAAAAGTTTATAAAATAAAAACCACTTTTAAATCAAATTGTTATATTGTTATTATATAATATAAATTGTTATTATAATTTTATATAAATTACTTTTAACTCCCATATATAATTTAAAATCACACACCACCCACACATTCATAATTAGTGGCCAACTTCATCCTGCTGGTTTATTCTATGTCACTTTTGCGGCCAACTTCACTTTTTTTATTTTTTCATAACGCGCCTAAAGAAGTAGAACTTCAAAAAGTTCATCCATCAATTCAGATAACTAAATGTAGGCAACTTTAACGGATATCCATATGTGTAACAAAAGAAATATAATGCGATTCGAATTTCTAAAAGATAACCATAACAAGCCTGAAGATATTTACAATTTACTAGAAAGTGACTTTCAAGACAGGGAAGGATGTCTTTACCAACCATACACCCACTTCAAACGCCACAAAAGTTTTGTTTTAGAATACCTATTGACTTACGAAACTGATGTTATCTGTTGAATTGTAGTGAAACTCGGTTGCCTAATGCGTTCTGAGAACTGGTATCGGTTTTGGTCTTATTTTTACCGACGTGCTTGCTTAAAACGGAATGCAGACAGATTAATTAGTTGCATCGGAATTAATATTTTATCTTGATCGAAATATAGGGTTCGGTAACACAATACTACCAAAACCAGTGATCATTTAAGAGAATTGAGGGTGTATGTAACATTATTTTTAATTTAATCTTGAACGTATTGATTACACACGATAGCAGCCTCCCGATTTCTCGGAAATGATATCCTGTTTCAACAACCACTTAGAATCGCATTTCATTAAAAATACTCTACAATATTTTAAGTAGGATAATAAATAAAGACACGAAAGAGAATTTAGAAAAGACACTTACACAAGAATGTTTATTTTTATTAATCTATACTAATATTATAAAGAAGTAAAGTTTGTGTGTTTGTATATTTGTTAAATTGTAAGGGGTAATCTCGGGATCTACTGAACCGATTTTAAAAATTCTTTCACCAATAGAAAGGCACATCATTGCTGAGTGTCATAGGCTATATTGAATGCTAGAAAAAATTAAATTAAAATTTGTCCACCCGTGCGAAGCCGGGACGGGCCGCTAGTTTATTGATAAAGAGGACAACGAGAGGCTCATTGGTTAGCACGTTTGGATTGCGATTGCGTAGGTGAAATTACTTTTACGAAGACCAATATTTAGATCTTTTTCTTAGCCGGCACACTCTTGCCAGAGTGGTCGTGGTCATCATTGTGAATCACGATGAATGATGATTTTAGTTGTACGACGCCATTCGTCACGGACTGCAGCTTTCCGGTTCATTCATAAACCGAGCACTTAGTTGCGGCCTTGATCTGGTCTGTCCATCTCATTGATGATCTACCACGTGGTCTGGTGCCCTCAACTTTTCCCTGCACCACGAGTCATTCTATGGAGTCGTTATCGCGACGAGAAACATGGAGAAATATTTAGATCGGCGACTAAAAAAAATTATCACAATCTCCTCCGTGCTTCGGAGAGTAAGTTTAACCGTTAAAAGTTGCATCTGCTGTCATTAGGTGCTATGACTGGAGATGCAACATATTTCTATGTAATTCTGGTTACCTATATAGTTATACGCAGAGAGCTTACAATGCACTGCGAGTCCAGTATAACAATACCTTCAGGGTGCTATTGGAATTGCCTAGGCTTTGCAGTGCTTCCAATATGTTTTCATGCCATAATCAGAAAACGCTGTGCGGCGTTGCTAGGCAGAGCACGTAATAGTCCCAACAGCATCCTGAAGGCAGTGATTGATCGATGGGACTTTCCACTGCTGAAACATTGACTGCTCCTGCATGTGAAGCCTTCGGCACCTACGCGTGTATGGAACGCATCTTGTGTCGTGCCCATTCATTCATTTTATTTTATTTTTATGTACTAATATAGTTTTTAAGTATAATTGTTACTAACACTCTATGGACTACCTTTTGTCTGAATTAAAAATATTATTATTATATATTATATATCATATATGTATATGTATCCGTTACCCTAGTATCCATAACACAAGCCTTACAGTGCTTAGTTTGGGCTAGGATAATTGGTGTGAATGTAAGAATATTTTCACTTATGTTGTTGTATAAACGGCTATTCTTTCTCGTCCTTTATATAATACATACTAACATATAATCACTCTTTTATCACTTAGGGGTAGGGGTATCACAGATTTCCACTTACCACTATCCTGACATACGTCTCTTGCTTCTTCAAATCTCATCAGCCTTTTCATAAAAGCTCGTCGGTTAAGTGTACTTTTGATAACTTTGACTTTAGTATAAAAAGTAAACTAATAATACTATTACTTTTCTATGCTAATATTAAAAAGTTGAAGAGATTGTTTGTTTGAACGTGCTAATCTCAGGAATTACTGGTTCGAATTGATTTTTTTTTTGTGTTAGATAGTCCATTTATCGAGAAAGGCTTTAGGCTAAATAACATCACGCTGCAACTAATAGGAGCGAAGCATCAGTGAAAAATCAAGCTTTCTCTGTCCCTATATCTCTATGTATGCTTAAATCTTTAAAACCACGCAACGGATTTTGATGAAGTTTTTTTTAATAGATAGAGTAATTCAAGAGGAAGTTTTATATGTATAATACATGCATAATATAGAAGAGCATTGCATCCGTGCGAAGCCGGGGCGGGTCGCTAGTATTTGATAAAAGGGAGACAGAGACAACATTAGTTATGGGAAGTATGGTTGTGGGAAGCCCATATGAAGCAGGCACTCTTAAGAAACTTTTAATATACAAGTGAATTAATTAAGTTGGTACGCGAAGTTATAATTAATATATTATGTAACTTCCGAATTCTAAAAATACACGAGTATAAACCGGTTGTACGTCTTAGACGATTGCCACATTTAATGCAGTCACGGTCAATTACTAGTATGACAAGATAAATCTCACATAGGGTTGTCGCTTTTTTTAAAGAAAAAGATTTTTATTTTAACTGTTACACTTTTATTCTTAATCATTACTTGTTTCTTATTTTGTTACTACTTGGCCATCAAGGTTTATTTATAAAATAATTTAAGACATCTGAGTAATTTAAAGAAAGAGAAAGTTCACGTTTAGTTGGCGTGAATGCGTTCGAAATTCTCCATGCTGTGCTGCGGATACGCAGTCACAGTTAATTTAAAAAAAGCGAAGCTAATGAACATTTATTTTAAAAGCTTTTTTTACCATCAATATAAAATTGGTACAATAGGCGCACTTAATGCTAGTAGAATTGCTCACCAGTTAATCTCTGGGGGAAAACGATAATTTAAACTCGGTACACAATTGTTATAAATATAACATTTATTAAATTTCGTATTTATCATGATATATATTATATGAAAATATAGTATTTATCCTAAACTATTTCTCTACAACACAAATTGTAGTTGACTAAAATATAGTATGACACTATATATTATAGTACAGGTGACAACCCTACTTTTGCACATTATTTGGGGATTGTGTTTCTTCGTGACTCAATAGAAAGCATCACGTATTTGCAAATGAATAAGAGAATGATTTTTATAAGTTACATAATAATGCACGAGTCTTTTTACTGAAAAAAATATTGAGGACCGGTTGGCGTAACGATAGTGAGCGATCTCGCCTTTCTCGCCAAACGGTCCTAGGTTCGAGTTCCGGGAGGAGCTCGAACGGAGGAGGAGGAAAATAAAAGAAAATAACATACTCCGTTACCCTAGTATCTATAAACAAGCCTTACAGTGCTTACTTTGGGCTAAGACAATTGGCGTAATGATGTAAGAAATATTATTATTATATATATTTGCCAACGATTGTTACAATTTATTTTCTTACTTTCTAAGATACATAAACTAATGATCTAATCAAACTAATTGTAAAATCAAATACCGATAAACACCTAATGCATATTATTCATTAAAGTATTCACTAAAGTAATCAAAAAACCTAAATTTTGGAAGTAGTTTGTTTATGTATGTTAACAAATGAATAATAAAAATTAAATACCATAAAAAATAAAAAAATCAAAAAAAATCAACCGTTTTTCAGCTTTAACTACTACTTATAGGGTTTATTGTCGATTAGAAAAAAAATGACAATTTATGGTACGGAGGATGGGCTGTCCGAACAATGGCATTGGACATGCTTGCTCGCCTAGGGAATGTCACTTAAATTCCTAGTTATACCCCTTTAGGATGCCTGCAGAAAGACATGGTAATAACATGTAATAACATTTTACTGGAGGGAGACTCTGTACCAGGGTCGTCTGCTTAGGTACCTCCGTCTTACCTATTTCTGCCGCAAATCAGCAGTGCTTAAATTGCTGTGTTCCGGTTTGAAGGGTAAGATATGGCAGTGAAATTACTGGGTACAGTGACTTTACATCTTATGTCACAAGTTGGCAACGTACACTGTGGTTCTTGTGGGGGTTGCAGTTTTGCTATGAATCTCACAAGAGCCACGTGTATTATAGGTGACTGTTACCACTTACCATCAGGTGGGCAGTTTGCTTGTTTGCCAACTTTCTGCAATAAAAAAAAAAAAAAAAAACTCCCACCGGATCTACGGCAGAACTGAGCGTATTTAAGGGGATTTAGCGTGGGCAGTCATTTCTTTCCGTCATCATGTTTCCGTGATAGCTTCTAATAAGCCTTCTTAGGTCTATGGCACAATCAAGGTGTTAACTCGGTAAGTCTGTTAAAACCTTCCTCCCCCAAGTCCGGAAGGTGCCCATTTCATTGCTTCGAGCGCAAAAAAGGGTAGTCACTGTCAGCCCCGGTCACCCAGCAACGGGAATAGATAAATCAGGATATCCCTCGACATTAAAAAACTTGAAGAACTGTGGTCTGTATTCATTTCATAATGTTTGTTAGCGTAAGGTTCCGTTTTAGGTCAAGTGTTGTAACCGGTGGCCTCGAATGCGTGCATTGGAAATTGGAAAATACGTTACACTCATAATGCGCACACACGTATCTAGCACGTTGTTTCATAGTGTTTCTATGTCTACAAACAAACCCGTTACGAGCGGGATACATTTTCCTGAATTTTCATTGAACATGATAGGCAGAAAATCACCTCGAAGTAGCTGTTAATGTTCTTCTCTAAAACGTCCACTATTTACTACTACGGAAGGCATCTTCAAAAGTAAAGGGATGATTTTCACGTTTGTTAGGCGGGTTGGAGATTGCAGGAAAATATCATAATTTGGAAAACGCTGCTTCCTGTTTTTTGGTCTGCGGAAGGTGCTTTTCTATTCTCCCTTACATCACATGGCGAAGCAATAAATAAATACTGAACAGTGTGTTGCTTAACTTTATAGCAGTTGCCGAATTCGAATTCTAATGACAGAGGATTAATATTTATTTTAACAATCAAACCAAATTTGAAACGCAGGAGAACAGGGTTGGGCATACATTATATACCTTTCTAAAAACATTTAAAACAGAAATGGTTATGTTAACTGTGATCAGAGTTTAAATAAGGGTTACCGTTAGGTACAAATATTAAAACCTAGATAAAATCAAAGTGAGTTATGCATTAGGTTTTCTCTATTTACTTTATGCCTTCAGACAGAGGTCTTCTGTTCTGTGTGTTGTTGTGTCGTCTGTACTTCATAAAGCAAACAACTTAAGATTTTTTTTTGTATGAGCTTAATAGTCGATATACGTCTTTTACGAACTTTTAAGAAATGCTTGCGAAAACTCAGTGCTTTTTAGGGGATTTTTATGTGGATTCAAACCCAATAAAATTATTTGGGATCATATTTCAAGCTAAAGCAACCAAAGTCGACATCCTATATAACGAATTACTCTTAGCCTCTTCGCCGCACTCTGTGGGTATACACTAACTTTTTAAAAGCTCAATACTTTCGGCTCAAGTCTTGTAAATCTACAATCTAAGATCACAGTGGTTTGTGTGTTTGTCTGTCCGCTCTTTTTCCTTTGCATCAAATAACGTTACCATAGTAACGCGTTAACCGCAATTAGTTCATCTACCGGACGCTAGATGGTGCTAACGGAAAAACGTATTTAATAATAGAAAAAAAAAAAGAATTTTGTCCACCCGTGCGAAGCCGAGACGGGCCGCTAGTATAATTTAAGAATAGTCTCACGGATCTAAGAGTTTCATTCAATGATTTATTACATCACAAACTTTCAACATATCACAAAAAAGGCCAGATAAGATCGCCATCTTGTCCACTGCATCAGAGGCCAAAGGCCATTTGAGGTCGCAGGAGGCGTACTTCGACGCGATATTCTGCGAGGTTCATTATGTAAGTTGAGTGACGTCACTCTGCTTTCACTCAATGAAATGCCGGTCAATGAGTCACTTGGCCGGAGGTTACTGAGTCCATTATTTCGATGTAAATGTTGTTTTTGTGTCTCACGCAGGATGCCATAAATGGCATGGCACAACAACACAGAGTATAGAAGACCCTTGTCTGTCTGAAGGCATAAAGTAAATAGAGAAAACCTACTACAAAACTCACTTTGATTTTATCTAAGTTTTACAACATTTGCAAATATAAGTAACCACGACATTTTATGTGTGTACTTGTAAATATAATAAATCCAAGGATAAATATTTTTACATATAAAAATTCCCTGTCACGGTGTTTTACCGGGATGAACTCCGAAATTACTCAACCGATTTCTATTTTTTAATTTTTTTCTGAATTTACTCCAATTTAGTAAATAAGACAGATTTCATTTGAATTTACGATAGTAATTTTTATTATAATAACTCAGCCACAGCAACGCATAGCTGCATCAGCTAGTTATTATATATATATCGTGATAAATATGAAGGCTATTTGTCATGAAACCCATATTATCTCAAGATAAAAATTAAGCTTTTTAAATATAACTCCGATCATTAGACAAAAAATCGGACCACGGACTAAACGAGCTAGGCCGTTGAAACGATAATTGGGATCTGGTTACTATTACTTAACTGCAAGCGGATGCATCGGGCGATGGGGTAACACAACTAACTTGACGTGACCAAGAATGCAGGCAAGTTCAGATCCGCTTTGCGACACACCGTGTCTCATTGACATTGGACACTGCTTAAATATAATAAGTTTTAATTTTTATTTTATTTTATTCAGGATAATTAACAGTAGTACAATATTGATTACAAATATCATTAATAAATAAATAAAATAAATAAATATTTCTTACATTCACACCAATAAGCCGAGCCCAAAGTAAGCACAGTAAGGCTTGTGTTATGGATACTAGGCTAACGGATAGATATACATATATCATACATAGATATGTAATATTCATAGAAATATATATAAACATCCATGACTCAGGTACAAATGCTCGTATTCATCATACAAACATCTGCCCCTTCCGGGATTCGAACCCAGGACCGTCGGTGCGAAAGGCAGGATCACTACCGTTGCACCAAACGGTCGTCATTAACTTAATGTTACTTATTGTACAAGTGTACAACCCACAGAACAGTTGTTGTTCTGTGGGTTGTACAATAAATAACATTATCCCTGTCTATATGTGTAAAAATTAAGTCATTAACCGCAATGGACTCCGAAACTACTTAACCGATATTGATGTTATTTTTTAGCTTTGCTGAATTTGTTTTTGACTTAGGACATAGGATATGTTTCATTTACAACAAAAAACGCGTGTTAACTAGTATATTTACAGATTATTTATCCGTTTATTTCTGTATATCATTGAATTATTCTTGGTTGACTGTAAGAGATCTCTTTTAAAGATAAGTTTACCCTTGAGAACAATTGTACCTGTCATTGTAACCTGTTATTAATTTGTGTGCAATAAATAATCTAAATATGTATAAACTACGTGTCACGTTCACGTTGTTTGTCCGCGATGGACTCCTAAACTACTAAACCGATTTTGATCAAACTTCGTAACTATCTGTTATTTGATCTAACTTAAAAGATAGGATAGATTTGGTTTTAATTTATAACACAGCAACGCGTGGCCGGGGCAGCTAGTATAATATAAAACATAGCTTTTAATTTTCATATTTCCAAAAAAAAAATCAATTTGACGGAGCGTTACCTTAAGTAGTTTTTTATTTATTATTTATAGTGTTAAATTATATAATTACAGTTTTATTAAATAATGAAAATAAAATAGCAATTAACCTAAAATAAAACAAAATAAGATAGGCAAAAGAAATATTGGGAATAAAAAAAATGATGAGATAGGTGCCCAAAAGTCCACCGTTTTCTCGTTGGATAACCAAGTGTTATTTGGTCTTTTTAGCAATATAGTACATTAAGGACCCAGTCGGGCAAAATAGAAGGGGAGATGGCACAGTTTTAACTCAGGCAATAGTATTTAATTGAGAATAATTTATATTTACTTGTATATGTATTTGATTATTGAGAAAATATGAAAGTTGTTAACTTAAAGCGATCGTAGCCTTTTGTTTGAACTTCAACTTTGAAGTAAGTGTACCGGGATTAAACCTCGTTGATGTACAATCAAAAGCATGTATACATACTTTTTAGAACCGTGACACACTAAATCTGCCGAAAGCAAAAAGAAAATGGTATAGAAATCAATAATTGACGAATTGTGACATAGTTGTGCGGGGTATACATTTTATTACTCGTGGCTGTACTACGAACGTGGACCCACTTGTAACACGACCGTTATTTACTTCTTCAAACTTCCGTGCATATTACACATTTAAATAAAACAAGTTATTTATAGTTTTATCCTCATAATTTATATTTAATCCTGCGCATAATTTAGTGAGTCGAAACATCAGGTTTAAATATAAATTATGCGCAAAAATCGTTACGGAGAATCAATAATGATCAAGAGGCAGAACAGAGACCTTAGTGCGAGTTCAAGCATTCGATATTCGTTATCGAGCGCGTTACAGATTTCTTTGAAGATTTGTAGTTCCTGTTGGTTACCGCTAGGGGCACTCTTACAACACTCCATAGCAATATTTGACGCAAACTTTTTTGAGTATTGACGCGTAAACTCGCACTTAGGCCTCAGACAGGCAGACGGTGAAGAGAAATATGGCACAGTTTAAGTTAATAGTTTTAAATAAAAATATATTAAATGAATTAAAATAAATATTACACACACTACTGCGTATATGACATAGACACACTCACGCATATTTCAAAGTCTAATATTTATTTGTTTATGGTTTGAAGTCTGTAGACAAACTGAGAACTACTATAACAGAATGTGAAACAGGACCATTTGTGTTAATCTCAGAGTAAACAGGACTGGAGTAGCCATTAGTCAATATCTCGTACATATTTTTCTGCCATTTTTTGCGGGGGGTGAGGTTACTACTACATTCAATGCCAGCACACAGGAACAAAAACTCTTTGCGTGTTTACAAACGCACACATGCATAATACGACAAACATATTTAAAATACACGCACACGTGCTTAAAATAGTGTGTTAACGTTCTATTCAAACACACGAATGTCATTGTGTGAGAAGTGACATGACATAGCACGAGAATATCGATATCGATAAATCAGTTTCGTTCAATGAATGAATTTATTAACTTTGCGTTAGTATTCCTACAAATACAAATTGAAACTTGATAGTTTATTGCATTTAAAAGATATTTACAATAGGTGTTATTATATATATAGAATTCACTGTGGACCCTTTTGCGTATACCCATAATGGAAAGGAGGAACTCTGAAACATTATTTTTAACAAAGCGATAGTGAATATAGTTATATTTCTCAGATTTTTACTTTGACCGATTGATTATTTGTATTTTTTTGCGATTTGCTTACATCACTTTTTGCAGGTATTTCCTTTTCAACTTATTTTTTAACCTAAAATTAATACATTTAAATGTAATAAACTAAAACTGTTATAATATTACATGTTAATATCTATTTGAAGCATAACTAGTTATATAATAAACTAAGAGGATCATTCAAGAATAACGTTGGCACAGCATGGGCAACTAATCTTCTTCTATTGTTAGATAATTTTTGAAACTGAGACGGCTCAATATGTATGGAACATATAGTACTTGTTCTTGAAGATGCCCAAGATGCCCTATTACCTATTACAAGCATGAATCCATTTTTTTCGTATGCTGTATTCTTTAGGAAAACTGAATATGAAAAATTAGATGTTTCCGGGCATATCAAAGCTTAAAGTATAAATACCAACAATTAGTATACCGCCTAGGGGCAGAGTATATTTGCCTGAACTACACATACCGATCATTTCTAATTTTAATACTGCAATACTATCTTCCAATAGCTTTCATTTATGTACAAATGACTTTTGGTACCACATACCTTACTCCTAGTATCTTGAAGTATTGCAGTTGGACAAGCCGGTTTTTAAAAGGAGCTATAAATGCTACAATATTAATAAAAAACTTAACTTAAATGTTGACGATGACATTTAGCTATTACCATACTAAAATGTCATCAAAATCCGTCGCGTAGTTTTTGGGTGATGCGTGCTCAAACATACATACAGACAGACAAAATGTTCAAAAATTAGTGATTTCGCTTCCTCTACTCTCATTACTAGCCATTTGGTTTAAGGTGGACTTGACCTGTTTTATTCTATATCTTTACAGTTTTATTCTCGTATGTATAATATCGCAGGTAAATAGTATAATTCCGCACTTTACATACGGCGTCATCAGTTCAAAATCACATACCTTATTCTTATTTGAAATCATCATTAATACCTGGTAATAATTACTGAAACAAACTGTAATTTATCTAAGCTGTGTTTTATTATCGTTAAGAAAAAGAACTAAGAAAAGGGTATGTGTTTTTTAAACTGATGACGCCGAATGTAAACTGCGGAATTATACAATTTCCCTGCGACATACAGATTTAAATTAAAAATACATATTTCCAATTTAAGTATGATACTTGCATTCATTCATTCATTACTCACTCGTAAAATCACAATATCGATGAAGTTGACATCACTATTGTGCAAATTAATATTGTACAAATTAATAAGGGTTGCTGATTACAAAATAAAAACAATTTGTCCTGTGGCTCGAAAAAAAATTTTGGTTTCTCGGAAATGATCGGGTGTGCTGGTTAGACGATGGTACCCTTTTAACCGTGTCTTTTTTATGAAGTCAGGGACACTGGAAGTATATACAGCATTAGTACTCTTAATGTTTATGAGCGCCGCCCAGCATGAATAAAAGGACAAATAGTTTGATTATTATTTTAATTAATTATTTTATTTATTATTTTATATTTCCATGTTGTGTGGCAAAGAATAGGCTTCAAGCAGCCGCAAAAGTGTAGGTATGTACTTAATACTAAACTAAAAATAAACACGCAACGTACATTGTTAAAACGAAATTATAATTGGTAATTAATTAATACAAAATTACAGTTATTTATTACCAACAAACTTTTTCTAATTTTTGTCTTAATTAATTGAAATGCGATAATGGTCAACCCTAGGTAGTCTCGTGGGGAGTGCAGCCGTGACGTCATCAAACGAACTTTGAGCGCGAAATTTGAAATTGTAGTCTGCTAAAACATGAAATTATGAATTAAATAATAATCAAAACCTAAAAATTATGCTTACAAATGAAAGGTGACACCATCTTTTTGCATACTAGATATTTTCGAATTTTTTTTACAGTAGAAAACAGCACAGGCAGGCATTTTCGTGGGAGCTCTGCACGGTAAGACGTTCTGATTATTGTGGTTTTAAAATGGCGGCTCAACTAGTTTTATATAACGCACAGGATTCCGACGCTTGTGCATTTGGCAGAGGGGTAATGTTAGGCAAAGGCTACTCCAGTCCTGTTTACTCTGAGGTGTTAATATACCAACCGTAGTTTATAATCAACCTATTTTGTCTATGACAAGATCGAATTCACCTCATGATGTCAGATGGGTAACACAATGCGGGAGCATATCTAAGCTATAATTAATATTTTAAACCATAAAGAGATGGAGATACTTCTAATGACATTTCAATAAAAGTAAGTTGTTTTTTTAAACATTCGCAAATACAATTCATGGCTTAGATGTTAAACGACACAATTACAAAATGGAGTGATTGAAAAGGTATCCTTTATTTCAATTGTTTTTGGATTTATATTGTATTCAATATTTATATAATTTTGTTAATACAAATTATATTGACGACGCAAGAGATCCTGCCTATCGCACCGACGACGGTCCTGGGTTCGAATCCCTAAACGGGCAGATGATTGAGTGATGAATACGAGCATTTGTTTGTATGTATTATTTATTTATATTTCTATGAATCTATAATCTAAGATCACAGTGGTTTGTGTGTTTGTCTGTCCGCTCTTTTTCCATTGTATCAATAACGTTACCATAGCAACGCGTTAACCGCAAGTGGTTCATCTACCGGACGCTAGATGGCGCTAACGGAAAATATTTAATAATAGGAAAAATTTAAAGAATTTTGTCCAGAAATAAATAAAATTCTAAAGATACGCCACTATTACATATAGAAGAGTGTAGATAATTTATTGTAATTGAAAAAATTGCATTGACCCTGCATGGTCGATGACATTTTTTTCCCTCATTTGTAACGCTATGAAGAATGTTGTTTTTATTCGCGGTTGACGGATATCGCGCTCACTTTCATTGTTAATGTTCTCATAAATAATTAATAAATTAATAGGTGTGGAATTAATTGGACGTGTCCATAGTATATCACTTTTCTGTAGAGACGAGTGGCTCTGGTCTGTGGGTACAATACAGATTAAGTTATTGATATAGTTTTTGGCTATGTGCTCTTTAAATTTTTATGTAAATACTAATTAAACTGTACTTATATACTAAAAGAGAGGAGTATAAATTTGTTAGTCATCGGAATTAGTGACTCTATTTCAAAAACCCCTTCGCCAATTAAATAAAAGTGATTGGTTGATATGGTTGACATACCATAGAGTCGCAATAAGGGTTTTAGTTCCAATTTTGTGATACGGACCGCTAAGGAGTGGAACTCTTTACCTGAATCTGTGTTTCCTGACAACTACAATTTAGGGGTCTTCAAGTCACAAGTGAAAAGGTATCTTTTTTAATTTATTTTTTCTTCTAGGTAAGCGCATCACATCCTAGATCGCAATATCGTTTACCATCAGGCGAGATAGCGGTCAAGCACTTAGCTATTTCCAATAAAAAAAGATTATGAGATGGACGGACAGAGGTTATATAATATATTTTTAATGTTTACATTATATTTGAGTCAGTCAAAGTTGAAGAGGGCTGCACGATCGTTTGGTGTTCTGCGTTCGAGTCCCGGAAGGGGCAGATGTTTATGTGATGAATACAAGCAATTATACCCTAGTCATGGGTATTTCATAGTACATATGTATGTATCATTTAGGTATGTCTATCCGTTACTCTGGTATTCATAATACGAGTCTTACAGTGCTTACTTTGGGCTAGCCTAATTGTTGTGAATGCAAAAAATATTATTATAAATAAGCTTTCGTAATAATTTGGCTTTGGTTAGTTAAAATTTAGAAATGCCGATTAATATCCTCTCTGATGTTCCCAGTTCGATCCTCAGCCGTATTTGTGGTTCCGTGGTTGTTTTTGAATTCCATAAGATTTAGCTACTGAACTTGGGTTTTAATGTATGTGATGCAGTCTATTATTACAAAAAAAACTAGCTGACCCGGCGAACTTTGTTCCGCCTCACATCAACCGGTCAACTGCAGAATTTCAAATTGTCAAATTTTTAACCATACTTAACCATAGACAACATTACGTTTAGCTGTCAGTTGCGTATTATACCTAAATAATCTTAAGATATAAAGTATCCTATGTTCGTCTAAAACCGGATAAAAAGTATCCTATGTCCGTTTCCTTGTTCTAAGCTACCTCCTCACCAATTTTCAGCAAAATCGGTTCAGCCGGACTTGCTTTTATATATGTACAGATATAGATATCTACTACCATTTTGAGATGTTGGTTGGCGTAAAATAGGTTTTATTCATTTTTCGCGCTCAATTCATAATCCACTTCCAATGTAACACAAAGCTTGCGTTCCGTCGCGTTGTTTCTATGTAAAACGGTTTTCTAAAAGAGTTTTCTGGTGTCGCTGTGTTCCATTGTTTCTTATTTGACGCGAAATGGTAAAGCCTGTGCTACACAGGTTTTTGTACTATACTGGTTTTTATGAATTTTGTTATTCATACTAGCGGCCCGTCCCGGCTTCGCACGGGTGGACAAAATTCTTTAATATTTTTCTATTATGAAATATTTTTCCGTTAGCGCCATCTAGCGTCCGGTAGACGAACTTCGTTCGTTGTTGATATAATGGAAAAAGAGCGGACAGACAAACACACAAACCACTGTTATCTTAGATTATAGATTGAGTTTTTCAAACTTTTGAAGTAGTTTTAAGATATTGGGGTTTCATTCATAAAATTATTAATAATGAAAGGCTTAATTATGGTGAAGAAAAAATATTGCACAATTTTTATACGAATCAGGCCCGGGGGCCATGACAGGATCCACGATGGAGCGAGCTAATCCAGAGGAAAGAATAAGTATGCGAGCTTAAATATGTCAAAAAAATTTGGTTTCAATTCGAAAGATATAGAAAAACATATATTTTTTATAGGTTACTTACTAATAACATTTACAATAAAATATCAAGGTAAGGAATGGATTATAAAAACCGTAAAGAACTTATATCACATACAAATATTTTGTAAGTAATTTCTTGTTTTTTAAGATATATTATTACGCGACAAGACATATTAATTATTAGTAGCATTACTACCCATAACACAATCCTTACAGTGCTTAATTTGGGCTAAGCTAATTGGTGTGAATGTAATATAAAAATAAGTTAAAGAATTTGCTGCAAGTCAATATATTTAGCGAAGAAAACTATTTTATAAAAATAATACTAGCATTAATTTTAACATATTGATTTATCTATGTTACTACTCTAGGTAGATTAGTAATATCGACGGCGAAGTGCCAATAACTCCTAACTGCTAAATTTGAAATAAGCTGAAAAAAACATTTCTTGACAAGTTAAAATATAGTTAAAAATTTGTTTATTTTTCTTTTAACTTGATTGCTTACAACTGAAAATACGCTAAAGAAATTTCATTTAAACATGCAAATAATTAATTTTAATTGGAAATGACAAAAAAGTGAATTTCTCAACGAATTTCAATTAGGAGGCACTTCGCCGTCGATATACATACACATACAGATATATATACACAAATCTTGATTTAAAGCTACTGTAAAGTAAATGACTTTGTTATAAAAAAAAACTGCACAAGTAATCTCTTTCTATAGCTTCAAGTTCGCTTGCAATGTTTTGAATACCTTACTTCGTTACGGCGAAATTCCATTAATTAGTGAATTACGAGGCCTCAACACCGTTGGAAAATTTCGCTTTCTGTTTGGCTTAGTATTTCCATGCTTCAATTAAAACGCCGGACAATATACGCGTACTTAAAGTTAAATAAAAATTTCCTTCTTATCAGTGAAACAAGAAATTAGTATACAGGGGAAAAATACGGCCTGCTATTTGTGTTACTAAATATGTACTTACATAATTAAAGTGCCTAAACACATCCATTTAACAAAAGTCAATAATAGCTCCTTAAATTCAGGGTGCACTTTTCATAATTGTCATGTTTCAATTTAAAGTGTACCTAATTCACATTTCATTAAAGTTTTACTTGAGATGTATCTATATTACTATTATATTGTATTTATCGATCTATATGTATCTGTATTACTATTACTATTATATACTATTATGTATCTATATTATATTATTACCTTTATACTTATGTTCGTTGCTAGAAATCGCTTTAAGGTTGCATTTCGGTTAATTAGTCCTTCGTCCTCTAAATTTGTGACGCATATCAAAGTTGATATCGTTCAAGTATAGATAGATAGGTAGCTCATTTAAATCAATATGCACATTTCATAATAAATTACATTAACATTGAAAACTATTAATTATTTATTCTAGTATTTTTCTATTAAAATAATTTATGTTATAAGATAGCATTGTAAAAATGCAAAAATTATAAAACATTGAAGCGGTTATTTTAAAATAAGCTATAAAGTGCGATGTGTTCAACAGAAAATGCAATTTATCCGTGAATATCAGGGGGTGTAATCAGTGGGTATATGGGTCGAAAGGGATAAAATCAGTAGCCAATAAGTATGTATGTCATATGTCAGTTATATGTCACAGCAATAAAAAAAAGGTGAAAATACCTTTAAAAATCAAACACTGGTTTTCAGTTGTCACCCAAACATTTTTATCATATTTAACTAACCAAAGTCCGCGCATGTAAGTACGTTTGTAAAAATTTAGCACGTCCATGCCGGTATGAATGCCTGGTTACCCTAAAATTTGGGTAAAACAATTCTGTCACTTCATGACGTAAGTCTGCGAAATGTGAGACTTCGCTTTTTATTTAGATTGTCGAAATAATAATTTACGTAGTGTCTAATTACTACTATTTGTCAATACATTCTATGAACTTTTAGTGATTTCTGTGTAAACTGATGTTGATCAGGATTAAAAATATTTTATACTTCAGTATAATTTGTATGTACTCAGTGAAGGTTGTTTATTAAGAGTCAATAACAGGTAGATTCTATTCACAGAGTTTATATTCCCCAGTACAAATAAGGGGGCATCCATTAATTACGTGAGATCAGAATGGGGGTAGGTCCTGTAAAATCTTACCAAATCTCATTTAAACCGGAGGGGGATAATCGAAAATCTCACGTCAACTTAATAAAATACTACAGATATTAAAAAAAATATATTTTAAGTGTTCATTTTGCCTAAATTTTGTTGAAAATATTTTTAGCTTCAATCTCACGTAAGGGGAGTCCAGGCAAATTTCACTAAATCTGACCTAAGGGGGGGAGGAGTCTAAACTGATCGAAAAATAGCTCACGTAATTAATGGATGCCCCCTAATAACAAAAGCCTTACAGTTAATAGGCGTGAACGTAGGAAATATTATTATTATAATAGTTTAATTTCAGGTAATATTACAATGAAAATCTGGAAATATATGTTAGGACGTCGACGTTAAAGTTCTAATTCCAACAACTAGTTTTACAATTTGTTAAAATATAGGACACATTTTCGATGATAACACAATAAAAGATGAATACTATTTTTAGATTAGTTTCTATTTGCATTGACAAAGAGACTACATTCCTATTGACATTACACTCTCCACGTGTAATCAAAGTTCAACATGCGCGCTCTCTCCGAAAGGTCAAAGTGTAATAATTACAGCCCATGTCTGTGTTGACATCTACTCGTTTTCATTCTCCCTAATTCTATTAATACATGTATACAATTATATATACGATCCGCCCTTTTCTCGTATTCTACTAGGCGCGTAATACCTAAAAAAAGAACTTTTTGTTTTGATGGGAATTTTTGCGAATTTCAAAATTCGGGCTCCGCCACCTAATGAACCGCCAGTCCTAAACCTGTGGATTCGATTCCACGTAAAAAATATTAAAATCGGTTAAGAACTCGGGAAGTTATGGCGTAACAGACATACGATCACGCACTTTTCCCGTAGTGGTAGAGCAGAGAATAAGAATTCCACTTTCCACGATTCTTACATACATCTCTCTTCAACTCTCATCGGCCCTTTCATACAAAGTCGTAAGTTAAGGGTGATTTTTACCCTGGCCTTTTTTCCGGACATCTTTTTGGTCCTTCAAAGTTCGCCTTGGTCTCCCTTTTACAGACTTGCCTATACACATTTGCCTCATAAACTTGTCTTGTCTTCTTTGGCCATCGTCTCTAGATGTCCAAACCATCTAACCATCCCTTTTTATATCTTTGTCACTATATCTTCTTCATTATTATGAGCCGTGTATTGTACGGCACAGTAAAATATCATCAACTGTGTTTATTTATTTATTTGCAAGCAAACACGGTATAAAATATGTTAAAATTCATTATGTTTACGTTTTGCACCAGGTACGTGGCACGCAAACATTAAAATGTAAAATAAGTTTAGGCAGTTAGAGTCTAAGTTTACTTTTAAAAGTAAATTGAAGAATTTACTTAGAAGTTAATTGAAAAATCAAAAATTTTGAAAGGGTACCAGTACTTTGGGCTTGATTTGTAGTGACAGGCCGCTCGCAGTAAATAATAACGTAATGTAGTAATGTCAGTATCCCTATGGTTTCAGTATGAGCATACAAATTTATTATATTATAATATTTTTTAATGATATATATTTTATTGATATTTTTAATGTTAAAATTTAATGTTATATTGATCAATTTAATATGGATAATTGAAGATAGCAACAATGCATAATATACAAATATAATTTATTCATTTATTGATATTCATGATGCATATAATTTTATTATTTTAATGGCATGTTTGAGTTTTAATTTTTTTTTCATTTTAATCTAATGAGATAACTAATTGATGTCACCGCGTGTCCCTCCCTTGTGGTCATGGCCGAAAATCAGCGTTTTGTTCGGGGGTTCCTGAGCAAATGTACCGCTGAGCTGTGACCTTTTTGCGCTGCTACAGCACACATACATATTTTCTAGTTATAGGTTGTAAGAATTGTAAATTGTGATATTTTTCCTTTTATGTATGTGGCTGTAGTATCAAATAAATGCGTTATCTATCTATCTATCTATCTAAGTTATATAATGTCAAATAATTCAACATGCAGTTAAAACTAGTATTATAAATATTGCACAGTTAAGGGTGTTGAAAAAGGCATCAGGCAAGGAGTAGCAGCGTTTATTGAATTATACTTCTTTCTTTCTCTGCGATCTCCAATCTGCCTGTCAAGGGAGGAGATTATTTACAGGATGACTTCTTTCGATGTTTAGATGTGTCTCTCGGCTGAGATGGTGATGATGATATCTTTTTATATAAATAATAAATAAAATAAATAAATAAATTAATATTTTTTACATTCACACCAATTAGCCTAGCCCAAAGTAAGCTCTGTAAGGCTTGTGTTATGGATGCTAGGGTAATCGGATAAACATACATATATAATACATAGATATGTAATATTCATATAAATATATATAAATATCCATGACTCAGGTACAAATGCTCGTATTCATCATACAAACATCTGCCCCTACCGGGATTCGAACCCGGACCGTCGGTGCGAAAGGCAGGATCGCTACCGTTGCACCAAACGGTCGTCATTGATGCTTTAGATTGGTGTTTAAACACACGTTCAAAACAGTACTGGTAACAAAATATTCACTTTTAAATAGTTTCAGACTATTTTATGTTAAATAAAGTCCATATTAAATTCAAAACCATTCGTTGTGTTTTTCTTTTGCTTTACATGCCTAGTACAATATAATACAAACCACAAAGTGGCAGTCACAACGCATCCATGCACTTGGTCTAGCAAAGCGGATCAGATCCTGTAACCTTTAGGTTCTTGAAGGTCTAATCCACCTTGGCGACTACATCAACGTTATTATCTTTTTTTAGTTTGTCAACAAGTCGATTACATGTAGCTTAGTTGACCTGACGTTGGTTCGCATTCCAACCAATAACGAAACCATCATTCATGTTTACCAAAGAACCAACAGCTACCTAATCAAAAACCCTTGCTGAGTTAAGATTTCAAATTAAAACCTTATTTTCAGTGTTAAGGTATACCAATATTAACTTAACGGCGACAGTAGTTAGCTATTTAAAAAAGATGCACTTAGGCTTCTAATAAGTCGACATACATTTGATGCGTCGGTCGCAAGTCGTGATACACAAAAATCGTAAAGGTAACGTTTTCCAAAGCTTTAAGTCCAAATACCCGGCTTAACAATACTCTCGGTTAGTTCCCTTTTATTTGCAAGAGTACGCGGAAGCAAGGAAATTCCCGCAAATTGGCAACACTGCCCACGAAGCCAATTAACGGCGCTACATTTCCAAGTCCTGTACGTCGCTTTTATCCTTTGAACAATACCTATATAGGCCACAAGCTTGTTATACTTTTGGCTTTATTTCGATGGGGATATAGGTTGCAAATAGAATATCCTGTGCATGGTACATGTTAGATAACTGCGTTATCACGGTGCAAATAGCGTTATTTCGACGTGACAGCGATGGGATTTACACGGGAAACGATGGAACTCTCGTATCTAGCGTTTTTTTCGCAATTCTTTCCTCATTTAAAATCCTACTAACTTTATTTTTGTAAAAAAAGCAGTGAATTTAAATAAAAAGTAAAAATAAGTAATTTAATAGTTAGGTACGTGCCCGATTTCAATATTGAAAGATATGAGGATTTCATCTTATTCTTACTGACCTTACTTACTTGACCTTCATCTTATTTTTACTGTGATCTCAGCTTCAGTAAAGGAGCGAAACGTCAAGATCAAATATAAAAAAACAGGAATAAAATCATTGTAAATCCGGTTAAGCGGTTTTATATTTGACGACCGTTTGCTGCAACGGTTGCGATCGTGCCTATCGATCTGACGGTCCTGGGTTCGAGTCCCGGAAGGGGCAGATGTTTGTGTGATAAAGACGAGCATTTCTACCTAAGTCATATCTATGTTACATATCTATTTATCTATCCATTAAATTTTAAAAAATTTATAATTAATAATGGTTACAAAATAACTATCATAAATAAATTATTAAATAAAATAAATAGAGATAGAAAATGAGAGGCAAAACACGAACCATTACAAATTATAGAAATTACACTACAATTATTCATATTTAAAAAATAAATAGAAGCCATAAGATGGGCGCATCTTACTTAATCACAGCTTTGATTAATGTATAATCTAAGATCACAGTTGTTTGTGTGTTTGTCTGTCCGCTCTTTTTTCCATTGTATCAATGACGTTACCATAGCAACGCATTAACCGCAAGTAGTTCATCTACCAGACGGTAGATGGCGCTAACGGAAAAATATTTAATAATAGAAAAAATTAAAGAATTTTGTCCACCCGTGCGTAGCCGGGACGGGCCGCTAGTTTATTACAACTTACGCAAGTTTGCTTAACGTTCATTACACGTATTTTACTAAACTAGCTAGAAAACAATGTCTTCTCTCATGTCCTACATAAAACCCCCATAAATGGAAGCAAGTCACCAATAAAGTCCCATAAACTTTAAAGTGAATTTGAATTTAAAAGGGTAGACAAAGCGATTGCTACTTTCATTTCAATTTGCTGGTTTGTAATGGATAATAAAAAAAATATGAGAAAGACAGGGATTCCTCGCATCAGCTCAACAGCTCAACATAAGAACAAAACTTGTCCTGGTGCTGCCATATCACCTGGAGTGCAGGAGACCCAACTTTCACTAAGTTACAGCAGAGATATCGTGTGTTCATTATGATTGGAACGGTTTTGACAATTTAACCATTTCGAAAAACAAAAGTAATAAATTAAATTAAAAATTATATATAGTACCGAATCAAACAAAACTCACGCATGCATGCACGCACTTATGCACAAACACAAGCACACACGCATGCACGCATACTAGCACGCACGCACGCACGCACGCACCACACTCAATAATGACATCCTTAGTTTGTAGCTATGAGTAAGTGCTGTGCTAATGCAATACCGATACTAAAAGGGAAGGATCTGTCTTCTAGAATACAGGTTGACTTAACCCAAGGGGCAGAGTAACTTTTTTAAGTTTAGGATCGTACTTTTTATTATTTTTCTATAATTATTGTTTTTGTACTATTATCTGTCAATATTTTGTTTTATTATTTATTTATATTAGTTTTCCGGTTTTGATAACTACATATGCTATATAAATATATGTCTATATATGTGTCAGAGTCACGCTGGTTAAAAAAAACTATGCTCGTATAGTTGCGTGAGGTAACGCATTACGGCATAATCATTAGTTAACAAGTATTGAGTGAGATACGAACGGTCCGTTGACCCGAGTCACTGCGTTTTTGATATTCCACATACAAGTGTTGAGAAGCCTAGGTTCCATTAAGTACTAGGAATTTATGTAAAGAAATGTCGATATTAATAGGACGAAATAATTTATGATTATCACGATATTTAAGGATATAACATTACGTCCATTGATGTTTGTATTAAAGTAGGTATATGAAATCAGTTATTTTATTAATAAATGTTAGTCTTTCATCTTTTTTTTAATTAATGACCTTATAATAGAAAAATGTGTTGGGAATATTGTCTTACTCATTAAATTCACTTCGTCATAAAACAAGATTTGCCTGGACCCAGTTTTTCATAAGTCTTATAAGTTCTACTCCCACTTGAGGAGAATTAAAAAAAAATCCCCTTATTATGCTAAAATTGAAATTTTAATAAAGCCACTTGCGCAAAGTACTTAACATTATTTAATTAAAAATGTTTGAGATTGTTTTGGGTTTACAGTGCTCAAAATATACGATACAAAAAAAATCTGTTAACTTATCCTTAATAGACTTAGAGCTGACTCCAAGACCTTAGAGCCATCTTCACTGCAATTGGCTCCAGAATATTGCTATCACCGTCATCATCCCCTCTGTGAGGTGGAGGAGGGGTTGCTACCATTGCAAAATGTAGATTATGCTCTTCACGCTTGGTAGTTGATTTGGAGATCGCATTAAAAGACCGTATATCGAAAAAAGTCTACTGCTCACTTTGTGGTGATGGTGAATACCTCCTGTTCCGTACTTTCGTTATAATTTAGTTTATCATAGCACAAACAATACTACATCCAATCTTTCTTTTTTTTTTCTATAATATCAGAGGCACAATCCCTTTGGCTCAAAGCCGTAACAAAGCCAGCCATCAGTACCGCCATCTTGAACATTCTCACTTGAACTATACACTTCGATCGAACCGTCCCCCGCGGCGCGCAGCCCAATGAATTATATTTCTCTTAAAACTAAATCTACAGTGCAATCAGTGCAAAAATCGTGAATAAGGCCAGGAGACCATCGTAGAACAATACAGCTGGATCAAAGACACGGAGGTACCTCCAAGAAGACGACCGGCAGATTCCAAGGTGAGTGCCTCTGAGTTCAAATCCAAAATTCAGTAAGAAACGGGTAAGGATAAATCATAAACTAAATTCTCATACACCTCCATTGTCATAAGTCTCCTTTTACCCAGAAGAACGGACACTACAGAGGTTTAATTTGTTAATATTATAATTGCTATATTGTTACAAAACAATCTTCAAGAGTACTAGCTGACCCGGTAACGCGTTGTTATGGTAACGTTATTGATACAATGGAAAAAGAGCTGGAAAAAGAGCGGACAGACAAACACACAAACAATAAATTTGTGTTCTTAGATTAAAGACTAGATGACCCGGTAACGCGTTGCTATGGTAACGTTAAAAGAGCGGAAAAAGGAGCGGACAGACAAAAACACAAACAACAAATTTGTGTTCTTAGAGTATATATTAATAGAGTATTAAAAATTTATAATTCATCATCATCATCATATCAGCCGTACGACGCCCACTGCTGGACATAGGCCTCCCCCAAGGATCTCCACAACGATCGGTCCTGTGCTACCCGCATCCAGCGTTTTCCCGCGACCTTAACCAGATCGTCGGTCCACCTCGTAGCGGGTCTACCCACTGAGCGTCGTCCGGCACGCGGTCGCCATTCGAGAACCTTTCCGCCCCAACGGCCATCGGTTCTCCTTGCTATGTGTCCTGCCCATTGCCATTTCAGCTTCGCAATTCTTTGAGCTATGTCGGCGGTTTTTGTTCTCCTACGGATCTCCTCATTTCTGATTCGATCGCGTAGGGAAACACCAAGCATAGCTCTCTCCATTGTCCGCTGGGGGACCTTGAGTCTTCTTACAAGACCCATAGTGAACGACCACGTTTCACTGCCATAAGTCATCACTGGCAACACACACTGGTTAAAGACTTTCGTCTTAAGGCACTGAGGTATTTTGGACGCGAAAATGTATCGCAGCTTCCCGAACGCTGCCCACCCGAGTTGGATTCGACGAGAGATCTCTTTCTCGAAGTTGGACTTACCTAACTGTATTGTATGTCCTAGGTAAACATAATGGTCAACAACTTTGAGTGTAACGTTCCCAGCATTTACTGGAGCGGGTGTAACATGGGCGTTGGACATAATTTTCGTCTTGTCCATGTTCATCTTAAGACCCACTCGTTGGGATGCGTTACTGAGATCATCGAGCATAGTGCTCAGGTCTTCCAAGGTCTCAGCCATCGGCAAACCGAAGATGCGTCAGGTACTCACCGTTGATGTTGAAGCCAAGTCCATTCCAGTCCAGAAGCTTAAAAATATCCTCCAACGCAGCAGTGAACAGTTTCGGAGAGATAACGTCTCCCTGTCTCACTCCTCGCTGTAGTTGGCTAGGATTAGAGCTCTGGCTCTGTACTCGGACCGACATGGTGGCGTTCTGGTACAGGCACCTTAACACTTCGATGTTGGCACCTCTGGAGAGACTGCAACACCGCCCAAGTCTCGATCGAATCAAAGGCCTTCTCACAGTCCACAAACGCCAAGCAAAGTGGCCGATTATACTCTTCGGTCTTCTGCATAACCTGCCGCAGCGTATGAATGTGGTCTATGGTGCTAAAGCCTTTTCTGAAACCGGCTTGTTCGGGAGGTTGGAAGTCGTCAAACCTGCGAGCAAGACGATTCATAATGACCCTCGAAAACAGCTTGACATGGCTCAGAAGCGAGATGGGTCTGTAGTACTTCAGTAGGGTTTTATCGCCCTTTTTAAAAAACAAAATCACCTCGCTTCCGCTCCATGCCTTCGGCGTTTTGCCCTGGACTATGACAGAATTGAAGAGCTTCTGGAGGACTTTAAGTACCGGCGTGCCGCCCGCTCTCAGAAGCTCTGTTGTAATTCCGTCATCTCCCGCCGCCTTGCTGTTCTTTAGCTGTTTGAGGGCTATTCTAATCTCGTACAGGCTGACGTCCGGGATATCTTCGGTATAGTGTCGGGTAAGCTTGGCTCTAGGATCTCGAGCTCTACTTTGGTCTGGTGTGATACTGGAATACAGCTGCCTATAGAAACTCTCAATCCCTCTCAGGATTTCAGGAGTCGATGAAATGATACTGCCGTTCTCAGTTTTCAGCCTCGTCAGTTGACTTTGCCCAAAAGACAGATCTCTAGCGAACACTTTGGAGCCTTTGTTCCGCTCTATGGCCTCTTTAATACGCTCGGTATTAAATTGGCGAAGGTCGTTCGTCAGCGACTTCGAGATCTGTCTATTAAGCTGTCTATAACGTAGGGTATCCGCTGAGTCTTGCAGTCTCATTTCATGTCTCTTATCCATGAGTTCGAGTGTATGTGCGGAGAGTTTCTTCAATTTGGGACGGTGGGTTTTGAAGAATTTTGACCCTACCGTACGGACAGCAACCACAACCAGGTCGTTCAGATCGTCCACATCTATGCTGTTATCAAGGGTCTGGAAGCGGTTCTGGAGCTCGAGCTGAAAGCGCTCGGGGTTTTGAATCTGGGTCGGCACTGGTCGGAGCGTAGATTTTATCAGTCGCGATCTTTCAAGCTTCACGTTGATATTCAATGTGCCTCTTACCAGTCGGTGATCGCTCCCTGTCTTAACAGCGTGCCCCTTGTGCTAAATACAGGACGCAGGTGAATTTTTTCAACACCTTTCCATACCTACTTATGAAAATACCGCTTAGGTTAATTCGCAAAATTTTATAAAATTATTTAATGGCACTGCCTTTTTTTTTTGTTGGGTTAAGCTTGGTCTTTACAACGATTGTATTTTCAACCAGCCTAAAATGTATTAAGATATAAGACCTAACAGCTATTAATAGGTAGTCTAAAGAACATAAAAAGTGACATTCCTAAGTTGTAATATTTTAGAAAGTAGGCAAATTCGGAATGAGACATAATAAGACAAATGATATAAAGAAACGCCCTCATATGGTAGTTTTGAACACTTTCTCATAAAGAAATGGATGATGACAGAATAAGCTTAGATTAGTATCGCTATGCACGTAATTTTGGATTCGACTAGCTTTCCACCCGTGACTTCATCCGCGTGTAATTCGGTCGGAATATTTCTACAGAACAAAAACAACTGATCAGTAAAACTCCTATTTTGAAATCGGTTATAAAGGAGTCTGTTTTCTCGGCCTCAAAATATAAACATACCAAGTTTTTAATCAAATTGACTTAATTATACAATGTGTCCCGTCACCAGTGTCGGAGCCTTTAAATTTATCGACGAATTGCCCCTCAAATTTGGTTTTTCTCTTACGCTTAATTAAACCAATATTTAAAAAATACACAAAAAAATCTATTTGTTTTTTTAAATTATTTTTCTATTTTTTATTCCTTGACAATTGAAACATGATGGCTATGTAACTGTTGTCTACATGTTTAGCTATCAAATGACACCTTTTTAATATTGATAGGACATTAACATGAGTAGTGGTGGTCGAATCAGTATGAGAGCCCAGGTCTTGGTTACCAAGAAAATAAAATGGCGACCATTTTATAACCGCAAGAGAAAAACAAAATTTGAGGGGCAATTTGTCGATAAAAAATGCCATATTTCACACCATTAAAGGCTCCGACACTGGTGACGGGACACATTATATATTCTTATCTAGGAAAAAAAGTCAGTTATCGAATTCATTAGATAAAATTTAGCGTTTTTCAAAATTTTAAGAGCAAACTTAAATAAGAGCAGTTTACCGACTTGTCCATGCACATTTGTCTCATATACTTTTCTTGTCAATCTTTCGTCCATCATCTATACATGTCTAAACCAGGGTTGCTTAGATTTATAACTTTGTCACTATATCTTCTTTCACATCACACCACTCATTATTCCTTATTTTATCCATTAAATTTAATCCAGTTATGCTTAATCCATTAATATGTTCCCAATATTGAAACAAAGCCACAATATTTAGTTCTTACACTTCTGACGACCATTACTTGAATCATCCTGTTATCAAGGCTCCGAAGTCAAAACGCTAGGATTAAATATAAAGTAGCCGTTAAAAAGTTGTTTTATTAACTAAACAACAAATTAGTGTTGCAACTTTGTGTGCTGGGACGAGATTGCAATCACAGACCATAACTGCATAAACTCTGTTGGCCATTTTGTATGCTAGGTGTATTGTAATTATCTTTACTATAACTAGCGGCCCGTCCCGGCTTCGCACAGGTGGACAATTTTTTTCTTTTATTCAATATTTTTCCGTTAGCGCCATCTAGCGTCCGGTAGACGAACTATTTGCGGTTAATGCGTTGCTATGGTAACGTTATTGATACAATGGAAAAAGAGCGGGCAAAAGAGCGGACAGACAAACATACAAACCACTGTGATCTAAGATTATAGATTGGTCACCCATTACGACACCCTTCAGTGTAAAGTGTTGGTGTTGTCTACTGTACCGAATACTACACGCCTATATTAATACTCGCCTAACTGGAAATAATATTTTAAAATATATTTTTTTATGTAGAATGGGTTAGCTCTTGATCCCAATTAAACCCGGGGGGCAAGATAGGATCCAAGATGGAACGAGCTAACCCAGAAGGTGCCTATTCACCCTGGCTTTGAAAATCGACGGGTTATAAGTTCTCGTAAATACAGACGCAGGGAGGGAGTTCCACTCTTTTGCTGTACGTATTATGAAGGATGTTGCGAAGCGCTTGGTGCGACAGGTAGGAATAGCAACCAAGAAAGGGTGGTAGCCCGCAGTGCGTCTAGATGTCCGATGGAAGAAAGGTGATGGCGATATGAGCAAATGCAGCTCCTAAGTTTTTATTGTTGTTTTGATATGTGATTGAGCTTAATTTAGTATTTTGAACAAAATGAACCATAATTTTATTTTCTTGTGTTATAATCATATTTCACTTTGCTTTTCCGAAGTTTTTGGTTTGTCTCCGATTTGTTTTTTTTCCTTATGCTGTTTCTTTCTTTAATTCGGGTCGCAAGACCAACTAAACGCTTCATTGGTCTTTCAAGATACATGCATTGCCAAGTTTGGGGACATCTGTTTAATTGTAATGACACAATGTGCTTATGCACACAGCAGTGCTTAAGTGCAATAAAAGAATTCTTATAAATTTTATTTTATTCACAATGCAATATTTCTATAACATAGAAATTCGCCTGTAAAAAAAACTACGCCTCCGAGCCACACGAGAGCTTTTTACAGGCGCACTTTATATCCTATAGAAATTCCTATTATTTATTTTAATAATTACATAATTTTAATGTAAACGCAATTACTTATTTTCATACTTTTTTTTATACTTAAGTTCCTCTTTTAGCTAATAAATTAAATAGAGGCATGTAAAAATCCACAGAGTTTGAGTTCTGATTGTGCTATTGTTAAAACGACTTATGTTTTATGCTCCAAGAAATATGTTTGATATTTTGTTTTGTTTACGGAGCCGACGGAGCTGATGCATAGCGTCTATCACAACGGTAAGAGGGACATTTTTGAATAAAAATAGACTCTCAAAAGGTCGTATGTTGTATATTATATGTGATTGTAAGGGTTGCAGATAAATGAGACTTCACGAACACGAAGAGAAACTATACATTTTTTACGTTATGGTGTTTTCTAATAGGATAAATTGTAATGTATTTATTTTTTGCATTCACTATGAAATATTTCTATGAGATTTCAAATATGTCTGAAATATGGCTAGTTGTTTTTTACAAGCGTATTTTAAAACGTATAGGAAAAATTGTGTCTTTACTATCTAATTTTTCTTTCAAAGCAGTAGGCAATTTCTTTAAATAGCTACACACCTTTTTAAACTTATAAATAGTTTAATGATATGAGCAAGAAGTTCTTGTCCAATGTCGTTATTTCAGAATAAGTGTTTTTTTACTACTTTAAGTAGGTATATGCGTAAAGCGTTCTGAACATATAAAATTATTAAATAGAGTTCATCTGTTTGATTACTGTGTTCTTTAATTTTATTTAATAAATAATATATGTTCCTTTATATTGTTTTAGACTTTCATGGTCACTTAAATTAGTATTGATCATATTTTTTTTTTATTTGAATCTCCAATTTGTGTGTTCTTCCGTGACGATGGTGCATTAAAAACTGAAATATCGAAGTCTCAGAAGTAATAAAGAAATACATGGAAAGAATCCCATTATTATTAACACAAATTACTTTAATTTCACTACTTATATATAATAATAAAATAAGGAAAAAACTTACCGATAATAGTGAGACACCGCTTCCCGAATCGGGCGATATCCGCCATAACTATCGTCTAATGTAACGTTTACGTCAGGCCACTTTCACTGCGCGCGCACAACAATAATGCGATAATCACTTATGAAACCGCGCGGACGCTGCACTCAACAGCCAGCATTCCCAAGTTCAATGCACTGAAAAAAAAGTAAGCCCCGAAAAGAAGTAAAATAAAAAAGTAAAAAGTCAGGCGAAGGGCTCGCGTGTTTTTGGAGGGAGTTTAAAAAAAAAAACGCGTCGTGCGCGCTCACTTTCGTGGCGGGCAGTGAGGCGAGCGAGTTGATGGCACTGCTTTTACTTTCTTGCGATGGCAGTCAGTGGGGAGTGATCCGATAGCGGATCTGTCACAAGGCACAATGATCATTGTCCCGTGGTGTCAGGGAGGCGGGAAAGTTGCGGAAACGAGTTGCCGCCAAAACGCTCAACAACCAAACTATTACAATATATTATTCATAAATTGTTAATTCTAAACATATTTGACGAGTTCTGTCAAACTAAAGCAGGCGTGTTAACACGTCGTGACCGGTGTTCAATCTACAGTTGCACTTGAAGAGGTTTAACACGCCGTTCATGTTCACAACAGTATCTCCGACGGTAAAATAAAAAATTAGACGGTGAAATACGGTCTAAAACACATTAAACTAAACATTTTAAAACTTCTTAAACCTATAGTTTAAAGTTTTGTCAACTGTGTCAATTTCTCCTGACAAACCAAAATTAAATTTTCAGGTGATTTTATATATATCTTTTTGATACCGAAAACAAAGAAAAGTTATTAAAAATAAATTTGGTGCAGTCTTCATTCATACTACGCCTCCAATACCTTAGATGATATTAATTACTATCGTGGATTCAGTAAGTCTTTTGGATAACTCGATACTTTATTTTTTAATGGAACACAGTTTTTTTTTACCCAATAAACGTACCAGAATTTCATGTGAGTCCCAAATTTGAAGACGTCAAAACTTCCTAAGTATCAACGGGATAAAAACAAAAGATATCAGATTACCACTTACCGATATAAAAGGCAGGTGGGCCCTAAGTTCTGCCACTTGATAAATTATCGGCCTCCCGGGCACTTCCCGATATTGCCTCGTTTTCTTTGGCCGCATCCGTCTAACTCTTTGCAAGCTCCAGTCGGGACAATTTTCTTATTGCTCTCGCTTTGTATTGCGATATTGCGCGATTTTTGAGTAGTCAAAGATATGTGTGTAAAAAGAGAAAAAAATTAGACTTTCCTGAGTTTCTTGCCAGTATGTAGAATTTATGAAGGACTAGCGGGCCGCTAGTCCCGGCTTCGCACGGGTGTACAAAATTCTTTAAATTTTTCTAGCATTAAATATAGCCTATGTTACTCAGCGTGAATGTAGCTTTCCAATGGTGAAACAATTTTTAAATCGGCTTAGTAGTTTTTGAGTTTATTTCAAACATACAAAAATACGAATCTTTCCTCGTTATAATATTAGTGTAGATCCCGACACTTTTGCATGCGTCTTGTCTTGCTTGCATCAAGCGCGCGTGGATTTCCTTAGCAGAGTTATTTTAGAAATGTATTTATTATACTCTTCAAAGATCTTATACTTACAATCATCAACAAATATATTTCGAAAAAGATTATTACAGGATTTTATGTTGATAAAAAACTCTATGGCCCATAACTCATTAATAGGTACCAACTCTTAACATCTTACACACGTGATATCTTTTAAAAGAAATATCCGATTGAGATGAAACAAAAAGTATTTTACTTCTACATAAATACTCTTGATAACATAATGCTTAATTTCGATAAAGATTAATATTACGATACATATTTAACGTAGTTTTTTTTCTTCAAACGATTTAATAATTATTTTGAACACAAAATCGGTTATTGTGATTAAACCTTGATAGCTAGATATATGTTCTCGCGGACTTTTTTGTAGGTCTTAATGAGATCTACAAACCCGTAGTACATCATTTTGTTGTATGGTCAATAGTTTTTGCAGCGCACGCAAAAATAGGTTTTCGATTTTACACCTTGTGTTACAAAATAGCAATTTTATTACTGATCCCTAATTTTGAAAAACAAAATAGCCTATAGCCTTCCTCGATAAATGGACTACCCAACACTGAAAGAATCATTTAAATCGGACCAGTAGTTCCAGAGATTAGCGCGTTCAAATAAACAAACAAACAAACAAACTCTGCAGCTTTATAATCTTATATATATTAGGGGTTAAAGTATGAAATTGCCGATTTGTACTGAAAATCTATATTGTTTATTTTTTAAATTTTTAACAAATTTATTTAATCAAAATAGTTGCCATTATTATCTATACATTGCTGCCATCTAATGGGAAGGTCATTAATGCCTTTGCGATAGAATTCCGACGATCTAGACTGCACAAACTGTGTGAAAGCATTTTGTACTGCCTCCTGGGAAGAAAACTTCTTGTCACGTAGATAATTGTCCAAATCACGAAAAAAATGGTAGTCCGTTGGAGCAAGGTCTGGTGAATACGGAGGATGACGAATGGTTTCTAACTGCAGTTCCTGAAGGGTCAAAATGGTTTCTCGTGCTGTGTGAGGTCTCGCGTTGTCGTGGAGCAATAATGGTGAAGATCGATTCATGAGTCGGGGCTGTTTTACTGCTAGTTTTGTCAACATGGTTCGGAGTTCGGCACAATAGACATCTGCCGTTATTGCTTGACCAGATCGGAGAAAACTATAGTGAATAACACCATGCTGAGACCACCAAACAGTTACCATTACCTTTTTATTGGTAAGTTTTGCTTTAGGACACTGTTGTGGCATTTGACCTGGGGTCAGCCATTGCATTTTTCTTTTCCGGTTATCATAAAGAATCCACTTTTCATCACATGTTACAATTCGATCCAATATTCCTTCATTTCTGTACCGGTTCAACAAGGCAACACAAGTTTCAACACGCGTTTCTTTCTGCAGATCAGTCAAATCATGAGGCACCCATTTTTCGTATTTTTTTATTTTATTGATTTGACGCAAGTGAGTCAATATTGTGGGTAAGGTAACGTTAAACCATGCCGCTAATTCCTGGGTACTTTGACTAGGATCGGCTTCCACTATCTCTCTTAATTCATCGTTATTTACCTGTGTGGGCGGTCTTCCTCGTGGCTCGTTCTTTAAGTCGAAATTTCCATCACGAAAGCGTTTAAACCAAAATCGCACGGTGCGTTCATTAGTAGACCCCTCTCCAAACGCAGCATTGATATTGCGGGCTGTTTCTGCCGCGTTAGTTCCGCGTCGGAACTCGTATTCAAAAATAACTCGAATTTTCGCAGTATCCATCTTTCTTGTCTAAATTGAATAACAAAAACAATTGAAAGTCGATATTCAAATGTTTTACATTTTTTAAAAAAAGAACATCATAGAAACCATTTAAAAAAAGTTTCATTCGAAAACCTCAAACCATGAAGATTCTATGTCAATTCAAAGAACCTATTGCAATAAAACGGCAATTTCATACTTTAACCCCTATTATATAAAATTCTCGTGTCACAGTTTTCGTTCCCATACTCCTCCGAAACGGCTCGACCGATTCTCATGAAATTTTGTGAGCGTATTGAGTAGGTCTGAGAATCGGCCAACATCTATTTTTCATCCCCCTAAATGTTAGGGGTAGTCCACCCTAAATTTTTATTTTTATTTTTTAGACAAAATTTTTAGTTTATATTTTTTTATGATACAACATACAAAAATACATACTCTACCATCAACCCCTATTTTTTATTAATTAATTAAAAACTTTTCCTAGAAATAATATACATGGCAAAACAACGTTTGCCGGGTTAGCTAGTATTAGTATAGATTTATCTTCTTGACCTTCATAAGTGTATATGCATTGCATGATTATTGTTTGTCATTTTTTTTAAAGTTATTGTATTTTTAATTATGATAAATTTTAATTCATTCATTTTTATTATTGTTAGATTAAGCTTAATGGAATTTTGGAGTATTCTGTATGCCTGTAAGTATTTTGAATAAACAAATAAAGTGCTAGATTTTTTATCTTAATAAATTATTACTAGAAAAGAATCAATTAGTCACTGGTACAGAGCAGGAGACGAACCCACATCCTCTCGTTATCCAGGCCACTCTGGATATTGAGCTACCAAGACCTTAACAGTCCCGTCAATTTTTTCTAAGTATTCCTTAAGCTGATGCCAGCGCCATCTTTTTGTGTTCTAGGTACTAATTGTTTACAACATCGAATGTAATTCTACAAGTATCCAACAATCGATAAAGATGAAAAAGCTGTGTAATATGTATGTATATATCTTTTTGTCATTTAAGCATTTATTTGCTGCCATTTTATATCTAAAGACATTATTATAAGAAAAAACTTCAAGTATAAATAAAGGTGGTAATAGATTTATTGGAGTTCTTAACCGATTTTAATATTTTTTGTGTGGAATCGAATCAACACATTTAGGACCAGTTTGTGACTGAGTCCGAATTTTGAAATTCACAAAAATAAAAAAGTTATGAACAAAAAACATTGGCTCTATGGGATTTCCCATTGAAAAAAAGCGCGCCTATTTGAAAGTTTTCTTTCTTATGGAATTTTAAAATTTACTTAACATTATATTTTTTTATTTAATTTTTAATATTACGCTCTGCTCCTATCTATGGTGCTAGCGAAGCTTTACGCTTAGCGACTGCATCGCCTAGTTATAGCAGGGCTTTATAAAGAGTTTAACCATATTCTGTCTTTCTAACATGCAAGATCGAAAGTCAGTCAGACAATCAAACCAAACTTAAAAAAATATTTCCATACAATGACACAAAATGTTAAATTTTTTTACCGACCTCAAAATTTACTTATGGCTAAATATTCTACTAATACAATTCTACTAAAATTAGATGTATTTTCACAAACGGCAAATGCTGCCGTAAACCGCTGCCGTTAAATTAAGCGTTAAATTAAGTGAAAACTACTTCTTAAACTCACAATCCGTATCGTAATCTGTGTATTTATGGTGTTATCGAATCTAGCAAATTTAAAGGAGAGACTTTTTCAGAGGCTGGATAACACTTAATTATACTTTACGACAGCAGTTTTTATTTCCGTATCGTTATAGCCTCTATTCGATTTTATATTATACATTTTTTGTGGTGATGATGACGGCGTATCGTATTGTAAATGTCGTTATTTCTGTTAAAGCTTACGAATTTCTTGCGTCCATTCTTCTTTTCAGTTAAAAGACGTCCTGAATGGGTGGTAGGTAAAAATGTTAGTCTTGCATTTGAATAATGTTCTTTTTTTTTTTGGCCTGTTCATATTTTGGAGCGGTCGCATATTGGTATCTTTGGTCGGTAATCCTTTATTAGTTACTTTCATGAAAACAGTGTTTCTGTTTTTTTATTTATTAATTCATTCAATTGTAGTTTATTCTTCAAAACTATACATTGTTGAGAATTAGTTATATGAAAATATTCTTTAAATTAGAAAACTCCTTAATACAACCGTAATTAAAACGGTTAATAATACAAAACATCATTTTAGTTATTAAATTAGAACAACCAAAATATTTTTGCGATATGTCTACACGTACAATAGTACAAATTTGATCAAAAGCATCCTTCATAAAGTTTATTATAAAATAAGAATTATTCTAATAACTTTATCAAAACGCGTTTTTTTTCTTAATGGATAATTAGCTGTTTTTTAGATACTCATCACGCGAGTATTAATTTAAATGACTAAGAATAGTCCGGCAATAACACTATTCAAATAGAAAATTCGCCTCACATCACATGTTCAGTAAAAAATAATAAACAACCGCTTCGACGATTAACTCTCACCGAGTGTGTGATTGTCATAGAGGAAATAAAAATAATCCCGCAGTAAGTATGAGTTATATTCTTATTTACATCACTTTCTTCAATGTCATATCTAAGTATTCTTTAAGCGTCTGAAATGAATGAGACAATTTTATAAGATTTCTGTATTTACTTCTTACACTTCACTTTCAAATAAAACAAATTTTACATATCAGTGACACGTTTAATTTTGTTTTTTATTGTAAACTATGTGATAATTTGCTTTTTTGTTGTTTATGAATAAATTGGAATCAATAACGGTCGAGTAGTTTTGGAGTTCATTGCGAACAAACATTGTGGCACGTAATTTTTTTATATAACGATGGGTGAGCGTTTGACCGCTATCTCGCCTGATAGTAAGCGACGTCGCGATCTAGGATGTGACGCGCTTGCCTAAAAAATATACAATGTGTCCCGTCACCAGTGTTGGAGCCTTTAATGGTGTGAAATATGGCATTTTTTTATCAACAAATAGCCCCTCAAATTTTGTTTTTCTCTTACGGCCGCCATTTTGTTTTCTTGGTCACCAAGACCTGGGCTCTCATACTAATTCGACCACCACTACTCATGTAAATGTCCTATCCACATTAAAAAGGTGTCATTTGATAGCTAAACATGTAGACAACAGTTACACAGCCATAATGTTTCAATTGTCATGAAATAAAAAATAGAAAAAAATAATTAAAGAAAAACAAATAGATTCTTTTTTGTGTACTTTTTAATTATTGGCTTTTTGAGAAAAACCAAACCAAATTAAAGGCTCCGACACTGGTGACGGGACACATTATATATTCACTCGTTTCTTGAAGGCCCCTAAATTGTATGTCAGGAAACAAACTCAGGCAAGGAGTTCTTTAGAGGTTCGGATCACAAAATTGGAACCAAAATGCTTAGTGCGACTTTGGTATATCAAACGTATAACGGTGCCGCCAGTTTGTTTGGTTGTCCGATGAAAAAATGGGGACCCGGCCTTGAGTACAAACGATACGTAAACACAAAACCGACGTTTATTTATAAATTACATCATAGCCCTGTGTGTTGATGCGTTTTTGTTTATTTAACTTCTCGCGGAACTGTGTTGAGACGACAAATTCCTTTTTTATTTCTTCAGTTTTTAGGGTTTCGTACGTAAACGGAAAAACTTTGTTGTCCGTCCGTCTGTCTGTCAATATCTTTTATATCGGGAAAGCGTGGAGTTATCGAGTTGAAGTTAAAACCCTATATTCAAGTCTACAGTCCCTTGAAACTGTGAAAAAATCAAACTCCTTCTGTCTCCTCCTTCACAGAAGCCGTGACTGTTACCTTAACCATCTTGAGATCATTAATCTGGTATGTTGCATGCATGGTATAATTCAGAAATAAAAAAACCGACCAAGTGCGAGTAGGACTCGCGCACGAAAAGTTCCGTACAAACTTTTAGTTAAGTAAAAAAATAACGTTTGATGTATGGGAGCCCCCCTTAAACATTTATTTTATTTAAATTTTATTATTTATTATTAAAGCAAAAATACAACTGATTTTGATTTTGTGAATATTTCAAGTAACTACCTGTTGCCGTTATTGATATCGAGCAAAAAAGGGCAAAAACATGGCGTTTGTTGTATGGGAGACCCCTTAAATATTGATTTTATTTTGTTTTTAGTATTTGCTGTTATAGCGGCAATAGAAATACATAATTTTTGAAAATATCAACCATCTAGCTATCGCGGTTCTTGAGATACAGCCTGGTGACCGTTTGTCACCGGACGGACAGACAGCGAAGTCTTAGTAATAGGTTCTCGTTTTTACCCTTTGGGTACAGAACCCTAAAAATAAACAACAATAGATATCTCAGACAACATGACAGCGACACACCTTACACCTGCATCAACTACTCTACACATGTTTCTTCCACACGGAGCATAATCAGGAGTTGTCAGACCGTGCAATTACAAGTATTAAAGCACTAACTTATCTTTATGTAATGGACATGATTTTCCGTAGAGTGAGACCTGATTCTATCAAATACTCACTGAAACTCGTTCATGACAGTTTCACTTTCGCTGCGTCTCATACAATTTATTTCTACGATCATGCTTCATATTTTTCTTTCGCACATCATTCGTTATTTTTTGACGTGACAACGTCTTAAATTAGGTTGCGGCTGGGAGTCACTTATGAAAAAGTGTAACGCTCGGTAACGTTACGATGAGTCACCGAACGAGAGAGAGGCCCGCCGAATGCCTTGCGTCTCTCTCCCACTCAACTATGATCGGTCTGCCGCGCGCATTGTGCAATTTAATTATATTCATATCAATAAATATTCTACCGAGAAAAAGACGTTGTCACGTAAAATCTTCGCCCGTAAAACCGACTTTACAGGCAAAAAAAAAAAAAAAAAAAAAAAAGTGTGTAGGCTCGCGTATTCCAATTCTTACTATAAGAATATTTATTTTTTAATAAGGCAGCCGTAGCCCGTCCGTTGAGATGTAAGTTTTAAGGGGATCTTCGTTGATGTAAGACAAATATTTACCGCAAGGAGTTAACGGAAATATTAATAATGTATTTAAAGGTTGATATTCATTAAAAAAAATTGTGTATTGCTAGACTTCGCTGGCTCGGTCACTTTGAGAGGATGGAGGAAGATAGTGCTTAGAAAAGAGCGTACTTGGATGGCCAAGTGGTCTTCAGCCGGTTGGCAATTCCAGGTACCGCTGGTGGGATTAGGTTCGGAAGGGTTTATGCTAGCTCCATGCGGATGACTGGCAGGATGTGGTGCAGGGCATACACAGATTGAAGCTCTTATTATTAGAGCTTCAGATAGTTATGTGTATTTCTGATGGGGAGTATGGAGCTATTAACTTAAAATACTTTATTAGGTATTAGATATAACATAAAAGAAACAACTATGAACCTCAACTAAAATATAACAAGACAAAAAAACTTAAAAAAAGGTCAGCCTCACCGTTATTTCAAATATTTTACAATTGTTACTTATAACTATTAAATTATATTCCTTTTTTTTATATTTTTCTATGTGTGACTTGGTGTCAAAAGTCGTGATGACAGAAAAGAAACGTAGTTTGTTTAAGTCTTACGTTAGGCTCGTTCGATGGTGGTAGCTCGGTTGTATTACGGTGATTAAGAACCTTTCCCAAGAGCTGATGGTCAGGTGAAGATGAAGGTGGCAAAATAAAATAATAATATATTACATATAAGAATATTTTTATAAAGTTACATTAATCTACTTGTACTTCTTCACTATACTATCGCATTATTGAACTTTAATGGTGGTTGTAAGTTTGGTTGAAATAATACATAAATTACAAATCACAACAATTATTCAATCCTAATCTTAGGCTGAGCTTGACTATGAGTATTAAATAACGAAGCCAGGACCTTTGGTGCAGAAGGTGCGCTACCGTTGCACCAAGCGGCCTTCGGCTAATGTTGCAGCATGGACTGCAAAGCTGGTAATACCTTGGAGCCTAGAAGTGCATGCGTGTGCAGACCAAAAGAGACAACAGTGGATACGGTCGTCGACTTTTTACCGAAGTTTATTCGAATTTGCAAAGGTGCCAACATACACATCAAAAAGGTTAGATGGTAGCAGTTGACGGAAGAATACATCATTTTACAGAGGATAATGGACAATTGGACTTGTGTTGTGAGTGGTTTTTAAAATTGGTGATAAGTGTAGCATGAAAAATCGGTCGTATGCGGTACCATTAAGGTGTATATTGTCAATTTATGAGTTTCGAGTAATATATTTTGTGTGTTTCATCTGAACTGTTTTATGTTGTCGTTTTTGACGTGATAACGTCTTATAAATTGGTTGCGGCTGGGAGTCACTTATGAAAAAGTGTAACGCTCGGTAACGTTACGATGAGTCACCGAACGAGAGAGAGGCCCGCCGAATGCCTTGCGTCTCTCTCCCACTCAACTATGATCGGTCTGCCGCGCGCATTGTGCAATTTAATTATATTCATATCAATAAATATTCTACCGAGAAAAAGACGTTGTCACGTAAAATCTTCGCCCGTAAAACCGACTTTACAGGCAAAAAAAAAAAAAAAAAAAAAAAAAAAAAAAAAAAAAAAAAAAAAAAAAAAAAAACCGATTTTTTGAGGTAATGTTTTCTTGGACTTCTGTTTTGTAACAATTTTAAGAGGCCACCGCGACCCAACACCAATATTGAGCAACGAAAGGATTTTACATTTTGTATCTTAGTCATATCTTTTCCATATTTTTCCTTATATCAACATTTTATTGGATGACGTTAGACTTATTTGGAAAGCGTTTAATATATCATCATCTTCAGACTTAAGACATTTTGAGTAAATGTCCAAATCGCATTGTTTGATTGGGTATATATTAGATCGCCGACAGTTATCTAAACTAATATTATAAAGCTGCAGAGTTTGTTTGTTTGTTTGTTTATTTGAACGCGCTAATCTCTGGAACTACTGGTCCGATTTGAATGATTCTTTCAGTGTTGGGTAGTCCATTTATCTAGGAAGGCTATATTTTTTTTTCATAATTAGGGATCCGTAATAAAATTGCTATTTTGTAACACAAGGTGTAAAATCGAAAACCTATTTTTGCGTGCGCTGCAAAAACTATTGACAATAGAACAAAATAAGACCTACTAATTAAATAATAATTAAATAATCTAGATAATTAAGACCTACAAAAAAGTCCGCGAGAACATATATTTAGCTATCATGGTTTAATCACAATAACCGATTTTGTGTTCAAAATAATTATTAAATCGTCTGAAGAAAAAAAAACTACGTTAAATATGTATCGTAATATTAATCTTTATCGAAATTAAGCATTATGTTATCAAGAGTATTTATGTAGAAGTAAAATACTTTTTATTTCATCTCAATCGGATATTTCGTTTAAAAGTTATCACGCGTGTAAGATGTTAAGGGTTGGTACCTATTAATGAGTTATGGGCCATAGAGTTTTTTATCAACATAAAATCCTGTAATAATCTTTTTCGAAATATATTTGTTGATGATTGAAAGTATAAGATCTTTGAAGAGTATAATAAATACATTTCTATAATAACTCTGCGAAGGAAATCCACACGCGCTTGATGCAAGCAAGACAAGACGCATGCAAAAGTGTCGGGATCTCATTGTTATCTACACTAATATTATAAGGAGGAAAGATTTGTATTTTTGTATGTTTGAAATAAATTCAAAAACTACTAAGCCAATTTTAAAAATTGTTTCACCATTGGAAAGCTACATTCACGCTGAGTATCATAGGCTATATTTAATGCTAGAAAAATTTAAAGAAATTTGTCCACCCGTGCGAAGCCGGGACGGGCCGCTAGTTTATAATTAAATTTAGGCACTTGGCTGCTATCTTGCCTGATGGTAAGCCACGATGCCTAGAAGATACCTATTCACTCGTGACTTGATGACCCCTAAATTGTATTTGTCATTAAATATAGACTCAGGGAAAGAGTTCCACTCTTTAGCGGCACCGAACAGAAAGTTGGTACCATAACGCTTAGTACGTCTCTTTGGTATATCAATCGTATAATGGTGGCGTCTATTTGTAAGTGTGGTTGTCCGATGATAAAATGGGGACGGCGGAATAAGGCTGTGCAATTCTGCTGCACACACTCCGAAATGTGTCCTATAAAAACGGATAGGCTAGTAACCTTCCGTCTAGGCCCCCCTCTCAATGGACACAAGCATCAGGAGCTGGTGTTGTGCGGAAACTTCACAAAGATGAGAACTCCATACACGGACGAACTATCGTTTATTCAAGATTGTGCAACTGTTCCGGCGTGAAATACCTTCTCGGAAGTAGCCATATTTGTCATTATTTTGGTATAATTGATATATCTAGCAAGCTATGAGAAGGAAATGGATAAAACATATCTCACCTTACCAAAATGCTAGTGCCTAGTGTCAAATGGAACTAGGACCAATTATTTTAGGCGAATCAATGGGCATCCTGTTTGGAACTTCTATTCTCACAACTCAGTAATGAGCATACTAACCGCCGTCATGAGATAAAGCTTAGTGACCTTTAAGTTGTCTCACAGAGTACATATTTTATATATAGCTCGTTCAAGTTAGTGTGTAGAGTATACAACTTTTAGAAAATCTATATAGCTTAATATTATTTAGTATGTGTAACTTGACTACAAATAAGTCTTGTATAGCAGCGATAAAAAGTTAAATACAATTAGATAATATGAATTGCTGCCGAAAATAGTTACCGAAAACACATAAAAAATCTGTTATCTCTACTATATAAAAGAAGCACTTTATTGGTTTGTTACCATATATAGTTACCATAAGCATAAGAATAACAGTTTTCATAATCAATTAACGTTACCATAGCAACGCGTGGCCGGGTCAGCTAGGATATATTAAAAATAAGGAAAGTAAAGTTAACAGCAAATCAACCTATAAAAACCAATAATTAACACTTAGATATCAATATCCATTGAGAAAATGTGACAGTTAGTGATAGGATGAGGTACTGTTGTTTGTACTGTAGCAACCAATACTTTTAAGGTTTACTTAATACTTTTTACTTATAATTTTGCTTACATACTTTAAACAAAAAAAAAAACATTGATGCTAAATTGCATACTTTTATGAATTGAATTGAATTATTATCACTGAATTATCATTATTTTGTATAATACAAAGAAGGTGTTAGTTGATTTTTTTTTCTTTTTCGATAAATTAACATTAAAATTGTAATAAACAATGGAAACCACATTAACTTTATGAAGTGGCAGAGAGATAGATGCGCCACAAGTCGAACGCTTAAGCCGATCGTCGCTTGTTCCGGGCTCTCGCTTGCACGCTCGGCTCAGGCGCAACGTTACACTTTTTCTTGCGTGCAGCCGGCGTTTATCGATTTATAAGACGTTATTACGTAAAAAAAAAAATTAATTTTCAAACCTAGAGATAACACCAAAGCTCTTCGTACTATCCAGTCGGATATTACCAAAATCAATTAAGCTTTCAAAGCTCCTTTTTCCATTAACATGTCAAATAGAAATAATTATTTACGTAACGGGAAATTATTTCCATAATCATGGCGAAGTCTCGTTCACACAAACTCTTCAAACTTAGTTTTCAACTAAAGTTGGTTATAAGTCTGGCGCAAGTTCAACATATTGACAGCGAGCTTAATTTCAAGACATCCGCTAGTCGTCTTTCTAATAACTTATTCAACCACATCAAAAGCTATTTTCAACAAGCTTCTTCCTGTTTATTATATCGGTCTCGAGTATAACTCGAGGCCCACTGCGCTTCGAGCAGGCATAAAAGGCCTTCATAACCCCTTATATTATTTGAAAAATTCATGCGAGCGAGCGCCTATTCAGTTTATATGAGCAATTCCTACGCATTTCAATTGTGAGGTGAGAAGTGAATTTTATCTTCAATATTCTCGAAGGCGCTATTCAATATGCAAGTGAGTCTCAGTTCACCATATTCATAGGAAAATAGATTCTTAATTTAAGAGTCAGTTATTAATATTTAGCTTTTACCCTTTCGTGTACATCACCATTGAAATAAAACTACTTTTATCGGAGAACTCGCGCATATTTTATATTTAATCTAGACGTTTCGACTCCTTTAAAGGTTGGTCACAGGATGAATGGTCATGGTATTACCTTCACAATATTTTAATCGGGCACATTCCTAACTGGTAAGTTTATACAAATCAAAATTTATTTATTTTGCATTTTATTTTAGAAAATTAGCACACGTATGAATGACGAACATTACCTTAGTCATTCTGTGATCACGGCTCTTGTAAAGAAATGGAAACATCAGGCTTCAAACTATGTGCAATTTAACCGAAAAAAGGAGTTTTATTTACAAGTCAATTATTAAATTGATTATAATATTAATAAATACGATAATAATTACTTATCTATTCTTGTTTTTCTTGACAATTATGTTAACGAGAAATCCACTTATAAAACGAAATTATTTTTCCAACTTGTCTTCAGATATTTTCATATAGTTTACCAGTTTCTTTATATAACAGACCTTTGACATTTGAACTGAACAGGGGATGCTTTTGTAGAGTTTCCTACAGGAACAGCAAACAGCTTTCATGAACTTTGAAATGTCATTCGAAGGGTAACAAGCGAATTGCTTTTTGTACCTTTGTGTGTACCTGCTTATTATTTTGAGTTAATTCAAATGTTAAAGGAAGGGAAAACAAGCGTTTAATGGTTTCATTGGACATTAATTTTCATTTAAAATATTAGATAGAGAGTTATGGTTGTCCTCGTTATTATTTTGCAAGGTATCGGGCTTAACTCAAAGGGGACGAGTTCGGTAAAATGAATTTGCACTCGAGATTTTGGAAAAATTTTTCTGTTAATGATAACTAGCGACCCGCCCCGGTTTCGCACGGATGCCACGCTCTACTATATTATGCATGTATTATACATATAAACCTTCCTCTTGAATTAGTCCATCTATTAAAAAATACCGCATCAAAATCGGTTGCGTAGTTTTAAAGATTTAAGCATACATAGGGATATAGGGACAGAGAAAGCGACTGTTTTATACTATGTAGTGATGATACTTTAAGTTTAGTCAAGTATCGTCTATATTAAAATTGAATGACTGAATAAATTTTATTTGTAACAATTTTGAGTACATAATGTTTATAAGACTATGTATTTGGAGTCTAATTTAAGGCAAAGAACAATTGTACCACAGCCACCTTTATTTGAGACAATACAGGTACATTGTTCTTTTACGTTTAGTTATAGATTATATCAGAAATAAAGTAACAGTTTTTTCATTTACATTAGTCAAGTTTCCTGGTTTTTTAAGGCAGAATAGCGCATGAGACTTTTTTTTGACGTGACAACGTCTTATAAATTGGTTTGCCGGGTGACACTTCAAGAAACTGCGTTACGCTCCGCTCACGTTATGCGCTCACAATGAGAGCGAGTGAGATGCACGCGTCCCTTCCACTCGGGCATGGTTAGCCCGCCTAAGAGCGAGAGAGACAGACATAAAAAGTGGAAGGGACGCGTGCCTTAATTAATATAAATTAATGTTTTAAATATAATTCTTTGTATAATTAAATGTTTTAAATTGTTACTATTATTTCATCCTTCTTCCTACTATACGAATGAATATTCACATTAAAATTATTTTACCACTCAAAGTCGTTGTCACGTAAAACTTTCGCCCGTATACCGACTTTACAGGCAACTAATTTTTTTTTATTATGCCTTACTCTACAACGTTTAAAAGTAAAGTTTTGCTTTTATTAAAAAGTTTGTATTATTCTTTAAATCGTAGCATAAAGAAATACTGATTGTAATTGTTAAAAATGTAATTCAACCTTCTAAAAATGTGTTCCAGAATTATTTTCATGTGACGACCACTGCTTTTGAATTCCCGCCACGTCCGATGGATAAGTCATCTGTGCAATTAAGGGCGTGAGTGGAATTAGCCAGGAACCAGAAATGTGAAAAGAATTTCTGGGTTGACGCGAGATATATGTATGTTATGCTACGCGGCAAAGCTCTGCGGCGTCGTGTAAATAATTTGTAACTGTGTCACTGAATGTATATTTCTCAATCATGATTTTTATTTAAATTCATTTGTAAGATATGAAATACGTGTGTAAAAAACAACTACGCCTCCGAGCCCTCAGGTAGGATTATATGTTATAGAAATATTGCATTGTGAATGCAAAAAATTAAATGAAAAGCACATAAATTCATTTGTGTAATAAATTCTAGCCTTTTCGTGACGGTGTTGTACAAATTGTCTTTGATTGATTATCAAATAAATTTTGAGTAGGAAAAAATTAACTTGTATCGAGATAAGACATAATTGGAGCGAAGCTCCCATGATCAGCTTCCATGGCGCAATGTCTGTTACGCCATAACTTCCCGAGTTCTTAACCGATTTTAATATTTTTTGTGTGGAATCGAATCAACAGGCTTAGGATCAGATTGTGACGTATTTTAAAATTCGCAAAAATTCTCATCGAAACAAAAAAACTTTTTTTCTTTTTTAAGTATTACGCTCCGCTCCAATATATGGTGCTAGCGTAGCTTTATGCTTAGCGACTGCATCGCCTAGTTAAACACACAAATGTCATAACAGAATGATATAGTTATTAACCCGGCGGTACTCGCTAGGTATTTACGAACATGAACACTAGCTACCGGGTATTAAATACCGCAGAGTTTAATTGCCGTTATTTTCGAAAAGACGTTTGAGTTTCAATGTTTGGCATTGTATTTGTGTTATTGGTACCATTATCCTTTAATAAAACTACAAATGCAAGGTTTAATATTTATTTATTTGTATTGAGAGATTATCCAAAAAAATTAACAATAATTTTTTTTTTGACAAAGAAAGTAGACAAAAAACGTTTTCAGATTTTTTATTGACAGTCAATAGTAGAATAGATAATCTTTAATTTAAATAGGTCGACTCACACATATTTAAAATTATCTAAGCATGCTAAAATTAGATACCATTTTTTGGGAGAGAGTAGAGAAGCTTCGCGCATGCAAAAGTTTATAAGCAACTCGGTAATATAGTCCCTAATTGAGGTTCGAATTGCTCTAATTAAATAAGTTTTTCAGTAATAAATGTCGGCATTCCTTTAGTGATCTGGCAGGAACTAGGGGTCACGGGGCCCAGGGCATTTGCCCAGAATGCCCAGTGGGAAAGAGGGGTCTGACTACAATATAGTCTGTAATTTTCCAACTTTTTAGTAAAAGTCAAATAAGATAAACGTGTGTGCGTATAATTTTAACGCGCGATTGAATAGCCGTTTTAGTGAAACTATCAAAACTCTAGACTATAGGGCATTATTTATTAAAAAAAAAATGAGTTTCGCTCAAGTCGCGAATAAAGAAGTTTTACTTCAAAAAATAGCTGTCTCTTCTTTATTGATATTTAGATACTTGTTATTAAATTTAATGCTGTAGACGTTACTTAACCTGTTGAGTCCCAGATACATCAAACGATGTCGCGAAAAAAGTTGTCCTTACGGCCCAGATACATCAAACGATGTCGTGCGATGTCGGGGCATTTCTACCTTATTCTAAGTGCGTTAAACTCTTTTTTACCTTAGCAAACTTAGTGTTTATGGATTCGTAATGACATTTGCTACAAAACAAAGAAGAAATCAGAGCAGCCATAATGAAAAAATAAATTTTTACATCATTCTGAAGTTGGTACTGTGCCGTGACGTTGTCGCAGAGTTGTTTACTTGGAGACAGTGACTTATTTTTAAAGTATTTTTATAACTGGTACATATGTATTTTATAGTATTATCTTGTAGTAAATATATTTCAGATACTAGGAAATTAAAAATAAAACAATAATATAGTTTAATTTATGGCTCAGGCAGCATTTATTGAAAAAGTATAGCCTCTTTTCGTCCTCGTTTGTTTCTGTCCTTACAAATATTATTACAAAAACACAAAAGCTTATGATTTATACACCATTGTAAAGCTTGTTTCACTAGCTTCTCAAAAATATATACTTTGATTGTTCTAAGTGTAAGAATTTCTTGACAAGGCTATAAAAACACTTAAGTGGGCGGGGCGTCTCAAGTGAGTACTTCCAGCTGGGCCGAGGTACATAAAAAATTTGGAAGTACTTGGGGTTTGACAGGTTAAGAAACACTTCGAAAAATTGTACGTATCTGTTAAGGGTGGTAATGTAGGCTGTAATGTGACATCTAAGGCACTTTAATAATACCTTGGCATTTGAGACTGAATAACTATAGTTTGAGACATAATAGCTTTTATTTATAAAATATTTTTGTAAAAACTTTGTTATTTCTTGTATTGTATTTTATTGTTATATTGTATGTTATTTCACTAACTTTATTGGCTTATAAAAGAGAAATATTAAACAAGATATTGACGACCGTTTGGTGCAACGGTAGTGAATCTGCCTTTCACACCGACGGTCCCGGGTTCGAATCCCGGAAGGGGCAAATGTTTGTATGATGAATAGGAGCATTTGTACCTAAGTCATAGCTGTTTTTATCATGTGTATGTCTATCCGTTAACCTAGTATCCATAACACAAGCCTTACAGTGCTTACTTTGGGTTAGGCTATTGGTGTGAATGTAATAAATATTAATTTTTATTTATTGTTTCCATCATTACTTATTGATAAAAAGAACTAACAAGTTAAAAAGCTCTAATATAATAGAAAGAAAGAAAGAAAGAAAAACATTTAGAAACTCAAACACACAACAACAAAAAATTTATAAAAATAAAAAGTGACAACTTAAAAAAAAGAAAAGAAAGATGGGTGTCCCCCAGGGCTCGCATTTAGGCCCACTTTTTTACAATACCTTTTGATATCGGGTCCTGCTTCAGCCACTCTAATTACCTAATGTATGCTGACGACAAAAAAATATATTGCAAAATTAACACTGAGAGGGACTCCTTATTACTGCAAAAAGACCTCGACAACTTAATGGAGTACTACACCAAAAACAAAATTACTGTGAATGCAAATAAATGCGAATGTTTAACATTTACTCGCAAAGTGAAGCCTATCATTTACAATTATAATTTTGACGGGGAGCAAATAAGCAGAGCCCAGACTATAAGGGATCTTGGTGTACATTTGGATCAAAAAATGAAGCTATCGGATCATATTGACCATATAACAAGTAAAGCTTTTAAGAATCTGGGATTCGTGTTGCGCGCCTGTAAGCCATTCAGAGATATATCCGTTATTAAAACAGTATACTTTGCGTATGTTAGAAGCATCTTGGAATATGCCTGTACCATATGGTCCCCACTATATACTGTTTATTTATTTATTTTTATTTATTTAAATAAGTACAGGCCACATGGTACATATTAATACAACATTACAATACTTAATCTAAAAAAATATTCTGATATGCACCAAAATAACGGCGTACATAACACTTGCGTTTAATTCATTACGTAAGAGTGGAAAAAAAAAAAAAACCTGCAGAACTTTACAGTGACTAATCCTAAAGTACCCATCAGCGAAAAGTTAGGCCCGATGAATACTCTAAAATCAAAGATTTAAATTTTTTAAAGTTGTTAAAAAATATATCTAGATCAGGAATAGCAATACTCAAAAGATTATACTCTGTGGAAATTCGTGCCAAAGGAGACTGAAGCCCAAGATTGGTTCGAGCAAATGGTGTAGCAAATAATTTAGACATGCGGTATCTGGGGTAGTTGCGAGGCACTGACAGGGATAGACGTGACAGCAAGTCACAAGAATCTAGATGACTATTAAGAATTTTATATAGAAAGCACATATCCATTAACTGTCTTCTGTCACGAAGGTTACACATGTTAAACTTTGCGAGACGTTCGCTGTATGGTTGACGGTGGGAGAATCCACTACATAGAAATGCTAGGTGTCTCGTGAAGGCCCGTTGTATGCTCTCGATTCGCTGTGAGTGCACTCTATAGAATGGACTCCAAACACAAGAAGCAAAGTCAAGATGGCTTCGAACCAACGCATTATACAGATGAATTTTCGTCCTAATGTCCTTGAATTTTTTGGTGTTGCGTTTAATAAAACCCAGCATACTAGAAGCCTTGGTAATGATGGCATTTATGTGAATGTCAAATTTAAGTCTACTATCAATATGAACACCAAGGTCCCGAATAACCTTAACCTCGACAAGTGTTTCTCCACTGATCTTGTACCTAGTAACAAGTGGTTTTAATTTCCTGGAGTACTTAATATGGAAACATTTGCGCACATTGAGAGTCATGCAATTAGCCCCACACCAAGCGATGATTCTATTAAGGTCGGCTTGAATGAATTCACTATCATAAGGAGATAGGACAGGTCGGTAAATTTTCAGGTCATCAGCAAATAGTGACACTTTGCAATTTTTAATACAGTGGGTGATGTCATTTATGAAAATAAGAAAAAGTAAAGGTCCCAAGTGGGAACCCTGGGGTACACCCGACGTAGCATAAAACCAGTCTGACTGAAAACCACTCAGGACAACTGCCTGTTTTCTATCGCGTAAGTATGACTCGAACCAGCAAAGCAAAGATCCCCCAATCCCAAGAGCACTTAGTTTGTCTACGAGAATTGTATGGTTTACTTTATCGAAGGCACTGCTAAAGTCGGTGTAAATAGCATCAACCTCGAGTCCCCCATCAACATTCTCACAAAGCTCCGAGACAAAAGGTACCAAATTAGTAAGAACAGAACGACCACTTGTAAAGCCGTGCTGATGAACGGAGATGAAACTGCTACTAAATTTGGAGATAACAGGACAAATCATAATTTCAAAGAGTTTCGCAAAGCAAGAAAGCATGGAGATGGGTCGGTAATTGTTTACAGAAGTATTATCACCTTTTTTAAAAACAGGGACAATGCGTGCTTTTTTCCATTCCTGTGGGAAAACACCATCCTCAAGCGATCTGTTAAAAATTAATGTCAAAGGCAAGGAGATTCCGCGCATGCAGCGCCTGACCAACAAAGGGGGGATGGAGTCGGGTCCAGCACCCCCAGCCAGGTCGAGAGTTTTAATTTTTTTAATCACCTGTGATTCTGTAAACATTAATTTAGCTAGAAAGTCTTGACCAAGACCTGAATAATTTAACGACCCCCCCGGGTCGCCCGTGGAATAAACTGATGAGAAGTGACGAGCAAATAAATTCGCGATATCAGGGCCAGATGAGGCGGCGTCATTGTTTAACTTCATTTCAGCCGGTATGGAGGAGTGACCACCACGCTTGTCTTTGATGAAGCTCCAAAAAGCCTTTGGATTTGTAGAAATGTTAGCTTCTATGCCTTGAATGTAGTCTCTATAACAATCATTATAAAGTTTATGACCACGGCTGCGAAGTAGCTGGAATTCAATCTCATCCCTAGGGTTACGGTATTTCAAAAATTTACTGCGAATTTTATCCTTTTCCGCCAGGAGTTTGATAAGGGAATTACTGAACCACTTGGGATATTTACGCTTGCGAAGATTCCGTTTTGGCACGAACCTGGCTATGAGTCCATAGAGCACATCGTAAAATCTCGAGACCATCTTGTTAACATCTACACAATTCGAGAACAAGTCCTGCCAATCTACATCCAATAACTCGCGCTCCAGGCTACTAAAATCCGTTTTATAATAATTGTAAGCGTTAACTTGTCTTTGTCTTAGATAATTAACTTTACAGTAAGGTATGTTTAACTGGAGGCAAGGATGTATATTGTAGCACTTACTTAGAACATCAGTTGGAGTCGTGACAAATGCACCCTGCACATTACTAATAACTAAATCTAAAAAGCGGTCATTGCTATTACTAATATTATTAAGTTGATGCAGGCCATTAGAGTTTAAGAAGTCGACAAATGAGTAACCTAAATTAAAATTGTAATTTGAAGGAATTAAAGTGCTTCCGTCCACACTGGAGCTCCAATGAATAGACCCAAGATTAAAGTCTCCTACTATTACAATATCATCAGCTAGATCCATAGCAAGTTCGACACTATTAAGAAACTGCTCCAGCGCCTCCAATTTGACTGGTGGAGGAAGGTATACAACACACAATATTAATTTTTTCACTGTCACGTCCATCTGAATGTGCAGTTTTACCCAAATACACTCGATGTCATCACATTCCAAGTTCTTTAAGCGAGCAGAAGATATACCTCGAGAAACAGCCAAGAGAACGCCGCCTCCATCTTTTTTAGAGTCACTAGAGCATAAACGGTCTCTTCGATATACAATATATCTGTCATCTACCACTTCATTAGTTGATATTTTATGGTTCAGCCACGTTTCAGTCAAAGCAATAACACTGTAACTACTTTGTAGAATGTTACTAAGTAATTCATTAGTTTTGGTCCGAAGACCTTGGACGTTTTGATAATATAAATTAAACACTGTTGATTACAAACACCGCAACATTATCCACATAACAATAAAAACAAGAGAGAGAGAGAAAAAAGTCAGATGATTAAATTTAAGTTGTCGAGAGATCTAATTAAAATACTTTGGCTACTTTCATTTCGTCGCACATAAATGCGCCCGTTGCGCACCCAGACGAATTTGTAAGACATCTCCTTAGCCTTTTTTCGGGTGGCGGCATGCAACGACTTATTCGCAGGAGTAAGATGCTCGCTAACAAAAACGGGACTGCGTGGTCCACCAATACCAAGGTGGCCAGATGCTAATTTCGCCTGGGCATTTTTTTTGTTGAATTTAGACACAGCGGCAAGTACAGTATCTTTAAGGCGAGAGCTTCTCAACTTGGCGATCACAGCTCTAGGCCTTGCGGTGTCCTTGTGTAATTTAGCGACTCTAGTTACATGTACGATGTCATCAGTAGTCAGTGGACTTTCCAGGACTTTAGCAAGTTGCATAACTGTATCAACTAAATTCTCAGATCTGTGTTCAGGTAAACCATTAATTTCAATGTTAGTTTCACGCATATGCAGTTCAACTATATTCAGTCGGTTTGTGAGGTCTGCCACCGATGCTTTCAACCGCTCATTGTCTGACTTTAACTCAGTAATGACACCAGATTTCTCCTCAAGCAAAACCCGCATTTCTTCAAATTGCGTATTAATAAAGGACATGGAGTCGCGAAATTCTACTATTTGCTCGTGAATATTCCTTAACTCTGTTGTAACAGATTTCTTTATAGCGGAATGAATGGAAGTCGTTATTTCCTGTCTGATTAATTCACGTAGTCTTTCGTCCGAAGTATAATTAGAAGCACAATCAGCGGACACCTTGCCTGGTTTTATACGTTCCGTGACATAAGATCGTTCCGGAGAAGCTTCTGAATGCTCTTCCACATCATTCCTTGTCACGGACGTACGAATAGGTGTGTTGCTGTTGCCTGATTTAGGAAGTTTGCTTAGACACTCGGGGCATTTCCAGCTATTTTTGAGATGCGTTGCCATCGAAGAGAAGTTCTTGACATTGGCACAAACGACGTCGTATTTTAATTTGCAGACACAGCATAAAAGGTATTCGTTTTTCTTAAGAATGGTGTTCTGGCAACCCGCACAAATGTTAGTAGTGGGAGCCATTGCAATCTGCGCGTTTACTTCTTTGACAATATAAGTTAGTGTGAAATGGAACGTCTTACCCAAGCACGTAGTGTAAATTAAAGTCAGGCCGGCAATGTAAATCGCATTCGCGCGTTTATGTTGGCAATTCTGCTTGGAGTCTGAAATTTTTAATATACCCTCGAACAGAGAATAACTGTGCTTTTGTCGAATTGTTTTACACTCACAGACCGATGGAAGTGTATATTTCTAATTATTTTTACTTGTTGGCACTAAGTATCCACTGAGTGATGAAAATTGGCACTAATGAGCTGTATAAACACTTGAAATTGCAGTTAACATGGGAGTAACTATACTCACATAATTTTCTTGAACTGTACCAGAATCGTGAAATTTTACCAGTGCATTATATTTACCACGTAAATACAATGATCTTAATCAAATAACAAAATCAATTGAATGTGCAAACTGTTATTGTTGAGAGTAAATAACACAAAAATTTAAGAACAGATTAAACTTATTGCGTCACTTCGCGGGTTTGAACTTTAATCGTTTATAAAAATCGACTTGAGAAAATCCAAAAAATCTTTGTCAAGCACCTTAACTACCGATGCCGTAAGGGTCACTTATCTTATATAGACGGTTGTAGGGAACATAGGGTTTTACCACTTGAACAGAGACGTTCATTAATGGATATGTGTTTTCTCTATGACATTGTTAATAGTAGAATAGATTGTTCAGAATTAGTGGCCAAGGTGAAGTTTCGTACACCGAAGTACCGCACTCGTCACCTACCCTTACTGCATGTTCCTAAGGACCACACTAATTATCTCAAGAACTCGGTACTTCCGCGTATTGTCTGGGCATACAACGCTCATTTTGTCAAAATTGATATTTTTACAGACACAAAAAATAAACTCAAGAGAGAAATCAACAAAATGTTACAAGACAACCTTTGAATATTATTATTTATAATACCGACATAGAGTTTATTATATTATATTATGCTATATTTACATTTATATTTTATTTTTATAATAAGTATATACCTATTATTACGACAAAAAGTATATATGTATATATCGGGATGTTGTTATTTACCTAAATGAAATTAATATTTTGCTGTTTTTACTAAGAGACTATTTTATTTAAAGAAATAAAATAAAAGGGAATTGTCAACATGGGTACCTATTTACACAACAGCGATTGCTTATCGTTATGTTCATTTTATCTTCTTAATTATGTTAAGTGTCACCTCTTGTTATTAATTATTAAGAAAACCTGTTATTGGCCATACTTCTAAATGTTTCAGGGTCGTCTGCTTAGGTACCTCCGTCTTACCTATTTCTGCCGCAAAGCAGCAGTGCTTGCATTGCTGTGTTTCGGTTTGAAGGGTAAGATATGGCAGTGAAATTACTGGGTACAGTGACTTTACATTTTGTGTCACAAGTTGGCAACGTACACTGTGGTTCTTGTGGGGGTTGCAGTTTTGCTGCGAATCTAACAAGAGCCACATGTATTATAGGTGACTGTTACCACTTACCATCAGGTGGGCAGTTTGCTTGTTTGCCAACTTTAAGCAATAAAAAAAAAAAAAAAAAATGTTAACTTGCTGTAATTTAATATTTAAATAACGCTGTTGGTTTTCAAATAAATAAATAAAGATATATATAAAATAGGAAAAAACAAATACAAATATGATACGTCTGAGGCCAAAAAGGACCCTGTCTCGGCATAATAGGATTGTGTCGTTTTATTGCGGAGTTCCTATCGCCACCTTCTAGCCCCAGCATCAGACCCTGGTTACCACATAGTATCAAATTACTCGTAATCGTAATCAAAGTACGTATTGACATACGAATCAAACGAGTCCAAACTCGATGGGGTTGTGTCGTTTTATTGCGGAGTTCCTATGGCCACCTTCCAGCTCCAACATCAGATCAGCTCCATGTCATCAAACTATTGCATTGTCAGACGATGTACCTATGCATGCAAAATTTCAGCTTAATTGAAAATCGGGCAGAGGTTGATAACTTGCAAAGTTTCTTTACAGACACCGGGAGAAGTCACATCTCATTCATCTGTTAAAATTGTCTGTCTGTCTACAAAAGGCACCAGAGTTGCCTTGTCAACACCACTTCGCTCTCACCCATTTATGGAAATGCAAAAACATGCAACCTACTTTACCGTATCCCCCACAGAAAAGAAAAAGAAAACGTTTATCGGAGGTAACGTTCTTACCACACACTAGCAACTTTTACAGTAAACCATGAACCAGATGCTCGTTCTATTTCTTCTTCTTCTTTATTTGTTAATGCGATTTTCGCAATTCGAAGTCATTTGCGGCAGTTTTGCGTCTGAAGGATGTCCGGCTTGTTCTACTCCAGACATCCTGGAACGCTCCAACTGCCTTCACTTTGGTGAAGGCTTCTTCAAGGCTGTCCGATGAGCCGAGATGTTTTGCCCGGTAAGAGGCTACTCCTCTGCATTCCAGTAGACCATGGGAGGCTGTTTATTTAGCTTCCATAGCTTAGCTTCCTTCCAGATATCTAGATAAAAAAGATGTTTGTTAAAATGGCCGTCACCAATAACAGTGCCTGTAACCAAGCGTAGTTCTAATCTACTTAGCTGTGATACACACCTGAAGAGGAGAGCCTCTATGCTAGTGCTGGTGCAATGTTTTAGTCTGTTACGGATTTTGTTAAACCAAGTCATCGAAATGGGAATTATCTGTTCGTCTGCTGTATCATTACATCGTGACACACTATGACCTTTGATCCATTGGATGGTTTTGCCTTTTTTAAATTGGTTCGCTCTTAATCCCAGTCAAACCCGAGGGCCAAGGGGTTATAAGTACTCGGAAATACAGACGCAGGGAGGGACTTCCACTCCTTTGATGTGCGCATTATGAAAGATGTTGAGAAGCGCTTGGTGCGACAGGTAGGAATAGCTACCAAAAAAGGGTGGTAGCCCGCTGTACGTCTGGATGTCCAGGAAAAAGAGAGATGGCGGTATGTGCATATGCAGCTCCTGATCACACTTTTCAGAAGACCGATTCGCGGTTAGCTAAGTTGTGAAGCTTGCTCTTTACCTACCGAGTTCGTTTCCTGATGATGAATTGGCGTTTCTCAGTGTCATTTAATATCAGTGTGAACAGTGATAAGTTACGAAACTATTCTTCGTTGGGGTAAGCGTCAATTTAATAGCAGTCAGCAGCAGGGTGTGGTGTGTGGTGCAGTGGTGACACAGGAGTGACAATTGGGGCACGGGCAGGCAACTGTGTCAGTTTGGTCCAAGTCAAAAGAGTAACTGCTTTATTCCTTAGTTAATCTTATTCCTTTTTATCCACCACGATGAAGAACTTTCCTTGTTTGCAACCCACCATTACCAAGATTCCTTTGACTATTAAACGACAGTAGTGATCTTGTAGACTTCCACTCCGATTCACTTGGTCGCTTCCCATCTGTTCACAATGCATACCAATCACAAAGAGAGGCAAAGTGCATGCTGCATTGATACTTAACAAATGTATTGTAGATGCTGTTTTTTAAATATATATTAATACTTATTTATAAGTTATTAAGAGTTTAAACTTGTGACGGGGTGCAGCCGGAGAAATAAAAGCACTCAAGGTCACTTAAGTTTTTGTATTTATGGAATTAAGGCACAACTGAAACAATTATATAAAAAAGGTAAATTACACTGAATACAAAAACAATTTCACATTTATCACTAAAATATATTATAAAAGGTAGGGCTACTTACAATAGTGCCTTAAAGAAACTTATAGACTTATAAACAGGAACTGGTGGTACAGAATACATATACAGGAAAACATGTGAGTTATGCTTATGAGCTTATTATACTTGTGAGCTTATTATAACTGCTCAGCACTATAAATATATTTAAATAATTGTTATCGGTGAGTCACCGCTCTACGCGCTGACTCTGGTAAGAATCACTGAGCAAGGAATCACTACGTTTTAAGAGGCGGCACTTCCCTATGAGCTACTAAACTGAATTATGCACGTAGTTTCAACCAACTTGAGAATGACAGTCAGAGGTACCAACATTAAAGTGTCAATGTCAAGGCAATAGAGATGTACCACTACATAATCGATATCGATAAACAATAAGTAGTACAGTAGTTGGGTCATTGCTGTATTTTTTAAATTTTACCAGGAAAATAAGTACAAGTTTTATTGAAAATACAGAAATTTTATTAACAACTTGAAAGACGAATACATAATTGAACATGGGAATAGTATTATAATTTTTATATATTTTATGCATTTTCAATGCGATCTTATAAGATTTTTCTATTATAATAATTTATCTTATGGGAATAGTAGTTTGATAGCTCGTGATCTGCAACCGCCATATGGATTGAAAAGTTATGTGTGTAAATTCCAATAAATTAATTCTTTACAACAATGTTGATGAAACTCAGGTGCATAACAATTGTCCAGCTCGTGGCAAAAGTCAGTTGACAACTGAAACAGAAAGTAACTACAATTAATGTTTGGTCTTTACCTATGAAATTGGCGTTTTTCATCAAATAAATGAAGCGTATTTTTTTTCTATTAATCAAAGTAACCACCCATGCAATTAATGTTTGCCAACGCATTGGTAGCTTATTGATGCCCTTCTTGAAGAAATCAGCTTAGCTGTAAGGTAGGATAGGCATTTCTTTTTAATCTATTTCCCTTTTTGTTGAACATATTACGAGGAAAGTGATCTCCGCAGATGTACTTGTTTTCAGTCAATTATGGGTATGTAGACCAAGTCCTCATTGCCTGTATATTTAACCCATATTCGACATTTAAAATAAAATAATCGATAACTTGAGAAAGCACTATATTATGTTGATATGAATATATGATAATACTATTTCTGCTTTATATCACTTGGGCTCATTATTTTTACTGCTAATACTATTATAATTTACACTGTTTTTACCCAAATTTACTTAAACAACTAGGAAACATTCAATAAAATTACCTGTTTGGTTCAAGCGAAAATCTAGCCACAAATATGTCTTTACTCAACCTTCTCACTCTCCGGACACCACAAATTTCACACTTTTGCAAAGATTTGCCACCCATAATGTATGTATAAGCAGTTTTTTATTAAATTCAATAAAATGCACCAAATAATTGAACGTAACCGCGAAATGTTTAATGGCATCATTCATGCGACACATGCTGGCCAACATGACGTGACGTATAATGATAATAATTTTCAATGTTGGTACAAAGTACGCGCATAATTCCATACATTGTGTTTTTTATATGAAGTGTCGCGAGGCTGGTAAGAATGAACTTCGAACTTTAAATAAAACAAATAAAAAGAGACAGACAGTAAATTTAAAATAGGAAACCAAGAGAAAAGAAAATATGAGAAATGGCCAGAGAAGAGCGCAATGAAAGCAACGAGTCGCCAATATAGCTATGGCGCCTCGTTACAATACCCGCTCCCCCCTGGAAGAAAAAATCCTGGGTATAAAAAGGATTTTTTCATAAAAATGTAAAAATAAGTGACCATTTTATATAAAAAATATCTTTAATAAAAATGGATGAGGTGAGAATTGTGAAAATGAAAAGAAATAAGGAGACCAGCTTCCTTACATGCATCACTTTCCTTACATGCATCACTTTCATACTTCCAGAACATACTTCAGTCAACGGTCATGGTTGATTTAATAAGACAACCAGACTCCACGCGGTAGAGTATCCAAAATTTATTGAATACTCAACTGGCTCCCTAAATTAGTGAAGGCTTATTTCACCAGTCACAACCCGCTGGGTGAAAAAAATAAAACAGTTTAGGCTTGCTTAACCAGTCACAACCCGCTGGATGAAAAATAAAAAAAATAGTGTAGGCTTATTTAGCCAGTCACAACCCGCTGGATGAAAAATAAAAATTAATGTAGGCTTGTTTAACCAGTCACAACCCGCTGGGTGAAAAATTTCCCTCAAGATGAGGCTATTCCAATAGACTTAGAGGTTCAATTCTCGGCTGAGAAATTAATTATATCTTCCATGAAGACTGAAAAATTAAAAATGCCTTCTATGAAGACTGTATTAAGTATGTCTTCTATGAAGACTAAAATTGAAGATGTCGTCTATGCAGACAATTAAATATTCCTTCTGTGAAGACAGTTAATGTATAGTAATTATTATGTGTTATAATAGAATGAGTGAATGAATGAGTTGTAAATAGTAGTATGTATAAAAGTAATATAAAAAATAATTACTTTTGGAAAAGTAATAACGATAGAGAATTCTAGTTGGTAGAAAAAGTAATAATAAAAAAGTAATAATAATAAATAAAAAGTAATATAAGAAAAAGTAAGTAGTAAAAGAAAATTTTCAGCTCCAAAGAGTTTGAGTAAATTTTGTCCAAGGAGTTCGTACTTATGTAATTGTTGGACAGAAGAGGTTGACTGAAAATTTGATTGACAGGCTGTCATGGATGAAAAATTTGTTTAAAGTTTTGCAAAAGTCATTTATGTTATGTAGTAATCTCTAATCTATTTAAACGTATTGATAAATGACTCATGAAGAAACCATAAGAAGAATGTTTTTGATTTTATCAAGATCACGTTCAATGGAGTAAGGACTGGAAAGAATTGAACAATCTGAGTCTATTATTGGATTTAACAATTCTCGTAATTCCTCAGCGGTTGCGACAGATGGAAATTCAATTGAGCGGAGACTAAGTTCATAAGCAAGCTCAGGTTTATTTAAAAGTGATGGATTCATAGTGTTATTAAAAATAAATTATTGTGTTTCAAAAAGAGGTTTTTTATTTTCTAGCTATTTAAAAAGTACTTAAAAACAGTTATGATTTAAAATAAATTTAATAATACTAGTGCTAGGTAGGTATTGTGTTCAAGATTAGACTGGTAGGAACCTCTGGATAGTCGGCACGGATTGCCTCCAGGAAAGTGCCTAGCCAAATCTAAGACTTGTATGTGGGATACACTGGAGGTACTCCCTCTCAGCACTGCCCATAAGTGTTAATTGCACTGATCTGAGTGATATATTGACGCTCAGAATCAGCAACAATTTTGTGTCGGTTTCTTTCGAAACCGCGTATAGTTTTTTGTCTGTAAGATGTAGTAAATGTTGGGTAAAGTGTCCTGTAAGTGTTTTGTGTAGTGGTGTAGTTGTATTGTCAACTACTATAAATTAAATAAAATGAGGATTGGGATGAGATGAGATGATTAAGTTAGTAATATGGCCGATAAAATAGTGTGGGGCGACTAAGCCTTTTAGAATTTGGAAAAAGATAAATTAAAAACACACACAACATACAACGATCTTCAAAAAATAGTAGTTCGGTTCGCCGGTACTGGTTGACTGGATGGTGGTGTTCTATACACGTTGATGCGCCAGCGTGACGGGGTGCAGCCGGAGAAATAAAAGCACTCAAGGTCACTTAAGTTTTTGTATTTATGGAATTAAGGCACAACTGAAACAATTATATAAAAAAGGTAAATTACACTGAATACAAAAACAATTTCACATTTATCACTAAAATATATTATAAAAGGTAGGGCTACTTCGAATAGTGCCTTAAAGATACTTATAGACTTATAAACAGGAACTGGTGGTACAGAATACATATACAGGAAAACTTGAGAGTTATGGCTATGAGCTTATTATACTTGTGAGCTTATTATAACTGCTCAGCACTATAAATATATTTAAATAATTGTTATCGGTGAGTCAACCGCTCTACGCGCTGACTCTGGTAAGAATGAACTTCGAACTTTAAATAAAACAAATAAAAAGAGACAGAAAGGAAATTTAAAATAGGAATCCAAGAGAAAAGAAAATATGAGAAATGGCCAGAGAAACAAATGTTGGTAAATATAAATAAATAAATAAACAATAATGAATTTAATTGAATTGACTCAAAATATTTGGTTCGGTAGTCGCTACCAGTACATAAACTCCACTTGTGTTCTTATTTGAAAGATTGCTAGTAATTTTGTTCGGTATACAGTTGCATATAAAATTAAATAAAAAAAACGAACTTCTTTTAATAAATAAATTAAACAAAAAAATAATGGAGCCAAGAGATGGCTAAGTGAGCTCTGTCACAAAACAACGTAACCGCATTAAGTTAAGGCTCGTGTGATTCGGCTTGAGAAGTAAACAGTTCTTCTCGTATTAACGAGTAAAAAAATCTTGTTTAGAAAATAAATGGTTAATCTTGTTTTCTCATTTGTTGAAACGCGCATTTATTTGAAAAATTAAATAAGTTTTTTTTACGTTTAGTTTTTATTTACACTACGCTGGATAAAATAATTCCCTGCGTCAGAGATTAGCTTTAGTCTGAAATAATTATGTATCTTTTTTCTGAGTATTTACAATGAGTTAAATAACTTTGTTTGTCTAAAAACAAATGTCCGAAGCACGAAAGAGTTGGATATAATAATTTTTATCATCCATCTGAACAGTAGCCCTTGCGCAAGGTGATTTACCTCCGCAATCATAAGTCGATCGCACTAATCGCTGCGCCGGCACCGTCGAATCCTATGTCATTGAAGAAATATATTTAATTATTAAGAAATAATTAAAACGGAATTGTTACTGCGTTTTTTTTAAAGTGAAAACTTCTTAAGCATCGTTGTGATTTGAAAGTCGTTGAAACGAAAAAGCAACAGTAAAAAGAGACAGCCACATAATGCACATACGGTGCTATAACGTCACTTTTATTAAAAATGGATAAAGAATTTATCTAACGGCAAAATGTTTTATGCTATAACAAACTAATTGAGATATTTATGTAACAACTTTGAAATACCGTTTTTTTAAGTAATATATCGATTTCCGCTAAAGATTGCCCCTTAACACCTCCACCACAAAAGCCTTCAGTGGCAGCCTGTCAAACTCGTCGCTGAAACGACGCGCTCTCAATTCTTGTGACCACGCGATTCCAATTGAGACCACACTGAAAATCAGAACATCACCTGAAATTCAGGAATCTTTCATGAATAGTTGCTATTTTTTGTAAACATCCTTTAAAAGTAAAAACCAGCAATCGTTTTTTTCCTTTTAATATTAATTTATTGTATTTTTTGACTACAGTTTGGAGTAAAAGCAATTTGCGTTTATTTCCTACGGTATAAATTGGCTATGTTTAGAATATCCATTTGTTTTCGAAAAAAAAAAAGGATGTATGCAATTCACACGTGGTAGAAGTGAAACCTTCAAAATAATACGTACACGTATACAAAATACCACGGTTGTTGTGATGCCTTCTCTCTAGCTTTGTACTACGCATGCGCACACAAACACGTATTAACACGCGTACAAAATGCTTCCTATCTCATTTTCTCCTACGTCAAATCTTATTAGTTTATGTCTGTCTCTTATTGCGTCGCTTTTTCGTTTCAAAGAGACACTTTATAATGCTTCCTATCGCATTTTTCCCTACATTAAATCTTATTAATTTATGTGTCTCTCTTTTGACTGTCGCTTTTTCGTTTTATCGACTTTCAAATCACAACGATGCTAAAGAAGTTTTTACTTCACAAGTAGAAAGTAAATATTATTACTTAAATGTCACTAAAATTTTATTGTGGTCCTTTAAGAGTAAGTAATATGTTTTCATTATAAATGTTATGTACTTACATCACAAGATTAAAATATCAACAAAATACTGCCAATTTTTCTCAATTGATATTAAACTTTATGTGACTGACTTAAAGCTAAAAATCGAATGGAGAAATTTATTCGTTTTCTGTAGATTTGGACTATATACGTAGTAAATTAATATTTATTCATAGGCAGTAGATAATTGTTGTCTATAATTTAAGATCACAGTGGTTTGTGTGTTTGTCTGTCCGCTCTTTTTCCCGCTCTTTTTTCCATTGTATCAATTAACGTTACCATAGCAACGCGTTAACCACAAGTAGTTTGTCTACCGGACGCTGGATGGCGCTAACGGAAAAATATTTAATAATCTATAATATAGGATCACAGTGGTTTGTGTGTTTGTCTGTCCGCTCTTTTTCCCGCTCTTTTTCCATTGTATCAATTAACGTTACCATAGCAACGCGTTAACCACAAGTAGTTTGTCTACCGGACGCTAGATGGCGCTAACGGAAAAATATTTAATAATAGAAAAAAAATTGAAAAGTCTACCCGTGCGAAGCCGAGACGGGCCGCTAGTACATATAATAAATTGACTGTGGCCGACTTGACTGGTTCGCTTTAATAGTGAATATTTTATAACATGGCGGGCGAAAGCATACAAATAATTAAGTACCGTTTGAATAATAGAAAAGGCCACTTGGAAAGAAAATAGTTTTATTGTTAATATGACCAGTACACGTTTGATCTTCCATTTACACATCTGTCGAATCGAATCAATACGAAACCTTAAAATTTGTGATTGTAAGAAGTGGTGTGAAATAGAAACACTGCACTTTCAGATATTACTTTATTTAAGTATTATAATTACATTACGACGTTTGGGAACAGCGTTGGCGTGTCGCTTGCCAGACCAAAGAGAGAAGGAAGGCAGAGAGCGGGAAGAGACATTGCCTATGGTTGTCTTGTTGTGTTGCTATATGTAATAGTGATAAGTTACAATGATGTATTAATGATCCTTGTTGATCGAAATAAAGATCCGAACCCGGGACCGTATCGCTTTAAGGATAGGAGAATCACTCTCGTTCGACCAAATTAGTTATCTATAGAATATAGCGAGGACCCATGTGTGTTTATTTACTACACATAATGTATTGAAAATCATAGATATAATATTCTTTAGTCTCTCACCCGTGACAAAAAAGAGAAGGAGAGAGTATTATTTGTTAGTTTTGATCTTCATATCCCACATTTCTTGGTGTCATTACAATATTTATATATATACAAAAATTCCCTGTCACAGTGTTTGACCACGATGAAGTCCGAAACTATTCAATCGATTTTAATGATTATTTTTATTTTGTTGGATTTATTCCGACTTAAGACAATGAATAGTTTTCATTTACCTATAATACAGCAACCTGTGGCCGGGTAAGTTAACTATTTTTAAAACAATATGAAAAGGAACGAAACATTTTTTAGTTCGCCGAATGCTAACGTGTGGCCACCCCGCAAAGTCACAAGTTTTTCAATTATCAGAAAAATGAAGGTTGGTTGATGATAAAACTTCCCCGATGGAACAATTCTCGATCAACAATTTGTTATTAATTCTCCCCCATTTTGCCCAGACATTCAAAACAATGAAAATTTTCGTGTAATACAAGAATGCGAAATCGTCAGACTTTCCCGTTGGAATTTCTGAAGAATCCCGCTTTGCTTACTTAAAGGATTAAGTTTCTAAATATAAGCTGGATTGATGTAAAGTTTGCAATCTGCTCGTAAATAAATTAAGTTTGGAAATAAATTCTACTTGAGCAGACATGTATAATAGAGATATTTTGTTCGTCAACTTTAAAGAATGCCACTAAATTTTACAACAGTTTTCACAACAAGGATATGCTAGTAAGGAATGAAAGAAATTTTAATCTAAATCGCATTGATTACATGCCAAGGCGAAACAATTAAAATTAAGTACTAAATCTGTCACTGAAAACCTCTGAGATTGCAATTTAAAAAAAAGTTTAAATCTTCAAAATTTTTGGACCCCTCCCATGAATCAGCTTCAATGACGAAATGTCTGTTACGCCATAACTTCCCGGGTTCTTAACCGATTTTAATATTTTTTGTGTCGAATCGAATCAACAGGCTTAGGACCAAATTGTGACGGAGCCCGAATTTTGAAATTCGGAAAAATTCCCATCGAAACAAAAACAAAGTTTTTTTTCCTCTCAAAATATAATAATGTTCAGCGATAATATTGGTAAGGATATGGGCTCAAATTTGCGCTTAAAGTTAAATTCACCGGAGCAGTCGATTATAAATAATTGTTTTCCTTGTGCTAGTTTACATGAAATTATGCACAAAATATTCAACTACACATTTAGTAAGAATGATGAATTAATTATATTTATCGGAAATAGGGGTAATGTCAACAAAAAAAAATTAATCTCTTACTTTGAAAAATTAAAACAATTAGAGCTTAAAAAAATTGTAATGTTTACATTCCCCTACATAAAAAATTTGTCAGATGCGGAAAATAATTATAGATTTAATTTAAATATGACTCTGAATTTATTTAGTCAGTATAATAATAATTTTAATGTAATTGACTCTAACAGTATTGTTAGTAAAAATGTATATACTTTTAGTAATGGTAGATATTACCTGCCTCAGTATTATAAGAGACAGATAGTGAATTCACTATCATATTTTTTATTAACTTCAGCCAAGAACTTGGCTAAACAAACTGACTCTATTGAGCAGTATAATAATATTATGACATTGGAATCCGTTCCAAGCTATTTAAATTAGATATAGAGACAAAAGAGGTATCCTCTTGCAAATATAAATACATAAATAATGATTTTAACATGCCTCTTATAACATTACCATTAGAGTCAAGTAAAAAAAATTGTGTTCAGAAATGCCCTCAAAATAAATGTAATTTAAATAAATTAAAAAATATTAACCTGGTGCATCATAATAGTAATGGACTATCAAAGGGCAAACAATTAGAGATGGAATTATTCATGAATTCAAAACAAATTGACATTTTGTGTATTACAGAACATTGGCTTGAGGGATGTGAACTCATGTTTAGTTTCAATAATCACCAGGTTGGTAGTTCATTCTGCAGAGTCAACACAGTACATGGGGGGTCACTGATTCTTTTAAATAAAAGTTTAAAATTTAAAGAACGGAAAGATATTGTGTCTCTCTCTGTAGAATGCATTATAGAACTATCATGTATAGAACTTGAGCAACTCATTGTGGTATGTGTATACAAACCTGGTTCCTCAGCTTATGATAGATTTGAGGAAATCATGGATGAAGCCTTGAACAAATTGAGTCGGTCAAAAAAATACTTGATTGTGTGTGGAGATATTAATATTGATCTTCTTACAAAGAACAATGAAACCTATAGAATCTTAAATTTATTTAAATCACACAATCTTTTCAACTTATTTATGGAGCCTACTAGATTCTGTAAAACAACGGCAACCTGTCTAGACAATATATATAGTAATCTGGTACCTGTAAGTAAGAAAGTTATTGCAAACTTAGATTCAGACCATTGCGGGCAAATAGCTTGCTTCAAAATTGTCCCAGAACAAGTCAGTAAACGTAAAATTATATGTCGACCAGTAACTGCTGACAGATTGAAACGTATAGGAATTGAATTATGTTGTAAACTTCCTTTTTTATCACCGGATATGCCACCAAATGATATGTATAATTTATTTTTTGAGTCATTTTGTAACCAATTTAATAAAATTTTCAAAACCAAAGAGATCACCGTTACTGTTAATCCAATGTTTAGCGAATGGGCCACTGCAGGAATACACAAAAGTAGGCAAAAATTGTATGAGCTGTACTCAGAAAGACAGTTTAATAGAACGAAATCTTTTCAAAATTATGTCAAGTCATACTCAAAAATTTTTAAGCAGGTTTGTCAAACTGCAAAAATTAAATATATTAGTTCTCAAATTTATAACAGTACTGACAAAGTCAAATCTACTTGGAAAATTATAAATGCAGAGACTGGCCGAACAAAAGCTTTAGCAAATAATTATAAACTTAAAATTGATGGTAAATTTATTAGCTCGGACTCAGATGTTGCGAATGAATTTGAAAAATTTTTTACTCAAATTCCAGTAGATTTGACAAGCACTTTAGGCTCTTCCACCCCCATTGCAGAATCCTTGTTGAAAGAAAATGTTCCTTGTTGTAATACTGTATTTAAATTTAATTATGTTACTAAACGGGACATCATAGACACTTTTAAATCGTTGAACATTAAAAAAACTGCCGATCTTTGGGGAATATCTGTATATATGGTAAAGAATGTTGTTGAAATAGTTGCTACACATTTAGCCTTAGTTTTCAACAACTGTATTGATAGTGGTGTGTTTCCTGATTTGATGAAACTTAGTAAAATAACTCCATTGTTTAAATCTGGTAGTACTTCAGATCCCTCTAACTTTCGTCCAATATCCGTACTATCAACATTCAGTAAAATTTTTGAAAAAACCGCGCTTAAGCAATTACAGAAATATTTTAGTAATAATAACTTACTACACACTAAACAATTTGGTTTTACCCGCGGACGGTTCACGACTGATGCTGGAATAAAATTGTTAGAATGCATTTATGAGGCCTGGGAGGAGTCGCAGGATGCCTATGGTGTTTTTTGTGACTTATCAAAGGCTTTTGACTGTGTCCAACATCAGACGTTAATCAGGAAATTACACTATTACGGTATCCGTGGTACCGCTTTGGATTTTCTCACTTCTTACCTAAGTGACAGGATTCAAAAGGTGGTCATCAATGGAGAGCAGTCGCCTGGATCATTTGTAACAATGGGGGTGCCGCAGGGCTCAATATTGGGTCCATTTCTATTTCTGGTATATATTAATGACCTCCCTCACCTTGTAAGACGCGACCATGAGATAGTCTTGTTTGCAGATGACACGTCTTTAATATTTAAAGTTAAACGTGGACAAATTAATATTGACGAAGTAAACATTGCACTCTCCAAGGTCGTTCACTGGTTTGGCGCCAATAATTTGTTGTTAAATGAAAATAAAACAAAATGCATTAGATTCACTATGCCAAATGTTCAATTAGCTAAAGCCAAAGTCCGGGTTAGGGATGAGGAAATAGAGCTGGCCAATCAAACTGTATTTCTGGGTATAACTTTAGATTCTAAGTTACAATGGGGTCCTCATATTGAATGCCTATCGAGCAGACTCAGTTCTGCAGCATACGCCGTAAAAATGATTCGTCAGTTAACAGACGTAAAAACTGCACGCTTAGTCTATTTTAGCTACTTCCACAGTATTATGTCGTACGGGATACTACTGTGGGGAAATGCCGCCGATATTGGCTGCATTTTTGTGCTGCAGAAGAGGGCTGTTCGGGCGATCTTTAGGATGGGCTCCCGAGAGTCTTTAAGAGAAAAATTTAAAGAAATTGGTATTATGACTGTACATTCACAATATATTTATGAAAACCTACTGTATGCGCATAAGTGTAAAGATATTAAATTCAGAAAAAATAGTGACAATCATAATTACAATTTAAGAAATAAAGATAAGCTAGCAATGCCCAGGTATAGGCTCCATAAAATAAGCAACTCCTTTGCAGGTCACTGTATACGAATGTACAACACGCTGCCATGTAACATGCATGACTTGTCAATGAATAAATTTAAATTTTTAATTAAAACTCAGTTATGCAAAAAGGCTTATTATAGTGTTAAAGATTTTTTGAATGATAAGGCAGCGTGGACCTAAAAGAAATGAATTGCTCGTTCTCTGAATCGTTTTGTAATATGCACAATTTGTAAGACATTTGGCGATTTTATAAGAGTTTTGGCACATGAGTTTCTAGCCCGATTCTTCTCATGTTAGCCCCTACGTTCGGAATCGGGTCGCTCGTGGCGATTACATGCGCGGCATCAACTCCGCGGATGTACTTGCCGCTAGCGCACGGGCTATCTTTATTATAAAAGAATATTATCTTGATTCTTCTATGTAAAATTGACGATTTTAAGTGCCCGCAAGGGCCTATGAAATAAAGTTATTTTGATTTTGATTTTTTTCTTTTTTAGGTATTACGCTCCGCTCCAATATATGGTGCTAGCGTAGCTTTGCGCTTAGCGACTGCATCGCCTAGTTTACAATATTAAAACATAGGGGTTGGTGCCTTCTTTTAAGTAAACGTCAGGATTAAACATAAATTATGCGTAAAAACTGTAAATAACTTTTTTATTAAAATGTATAATGATAGAAAGTTCCCGTCTGTCAATTGTGGTACATAAAACATTAAGAAAACTTTTTTTGTGCTACCAAGGCGTATAAGAAAAATTTACTATTACAATTAACGGATTTTGTACAGTACTGTCATTACAAAAAAATAAGGCTTTTAACCACACACTTGTCTTTTAAATAAACACGGATATAGCTTTTGTTTATGAGTGTATTTTAAGAAAAAAAATTATACTACATCCTTCATAATGCGCACAGCAAAGGAGTCGAACTGCCTCCCTTCTTCTGTATTTCCGAGAACTTATAACCCGTCCAATTTCAAAGCCAGAGTGAATAGGCACCTTCTGGGTTAGCTCGTTCCATCGTGGATTCTGTCTTGGCCTTGGCTTGATTGGGATCAAGAGCTAACCCATCGTAAAAAAAAAAATACTTTTCAAAAGGTAGTTCAGAGAGTTTGTATATTTAATATTGGGAAATCAACAAACCTTCACTTTGATAGTCACGAATAAGCATCTTAAACGGATATTTTGTATAGATTACTTCAAGCAAAACTACGCGTTTGATACACCCTTCGAAAATTGCATTATCCATACCCTCTCGGCTCGTGTGAAACAATATCCTATATTTCCATTGCAAATGGATCAAAGGACTCCCATTTTTATTGTTTTCGACCTGCCTAACCAATTGGATTGTAGTTAGGGAAATACGTGCTTTAGTTGTATAGTAAAAGATCTTTTATTGTACTAACAAACCGACTGCGTTCAGGTTATTTCCCGTCTAAAAAGTTTGCTTTTCTAATGAAAATAGAAGAATCACCTAATTGTGATGTATGTGGCACTAAAGATGACATTCAGCACATTATGTTAGAATGCAAAAAGGTGAAAGATTTGAAACAGAAAACCGCTTATGTCGGCATATTACACAGCATCCTAGCTAAACCTTGTTCGAGTTCAGCTATGATGCTCTATACTTAAGCCTCTATGTATAAGTTAAGTGAGCTAAATAATATAGTTTGGTAAATCTTAATATATATAAATTGTGTCACGGTGTTTGTCCGCGATGGACTCCTAAACTACTTAACCGATTTTGATCAAACTTCGTAGATTATTTGATCTCACTTAAAAGATAGGATAGGTTTTATTTTAATTTATAATACAACGCGTGGCCTGGTCAGCTAGTAGTTTATAAGGTTTAATGGAACTGGCAAGTTAAAAAAAATAAAAGTTCCTTAAAATAATGAAAAAAAAACTTTAGTATGTAAATGAAACGAAAGTAAATTCTACTCAAATGGATTCAAAATAATATTATATTAGGGTAATATGAACTAGTTTTAACGAATAAATATATAATAAATGATATTTGACGATATAATGAGGTAACGCTATCATTCTTCTGGGCACAGTACCTACGAGCAAAGATTTAGGGGATGTTTTTTATTTAGTTCGGTTAAGTGGCTAGAGTATTATTTTTAAGTTTGTTAACATTTCCTTTTTAGGGTTCCGTACCCAAAGGGTAAAAACGGGACCCTATTACTAAGACTTCGCTGTCTGTCCGTCCGTCTGTCTGTCAACAGGTTGTATGTCAAGAACCGCGATAGCTAGACAGTTGAAATTTTCACAAATTATGTATTTCCGTTGCCGCTATAACAACAAATACTAAAAACAAAATAAAATAAATATTTAAGGGCTCCCATACAACAAACGTGATATTTTTTGCCCTTTTTTGCTCGATATTAATAATGGCAACAGGTAGTCACTTGAAATATTAACAAAATACTCAGTCGTATTTTTACTTTAATCCTTACTAATATTATAAATGGGAAAGTGAGTTTGTTTGTTTGTTTGTTTGTTTGTTTGTTTGTTCCGCTTTCACGCCGTAACTACTGAACCGATTGCTTTGAAATTTTGCAGACGTAAAGATAAAAGTCCGGATTAAATAATAGGGTACTTTTTATCCTGGAAAAAATTTATATTCCCGAGGAAAAACAAAAATATTGTTTACTTGATGGATGAATTGCAGATGGCGCTGTGTGTCGTTTAAAACAAGGTAAAATATTGCAAACGAATATAAACATGTAAATTTAGAGGCTAAATGATACGATAATGAATCCCCGAAAATGAGGAATTCCCGAGGGATGACGTACAATTTGTTTTATCGTCTAAACTGTTATTTTTACATCTACTTATATGTTGCAAACGAATATGAACATGTAAATTTTGAAGCTAATTGATTCACTAAATGACTCATTCCTCGGATTCCAATTATTCCAACAGACCTCCCATTTCAATTTAAAAGACTACAATTTCCTATAAGGGTTTTATTTGCAATGACTATTAATAAAGCACAAGGCCAAACTCTAAGGGTTGCTGGAGTACACTTGGAAAAACATTGTTTTTCGCATGGTCAGCTCTATGTAGCGTGTTCCCGGGTTTCCAGTGCCCAAAATCTGCATGTTTTTGCTCCACAAGGGTAAACATATAATATAGTGTACCATTCAGTTTTGGTTTAACAACTAATTGTATCCAGCGTTACATCGCGCTTCTTAGATTTTTCCGTGGGAATGAGAAGTTTTCTTATAGTTGTGCTTTATACCGCAATATAACCGAATTCCACGCGGGCGAAGCCGCGGGCGGAAAGCTAGTAATAAATAAAAATAATATTAGAGCGGGCTCCCATACAAAAAACGTGATTTTATTACTTAACTAAACGTTTGTACGGAACACTTCGTGCGTGAATCCGACTCGCACTTGGCCGGTTTTTACATTATCTATAGATTATACCCATATTAAAAAATAATAATAAAAAATAATTTAATGAAACAGAGGATTAAAAAATGTAAACATGAATCTAGATGAAGATAAACTTTATCAAATTAAAAAAAAAAGAAAAATGGTTATTTCAATCACAAACCATTCATTTACAATATTTTTTGTATTAGGAAATTACCTCAATTCCATTTCGGCTTAACTGGGGTAGGTATGTAATTTAAGTTAAAATACAAAAGATATACATACTATATAAATTGAATGTATAGTAAAGTGGGTTAGTGTGCATGTCTCTTTATATAAAAGTATATTGACTAGTATAATAAAATAAATAAAAATAAAGTAATATCTTCGTAGGATAAAGTCTGTATGTGGGCGCTAATATATGAAAGAAATTAGTTGCTAAGTATTCTAAGATACAAAATGGCGTGTTTTTATAATAGTACAGATACTGATATGTCGGTGTCTGTGTTACCGCCCAACATCGGGTTTCATCAGACTACGACTACAAGCTCGCCTACGGCTACAAAACCGTAGGCGATGTCGAGTCGTAGTTGGATTTTATCAGAATATCGTAGCTGCTCGGATTTCGCAACCATTTTGTATGATAGAATACGTAGCAACTACCCTAGGAAATTAGGGAAGTAATAGAGTAATTTTGCTGGATAACGTATATAGGCGTATACGTATATGAGCGCTACATCTCTAAACGAAAGAAATTAGTGGCTACGTATTCTATTATACAAAATGGTTGCGAAATCCGAACAGCTACGATATTCTTATAATATCCAACTACGACTCGACATAGCCTACGGTTTCGTAGCCGTAGGCGAGCTTGTAGTCGTACTCTGATGAAACCCGATGTTGGGCGGTAACACAGACACCGACATATCAGTATCTGTACTATTATAAAAACAGATAACTTTCATACTGTTTATAATAATGCAAAGTGATATATGGAACCAGTGGCGCTATTTCGAAAATATTATTTCTTATTGCTTTAGGTTTAGACATAGTAACCACGTAGTTACTAAAAGCTTAAAGTATATTGTTAAACTTAATATACACGTTTCATAGGAAAGCACTTACAACAAACATTCAACTCGTTTAACCACGTTTAACGTAATCACGTGTTACGAAGGTTAAGGTCTCGAGAGCAAAGGCTTATTAACGGCTCTAGAGGGCGTGACCCGTCTGTTATAGATTTTATATTTATAGGTTTTTAAACACATACGAATATACGAGGGCGGGTCAAAAAGTTCGCGGAATGAGGGGCATGGAGGGGGGAAAGGTGACTTTTTACTACCTGCACTAATTGTAACACTCATTAAGAGTATAAATAATAAGTTTAAAAAAATAGGTCATTATTACCTGAGCTACACATCAATCAACAAGTCAATCCGGAAGAAAAATTTGCAACATGGAGAAAATTGAGTTTCGCGCAGTCATCAAGTTCCTTACCAAACAAGGAAAACCTCCCCAGACTATTTTGGAAGAGATGTCTTCCAAAATAGTCTGAAGACAAAATAGTCCCAAAAATGAAAAAAGAGTTTCGAGGGAAGAAATTTTCCAGCGATGAAGTGAAGAGCGCAATTTCGGCCAATTTTGACGAAAAAGAGAAATCATTTTTTTTAGAAGGTATTAAAAATTAATTGATAAGTCTAATAAATGTATTAGAGTTAAGGGGGCATAAATTGAGAAGGAAAAATAATTTTGTGTTTTATTTCTTACTTTTTACCCTCCATTTCGCGAACTTTTTGACCCACCCTCGTACATCAATACCATTTGTAAAATGTACTAAAACACAGCTTGTTTTATGCCAACTGTTTTTCAGTTGGCCTGTGCCTGTGTACCAGATGATTTAATGAAAATGTTTAGATTAATTTGCATATTTGAATACAAGAAATATAACTTTTACTACAACAATTATTGTTATTTGTCTATTCAGGGCTATATGGAAGGAAAGGTCTTCCATAAAATCAATTTATTCTAAACTGCTGAATTGATTTTTATGTTGTTTTTTGTGTATAAATTGTATTTTTTTTAAATCATTATTTGAACCCTGCAGGACTGGGCAGAACAATGTCTGCTAGGTCTGATATTATGTGCTTAGGGGTTAAAAACTATTTTTTAAACTTTAGGCAAAAGTTGCATGCCTAACATTTCAAAGACTACTAAATAAAAAAAGGGTTTATTTCTAGAGTCCTTATATGTAATTATACACTTTTCGTACTAATTATGCAAGCTGGTAACACTGGTAATTAAAATCTTCAGGTGTATAGAGGGTCAGAGAGAAAGAATGGCAGGCTTGAGGCGACAATTACGTACGGCTCTGCGTACATTGCTCTCACTTTGCCAGGAAAAATCTTTAAACCTTTTATAAGTAATCATACTTAACCATGTAATATTACTATATCGTCGTTGAAACTGTAATACAAACCAAGAGTTGGTAATACCGCAGAACTACAAACAAATAAAAATTATAGTTTAATCACAGACATACGAGGGTGGGTCCAAAAGTTCGCGGAATGGAGGGTAAAAAGTAAGTAATAAAACACTAAATTATTTTTCCTTCTCAATGTATTCCCCCTTAACTCTAATACATTTATTAGACCTATCAATTAATTTATTAATACCTTCGAAAAAAATGATTTCTCTTTGTCGTCAAAATAGGCCGAAATTGCGCTCTTCACTTTTTCATCGCTGGAAAATTCCTTCCCTCGAAGCTCTTTTTTCATTTTTGGGAACAAATAATAATCACTTGGGGCTAAATCTGGACTATAGGGAGGATGTTCCAAGATTTCGAAGCCCACTCTTTGAACAACACTAATTTTCTGAGCAACTCAATTTTCTCCATGTTGCAAATTTTCTTCCGGATTGACTTGTTGATTGACGTGTAGCTCAGGTAATTATGACCTATTTTTTTTTAAACTTAGTATTTATACTCTTAATGAGTGTCACAACTAGTGCAGATAGTAAAAAGTCACCTTTCCCCCTCCGTGCCTTTCATTCCACGAACTTTTTGACCCGCCCTCGTAGTAATCACTACATAGTATAAAACAAAATCGCTTTCTCTGTCCCTATATCCCTATGTATGCTTAAATCTTTAAAACTACGCAACGGATTTTGATGCGATTTTTTAAATAGATAGAATAATTCAAAAGGAAGGTTTAAATGTATAATACATGTGTGAGATTATGTTAAAAAAATTGAATAAAAAAAAGAAAAGAGGTAGAATACTAAAAAGTGGTTTTAATCTCTTTTAAACAAACAATCATAGAATGATTTAAAGCATATAAGAAGAATGTCATGGAATAACATTTATTATAACATTTATCAACATAATTTAGTTGAACATAAAACTACCCACAATAACTTCATTTACTTAAACATTTAGTAAAATAGTGTGGAGCTATCCAAAATAACCTTATTAAAACATTTTTAAATATCAAGTAACAAAGCAAGGTATATAATTTATTAATTTAATTCTGGGTTCGATAATAAGAACATATTGTACCTATATACCAACACACAAGCGGTACATACATGTACCAAATAATTGTATACTTAGCTTAGGTCCGTGCGGTGCGGCTGCTGCGAAGCAAGTGGGGAGAGTACGACCGGAGCACAGTCTTTTATAGGCGGTGAAAAACAAGTGAGTCACATCGGACGATATTCTCTGACGTCATTCATTTGTCTCTATTTAACAATATCTTTGGTAAATTATACGATTCCTATTGAAAACAATTTGTAATTTACATACAAGAAAATCACTCAAACTATCAAGCAAAAGATGCTTTTCTTTAAGGTAAACAAGAAAACATGTGTAAAATACTTAATTATCATACTTTATAGTTAATAAATCTAACACGGCCATACTGACTAGTACTTCGCTCTCGAAGTACCTACGTTTGTTTAATTGTAATTGCTGTAACTATCTGAACCACAGTCATATCACATAATGAGAACTAATCGTCTTTTCACTTGTATCAAACTCATTTAATCAATAATAATTTCCCCTCTCTATTGCCTAGCCATGTAAACCCCTCATCCGCTGCTTATGAGTTAGGTTTACATCAAGCAATAGAGCGCCCAGCGGAAGGGATCCCGTTTACCTAGACATACTAATCCCGTCCACCCGCTGCCGGTGGGATAGATTAGTACCAAGCAAACGGTCGTCCAGCGGCTTTATTCTATAAACCTCTATGCCTAGACATGTACAGTTCCATCATTTTATGATACGACTCTGTTTCACCAATTACTCAACTAATCATTTTCATTATCAACAATTACAAGTTCATTTTCATTATCATTATTTATAAGTTCATTTCATCATCACTTTTTACAAGTTCATTTTCATTATCACTTTTTACAAGTTTATTTTCTATAGAAGCATTTCATCTATGAAGTTATGTTCATTTCTAACACGGCCAGACTGACCAGTACTTCGCTCTCGAAGTACCCAATTTACTATATACTTTACTGGTTAGGAACACGATTTTTTTTTATATAATTTAGTCTCTTCATTTCATTTGTTCATAATAGGCATTTGTTTGACTGCCATTGGTCTCTGGCCTTGTCATACCAGTCCTATCACCTGCTGCGAGTAAATTTCAGAAAGGTATCAGGGCAGTGACCGACCAGCAGTTTATCATACACATTTGTTTGATTGCTATTGGTCTTCTGGCCTTGTCATACCAGTCCTATCACCTGCTGCGAGTGAATTTCAGAAAGGTATCAGGGCAGTGACCGACCAGCAGTTTTTTTTTCATAATAGCAAACCAAACAAATGACCATAAGAATCATTTCTTTCAAACAATGTAAATTTTTTCATAATAGCAAATCAAACAAATGACCATAAGAATCATTTCTTTCAAACAATGTCTATTCTTCACGTTGAATTAGCATATATTCAGAGGTATACGTAAATTAGGTCTTCTTCTACATTAAATTTATATATATATATCCAAATTATTCAATTTTTTATTATCCTTTTACAGTGATAATTTTTATTATGAATAAGCATTGAGAACAGTTTCAATAAAATTAATAATCAACTGAAATCCCCTTAAAAGTATCAAATGAATTATATTATACTGTAATTAGTGTATTATGTGTTTTATTTAAATAATCTAACACGGCTAATGATGCTGAACAGAATCATTATCCTGTATTTTAACAAGCCGAACCTGTACTTGAGTTATATTTCCATTACAACCAATAATAACCTAGTTAGTGAAAACCCTGTTGACTTTTGCACAATAGTGTGTATTGATTGTTGCACTTTCCACAAACCGTTCGGCCAACCTGCTTTACCAACGGTTGTGATGCTGCTCCAACCACGATCCTTGGCTACGGAGTCGATGTGCTTGCACCAACTTTCTGCGCCGTTGTCATTATTTTCTGGATCAAACGGTGACAATCCAACGTCATCTTCATGGTGATTACCAGCCACTGCATCACGAATAGCTTTTAACAAAGCCTCAAACACAGCGGGATCCATCTGTAAAGATAATCAAGTTAGTGTTGCTTAAAAGGGGTTCAATCCCACTTCTGATGTGAGATTATGTTAAAAAAATTGAATAAAAAAAAAGAAAAGAGGTAGAATACTAAAAAGTGGTTTTAATCTCTTTTAAACAAACAATCATAGAATGATTTAAAGCATATAAGAAGAATGTCATGGAATAACATTTATTATAACATTTATCAACATAATTTAGTTGAACATAAAACTACCCACAATAACTTCATTTACTTAAACATTTAGTAAAATAGTGTGGAGCTATCCAAAATAACCTTATTAAAACATTTTTAAATATCAAGTAACAAAGCAAGGTATATAATTTATTAATTTAATTCTGGGTTCGATAATAAGAACATATTGTACCTATATACCAACACACAAGCGGTACATACATGTACCAAATAATTGTATACTTAGCTTAGGTCCGTGCGGTGCGGCTGCTGCGAAGCAAGTGGGGAGAGTACGACCGGAGCACAGTCTTTTATAGGCGGTGAAAAACAAGTGAGTCACATCGGACGATATTCTCTGACGTCATTCATTTGTCTCTATTTAACAATATCTTTGGTAAATTATACGATTCCTATTGAAAACAATTTGTAATTTACATACAAGAAAATCACTCAAACTATCAAGCAAAAGATGCTTTTCTTTAAGGTAAACAAGAAAACATGTGTAAAATACTTAATTATCATACTTTATAGTTAATAAATCTAACACATGCATAATATAGTAGAGCATTGCATCCGTGCGAAGCCGGAGCGGCTCGCTAGTAAAGAATATATCAGGTTTTTCGCTCTCCTGTGAAATTGGTCACTACCAAGTTACGCGGTATTAACCACTGTTGGTTCTCCAATATTGTAATATCAACGATGATATCATATTATTATATTTTTAGGGTTCTGTTTCTCGAAAGGAAAAACGGAACCCTTATCCGTCTGTTTGTCTGTCAAGACCCTTTTTCTCAGGAACGCGTGAACGTATCAAGATGAAATTTATATCAAATACTCAGGGCTACTGTCCCCTGGAGCTGTGAAAAAAATCAAACTTTTAAGCCAAAGCAATCAAAAGATACAGCCGTTTATAACGCAAAATTCCGCAAATTTTAGACACTCGCAAGGAAATCAAAACCTACAGGATACTTCCCGTAAACTCAGAATCTTGAAATTTGGTACGAAGCAACGTCTTATAGCACAGATAAAGGAAAAATTGCGAATACCGAATATTATTAGTTACATAATATAATAAAATTTTTTACGTAACCCTCGGTCCGCGAGTCCGACTCGCACTTGGCCGGTTTTTTATTATTTCATTGCATTAACCAACTATATGTTATGTAGTTCTAGACGTAGTCTAGTAGTTCTAGTAGACGAGACTTGAAAAAGTTCTTGGAAAATTTCGTCGGGTTTGTTAAGGTCTCCAAAGCTTAATTGCTTGCCCGGATAGGAAGCGGATGTGGGTTTGACTCCCACTTGACACTTAATACAGGTTGAAATTTTTTTGTAATAATTTATTTAGATCATAACTAATTATTAATAAAATCTAATTTATTTTCAATTTCTATTAGAGTAATGTTAAGGATCTTTGAATCTTTGTTGGTACGTAAATTCAATAGTCTCCATATAGAAAAAGGGAGAGGAGGCGGTTTTAGTGCTCAAAGTTTTTATATCTATTACGGTTGATTTTTCAAAACTCGGATAAAATTATTAATCAGCTAAATTATTATCCAGCCAAAATAACGAACTACTAGTTTTCTACGTACAATAACAGTTGACAACTTGTTTGAATGTGTCAGTATAATACAATGTATGATGAATTAATTTTATTTGGGGTTTGATAAATTAACCCTGAGACAATATTACTGAAAACCGCTCGTTTTGAATGCGGTCAAAATACAAATATTATAGTAAGATTTATAGTTAAAAATTTCAAATATAGAATCTACTAGACCAAAGATTATAAACGCATTTGCGCGCCAAAGTACTAAGGAGGCTACATCTCAATAAGATACCATAGAGAATCATCAGTGGACATTGTCCACACCAATCGTTCCAATCTCCCGGCCGGTACCTCCATGATGAACGGGATTCTGCGCAACATCCCGATCAATAGAGATGTACCCCGCCCACCTACTCCCAGTCCCGCGCACCAAGTAGCACAAGACACATCATTTTAGATATTTTTTTAATAAAAGGACATTTTTTTGAGTCCTTTATATAATAAGATCTTTTTTCTTAACCTCCTTCGTGCTCCAGTTAACTCTGGAGATGGGACTTTGTTGAGGTAAGTCATTTTCTTTGTTTTCGAAGAGGCGTAGGTCATGCTGCTTCTTTCATTAGCAATTAGAGATCATTTTGTCACGAATAGTGGAAGGTAGTATAGCAGTAGTCCTTCTAGGCCTCTGCTTTATTTTAGTATTAGATAATTATTTTTAAGCAGTTTCGCTTGGAATTTAGACGACAGTCAAAATAATCATTATTTATTACTTATAACATCGCTTGGTATTTCCAATATAATAACTCTTGTATTTTCAAATATTCTGTTACAAGAAAATTTTTATTGATTTAAAAAAATATGTAGTATTTTTATGCGTTGGCATATATATCAAATAAAAATATTTTTTTCGAACAATACTAAAACTGTATATATTAAGGATACATAGGCATCTAAAAAAGAAAATAAAAACGATAAATTTAAAACGTCTATTTATTAAAATCTAAATGGAACATCAAATGCGCTTTATCAAAAAGTGACGAATCAAAAGAAGAAAAACCATTTAAATTTATTTAGGTAATTGAAAAAGCTATTTTTGTTTAAAGAGAGCTTCTTTACAAACATTTACGATAGAATCATTAATCGATACCTTGAAATGTTTATTTGATTGCTGAAAATTGTAGTAAGCAGTGCGCAAGTGCAATACGCAATTCCGTGTCAATTTTATTTCTTTACCTTTGTATTGAAATAATTATTTCAATGTCCATTAAACTTTAGAAAACAAAGAAATAAGTATTACAAAAAATATATTTTCTGGACGCTTTAATTATACCTATATTTCTGTCAACAATTTTATTTATTTTTCTTTAATGATACCACTCTTTGTGTGGTTACAGTTTATAAATTTCAGAATATCAAGATTTTACTTTTAAATTATTTTATATTATAAATCAGTTTATTAAACCCACAGATTATCCGAGTTATCACTAAATCTAAGTATTTAGCTAAATATATTATTTATTTAATATAACAGATTAAAGATTTACAGTTCAGTAAGCAATATAATTAAGCAACAATAAATTCTAGTCCTTTACTAATTACAAATCTCCACATATGCGTTTTATTATAATGATGTTTAACCCGGGCGAAGTTGAGGCGTACCGGTGCTTTCTGTGTATTATATTTAGTTCGCCGTTGTTCACGTCTGCTGTTTTGTACATCTTAAATAAAATTACTTCTTATACTATTAGAGAAAAAGATAATTAATACGCATAAGATTTTAATATAACAGATAATATAATTTTTAAATTAATAGTAGAAAAAAAAAATATCTTTGTGATGGGTTTAAAACCTGCTTTTCGTGCAAGCTAGACGACTAAGTTGTCAAATATGCAAACGTTAAAATAGTGTTTGAGTTATGATTTCAAATTGAGACTTTATTTTCGTTATGTTAAAGTCCAAAACTATTTCACAGCCTTTAAATCAGAAGGCGTCACCGCTGTATTAAAGTTCGCGCCTATCTTGGCAAGCTTCACTACCGCCATCTGTACTTTCTTTGTTTTGGTATGGTTTTTTGCTAATAAACTACGTCATAGCAAACGATTTTGAAAACTATTACAAGTATACTTAAGAGCCTAAATATATACCTATTTCAGAAATATTTATTTATACTTTTTTGCACAAAACAGTACAAATGACGGACTTAATGCCTTTAGACTTTATTAGTCAACCAAAGAGATAAGTACAGAAACATTAAAAGGCGGTGCATAGTTATGTATCATTTTAGCATTTTATCTGGCCGTCATCGTCAGTTCGATTTCTGCTGCGGTGATTGTTCTTACACCATTTTTTATGGTTAAAACTTATTTTACTTATTTTAATCAAAATAACTGTAAGTTATTTTTACGTTTAGTGGTTAGGAAGTTTGGCCAGGTTCACGAGAAGGTCCGAATTGGTATCCTACATTAGATAATACAATTTTTATAAATTTAATTTTATTTTTGCATTCACAATGCTATTTTTCTATAAGATATAAAATACGTATGTAAAAAACAACCATGCCTCCTAGCCCTTAGGTGGGATACGAACCTACGACCTTTCGCTATCTGGGCGAGTGCTCTGACTGCTGAGCTACCAAGACAATCCCATCTGGGGTACTTAATGCCAATAGGCATTCTCTAACAGTCAACCGGAAAGTTAGAAAGTGATAGCGTTTTGGTGATGCATTGAAAAGAAAATAGAAAATGAGAGAGACTACATAACCATACATTTACATACATATAATGTCGTATATAAATTAATAAACTTCTTAAACATCGATACACTAAACCAGATATAAAGATGAGATTAAATGGAGAGGGTCGGAGAATTCAAAAGGAGATCGCGAACCAGTGGTTTAAAATCAAAATTGTTAGGAGCTTCTCAACATCTTTCATAATGCGCACAGCAAAGCAGTGGAACTCCCTCCCTGCGTCTGTGTTTCCGACTACTTATAACCCATCCGTTTTCAAGACCAGGGTGAGTAGGCACCTTCTGGGTTAGCTCGTTCCATCGTGGATCCTGTCTTGGCCTCCAGGCTTGGGGCCAAGAACGAACCTATTCTAAATAAAAAAATATCAATCATAAGTAATTAAGTAATTACAATTGTCTATTACCAAAGAATTAGTTTATTATTAGCTGTAAATTATGTGTTATTATAGAACTAAATATTATTCAATTACAGATGACTAATTATAGTTGTAATTAAACGAATTTTAATGGTTCTATTACCGAATGAGTCAAATCAATAAAAAATACACACTTCCATTCAATTCAATCCAATTATTTATTGGTTCATAAACATGGGTATTACAAGCTTTTAGATACAGAGTATAGTATAGTACAGCCATGATTCACCTTACAGGTATATGAACAGAACATGCGTTATCTTATCATACTACATTTATTATGAGTAAAAAAGAATTTTATAATTATCACATTATCATTATCTTCAATTTTGAATATCAAATTAATTAAATAAATGGTAATACAAACTTATATTCTATCTATTTTATCATTTAAAAATGTTTTTATGTCATAATAAACTTTTTCAGCAAGGAAGCCATTGAGTGCAGTTTTAAATCTTTTATTGTGATTGATCGCTCTAATAGCTAATGGGTTTTTATTATAGATTATAGGTGCCATGCAATTGACACTCATTCTTCTGAGAAGAGTTTTGCACTTTTTTTACCTGTGTTTGGTTGGGAGAATGTTTCTATTCTAATTTCCTAATTTTTATAATATGATTTAGTTACTATTCATTTTTATTTATTTTATCATATATATATATATATATATATATATAGATTATTAATTATGATAACAGCATTTTTTTTATGGGAACATTAAATTGATCTATTTATCTCTTATTTAATAAGATAAAATGTATAAATTTTTATCTTCAATGGCAAAAAATCTTGAAAATGACTATTTTTTGGTACAAATAGAGCTAAATAACTTGAAAACAAAATACTAGAAAAAATCTCACAAGTGAAATCTCAGGCGGGAAGTCGGGAGTCGATTTTTTCTAGTATTTTTCTATTAAAACAATTTATCTTATAAAATAGCATTGACAAATGCAAAATATATATAAAAATTATAAAACAAATGGAGCTTTTGTTTATTGTATGTATAAAATACAACATTTCTTATATATTCTGCGGTTTTCCATATATAATGCCTGCAAGGATGTTATGAAAGTCATATAATTTTTAAGAAGAGTAGGTTCTATATCTAAGTTTTAAATAAATATTTTTACCGGATTATTAGCTCATTTAATTTAATTTTATATATTTTATGTAATTCAGCCATCCCGAGATCACGGCTTCTGTAAAGGAATCGAAACGTTAAACGTTTTATTTGAATAAGTGTAAGAACTAAATATTAAAGTTTTACTTAAGATTTCTGATATTTTATGCACATCTTATGTCAATAAACATTTATCTTAAATGATGAAGATTTTGTACATTGAATTACATTGAAATGTAAAATCTATATTCTAAGATCACAGTGGTTTGTAAATTTGTCTGTCCGCTCTTTTTCCATTGTATCAATAACGTTACCATAGCAACGCGTTAACCGCAAGTAGATCGTCTACCGAACGCTAGATGGCGCTAACGGAAAATATTTAATAACAGAAAAAAATTAAAGAATTTTGTCCACCCGTGCGAAGCCGGGACGGGCCGCTAGTTTATATGAAAATCATAAAACTAAATGGCTGTTTCATCTTATTCTATTGCCAAAACATCTGTTAAAAATGTTTCTTCCGAATAAGAGAGGATGTTCCTCTTATTGATGAGACAACGCTGGCCCACAGCGTAAAATCAGAAAGGTACTAGAAATTTCGACAGGTGTTCTCAAGGCTCGGTAACTCAATTAGGAGAGCATTGGACCGAACATACAAAGGTTACGGGTTCGATTCCCATCTGAGAATTTACTTATGAGCCGAATTGATGTTTTCTAGTAATATACTTTAATAAGTGTGTCAATTTTTGTTATAAATGATATTATTTGTAGTCGGTACCATTTCTCAAGGTTTTGTCTTCAAAATCCTTTAGCACATAAGATCCATTAGCGCTTATTAGCACAGGTAATTGTTACTCTGTTGACAAATGGATCTGGTTCCGGTACAGTTTTCATTACAGTTGCGGGTAATAGTAGAAGCTTTAGTGTGGGTTGTTTTCAGTAAACATTATTAAGTTACTGACTGTTTGATATTAAGTCAATTACCATTATAAGTTGCTACACATTCCGGCTCGAAGGACCTTGTACGATATCGATACGGGATCCCAAAATCCACGAGATGAATTAATAAAACTTCAAACTCAGAACGAAGACATCTTTATTCAATGGACAATAGTCTTTATACTAACTGACAACCCAAATCATAGCACGATTCAAAATACATGCAACGCGATCTTTTGAGAGAATGAGGAACTAAACTTACATATGTACAAACACGAGACTTAAAATTATTTTTGGTACGAAAAATATCCCTTTGGCACAGCAGCTCAGGAATTTTTAAAATACCAAAATGGTATTATTTGCTTATGCAAAACTTTTATAAATACCCCATTTCGTAATGTGAAGGTGTGGTCATACTGTTTTTTTTTATAAAAGATGGGAACAAAGCTTCAAAAATGTTATTAAAATTTTTAACATGCTTTTATCAACTTTACCTTTATGTTTGTATGTTTGTTTGTAACGGAATATTCTAACGCGGTTTTACACACTTCGAAACGACAGAATAATTTGAAAATTTACACACTTATCGGAGTCCGATGACAAAATAATAATTTAAAAAACCAATCTTATTACGAAGAACTGGAAAAATATAATAATTGACATGAATTATAAAAAAAACACATTTCTAATAATGTTGACCTCTTTGTTGACAACCCTAAATCCTATTTAAAATAAATAGATAGAAATCTATGAATAATGTAACAATGCTATTCATAATTATGTAATTGGGTTAACCCCGTTTAATTATGTTAAATAAATAAAAGTAAAGCATAGGGTGCTTTGAACGATATCATGTCGAAGTAACAAAAAATAGTAAGGTATTTTGGTGATAACACGCTTTTCTTACAATGACATTAATTTTCTCGTTAATTACTTAATTTTTATTTTAAAATTCATTTTTCACTTTTTAGTTTCGCTTACCATAAAAGCGTGTTTTAAGGTTCTTTTCTTTCACAAACAGTCATACATAATTACGTAGCTCTTAAAAACATAATTATATTTATAATCCTGCGCCAGCAACTATATATCCTACTTATCCCCTCGTAGCAAGCTATACTTACGCTACGAGTGTGTCTACGTTCGTAGTTAATCGGAGAGGCTCGAATTTGGGCAGTTTGATTCACATCTGATGTCTTTAACGTTGGACTACGATCATCTCCAAATAATAATAAGATCACGTATCACAGATTATAAATGAGAATCGTATACAGCCTGTTTTAGTAAAAAAATGTTTTTTTTTCTTATTTATAAAGTTTCTTATTGTTTCTTATTTATAAAGCTTCGTTAGAATCTGGCTGGTTTATGTTTTAACATTTTAAGGCGGCATAAAAAAGTTTCATTGCGTTTCAAAAGCAAAAGCAAGCTTTTTAATAAACTCAGATGATTCGTGGGGCATATATTGTGAACCATAAGCACAAATAACTAATAAAAAATATCTTTTTTTTATTAGCTACGTTAGTCAAAGCTTATTGTAACCTGAGGCATTGTAACAGATTACTATTAAGATTCGTAGTTCCTGATGGTTACCGCTAGGGGCGCTCATATAAAAATTCATAGTAATATATTACGCGGACGATATCGAGTATCGAAGCGTAAACTCGCACTAAGGCCTCAGTACTTTATTCCGCGTGAATAATTTGATAATGATAAATGTTTTGTTTTTTCTTGTCTATAATTTATTCTTACACTTTTGTGTTCAGTCACTGAAACGACAAACTGTTTTCGGGTTCAGAAAGTATTTGCTTTATAATTTTGTTTTATTGTAATGTTTCGTTTAAAATTTACACAGTACTTGAGAACTGAGTTTTTAAACATGCAGACGTTACTAACTCGTTTGAGTTAAGGTTTTAAATTCAGACCTTATTTTCATAGCGTCATGGTCTATAATATAAATACTAATAATTGTAGCTTTTGCCCCTTTAAAAATGTACACTCAGGCCTCTGAAAAAGATTTGTATCATCGGCATTAAAAAAGTCCGCATAAAAATAAATGCATTTTGTTATCTGTAAGAAATTTCAGTGATTAGTGACGATTTATATGAATTTTATTGATCTGTATAAAAATTTTATCGTTTCATGAATTTAATATATCTAGCTAAAATTACTAATTAAAATATTTTATTAAAATGTAAAAATTAAAAGAAATTTATTTGCTACGACACATATTTACATCTCGCAAACGTATAGTAACTTTTTTACAATAAATATTTTAACTAAAATTTCATAGTTTTATATAAATCGATAAACACATTGATTAGCTGTTCACAATGCATTTTTTTCATATTTTTTATAATAAACAAAAGCAATTAATCAAGCTACTTTAGATGAAAAAGGTTTTATAAGTATTAAAAGAGTCTCATATAAAAAACAACTACATCTCCGAGTCCTTAGGTAGGATAGTAAGGATAGATAAGATAGGGCTCGGAGAAGTGGTTGTTTTCTACTAAAAACATGGCATTGTGTCTGTAAAGAAATTCAAAAAATTAAAAAGAGTTTAGTCAATTTCTTTCTAATTATGATTCGACTGCGAAAGAAGAAAAATAACATTAACTAAAATAGACTCACTAATCATGAATAATAATTCATGAGAAAAATCCTTTGTAATCAGTATTAATAGATAAACTATATTTAGTTTATCTTTACTCGGTTTTTAAATAGTACTCGGTTAATTTTGATGAAAGAGTGCCAACAATTTAATGATTGTCTATTAATACAGATTACAAAGGATTTTTCTATATCAACTGACGTGCACAGCATCAATTGTAGGATAAAGGTGTGGAATCTCAACCTTGTTGCATTGACATTTTATCGTGTACTGAATGGCAAAGGCGGGCGTTCGTTCAGACACGCAGTGATTCCTTGCTCAGTGCACGCAGTCGCTACCGAGCTGGCTTCGGAGTACGACGTCTCCAGCCGTGCTTTAATCCCAATTCCAAATACGAATTCACTATGCGGTCCCGACGATCGTTTTAACTCGTGTTCGGTTATTTCTAGTGTGTTTGGCGAGTACATCGGCTATTTATAAAATCGTTCTTGAAAGTTATCGGAAATTGTGGAAAGCGAATGCTGTTTTGAATTTTCATCTGTTTTGGAAAAGGTGAGATTCGTTGGAAGTTTTTGGATAGTTCCGAACAACAGAAGAATATTGTGACTGAAGTAATTTAAATGTATTAACAACTAGCTGTGCCCAGCGTTCTTTGTAACACTCTTTTTTATAACTATATTTAAGCCTTCTATGCTATGCTTACTATAATTTACCAAAATTTCGTCGCGATGATTCGACTTTTGAGTTTTTGCGAGACCAACAAAAGAAACCTAGCCTTTAAGTTATATTTGTAAATAAGCAACACCCTATCAGGGTTGTATTCAGTCCATCACATCTTTTATAACATCTTTTATGTGAAAGTGAAACTGTATTACAATGCAAAAATAAATAAATAAATACAAAATCATTCAAATCGGTCTAGCCGTTTAGGGGGAGTTCAGTGACATACGCACGTAAAGTAGAATAAAAATATAAAGATAGTACTGTGAACGTATTAAAAATTAATAAAATTCATTATTATAGCTGGTTCCATCTTAATCGATTGTCAGATATTTCGTTTATCAAATACAAAAAACGCCGTACGTCAAAAATATCTAATTTGTTGCATAAAACACACGTTTCTTGGGGAAAAGGTGCCACAACTCAAAACGCTTATAAAAAAACACAATTTCTTTTAATACAAATTGTTTGGCCTGTCCTGTAAAAGGGATTTTTTTATTGTCTCTTTTGTATTTAATAAGCGATTTGTAAAAAACATTACTTTCGATGCTGTTAACGTTCAACATTAATGGAACGATACTAGCTTATAGTAGAATTTGAAATATGTTTGTGAATTTCGACGCGTCTGCCAGCATCTCGGTAGCTCAGCGGTCAAAGCACTCACCTGGAAAGGTCATAGGTTGAAATCCTACCTGAGAGCTCGGAGATGTGGTTGTTTTTTTTTTTGGCGTATTTTAAATATTATTTTGTGAATTAAATATATAAGATAAATACAAGATAGTCGTCTCTTAATTATCTAAAAAACAATTACTAACCGGTCACCTGACAACCAGACATGCCGCGGTTAATCCAGGCGCTATGTTTGATAAATCAAATGAAAATGTTGGCGAAATTCCAACTGTACGACATTTTTCTAATTCTTGTACCGATATTCAGTTAGGTATGTATTAAATATTTATTAATTAAATTTATTTAAAACATTTAACATACTGGTTAATTTTTGGAGGCAAATAAAATACACAAAGGTCGAAAATTTGATGAGATAAGATAAACATAAACGAACATACATAAATCTATAATCTAAGAACACAAATTTGTTGCTTGTATGTTTGCCTGTCCGCTCTTTTTCCCGCTCTTTTTCGATTGTCGACGATATACGTTACCATAGCAACGCGTTACCAGGTCAGCTAGTTATTATCCAAGATCTCCAAGGTTTACTAGTAATAATCTAAAGCTAACTTGAGAAAACCAAATTTGCAAAGTTCCTCTACCAAATTTAAGACAGATGAATACTCCGTGATATGTGAATAAAACGTGAATGACGAAGCGGTAGAATTTGTTGAATACACAAAATTCTTGGGTATCACTTTATACGCGAGATAACAGTGGAATCCCTATATTGATGCCTAGTCAAAAAATCTTAATTCTACCTCGTATGCCATTAAGAAAATAAGGCTCATATCTAAAGTTGAAACAGCAAGAATGGTTTACTTCCGCTACTTTCACAGTGTAATGTCCTATGGACTATTACTGTGGGGGTCAGCAGCTGATAATATATTTGTTATTCAAAAAAGACTGTGCGCTATTTATAACTTAAGATCTTGAGACTCTCTTCGAGAATTTTTAAGGAAATTAATATATTTACAGTGTCGTCCCAGTATATATATGAAAAAATGTTTTTGTAAACAAATATTACAACACTTTTTCTAAAAATAGTGATAGCCGTTCGGTCAACACTAGAAATAAAAATAAACTTCAGATTGCAAAAAACGAGCGGCGCATTTTTAGAAAGATTCTTTACGTTTTATAATAATGTGTCACGTAACTGAACTGCCTTTAAAGAAAAAAAGGAAGGAAGCCTCTCTTAAATATGAAAGGGTTTTAAAAAGACCATAAATCCGAAAACGCTCCTCCTGATGTCTACTGGAGGTATACTGTGATTGCCTCATGATTCTGACGCTTTTTATGACACTACACAGCGCTTATCCGTACCTATCTCCTGAATAGTAAAATCTCTATCTATTGGACTATTAACAGACTGATGTTCCAGTGTCAATGACTTTTTGGTTCGACGAGAATTCGTGCGTCATGACAATTTATAAATACCATTTGCTTTTGTTAAACAAATTGTCTTTTGGTTCTGACGTCACATATCATTACAACTCGCAACGTCTTCAGTGAGATTTTACGTTCAGGTGTAAATCAAAATAAATATTGAGTAACACTATTAATCTTTTGGGAAAATTACCTAAGAGCAAAGATATAGGAAACAATTTTTAATTATAAGGTATAAAAACCACGCTTCTGAGCCCTTAGGTGCCCCTCTGAGGCGTGTATGTTTTTTACATGCGTATTTTATATCTTATGGCGATATGGCATTGTAAATTTAAAAAAATAAAATAAAATGCAAATTTTTGTTGTTTAATTTTAATCTATTTACAGTATTATTTTTAAGTAAGTATATAATTGTGTTTATATCTTACTAGCGGCCCGTCCCGGCTTCGCACGGGTGGACAAAATTCTTTAATTTTTTTCTATTATTATATACTAGCGACCCGCCCCGGCTTCGCACGGATGCAATGCTCTACTATATTATGCTTGTATTATACATATAAACCTTCCTCTTGAATTACTCCATCTATTAAAAAAAACCGCATCGAAATCCGTTGCGTAGTTTTAAAGATTTAAGCATACAAAGGATAGGGACAGAGAAAGCGACTTTGTTTTATACTATGTAGTGATTGTTCCGTTAGCGCCATCTAGCGTCCGGTAGACGAACTACTTGCAGTTAATAAGCAAACATACAAAGTATTGTCATAATATAATTAGGATTTTGTAAATAATTAAAAAATATTTTTTAATACATAGATACAACAGACGAATAATATTATTTATGTTTCTGTCTGTTTATTGTTGGAGAATACAGTGATCTGCCTAATCGGCCGGCACTTGGCATCAGGTTAATTGTTGAAAGCTTCTTTGATTTATTCAAATACATATATACAACAAACAATGAAGAAGGGCAGGTTTATTACATTTTAGAGTTATATGTTAATGAAAGTGTAATGTTTACGTATTTACATTGTTTTATTAATAAAACAAAGATTAGTCACGAATTTTAATTGAAAGGAAAAATAGAACAATTATTGTTATTTTGGATCACAGTTAACTCTTAATACATTTACCACTGATATCTTTTATTATTTTTATTTCATTAATATCACTATGAAAATATTTAATTTATTTATTAATCTTTACTTTACGCTTCGTGTGGTGTTTAGAAGAGTATAATAGCACCTACACTTAACACTAAAAGGTGTATTATAAGGCGGTTAACGATACTAGATGTTTTTAAACTATAACGGATACGCGCTATTTATGTTTAATGCCGACATTTGAACTCCTTTACAGTCGTGCTCACAGGATGACTAAGGTACTAACTAAATTAACTAAATATTAGTTAAAAATTAGTTTTATTTAAATGTGTAATGTCGCGGATGTGTAACAACTAAATACTCAATGTAGTCTCTATACACGTTGACAAATAGGCAGTAGCGTTCGTCGAACTATGGTCTTTGTGAAGACTAGCTGACCCAGTAACGCGTTGATATGGTAACGGACAGACAAACACACAAACAACAAATTTGTGTTCTTAGAGTATATATAGCGCACCGTCCCGGCTTCGCACGGGTGGACAAAATTATTTTATTTTTTTCTATAATTAAATATTTTTCCGTTAGCGCCATCTAGCGTCCGGACGAACTACTTGCGGTTAACGCGTTGCTACGGTAACGTTAATTGATACAATGGAAAAAGAGCGGACAGACAAAGACACAAACCACTGTGATCTTAGATTATAGATTATGACTAAAACCCTCCCAGTTTTTGATAGATTTCCTATTAACTATGAACGTATTTCTATTAAGATGATGGTAATTGATTTATTCTTATACTATAATAGACATTTAACAATTTCAACATTTTAAAACAGAATTTCTAGAAAAAAACTTATTTTTTATGCAACTCATCTACTAAATTAGCTACTATTCTTCTAATTCGTAGGTCCTTATTAACATGTTTTATAAACATATCTCTCCTATATAAAAGAAGAACTTTGTGTGTTTGTTACCATATATAGTTACCATAAGCCTAAGAATAACAATTTTTATAATAAATTAACGTTATCATAGCAACGCGTGGCCGGGTTATACCAGCAACGAGAGGCCGAGTTAGATAGTTAAATAATAAAATTAAGATTCTGTTGTGTCCACATTAGGCATGCAGAATTCTCTTGCCGACCACATAATTCACGCACGCAGAATTCAATTCAAACTTAACGACTTACCCAGTGCCCCCCCTTTCCGTGAATCTTGATTATAAATTGTGATCAGCTTTGATGAGCATGACTTGCTTGTTGGTAGTCACTGATTGCAATAGCCAAGGAAAACAGTGTCTAAGTTTAGTCGGAGTATTTTAGGGTATATGTTAAAACCAAGGGTTAAATGAAATGTTTAAAGTTTACCGTTTGTCCCAGTAATGAAGACATTTAAAGGCTTATGATGATGGTTACATAAATAAATATTGCTCTCTTATAAGATAAATTCTTGTAATAGAAAAATACAAAAAAATATCGTCTCGGTTCACAAGTGAATTCTCAGGCGTAAAATCGAACCCGCAATCAATTGGGAGAGCATTGGACCGGTCTTTCAAAGGTTGCGGGTTCGATTCCCGCTTGAGAATTCACTTGTGAGATGAGTCGATTTTTTCTAGTATTTTTCTATTAATAATTTAAAGATAAGCAAAGTCTTTTTCTTTTCTTACCCAGCAAAATAAAAACACAATGTAATAAATATTTATTCCTTTTTTAAGTAAGTGTAGAAACTTAAAGGTTCACATTTAAGGGTGTACAGTAATGTGAGAAATGATCCTGGAGGAAATTTCGTCCAGAAGACCACAAAATCGGTGGTAGCGTTTTTCAAATTTTTTTGCTGCAATCACCAACCCGCTTGCCAAGCGTGCAGATTATGACAAAAGATTGCCGTTTTTTAGAAAAGATCAATCCTTCAATAAAGAACGGTTTAACCGAATATTTCAGGTCTTTTTTCATTGTTCTAAATAGCCTGAGTGTATACATACAATCCTTCTTCTTCCTAAGGCCTTTTTCCGCGGAATTTCTATGGCAACCCTTAAGCGCAATTCAAACGAATAAAAGCAAAGAATATAATAAAAAATTATTATAAAATAACCGTTTATTAAAAGAGATTTTAACCGATTACGGAATCATGGATATCAATCAGTGATTTCGTAAGCAAGAATAAGCAATGCCAAACAGTCCGTTTTCAAATCAGTGCCATCCATGACGCATTATTTACTCTGGCTAATGAAACACAGAAAATTGACGTTCAAATTTCTCTTAAGCCCTACTCTAGCCGAACAGTTAAAAGATTTCAGCTTTATAGCGCCCCTTTATGACCGGCGCCCTGGGCGCTACTATTTCACAGATTTTCATTTTCTACATACATACTTTTTCTTGAAAACTCATCAGATCACGATCAGCATTGACCTGGTCTTTTTTTAGGACATTTCTATTTCCCTAATATTTTTACCTTGAACGGCCTTTACTGGGTAAGCTATAAATAAATAGCCTCCAAATAGCGTGCTAAATTTAGCACATCAGTCTTAGGTTATTGTGTTAAATATTATAAATATCCAGCTTGTTAGAAAGTTTTGACGTTAGATAGTCTACAACTTGCCATAGATTTCTCAAACTTAACACATCCGTCAAACCTGGTCGCGTAAACTTTAACTAACTTAGGGTCTATGTTGTTCCTAGAGTAGGGCTGCTAAGTTTTAGATGATAATTTTTTGACATTTTTATTGAAAGATAATGGCCAAAAGTGTAGTATTTCATTAGATAATTTGTAACTGCTTTCAAATAAATATGTGAAACGTTCTTTTCTCTAGTGTTACATAATAACATTTAGGTCGTTATAAACTTAAACTAGATACCACAAAAAATAACAAGTAAAAAACTTAATAAAAAAAACCCTTTAAAAAAGTTGAACGTCAGTGAAGCTGATTGTTGTTAAAAATGGCGCCAAAAAGGCTGGCGTCGTTTCCATGTTGAATAGCAATACTTCTACGTAGGCCGAAGAAACTGTCGGCTCCTATGTCTCCAGTCACTTATATAACAGATTTTCTAAACTAAAATACATGAAAATATTTTTTTTTAATTTTTAATGTTAAATATATCTCTTATAATTAAGGCTTGAACATTGATTTTAAAATAGATAGTTCAACTTTTTGTATAATTTTATAATATAGACCCTATTCCCGAACGTTCTGTTCTAATACAAATATAAATTTATAATATTTGGACCATTTTGTCCAAATGGTTAATTTTTTGTTAAAATTATTTATTATACATATAATAACTGATATACTTAAACTGTTGTTTAAGTAGACGCAGATCTGCCTTGGTTTATTGACACGAAACATATATATTGCTAAGTTAATAATCATTTTACTTTCAGTATATAAATATACCGCAGATCTGAAGCTTGATGGCAATACTAACTATAATTAAATGAAACTATAATTAATAATTTATGAATTATTTCATCTCAAATGTCTGAGTTAATAATTTTCAATTTATTACAGCCCTATTAGCTTCCTATCGATCACGACCTCTTGTTTACATCCTGCTACTTCTTCCCGGTAGGTGGCACTAATGTGTTTACTTCCGCCCGCCATTTCCACCAACATGGCGGTCGTGATTAAATTTTCGCGTGCCCCACGTTCTTATTTAAATAGATTGCAGCTCGTTTTAACTAAAGCTCGAATGGAAGTTTGTTAACATTATTCATACGTAATAGAATATGTTAGGAACGGGGTAGTGTTTAATAGACAAACTAGACTTTTTCGATTTAACTTTAGCACTTTAACTTCGCAATGAAAATATTATGCATCGCGACGATAATTGCTTGTTAGTTATTAGCATTTTAAACATCATTCGAACAATGATAAATTCACTTTGCAAACTATTTAAAAAAACTGTATTATATTTAAAATCATCTACTTACTCAAAATATGCAAGATTTGGAAACAAGTGACTTTTCATTCCATCAAATTACAATTAATTTTAAATACGATAAAATTATCCGTTTAAAAAATCGGAAGGCTTTTAATAAATAAATAAATATTTCTAACATTCACACCAATTAGCTTAGCCCAAAGTAAGCTCTGTAAAGGCTTGTGTTATGGATACTAGGGTAACGGATAGACATACATATATGATACATAGATATGTAATACTCATAGAAATATATAGAAACGTCCATGACTCAGGTACAAATGCTCGAATTCATCATAAAAACATCTGCCCCTTCCGGGATTCGAACCCAGGACCATCGGTGCGAAAGGCAGGATCGCTACCGTTGCACCAAACAGTCGTCAATATTTTAATGGTTATATAGATATACTAGCTGACCCGGATGCGCATGCTGTGTTATAAATTAAAATGAAATCTACCCTATGGCGTAAGTCGGAACAAATCCAGCAATGAATCATCAAAATCGGTTCAGTAGTTTTGGATTTTATTGCGGAGTTTTATATATGTATATAAAAGATAAGATAATGTTTCAACGGTTTTATATGTCAGGTTATATATAAAATTTGATAATGACTCAAGTCTTAACAAATCTAACGATACAACATTGGTCTTTTGTCTAATCATTTGATGGGCGCAAGTTTATTTTTATCTACAGGCTGTAATTATTTGGTCTTAAGATCACGTTACCTGCCTTGTAAATGTTTTTCATCTAAAATCACTGTTACACCCCTATGAGGTAATAGAATAATGACTGAAGAACTATTGAGTTTGTCTGTAAGCCTACAGGATCATTAAACAACATTTTATTATTACCATAATCAAATTTTTAAGACTGAATAGCAATTTCCCTCCTCCATTTGACAGATGGCCCACAGACTAACACAGTTTGCATTAGTAAATTTTTAGTTTTTAATTGGCAATATATTGTATTACTTTATACGTTGCTGAGGAAAACTTTGAATATTTCCAAATTATTCTACACAAAAAATACAGTGAAATTATTATTTTTAAAAACTTCAATGTATCATATAAGCAAACATTCTAATAGTTTACGAATTACTGTCTTTAAAAAAAAATTTTATCACCTGTGAGTTCCGTGCTAGATATAAGAAAATTTGATGTGTTCCGGTAAAAAAATAATTTGGATTTAAATGTAACACTCAAATGCATTAATAACAAACATTATAATATTGTCAATTAAAAAGAACAGTCTTAAAATAATATTTCATAACTAAATTATAATGTCAATTGTCACAAAACTTATCGCGATGAATCAATTCTACAAATATGGCTTCACTTACACCAGTCGCCTCTAAAATAACAACACCAAATCATTAAGTAAATGTAACACGAAAGATTGTTTATTACAGATTATAGTGATTGTTGAAATGAACAAAACTCAAACTAAATTGCTTTGAAATCTTTTCTTTGATGTAATAATTTCGTTTGTATTATTAACTAGTTTATTATATTTAATTCTTTTTTCAATATATTAATCATTAATAATAGGGGTTAAAGTATGAAATTGCCGTTTTATTGCAATAGGTTCTTTGAATTGACATAGAATCTTCATGGTTTGAGGTTTTCGAATGAAACTTTTTTTAAATGGTTTCTATGATGTTCTTTTTTTAAAAAATGTAAAACATTTGAATATCGACTTTCAATTGTTTTTGTTATTCAATTTAGACAAGAAAGATGGATACTGCGAAAATTCGAGTTATTTTTGAATACGAGTTCCGACGCGGAACTAACGCGGCAGAAACAGCCCGCAATATCAATGCTGCGTTTGGAGAGGGGTCTACTAATGAACGCACCGTGCGATTTTGGTTTAAACGCTTTCGTGATGGAAATTTCGACTTAAAGAACGAGCCACGAGGAAGACCGCCCACACAGGTAAATAACGATGAATTAAGAGAGATAGTGGAAGCCGATCCTAGTCAAAGTACCCAGGAATTAGCGGCATGGTTTAACGTTACCTTACCCACAATATTGACTCACTTGCGTCAAATCAATAAAATAAAAAAATACGAAAAATGGGTGCCTCATGATTTGACTGATCTGCAGAAAGAAACGCGTGTTGAAACTTGTGTTGCCTTGTTGAACCGGTACAGAAATGAAGGAATATTGGATCGAATTGTAACATGTGATGAAAAGTGGATTCTTTATGATAACCGGAAAAGAAAAATGCAATGGCTGACCCCAGGTCAAATGCCACAACAGTGTCCTAAAGCAAAACTTACCAATAAAAAGGTAATGGTAACTGTTTGGTGGTCTCAGCATGGTGTTATTCACTATAGTTTTCTCCGATCTGGTCAAGCAATAACGGCAGATGTCTATTGTGCCGAACTCCGAACCATGTTGACAAAACTAGCAGTAAAACAGCCCCGACTCATGAATCGATCTTCACCATTATTGCTCCACGACAACGCGAGACCTCACACAGCACGAGAAACCATTTTGACCCTTCAGGAACTGCAGTTAGAAACCATTCGTCATCCTCCGTATTCACCAGACCTTGCTCCAACGGACTACCATTTTTTTCGTGATTTGGACAATTATCTACGTGACAAGAAGTTTTCTTCCCAGGAGGCAGTACAAAATGCTTTCACACAGTTTGTGCAGTCTAGATCGTCGGAATTCTATCGCAAAGGCATTAATGACCTTCCCATTAGATGGCAGCAATGTATAGATAATAATGGCAACTATTTTGATTAAATAAATTTGTTAAAAATTTAAAAAATAAACAATATAGATTTTCAGTACAAATCGGCAATTTCATACTTTAACCCCTAATATTAAAAAAACGTATTCAACAATTGTTTTTACTTGAGGCTACGCTCGCGTTAATGTAGAGGACCGGTTAAAAGTTTTATTTCTATTAAATAAATAATAAATAAATATTTCTTTCACTCACACCAATTAGCCTTGCCCAAAGTTAGCACTTTAAGACTTGTGTTATGAATACTAGGGTAACGGATAGACATACATATATGATACATAGATATGTAATAATCATGGAAATATATATAAACACCCATGACTCAGGTACCAAACTTCCTACTCATCATACAAACATCTGCCCATTCGAGATTCGAACCCAAAACCGCCGGTGCGAAAGGCAGGATCGCTACCATTGCACCAAACGGTTGTCATTCCACGGGACGTCACTATTCCACGAGAATAGTACTTTATTTTCTGGATAAAAAGTACCCATGTACTTTTCCCTAACCCTGATAAAGCGTATGCAACATGTCATGATGATGGGTTGAGAAGTTGAGCCATGAAAGTGTTATAAATAAAATCACCTTCGTATTTATAATATTAGTTAGGATGACATTTGATCCAAATAGAAAAAAAACTATGTTGCAGCTTCGGTTTTTAATACAGTGCATGTTTTCTATTTTCTGCAAATCATTATTTAAACATTATTACACTTTAATAGATTTTGTCTTTAAGTATTATTTATATAATTATATTTTTTATTCCATTACTAGGTATTAGTAGTACGAACAGTAAAATAAGTGTTCTAAACAAATTATGACTTGTCGGTAAAAAAATCTATTTGTCTTTGTTCTCAGTGTTTCTGGCATTTGAGGCAAATTGATTGTTTTTTGGGAATAAGTGCTTTAAATATAAAAAAGTTGCAGTTGAATGCCTAAATAACCATAAATATAATAAAATTAGTCGTATAAAAGACTTGTTGCATAATGAAACAAATTCTTTGCCTCTTTATAAATTAAATTAATTATTTTTAAATGATCTTGTATTAGTGAAATAAACCAATTAATACAATGGTTTTAAACCTCGTTTATAAAAATTTAATATTATATTAAAACCAATTTAAAATTACTGGTGATGCATTTCGGATAGCATGTCTTATTCCGCCATTTAACGTCGGACAACCAGACTTACAAATAGGCGCCACCGTTATATGGTTGATATACCAAAGAGTCGCACTAAGCGTTTTGGTTCCAACTTTGTGATCCGTACCACTAAAGAGTGGAATTCTTTGCCTGAGTCTGAGTTTCCTGATAAATTCAATTTAGGAGTCTTTAAGTCACGAGTGAATAGATATCTTCTAGACAGGCGCGTCACATCCTAGATCGCATCGTCGCTTACCATCAGGCGAGATAGTGATTAAACGCTCACCTATTCACGGTAAAAAAAGAGATTTTACATAAATTTTTTGACTACCTCTTAGGTTGTGTGGCTAACACACAGATTTCATAATATCGCAACTATGGAAGTCCCAGTTTACTCCTGTAGGCAATAGGTTACATTAACTAAATCACGACTGAATAGCTATCAACCAATAAAAAAGTCCATTAAGAATTGATTAAAATAAATGGTATATTATAATAAATCCCACTCAAAAGATAATAGATAGATAATATACTTTTTATCAATATGGGAATTTTAGTCAGTTGTTACGCCAAGACTTCATAAGTTCGACATCGGAAGATTTTATACCGAGAAAGAACCGCAAGAAATTCGGCAAGGACTAAAATTTTCTCATGTGTTACATTAATTTAATCAAATGATTAAACCATACAAACAGCTTACAATAATATCAGCAACAATAACAGTAGCATTTAGTGACATTCAGAAGTGCTTTGCATTAGTAGCACCATAGATAGTAGATAAAAATCGTTATGCACAAAATAGAATAGATTATTATTTATGACTTTTAGAAATCAATTCGAAACGTAGTGAAAACATAGTTTCTCTTCTTGCAATATATTTAACGTTAAACTATCATTAAATGCTTAAACATTAGAACAAATATATTAAATATATTATTTTTAATAGAAATATACTAGATAAAAATCGACTCGGCTCCCAACTTATAACCTAGTCGCTTTTTTCCAATATTTTTTTAAAATTATCATATAAGATTGCAATTGCAATCAATTATATGCAAAATAAAATAAAAATTATAAATATTTTAACTAGATTTTCCATCGCTCCCGCCTTATCTAGCAAAATTAGCAATCATACTGTTTTTATTAACAAGCTTGCCTCACAGCCTGCCTACGCATTTTAATTAAGATTTATGATGTAAATTAAATACCATCTGATGGATTTGTTAATGCTAGACTTTATTTTTAGCTTGGACCTGTCGCATGTTTTGGAAAAAAATGCGATAATTTCATTTAATTGGGGATTAAAGTTTTTTCAGAGTAAATTTTTTTTTTATTAGTTAGGAAAATAAATGAGGGGATTGTGTTATAGATGAGGGGAATTCGGGCAGACTAGCAAAGGTGAGATACCTGTGTGAAGGAAGTCCCAGATGCCATCGGGAAAAGACCAGAAAGAATGGCATCCAAGCGAGGAGGCACGGCTGGATGTAGGAGGTAGGTTGGAAGTAGATGGACGATTTATCGTGTCAAGAAAATGGAAATAACAAAAAAAAATCCTCGCAAATGGCAAGGCTGTTTGAGTTAACCTTTGCCTATTTAATTCTAAATCAATTTAAAAAAGAATTATTTGCCTCTATGGTGCCCTTTGGCGCCAATTGATGCATATGTTTTTGACAGAGACGACATAAAGTATTAATAAAAAAGCATATAAATAACAACCTATTATCAAATTATTCCCAATACGAGACATTTAGATTTTTTCGATTGAAGTGACAAAAAAAGTTATGATTCTACATAAATAATTAAATAGTACTTCGTATTTTATTGGTAATACATTTTTTTAAATGTTGGTACTATCGACAAAAGGATAAAATATATTTAAAAAAAAACAAATTTTTTACGTAGTCTCGAATATTTTGAAGGTTATTGAATAAAATTAGAGTTTGGACATCTCATTTGTATAATACTAGCTTATTGATAGAAAATCTCCGATTTTTTAATTTAGGTTTTCCTTTAAAAAAAACGCTTCGGTTTATGGTTCTTAAATATTGTGTTAAACTATAATCTAAATGTAATATAAAATAAAGACCTTTATTACTTTAATTTATTTTGAGTTCGTTAAATGTAGACCTTTTATGGTTAACAAAAAAAAATGTGTGTTTCAGCTCCGACGCACGACTAAAGTTTACTCCTTAAAAACGATTGTCTTTGAACAGAACAGAAAAACGTAACGCTGTCATTCAATCACTAAATTTTTACTCTTCATAGTTTTTGATACCGGGCGCCTTATATTAAAATCAATTCTTACGGAATAATCTCCAAAAAAGTTACTTCCGTATTTCTTCTATATTATTCTTATTTCTATAACATGCCTATTCTTTTAATCCATCCATCCCCTTAGTTCATAAGGAACAGCGATTATTACGCTCGTAACCCTTGTTCGTCTGCATTATAAATAAAGTGTAACGGTCGACGGCTCACCGACTTGGATTGGCGCCATTTTGCATAATTGACACCATTACCACAGATTAAAGAAAGCTTGTTTGTCAACTGGAGTAAAGAGGTTTTTCTAAAAGTATTTATACATAAACAGTGGGAATAATTTGTTCTAAACTATGTAATGTAATAAAATATATAAGATATATTGTTTCAATGTTTCATTGGTCTATTGTCAAACCGCAAAAAACATCGGTTCTCATCGGAAACTCAATAATAAAAGTCAGTTTACGGATGATACTTTTACGTGATAGAGTCATAAAAATCATTTAAAAAATTGCATACTTTTATGAATTGAATTGAATTATATTATATATTTTGTATAATATAAAGAAGGAGTTAATTGAAAAATATTATTTATTTTTTCGAGAAATTAATATTAAATTGTTGTAATAAACAATGTAAACCACATTAACGTTTCACTTCATGAAGTGGAAGAGAGTTAGATGCGCCACGAGTCGAACGCTTAGGCCGATCGTGCCTCTCTATCGCTTGTTCCACGCTCTCGCTCGCACGCTCGGCTCAGGCGGAACGTTACACTTTTTCGTGCTTGCAGCCGGTGTTCATCGATTTATAAGACGTTATCACGTCAAAAAAACAAATAGGATTCCTATCTCTAGTTATAATTCTCAATCAATTATTTTTATATTGAATTTAAAATGTTTATTATGATATAAGAATGTTTTCTTCAAAATAAATCGTCGTTTAAATGAGATATCTTGAAGTAGCCTATTCACTTTAACGGCTAACTTCATAGTGTCGCTTTTTTGTTGCAAGCCGCGTGCGCAACTTCCGTTAGATGAAAAATTTCTTCCTCAATGCGTCAAAAGAAGTATAACTTTAAAAACATATCACTACTGATTTTACATTGTTTAGTATTGGACACAAATCACTATTAATGAAAGATATTTTATACAAACGTGACTGTCATCTGTTGACATTTAAATTTAGCTTACGTCGTGTCTATGAGCTAACTGACACGGATTATTCTAAACGTTCTAAATTATTCTAAACGACATCATGGATTAGATAAACAGAATAAATATCAATTAAAAATAATTTTAAGTTGTAGTTACGGGACTAAGTAAACTTTTTTGGAGCGGAGCAAAGAAAGGGAGCGAAGCTCCCATGGATCAGCTTCAATGGCGCAATGTCTGTTACTCCATAACTTCCCGAGTTCTTAACCGATTTTAATATTTTTTATGTGGAATCTAATCAACAGGTTTAGGGCCAGATGGTGACGGAGAACGAATTCGTAAATTTGCAAAAAAGCCCATCGAAACAAAATTATTTTTTTAGGTATTACGCTCCGCTCCAATATATGGTGCTAGCGTAGCTTTATGCTTAGCGACAGCATCGCCTAGTTTAGAGATACAAAAAATGCTAAACCAAAAATTAAAAAAAAAATAAGTTCTGCAGAAATCATAGTAGTTAAATATTAATCAAACTTTTGAACGCCAAGTAAAGAACGAATATTAAATAATAATAGATTTTCTCTTGGTTTAATATTATTGTATTAAAATATAGTTTTTTATATCAATAAACTCGCCATCGAAACCAGAAAACCGTTAACTAAACAGAACACCGAAAGATGCGTGGTTCATTTTAGTGGATAGTAATCGTCGAAGGTTTATGGTGGGTATTGTTTCCATGGTATTAGAATAGGCTTTGATTTGATTATTTAATTCAAAATATATTTTAAGAATTTATGTATTATTATTTAATTCAACTAATTTTAGCTATATACTTATATTGGTACTGTTCAGATACTGATGTGACTTTCTCAGATATTGACGTGGCAATTATTCCAAGCTGATAACTGAGCTAAATTTTATCTTTTTAGAAGATATGTAAAAAGGATTCCTAAAAATATTCCACTACAGTAGTAGACATTCAAGGCAGTTATAAAAGAAAACCAATAAAATTTAGGAGGATTGAAGTTTAGGCTGTAAAGCGTATATTTGTACTTTTGCTTTTTCGTTTTAAAATAAATCAAGAAAGATGAAACCAAAAAAATGTTAGGTTTCATTACGATAATAAAATATAACATATTTCCTATACAGATGCACCTTTATCTTCTTTAATACTAGGTCCTTATTTAGTAACTTGGAAATTTTGAGAAAATAGTTTTTTAATTTTCTGAGTTTTGAAAATATTTTTTAGTTTTGGCGTTCCCGAACATGACTTTTTCTCGCCGAGATTTATCGCTGATATTGTAACGAATCAAAGCACGTATCTGATTGTCATTTATCGTTTGTTAATTTAAAGAGGATCTCTTTCTTTTCGAATAATGTTTTTATTTAAAAATTATTTTGACATAAAATCAAAAGACATAAATTGGTATACATTGCTGGTTGGGTTAGTTTAGATATTTTTTATCCATTGCTAATCAGCAAGTTTTGTTTTTGCTTTGAATGAGTTCACTGTTGATCCTAATCAAGCCCGGGAGCAAAACAGAATTCATAACGGAACGAGCTAACCCGGAAGGTGCCTATTCACCATAACCCTGAAAAGTTTAAAACTATGCCTTTTTATATACTTCCAAAAAAAATCATACTAAAATAAGGGGACAACTCTCATGATATGTATTTCCCCAGAGAATAGCCGCGACAATATTTCAGCCGTCTGTGTTGAGTCGTTCACAAGATCAGAGATAAAAGTTGAACCAAAAAAATCGGTATGATTAACAGTCATGTCCGGGAACGCTTAACCTCACAGTGATCAATCCGACTTTGTTTCAGAAGGAGGATGGAAATCGTTCGGCCGATATGTGCCCTCTTCGTCATACTACTAACGCTGTGCTTCACTCACATCACGCAGTAAGTATCCAAACGGTGACCTGAGTTCTGAATCTAAGTTATTAAATGTCCAAACTTTTGAGGTAATATTTGTAAGATGAACCTAAACTCCAAAGATATAATGTTCAATTTATAATATTAACTCAAACGCGATGGTAACTTTTGCATAATTGAAAACATACCAGCTCCTTATTGGAAGTTTTTTTGCTAACGCTACTTTCGACTTTGAGTTAAATTTTATATCCTAGACCTTAATACTACGACAATAAGTACAGAATTAAAAAAAAATACACAAGCCTTGAAAGCGAATTCGCTGTCTAAAGTAAATGGATTAATTTATTAATATTTATATTAATAATAGACGAATTCCGTAGTACAGTAAATTATTTAACTACATAGCGCAGTAGTTAACGCGTTAAAAGAAATCAATTTGAAACTCAGTACGTTAGCTTCTAATCGTATTTCAGGATGTAGTCTAACTTCAAATGAAAGTTACGTCTACATAATGTGTTACAGGTACAGGTGCTACGAGAAACCGTAGCGATTTTTGTACCTGAACAGTACAAACAGTATAAATTTGCTAGGATTCTCGTAGTCGACTGCTACGATAATTCTTCACGCGATTGTATATTATATATTATTCGGTTTATATAATTATATTTAAAAGGCGAAATCCATGTTTTCAATTTGTGACTTATTTCCATACCAAAAATTTTCCTTTGTTCAGCTTTTTAGAGATCAAATTTCTTTCAATCCTTTTTACGGTTCCTTACCCAAAGGTAAGGTAAAAACGGGACCCTATAACTAAGACTTCGTTGTCTGTCCGTCCGTCTGTCTGTCACCAGGCTGTATCTCAAGACCCGCGATAGCTATACAGTTGAATTCTTCACAAATTATATACTTCTGTTGTCGCTATAACAACAAATACTAAAAATAAAATAAAATAAATATTTAATGGGGCTCCCATACAACAAACGCGATTTTTTTTTCCTTTTTTGCACGATACTAATAGTGACAACGAGTAGACACTTGAAATATTCACAAAATACACAGTGTATTTTTACTTTGATAATAAATAATAAAATAAAAATAAAATAAATATTTAAGGGCGCTCACACACTACAAACATGTTTTTTTTTTTACTTAACTCAAAGTGTGTACGGAACCCTTCGTGCACGAGTCCGACTCGCACTTGGCCTGTTTTTATATATGGCCTATATCACAAAAGAAATTTCTCTGCCAAATTTCAGCTTTCTAGTTTCAAGGGTTTGAGCTGGGCGTTGCTAAGTCGAGACAATTCTTTTTATACCTATTTATACATTTTTAAATTCATGGTACTTTTTGAATGAAATTTTCGTTTTAAATTATTTAAATAGTAATGTACAGTTATAAAGACAGCCTTGAATGCTAAGTGATTTATTTGGATAAGTATAGACTCCAAGGTATGAATAACGTGGTCTAGATTCTAGTGGAGTTCTTATTCAGTTTTTAAAAATGGTTAAAGTAAATATAGTGATATGTATTCTTAAAGTGTAGTATATAATTTTGTTCTAGCAACGCAATGTCAAGAATAGTGTTAATTTTTTAGTCCTTGCTTTTAATCATTTGTATTTTGTTATGGGTCTTTATTTTTTACTCAAACATATATATTATAAAATATACCGCGTTATTCATAAAAAAATCAAACGCTTAATAAATATTTTTTCAATAAAATAACATTTTTCTAATCCAAATTGATTTATAAATAATAACATTTAAAAACGTGCCCGATTAAAATATTACGAAGGCTCTATAACAACCATTACTTTAGTCATCCTGTTATCAGATATCACGTAAAATATCTGTCTCTAAATATCTAAGTGCAAATAAAATAATGTAATTATGGAATAATCTCTGCACTTTGTCACCTGCTTGCTTTAGTGATCTACACACAATTCTTTGGTTGGCTGAAAGAGATCTCTTTTAGTTATAAGTACACCTTTGCCGAGCCATAAGCTTTTTAATATAACGTTCTTAAAAATTAAATGCAACAAAAATGCCGAATAAACGGAACTCTCACTTTGTTTTCCGTCCATCCGTATGTCTGTCTGTCCAGACCCTTTTCTCAGGAACGCGAAGAGGTATCAAGCTGAAATTTATATCAAAAACTCAGGTCTACTGCCTTTGGAGCTGTGAAAAAATAAAACTTCTAAGCCAACGCAATCAAAAGATACAGCCGTTTATGCAGATTTTCACATTTTCTCAGATTTCAAATAAGATTACTACATGAAAAATGTATGACTTTGATTTAAAGTTTATTTACATATTTCAATGAAAATAGGTAGTACAAAGCTTTGTCTCATAGTAAAAGACAAAACGCAGTAGAAAACCTAGCGATTTGAAGTTAACAAGAACAGTTTACTTGTAAGCTTCGTCAATAATTCATCTAGTTAGGTCAAACCACTGACTTCCCATGAACCTTAGTAACCAGAGCTAATTTAAAATTGCTAAATTATTTATTTGGAAAACCATTGAATGATTAATAGCTCCATATAATGGTTCCGTACTACAAATGGAGACTCTATTTTTGAATCATTCATCTCAGTACAGTCGCTTTTTACATTTACGCTTTTCTCTTGTAGGAGTTTGTAAACAATAAGTGTCTCTTGTGTGCAATTTTGAGTTCTTAGAGTTATCCACATTTAAGGTTTCCGTACTTCAAAAGGAAAAAACGGAAGACTTATATGATCACTTTGTTGGCCGTTCGTCCGTCTGTCTGTCAAGACCCTGACTCGAGAACACGTGGACGTATCGAATTGAAATTTAAACCATATTACATATAGGTCTACAGTGCCTTGAAGCTGTGAAATAATCAAACTTCTAAGTTAAAGCAAAAGTAAAATGCGATCGTTTATCTTAACCTAGAACAATGAAATTTGGAATGAAGCATGATCTTATAGCACAATTAAAGAAAAAAAAACCGAAATCTTAAATTTCTAATAATATCACATTTTTTTATGTAAACGCAAACTCACTTATGTATGGGAATTCATACATAAGTGAATTTAATTATAAAGTTAAGCTTGTTTTTGGGTTAAAATCAGAGAACTTGGTAGATCTAAAACTTTTTCATCATCGGGAACACTTTTCGCACGAGTTCCACTCGCGATTGTCTGATTGTGTTTAAATATTGGAGTTGTTGTCGAACAAACTGCTGCACTGGACACGATTAAGCGCAAAGCTGAGAGGCTTATTAGTGACAGCAAATTGGCGAAGAGCAACCTTCACACCTTAGCTCACCACCGCAAAGTGGCCTGTCTGTCGGTCTTCTACAGATTGTATTTTGGAGAGTGTGTTCAGGAGCTGCATATGCTCACCCTTCTTCCATTGGACATCCAGACACACTGCGGGCTACCACCCTTTCTTGGTTGCTATTCCTACCTGTCGCACCAAGTGCTTCTCAACTTCTTTTATAATGCGAACAGCAAAGGCGTGGAATCCCCTCCCTGCGTCTGTATTTCCGACCCGACCGTTTTTAAAGCCAGGGTGAATAGGTACCTTCTGGATTAGCTTGTTCCATAGTGGATCCTGTCTTGACCCCCGGGGTTGATTGGGATCAAGAGCAAACCCATTAAAAATCCCTTGTCTACGACGTACATTTCTGTCAGGGTTGACTCAAAGCCTGCTCCACAAGTGGCTTTAATGCAATTCTTCACATTCTATTAAGTAAACGCAGACCAAATTCGCTAAACACTATGCTATCGAACTCCTTAGACCATAGATAAATCAATGATAAACGACCCAAATACCTGTGCTAAAAGGAGGTTGTATTTGGCCTATATAATATAATCTATGCGGACGTGTTTAGCCGTCAAGGAGTGACCCGTCAACAAAGAATTTACGCTACATCCTTCATCTATGAGCGGAGAAAGGGAAATAGGCTGTTTGTGTGTTGTGTCAATACGTCGTTTGACAACAGAGGATATAAACGGGAAGGCAAATAATGTTGCCTTTATAGGTCACAAAAGGCTAGCTCCGAAGCGGACGGAAATTGACGTCAGCTATTTATTTCGCGAATGACATACAATCTTTTATGTCGCAGATCCTTTATTGTAACGTCATACATCTCCTGTCCCTTACTTTTAGGTTATGTTTAGGCTTTCTGTAACTTATTTAATAGCCTGAAAATATCTGGAAATATATCACGCCTTTTTCCCGCTGGGTAGGCAAAGATCACAGATCCATTTATCATATTTTTTCCATCGGACATCCAGACACACTGTAGGCTACCAGCCTTTCTTGGTTGCTATTCCTACCTGTCGCACCAAGTGCTTTTCAACATCCTTCGTTATGCGCACAGCAATGGAGTGGAACTCCCTCCTGTCCCTCCCTGCGTCTGTGTTTCCAAGAACTTATAACCCGTCCATTTTCAAAGCCAGGGTGAATAGGCACCTTTTGGGCTAGCTTGTTCCATCGTGGATTTTGTCTTGGCCCCCGGGTTTGATTGGGATCGAGAGCAAACCCATCTTTAAAAGAAATGATGTAATCCACATTTCCGAAAGGTAAATGAAAGGGTTACACACAACATTAATTGATACCGATGTAGCTATGTTAGATAATAAATTAGTTTATAATCATATATCAAGAGGCAACATCAGTTTGTCTATATAGTATTGAAAACGAGATAAATAAATAATATTTTTTTTTTTTTTACATTTACACTAATAAGCCTAGCCCAAAGTAAGCACTGTAAGGCTTGTGTTATGGATACTAGCGTAACAGATAGACATACATATATCATACATAAAAAAGTAATATTCTTAGAAGTTTATACAGACATCCATGACTCAGGTACAAATGCTCGTATTTATCATACAAACATCTGCCCCTTCCGGGATTCGAACCCAGGACCGTCGGTGCGAAAGGCAGGATCGCTACCGTTGCACCAAACGGTCGTCAAAATATGATATATGTCGATATCGACAAACTCCTCTTCAATCGTGCGCGAGATATCTCAAGAGATAGCACATGCTAGGCCCGCAGATTGTGACAAAGACCGAAATTTGAAATTCGCAAAAATAAAAAAGTGATTAACAAAAATCGGATTTCCCATTTAAACAAAAAGCGCGCGCTTTTTGAAAGTTTTCATTTTACGGAATTATAAAATTTTCTAAACTTTATTGATTTTTTTTTGTATTACTTTCCGCTCCAAATCTAGCGAAGCTTAATACTTAGCGACTGCATCGACTTTGTATTTAGTTATTTTATTTTCACTACTATTACTGTAAACAACTGAGTCTACTACCAGTTCTGAAATTTGTAGGCCCTTCTAAGAAGAATTGGCGAAACTCAGAGGGAACTGAGATCCATCTTAAGAAGGGGTCAAATTTGAAATTATTATTACAGCTTTATGTTCCTCTTAACAGTCCCTAGAAATATACATCTAATTGTAATTATTTTTAATCTTTTCTTTCTTATGTGACCCCACCATAGGTAAAAGCCACCTCCATTCTTTTCCACCTTTCCCTGTATGCATTCAACTTTTTCCTGCTGTGTTATGATGATGTTATCGGCCCATCTCTTCTTCTGTGTTCCCACGTTTCTTTTGCCATTTGGAAAGGAGTCAAATTGTCAGGATTTGTATTTCCTAGTACTTAAAACCCGTCCGTTTTCAATGTCAGAGTGAATAGGCAGCTTCTGGGTCATCGTGAACCCTTAGTATGAACTAATTTCCGATAAAAATTTGTTTTATTTAAATATTATTGGAACTATATTAACGTTAATTTACCAAGCGTATTTCGGAATATAGTATACGTTACAAATAGAATTTGTTTACGTTATATTCATATGTCTGTCATGTCAACCCACATTAATGACTTGAACGAACGAAAGTTTTGTGGGATATACATAAATTATGGGTAAATATTAATGTAAGTAGTATGTGTAAGTAATGATTCGTTTTACTTATGACATTATGAATAATAATATTAAAAGAAAAGCTGCAGCTTTTTTTACTTACTTACCAAAATCTGTCAAATGATAGTACTAAATTCAAAAATGTTTAAAAGATTTAACTTGGCTTGGAATATTTGGAAAAATTCGACGGGTTTAGGGTCTCAGTAGCTTAATTGGAAGGGTTCTATCCCGGAAACCGAGGAGATATAGATTCAAGTTTCACTGACACATGATAACTTTTTTTTTTTCCTGTAAGAATTTCTATAGATATAAAAAAGTATGATATGATAGGAATAATATCAATGACCGTTGACCACCAGAAGATTGTTCTCCCCTGAGTGTGAATGTCCAAGCTTCACACCCGTACATGAAAATGGAAACTTAACTTTTAAATAATTAAAAGTAAGAAATTATTTAACACACTATTGAAATTGTCTGTGATAATAGCGTAGGTTCTCATAAACCTTATCTTTTAAATAATTAACAGAAAGAAATTATTTAACACACTATTGTAATTGTCTGTGATAATAGCATAGGTTCTCATAAACCTTATCTTTTAAATAATTAACAGTAAGAAATAATTTAACACACTATTGAAATTGTCTGTGATAATAGCGTAGGTTCTCATAAACCTTATCTTTTAAATAATTAACAGTAAGAAATTATTTAACATACTACAGTTAAATAATTGTCTGTGATAATAGCAAACTTGGTTCTTATCATCAGAACCGCTGCCAAGATTTGTTGTTTAAATGTCGCCAATTTACAAGTTTATTTATAAATGAAATAATTTTGATATATTTCATCCAGTCTTACTAGACGCAGATTGTAAATGATGACTTCAAAACGTCTAATGTAACTAAATGAATTATGCCTTGGCCAGCAGTTGTTTCTACTGCGAATAAAACATTGAAAAATAACCAACGTTCTTGATAAAAATGGTTTTTATTTAATGATAGTGAGCGAAAAAGTATATTTGTATAATTAAAAATCATCATTTCTTATGAAAAGTGTTTATTATTGTTGTATGGTGAATGACAGTAAATTGTGTCATATCAGCTTTTTTAATATTTTTAAGCAACACTAACATTGTTTTAACAATAACATATTAAAGATATTAAATATAAGTTTTAAACCTGTTAATAAAACAATTATAAGTGTAGACTACATGTATTCGATTGATCATTATTACTTTAATCAATTAAATTATTGTGGAAATTTTTAGTGGTATTATAATTTTACTGTATATATAAAAAATATATATAATAAAAATGACAAATTCATCCTTAAATCATTAATAATAAACATTAAAAAAAAAACTTAAACATAAATTCAATTATTTTTCAAAGTCCATGTATTCTTTTACACTATAAAAACATTTCTCATTCATTAATCAATAATATATTCTCAATATATTATATTGAGAATTAAATTTAAAATTTTTGGTATTTTCTCGAATTTTTTGTATTTTATTATATAATTTAATGATTTTAGACAGAAGTAAACAATATTTTTAGTTAAAATGATTGTCAATAAACTATTTAAAACAAATCCTACATAATTTTCAAGAGTTCTACGAAACAACTTACATTTAATAAGGGGTTTTTCTTTTAACTAAACTTTTATACTGTTACAAAAGTAAAAAGCACTTATGATTTTAACACTCATACTTTATAACAATTGAGGTGTTTTTTTTAAACTATAACTGGCTGAAATTACTTACTTTTAAATATATGATTTCTTTTTATAGAAAAATATTAGAAAAAAGTGTTTGTGTAGAACGATAGTCTTTGAGTAGGCACAGAAAATAATAAACAAAATTTCAAAATAAAAGTGAAAGGTGCAATAGGTTGCGCACAAAAATCGTAACGCAGTCATTCGATCGCAAAATTTTACTCTTCATATTTTTTTTTTATACCGGGCGTCTTATAAGAAAATCTATTCTTAAGGAGTTAACTTATGTAAAACAATCGACATGTCATTCTCAGACGGGTACGGTCTGAAAATAATTTGTAAGCCGAATGGATAAATTAATTTTCTCTGTTTTTCTGCGTGTTTTACATTAGTTTTGTCGCAAAAGAGCGCGCTATAGGTGACACTCTAATAAGGTTTATAACACGTAACTACTTACGTAAGTAACTTAAGCAAAACAGGCAAAAAAAATTGTAATCGACGCAGAGGCGGATTATCCCTAAGGCAAAGTAGGCATGTGCCTAGGACGCGTGGTTAGAAAGGGGGCGCGCGCCAAATTAAAAAAAAAGGTGTCGAAAAGTATCTATGCACCTACTCACAATATAAATTCGCACACACAAACACATGCACATTGACATAAACTCATATCTATGCTATCTAGTAAGCTTTATTTTCTTAAGAGGTGCTAGTTGTAATTTTAGTCTATGATCGCTAGAGGGGCGCCTATGAGGTGCTTGCCTAGGGCAATCTCGACCTTTGATCCGCCTCTGAATCGATGTCTACACGTCTACTAGGCGGTTACGAAATATTTGAGAGAATTTATAACCGGTAAAACAATTTATTTATAATGATACTATTACAAATGTAGTAAAGATTAATTTCCCTTCCTCTTTTCACAGATGTATGAATGTTGGCAAAATAAACTTCCGGGAGAAGGAGAAGCAAATCCTGGACCAGATTTTGGGTCCGGGACGATACGACGCCCGGATTCGGCCATCCGGTATCAACGGCACTGGTGAGTGGTACCTTATGCTAACTCGAAAAATATCGATCGCTCCATCTCTTTCGCACTGACAATGAGCAGTATTATCTATAGTTTTCGGTGACGAAAATAGTTTTCATAAACTCCTACACGTAGTGTTGTGAGTTCACCGACCCGACACTTTCTAATGAACGAGTAAATATAATTGTCAATATTCGTGCAGCACCATCTAACGGACATCGGTTTAAACTTCCATTGATAACATTTAATTTTTATAACTCCGTTTCTTATTGTTTTATTTAAGAATTTATAATTTTTGAATTTTAGAATCTTTAAACTGAATCAATTGAAAAAAAAACCTTTGTCTTTATCAGAAAAGTAAACAAAAAATCGATAACAGTTGTTAATCTCATGTTAAGGTGACATTCTTTTATATGAGACAAGTGAATCTGCCTAAAGATATAAAAAATATCAACAAAAATATGTTACATCATTTACATATTTTTTATTATATTTTTATTAAAGACAGTGAGTTATTATATTTCAAATGTATTCAATAATACAAAAATAGTTATCACATTGGTATGGTGTCGGTTCTGTATACTTATAATAAAGGTATTATTAGAGAGGAAGGCAAAAAAACGCCGATAAATCAGCTTTTATCAGGCATTTTCTATATTTATAAATATTTCCGAGTTTGGTTCATACAGAAATTACCTATGGGAGTCGGTTCTTAAAGACGATCGCCAACTGGCATTGTTTGCCTTTTCACAGGTGACGTAAAAGTAAAGCACTATTTATTATTCTCTGTTCAACTCATAGTACAGTCCCAATGAAACGCCCACCAGTTGTTAATGCAGTGCAAAAACTGCTGTTAAAACGGGACAGTATTATATGTGGTGTATATTTTCCTCTCGGACACCTGTTTTATCCTGTTGAAAATTACTAATAGTGGAGCGTTAAGAATTTGAATGGAGAAGTAAAATTCAATTTACGCGATTGGAATTTCTCAAGGCTCTTATTAAATTTTTCCAAAATTGTGGTGTTATTAAATCGGATTGAGCGAATTTTCAGACGTCTCAATATTATTACTACTGGTTTTTTAATAAATATATCCCTCTTCTCAAGAAGTCTTGAAGTTATTATTAAAAGAACTGCGTCTAATTAAGGTAATCACAATGTCAGTTTTTGAAAAGTGTATTGAATTATTATGATTTTTAACGTCCAACTCATCACACATTGAACGTACTTAACTACAATTACTACAATTTCTTAAACCAATTTTCAACCAACAAAGGTATTCACCCACAAATACGGTATACTTAACAAGGAAACTGCGCTATGTTACATAATTATAAAGGTACCTACTAACATTTCTCCAGACCATTTAGGCCTGATTTCACCATAAAAAATAAACGCGATCAATTCGAGCTAAACTCAGTTTACGCACTAAACTGAGTTCCGAACATGTTTTTGGTTTTCACCGATATATTGAACGTAGTTTTAGTTAAACCTCGTTCAAATTTTGAAAGGCCGTTTAAGGTTAAACGGGTTCAAGAGCTGTCACTGTCATTACAGGTGTTTGCTAACACAGAATTAAATGTTTTTGATATTTTCGCTGTATGACAATAAAAAGAGTGTTAATACGAAAGTTTATATGATGAATATTCTGTTATTCGTCGTCCAAGATTGCCTATTTTAGACCAATCCCAGTAAGCGAAAACGCGATCAAAATGTAGCTGGTGAAATCGGAGATCAAAATCGTCACTTGAACTTGGTTATTCAGATTTTTGTTTTATAAAAACATGGTGAAATAGGCCCCTAGTTTTCTGAACTAAATAATAGATTATTAACCAAGGGGATAAAGCAGTGTCTTCTGTCGCGGGTGACGATTTAAATCGCGAGCGTAACGAAGGACTCTAGGTTCACTCCCGAGCGTAGCGAGGGTGTTAAAAACTTAAATCACGAGCGAAGCGAGGGATTTAAGACGAGTCCTGAGTGTAGCGAGGGATTTAAGTTCACCCAAGACTAAGACAGCTTTATCACCTAGGTAAATACTCTACTTTTCGTACCATTTGCGAAAAAATTAACACAATAATAATATGAGATAAGCATTTATTAAAAATAATGACAATTAAAAGTAAAAGTTACCATTCGAAACATTGGTCCAATTATTCTTCATAAGTTTTTAAATAATTTTCCTTGGATTTTGTTGGAAGCAAATTATTTATAATTGCGGCAGCATTTGCACTGATGGAATCCGACAATTCACTGTCACTGTCGCTTTGATTTAACATCGTAACGTATTTTTAGAACATTAACTTTTTTATAAAAATAAATTTAAATAAACTTAACGTTTATGTATTTGAAGAAAACAAAAACGCGGCAAATTCCTAGACTAATATTTTATTGTCGGAAAAGCAAAGGCATCAAGCTCATACGGCCTCGTCGGTTTTCGTAATTTTATTGAATAATCATAACTGCATAATAAATGCGTATTCCTTTTCAAAAAGATGTGTACTGCTTTATATACAAACTCAATGGTGTAAACACAGATGTAGTTCAGTATAAATTTCGGTAAGTATTCCAAATTTAAATCACATTCTCCCCCTAGAGGATGAATGAAATTCAGTACAATTTTTTTCCCTGTTTTTAACAGATTAAAAATGACTATTGTTATGTTCGCTTTTTGTGGCATAGAATGTCACTTTTTTGAGGAAGTGGTACGAAAAGATTATTTATTTAATTTGTTTTATGCGAATCATCAGCAAACAATATTGTAATATTACGAGCTATATAACTTAAAAAGCTAATAAAAGATTCACACAGGTAAAATCGCTCTAGCTATTTCTAAAGTGAGCTAAATTAATATAATTTTAATGAATATATAAACAATGGTACAAAAAAAAGAAAAGCGGAATCATTCATAATTGAAGTAGCGCCTTCTAATAAGTGCCCTCTCCGCACGGATATATAGTATCCCATTATTATCCCATTAACCCTCATGGGAAACTGGGTAGGTATATAACAAGTGGTTCCAGTCCACGTCGGATTAATTTATGTAATTTTTTTATTGGCACATAATTGGGATGATGACTGAATTTTAATTTTCACGTCTCGTCATAATATATTAAAATACCGTAGAAAAAGATACAATCCTGTGAAATCAGAATTAAAATCGGCTTAGAAATACATTAGATACAAGCATTTTAAGTTGTTCATTTGGAAGCGATTAGACAGAGAGATCCGACATCAACAGTGACGTCACTGTTTAGTACGGCCATATAAACTCCATGTAAATTTCCGTTTTGCTAGACAGAGATGGAGCAAAATATTCAAATCCTTATATCTTGCTTATTTTTTAAGTTATTCGAAAACCGATTTTTTCTGTCTGTTTATTGTAGAAATGAGTTTCTATTAAAGCAAAAAAAAAAATTTTTGTCATCTAGCCTATTATAGAAAAGTCTTAATAAACATTGTTCTAGTTTGGTAACTGCCTGTTTAAATATTACTCAATCCAAAATTCCAAAAACAAAATAAGAGTACTTGTATTTTGATTTTTTGTATCTTTTTAGTACATTTTTAAATTACATGGCCTTTTTATGATATGGTAATTTATATATGCTTTAATGGGAAAGTGATATAGATTTATATTAATAATCATTAATATATCATTAAACATGTATTTAATCACAAATAAACAATAACGGAAACGCGAGTTGACGGCTTTTACGCCGTTTTACGTAAAAGAGTCGCATCCCTGATAAGCCGGTTGCGGGGCGGCACCAACAGCATTCTGAACGTAGTGGCCTTGAAAGAGGACAGCCCCATGTTCCGTCATTGGGTTGTGGTTCATCTAACATCATACACCCGAAACATACGCTTTTGAATAAGTATTGACAATTATATAGATTTCAATTAGTAGGATATTATATACAATGTGTCCCGTCACCAACGTCGGAGCCTTTAATGCTGTGAAATATGGCATTTTTTATCGACAAATTGCCCCTCAAATTTTGTTTTTCTCTTACGGCCGTCATTTTGTTTTCTTGGTAAACAAGACCTGGGCTCTCATACAAATTCGACCACCACTACTCATGTAAATGTCCTACCAACATTAAAAAGGTGTCATTTGATAGCTAAACATGTAGACAACAGTTACACAGCCATCATGTTTCAATTGTCATGGAATAAAAAATAGAAAAAAAAAAATTAAATAAAAACAAATAGATTCTTTTTTGTGTATTTTTTAATTATTGGCTTTTTGAGAAAAACCAAATTTGAGGGGCAATTTATCGATAAAAAAATGCCATATTTCACACCATTAAAGACTCCGACACTGGTGACGGGACACATTGTATAGTTTTAATGATTTTGATTGTTTTGAATTGACTTATGATTGACATTGATTTATGATTTTAATTGGTTTTTAATGAATTCAATTGTAGTAACATAGAATTTGATTAATATTACTAACACAATATGGGTTATTCCGGAAACAAATGAATTTTAATTTTAATTTATATAAATTATGGAAGTGATAAATTATGTTATATTCTTAATCAGAAATCGCGTTTGTTTTGCTCAATAAAAATACTTAAAGCTCTTATATTTTTCAAGCTGTAATCAGATACTTTTACTAGTTAAATACAACTTCACGAGAACAGTTAAAGGTTAAAATATACAATGAAAAAAATGAGCGGAAATCTAGTAAGTGACTGTCTAAATCTGTACAGAACCCTTGGTGCACGAATCAGATTCACTCTTCGCCAGTTTTAAGCTTGTACATAAATACAAAATGGTATTAAAATCACATTATCTTTTTTACCTGCATAATGTTTGGAATAATAACACCTTAATTCCTTTGCTTTGCAACAGAAAAATAAAAAAGAAAACAGTTTATTTAAACGTATTTAGCTAATGGCAAAAAAGGGTCACTGCATGTGAGTTATGGCGGCCATTTATAAAAAAGAATGAAAGAGTTTTTTTGAGTAAAAGGAGGCGTTTAGGTCGGCATTTCATTACACGCTTTCATTTTAGGTGTAACGACTTCAATAAAAAATGAACAGAAGCAAATAGTTTGCGTTTACACAAGAAAAAGTAAATATAGTCAATTGTTCCCTTTAAGGTCTGTTTACTTGGTACGGGATTAAATCAATTTGAGTAAATGTACTCTCTGTTTCTGTTAATATCGTCCCTGAAACTGATTTAAACCCGTTTATAGATAAAACTGTTATAAGAAATGTGTTTTAACCAAACCGAGTAGCAACTTAAAAAAAAGAAAGATACATATAAAATAGGAAAAAAAATACAAATATGATTTGTCTGAGGCCAAAATAGTAATAGAATAGTAATAAAATGTAATAGAATAATAGAAGAAACTTAAGTTATTAATTAATTAAATAAATAATAAGTGGAAAATCATATGGCTAGTGAAAAACGTATAGTAAGCTATCATTATGTAATATATAATGCCGTTTGTTCCCAACAAATAAATAAAATAGTAGGTATATAATAAAAATAATATTTCTTACATTCACACCAATTAGCCTAGTCTAAAGTTAGTACTGTTAGGCTTCTGTCATGGATACTAGAGTAACGGGTAGACATACATATATGATACATAAATATCATATTCATAGAAATATATATAAATACCAACGACCCAGGTACAAATACTCGTATTCATAACACAAACATTTGTCCCTTCCGGGACTCGAACCCAAGACCGCTGGTGTGAAAGGCAGGATCGTTACTGTCGCACCAACTAAAATATTCGGCATTATATAAACGGTTATATCAAAGCTTGCCGATAAAGCTACTTGCATGTTAAAATATTTTGAATGTATTGTGAAGGAGAGTCTCATCATCTTAGACAAGATGGCTTATAATAAAAAAAAAAAGATTTTTACTATAAAATCAGTAACTTTAAAATGTCATGGCCTGAATCTGCCTAATCTGTGTTTCCCGCCAAATACAATTTAGGGGTCCTCAAGTCACGAATGAATAGGCATCTTATAAGCAAGCACGTCACATTCTAAATCGCGAGATAGTGGTCAAGCTCCTTTTTACTATAAAAAAAGAAAAAGTCATCCCCGTCAAAATTGGTTTAAATTTAATACTTTTCAATATGGTATGTGATCTTTCGACCTGAGGCCTTAGTGCGAATTCACGCATCTATACTCGAAACAGTAACGTACTCGATAGCAAGTATCGAATGTGTGAACTCTCACTAAGGTCTCTGTTTGATTTGGTTTTGCGATAAAATGAAACGAGTCTGTATCAGCAATGTAAATTAATGCTGTTATTTTAGATTAAACCGAAACGATCAGCAGCGTTGATGCATAAAATCTGAGTGACATATTGATTAAACCTCTATTACAATATAGTAAGAACTATTTTAGCAATGCAAATTTCTATAATGTTAGTGTGTGGTTTAAGTCTTTAACACAATATTCACTGTTTTCCTTTGAAAATACCACTTTGATTTTCTTACAAACATTTTTTAAATTTTTCTCTAAATATAATGATTATTTGCTATAAAAAAAATATTTTTTGTCATTATCTCGTTACATTATTACTAAAGGTGAATAAAGAAAAAATATGTGGATTAAAAAAGTTAAAATGGCCAGTTTAATATTGCATTACAGGAGTTGAACGCAAAAAAGTGTGATGTAAAAGTTGAGGATTTTAAAAGTCCACATTACTCATTTAAATAAGACAAATTAGTTACAGTTTATTTACGCATAATTTAATATTAATCATGTCGTTTCGACTCCTTTACGCCTTTTTATTAAGATTTTAGTCTCAAAAAGTTTTTTATGACTTTATTGTAAATATCTTGTTTTAAATAAAAGTTTTCACTGGATTCACGACGTGTTTATTTTTGTTTTTTTTTTTTCATATTTAATCCTGACGTATGGACTCCTTTACAGGAGTCGTGATCACTGGATGAATGAGACTTCCTAAGTTCTTCATTTATACACATAAAATTCTTTGTTTTATATTGCATTTCATTTAGTTTTTTATTTAATAACTAAATAAAATTATTTAGAATAGTTACCTTAGTCATCCTATGAATATGTATCATGGATATAAAAGGAGTGAAAACGTTAAGTTAAAATAAAAAGGATAAACGCGCTTTTCCTTGTTTTTTAGGTACATTTTAAAAATCTGTTACAATAGAGGCGATTCTATTATTGCTTTAACAAAAAGTCGAGAGTTGCGTTGAAAGTTTCTTCATACCATCTCGTACCCGACAAAAACGTTTGCGTGATAATAAATCATTGATCCTATACTTTTTTAGCTCGTTTACTCGATTAAAAGAAAATCTTTGGTCAATGGAAACTTTGAGGTTCAACATTACCAACAAGAAAATCTTAATATATATAAATTGCGTGTCACGTTCTTTGTCCGCGATGGACTCCTAAACTACTAAACCGATTTTAATCAAATTTGTACACCGTGTACAGTCTGATCCAACTTGAAAGATAGGATAGATATCATTTTAATTTATAACACAGCAACGCGTGGCCGGGTCAGCTAGGAATATATAAAAAAATACCTATCAGAGTGTTTGACCGCGATGAACTCCAAAAATACTCAACCAATTTCGATTAACTTTTGTCATTTTGTTGGATTTATCGTGACTTCGGAAATAGGATACGTTGCATTTTAATTTAAAAAAAAATGTAAATTACATAATTGAGCCACGGCGACGCATCAGGTCTATTGGTATTTACAAATATCCAAGTCGATAATTTAATGTTATCGATTCAATTGTTCATTCCTCCACATCACTAAATCGATGTTAGCCTACCATCACTAGTGTGTTCCACTGTTTCATTCAATTACAGTCCGTTATAACGAATTAATATTTTATTGCTGCTGCCTATATTCCTACAGGTTTAAATTAAGTTCTGTACTGGTGTCCGTTAAAGTGGAATAGCACCCTTCGCACTTAAAGGTATCATAAAACGTGAAAGATACTGGAGGTTAGCATGCAAGCATACATCTCACAAGATCACAAATGGCTCCATAGCCATTTTTTGAAGGAATTCTATTCAGCAGAGATGATAAGTTTATAAATTATATGGGTGAATTAAACGTAGGATTAAGCACTAATTTATATATTTTTGAAGTGAAAACTTCTTTACCATCGTATTGATTTGAAAGTCGATGAAACGAAAAAGCGACAGTACAAAGAGACCGACACATAAATTCATAAGATTTAACGTAGGAGAAAATGAGAGACGAAGCATTATGTACGTGTGTCAATACGTGTTTGTGTGCACATGCGTGCAGAGCTTGAGAGAAGGCATCACAACAACCGTGGTATGTTGTATACGTACAGTACTATTCTAAAAGGTTTCACTGGTTTCACTTATACCACGTGTGAATTGCACACATGCTTTTTTTATTTGCATTTGTTTGAGGTGTGCAGAGGATGGTCAAATAATATTACTATTCAACTAATTCAGTAACACAATTATATAAAAACAGCATGCAAAATATTAGTAATAACGTCACAAAATTTTAAATTTTATTATATTATCATTTAGAAACCATAAAAAATTCAATCAAAATAATGTCAAAAATCATACACAAAATAATAATCAACAAGCAGTATTAATAAATACCATAAAATATTGCATAAAATAATAAATAAAATAAATTCTATGAATATATCCATATCAAAATATATGCATAGGTTTTTATAAGCTCGTGGCATTTGCAATATAAAGTAAAGAAAAAAAACTGGTTGGTTGCCTGTAAAGTCGGTATACGGGCGAAAGTTTTACGTGACAACGACTTTGAGTGGTAAAATAATTTTAATGTGAATATTCATTCGTATAGTAGGAAGAAGGATGAAATAATAGTAACAATTTAAAACATTTATTTATACAAAGAATTATATTTAAAACATTAATTTATAGGCACGCGTCCCTTCCACTTTTTATGTCTGTCTCTCTCGCTCTTTGGCGGGCTAACCATGCCCGAGTGGAAGGGACGCGTGCCTCTCACTCGCTCTCATTGTAAGCGCATAACGTGAGCGGAGCGTAACGCAGTTTCTTGAAGTGTCACCCGGCAAACCAATTTATAAGACGTTGTCACGTCAAAACATCATTAATAATACATTTTCATATCTATTACTTAAAATCTTTTTTTAATCAATTCTATATTGACTATGAAAGGCCATGCATCCATAGATTTTGTAAGGTGATACTGTACTATGACGTCATAATTCCATAAAGTCTACAGATGGATATTCACCAAGTTTTCTGTTATTCTGCACATATTAACCAATTAATAAGGTTTTCGTTTACAGCATAATGGGGTTTTTTATGGGAATAAATTTTTATTCGGTCGATAAGATTGAAATTTTATGTATCGTCATTTTTTCGGCACAAAATCACACTTCTCTATGTCTACTAGAATTTATTTAATGATGCACTACCATCTTCCCCTTCAAACCCACTAAGAGGCTCAGTAACACATTTATTAGCGTTTTTAGCCAAAAATAACAAAAAAAATACCCCTTTCCCTAATCTGTACTAATTTTTGTCAGTTTGTTTGTTTGTGCAGGGTCATCTTTAAAATCACTTAACTAATTTGAAAAACTATTTCACAATTTCAAAGCCACTATACTTGAGATAAACATAGGCTATTTATCACATTTTTTATCAAGGGAAGCCAGGCAGTTTCGCATGTAATATCAAAAAGGCATATTCAACCATAGAATCCAACGTCTCTGTGACGTCACACTCTTGTCTATTTTTTTCATATATCATCTTCTACTTCCGATCGATCATTAACTGAGAAAGCGAGATGTTAGTAAAAGCAATTTGTTAAAGTGGCCACTCGACATCCAATAGGACGGAAATAGGCTCACTTAGGCATAAGATATTTTTGTTACCTTTTACATCTTATAAAAAAAGAACAAAAAAATAGTCTCCGGTCTGTGAAGTATGTAAATACATTTTGATCTAGTTTTTGGCGGGAGAAGTATGTTTAAATTTGTGTTGTGATGGGTATTAGTCCGTTATAACGATGGATTATTATTAGTTAGTGTTTATGGACATGGAAGAGTGTTGCCAAGTGAAACAAAACCCGTGAACAAAACAACGAAAGTTTTTTTCTCTTGCTCTCTCAAAGAGTTCAAAAGTACTACACAACTTACTGAAACCTAGGGAAAGCTATATTTCACAGATCATTCCTCATTCATTGATCATATATAAATCAAGGATCAGCTTTCATCATCACCCAATTTATAAAAGAAATTACTCAAGAATTGGCAGTATGGCTTAAACCTTCGCCTCTCCCGAAAACGCCGAATATACCTCTACTACTCATTTAATATGAAGTTTATCGAAAGGCAGATTGGATAAAAATTTTGACTTTATCTAATACAAAAGTAATACAAAAGATTATGTTCTTACTTAATTAACTACGCCACACTTTTATAAGCGATTAAAAATGTTAAACACAAGAAATGAAAGCGACAATGAGAATCTCTCATATTTTTTAATTTAGGAAAATACATCACATTTACTAAATTAAAAAAAAGATAAGAAGTTAAAGATCTAAATCTGATGTTTTTTACTTCGAAATTTAAAGATATCGAGTTAAAAATACTTGCACCCTGTTTTAGCTGTACATCGTGGGCACAAAACATAAAATCATTAGTGGCAACTAACAAGACAGCAATGTATTGATAAACATCATTTATCACTTCCGATAATTAATAGCTGTCTACCTCTAATGATGTCGCGACGTCGAAATACATTTACGAGGATACATTAAACGCCTTTATCTGTCGAATTTCCGTAGTAAAGTAAGTTAACAGTTAACAAATAGGATAGGATTTATATTTTTTGCATTTTTAATGCTATTTTAAATAATGGAAATATACTAGGAAAAATCGACTTAGCTCACAAATAAATTCTCAGGTGGGAATCGAACCCCCAACCGGACCGGACATCTAAAGGTTGCAGGTTCGATTCCCACCTGAAAATTTATTTGTGAGCCATGTCGAGTTTTTCTAGTATTTTTCTATAAATAATATTTTAACCTATTATATTTTGCCTTGCAATTTCCGAACTGATAAGACTCAGTAGTTTACTATAACGTTCAGATAATAAACTAAATATTACGCAAAATAAAAAAATATTTGTATTAATTGTGTAATTAGGATGGTAAACGACAGTTACCTTAATTATCTTGTTATATTGACTCCTGTAAAGTCGAAACGTCGGAGAAAGTGTGAAAAAATAACAAAAAACGCGTTGTGAATTCGTAATCCGCTTTAATTTAAATATATTTTATTTAAAAATAGGTACTATTTTCTTATTTTCAACGGGTATGGAAAAATAATTCATAATATGTGGTATAATACCTTAGATTTTGTTTATTAATAACTGTTTTAAAACGCATATATTTTTGACTGTTAAATTATAATAAATTCTCTGATTAAATTATTTACAAATAATTTTATTAGACCTGCTTTGTTGTGCCGAAATTTAGAAATAAAAGGGTTTAGATTTGGAATTACCATCAAGTGTTATTCTGAAGATCCGTTCGTACGCAAAATAGGCAAAATTTCTATGGTAGATTACAAAAAAAACTAAATTTTGTCTAATTTTATAGATATATAATAAAACTACTAATTTACTTGTATGCTTCTTTGTACTTTGTGACACCCAGTTATACAGCCAACCACACTCACAATCTGGGTTGGCTGTAAGAAATCTCTTATAGAGATATGTTCTGTATTTGTACTTCGTTGTATATTTAATAATATATAATTCAATAAATAAAAATGATACATTTAAAATCAAATAACTTTTGGCGGTTATACCCACACACGTAACATAATAGGAACAAGTTTGACATTGAGTATCACAGATGGCGCTAACTCCTTATATTATTTACAGTCAACAGCACAACAACCATTACAAAACTGACAAATTCAATTAATTTTCAGCTTAAACTTTAATACATATACTTTATTACCACAAAAAAAATTACATTTTGTAAGCGGCAAACGTGCTGTTGTCCGTACGAAGAAATGAGATATTGAGAAAATCTTTTTTAAACATAATGAACTTCAATATTTTATTTGCGTTTAAGTAAATCATACTATATGAGAACTAAAATTAAGATATTTCAATGAAAACAATATTCGTATAATGCGAAATATGATTACCATTTAATTATATTGACTTCAAAATCTATCTCCATTTTCTTTCTCTACATAGCAATACAGGCATCAATATCGAATTACAAGCGATACACTATACAATTCACATATAATTAAGGTACGTTTTTGATTGGGAAATGTGTTATTTCTACAGATGGTCCTGCGGTAGTAAATATAAATATATTCGTCCGAACTATAACTACGATAAGCGACATTAAAATGGTTAGTATTTCCGACCATCGACGTGCGTTAGAGCTTATATTCCCCCATTGCTGTCACCTCTCCTTTCAAAAGCTTAGGTCAAATTTAAACTAAGAAATTCTCAATAGATATTCAATTTTGGACCTTAATTCTGATTAGGAAGTGTTTATTTTTATTTGAGCTCTCATTACAAAAGATTTTAGTGTGTATTTCTAAATGTCCGTCTAATATGTATAACAGACCTTAATACTACGACAATAAGATCTGGATTTGAAATTACAAACGTTATATAAGTATATAAAAAGTTATATTCAGCGCTCTAAAGAGGAAATCTTAAAATTAAGGCGCTGTTAACTGTATTTTTGTTTTATTTAAACAAAATAGTTTGTTTGTGGGGAGAAAATAAAAGTAGCTTACCAACAGGCGAGATAGTGGTCAAGCGTTTGCCTGTTTAGTATAAAAAAGGTATTATTATTAATTAAAGTCACAAGGGGTTGGAAATATACATTGATGGGAACATTTATATGGTGGGAACACAGGTAATAAATCATAAAGAATCGAAAAAAAATCCGTTCTTAAAAATTAAAAAAAATAGGCCCGAAATAATGTCACTTATTAAATAACTGAATTCAAATATTACTTTAAAAATGGATCTGAAAAATATCTCTATCATAAGTATATAATTGAAAAAAAAAAATGAATTTATGTTTTAGTCTATATTGTTTATTGTTTGTGATTTATAAGGATATAGATGCGAAACTTTTTATTGTCTTTTATTCCTTGTCATTGGAATAAAATTAAGTTTGTAATAACTTAGTTCATATCTTAATAACTTAATTATTCTAAATAGTACCTTGAAGAAAATAACTTCAGGTACATTCCATGATAAGATCATTAAAAAAAATATTTAATAAAATAAAATAAAAAATAACAGTCGTTTAAAGTTTGTGACAGGAGTGTTGTTATATATGTTTATTATTTATTTTTACTTTTACATATTCGGATATAAATGAGACGTTGAAAAAAATACAGCGTTTGAGACAATCAATTTATTTTCTATGTTTTTCAATTTGTTGAAGCATTTTTAATCTTATTTTTAGGCTATATATATATATATATATATATATATATATATATATATATATATATAGTCTATATATTATATATATATAGACATTTATTTATTTATAAATACAAAAATTCCCTGTCACTATGTTTGACCGCGATGAACTTCGAAATATTCAACCGATTTTGAAGATTTTTCTATTTTGCTGGATTTGTTCCAACTTAGGACATAGCATAGGTTTCATTTTAATTTATAACACAGCAACGTGTATCCGGGTCAGCTAGTTATGAAATAAATCATTTCGACAGAATCTCAACTGTTACCTAAGCTTTTGACAGGCACAGGGGGTTTAAAGAAAATGTATCCTTCCTCAATACGTAGAGTTTCACTAAAGTTATTGACATATTGACATACGGAGTGGAAATAATAAAAGAAATGTGTCAATAACATAGAAATCAGTGTGTGTAGGGCGAAGTGTGTTTATCTTGGTGTTATCATTATATGAAATGTAGAATTTTCCTCTACAAGTCTTTCAAGATGTCCCGATATGGTTGAGCAATATAAACAAAACAAAATTAAGGAGAGTGGAAGGAGGTTGTTATCTTGTCTACGATTAAACATATATAATAGAATTAAAGCCTAATAATGTTTTAAATAAACAATGTGTTTAACGAATTATTAATTTCCTCGTGAACCCTATGGAGTAAGCTAAACCCCTGCAGTAATTCGGTGATGTGATACCGACAGGCTATGATTGGTTATGGTGCAAATTGACAACTTTCCTTCCTTAAATCATTTTAATACGAAAAATGAATTCATATTTTACAAGTATGTGAAAATAGATTATATAAATAACCAAGAAACATCTTGAAAGTCTTAAAAATGTGGATAACCACCGTTTTCAAGCATCAGCCAATTGATTTATAAATTGTTAATAATCATTCACTAATTTTGTTTCTATTCTGTATACGTGTATAATTTTCTTCGATTTTATGATTTTTGGTAAAAAAAGAAGATTACAATGTTTTATGTAACACCGAGTTTGGGCGTAACGAATATGTTTAGGTAAATTAACTTTTTTTTTACGAAAACCCCCAAGTTGCTGCATTCAGTATTTTTCTGACACCATTAGAGAAAGCGCCCTAATGTTCCTCCATCGAACTATTAAATAGTTCACAACGATCCATGGTAGTTAGTCAGCAAAATATAGTGAGAAACTATTAAAAAAATCGATAACATGATTTGTGGCACGCGACTTTTAAACTTTAGATCTATTCGTGATCTACAAATGATAAAGCAGTATATATCATAGCGAAATAGCTGTCGTGTGTCATGTTACTAGTACGAGAGCTTTTACATAATTAAAACACAGAAATTTCACTGCAGATATAAATGCAGGCGAACCAAACCCGTCAAATACACAAGCAGCGTTTTCGTTTCTGGAACAAAATAGTAATTTCCGGAATTTCCAACTTACGCCGTGCCCCATTCGAGCCGCCTTGAATTTGCAAATGAAAGAACTTTATGCGCCGCTAACACTCTAATTAAATGCTTTATATTATAATAATGATAGAGTACTTTCCGATGTTATACTTCAACTTTTCACACAGAGCTAAGTAAAAAGTAAAAAACCTCTTTTAATATTTAAACTAACCGCCCGCACCTGGCTGTATAGTCTACAATACCACGAATTGTCTGACTGAAAAAAAAATGCCCTTTGAGTCCCTGATTAAAATCTCGCTCTGTCTCTTTACACTAACACAAATTCCCGTCAACAAAGACCGTTTTAGTTATTTACCCGATATGTACTTTTCTGTTGTTCCTTTGTATTAATCTTTATTTGGTGTGTACTCATCAATTAAAGCATCCATCGACATAACACACACATGTATTGACAGTTTGCTGGACCAAGGTGAGTCGGTCACGAATGTTACAGACTGTATCTGCGTAATGCCGCATAAGACTTCCAACAATGATCACACGACGCTAGGACGTTTAGTTCCCGTTGAATTTCCGCTATAATTTATACCGTAATTTTGCTTGGTACTTAGATGGGCCAGCGGTAGTGAGCGTCAATATATTTGTCCGAAGTATATCAAAGATCGATGACGTCACCATGGTAAGTTCCCATAAGGACAGACTGGACCACGTAATTAGATTAAGACAGTTTTGTTATCGCGTTCCAAGTCAAATGAATGGGTAAATCTGTCCTATTTGAGTTGCGAGGAGAGGTTTGCCCGCAATATGTGTAATGTTTTCTTTTTAATTTTCTATATTTTTCTTTTCGATTTCGATTTTAAACTCTCCAGTTTGGTGTCTGCGACCAAAATCGTTTTTAGCGACGCCGGCGTAGTCTTCTAGCTCTCATTCGGAAGTAAGATCTTCTTAGAGTTGAATGATAGTTATTATTTTCCATTTTATTTGATTAGACTGGCTGGTTGTCCTTATGATTTCACCTGAAAGGTCATTAGCTTCCGATAGTGGAACGGGCTGGCGATTTCCGAGCTGGCACCGATCCGCTACGCTTTAGCATCTGACATCAAATCCATTTACTACCATGTCTCGTCTAAAATCAATCGATTAATTGACAGTTAGGTTTAAAGAGTGGGGTCTAAAATTTAACATCTGCTAATTGTTTTTGTCCATGAAGGCGAAGCGCCAACGTTAGTCCGCGTCAACCTCTTCCTCCGATCCATCAGCAAAATAGATGATTATAAAATGGTGAGTGGTTGCACAAGCTGTGACCGTTGCCAGTTTTATTATAACACAAAGTTTTTGAGCATTGGCATTATACATTGGTATTGATTGAACAAAACTTTGTTTATAATAGAAGTGGACGTTACAATCAAATGGATATTTGGCGATAAATGCACTTTGCTAAATTCTCAGCTGTTTTGGACATGTGTTTGTAGTTTGTTTTTGTTTTTTTGTTTTTTTAACGGTTCCTTTTACCTTTTTGTTTTATGACGCATTAACTTTGTTTCATTTGATTTTGCCTACCCACACTTTTTATAATTTATTTTAATTAAAAAGAGAAACTAAAAAAAATGTAAATAGTGGTGCGGTGCCGCGCACGCCTTGTACATATCTCTGTTAAAAATTGCAATAAATAAAAATAAAAATAAAGCACTTATTTATCTTAATAACTCTTTTTGTTTTAACGAACTTTTTGCAATATTTATTTCTTTTATGGTTTTTATATATTTATTTTTAAATTTGTTAAGAAACAAACTGTATAAACACAATTCAATCTGATGGACAATGATTGGCACCTAAAATGTAGCAGCACAAAATTTTCGGTAAAAGCTTCGGCGTCGTCCGCACGTCCCGAACGGGCTCCACCGTCCGTACACGACGTTGTAGTGCACTCGCGGATCCACCGTCCACCGGCATCCCCGTCGCTTCAGGCCACATCAGGAGGACGCGGCCCGCACCAAACACTATCACCTCATTCTTATCATTTTACTTTCCGTATTTTTACTTTCCTCCAATCATGCTTCTTTTTACTGTCATGCAATACTTTGATGAGGAGATTAAAAACTATTTTGGTCGTGTACGTTGACAGTACAATACAGATGTCGATATTGTCTTGTTCATGTGAATTTGTGTTGTGTAAAACGAGGATCGTCGCGCCCGCACTCGGCTTCGCGCTTCTAACGGTGGCTGTCCAAGACACCGGACCGCGTGTCCACAACCACTAGACGTAGCTGTAGTTATACTGGCCGTGTGCATGAAGGTAAACGAAAGTATAAGCATTCCTTCGACGAATGCTGGGAACGGTGAGTCAGTTTCGCAGCTTCGCTTGGAACTGTAGTCTGTGAGCATGCCGCCTGAATCTCTCGAGGTTACCTTTTGACTAACAGTGGCTTTGCGTTTCTCTACGAGAAGGACACTCTCTTGGCTGTCAGCCAATTTTCCCTAATGCTCTAGCGATCAGCTAGTCGCATCCATTAGAACACTACTCACCCTGGCCCCCATTCATCACTCATTACATGTGAATTCACCCTCCAAAAGCTAACGCCGAGAACGCATGATTCGATAATACTTCTGCATCAGCATTTATTTTTAAGGATAATTCATTTGACTTGCTCCAGTGATGTCGAGGGTTGAATCTTTTACTTTGTCAAATTAATTATTGAGATGGAACCTTCGACACCATTCTCCTTTAGCTGATAATTAAACATTTACGGTTTGTGTCAATAAAGCACTGTGTCTTATCTGAATTCCCATCGATTAGTTACATTTTAGCACCCAACATTGGCAATTAATGTGAGCGCACTGTGAAGAGAAATATTGGCACAAATTTGTGTTTCACGACTAAAAGCTTGGTGGCAAAAAATATATAAAACCATGTAGACAATAACCGCTTTACGCGATAAATAAATAAAGCTGTGACATACATAACTTAGAAATAATTAAAGATGATATAAAGCTTATTAGGAATAATGCACATTGCAGATAGAGCGTTTGGACAGTAGAAATCACAAGATGTCTTAAAAAGCCTTATTGTGTGCAGTGCCTAAGAAAAATGTTGCGATGTTGTCAAAGAATACAAGAATGTGCTACAAATAGTTGGGTCGGATTTTGACAATGTCCCAATGTTAATATACGAATCATTATATTTGGTATAACTGTGCAAATGTTTTCAGGAATACTCTGTTCAATTGACCTTCAGGGAGCAATGGCTAGATGAGCGACTCAAATTCAACAATTTGGGAGGTACGTTATAACAAATAACCCTTCACTATTAAATTTAAAGTTATATTGCGTGTGTCTCTCTCCGCGTGTTTGTATGTGTGTATTAACGTGTGTGTGTGGGTGTGTGTTTTTGTGTGTGTGTGTGTGCGTGCGTGTGTGCTTGCACGTGTGGGAGTAATAGGAACGTTAATAAGAATGATTTATTTTGCCCACTATATTCAACTTAAGTCACTACATAAATTTCACTAAACTCTTTAATTGGGTTAACTCGCTTTCAAATTGTAATCATAATATATTTATTTGCCAGAACATTGGTCTAAGATAAATATATGTCATCTTAAAGATATACCTAAAATGTAAAATGTTCTACGAAGATTTGTAAAGAAGCTGTTGTGTTTACAATAAAATCCCCTTTTAGATACATTGTGTATACAAAAATAGCTGACTGTCACTATCTGAGGTTGGTGCGTGGTTGGTGCAGTAGCGCCATCTGCTTTTTAAATGTTTATTAAGTTAATTAATTCAGGTCGCCTAAAGTACCTGACCCTGACGGAAGCGAACAGAGTATGGATGCCAGATCTGTTCTTCTCGAACGAGAAAGAAGGCCACTTCCACAACATCATCATGCCGAACGTGTACATCAGAATCTTCCCCAACGGGACGGTGTTGTACAGCATCCGTATCTCGCTGACATTATCGTGCCCCATGAACCTGAAGCTCTACCCCCTGGATAAGCAGACCTGCTCGTTGAGGATGGCTAGCTGTGAGTATTGCTTTTTTAAATTTGACATACAGTGTAATCACTTCATAGCGAAATTAATGTATTATGACAAGTTACCAGATCATATAAAAATCTTCTCTGGTATATATTTAGAAAAAGACTTAACAAACTTCTAATTAACAAGTGTTATTTCACAGTTCGTGAATATTTATGTGATAAAACCCTTAAGTGAATATTTTTTACAATTTGAATACTGTTATTCATAAAAAAAGAAATAATAGAGGTAGGTAGTTTCTAAGCTTTTTTATCGAATAACCAGACTTACAAAAAGGCGCCACCATTATATAGTTGATGTACCGAAGAGTCACACTAAGTCGCAAGTTTTGGTTCCAGTTTTTTTGATACGTACCGCTAATGAGCGGAACTCTCAAGTTTCAACATGACACTATTTATTACAGGTTGTATCATACAGCATTAGCATTTCTTAATTTTTTAAAAACTAATTTATTACTGGTAGTTAAGAGTATGACATGCTCTCTTAATACATTTCTTGGGTGGTGGCATGTGATGCGGATCGTTACGTTCCCTAAGATATGGTTGAGCGAAGCGATGGCTGTATCATGCGTCATGCTCGTGAACGGGTGCTGCCTTGGGAAGTGGGTCTGCTTTAACCTTCAGTATTCAGTATTGACTAATATTAAACATAAATCTTGTTGTTTTCTTAAATTTGTCGTTTATTCCCTGTATATTATTGCAATGTTCAGGGATACTTAATTTAAGTAAGTACAGATACCTACTTGTCGACTTTGTTGTAATCAACGAAACAACGAAATAATGATATCATAACACTATTAGTATTGTCATAACAAAATAATTTAGTTTTTTTTTTTAGTGGATTGTGTATGGTGACGACGTATTATATTGTAAATGTCGTTACTTCTGTTAAAGCTGACGAGTTTCTTGCGCCCATTCTTCTTGTCAGTTAAAAGACGTCCTGAATGGGTGGTAGGAAAAAATGTTGGACGATTCAAAACTAATTATTTTTAAGTGCATTTGAATAAAGTTATTTTCATTTTCATTTCATTTCATTTTCATTTTCTTTGCCTGAGTCTGTATTTCCTGACAAATACAATTTAGAGATTTTCAAGTCACATGTGGATAAGTAGGCAAGCGCCTAACATCCTAGTGATCAAGTGCCTACCTGTTTAAAAAACAATGTTAATGGCGATATAACAAATTTTATGAGTAACTAACTGTACCCGACCACGCGTTGCTGTGTTACAAATTAAAATGAATCTTATCCTATATCGTAAATTAGAATAAATCCAGCTAAATTAAAAAAGGATCATTCAAATCGGTTGTATAGTTTCGGAGTTCTTTGCGTTCAAACACTGTCACGTAATTTTTATATATATGTATAGATGGTAACAAACACACACACAAAGTATTGTCATAATATTTTTATGAGTAATATATATTTTATAGTTTAGACATTTTGATAGTTGCAAATTTGTAATGTACCTGCCTTTTAATGTGCTTATTTTAATTTATCCAGTTAAAAAAAGTTTGTGGCAAGACTTTTAACGTTAAAGTAGATAATTTGATTAAAGCAGGTTCTTACTAATGCTCTCCTTACGATAAGATATACATATAAGAATGCATTATAAAAAACTGCCTCAAACTTTTGAAATTAAGAACTGTAACTGAAAATAATAAAAAACTGAGGCGATTTGAACGCGGAGCGTGACTCTTAGGATTTCTTCATAAAATTATTATATAAGATATAATATTTAGTAACCCATTTGATTTAAAGGCCTTTGCCAAAGTCACTCAACCTCCGCAATCGCGGGCAGAATGCTTACAAGTGAATTTAAAGCTTGTACAGTTCACAGTACATTTATGTTATTTGTATAGAAAAATGCCTTTTTCTATTATATTTTCAAATTAAAGCGATAAACATAGCATAAACATAGAAAAAAATTATAATTAAGAAAATCAGTAAATAAAAAAATACAGTTGCAATACTTACTGTTGTCTCTACAAAGTTCCTTGAAAGAAACTCTTAGAAGTGCTAAATGAAGAATCTAATATTATAAATTTTAATAAAATAATACTCACTAGAAAAGATTTATTTTCAAATTAAAGCGATATAAACAGAGAGAACAATAATAATTAAGAAAATCAGTAAATAAAAAAATTGACAGTTTGAATACGAACTGTTGTCTGTACTTTGAAAAAGTTAAGATCCTTGAAAAAAAAATCTTAGAAGTGCTAGAGATGACAAATCCAACATTTTAATAAAATAATACTAGAAAAAATTTCGTCGGCTCCCGAGTTATTTTCAGACGGAAATTAACTTGTTAGCCCAGTCGATGTTGTCTAGTATTTTTCAATTAAAATTTATCGTATTGAAAATGCAAAAATATAAAAATCATTAATTTTTAAATTTTCGATAATTTTGTTTCTAATTCGGTTATTTTAACGTGATCTAGAACACGCGACCCTGTCCTAAATACATTAAATCCGTCAAAGCAAACAGTAATGACATGGATACGTCATATTATGATGGCAGCAACTCACGGTTTCTTGTAGTTCGCGCCAATGAAATCCAACATTGTGGCAAACAATGTTTTCACGAACGGCATTAGAAACAGATGGGTGGTAAAATCAAAAGTTAACAAAAAATGAAGGGTCACATTTCCTCTGCGTAATATACTCCCCGCGCCTCAGTCTCAAGTACAAATTTAGTCTCTCTCTCTCTCTCTCTTTCTTTCTCACTTTCGCATTCAGTATACATGGATATATATATATATATAAAATAAATATGAATAAATATATGAATTCATTTACTTCTTTTGCCTATTTTTTATATATAATTGTATTGTATGTGTGTATGTCACTGAACTCCTCCTAAATGGCTGAACCGATTTGAATTAATTTCTTGTATGCGTCTGGGTGACGCCCTGGATGGTATAGATTCACAAATCAGCCCGGCAGATGGCTCTGCAGTCGGCACAGCAACGCGTGGCCGGGTTAGCTAGTTATATATTTTAAGATAATCGTTTTTAAGAAGTGGAGCTCCAGTCACGCGTGGGAGCTGACAAGCATTTTTCTTTTTTACTACCATGTTTTTATTAATTATGTAAAATATAATAATAATCAGTAGCTGTTTTATTTTTTTTTTTAATTTTTATCTATGTTTTCAGTTATTAAAATAAAGTATTTACCAATGTTTCGGTAGAAAAATAATAGTCCTTTGTCTCTATGAAAAATAAAAAAGATTTATTAGACAGAATTTTCACAGTCGTGTGAAAATGATGTTTCTCTAGCTGAGTATAAAGAAAAAAATTGAAAAGAAAACATATTTTTTTTTTAATAAAATGCTTTTTTATAGTTTTTGCGCATATTTTATTTTATATTTAATCTTGACGTTTCGACTCCTTTACAGGAGTCGTGATCACAGGATGACTAAGATTATGGTTGTCATGTATTTTCTACTACCTTCACAATATTTTAATCAAGCACATTCCTAATTATTAATTTTTTTATATAAATCAAATTGTTTTATTTTTATATTTAATTACTTATTATATTCTCACTACGATTACATTGTATACTACTGAGTCGACTACCAAAGTTCGCAAATTGGGAGGCCCTTCCGAGAAGAACTACCGAAAGAAACTAGTTCAGGCAAATATAAAATAAAATATGAGCAACATCCGCAAAAAAGTGTTTTATTCGAATGTGTAATGTGTGCGGAAGTGTAAGAACTAAGAAATGAAAGGAAATAAGAAATTAACAATAAACAATCAACTATTGAATTACAGTTAATAATCTGCTTTTATATTATACTAGCGGCCCGTCCCGGCTTGGCACGAGTGGACAAAATTCTTTAATTTTTTCTATTATTAAAATTTTTCCGTTAGCGCCATCTAGCGTCCGGTAGACGAACTACTTGCGGTTAACGCGTTGCTATGGTAACGTTATTGATACAATGGAAAAAGAACGGGAAAAAGAGCGGACAGACAAACACACAAACAAGATGATCTTAGATTATAGAAGATTATATCATACCTAGATATTATAAATAGAGGGAGCGCATTTTGTGAGTTTGTTTATATGTGGAAAATACATTAACCACTTTAAAAGTAGTGTCAAAAGCACACCAAAAATTACAAAACAAAACTGTTAAAAATTCTCCACTCGATTTTCATTTTAAAAGCGAACAAATAAGGTTCAATATCAAGTGCTATTGTCCGTATATTGTACCAGGTGGATAATGTAAGTAATATTGCTAAGTAATCATTATCATAAGTAGCGGAACATACCTTTCTTATGTATAAACAACTCGTAGAAAATTTGCCATCATTAAACGTGGTGTTAATGTAAATTTATGGCTGCTGACGTGCAGTAAATTGATGGGTGCAGATAAAATAAATAAAAAAATTAGACATTGTCTGAATCCTGAAGTTAACCTTTCGTGAACCACGTGCATAAAAGTTACTTCGCAAATCATGTGGTGTTTATCCGACCCCAAGAATTATCAGGGCAACGAATTCGTAATTTATTAATATCTGTCTATTTTATTTAGAAATACTTTTCTCTGACTCTTTAGAGGTAATGGGAAAAACAAAGTCAAGCTGAATAATCAACATTGTAATCTTTTACTTCAAAGCAATAGTACATTGTAATATTTTAGAGTTACAAGGATTTTTGTGTCACCGGGGTCTGTTAAACCCCACATGGTTTACCAAGGGTTAGCTAAAGCTAGCTACTACTACTAGTACTTACTTGTGTTATGGAATTCAGAATCTGTTATACCCCGGAGATGGCAGGCCCTAACCCTTCCTCAGCGCTGCTGTGCTGAATCAGCAACCTATCTATCAGAGCTTCTAATAGCAGTTTTCAGTAAGCCTCAGTCTATTTTCAACTCCCGGCTGGTGCGGTTGCCTAAGGATCCGTCAGATTCTCGCGTCTATATATATAAATATCACAAGTACTCATCCTTAGCAACAGCACCATAACACTCAAACTTGAGCCATTAGTATTTTTTTTTCCTTTTTTACATTGAGCATCTGGGCATCGAACTCGGGACCTGGGACCTAAAAAACCGGTATGCGAATCACTCCACCGGTGAAGCTTTCAAATGCAGCTGGGGCCGGGGCTTAACATGATTCCCGCATCACGAAAATCCTCGAATGATGAATTTTTATTCTGACGAGTTTCTTACAAAAAATCGTTAACTAGCATCGAACTAAACCTTATGTTTAATACAGACGAAGCCCGGGCTACCCGCATATATAATGGTACGATTATTTCTTTATTATTTGCATTACAATTGCCAAACTTATTACATAACCTTATGTGGTCCTAAAAGAACTATATCCTATATCTATTTCTATTATCGTTTCCTTCAAACAATTATACGAGAAATTATGAACTATTCCATATATATCGATTCATCTCATGTTTTCGGTGCTACCACTATAGTTTCCTCTAGTAGCGTCGGTGTGAAATGTATGGAAACAAAATGTGACGGTCAAAGTTGCCAATAGCAAACGTTCAAAATACGTGCCTATATTTAAACAGTAATCGTTAACGAGCAAATATTCCCAATGTAGTATCCGCTAGCGGCGCTGGCAACATTTAGTTAACCCTTTGTTAAACTCACATCTACACTACTATATAAATCTGTACGCTCTGTCTGTAATATACTGTGAAATAATACAAAGATATGAAGAACTTTACAAACACGAATTACGCACATTGTACTTGTATTAATAACTGACTTCAAAAAAGGAGGAAAATTACAGGGATTACTTTGGGCTAGGCTATAGTCCGTTTTTTTAGCATTAGAAAGAACAAAATTTGGGTATTTAATTGTACACATATAATGTAACAAACAAAACGTAACATTGTGAAAAGCTTACACTAAAAAAATACCTTAAGAAGCAGAAGTTGCAAACTTGTGGAACGAAACGTTGGTCAGTTTGACACGACAAAATTAAAAAGTACATGCCGATGTTGTAATACGTACCATATTAGGTGATTGTTAAAATGATCGCTTAACATGGCCGCCATTTGCAACAATACCGGCAAATGTCAACGTCACTGGCATCACGAAAGCGATTGCGAGTACCTGTGCATTTATCTGTTTTGACTATTTTCACTATTTTCTTTGGTTTATTGTTAAGTTTCTATTGTTTTTGTTGAAGTTTTTTGTTTAAAGTTTTTGTTGTTATTTAACAATGGACGAGCCTGAAGCCGGTCCAAGTGGACTCCAGCAAAAGGTTGGCTACCACTGCTTCTTTATTTACATAATATCTAATGCTAAAAAAAACGGACTATAGGTGGTATGAATGTAAGAAATATTATCGATACATATATAAATTCTTGACTGCGATGAACTCCTAAACTACTAAAGCGATTTTGATGTTTTTTTTTCATTTGATTTGTTCTAACTTAGGACATAGGATGTAAAAATATTGCATATTATAATAATTGCTAGTTATTGTTAAAATGATGTTTTTATATACTTAATCTTATTTGATAACTAGTTGATTCATTAAATTATTCGATTATTATAGAACAGTCGTATAGTTTGTACAACTGTTTGTTCAAACTGTATTAAAGTTTTTTAATGCCACGTTAATTAAGAGCCACTGACGTTTAATCTATGGGATTCTGTCACGTAATCACAGGTAGGATCTTGAAATGTTCTCGCCGTTGTGATTGCAGATGGTTTTGGCACTGTCTCATCTCACACAGTCTGATTAATTAGATGATAATTTTAAACAATATATCTTTGATACGAGGAATTTACGAAGCTATATTTTTGGGATGTGAAATTGTCATAAACCTTGTAGCGTATTTTCGTTGTATCCATACAGGAACATACAAACATATAGATGTACTAGCTTTTACCTGCGGATTCCCTCGCGTTAATGTAGATAACCGATTAAAAGTTATATTTCTATCGCTCTGGAACAATACTTTTTTCTGGATAATAGGTACCCTATGTACTTTTCTGTACCCCTAGCAAAGTGTATGCAAAATTTCAGGATAATGGATTAAGTAGTTTAAACGCGAAAGTTTACAAACTCACTTTCGTATTTCTAAAATATTTTTATCAGTATAATATATTACTTATCATTTTCACAATCACATGTTCTTATCATATACATCGAAATTGGTCAACACGTTCTTGACTTATAAAAAGACATACAGACAGATATCCTATCATTTGCGCAATTACATGTTCTTACCATATATCAAATTTCATCGAAACTGGGCAACCCGTTGTTGACTTATAGAAGGCCATACAGACAGACAACAATTTTAAATATTTACCATAATTTTTTTCCAAAAATATAAATTTACAGACAGAACCTACAGATTTATATAGTAGCCCGTCCCGGCTTCGCACGGGTGGACAAAATTCATTAAAATTTTCTAGCATTAAATATAGCCTATGTTACTCAGCGTGAATGTAGCTTTCCAATGGTGAAAGAATTTTTAAAATCGGCTTTGTAGTTTTTGAGTTTATTTCAAACATACAAAAATACAAATCTTTCCTCCTTATAATATTAGTGTAGATAACAAAGAGATCCCGACACTTTTGCATGCGTCTTGTCTTGCTTGCATCAAGCGCGTGTGGATTTCCTTAGCAGAGTTATTTTAGAAATGTATTTATTATACTCTTCAAAGATCTTATACTTACAATCATCAAAAAATATATTTCGAAAAAGATTATTACAGGATTTTATGTTGATAAAAAACTCTATGGCCCATAACTCATTAATAGGTACCAACTCTTAACATCTTACACACGTGATAACTTTTAAACGAAATATCCGATTAAGATGAAACCAAAAGTATTTTACTTCTACATAAATACTCTTGATAACATAATGCTTAAATTCGATAAAGATTAATATTACGATACTTAACGTAGTTTTTTTTTCTTCAGACGATTTAATAATTGTTTTGAACACAAAATCGGTTATTGTGATTAAACCATGATAGCAAGATATATGTTCTCGCGGACTTTTTTGTAGGTCTTAATGGGATCTACAAACCCGTAGTACATCATTTTGTTCTATTGTCAATAGTTTTTGCAGCGCACGCAAAAATAGGTTTTCGATTTTACACATTGTGTTACAAAATAGCAATTTTATTACGAATTCCTAATTTTGAAAAAAAAAATATAGCCTATAGCCTTCCTCGATTAATGGACTACCCAACACTGAAAGAATCATTCAAATCGGACCAGTAGTTCCAGAGATTAGCGCGTTCAAATAAACAAACAAACAAACAAACTCTGCAGCTTTATAATATTAGTATATATATATTATGTGTTTAATAAAGGGTTAACTAAATGTTGCCAGCGCCTCCAGCGGATACTAAATTGGGAATATTTACTCGATAACGATGAGAGTTTAAATATAGGCACGTGTTTTGAACGTTTGCTATTGCCAACTTTGACCGTCACATTTTGTTGCCATACATTTCACACCTACGACACTTGCGAAAACTATAATGGTAGCACCAAGTCGAATGAGTTAAAATCCATATATCGAATAGTTCGTAATTTCTCGTATAGTTGTTTCAAGTAAACGAAAATAGATAGACTACACAGAGAACTATATTTGAACAGATTTACCACCTAAGATTTGGTAGAGAGTTGGGGAATTTCAAACATTTATTGATAAGGAAAGAGTGGAGTGGCGGTGGCGATAAGCTTAATACACTGATAGTTTTGGGATTGCTAGTACCCAAATCATGATTGTTTATACTTTTTTTATCGTGAATAGATAAACGCTTGACCGCTATGTCGTCGATAGTAAGCGACGATGCGATCTAGGATGTAACACGCCTGCCTAGAAGATCTCTTCAGTCTCCTCTTCAGTCGTGACTTGAAGATCCCTAAATTGTATTTATCAGGAAACACATTATACCTATGTATTAAAACCGTTATTTTGTAACCATAGTACCGCAGTACTGCTTAGTTTGGAAATAAATAAAAAAATATAAAGATTACATAGCATCACATGGTATAATGCCAAATGTACCGGTGTAATACGGTGGCATCTAAGCATAATGCATATTTAGCGCGTGAAAAAAGAAAGCTTTTAACAAAACCGCCAAGTCCTGAAAAAGGTTATTAAAAGAACACGTTCGACCACATAAGTCGAATAGAGAGAAAGCTTGCTTCTTATCCTTCTAGCGTTAAGCGTTCTTCTCCCTGGCCAAGTCGGTTGAGGGGCAACTTCTGCCATTCTTCAGTGCCTGCTTTACAGAAACCTGACCGATTATTTGCTAAATACTCGCGTTTGGATCCTGCCAATGCTGTACCTTCCGGTTGGTCAAGTTGTGGTCCTTTTGTGTCTGAAATCCATATTAGACAAACCGAAGTAAGAAAAGCATTGCGTGACCTGGACGTGAATAAAGCCATTGGTCCGGACGGTATACCAGCCATAGTACTTCGGACTTGCGCTCCTGAGTTAGCCCCGGTATTGACACGCTTTTATTGCTTGTCTATGGAAAGAACAAGTACCTATGTCCTAGAAGCTCGCTAACGAGACAATTACAGGCCCATCTCGGTCACGTCCATTCTCTGTAAGATAATGGAACGTGTACTGAACCATAGGCTCCTGTAGTATCTAGAAGAAAATGACCTCCTTAGTGACCGACAATATAGGTTTCGCTGAACTGTCTACGGGAGATCTTGTAGCATACGCCACCTACATATGGAGCGAAGCCATCGAGAGGCATGCATGGTCAGGCGCTTGCCGTCTCTCTTGATATTTCGAAGGCTTTTGACAGAGTGTGGCATGAAAGCAAGCTTCCGTCATATGGACTTCCCATTGATTTGTGTGTCTGGATATCGGACTTATTGAAGGATCGGTCGATACGAGTTGTCATTGATGGTAGCTCGTCGGACCAATTGGCTATCAATGCCGTCGTCCCTCAGGGTTCCGTACTCTCTGCAATACTTTTTCTGCTTCATATTAACGACCTGCTTATGCCTGGTATTTTGGAGTACGCAGATGACAGCACGGTTGTAGAAAGCTATATGTCTAATGCACGAGCTAGTGCTGAACAGATCCAGCGTCATAGGGAAGCGATGGCCAGCCGCATGAACCTATCTCTTCAAGGAGTCTCCGAATGGGGCGATGCCAATCTAGTAAGGTTCAATCCAGCAAAGAGCCAGGGCCGTCCTATCTCCGCTAAAAGGAGTCCTTTCGACTTGACTCATAATTTTCGAGGTGTATCCGTGATCACACGATCACAGACCATCTTGAGTTTCCCGGCATTGTCATTGTCACCAACTCTCAAGTTTGGCTCTTACATTGAGAGTAAGGCTTAATGAGCTTTAAAAAGACTTAGCATTCTGGCGAAGGTGAGAAGGTATTTCAGACGGAACAGTTGCTCAATATTCACCAAGCGCAAGTTCTATTGTGTATGGAGTACTGTTCTCATCTTTGGGATGGTCCCGCCTAATACCAACTCCAGACACTTGAGTCCTATGAAACAAGGGCCAAAAAATTCACCGGCAATGACGAACTTTTTTATAATAAGCTGAAAAGCCTTGAACATAAACGGAAGGTAGCCAGCCTATCCGTTTTTTATAGGATACATTTCGGAGAGTCTGCAGCAGAATTGCTCAGCCTTGTTCCACCGTCCCCATTTTTCCATCGGACAACTAGACTTACAAATAGGCGCCACCGTTATAAGGTTGATATACCAAAGAGTTGCACTATTGGTTCCAATTTTGTACTCAGTACCGCTAAAGAAAGGACATCTTTTCCTGAGTCTGAATTTCCTGATAAATATAATTTAGGGGTCTTCAAGTTACGAGTGAATAGGTATCTTCTAGGCAAGCACGTTACATCTTAGATCGCAATTTCGCGTATCATCAGGCGAGGTAGTGGTAAAGCGCTTTCCTTCGAATCACATACGTTGCTCTGAACCCAATAAGCTAAACACTTCTGTTATGGAATTTAGAAACAACGAGGATATCACAACTGCTAGACCCGAGCTTTTTATAGTAGTTCGTTTTCTAAATTGACCCGGTCGGGGACCTCCACCTCGCTTTACCGTGAAAACCGCAGAGTTCGCCGGTGTTGGTTTGAGTTGTTATAAATTTATACTTATTTAAATATTCATGTAGTTGGTTGGATGTTATACAATTTCCTTTTCAGATAAACTGTTTAATATTTATGAATTTGCAATAGAATATTACGTTATAAGCAAAGATAAACAACACAACCATCTTCTAAAACTATTATCTGTTTATCCAAATAACAATTTCAAACTTAGTCTACAGACTGTTGCCAAATAATTAAAGGGTATGGGCGGTGTTATTTTCAATACTGAATTGCGTTAGTATAAATAATAGTTATATTGAGGTAACACGAGCAAGCTAAGGAGTTTTGTCGAGCCAAGAATCTGTACAGCATGAGTTTATAAGACTTATAGTAACACGTACTCATACAGTAACATTCATCTGACAGATATGAAAGAGACCACATTATACTACATATGTACTGGAGCTTTATTTCAAAACTTATTTATTAATAAAACGCTGAACAATCAATAAACTTTGACTGACGACGCTATAAATGATCATGAGTAAACAAAAGCGCGATTCAGCAGGCTACTAGCGCCAACTATGTTATAATTTCCAAAATGAAATTCTCACTTGAGAACAAAGTCATCTGTTCTATTGATAAAATACAACAGACACATGCACGTTAGAAATTAATTTAATGTCACAAGCGTTTCCGTTCTATGAATTTATAAACATTATTTTTACATAAAATAAACCGTCTCAGCGATATCATTCCTGAACATGCCTGAAAACTGAAGTTATTTTTGACAATCGTTTGTTGTAATGGTAGCAATCTTGCCTTTAGTACCAACAGTCGTAGGTTTCAGTCTCAAAAGGTGTAGAAGTTTGTGTGATGAATACTAGTATTTATAGCTAGTTCTGGGTATTTTCTATAAATATTTCTTATCTCTATATCATAAATGTTACCGTTACTCTACTACCCACAATACAAGCCTTACAGTATTTATTTTGGGCTAGGCTATTTGATGTGAACGTTAGAAATGAAGATGCTTAGTTTTTGTGACTGAATCTTGAACAATTTAGAAAATATAAAGACGATTAAAAATTAATCAGAATATTGTAACAAATTTAGACTAATAAATGGTCTAGTTTAATGTAAGGATAAACTTAAAAATAATAATATAAAGATTAATTATTTAAAGTTAGGTACCTACACAAAAGAACAATAACAAAAGAATGATTATAAAACAAAGAAAGACAGCCTAGATTTCAAACATACATATATTAATTATTCCATTCGTTCTTATAGATTTATTATTATACAGTTATAAGTAACTTGTTATAAATGTTATTAAATTGTTAAATTTCAAAATTCCAAAATAAATTATTAAACTTCATCATAACTCCAAAACTCTAACAAGCTCTGACTTCCATTTGTTAAGGGAAGAATCGTATATGTTTAATTGAGATAAATTAATTAAAGTTTTATTGTTGTTATTACTAAAAACAGAAACGATGTAATACTCGCGTCGGTGTCGTCAATCGATCTCCAAAGGGAGACTGGACGCAAAATACGAACTTGCCATCTGGATTGACTAGACTGTTTTTTTGCCTGTAACGAGAAAGATTCAACTCTTTTATTGTCGTTAAACGCTAGCTTCAACTGTTTCTTTATTTTATAGATGGATGGACTACTGATGATTTGGTGTTCCTGTGGAAAGAAGGGGATCCCGTACAGGTGGTGAAGAACCTTCATTTACCTCGGTTCACCCTGGAGAAGTTTCTCACAGACTATTGTAACAGTAAAACTAATACAGGTAAAAAGAATTTTGGCGAGCGTTTGATGCAACGGTAGCGATCCTTGTTCCAAGTCCTGGAATGTTAGTGTGATAAATAAGGCCATTTTTACCTGATGGATATATATATATTTTTTCAAATGTATTACTTATCTATGTATCAAATATGTATGTCTATCCGTAAACCCTTTTTTTACTGTACACAAACCCTACCGTAGGGTGGACGTTGGGATTATGTGGGAGTCACCCGTCAGTAAAAGGATGTCGGGCATTTTTTTTATTTTGATTGAGTTTACTCTTGATCCTAATCAAGCCCGGCCAAGACAGGATTCACGAAGGAACGAGTTAACCCAGAAGGTGCCTATTCACCCTGGCTTTGAAAATCGTTTTACTCCACTTCACTGGTTAGCCTTGTTGGACCCTTTTTATTAATCAACACTACGACTCGGTGACTGGCCCGTTTGGGATCGGTGATGCATGAGTAAAGTCAAGCATCATCACAGACTAGTACTGCCGTTCTTATGAAAAGTGCAATAAGTAGCTTCAGCTTCTTTCGAAGTAATTGCGATTAAAGATTTAATTTTTGTTTTTTTGTGTATCATCGTAATTATAATAGCTATTGACTTGAAACTTTTACTATACGACTATAAAATGAAGCGAAATTTTATGTAGTAGATTATATGGTAGGAAAAAATGTTGGACGATTCAAAACTACTTATTTTTAAGTGCATTTGAATAAAGTTATTTTCATTTTCATTTTCATATATTTGTACATACATTTGTACGTAAATAGTATGTAAGTCAATTTGCCCAAAAACTCGACTTATTGCACTTATCGTAAGGACGGCAGAGTAGGGTGAGTGCAATGCCACTATGTCTATCTGTAATCTTAATATCTATAACGCAAGATTTACAGCTTATTTTGGGCCAGGCTAATTGGCGTGAATGTAAGAAATATGATTATCAGACTGTTCTATGTTACTTGTAATACTGGAGGCGGTTTTCAAAGCTAGGTATTCTTGCAGAAGTAGGCATTTAACGTTGACCAGGGCCGCGCGCAGAATACTTAGTGTGGAAACAACAACAGTGACCTCGCATGACTCCGCCAGCGACATAATATAGAAAAAAAGCTATAGGATTATTTTATTTGACTTTAGAGATGCATTTTTATGATCAAACTCTGTATTTAATAGTGCTTAGTTTCGAAATTTAATGAAGTAAATAATTAATAGAAGATATTTCGCTTTTCATAAGTTGTTGAATTATATAAGTTTGGGAACTGTTTTTAGGTTTGTGCGTTTAGTTGCCTACGGAAGAAAGTTAAACTTACAATAGAATCCATTATAATTGATAAATAAAAATTCTATCACTACGCCAATTTTGGAAAACAGTTATAAAAAAGCTAAAGGAAAACGGACATGATTAAATATGTCCTTTATTCAGGCTGAGGGACAAGAAAGCAAGACAATCAAGACATTTGTATATTTTATAACAAATTTACTGCGTTATATACGTACGCACATACGCTGGTATCTAGTTTTAGCAGATCCAGGTCATTCTCAAATCAATTTCAATGTTAAATATAGGCGAATACAGCTGCCTGAAGGTAGACCTGCTGTTCAAACGCGAGTTCAGCTACTACCTGATCCAGATCTACATCCCCTGCTGCATGTTGGTCATCGTATCGTGGGTCTCCTTCTGGCTGGACCAGGGAGCCGTGCCCGCAAGAGTCTCGCTTGGTGAGTAGTCCATTTCAAAGTTTTACCATTACAGTATATATTTTTAGGTTTTTTTTAAATAATAATACAGTAAATTTTATTTCACACAACAATCGATTATTGTGATACTCGAACTAGGTAGAAATTGTGACTTGGATTATCAGCCCTCCACCCCATACAATGATCAGTGAGCTATGAATAATACAGACGATTCATACAGTACATGCACATGAATACATACGCATACATAGTATACAATACATATATATAACCATAACAAAAACACATGTATAAAAATAAAATGAGGGATTTTTTTATATATTATAATAACTATGATACTTTACTTTTTAATAAAAATGTATTTGTCTCTACAAATACTAAATCATAATAACATCTAAATGCGCGCTAGACCATTGTTGGACATGACCATTTTTAGGTGGGGCAAGGGTTCATATTAATGTGGTCATACAAACGTATTTCAACTTCTGCTATGAGCTAGTATCGTTCCACCAATGTTGAACGCTAACTACCTTCATGTAATATTTTTACAAACTGATTAATCGGAGGCGTACATGTTTTTTACATGCGTATTTTCATCTTAAAGAAATATTGCATTGTGAATGCAAAATAATAAATTAAAAGTAGAGTCCACTTCATTCAAACAATTTAATTCCAGGCGTGACCACCCTCCTTACTATGGCGACGCAGTCTTCGGGCATCAACGCGTCGCTTCCGCCCGTGTCCTACACGAAGGCCATCGACGTGTGGACGGGCGTGTGCCTCACGTTTGTCTTTGGGGCATTGCTTGAGTTCGCCCTCGTTAACTATGCTTCTCGCTCTGATATGCATCGGTAAGAAATATATTTATTTATTGTGACAACAAAAGCTATATTCCATTTTTTTAGCATTAGAAATTATGTGAACAAAGAAGCAGTGGTGGCTAACCTTGTGCTGGAGTCCACTTTGACGGGCTTCAGACTCGTCCATTGTTGAACAGATTAAATAACAAATAATATCAAAAACTTTTAACAAAATACTTCAACAAAAACAATAGAAACTTAACAATAAACCAAAAAAAATTAGTCAAAACAGATAAATGCAGACGATGACATTTGCCGCTATTGTTGCAAATGGCGGCCATGTTAAGCGACCATTTTAAAAATCACCTAATATGGTACGTATTACAACATCGGCATGTACTTTTTAATTTTGTCGTGTCAAACTGACCAACGTTTCGTTCCACAAGTTTACAACTTCTGCTTCTTAAGGTATTTTTAGTGTAAACTTTTCACGATGTTACGTTTTGCTTGTTACATTATATGTGTACAATAAAGTACCCAAATTTTGTTCTTTCTAATGCTAAAAAAACGGACTATATACTTAACCTATAAAAAAATAATCTGTTTTAGATTTTAACATTTTTGGCCAAGAAGTTGCCAACAGTGAAAAATTAACAATATACAAACGCGTCGTTAACCCGGTTAAAGTGGTTTGATTTAAATTATCTTATGATGTTATTGTCAATACCCTTTCATATAAAAATAACCACTCTTGGTGATGAGTAAGTGAAACTGCTTTAGTTCATATGTTCAGTAGTTTTTTCAGTGAAATGAGTTTTGTAAAGCTTTTAGTCATATTATAGTAAGATTTATTCTATTGCTTTCTGTGATGCAGCGAGAACATGAAAAAGACGAGACGAGAGATGGAAGCCGCTGCGAGTATGGACGCGGCCTCCGACCTGCTGGATACCGACAGCAATGCCACGTTCGCTATGGTGAGCTCGCATCCAGACAGATCTACCACCTGTTTAACGTTTCCTTCCACTTTATTTTCTTAATTCATGCTTTTAAATTTTACGATGTTAACATATCTCAGTCAACACTAAATGAGTTTTGAGATTACGTAAAATTTTAATTAGTTAAATTAACATCTGTGTACGGCAGTGTAAAAACAGCCATTGAACCAGCCAATTACAACAGTCATCAATAGGTAGTGATACTAACAGAAAACATTGTACCACATGCCTCTATTTATTTAACCATAAAGATCCAAATTGCTTAGCTACGTTTTATGCTTATACATTCGTAACTTATCTGCTAATGACAGAAAACATTGTTAAGGCACAGCTTACTTACTATAACCTAAACCTAAATCAACAAAAACAAACTAGAAACTGCCAAGATATACGCACTAAGATCCATAAGTACACAATAGAGCTAAAAGAAATATCGCATCCCATTAATATGCTTTCCCAAAGGGGTCCAATTTGCTTAGTCATGGTTAGGGCGGAAAAATGTTGAGAGGCATGCATAGTGTCTGTCGTCCCTGACTGGTCTGCAACTGACAGAAGCCGCTTGTGCGCGGCGGGGACTCTAAGATGCGGCAGTGCGAGATCCACCTCAAACCGCCGCGCAAGAATTGCTGCCGCCTCTGGATGTCCAAGTTTCCCACGCGCTCCAAGAGGATCGATGTCATCTCGCGCATCACCTTCCCATTAGTCTTCGCTCTATTTAATTTGGCTTACTGGTGAGTCGATACATATTGTACTTAATATGATAAATATTTAAGATTCAGTGTAAATTTAATAGTTCTATAATTGCTGGAACAATTGGACATGTTGTATCCGGTAGAGTAGAAAAGCAACCTTACACACTTAAGTATGTCGTAAAGGTGACTAATGATACTGGAGGTAATCATCATACACCTCGTGTAGACCACTAAACGGGCAATAGCGTTTTTCGAAGTTTCTCTGCCAATCCAAGAGACCCATCTGTCAATTTAAGAGAAAGTGGCAAAACCCTCTATTTTTCGGGAAGATATCCTTCCAGCAATGGAAGTCTTTCGGCTGAGATGATGATGATCTGAAACATGACATCGAAACTGTTTGTCACTGCCCGCTACTTTTGCGATCGAAAAACTATTTGTCACTGGTCGACTTTACTTCAATTTCAACATATTTCTGTGGGTTCTCAGCTTTTCTCTAATCGATTCCGTTGTCACAGGTCCACGTACCTATTCCGCGACGAGGATGAGGAGAAGTGATTCTCCGGGACAGTCGGCGGCGCGGCGCAGGTGGCTCGGCTGGCGGCAGCCGTGCTGGCGCCGTACCTGGTGTTCGCGCTGGCGTACGCCGCGTGCCTGCGCTCGGCCGCCCGCGCCCCCCCACCCGCACTCCCGCCGCGCGCCCTCATCTGACCGCCCGACAGGCTGCCCAGCGTCTCCACATTCATCGACTCCCTGTCCAGAAGATGCGCTTCCATCACTCGCTAATACCGAGCTGTGTCTCTTTTTATCAACTTACTTTTGTTTCATTCACAGCATATTCGCGCTTTTTTGGATGTGTCTGTTTTTACTCAGTCTCTTTTCGATTCGCAGACATTCGCGCTTCTCTGGATGATGCCTTAAAGTCACTTGTGTTAGTAACAACGGTGTAGGCTTTTAAATTATGGTTATATAAATGGTGCACTTTGATGTATAAGTTGGCGAAAATTCGTACTCCAGTTGAGTGAATGCACCAATATCGATGTAACGTTGCCTAAAGATTATTAAATGATTGTCTTTTTACAAGTATGGATAAAAACTCAATTCTTAAAAAGAAACCATTTTGAAAAAACCTATATCGTTGAAACTTACAAAATTGTAGACTTCCTAACTAATAGTCTAGAAAATCCTAATTCGCGTTCTTGTTTTCCTTAAAATGCTTCCCCGAAATCGGAATGTACAAGAATTAATAGATTTATGGATTTTTAAAACATGATGTCAGCCATGTACTTAAGAAAAATAATGTTGAGTATAACATCTTGTTCGTCCATAACTTGCAAACAGATAAAAAGCCAACTAAATCCATGAGTTCATAACTACGCAACCTGTGAAATTTAACAAAATATTATTAATTTCACAAATATTACTTTAAATTCAATATCTGATACTGGGTAGCATTCCTAAAGTCTGGATCAGGATGAGTTGTAGCGTTTGGCATGAAATCGGTAAATGCATTCGTATTTTTATTGTATTTTTTATATTTATGTTGAATGAATGATTGTAAAGTATTTAATTATAACAATTATTTAGTTAATTATATACAATCGGTGCCTGCTTACATTGAAAAGCATTAGTTACAACACCTATGGTGTCGTTGCTCAATTAATGCGTTTGATCTGTGTGAATAGAAATGAAAAGAGTGGAAGCAAAGAATAGTCGAAAAGAAATAAGTTGGTGAGATTTCTTTAAGTTGTTAAGATTAATTTATATAAATTATTTATGACATAATTTTATAGTTGTTTGACTACTACGATGAATACCTAACAGTATTATTCTATAAACTTTTAGTTAAGTTAAAGACACAATTAATTTAATGCTGGATATTACATTACTTATAAGTAAGATAAAAATCACAAAAGTACACCATTCGAAATTATTATTAGACAATACAGTTACTATTTACGTAACATTATAATTTTATTTGTATGTGATTTTTTCGATAATTTTACCAAACCTAAGCCTTCGTTGAAGGTGGCGTACAAACATGATTATATCTAGGAATATACATGATATGACGTCTTACCACATAAACTCGGCGTCAAAAAAATCGCACCTTATAAAAATCTTATTCAAAAATTCCTAAACCTTATATAGAGGATAGTGTTAGGTATCATTAGAAAGGTAACAAAAAGGAGCATCAAACAACAATTAAGTGCAATCTTTTTTTTAATTAAAATTATACAAAAAGCATAAAAATTTGAAAAATAATAAAAAATCTTAATTAAGTCCTAATTAATAATCGATAATTTACAAAAAAAATGTACAAAAAGTGTCTTAAAATTAACTCAAAATCTAGTGTTACCCCCCCTTGCCCTGATGACGGCTTCCATACGGTCCCTCATAGACCTCACCAACTTCAGGAGCTCTTCTTGAGGGATAAGACCCCATTCTTCAATCACCGCGGTTTGGAGTTCCTCTAGAGTCGAAGGAGCCGGATCCCGAGATCGAACCTTACGTTTAAGATGGTCCCAGAGGTGCTCTATCGGATTCAGATCAGGACTTCTCGCTGGCCACTGCATCACAGGAATTTGGGACCTCCGCAGGAAGTCGTTCACGATGGCTGCAGTGTGTGCGCGAGCGTTGTCGTGCATTAATGTGAACCCCTCGCCAAAAGATTCGGCAAAAGGGACCACATGCACATCCAGGATCTCTGTGATATAGCGGCGCGCAGTCAGCGACCCTTGTCCGCGAGCACCTCCGGTCCGGGAGACGCAGACCAGGTCGGTTTTGCCGGCAGCCGACATACCGCCCCAGAACATGCAGGATCCGCCTCCATATTCCACCGTCTCCTGGATGCAGGCTTGAGCGAAACGTTCACCCTGCCTCCGGTATACTCTTCTTCGTCGGTCGTTGCAGAAAAGACACACTCGTGTCTCGTCTGAGAAGAGAACAGCTCCCCACTGCTCAATGGTCCAATCGACGTGGTCGCGAGCAAACTGCAAGCGGGCTCGTCGGTGCGCTGCAGTCAATTTTGGACCTGTAGCAGCTCTGCGGGCTGCTATGTTCTTCTCCTTCAGTCTTCTTCTAACCGTGGATACACTCACGGTGCGTCTGCGAACTGCCTGGAGCTCCTGTTGCAGCTGAACAGCGTTTGAGAAGCGATTTCTCAAAGAGTACGACACAACGAACCGGTCGTCTCTTTCCGAAGTGCAGCGACGTCTACCGGACCCATGTCGCCGGATATAGCCACCGGTCTCTAAAAAGCGCTGGTAGACTCTACGAACCGAAAAACGGCTCAGATTCAGTTGCCGGGCGACATCACACTGCCGCACCCCTGCTTGCAGTAGTGCAACCACTTGAGCGGCCTCATCAGCTGTAGTGTCCATTTTCCAGATGTTCTTTCTTCAGTAAAATCAGTGCGTGTGTCCCCTTCAACGGTTTAATAGCGAATGACCCACATTGAACCCGTGTTGACCTCTTTATACCCACAAAGTTAGCGCAACTCGCGACTCTCCCGAGCAGCAAAATTTCCTTAGAATTTTTGTGACCCTTTATTTGTTGCTTTAGGTTTTATTTGATAATGAAAAATAATGTTTTTTTATTAAGTTAATTAAGTAACCTTTTAAATAAAATTATAATTAATACGACTGCATGTGCATATCCAGAGTTAATGCCATTTGAACGTGATTTTCTTAGAGGTGCGATTTTTTTGACGCCGAGTGTATTATACTAGATTAAATGAAACTAACAATCTATTCCAACTTTAGGCTGTATTTTAATACAGACTAGATTAGCATATAATTCCACATTACGTATCTTGATATGAAAAATTAACATCACGTAATATTAGTATATAAATGTGCAGTAACATGTGAACTCGACTCTATGTAGAGTACAATATATTACTCTTTAGAGATTAGAGGACCTAGTCATCATAATATGTTCACATTTATTGTATGAAGGCCTAGAGGTATATGTTTATCGTGTAGGACTCATTTTATTATGTCTTTGTAAGAAAATTCGTCTGTAAGACAAAAGGAATTTATAACACGTTATTCATTAAATGACATAGTAACTTATTAGGTAAAAAAAGTATTTGTGATTTCCTCATTAAAAGTCTTGGGAACAAAATTGGATTTCGAACTTGGTTATTTTCAACTCAGAATGCTGAATTGTGACTATTTTTTGTATCTCCAATATTTACTTTTTCGGTTATTATAAGTTGTAATTTTCGTTTTTCGGACAGATATTTCCCCTATCCTCTTTATAGTGGTGCTGTATAAATATGAAAGAAAAGAAATCTATCATCACCATCTATTTAGATGACATCACTATTGCACCTAAATACGAGACTTGATACTTTTAATGAGAAATGTAGGTACGTGGTAAGTGTGTATATAGTTGGGCCTACAACTTTCTACACCTGTGTCGCTCAGTGTACAGTTGTCTATACTTAATACTGTGACTTATAAATATTTTATCTGTATTTACTTCATGTCACCATTATAGGTAATATAATATTGAATGTTTCCTGTATAATTTATGAGCAGTACGTTTCTTGAAATAAATCTGGTATCTTATTTTGAATGATTTCCCTGACATCATTGATGCATCTAAATTAATTGAATTGGCAAAGACTGGTGATACAACACAGTTTGATGATGCTTTATCAAGAAACGTACTCTTCTTTATATTGATGTCATAAATGTGAAAAGTATCCATGTCTCTTTGTATATCGCAATAAACTCCGTGTTCTGTTGAAACAAGTATATTGTAGACCATCGGTAAGGCTATTTCTTACGGGGATTATATACACTGATGTCGTCGGGTTTGTTTTCTATTGCGATCACTTTGCGGTTTTTGCTCATTTTTCTCTTTCCGTCCCTATTTTCGGTAAAAGGAGTTTTAGGTTGTTAACGTTGGTAATAGTTCGTCATCGGTAGGTGATTTATAATATTGACAGTCTGACCGTGCACACAACTTCATCTAGTCATATATTGTGTCCGTGTAAGTTATACGGATAAGATAACTGAAAATACTGAAAGCGTTGATAGTAGAATAAGGTGAAGATGTTAGCTCGCTCAACTGATGTTCATTTAGATATATGTCCTTATAGGTTTTCTTGGGCTGTGATGATGTATGTAGAAATTAACCTTTTAAACTATTATTCTACACAATTCTTGATGAATCTACATTCAAACAAATTTAAGAATCTTATCTTGAATGTTACTGGGTAATGTTGAAGTATATCAAACTGAGAAGCTTATGCCTTTCAATTTTTTTGGTACACAGCACATCACCGAAGAGTTCCTTTCTTTATTAATAATGACTATTAAATTATAAGTGATATACTTGACAAGTGCGGAAAAAATTGAAATAATAACTTTAAAAGGGAGGTTGTTAATAATGTTAATTTTGTTGTATTTACTTAATTGTCTAAAGTATTAAATAATATTATTACACCTTAACTATTTAATACAGAGGAACTTTTCAAAACCGTACCTTATAAATGAAGTCAATTAAATACCATCTTGTAAAAATACATTACAGACATATCGCTTCATACGAAAATATAACGTAAAGAAACTTAATGATAATTCTATTTGAAGTTTATGAAAGTTATAATCAAACTGTCAATACATATTTTGGTAATTATAAGTATGATTACAAAGCAAAAGAAATGTTTATTTTAGTGATAACCTTCAATCAATTTTATGAGCATCTTATAATTATCAAAAATGGCCTCATACAACACTGAAAATTATATTTATAAATTTTAAGAAATGACTTCGAATGCAGACAGGTCACTCTTTACCTGAAGTAGAATTCCTTAATCCTATTGTCATTTAATTTAAAGGACCGACTGTAAGATGGAGCTGGAAATGATTTTAATAAAATAAAATATACCCACGTTTTAGTTTTATTTTAGATACTTACAAATACTGCTTAAAAGTAAAGAAAATAACACTTCTACTATCTGCCATTATAAAGATTGCAATACAAACATGAATTTGTTTGATTTGATAATGTTATCGTTAACTAAAATAAGGAAATTAAAAAGCATCTTTATGAAATCCATAGGCGATGAAGACATCTTCACATAAGACAAATCCAGCCAATTTGCTTATGTCTATAAAATTTTCAAAATTCAGTATTTTTTGTATATAAAATTTTCAAAATTCAGAATGCATATCCTTTTTATAGATTCTTTTAATTTTAAGAAGGAATATAAACAATTAATTAATTTTGCTTATAAAGTATTTATAAATTGTTTCACATTATTTTCTGAAATTTTTAGATTTTCAAAATATCAAAATTTTCAGAATGCAAAATAAGAATACAAAGTCATTATTTATTTACAAAATAAAGTTAAGTACTGTAATTTAAACTAGCAAATTCATTATTTATGAAATATATATACTTACAGACCTACGGGTCACTACAAAAGTTATTAATTTATAAATAATGCCTACAGATCTGCGGGTAGAATGAAATCTTATGCGTGTGGTGTTTCGTATAGAGAAAAGAGCCGATTTTTCACGGCTTGCTATTCACTTTTCTATTGTTAAGGCTAATTTACTACAAATACTATTGACCACTAAAATTGTATTTTGAGCTTACTAACTTTTACATACATTAATATATTCTCCAGAGGCGAAACGCTGGTTAACTAAACATAGAACAAAATTTATTGACATAAAGGAGAAAATAATAATATAGGTATATTTAACACAAGTCGGCGATTTCATAGATCTAAAATCTTGAAATATTTGTATTAAATTAGTAAATGAGAAAGAAAAAATACAAAGTTTGCTGGAATAACACAATATTTAGCTCCAATCCACGGACTCAAAATAAATAACTAAATAAATATTGAGTTATCAACCAATGGGGACCAGTCACGTTTTATTTTATGAATGCAGTTCTATAGACATTGAGAAACTAAAACATAAAGTGCAAAAATTTTTGTTCTACGACCAAAATTGACAAAGTTATGAGCAAAATACCGAACGAGGTTCACAGACCGCGCGAACGCATGCGATGACGTCACAATGACCCAGCGCATGCCGCCGAACCACTGCGCGGTTTTATTCTGTTTGCGATATTCGTCCAACAATCGATTAATAACGGATTTAATTTGTTTAATATTAGAAGGTTGTTATTATAATATTACAAATGAGTGAAATAAGGTAGATATCGGTTTTGAGCAAGCGCAATCCGATAATCTACCTTAAGTGGATACCTTCATGGTAAGGCTCGACCGAGATCTCGGTCTCGGTCTCGGTCTCGGCATTCTCGGCTATAAATCCAACCGAGAATTTGGTCTCGGTACTCGGCTAATTATAGCCGAGATTCTCGGTCATGACCGAGATTGTAACTTTGTTGGGATCGGCATTCAAATTTTGCTGCGCGTGGCCACGTGCACGCACCGCAGTTGATTGGATGCATTTAATCAGCGGTTTTCATTTGTCAAAAGTTGTTTGCTACTAGTTACTGCAACACTGATCGATCCACGGTTTAAAACTAAATATTTAACTGAAAGCGAAGTCAACTCAGCCAAACTTCATTTTATCGAGACTCTCACTCTTAATGAAAATGTAGGATCAGATTCTCGTAAGACGACATGTCATCTTCAACTAACTCGTCAAACATGGCTGCAAGAAATCAATCCAACTTATGGGCAGCTCATGATTCGATAGAGTTGGAAGACGAGCCAATGACCAATGACGAATACAGTTCAAGCTCTGTGATCGAAATAGCACTAGAAAGCTTTCTTAGATAGCCAAGACTGCAAAGAAATGATAATATTTTTGAGTATTGGTTTTCGTCACCTTATAAGGTGCTTAAGCCTGCAGCAAATAAGTTTTTATCTGCGCCGCCTACTAGCGTTACAAGTGAACAACTGTTTAGCAAAACTGGACAATTGTATGACGAGAGGCGACACTCGTTGAAGGGCGAAAATGCAGAAAAGTTGCTTTTTTATGTTATAATATAATTTTATTTAAATTTGATTATTAAAACAGTTAATTTTGTTAAACAATTAGTAGCGTATTAAAAAGTTAACAGTATTAAATTTTTTTTTTCACGCTTTGTCTATTCTCGGTCTCGGTCTCGGTTCTCGGTCTCGGCCGAGATATTGTTTTATTCTCGGTCTCGGTCTCGGTCTCGACCGAGAACGAAAAACCCATCTCGGTCGAGCCTTACTTCATGGTATTTGATTATCTTAGTAATCATTTAAACTAGACGAGCTCTGAAATTCGTGGTTGGAAACTCAGAGGTAGGCAAATCTCATTATCAACCTAATCAGAACAGCAGGATAATAAGTAGGTAGGTACACGTACTTGGACTAGCCTATAAAATACCCAAAAGGTTTAGGTTAGTCAGCCAGGGCAGTTGAGTTTGTTGTTGTAACTACCTACGCCGTTATTTTAACATTGTTATGTAGACGAGTATGTAGAAACTTTACTGTTCAAAAAATATTATGTATACAATAAATAAAATTAGAGTTAAATACTTCATTTGACAGGAATGTACCTACGTTCTTTTGACACGTAATTTTGAGCTATGAATAAACGAAATCGCTTTGTTAAGTCCTAGTATTGTTTCTAGGTAGGTACTACTTTCTTAAATCCGGTTTATTTATTATAATCTTAGTACCTACTATATTTGCAGCAAGTTTCGTGGTGATAGCAGCAAGAAAACTTACTTATCCATACAAACTTCACTTGTGGTCTTCCTAGTCCCTTGGGGTCAAGGCGTGATTATTGTACAAAATTATTTTTAAGAGGCAGAAGCACACTCGAATGCAAAAAGTTTTATTTAAATACGTCTAACTGTTTTCACATGGAAAGCGTACAACAGACAGACAGACAGACAAGAAATTCAATGACAATGTTTTTGGTTTCTATTGCGTGTATGGAGCCCTCCTACCGCGATTATTCAAAAAAATATTCAAAGTACAGAATTCACTTTGGCTACAGTTTAATTACATGTATAGATAGATATATATTTATTCCCTAAGGCGGGAATATTCCCCTATGTTCCGGGGAACTTCAATTTTATTGTAGTTAGACCTTAGTAAGACCCTGGTTTTTACCCGAGGAAGGGTTATTAGAAACTTCACTACTTACACTTTTTATCATTAATTTACTCATTGAAATATACATAATACAACCCTGTATTTTTTTTAACATTCGTAAACAAGTTTTAACTAAGTTACCTACCCACTTGTTTACCACACGAGTAATGATGATAAAAGTTGGTATACAATTGTTGTGTTGTATACAAGGTAATGGTTGGTAGGGAGGTATTTACATCAAAATGATCCTCGCAACAAAATCTTGAAGCTTGGAAAGCGGAATTTTGTCATCCCTCTTCATGACAGTACACCATTTTTTGCGTACTTTTGAGTCGTTTGGCACATTGAAAAACAGTTTTTCAAGTGTACTTATTGAAGTATTAGTACATTTCGGTATTATACAGTACTTATAATCCGGCATATTTTCACTTAAAAACTGCAAAACCACAACATCACCCGCGCAGATCGAGGGAATCTCAATAAATGAATTGCGGAGAGTGCGCGCGCGGGCGGAAAGGTAATCGTGACGTCACATAAGTTATTCGGCCGCCCCGCGGTCGGCTTGTACAAAATGTGTAATATCTTCGCAACCAATGGACCGATTTCAATGATTTAAAAAGTATCGTACCTAAACGAGTTAAAGGAACAGCATTATATAGATAATATATGCATTTTCCGACTTGATACGGGGACCCATTCGAAAGTTATGTCTAATATACATATTTTTTTGCTAGTAATAATTTCTTTAAATATAAGAAATTTAGAAGTTAGTGCTTAAATTAAAAAAAGAAACATTTTTAACAGTCAAAGAGGTTACTGGAAATCAAATTGGTTGAAAGTTCGTATCAAACACAATGTGAACGTTAAAAAGCACTTTTGAGCTTTACGTTTAATAATTTAAATGTTTTTAGTAGACATGGCAGCAATATATAACTGGTCTGACTAATTTGTCAAAAATACAGAAGGAATATGTGATATAAATTAAAAAAAAAATATGTTTGTTATAGCATCTTTACATGCAGCACCTACTAATTATACCAAAAGTCATTTTTGCATCTCCTAGTTCTTTAAATATTCCATTGGAAATCTCGAACAAGCCTGTGGTGATATTGTTCGTTCTTGAGGTTTGCTTTTTAATTTTTGTTATTATCTCTACACACAATTAGCCTTTCTGCTTCAGACTGTAAGAAATAAAAAGAGAATTATTAATAGTTAATGGCAGTTAAATTTGTTAAAATAGATCTAACAAACAAAATTGTGAAATCACATCGCAAATACTCTTAAAATATTCTAAACATATAACAAATTAAATCGTGGGTCTGTACAAATAATACGTTCTGTATATTGTTAACTCACTCATTCCAAGAAATGTGTGTGGGCGATAAGAAAAAATCGGTAACATAAACCTGAGTGTAAGTAAACTTTTGTGAGACAAACCTTAAAACTACGAAAAGGAGGTCATAATTTAAAAAGTCTGTATCTCTGTATGTACACGCTAATCTTTGAAATTACTGAACAAAATTACTGACAGTATTCACAGTTAAACTAAGCTTAATTTGAAGCAACATTTAAGTTTTGTTCCATTGAAATCGGATGATACAGGGTGTTCCAGAATATAGAGATAAGCGGAAGTTCAGGGATGCAGCATTTGAAAGTTATGTTGTACCTATTCTTAATGGTTTTTTATAGAGTAAATGGTCCTTCGTCATAATAAGATTTATTTTGCTAGTGATGCTACGATTGTAATTGAATTGAAACCTTATAAGTCTATCAAGATTTCATTTAAAGTTGAATGAAAATTGGCCTGCGACCACGGGGGCCGTCAAACTTAAGAAATAAAAGTTTGTTGTTCTGTTAAGAATAATTTTTTAATTCGTTCGTAATGTCAAGATTACTAATGAAATTACTAAAACAAATTATATTTGAGACTTGGTTATCAAAATACACATTTCCTAAGGGTTATCGTATACATTACAAGATTATTTTATTTTTAAACGTTATGATACGTAGGTACGCTGAATGTACACATCGAAAGTACCAAAAACGCCTGTTTCATCCTATTTGATAAAAGATAATATTATCTCTATGAATCTTAGGGACAGTTTTCATTATTTTCATTTATACATACTCATATGAAGAACTTATAACATCTGAGACCGCGATAAAATCTAATGTTTAAGTATATTATATATAAAGATACATTAATTTTATTTCTGTTGTTTTCTTTATACTAAGAGATTTTCCAGATTTAACAAATTGTTATTAAGTAATTTACAACTTTTTACAAAATAACTTTAAAACGTTTAAATTTACACCACTTCAATTAAGTTTTAAAAGTAAGTTGTAATTTCGACACTCAAATACGCACCCATTTCTTGAACTTTTTATAAATATTGTAAGTTCTCAGGATAAAAACAAAATCACGCCCAAACTTGGCTCATCAATTCTTAGAAATCTTTCACGATACCATATTTATATAAGACTAGCGGCCCGTCCCGGCTTCGCACGGGTGGACAAAATTCTTTAAATTTTTTCTAGCATTTAATATAGCCTACGACACTCGGCAATAATGTGCCTTTCTATTGGTGAAAGAATTTTTAAAATCGGTTTAGTAGATCCCGAGATTACCCCTTACAATTTAACAAATATACAAACACACAAACTTTACTTCTTTATAATATTAGTATAGATATAAAATGCGCATGTAAAAAACGACCACGCCTCTGAGCGTAGCGAAAGGACCCTACCGAGGGCTCGTAGTTTTTTTTACATATCTAGTAAGGACTATGTGAAATTACCTCATACCTGAATGAGTTTGTATATGACATAAAGACTTTCCTCCGGTGTACAAGCATCATTTCCAAAATCTGTGTTAATAGATCTCTTGCCGTTCCCCCAACCGGTGCTGAAGGTCAACTGGGCTTGAGATGCCACCAGCAGTATTGTGATGAACAGAGCAATCATCACAGAACGACCCATAGTATGATTCTTTAAGATTATCTTCAGGAGAAACTGATATTTACCTATGCGTCAAACAACTTGTGATATCCTCAACGGAATGACCAGCGATCTTTCTGCAGAACCTTTTATATGCCCAGACAATTAGATGTAGGAACAGTTTGAAAGTTAATCAAATGAAAACTGTACAATGTTGGAGAGTGCTTGATGATATTACTTCTCGTGCGACCGTACTTTGTATGATTTCAGTTACCAACATCATAATATAGAATGTAAAACTATAATGATATTTTGAAGAAACGTTTATATGAAAAGAAATATCCTGTTTTATTCCATCGTAATACTACGCGAAAAACAACTGTCAGGATAAAATTCTTCTGTTTGTTGAATTACTTAGAATCAATACTATATTCCAAGGTATTTCTACAAAGAAGATATAATTATACCAAATTGTTTGATTTAAAAAATAACCGTAGTATTCATTAAAGCTCAAACGCATAATAAACCCATTTTTAGTTATTAAATATAGCTGACCAGGCCACACTTTGCTGTGTTATAAATTAAAATTAAACCTATCCCATGTCCTAAGTCAGAACAAATCTAGCAAAATGAAAAAAAAACCATTGAAATAGGTTATTTCGGCAATCTACCGATCAAACACTGTGAAAGGGGTTACAAATATATATAATCCCTGTGATAAAGATGTGGTCAGTAGTGCCCTCTTCTTGAACGCCACATTCACATAGGGGACTAGTTAAAATACGAATTTTTAACAGGAATACGGGGGTAGTAACATGTCCAAGACGGAGGCGACACATGGTCGAAGTAGCTTGCTGGCGGTATTTTCAAAACCATGTTTTTTTAGGTATATGCATTTGAATTCTGCCATAATGACGATCTATGATTTTGGAGTTACGGGACCATCTCGACTACAATACAGTTCCCAGGGCGTTTTTGGCTATTTGGAGAGCATCATTTACATAATTTTGCAGTCGAGATGGATTGCCTGTTGCCATGCGTCAACTGATTCATTGCCTTGTATGCCACTATGACCCGGAATCCACGCTAAGGTTACACCAATATTATTAGATTGGCACTGGAAGAGTAAGTTTTTTATTTGATATATAATAGGAGCAGAGGATTTATATTCAAAAAGATTAGAGACGAGGGCTTCTAAACAGCTTTTGGAATCCGTGAAAATCACAGCCTTATCAAGCCAATTGGAGAGTACCAGAACAATAGCCTCTAGTATGGCCACTGCTTCTCCTGTAAATACGAATGCTTGAGCCGGACACTTAAATTTCAGCACAATATTTAATTTTGGTACCCATACTGTAGCACCGACATTTCCATCTGGAGAAATTTTTGATGCGTCGGTGAGAATTGGCAGGCATTGTTGGCAATCTTCGCCCAGTGTGATCATGAAATTATTGTTTGCCAAAGGGTAATTTTTTTCTATTCCAAAATCCAACATAGTGTTAGGAAAAAAGTGAGAGCATCGAAATTTGTACGGAATTAAGGATGGGTGTCAAATTTCACAATAGGATGGGACAAAGTTGACAACTTCCTGTCGCTAGCAACTATCCGTGGAGGGGGTCTACGGAACGAATTTGGAGGATCACGAAATAGTTCAGTTAAACTCTGAAGACGTGAGCACAGTGGATGTGATTCAAGTTGTAAAACTTTGAAGGTAAATCTATCTGAAAAAAAATGTCGCCTCAGGTCTAAAGGAGGATCCACAGGTTCGACCTGAAGTGCAATACCAGGAGAAGATTTCATGGCCCCCAATATGATACGCAGGCATTTTAATTGAATTTTGTCCAGCTTACTTAGGGATTCTTTGTTGCAGGTATCCAGCAAAAAGGAGCCGTAGTCCAGAACGCTGCGGACCGAGACATTGTATACAAGTTGTAAGGATATATTGTTTTAAACTTTCATGATCACTAACATTATAGTAATATAAGTTATAAACAAAAACAAGGTACATGTTAAAAATCCCTTTTATAACTTATATTACTATAAATTTGTAAGGAGTACGGATGGGAGCCCCACCATACGCCTGAAAGGGGTTTTAGAATGTTAGCTCTATTTTCACATCCCTGCTGTGCGATTGCATTTAAATGAGGTGACCCTGTCACTCTATTGTACAGGATAATGCCTAGAAATCATATCCTAATTATATTATGACAATACTTTGTGTGTTTGTTACCATAACATTCAATTAACGTTACCATAGCAACGCGTGGCCGGGTCATGCAATTAACGTTACCATAGCAACGCGTGGCCGGGTCAGCATATTATTCAAAAATGTCTGGGCTCAAGTAAAAAATATGTTTATTGTTAACCGAATAACAGTTTTATGTATATTTTCATTGCAGTCAAATACCCTATTGTGACATTTATTGTGCTAGGTAGGTACTTACTTTTACTTATTCTATTATAAGGCGACTGACGTCCGCAAAACTAATCTCGAACAAATTAAAACTGCTGCGGCTTCTTATTTGTTTGTATAAAAACCAATGTTTTTCTACGAAGACATCGCAGTTTCCATCAAAACTCTGAATAACAAACATGTATAAGCTCCTGGCTCTGTTCGTGATCGTCGCCTGCTTTTGCATGGCAGTTGAAGCCCAATTGACGTTCACGTCAAGCTGGGGAGGTAAACGGGCAGCCATCGCTGGCACAGTGTCTTGCAGAAACGACGATGCTATCGCAGCTATATACAAGATGATACAGGTGAGTGGTTTCTATTTCTTGTAGCTTGGAAAAGTGTTTTATTAAACCCTCTAATTTTTATACAGTGGGTCTGGTCATGTACTAGCGATATTCTAAAGTCTGTTAGAACAACTATACTAATACACAAATACACTACATATTAAGTCCAAACTACTTATCAGCTATGTGTATATGTGTTTATTAGTAGCTGATCCGGCCACGCTAAGCTGTGGATCAGTTTTAATAATATGCAATAAACCTTTCCTATGTCCTAAGTCAAAAAATACAGCAAAATGCATAAAAATCATCAAAATGACACAGAAATAAAAGATCACCGTAATTTATTCTCAAACGCCTTCAAAGATTAGCAGAGCTGGCAACACTATAATTTAATGTTTCTTAGACGGCCAAAAGTTTTGTCCCTAGACCACGATGGATTAATAAAATAAATGTATTTTAGTTTTCGTTTTCAATATTACCACGTTTTTATTAACTTGCTTTCATTCGTGCCTGTCCTTCTGTCTGTCCGCAAAATTTTCTAATCTTATAACTGAAAATTAGACCACTTCTGATGCTCCTAAAGAGCTCAAAATTTTACCACACGTAGATCATGGATGACAGTTCATTATTCAGCCATCACCGCCAGCCTGAAAACCACTCGCCTCATGTTTTAAGTCATATTACATCATAGTACTTGAAATTTTTATCATTCCGGGAAATGAATTTTCCATCACAATTCTAAGAAAAAATTATATGCTTCTTTTTAGTCCGCTTATAAAAACGTGATACTTACAAATTTTTTTACTTCTATTTTTTTACATAGTTACCCAAAATAAGTATAATTATTTGCTAATACCGTGTATTACAATGACGGGATGTTACATCAATTTTTGTGAATCAACAATATTCGCTTTGCTGTTGCAGGCATGCAAATAGATTTTAACTTAAAGGTAACTGAAAGTCAACTTAGATTGATGATCATTTAGTACAACGGTAGCAAACCTGTTATTTGCACTGACGGTCATGGGTTCCTGTCTCGGAAGGGGCAGATGTGATGAATACGAGCTAGAGTCTAGAATCATGGGTATTTATATATAGGTACTCCTATGAATATTACCTATCATATATGTATGTCTATCCGTTAGCCTAGTATTCATAAATAAGCCTTACAATGCTTACCAAAGCAGCCTAGCCCAAGGTGTGATTGTAACAAATATTGTTTTATTATTATTATTAACAATAATTCAATTTTTAGTTACAAAGTCTAAATGTTACTAAAAGAATAGCAAATCAATAATTAAGTCACATGAATATCAATAATCAATCACATAGGTAGGTTTTAATTATGTAATTATATAATTTCTCTATTTCAGCTCTAATATGCAATTACAGCTATATATTACTTGTAGCTATAGTTCAATCGCTGATAATAATAAAAATATATATTTCATCATGGAACTGGGAAATTAATTCATATATTAATTTTCGAGCCAATTAATTGCCACTTTCGAGTCCTTTTATCTAACGAGTCCTAAGAAGTCGACTTATAGAATTAATTAATTTTTAAGTATCCATCAGAAATCTCAAGTTAAAACAATATAATATTATGTATGATCTCTGTTCCATTTCTTCTAAAAGACACACAATAGTTAAAAAAAATAAGCAACTATTATAGATTTTTGTGCATACTGAGCAGTATGATTTTTTCATTGGTCTTTTGGAGTCTTAGAGGCACATAACACCTCCAAAAACTTCAAAATCAACAAAGCATTTGAGTCATTTTAAGACATTCAAAAGCTCGGACTCTACATTTGTTTGAGGCATCGACATATACTAATGGAGATGCCGTACCCGTAAAACATGCAGTAATTTCTTGGTTAGGGAAGAGTAACGAAGATGGCATATGCTTTCGGACTAACGCTATCTCTTTCCTTATAGGCGATTGGCTCTCAATTTTCATGACAGATACGGCATATATTTTGAGAGAGATAAAGATAGTCCGAAACTTAGTTTTATCGCTAATAGACTTGAGATTAATTTTATGAACGTTTTAAAAAGGATACAAAAGACTCGACTTAGCTTGGGAAGGACCAAACAGTGATAATTATATACCACGTTTTATGGTATGACGCGGGTAACGAGTGACAAATTATTTATAATAGTATTTTTCTTTTTTTCAGAATGAAGCTGAAAGATTTATACTGTGCCAGAAACCATAGAGAAACCACTTTACCTACGATGATTTTAAATTAACGACGCATGGCTGAAGAGCGGTACTATACCTACTATTATTAACTATAAGCTCCAATAATGTGTTCCCTGCACAAATAAAGCTGTATGTTTATTGAGGAATGAAGAAATAAATATATTATTTACTGTTAACTATTTTTTATTTTCTATTTAAGCTGTTCTATGCGTACAGACAGCTACTTTCCTTTTTTCCTGTTATTTGTTAATGTACTAATAAAGAAAACTCGTATAAATGAGTCTGATAATTTTTTTGTCTAATACGACAAACTTCTTATTTTATATTTTTTGATATCTTAAAAAAAATACTGAGATTTAAATGTTTTAATGTGAAATTCTGGTCCGCCTAGATTTATTTTAAATGATTACAAGGTGATGACGTCACAACCCCAGTGCTACCGACCTAAACTGTTTTTATTTCTCGCCTAACAATACCTATTAATTAACAAAAATGAGTTAAGTATTTATCAAAAATAAATCCATTCAGTTGGTTTACTAAAAATAAAGTAATATAAAAGTTATGAACATGCAATACGACCTCACCTCACATACAAAGTCCTTACTGCTGGAGTGGTTGGTACTCCAGCAGTGGGGATATGGGTAAGACACCATTAGTAGAATGGGAGGTTACCCCCCTCACAGATTCATTGATGGGTGCTAACAAAAGCAGATGTAGTCAGGATAAACAGTAAAAAGAAATTTAATAAATACCTTCCAAAGCACTGAGGAACTCGAGATAATAAATTTTTGGTCAAACCTCCGCAATCTATAGCCAAACACATTAATAACTGCGCCATCTAGTGACTAATAAAAGATGTCAATATGAAAATTTTAAGTCATCATTTTTAGATAGAAAACTTTAACGTTTATTATTTATTTGTATGATTATATCAATTACTAGGTATTTATAGTATTATTTTTTCATTATGATGATTACATATTAGGATACTTAAAACAGATACTTGTTGACTTTGTTGTAATTAAAGATAAATTAAAGTAATGAAACCATAACACTACTATAATTATTGTGATGACAGACTTTATTTTGGATTATGTATGGTGACGACGTATATTGTAAATTTCGTTACAACTGTTAAAGCTGACGAGTTTCTTGCACCCATTGTTCGCACCAACGGTCCTGAGTTCAAATTCCAGAAGGGGGCAGATGTTTATATGATGAATATGAACATTTGTAACTGAGTCATGGGTGTTGTTATATATTTCTATGAATATAACATATCTATGTATCATATATGTATGTCTATCTGTTAACCTAGTATCCATAACACAAGCCTTACAGTGCTTACTTTGGGCATAAGAAATATTTATTTATTTATTATTTAATAAAATTATATTAAATAATAAATAAATAAATTCATTTCATATGAAAAATAATTTATTATTATTTCACTAAATTAGTAAGATTACGAGATTGTGCCCATATCATAGATATAAATTTATTTGATGGAACTATATTAAGGTGTATAGCTTAACCATTTACTTTATTAAAGCTTTAAGTTTATTCTTATTTTAATCAGACAAAACATGCAAGTAAAATAAAATATTTATTTTTAAGTGTTTTTATTTCTTAACCTTAAAATGTCAAATTTACATTGTCAATGTTATGAAGTTGGCACTTGGCTGATTCCACTTGTATCTAGAGACATTCTATTCGAAGAAGAGTAAGGTAGGTCATCTTCATCAAGCGCTTCCCTCATACGTCTCTTATAGATTTCACTGTCTGGATTGTTTTCCTGGTTCCTACACCTGTCAAGTTTCTTTTCAATCAAACGAACCTTTTCCCTGGCTGGACTTTCCACCATCTTAACTAAGGAACGTATTTTGCGTACAGCTTCAATCAAAATTGCAAGTTTATCAGGTCCAGCGTCTCTAAATAACATGTCTGTCACATAGCTATCTAAATTTTCTTGCTCTTTACTAGCCGCATGCAACACTGCAGCTAATGCAATTTGAGATGGTGCATATAATAAACAAGCATCAGTCAAAAATACCTTTTCCAGAAATTCGTCAATACCGCTGCGTAACCGTTCAGGGTTAGCGAGCGAACATCGAGTCTTGATATCAATAAGGAAGCCTTCAACAGGCCTAAAAGGATTATGAATAGTCAAATGATAGTTTAACTGCTGCATCAGTAAAAGCTCATTATTAAGAATTATGTCTGAAGCTTTTTCTCTGTCTCCCTTTATGTTTGCTACAAATTGTCCGATGGAGACATTAAATTCTTCTACTTTACAGGCTAAATACACACATGTAGCCAGAATCTCTTTAGGATGATAGTCCATAGATGAATTATATAAATAAAACCTTTTGAAATAATGAAAAGCTGTACCTACCACTCCTTTGGGCATTGGAGGATTAAACCTTTTGCAAAATTCCTTTAAATGTAGCTCATATTGTTTTAATAACAGTCGTTCTTCATCAGGAGTTAAAAACAAGTTATACCGTTGGTATTCATCAATGTGACCACCATGTTTTAAAATAAACTGCAAATTGTGTTTCTCACGATGGCAAACTAACTCGTTTTCATCACTAAAAGTCCAAAACTTCTTTTGCGAACTCGTTGAAAACATTTTGTGAGTTGTCCAGCTCCTTGAGGAATATATTTCAAGTTGAGAAACTTAACTCAAAACACTTCGCTTTTCATTTCTTTGACCCCGTAATCACAGTTCAAACAGACTTCGTTTGTTATTTATGAGTGTTCTTCAGCCTGACAAAGAGAGATGCTATGGAAATGGATAACAAATTAACTACCAATCAAGAGCGACTGATAATTTGAGCTTATTTTGTCATTTTAAGCCTTACACAAACATTTTTTCTATGTGTCCATAACCGTGCCCAAGCTCATGTCTGTACATGAGCCACAGACTAAACAAAAAGTAATTATGACAATTGACAGCGGCAAAACGACAAATTATTTGTATTCTTTGTTAATTTTACCAGTAAGGGAAAGCAAAAGATATAAAATCCATACAATCTAGCTTCAGCAATTTTCTATTTTAAAATAATGTTGATAAGGGCTGATTTTGGAATGATAGATGACCATTCGTAAATCAGCCCTATGTTAAAAGTTAAGTAAAGGTGAGAGAAATCTCCTTGATATAGTGAGATAGAACTTAAAAGGATACCTTCTGCTATTTTGATGTACTACACTCGTGCGCGTATTTTTGGAAATATTACACAGAAAAAACAAATATTTATTTTCATAATACACAAGCTGTGGGAAAATGTTTCTGGTAAAACAATACCTTTTGTGCAAGTACGTGCCAGTGTGTATGGCAAATTTAAATATATGAAGCAAACCCTTCCTCTTTCTACCCGACCAAGAGATGTTTTTCGTTCTCCTCGAAAAATAAAAACATGTTGTATGTATTCACAAATGTTTATGATCAAGCCCCAATATTTCCATGATTTATGGTTGATAATATATCATTATTACACTACGATCCGCTACAACGCAAATTTTGGTTAGAAACAGCAAAAATTTGTAATATGTTGTTTCGCAGCGCAATCTCTAGTTTCGTCGTGCCGATTGCTCATCCCCGATCGCACCAGAACAGTAGCGGGGGTTCTAACGTGTCGTAATTAACACAAGACACAAATGTGTTTCTAATAGTCATTAGCAAGCATAATGTACTTTTTACCTTGTGTTCTTAAAATAAATTATAATGTACTGCTACACTAATATAATTATAGTAGAAAATATATCGTAATATATCTTGCTATGATATATGTTATGATTATGATAGATGCATATGTAACGCGCTCTAGTTCTTCTTCTTCTTTTGGTTAATGGCTTGTTTTGTGACTTCACAATTCCGCCAATGTCACGTGAATAGCTTTTACACGTGCGGGAATATTCTGCATTAAATTATAAATAAGAGTAGAGACTTTATGTAAGCTCTTAGCACAGGTTTACCTAAAACAAAGATATAACAGCACTGGACATCACAAAGCATCACATATAAGAAATTTAGTAAAATCCAAAATTCGATAGTTAAATGAGGCAGGGTTATCAGGCTTGTTCATAGTTTAATATTGTTAATTGCCAGGAATTTGGACAAAATTTCGATAAGAGGAGGGTTTAACATACTAAGGATGCATTTTATATTAGTAGGACGAGGGGTGTCATGAGGAAGGACATCATAAAGGGAAACAGCTAACTTTAAACAATTGAAAAAGATGTGGTCTGTAGTTCCTTCTTCCATGCCGCACTCACATAGAGAGGTATTCCTTACGCCAATTTTTGCAAGATGAACAGGGGTGCATGCATGACCTAGTCTCAGACGGCAGATGGTTGACACAGCTTTCTTACTAATTACTTTTTGTTTGAAAAACCAGGGCGTGTTTGGAATAGATCTTTGGATTTCATAATAATATCTACCTGCGCGGTTTCTAGTATTTTGCGAGTCAGTCTGCCACGACCGCGCTCTAGTTAGAACGTAAAATGAAACGCTGTCACACTGTCCTTCTCTAGCAACAGATAAAAATATACCTTTGTCATTTTCCACACGATCTCCGTACTATTATTCTGTTCTGTGCACTTGATTGAATCATCGAAGTGTCGAACTGTTAGTTGACTGATTGTCTTCTAATTGAAAGATATAACTATTTATAAAAGTTAAAATAATTTTATTAAGGTTTTATTCATAGTAATTAAAATGTCGCGGCCAGGAGAAAGAACGAATCAAGCACAAACTTATAAATTAGTGGTTGTAGGAGGTGGTGGTGTCGGGAAAAGCGCAATTACGATACAATTTATTCAGGTATTCATCTCCGCATACCGCTAATCATATGCTTGCAGATCTTAAACTATCTAGATTATCTATTCATGGACATTCACTTCCATTTCTAATGCATGCTCTGATAGTTTCATTCGATTATTTTGTAAGCTTTGAAAATTATCATCATATTTAAAAATAGTGCTGTAATTTTATAATGTCAAGGTCTAAGATGCCCCCGCCCACTGTTTTGAGCAGCTGGTGAAGATAACTCTGTGTTTATGTTCCAGAGTTATTTTGTCACCGATTATGACCCCACTATTGAGGACAGCTATACAAAGCAATGTGTCATCGATGACATACCGGCTAAATTGGATAGTAAGTACAGAATTTTAGACATCATTTTGTCACACTAGCCATTTGTTATGTGGGTATAGTCAATGTCACCATGTGAATAAATTGTTACCGAATAATAGTAAGGAATTAATGTTATATTCATATGACATTGACTTGTTGATTTTTTTCCTACACTTTTACTCACAACTCTTACAAAGCAATACTAATGTTAGTGTAATTAATTTGGAATCCACAGTTCATATTTGTCATATTTCTAAAAAATATCCATTATTATAATTGAATTAATATTAAAAATCAATTTTTGAATTAGAGCTCTGATACTTTAGGTTTTTTTCCTTTTTTTATTTTATTTATTTATTTAATTTTAATTAATTGTCATATGCTCATATAATGATAGTAAAACTTATACCCTGATTGTTAGTAAATGAAGTCTCTACAAAAAGCATGCAATACTCAGCAGTTACTAAAATATATGCCATAATAACAGACATTACAAAATCACATTTAAAAAATTTTAGTAATAAAAACAAAACTTTTACATGGTATTAAGAAATAGAATTGTAACTATTTATGTTAATTCAGTTTTGGATACCGCTGGCCAAGAAGAATTTAGTGCAATGCGTGAACAATACATGAGATCTGGTGAAGGATTCCTATTAGTCTTCTCTGTTGCTGACCATGCCAGCTTTGACGAGCTCTACAAATTCCATAAACAGATTCTCCGCGTGAAGGACAGAGATGAGTTCCCAATGCTGATGGTTGGTAACAAAGCTGATTTGGAGATGCAGAGAGTGGTTGGTACATTCTTAATTGACAATTTCTGAATTGATACTAGTATGTGAAATAGATTCATCAAACATGTAATTACTTCTGAAACTTAAAAACAAAAACAAAATCTTTTAAAAATTTATAAAGCATTAAGGAATTATTTTTAATAGTTATAACAATCAAGTACATAAATATTTTCTGTCAATTATGAAAAACACAATGACACAATTTGTTGGATCTATTTTGCATACCAGGCATTAATTTTAATTATTAAATGTACATACAATAAGCTCAACATGACCGTTTGGTGGAAGGATAGCAATCCTGCCTTTCTCATTGACGGTCCTGGGTTCGAATGTCGGAAGGGGCAGATTTTGTGTGATGAATACGAGCATTTGTACCGGAGTATTACATATCTATGTATCATATATGTATTTCTATCGGTTATACTAGTATCCATAACACAAGCCTTATAGCCTGCTTACTTTGGGCTAGGCTAATTGGTGTGAATGTAAGAAATATTAATAATATTTGTCTATAAATAGCTAATTCTATAATTATTATAAGCCGTAAGCATTAATTTGGAATAAAGTCACAATAACAACACTGTGTCAGTAACTGTTATAATAAAATTATTGGTAATCCATAACAATTTTTTAATTCAGCTTTTGCAATGTGCTTTGTTTCAAAGAAGCACACAGCAACATGACATATATGCAGCATATATTATAAATTTCAGTAGATATTATCAATTGCAAACCTGTCATTATTTTTTTTTAACTCTAGTCTATGAAATAGTACCAAAGGCAAAGCTCACCATATAAAAAAGCTAAATTTAAATAAGATGAACAGGAAAAGCTGTATTTAGATCAAGTAATTTTTATTAGGATTTTGTACCCAAAGGGTAAAACGAGACCCTATTACTAAGACTTCAATGTTCATCCATCCATCTGTCACCAGGCTGTATCTCATGAACTGCCTGGTGCTGCTTTAACAATAAATACTAAAAAACAGAATAAAATAAATATTTAAGGATGCTCACATACAACAAACATGATTTTTTTGTTAATTTTTGCTTAAGATTAATAATGGTAACAGGTAGCCGCTTAAAATATTCACAGAACTATTCTCCATTCCAGTAAGCGAAGAAGTGTACTATGCATATACTTAGACATATAACAGCATTTTTGTAATGTGAAATTAACATAGTAAGGGATGGATTTTTGTAATGTGAAATTAACATAGTAAGGGATGGATTTCAGGGATTTCAGAAGGCCTGTCCCTATTCCCTAGTTGGCCAGTTTTCCTGAAAATAAAACTCATACAAGTAATGAAGATATTAGCAAAATAAGCAAATACAATGAGCTAGTTTTATTACATACTAGCTGACCCAGTAATTTTATTTTTCTAAAATATTTTTTTTTTTTATAATAAAAGTAGCCTAAGTTACTCCTTATTACATCAGCTACCTGCCAACAAAAGTCTCGTCAAAATCGGTCTAGCCATTTCAGAGATTAGCCGGAACAAAGAAACAGACAGATAGACAAAAATTGTAAAAAAAGTTATTTTGGTCTATGTACCGTACATATATTTATATGCATGTAGTAAAAAACGGTTATTTCAATATTACAAACAGACACTCCAATTTTATTTATATGTATAGATTTGTACAGACAACATAAAGTGTGAATTTTTTTATTTGGTTCAATTCCATATTCTTAAGCTCAAAATCAATTAATATTTGACCGTGGGTAGATTATTGTGCTAGTATTGTACTGTAACTCATACTGACCCGTCAATCTTGTATCTCAGAGGCAAGTCTTTTATAAGAGTTTAGCATTATTCAGCATCATTTTCCAAGATCCTGAGCCATTGAAATAGTTGTGAAACTCCACCATTGCACTTATAAGATATCTTAGATCACTATTAAGTTGTTACATTACTATTAGGTTAAGGCATATTCATAGAATTGCAGAGAATTTACAATTATTTAAAAAAAAGGGATTCAGAAATTCACACTGGCAAACAAAGCCAGAAGAATGTAAGTTCACAAGGTTATATTGAAGTGAAAATCTGGATAACAACAAAAGGAAAATATGTTTCACTATAAAAACAGATTTTCAAGAATATTTTATTTATCATTCTTTGCACACATTAATTGATGTGTTTTTAAATTATTTAATGTTGTAGCTTTATAATTTATGGTTATTTAATTATACAAATATTATTTACCATAATTACTATATGGATTAGTTACAAAGCACAATCATAGTTTATACATTTAGTATTAAAATACTATGGATTTCATATTAATGAAATTATCGTTATACACGTTTCTTAATTTAAATGTATGACATATTTTTATGAATGAAATCCTACTGATTGTAAATTTGATCGTTATTACGATTAGCATAAAGTTTAATTTTCTATACTGTTGTATGCTAATGCTTTCCATTGAGCAATATTCCCAAGGATCTAAGTTAAGTCATTTGAAATCACATGAAGGTTTAATGTATTGAGTCATTTATTTCTCAAAAGGGCATTTGAGTAGACGTAACAATTTATTACATCATATAGTTTATGTATAATCAACCTACTCAAAAGTGACAATTTTACTTACCACGTTTTTCTTATCTCACTTTTCTTATTTGTTTGTCTGTCCGGGCAAAATCTTGCAACTTAAATTTGAGGCACTTTCCGATAAGCCAGAAAGCTGAAACTTTCAGGATAGTTCAGAACCCGATGACAATGCACTCTAAAGCAACTTTCAACTTTCCAGATGCACTTTCAGGTCAAATTTCGACAACTTTCGGCCACTTTCGCTTTTATATGAGACTTTATGTCACTTCTTTCTCTCGATATGTTTGCTGCGTTCATGATTAATTAATGCAGTGTGTGATTATGATTTAATTCAGCAAACAACAAAAAAACATACGAGAAAGCGAAAAAGAATAAAATAATTATACTAGATTTAAAAAATCTAAAAATCCCACGTTTTTCAATGTCCTAAAAAGAATAAAATAACCCTGCGGGGCAAAGCGAGGGGCCACTCAAAACGTGGGGGCGCATCTTTACAATAATCGGCATCAATGCATGTCATTCATCTCTTTAAAATCTCCTCTTAGTAATATGCGCCCCCACGTTTTGAGTGGCCCCTCGCTTTGCCCCGCAGGGTTATTTTATTCTTTTTAGGACATTGAAGAACTTGGGATTTTTAGATTTTTTAAATCTAGTATAATTATTCCTCGTACATATATGGATACTCTTTACTGCTCATATACAGTACACAGAAAACAGCTTCAAACTAATATAAGCACAGCTGTCTAATCTTTAGAAGCAATCTTCAAACAACCCTTGCGGTGTAGGAAAACTATACAGAGTATAGTAGAAGAATAGAGAAAGAAAACTTTAATATAAAATACATAATTATACATACATTAATACACATATATACATGTACAGCGGTTTAAAATTAAATATAGGTAATACTTAATTGTACGCAAATGCTGCAGACTAGAATAGAGCTCCTCATTGTAGTGTAGTTATAGTTTAAAATCTAACTATTAGAGCGAGGCCACACGATGCGGTGCGTTGCGCGTCGTAATGAATTCGAGGTATAGGGTGCCACACGGGTGGTGCGACTCCACACCGCACCGCGGTGAATAGCGTTGCGCTGCGTGCGCATTACTCCTCCCCGCTTCGTCTCCAGGTCCCAAGTCCGGCGCGCTTGCGGTGCGACGCCGCACGGCGACCTAACGCGTCGTCAGACATGGTATAGTGATTTGTATGTAGGATGACGCAGCGGCCCCACTCAGGCACCGCACCGCACCGCACCGCACCGTTAACGCATCGTGTAGCCTCGCACTTAGAGTTTATTATCGATTGAGGACATTTCAAAATTGAGGTTAAGGTTCTCAAGATGATCACAGACAAAATCTTAATTCGACATAGCATAAGCTACGACTAAGATATATAATAAATGACAGTAATAACTAATGAAAAACATGAAAACAAGATTAAAATTTTAAAGTCCTGTTTTTTCCTGCTTCTGATATTGACAGTTGGATTTCCTTCGTTTTGACCTCCATAATACAAAATATTAAAATAGAAAAATACTAAAAAAAATCGACTCGGGTCACAAATGAATTCTCAGGCGAGAATCGAACCCGCAACCTTCGGAAATGAAAATAATGGAATCTTATAAGATCGCATTGAAAAATGCATAAAATATAAAAAAGCTATAAAACTCCTTAATACAAGTTTTTTAATACCATTACATTTGAATTACGGCAACACTATTTTGAGACAAAAGATAACTTTGCTGGCTTGGTTTTGCCGTTGATATCAAATTTAACTAGACCAAGACACGACATAAGTCATTTTATAAACAAGTATATTCTTTGTGTATTTTTCAGGTGTCCCTAGAAGAAGCACAGGCACTATCAAGACAACTCAAGGTGCCATACATTGAGTGCAGTGCGAAGGCGCGTATGAACGTTGATCAGGTCTGTAACCTTATATGGTGATCTAGCAGTGTCCCCCGGTTTCACTCGCCGTACAGGTTGCTTGAGGAAAATAAAAAACAGTTTCCTCGTTTCTTAAGAGTAGTAGCATGCTGTTTAAAATAACATTTCCTAAAATTTGAGCACATAATTTATGAAATCCGACTGGTAGTAACAAAATCTAGTACATTTTAGCCAAATAATTTTATTCTATTATATTCTTATTATATTTACATAATATATCATATTTCTGTATGTGTATCACTAAACCCCTAAACGGCTGGATCTATTATGATTATATTGTTTTGTGTTTAAGTTCCTGGACAGTTTAGTTAGATTCACAGTTGGACCCGGAGGTAGAACTCTTATTGGACAGTATTAGTATTGACTTTAAACATATTGTTTTTATGGGTATATCTAGTCCAGTGCAATAAAATTAATCCCTGAACCCAGACCCCTCTTTCCCACTGGGCAAATGCCCAAGGCCCCGTGATCTATAGGGGCCCCCCTAGTTCCTGCCAGATTACTAAAGGAATATGGACATTTATTACTGAAAAACTTATTTAATTACTGACTATATTATCAACTTGCTTATTAGCTTTCTTTTGTATCTACTTTCTTTGTCTATTCTACATAGTTATAAAAAAGTGGTCTGTCAAAGACGTAAGGGCGCCCATTATTCTTATATGCCCAGGGTCTCCAATAGGTTGAAGACGGTCCTGCCTGGAACGAAGCACCTTATGTGAAATTAAGTTTTATTGATTATTGAAAATGATTAGTTATTTTCTTTTTTTTAAATATTTTATGGCTTGGATGCGAGTCCTTTAACCCATATCATCATATTCCGTCATTTCTTTTCGTAATTAAATGAAGATAAGAGCTGATTTATAAATGACAGGTGATCAATAAATGATGACTGAATAATGAAAAACCCTTACTTTTTTAGGTTTCAGTATAGGTGTAGGGTTTTACTGAAACCTCCTTGTGAACTTCTTGAGAGAGCGTGAAAAGACCACTCTCGTGGCTTTGTTTTACTTACCAACACTTGTCCATGTTCACAAACACTTTTTAATAATCCACCTTAAAGATGCCTTCAGACTACGCTATAATATAATAGCATATAGTATATAGCTCATAGCACAACAATATCGCGCACCATACATTGTTATGGACACGTTCACACTGTACTGTACTATATATTATTGGCTTCGTATACGCTATAAAGTTGTCCGATGCGCTGAGTTCATGCTGTGCTATATCACGCGCCGCCCTCTTCCTCCTCACTCACCCCCGGCCGTCCCGCAAGCGAAACGAACGACAACACGTCTGGACACGATCCTGTGCCTGCGACGGATTTTTCGCTGGCGCTAGTGTTGCCCAAATTCAGTCTTGGTCTTGCAGTCTTGGTCTTGTTCTTGCGTTTTTGCAAGACCAAGACCAAGAACAAGACCGCGTATTTTTAGCAAGACCAAGACCAAGACTGACCGTGCAAGACTTGAGCAAGAACAAGACTAAGCCTGCAAGACTCTTGCGTCTTGCAGCTAGGACTTAGCGCTATTTCACGGAGTAGTTAGGTGTAACAGTTCGGTGTATAGGTACGCTTAGGAATTCTATGAGACGCAAAAAACTGTATCAAAGAATATGAAAAACTGGATCTATGCGCATTACGACTAATACCATAAACATACCTACATAGCGAATAAAAAAATATCCATTAAAATCAAACTGAGTGCATGCATAGTTATGTTTTAACCATCGGCACTTTGATAATGCGGCATCAAAGGTTTTGTACTTACTTCTCAAAGAAATTTGCTGCTTTTCGGAAGCACATGGTTATAATACACGCGCCGGCGGCTTCTTTTGAAATCATATACAACAATCGTTGCCGCCGCGCCGAAATCACAACATTTGACACTATTTGATTGCCGCCACAGGGCGTAGGCGTAGGTATACTCATGCAAAATAATTTCGAATTTTAAGAGTACCTACAGGTGTTCCAAAGAATAAATAAGTTTCAGAGTGCTTATAATGAAAATGAATACATTATACTGATCACGCAAGTAGTATTATGATTAGAATAAAATGGTAAGGATAGGTAGTAGATGTCATAATAATTTATTCTAGTAAGTATATATTATAATATTGATTATATGGTTTTAAACTAATTACTTAGGTACTATTATTGTACATTTAGTCATTATATTTCTTAAGTTTTTACAAGAAAAAATAGCAAAAAAGTGTTCAAATATCACCCGTTTGATAAATATTGTAGCCACTTTTAAATATACTTGAAACGTGTAAAAAAATTCTACATAATTAATAAAATAATATAAAAAGCGTAGGTACTTACCTACTAATAAAATAAAAAGCCTGCGATTTATTATTAGTAAATAATCACGGCAGCCGAGAGTGTGTCTCCACTTTTGAATACATAAATCATAACCAGATCACTAGAGCCACTTCAAAAAAGAAATTTGTAATTCCTAGGGTTCAAAATTATTTTGGTGACAGAACTTTACAGAAGCGTATACCATATCTTCTTAATTCGTTGCCCGAAACTATTAGATGTGAAACGGATAAAAATAAATTTAAAAAAATATTAAAAGATTATCTGATGACTACTATTTACACAACAATTGTATGTTTTTATTTATTTTTTTGCATTCACAATGCAATATTTCTATAAGATATAAAATACGTGTGTAAAAAACAACCACGCCTCCGAGCCCATCTGAGGGCTCGGAGGCGTGGTTGTTTTTTACACACGTATTTTATATCTTACAACAATTGTATCTTATTATTATCACCGCTAAATTTTCCTTCAGTTTGTTGTAATTCAGTCTAAATCCAATTATTGTGCACTTAACTTTACCTGATACAGTTATAGTTGTATTATATACCTACATAATTATAATTATAAGCTAAGAGACTAAAGATCCCTCAGTCAAACCGACAAGTCGGTTTTGTGGGACTAAATTGTATCTTTGTATTTTTTTTTCTTGTATATGAAATAAATAAATAAAAAAAAAAAAATAAAAAAAAAAAAAAAGTATTTACAAGCAGTGCCCGCGACTTCGCCCACGAAGAATAGTAACTTTGGAGGTATAGTGACGTTCAGGATTTATTTATTTATTTTAAAACTTCTGTCATCAAACATACAAACAAACTCTTCAGCTTTATAATATTAGTATAGATTAGTATAGATGTACGCCAAAACATTCACTTATATGTAAAGAATAGTGATTGGCACTAATTCTTTACATATATTTTATTCACGCGTCGCGTCTGTACAAGTAGGTAATAATCTGTGTTTGTACGCCGCACGCGGCATCGTTTGATTTGCGGCGGCATCCTTTTAATAGAGCCGGCACGTGGCGAGGCGGCGCGGTAGAAAGCAAGGAAACGTACTATAAACAAAGGAATTATTTTAATTCCAGTCATTTCCAATTGAGCTGTGCTTCGAGTCTAACTTAATAATTGTTTTTACTAATTCTTGTTGTTTTCTAAAAACGTATCACGTGTACAATTTAATATGAGTGACGAAGATTCAAATTATTCTAGTCCGAGTAACGAGAGTTTGAGTCACAGATCTAAAAGACCCAAAAGCAAATTTGAGGAGTTTTTCGAAATAATTCATGCATCCCAAACTGCCTTGTGTAAATTGTGCCAACATAAAAAGACTGAAATAAAAATGAAAAACAGAAACACTTCAGGCTTAAGGAAACATCTAATATCTTTCCACAAAAAGGAATCACAAATATTTCTTCCTGTTAAACCAAAATTAAGTGGAGATATCACAAGCTTTTTAGTAACCGCTGGAAGAAGTGGACAGGTAAGAATATATTTTTTTTATATGAAAACTCCAGGAACTCAAAAAAGTCTTTTTTGAACAAATGACTTTAAACTGACTTCGGAATATTTTATAGATATTGATAAAATAGTAATACATAGGTACATATTTCGCGTCATTTTTAACAATGGTCGAAATTGTCGCTACGGGAATTTTAACTCCGCGTAGCTGTTCATGCGATACTTTCAAAAACGCCATTAACTTACGTAAGTATTTTTGAGTTAGTGGTGTTTTCATCTAGGGGTGCGACATATTAAGTATGTAATTATCGTCTTAAATATTTTTATAAACACCTATATTTTCATTTGTTTTCATAATCGGCCAGTAACAACTAAGTACTTTATTTTGGTAAATTACAGTACAGTGCAACCTTAATATAACAAATGTCAATTTAACGATTTTCTCGATTTAACAACAACAAACCTCCTCCTCCTAAACGCTCAAACCTAGTATGTTTTAAATAATAACACAAGATTTATTGTTTTATTTCAGTCGGAAAACAGCAGTGACAACATCACGACAGCTACAGTTGATTGGGTAGTGAAAAAATATCTTCCCTTCTCATTTTTCGATGACGAAGCTACACAAGTATATTTTCGACGTATTTGCCCTAATATGATGTTTCCTAAAAGGTCTACACTTAGAAGGAAAGTCAAAGAGCGATTTGAAGAGCTCCAATTTAATCTCAAGGAACGACTTCAACAATTATCATCTAAAATGTCATTTACCATTGATGGGTGGACGTCAATTGCTGGTAGGAGTTACTACGGGGTTACTATGCATTATATAGACAACGAATGGAAGTATCGATCTGTAGTTCTTGATTTTATACCATCACGCGGTCGACATACTGGGGAAGATATTGCAACGATTTTCCATGAATGTTTATTGGAATATGGCATAATTGATAAAATACAAGGTATCACGGTCGACAACGCAACTGCAAATACCAAATTTATGTATGAACTGGGCAAACAGTTGCCACACTTTGATTCAGACAATCAACATTTCCGGTGCTTTGCTCACATTTTAAACCTTGGTGTACAAGATTTATTAGAGACCTTAGCATTACACTGTGAGTCTGACACTAACGCGCAAGATCAGCAGTATGAAGACTATGCAGACGAAACTGAGGAAGATGAAGAATATGCACCAAATATTGCTGACTCGCGTACATCTGTAACAAAGTTACGCAGTATTTCCAGTAAAATAAAAAGAAGTGAGATAGTGAAGAAGAAGTTTCAGTCTGCTTGTGAAGCAGCTGGCGTGCCATCAAATCTAAATGCCATTCTTGACTGTCCAACAAGATGGAATTCCACACATGATATGATTGGATTTGGTTTAAAAGTGAGAGCGGGCATTAACATATTGTGCAGTTCTGTCACCGAATTGAATGATTTTCAAATCACAGCTAGTAATTGGCAGGTACTCGAAAAATTACATAAATTTCTAATAAACTTTAAACTTTTAAGTACAAAACTTGGTGGAGACAAATATGTTACATTACCGCTAGTCATTGTATCATTCAATCTCTTGCTAGATAAAATTGAATCCATGGTAAAACAGTTAGATGAGAAACCTAATCGATCTGAAGTGGATGAAAGGCTCATTCTAGCTTTCCAAGCAGCTCGAGACAAAATGCTTAAACATTATAAGAAGAGCAACTGGATTTATTGTACTTCTTTAATTTTAGACCCAAGGCATAAGGCTCAGACTTTTGACCTGACAATGTGGGGGAAGCAACTTAAAACAGAAAGTCTGCGCAAGTTCAATGAACTTTATGAAGAATATAAAAGTCTACACTCACTGAACAAATCTCTGGAATTGCCAAGAAAAGAAAATAAAGTATGTGATGAAGATGAAGACATTATAGACTTTGATAAACTCTATGAATGTCCCTCGACGTCATCTGGATCTTGTCTTCAAGGCTTAGTGATAGACGAGTTGGAGGAGTACCTGAGAAAACCAAGAACTGCCAGCTCGGAAGACATTTTAGATTGGTGGAGGACGCATGAGACAGAGTATCCGACTTTATCGAAGATGGCCCGTGATTTTCTCTCAATACCTGCAACTTCAGTACCTGCTGAGAGATTATTTTCTAAAGCATCATTAGTAATTAGAAAACATAGAAATAGGTTAAGTGATGAGTCAGCCAGATGGTTACTTTGTATTAATTCTTGGTCAAAAGAATTGATATAAAGTAACATAACCTAATGATAAAGCTGTTGTGTACTGTTATGTTTGATTTGTGTTGTATTTTATTTTTGATTGAAATAAATGATAAATCATAAAACTCTTTTATTAAATTTCATGCAAGTTGAGGGTTCAATCTCTTTCTAGACAGACATTGTTATTTAAAATACAGTCAAGTTATTGTAATTAATTTGTTTTTTTACATGTTTTAGCAAATGTAAGCTTATAAATCATAAATGTTTATTAAGAAACAGTTACTTCCATGGAAAACGACATATAGGTCAGTTGATTTTTCGACTTTCTTATCAAATCTTCAGTTATTTATTAATCTGATTGATCTTTACTATGGCTATGTTAATTCAAGCTCACAATGTTCCAATTCTAATACGTTTTTCTAAGATTTAAAGTAAACTTTAATAAATAGCAATAGACTAATAGGTAATTGCAAGACTTGCAAGACTCTTGCTGCAAGACCAAGACCAAGACCAAGACTGCAAGCGCAAGACCAAGACCAAGACCAAGACCAGGTGTATTGGCGCAAGACCAAGACCAAGACTGGCTAAGTCTCGTCTTGTTCTTGCATTTGGGCAACACTAGCTGGCGCCAAATGCTTGCGATAATATCGCGTAATGTGAACGCCAAGCTTTATAGTATAGCATTAGGTCCTTCTTTGCTATACTATATGGCACTATAGTATAGCGTAGTCTGAAAGCACCTTTATTCCACACGAATATCAACCACATTACAAGTTTTAACAAGAAAACCAAAACCACTAAAGTTAAACTTCCCGCTCCCGTCAAGGCTAAAACTTTTTTTTAATGCCTGTGTTAAAGCCCATTATTCTTTACAGCCACAGCAGAAGATGGTTATAAAAACGCTATTTAATTTTTTGGTTTGCACTTTATTTAGTTATTGTATCTACGATTATGGTAAACTACTGAGTCTACCAAACTGGCGAAAGAAACTCTGAAATAAAATCAAATAAAATGAAAAAATTAAATAATTTTAAAGAGTATAAATTTAAGTTAAGAATGTGCCTGATTAAAAAAATATAATATATTTTATATAGTTCTTACACTTCCGCGCACATTACACATTTAAATAAAATAAATATTTAAATAAGGGTTTTTGTGAGCTATTTATATTTTAATTTATTTTTATTTTTAGGCTTTCCACGAATTGGTACGCCTTGTCCGTCGATTCCAAGAAGCTGAGAGAATACACGTGAAATCCGAGTACAGGAGTGGAAAAAAGAAGACCTGCGCCATCTTGTAACAGGTACACTGTGACGTCACACCACTATACTCCAACGAACCTCACCTATCTCGCTCGCTCAGTTGGTGAGTGAGCGAGACGTGTGTATAATACGAAACGTACGGAAGTCTGCCTTGACATGGTAAATTCTAAATTGGGTATGTAGGGATTCATTTCTTTTAAAACAAATTTTGTATATTATTTGATACAGTCTTTAGCATATAATTCAAATATAAAACTGTCAAATATTTTAAACTAAATTTACAATATTTAAACTTCAATATTGATTGTCAAATTTGACATTTTATGTCTAGGTTATGTGCTGGCAGTATATATTTCAAATATAAGCTAAATCATTTACTTGAATAACAATAACCTGCGGTCTTACAAGGCAGCTACTGTTTATAACAATATTGCTTTGAAGGCCATATGAACTGTTAACGTGGTTCAAAAGCAATGGTTTGGAACAACAATACTAAGTTAAAGAACTCGTATAAAAAAAAAAATTATGAGTTACTTTATTGTAATCTATTATTAAATAAAAAATAATACAGTCCATTTATAATTATATCATGTGCTTATTTTAATACATAAAAAACAGTGAGCTGCAAGACTTACTACATTTTAAAATTAACTAATAAAAGTAATGACAAAAAAAAATTTGTTTGAATATTTTTAAGCAGAAAATTATTAATCAGATAATTAAGAAATTATTGTTATTCCAAATAGTAAAACAAGATCTTTACATGTATTTTACCATTGCAGTAACTTTCAAGGAGAGCGATATTCAATAAAGTCATTTATTGTCAATGTCATTGTCATTTTGACATTGACTTTTGTATTTTCAAATATATGTTTATTTTTTTATCTATTTTACTTGATTAAAACCTTATATAAGGTGTTTATCTTTAATTTGTAAAGTTTTTTTTATTATCTTTTTCTTGTTAAAAAATAAGTTATAATTTTGAACACGAATTGTAAAATTACCTTTAGTATTGAAGCAAAACTTCATCATCTTGGCTGAAAATTGTTCGCTACTGGTAGGAAACCTCTAAAAATTCCTCCCCCATTTTTAGAGATGGAAGGTGGAAGGATCACAAAAGCATATCCATAACATTTGAAAATATCATAAACCTAAAAATTTAATAAAATAAATAAAAAAAATTTAGATTAGGTCACATAAAGTTTTTTTTTTTTTATTAAAAAAAATGATTTTCTGTAACGTCGGTGTACGGACGATCATTTTACGTGACAACGTCTTAAGAAAACATTGATGGAAAATTGCATATTTTATGAATTGAATTTAATTATTATCACTGAAATATCATTATTTTGTGTAATACAAAGAAGGAGTTAATTGATTTTTTTTTTTGATAAATTACCATTAAGTTATTGTAATAAACAATGGAAACCACATTAACTTTTCACTTCATGAAGTGGAAGAGAGATACACTACCGTCCAAAAGTTTGGAAACACCCTATTTTCATTAGATAAAAAAAATTACCGCAAATAAATCTTTAAATATACACGTTCTTGTTAAAGTTCATTTATTTTTACAATCGTGCTTATAACAATAATGAAGAAAACTACTTATTTCTTATCAGTTATTCCGTACTTTGACAAAAGACCGGCACACGTGTTTTATGACCACAAAAGTTGCTGCACTGCCAATTGTTAATTTCTTAGAATTGGTAGATACAAACATTGTTTTTGTTTTGAATAGAGATCAGTTTTTTAAAATAAGTATATAATTCCATTAAGTATCTAGTTTAGAGTTCAGTGTACTTTGTGAGGTTCATGTGATAGTAACATCAGTCGATAACTGCATAAAATGGCAAAAAGGAAACAGATTTCTCTTGAAGAGCGAAGTGTTATTTGTACTTTGAACAAAGAAGGATATTCTATACGCCAAATCGCAAAAAAGGTTGGAGTTTCATGTAAAGGTGTACATTATACTCTTACACGAAAGCGAGCTACGGGAGAAAATCGAGACAGGAAGAGATCTGGACGTCCCAAATCCACAACAGAGCAGGAAGATCAGTTTATTAAAGTGTTATCGAAACGAGATCGACGTTTAACTGCGCCACAAATTGCTGCTACTTTAAATAAAACACGAGAATAGCCAGTTTCAATCACAACTGTAAAGAGACGTTTATTGTCTGCTGGCTTAAGAGGATGCGTTGCAGCCAAAAAACCAAGACTAACTATTACCCATAAGAAAAATAGACTAGAGTGGGCTAAAGCACATAAAAACTGGACGGAAGAAGACTGGAAAAAAGTCCTTTGGACGGATGAGTCTAAGTTTCAAATTTTTGGATCTAATAGACGTGTTTTTGTGCGCCGATCAAAAGACGAACGGGCTTTAGAAGCGTGTACTGTGCAGTCCGTTAAGCATGGTGGTGGTAGTGTAATGGTTTGGGGGTGCTTTGGTAACAATAAGCCCGGTCATTTGATTAAAATTGACGGAAAACTGAATAAAGAAGGCTATCTGAAAATACTGCAAGAAAATGCAATTTCTTCTGGAATGAATCTGATTGGCCGAAATTTCATTTTTCATCAAGATAACGACCCAAAGCATTCATCAAAATTATGTCAGGAGTTCTTACAGCAAAAACAAAACGAAAAATTTTTGCAAGTTATGAAATGGCCATCACAATCGCCAGATCTCTCGCCTATAGAATTAGTATGGGATGAGCTTGATAGAAGAGTTAAAAGTCAGTGTCCATCGAGCTCAGCACAGTTGTGGCAACATTTACAAAATGAATGGAAGTCACTGGACCCCGAATACTTCGCAAAATTAATCAAAAGAATGAATAAAATTTGTGAAGAAATAATTAAAAACAAGGGTGGTCATTTTGATGAGGCCAAAATTGAATGAAAATTACATTATTTTTGCACTTAATTGTACTGAATATTTCTTACTTAATGTTAATCTAACGTTTGATTAAGATTTCATAGTAATAAATCATGACTTATGTGTTTTATTGTTGTTTTTATTTTAATTACCATGGTGTTTCTTAACTTTTGGACGGTAGTGTAGATGCGTCACAAGCCGAATACTTAGGCCGATCATGCCTCTCTATCGCTTGTTCCGTGCTCTCGCTTGCACGCTCAGCTCAGGCGGAACGTGACAATGAGTCATGCTTATACGTGCGTGCAGCCGGCATTTCATCGATTTATAAGACGTTATCACGTCAAAATAATGGAAAGCTCTTCAATACTAAAGGTAATATTTAAACTATGTAATTCTGTAGGTAATTTGTTATTATGGTGCTTTGATATTGCCATACTTATGCAGTAAGTGTACCTCAGTGTTTTTTTAAATAAAAAAATAACAATTTAAATATATTGCTAAAATGATTGGTTATGTACAGTCAACAAATCAAGCTACCGAAATGTCAGTATTTCTCAACCGATATTGAACACTATGTTGCAGACTTTTAAGTTAGTTATTGGCCTTTTTGAGTAGATTGAATTGCCTTTGACTGTACTTAAATTTGTGTACAATCAAGAACATAACTAAAGTTATCTTTTTCGATGATTAACATTTTGTATGGATAACGCAATTTACTGATACGTTGTAAAGACATACGAGTTATATATTTATACTAAACTATGGTCAGTATCAACTAAGTATTGCTCTAATAGTGTAAAGCAAATCTGGCGAACGATTCGTCACAGTATAAACATGCTTTTAAGGGATCTTTTTTTCGCATAATTTTTTTACTCCTAATTTACTTTGGCATAAAAATAAAAGGCATAAATTTATATACAGTCACGAGAAATAAGGGGTATAAATGTGACACTAAATCAGCCAAAAGCAACGAGACAACAGTATAAAAATAAATAATTGATATAATGTGACATGGTGACATTATTGCTCGTGAATGTACAACGAAAGTTAGGTTATTTTAAATATTTTTGTATCTATTATTAGCCAGCAAGTTATATCAAATTATGCCATTAAATATTCTGCCAAATTTTTCATGACAAAACATAAGGTTAGGTAAGTTAAAAAAATACATATCCTGCAATGTATACAAAATTATGCCATTTGATTTTATGCCAAATAAAATTACGAATAGAAAAAATATGCGAAAGAAAGGACTTTTTACAGGTGTTATTCCGCCAATTAAGCGAGGCGAGTCGAGGTTCAAATATTAATTGCGAATTTGCACAACCTTTATATATACAGAAATACGGTTCATTATTGTAACAAAGAATTTTTTTATTTTTATTTTCATCAATGATTCGAGAGGTAACTAAAATTTGCTCTATAACATTCAATTCGCGCGTCTTCTCGATTCGAATCGTCGGTGGAAATGCAGCTTGTACTTTACACCCTCAACGTAACACCCTACCCAACCCCCCCTTTCCAAAAAATACACATAACATGACAAAAAAAACCCATAAGTACCTAACCTAAACTTAACGTCTTAAAAAGTCGTAATTTTTCGATGTAAAATCAAATTTATTTAAGCCACGCTGACCCGACCACGTTATACATATATATGTATAATATAAATATATATATAGATATTTGTATCGAAAAGAAAATGCGTCAGGTCATTGTTATTTTTCTTAAAGAATATATAAAAATATCGCTTGTCTAAAAGAAATGCCGCGTCGTTACAAAGTTGAATGGCATGTATCTACTAGCATATAAGTGACACCGTATAACAAAAACATACATAAGGCGTCGAGGGTGTTAAAAGGAATGAATTCAAAAGAAGTTTTTGAGTCTATGCATTACTTTTGATAACAATTGTTATACTACAATTGGCACAATTAGTCTATGGTGCTAAATAATTGAGGCCATTTTGTTTAATAAACAAAGGGGCACTACACAACACTAGTAGTGGCAAATGCACAAACCATGCGAGCCACAATAAAAAAAGGGTTTAAGAAACTTTTTATGTCAAGAGTATCTTGTAATGTTTGTTTTTTCAACGTAAGATGCTATTGCCATTTTTCATTTTTAAAGACGTTTTAAATTATCATAAAAAACACAAGTCAATTCATTTTTTTAAACATTAGTAATTTATTTAGTTCTTCTTACGAGCAATGTGCTCGGAATGTGACATTTAAATTAGACAACTTTTTTGCCGGTTTTTTTGCGCATAATTTATATTTTCATCTTGCGTTTCGACTTCTTTACACTATCCGTGTTCACAAGATGACGTAAGACAATGTTCGTCATATATTTGACGTCATAAACGTCAGGTTATTTTTTGCGCTAAAAACCGTAAAAAAATGATTTACTTTAATATTAGAAATTTGTTTATTTTTCAAAATGGTCGCATTATCTTAGGAACTGTTCATATAATATATGTTTTGACGAAGTATTGTTACACGTAGCGGGATATGATCCCTCTTTTTACATTTACAATGAGATGATAAGAATTCCCAAGAAGTTTTTCATACAAAAAAAATAACATCTTTATTTGTGTGTCAAAAATAATAACCAGTAGCAGTTAATTATAACTGAGTTTTTCACACAGAACTTGACGTTTAGAGGTAAGTGTATGGGTCTCTTAATACATACTACTTCAAATATATGAGTTAATTATTTAACCACTTAAGTTAATGTTCGTTAAAAAGTTAAAAGTCTAGAAACCAAATACTAAATTTGTATTTACTATATTATTTTTTTATATTATTATAGTTTAGCGCTAATTGTAAAAGCTTATGAGATGTTGTCATTTGTTTAGAAATTGTTATGTTATTTCACCCACCGTTCTTTCATTGTTTTCCCTCTCTTTCTTATATATCGCCTGACCACAGATATATTTTTCTAATTTCCTTTCTACGAAAATTGTCTATGAATTTGATATAAAAATAATATTTTTACTAATAAAAAACAGGTTGTTAAACGTTTAATTAATTAATTGCTTAAGAAATGTAAATGACCAATATACTATATGTTATAAGATTAAACTAAATACATCACAATGCATTCTATATAAATGAAAACATTTCATCTTATAAATTACGTATTCACTCCTGTTTTTGGCGCGCTTTTCGTGACGTTTGATATTTCCAATAATCCAGCGCGCGACTTACAGCTGATGGCCCTCTACTATTTTGCCGTCTCTTAGCTAAAACGACACTATTTACACGTCGGTAATAGAACAAAACGCTTTCACGAAAGTTATAAGTGTTACGTCACAATCATAACTTATCTTGAACCGTTTATTCGAGTTTATTTTTTTTTGTTTTGGCGTCGGTGTCAAAATTTCGCCATGTAAAGGTGTGATAGGGTGAAAAATGAAAGCATCTATTGCCCGATTAATACTGAATATATATTTAAAGTAACGTTAGATTATTTACTTACTTTCATCAGCTTTACTTTACACATTTCAAAGCTACAAAATATTTTTTTAAGATATTAGCGATAAACGCGGAATATATTTAAAATTGATATTTTTGCTAAAAAATAATTGCTGTTTTTTTTTCTTGTAAATTTATACGAATCTTGGTATAGGTTATTGTAATTGTATTTTAATATTTTTAATCATCAATTACTTTTTGCTACAAGACCTAAAATTTATGATTCTTATACAGACCAAAAAAAAAATTTTTTTACATATGCTAGCATTATAACTTAAAAATCGACCTTCTGAGGCTTAGCAACCTTTACTCTAACGGACGGCAGTATTATTGTTATTCAATTCGGAACCTTATTTTCGCTTATTATCACTTATTAAGGTAATGTATTTCTAAAAACGAATAGCCGTTGACTATTTTCACGCGTAAAAATGATGTTGTCTGATATAATAAAAATAAACAGTTCGGAATTTCAAATGAAAAAAAATTTTCGGCGTCGTTGACCAACATGTTGGGCTACTAGTTGAGCAACATGTCGTGTGGCACAGTTGAGTGAATACGTAATTTATACGCACTATCGTAGTTAAAAGTGACCATCCGAATCATTATCAATGTAAACATTTGCAGATAGCGTAGATAATTTTGTAAATTAATGTTAGAAGAGATATGAACTTATATATGTATATTTTTTATATCGTGGTATTGATTTTTAAGCATTTTTTGCATAACGAATATATATGTTGGCGCAAAAGTTTTTGATAAAACGTTTACAATTATTTATAGATAGTTAGCTTGTAATACAGTCTGGGAAGTTTGGTTAACCGCTTCAATTCCTATTGACGTACAGACAGACAGGTCAAATTTAATAAATGTATCCACAATAACCAGGGCCGGATTTGGAGGGTTGGAAAATTTAAAACAAAATCGTTTATTGCGAATATGGGTGTTACCAGTTTTTATAATAATGTTAAAAGCTATTCTATAATCTACCAACTCACAATAAAAAAACTATTTGAAAAAACGTTATATGTAGCTGTCCCGTGGAATTTTTTTATATCTTTATTGTGGGAGCTCTCTTGTGAAGGCCCCAGGATAGTAGCCTCGACTGCCTTCCCCCAAATCCGGCCCTGTCAGTAACAGATGGATAGGGCTACCATTAGTCTTGTTGGCTAGATACTTTTTCATCAAAAGGAAATGATAAAAATTGTCTAACCCCTGAACTAAAATACGCCTACCATACTAAAGAAGGGTTATTCCCCTTTTTCTATTTTACACTTTATTTGGATTATAAATTTGGAAAAATGTAATCTATTTCTATTGTATTGTAGCTTGTTTTACAATATAAAGTCTAATTCTAACATATCTTACATTAATATATTAATTTAATTTAAAAAAAAAAACCACTTGAGTGTTTCAGCTATATTTTTGGTGTATTCTCAGTTATGTCATTATTAAAATTAAACCAATTATAGTAGATATTAGTATTGTCTGTCTGTATAAAAAAGTGTGTTTGTCAGCTCGGACGCACGACTGGAGTATACTCCTTAAGAACGATTGTCTATGAATAGGCACAGAAAAGAATAAACACGTAACACTATCATTCGATACTCTTCAACTACCTCCCGTTTTTTGGTTGCTATTGATACCTGTCGCACGAAGCGCTTCTCAACATCTTTTAAAATGCGCACATCAAAGGAGTGGAACTCCCTCCCTGCCTCTGTATTTTCGAGTACTTATAACCCGTCCGTTTTTAAAGCCAGAGTGGATGGGCACCATCTGGTTTAGCTCGTTCTTGTCGTCTCGTCCTGGCCTGGCTCGTCTTGGGCCCCGGGCTTGATTGGGATCAAGAGTAAACCCTTTAAAAGAAAAATCTTAAGGAGTAAACTTCAATAATTTAACTTATTAATTTTGCCTATTGTTAAGTGCAGATGGTAACAGTATTCTGTGTTGTGTTGTGAGATATATACAGTACCTTATATATTTGTAAGGTTTTATATTCGTAACTTATTGTATTGTACAGTTTGTCAAAGTATAGAATAGTATGACCACACAGTTATGTTTTGAAGAGACAAGCGAACTGTTTAAATGGACAAAATAATTTTACCAATAGACCTCATGGAGTTATCCCATGTTGAAAATAATAATATTTCTTCAGCCTAGCCCAAAGTAAGCATTGTAAGGCTTGTGTTATGTTTACTAGGGTAATGGGTAAGCTTATTATTTATGACCCAAAACTTCACAGTCTACGTAAAAAATCCAAAGCTAAAATAGATTTGTTCATTGTTCGTTTTTTTATAGGGCAGATTTCTGTTGTCTACTAATTTCGACATAATGTATCCCCATTATTAAAAAAAAAAAGTTTATTTCCGCAAAAGCATGTTTCAAGCAGATAAAGCTAATTTTTTTTTATGGATATGTACATCCAAGTGTTACCTGATTCTATTAAATGAGTCCTTATTAATTTTTGAGCATGGTCATACTGTTATTTACTTCAATTAGATAAAATGTTACAGCTAAGCTATCTAAAACTAAATGAGATGAATGCTATGCAGACTAGGGTATGTTAATGACATAATCTGTGATGTGATTTTAGTTAAACTTTTAAAGCTTCTTGTGATCACGGAAATGCTTGGTGAAAATTGGTATGGATATTTGTAAAGTGCCCCTAGCGGTGGCTACCAGAAACTACGGAGATTCATACAAATTTGTCCGTATGGTCGACATAGATGAATAATGGACACACAGGGTTTGACTGTAACAAAATTAGTTTCTTTTATAATAGAATTTAGTTCTTATTATTTAAATAAAAATTCGAACTTCATATACATGGTCAGTGGCGGCGTAGCATAGGTTGGCATCCGGGGCGACTTTCTATCGAGCACCCTCAAAATAAAACGACAAATATTAAACGTGTTTACGTGACTTTATTTTGCTAAAATACTCAATGACATTATCAAAATTTACTTTCCTCTCCTTTTCAATGGACAATATGGATAGACTGGAAAGTCGTGTTTGGCTCATTGTAGATCTTAAGTAAGATTTTATTAACTTTAATTTTGAGAAACTTCTTTCACAAGTAGCCACCGAAACACAAATAGTTAAAAAAAATCTTAGACATAGAGCTAGACTTGGAACAGACTCAGAATAGTCCCATTTTACAATAAATTTCAGAAGCTCCAAGGAAGTCCATTGGATCGCTTCTTGAAGAGAAATGCTGGCGGCTTCCAAGTGGCGCCTCAGTCGTAAAATCTCCAAAATAATGTCCTCTGCAGAAAATTCATCATAGATTTTTGTAAGATTTGGAACTTTATCACGAAGTTCTTCTTCTGTTGACGTAAGTAGAGTTTCAGACTGAACAACACCAAATGTTATGAGAATATCATCCATTGCTTTGTAGCGATGCTCTAGTTCTTCGTAAAATCTATCAAGACATTCTAACATAGCTCTATGCAACTCTTCTGGCAATGTTAGTCCAACATCTTGGGACATTTCTCCTGGCATTCGTTTTCGGAATCTCCTCCTTCCTCTTCTTTCAACGGAGATATCCAAGTCCTCACATTTCTCAGTTGCGTAGGAAATAGCTCTTTCCACTATTTGTATACGTTGAGTTTGAAGAAAAATTTTTAGGGCTTTAATTTTTATAACACACTTTTCCAGCGATAGTCCAGATGTTTGGATATACTTTTGTGTCTGATTAACTTCTTCTAGGATTTCACACCAAAAAGAGAGGTAGCATAAAAAACTGAAGTCACATAAAGCTGGTAAGAGTGTGGATGCTGCTTCTCTTGTATCGACGTTTTCTCTGCTGCTTCTGGGATCACACATCTCTTCGAGTGTTGATACAAGTTTCTCAAAATTATTCTTCAATGACTTAACAGCATCGTGATGAGCACTCCATCTTGTCTCTACTAGTCTTTTGACCGATACGCCTACACTTTTCATTAGAATTTCCCATCTATGTGTGGATGACGAAAAGAACGTGTAAACTCTTTCTACTGTTCCAAAAAATGTTACACTTGAACTAACACTCATGAAAGAGTGCACCCCACATAGATTTAGCGAATGATTAGCACAAGGCATAAACAAAGCTTTAGGATTGTGTTCCTTAATGATAGATTGCACACCACCATGAACTCCTGCCATGGTTGCAGCGTTATCATATCCTTGAGCCCGACATAGATGAATGTCCAAGTTATCACTCTTTAACTGCGTAAGGATATTTTCCGTAAGTTCGATTGCAGTCTTTCCAGCTATAGGGAAGAAACCTAGAAATGATTCCTTCACTTCAACTTGATCGCCTTCAATATGAACATATCTGATTACATAACTCATCTGATCAACGTGTGATATGTCTGGTGTACTATCGAAAATAATTCCAAAATATTTAGCTTTCTTTATGTCGTCCAAAATGTTATTCTTCACTTCTCTCCCCAAAAGACTGATGAACTCATTTTGAATGTCTTTAGACAAATAAGAATCTACCCGTTTAGTTTTTGTACAGGCGATAGCATGTTCAATTCTAATTTTGTGCTCTTTTAGCACTGGATCATATTTTGACAATAGATTAACTAATTCTAAAAAGTTCCCTCTATTGTCTGATGAAATCCCTTCTCTATGTCCTCTTAGAGGAAGATTTTGGCGTGCTAGGAAAAGAATGATATCCAAAAGGCGACTCAAAATGTCACGCCACTTCTTTTTTTCTTGGTCTAAGACCATTTGATGCTCATAATCGATAGTTTTTTGCAGCCTCAATCCATTCTCCAAGATTTTCCATTTTTCAAAACAGGAGAGATGGCCCTCAGAATTCTCGTGTTCAGACACTTTAGGATTTAGTTTCCACCATGAATTAAAACCGTTAACGAAACTCTGTTTTGTTTCATGGTGCGTGAATAGTTTGCAGCAAAAACAGTATAAGCTTTTTTTTATTGGAGAGTATACCATCCATTTTCTGAGTACTTTTTCTCCATTTGGTAACGCTTTATAAAACCATTCTGAGTGAAAATGTCGACTCTTTCCTTTTATTTTATCTCCAGATCTTTGGACAGTGTCTACAAATGGACCATCTCTGTTTTGATAGGGTTCACTTCCCGCTTTAACGATTTCAACTCTCAGATCATCAGGCATTGGTGTTGGCCAAGTAGCAACATCGAAATGAGTAGTTTCATGCACCTTTTCTTCATCGTTTTCAATTTGCTGGGATTTTTCTTCATTGTCGCTATTTCGCCCTTTTTCTTGGTCATATTCTTCTTGGTGCTGATCTTCGCCTTGTCTTTCATCTTGTGTATCAAAATTGTCAGGCTCTCTTCCCAGCGTCCCTTCATCTAATGCATCTTGGCTCCGTGTTTCTTCATCATCTGTTACATCAAGAAGGTCACTTTCAACACTTTGCTGTGATGTATTTGGTACCAGAGAAGCCGAAGGTGCTACAAATTTCAAAATTGATCCAGATAACGATTCACGTGCAAGTTCTTTTGATTTTTTTATTTTTCTTTGCTGAAATCCACTAGGTCTATTTCTCTTCATAATAAAGTTATATTCTGTAAAGATCGATAAAGGAATACTTGTTAATTTTGTCAGTTTTTTCTCGCTCATTATCATATTATACCATAGTAGAAGTAAGACAAGCAGTATATCGGCAGTGTATTTTTCTTTTCTTTAAATAATAATAATAGTGCAAATTATGTTGGATGAATTTGAATTCTTAGTTCAACTATAAAAATATTAAGCAAAACCATTTTTAAATCATGTTTAAAAAATACTTATTTTTTCTTTTTTTTTATACACAATTGGACATAACGTTATACCTACAAATTGAAGTCCGTACGTACTGTACGATTATTTTACGATAGCCGCTCTGAAGTAGGCTTTCCGAACTTAGCGCATTTACTGTACACTCAAAACAAAACTAAAAACTAATCGTATAATATTGATCGGTTATAGGATTGAAAATTAAAAAATTAAGGAATCAATTAGTTTTGTTACAAGTGAAAGTAAATGCGCTAAGTGCGGAAAGCCTGATTTCAGAGCGGCCATCATAAAATAATCGTGCTGTGGCTGATACGCAGCTAAAGAGAGAGAAATACCGAGGAACTATATAGGCGGCGGCCTATTATGGCGGGTTTCGGCCATTTGTATGCATGAATTAAATATAACGTTATACTGCTCATTTTACATCGTCGTGATAAATTAATTATACGTACAATTTATACTGTCAACAGAATGTTAAATTCAGATCGGCCGAAACCTATAATTTAACTAGATACATATATAATTAATGTGGGAAAAAAATAGGTGTATAGTTCAAATAAAATTCACCTTTTAAACTCTGTGTACTATCCGCCAATACACTCACTCCTTTATTACACAATATTTAGTATTTATTGACTTTCGTTTGAATTAATGTGACGCAACGCGACGCGACGGTTACAAACAATAACACTGACTGACCAACTGTCGTCAACTAATTGTCATTGTTTCGCGACCGGCATCCGTTGCCGGCAACGGACACGGGTGGGGGAGGGAGGGACCGAAAATAAGTTGCCCCTTCCGCCCGCGATGCGCCAGCGGCTACTATCTGCGTGACAGAGTTGGTATTTCTTTGTCACCGTGTTGTCACCCCTTGATGCTTGGCACCCGGGGCGGACCGCCCCCACCGCCCCCCCTTTACGCCGCCACTGTACATGGTGGTTACAGGAGACAAGAAAAAAAACGCCACGCCCAGGATTAAATAAAAATATGGAAAGATTTAAAAGAAAAAACCAACTTGTGTCACGTGTCAGGCGGACACGAAGCCACATCCCGTCGCTTTCCGAGCGAATACTCTTCCCATTGAGCTACTGATACTTTAACAGAAACGTCGAAATTTTCCAACTTTAGCTCACGCCAGTAAATCTTCATGTTCTAAATACTACTTGTAGGTTAGTCCCGCCTGAGACCGTTCAAATATTGAGTAACACCTTTTTATGATGCTAATAATCTATACAAGAAAAATACTAGATTTAAAATCTAAAAATCCCACATTCCCACACACTGAAAAACGTGGGATTTTTAGATTTTTAAATCTAGTATTATTATTTTATTCTTTTTAATTATTAACTCAACGAAGTAACCATGTGTTACGCAACAATCGGATAAGCCCCATACAAAAGGGAAAGTTGCCGAAAGTTGACCTGAAAGTGCACATAGAAAGTTGAAAGTTGTTTAAGCGTGCATTGTCATGGGGTTCTAAGCTACCCTGAAAGTTTCAACTCGCTAGGTGGTCGGGAAGTGCCTCAAAATTGAGATACAAGATTCCAACCGGACAGACAAGAAAGCGACCTAAGAAAAACGTGGGAAAATGTCTTGAGTGAGAAAGCTCTTTATCCATATCATAAATTACTTAATAAGATATTATAATAAAATCCAGACAGTTATTAATATAGCAAATAAAGAGAGAGAGAAAAATTTATATCGTAAAATCATACATTATTTTCTATGGTGTACCATCAGCAACGAAATTTATTTGAATTTTTTTTTATCATCACGTGTTATGTCATTAGCTAATCCCGACCTTCAGGTGCAATAGATCAAGGAAGCTTTAACTACGGGCTTTAATGTCGGCCCACGTGTCGTTGCCCGGCTTATTTTATTGTATTGTATTGTATAATAAACGCATTGTAACAAAAAAAAACATAGTTTTATTTTTAAGTATATGATAAAAAAGCATGTGTATAATTCACACGTGGTAGAAATGAAACCTTCAAAAATAATACGTACACATATACAAAATATCACGGTTGTTGTGATGCTTTCTCTCCAGCTTTGTACTTCGCATGCGCACTCAAATACGTATTAACACACGTACACAATGCTTCCTATCTCGTTTTCTACTACGTTAAATCTTGTGCATTTATGTGTCTGTCTCTTTTTACTGTCGCTTTTTCGTTTCATCGACTTTCAAATCACAAAATTGCTAAAGAAGTTTTCACGTCAAAAAATTCTAGAAAGATATCGACTCTGCTCACAAATTATTCTCAGGTGCGATTGGCACCCGCAACTTTTGGTTATCCGGTCCAGAACACTCCCTTTTTTTGTATTTTTCTATTACTTTATTATAATAAAAGATGGCATCGAAATTGTAAAAATCATATACTAAGCTTTAGTCAAGCTAAAATATAATTTTGGTATCAGTTTTGATACTGTCGCGTGATCAGCATCTTTTATCTTTATAACTCCCTCAGATTGACTTGTAGAGAATACCGTGGCATTAGGCTTTTTACCATTACTTTATTGTGTACTTATTAAAATTGTGAATGTTTGTTTTTATTTTTTTCCGACTGTTACAACTTTGGTGATTCTTAAGGTAAGTGCAGTCGGGTATGACGACTTTCTTGTTTTTGTATCCAAAAGCGGTACTAGAACAAAGAAGTAAGTTATTAAAACGTAGTGATTCTTTGCTCAGTGTTATGGACCATAACTATATGAGTAAAGGGTAGAATATGATATAATTCATTTTGTGTTATATGCTTTAACGTTTTCAGTTTTTCTAACCATTTTGTGGAAGAAATGGGAAAAGATAAAAGTTTTGTCCGATGATGTCACATTTCATAGGTCGATTGGGAACTACCGCAATTTTCGGTAAAGGGTTCTAAGATGTCATTACTTTTTTAATTAAAATTTTTTTTTTTTTTTTGTATCATTGTGAATTACACCAACATTAATTATTTTATGAGAAATAAGGTATTGTCGCTGTCGAGAAATTTTTTCTCTGTATTTTAATAAAAGAGAAAAATCAATATTTCCTCGAGAAAAAGAATACCATTGTCATAATAAAAAAGAAAAGACTTAATAAGGTACGATCTCATATATTCAACATAATTTAATTACACTTTATACAACTACAATATGGTTAGTTCTTCGCAGCGAGTGCAGATAGGTCCGAGATGCAGCGGTCCAAGGTTTGCTTCTCCTGGTCGGGAGTGATGGCTTTGGTTACGTTGCGCACGATCCAGTCCACCATGTGCTTTTGTGATAGACGCCGTTCCAGGTTGCTCTTCTCCAGCTGGTAGTCTAAACGACGTTTCACCTGGAAATGGTTAATCCAAATATAAGTAACCGATGGTTGATCCTCGGTCATAACTATTTGTCTAATTCGATCAAGCAAAAAGTCAGTAAAATTTTATTATGGGCTGTTTTGACGAATTCGGAATTTGCAGACTGGAATATGTCTGCAAATTTGGAATCTCTACCGTTTGGTGCAATGGTGGGATCGATTTTCACATCGAGGTCCTTCGTTTGAGAGCCAGAAGGAGCAGATGTTTGGGTTAGGATCATGGGTATTTTTGTGTGTGATATATTTATAGGTATATCCTTGACTATCACATATATATGTCTCATATAAATGTATGTCTATCCGCTACCTTAGTATCCACAACACAAGCCTTCAAGTGCTCATTTTGGGCTAGGCTAATTGGTGTATTTTTTTTTCGGATTTTCATAATGCTATTTATCAGTGTTGGCAAAAATTTAATCTGATTAACGATTAAAAATTACGATTAAAAAATTAATCGACATTATCACGATTAAAATTAATTAATCGTAATCAATTTTTCCCGATTACGATTATTAATCGTAATCATTAATCGTAAATCACGATTAGAATGTATGATTATTAGAATGGGAACAAGTATACGAAAAAACTAGTTAATCAGATTTTTTATTTGAGTATTTATAAAAATCACAGGAGTCCTTGATTGATTGTTACATTTTGTAATTAAAACTTTATATAAAAATTACTTAGATAAATCATTTAAATTATATTTCATAATCACTCTCTTCTCAAATGATTTGTCAGATATTTTGTGTGACCTAGGTATATTTATAATGGTTGCAAGAGAAAACATTCTTTCAACAGAATCGGAGGATGGCATGGGTGTGTTATATTTAAACAATACTCCTTTTAAAATCGTGTAGCGATCTATGGTTGGCAGGTTATGTTTTATTGTCACGATCTCACAATAAAATTGCCGACCAATTCAGAATGGTTGTACAACGCCATGTTGTGAATTTGTGACGGACTATCTAGCTATTTCAGCTTAGAATATATAAGGCTGTGATTTTTTTTCTTCATAATAAAAACTTTAATCTGCTTAATCAAATTAATGATTAACGATTAGTGATTAATTTAACTAATCATGATTACGATTAATATTTAATCGCGATTAATTTAATCACGATTATGTTTAATTCGATTAAAATTAATCAAATTAAGCAATCAATTGAAAAATTAATCGATTAATGCCAACACTGCTATTTATGAATATGTAACACTGTAATGTTTATTGCAGGGAAATGAATTTATAAAATTACGTCAGAAAAATTACTGTAACACATTCTTACAAAAAAAATATTTCATTTTATGTTTTGGTCTGACAGTTTATCCAGATAAAAGTAATAAATACACAATAGTGCACGCTCTGCTCAGATTTAGGCATTCATTAATTCATAACATATTCATATAAAGCAAATAATAGTAGCAGTCAAGAGAAGAGCTGTGTCCACAGGCAATCGTTCGCGAGCATGACGCATGAGCTTTCTAGTTTAATCCATAAATTGCACTGAGCAAGTAAGTATATAGAAGCACGTATTTATTAATGAGTTGATAAAAGGTTTTTTTAGTGTTCATACTGTTTACCTCGCAGTAAGCCTGCATTGCCCTCTCCCTGTATGCAGCCTCAAGTTGCAGTAGAACATTCTCCTTCTTGGCTTGGATGAGCAATTCCTGACCTTCAGCACGCCACTGAGCCTTCTTCTCTTCAGAAATAGCATCTTCCAGACTTTTAATCGTAGAATCCCTACCCTCGTTCCATCCTTTCTCGATCGACTGGAATTTGAAAGTTGGAAAATTATTAGTATCGCACTAACTAAAAATAACATCAGTGGATATTGGCTCTTGTTTAGCTTTTTAAATTTTAGTTGGCATGAAATACATTGAACTTATATAGAACTAGCTGACTTAGCCACGTGTTGCTGTGTTATAAATGAAACCTATCCTATGTCCTAAATAGGAACAAATCCAGTAGAAAAAATCAAAATGGGTTGAGTAGTTTTGGAGTTCTCTGCGGTCAAATACTGTGACATACATATCTATATGCATCACAGTACACACACACACACACACTTATGTAGTCTATAGCTCTCATTTTTTATTTTCCCTTTGCACCACCAAGACGCTGTCAGTTTCTAACTCTCTGGTCGACTGGTAGAGAACGCCTAATGGCATTAAGTCCACCACTTGTACCTATTTTTGTGTGCAACAAAGTTTAAATAAATATAGGGAATCTACTAATTTATATTCCAAGTCATATTTAAATTAGTTGTTTACCGCATTTACGTTTATATTTTACAAATAGTCAAGAATTGGCAATTTCGTCTTATAAGTTTATCCATATTAAGATTGATCCAATCGTTATGCCAATTTCAGCCTTTAATATAACTAAATTTAGAGTGATATGACAATGGACACTACAAATAGAATAGCAAGATATACACAAGCTATCAGCTGCTTGCCTGTAAATAACATTTTTTTAGTTGTATCTAGTTTAAGATTATTACAACATTGAATAATAAGTACTGTTAAGACAACTTTTATAGGAATCTTGAAATTAGGAATTAAGTTTAAATTTTGCATATAATTCAAGGACAAAGGGGATGTTTATTCCCACTTGTCTCTTGTCCGGAGAGGACAGACATGCATAACCCTATTTTTCATAAATAAGCTACTGGTTTCAGCAACTCACGTCAACTTCCTTATCTAGCCAGCTAGCCATGCTGGGCCCGAACTTCTTGCAGGCGACATACACCATGAGCAGCAATGACAAGCCAGTGTAGTACTCATGCTCCATAACATAGATCTCCTTACTGCAGAGATATGTGGCAAGACCAACTCCAAACGTGTATGGACCGGTCACACCAGTCTTGCCATGGAAGAATTGGAACCTGGGATAGAAAACTTTTTTTATAATGTTGTATGAAGTAAATAAATAATCAATTTGTATGTCAGACATGGATTTACATGGCTAAAGTTCTTTTATAATATATAACAAAATAATACTGAACAAAGAATCGTTATGGGCTGCATGGATGCGTAAGAAACTACACAGTACATGCTTATGGAATGCAGGAGCATGGAAGATCAACGGGCACAGCTCTAATCCCCAATAACAATTCCAGAGGCCTACAGCAGCCTAAAAAGGCTGCTAACCTATTGGGATGGTTGGAATAGAAAGAAAAACCAAGATACACACACAATGGCCCAATCAAGAAGCTACATGGGGAAAAACCCCGTTAAACTAATGAAACAATTATTATTTATTAATGCATTACAATGTTAATAACCTCAATTATTAAAAATTATGTACTAGCAAAAACTATCAGTAAAGGTGAGCAGTTGTTGTTCCACAGAAGACATCCACAGAAGTGGCAAATTTTATTCTTGATGTTCAAGTTTTGTATGCTTTAGCTTTTATTAGAGACCTGCTGTTACAGACTGGAACTTCAGTGATACATGACGGCTGAGCCTTGCTGTCAGAAGTATAAGCTATATGATCACCACAGTCCTTGTCATAGACATGTGGTAGGACAATTGATAGAGCAAATTGTTGCAATTGGAGCACATACTGAGCAATATGCAAAGTAATATATTAATAAGACAAAAATATTACATAATAATATAGGTACACACACTAAAATGTACAGCAAATGGTGCTATATGGGTTAATGTTTGCACTGTGCGTTCATTAGCATTTTTCCTAAAATACTTACTAAATTAAGTAATAATTGGGAAAGTAGTAAAAATTTTAGAAAAAAATTATAACTATAATATTTACCATTCTTCTGGGACAAAACCAAGTCGGACTTTGCCAGGTTCGCTTGCTCTCACTGTTCTGGGGAAATTCTTCTCATCGCGCACGCCAACGTCAGTGGCGGAGCCCCGAGCTACTAGGGCTGTGGTTGTGGACTGTCGGGCCGCAGCTGTGACACAGTCACAATTAGTTATGAGTGATTGTCTATATCAAAGTTTTTAGGTATGTACTTAGTTAGAGGAATCATGTTTTGAAAATATGTGTAGACATTGATAGTAGGTATCTTATTGGAAGGCATAAAACATTATTGAATGTTAACAGGAATCCGAGATAAATTTTGCATTCTCTCACAGTCTAATAAGGAATAACTTTTTATTTTTTATCAAGAGACCTACTTTTTGTTTGAATACTAATATTATAGTTAAGAGTAGTTATAAATGACCTTTTTTCAACAGAATTTAAAGTATGTAATAATAATAATAACATTTGGGGCTGTCCATTAATCACGTGAGGTTCGAAGGGGGGGGGGTCCATAAAAGGTCACGAAATATTACAAGGGGGAGGGGGGTGTAGTAATATATCACGTGTATTCATTTTTTCGGCAAACGCGTACAAAACGAAAGCGGCTTACTGCTTGTGTACAAAGAAAAAAGCTAAGGCACATGTGAATTCTTGTGATAAGCAACTGAATCAGAGCAATAATAGTCTAGAGATGCACAATGTTCGTCCTTCCCGCATCTTCACGTGACGATCGAACGGTAGATCGAAAGAGATTCTCTGCGTAATGCGCGAAAATGATAACGCCGAGTGGCTTGATGAAACCAATGTTGATCTTCAACAAAGCACTGTGCCAACAACTGACTTGCAAGATGTTCATCCAGTTATTGGTGTTGAAGAAAGTCTTGCCAATCCGTGGTCTGACGATACTCTGACGAATTGAAACTGACGAATCCGTGGTCATGTATTAGTACAAAAAAGTTTTTCGCATTTCTTTCATTATTTTTATGTCAGTTAAAAACAACCTGCAACCTTTCTGTCTACTTCTAAACTTTATTATTGTAGTCTTTAATTTTCTATAATAAAATTAGATGATACAATGACATTTTATTATAACTAAAATTGTATGTTTATACACTTTAATTTTAATACAGTGACAAGTAGAATTAATATAAGCTAATGTTTTACTGTGAACTATTGAACAATAAGCCACAACGTTATATGATGGATTAAACATACAAAACAAAGCACACAGAAGGAGATTTGTACATTCATCAAATTAACATTTAAGTAAATATTTCTTCATTTTCTTAGTACCTATATAGTTCTTAAACATTATACTTTATATGGAGATGGTTAACTGGTTGAGTTATAATTTCAATAAACACTTAAGTTTTTAGTATACTAATAGAAAGAATATTGTAGAAATAAACTTGTAATAACTAAGAAACCTTCTCATTTAACTTGGTGGATCCACCCTTGTTAATTATACTCTATGTAAGGCAACCTGTTAGGATCGCTCTGGAAAAATTCTTACAATAACATCTACTCAAATACATCGAAGACATCCGGTACAATTAATTATTTTTCTTATATATATGACAATAATTACTGAATTATGAATTACAAGAGTTGTCAAGCAGTGATTACATAAACGCAGAGGTTAAGATGAATAATGGTGTGATATCACATTTAAGATATTAGGATACTTTTATTTTTATTAAGTAAGTGTATTGAACCCTTACCTGAACGCAAAGCTACACGAGATAGCATTTTTAACAATGCAATATTATACTATTTCGAATTTACGACAGCCCCCAAGAAAATGTACTTCTGCGTTAGTGCTGTAACTCTATCGACAAACGATTATATTTAAAACGTCAAACGTAGTCGAGTACGTCGATTAAACGACTCCGCAGCGCCGTAATAAATCGATTTGGTCACCAAATTGTTTTAATACTAGAGTCTCTTGTTGTAGTGAGAAATTATTTCACTTCTTGATTTCTCTGTATTTTCTATGGGATCCAAATCAAAAAACTTTTCTCTTCAATTTCATTATACAGGGTGTAAATGAAAATAGAACACCTGCTTTAATGGGTTATCATGTATCGCAAATGTAACAGATTTGTTGTATCAGTTTTTCAATTAACTAATAAATAACAGAGTTTTGAAAATAAGAAATAAAAAAGAACGGAGCGCATCGCCTTAAATTTAAACGCGTGGGTCACCGCTCACTGACCGCGTTCATTGACCGCGTCACACGCGTAGGTATTTAATATTTTTATTTATCAAAGATGCCTAATTTTTTGAAAATAATTTAATAAATTCTCGCTTAGGTGAGTGAGAATGGACCGTGTGTACGAGTACCATCTTTAATCAGAGTTCCACAATGTACGGTCAATAGCACGTCACGGTGAATGAAAGCAGCTCGATATTAGCGCTTAGGCCTACGAAATAAAGCCGGTGCAAAGTCCAAAGTGCTTCCTGTTCTTTGCATGATATGCTGTTGACTGTACTAAAAAAAATAATTAAAACCTACCTTTTTAATGTGCCGTTGTTATCACCTCCATTAGAGATCAATATGATTTCCACTTCAATCACCAGACAGCATTAAATACACTTACACTTTAAATTAAATGTTCAAAGTTCCTTTCCTGTACGGACACACACAGTCTTGCACGTGCATAGTCCATGCAGCGCTCTAATCTTCCACCAATAATGCTTGCACCTTTGTAAACTTAAATGGATGTCGCGGCTGTTCATCCGTCTTTAGGATTTTGTGTACGGTGGCATTGTAGACTTCAAAAAGTCGACCGGCACTTGTACTGTCCTCAGGATGTACATCAAAATGAGCGAGAATTGAATCCCTAACGTCCACGTCACCTATAGCACCGGAATCCACGTTGCGATTGGAAAAACTGCCACGATCTCTTAAACGCTGAACTACGTTCACAATATTCTACCATGGGAGGGCACATAGTTATTATTGCGGTGTCCGAAATAGTCCAGATAAAAACGCAATGCTTCACCAGAGTTCCCAACGCCCATTCCATAAGCCAAAACCATATCCGTGTATTGGATATTACTGTACTGATAAAATTAGGCATAATTATCCGTAAATAAACACCACACTAATCACAAAAATAGGTAGTACTTATCCAGAAAAGTACACACGAAAAAACTAGCACATACGACACAATAAGCAAATCACGTCCGCGAATTGTGGTTAGTTTCCGTCAGTGTTACCAACTCTTGAAAATATTTAGCCTAAATTAAATTAAAATAACCCCTAAATTTGCCCTCATTACTTGGAAATCCCCCTAAAAATAAATTGTATGATATAATTTTGTTAATTTTTCATTTATAAAAATAAATTACATTTATTACGTCAAATATTATTTCATTTTCTTTTGGCGAATCAGATTTTATAAAGTCATACATGTTGACTTTGAATAAGCCTAATATTTTAGGAGATGGGTTGAATATTGTACAAGATCATTCATCCACCATTTCGTTTGAAAATTCCAAGTACTGTACTTGGATTTTAAGTACACTAGATTTCACTAAGTCCGAGGTCGCTAGGTAAAAAATTAATTTGATTAGCTAGTTAAGGCTGTCCCAGGGCCTATACTTTAAATCTTTAATTTTCTCGATAATTAAAATATTAAAAAATATGAAGGTTCACAAAAACCATAAAAATAACCCTAAACATATAACACCCCCAAAAATCCCATCTCACTTATTTACACCCTAAATTTAGGGGGAAAACTTCTAAGTTGGGAACCCTGGTTTCTGTACACACACTAGCGTGAAATTTTAAACAAAGGTAGGGACTTTACCATCCTAAAGGTGTGCACACATTGGACAAATATTTAATAAAAGAAAATTAATAACGTTTACTACAAACATTAACAATAAATGACTTGTTCCATCAATGTTATAATAATGCAAAATTGTTATTTGTAGAATGTAATACATGTTTTTATATTATTTTCTGAGAAAATAAATTTCAAAACAAAAATTAAAAGTATGACCCTTAGGTACCATCAACTTACATCTGTTCTGCTATACTCTCGTATAGCAGAACATATTTTAGTAGTGGTTAATTTCAACAAAAAATCCAGATAATTTCAGAAAAAGGATCTTGTTATCATAAGGGTCCGTTTGTTTTTACTTTTGATGTACGGAATTCTAATAAAAAGTAAAAACTCTTTAATTTCAGGCTCACTTCAACGCGAACTAATACCAGAAACGTTAAATAAATTGATTGAGTCGATTTATTAATAATAAGGACATACCTAGGCACCCAAGTAGCAAAATCAAAACTATGAATAGTAGTTACAAACAACGTCAAATGATATTATTTCTAATATCCGAATCCAAAAAAACACAAAATTACGTTAAAAACGCGCCTAGGTATCTAGGTATCTACTATCAACAAAATATTTTTCCGATAAACAAATAATGTATCCACAGCCTAATTTTAACGACCACTGCAAGCTCGCCTTTCGGCAAGATAAAAGGTACCTACGACCGCCTTACACGTGCCACTCATTGCGCGGGCTGAACTTAGGAATTAATTTAAAAAGTATGATGTATTAATTGGGGTAGATTGTTTAAATGTTTTTGTTTATTGCGTTGCTACTGTTTCTGAATTTATTATGTTACGTTTAATGTATTGTAAAGATTTGTGATTTAGAGTATTTTCTGTTGTTATTAGAAACTTATCTAGGAAATCTACTTTTTAAAAACGATAAAGATGAAGATGTGTACATGCTGGTCGTTATGGTAAATTGAATACCATCACGTGTATGGACAAAACAGTCAATAAAATGGTCATAAGGATTTTAATGACATTTCAAAAGTATGTATTTAATAATATTCCAGTTAAGTTCGGCCCTGGATGGAGCTCGGTCCTGTGTAGAGTTGGGAAAAATTACTCGTAAAATGTGAATCAAATCACTAATTCAGACATTGGTATCAGAATCGACTTTTTGATTCGTATGAATATTAGAGCTGTAGCAAATCCTATGTATTCGGTACTGAGTAACGGGTGGGCCATTTAGTACCGAGTAACGAAACGTTACCCACAAATGCATTTCGTTACTCGCATTTTTCGTAGTATGGGTACCTACACTATTTCAGTTTACGCAACGTCCGTTGATGCGTGTATTTGTACGTTTGCTGATCGTATATTTTACGCATGCGCGCGCTTATTCAGTGAATTTATAAACGTACGTTACAAAGAACGATGTTTGTTTATTAAGTAAAGTATAATTTGGAAATTCGTCGTCCAAGTTTTTTACTGTTTATAAAATTGTATTGTGTAAGTAGACAAAGTTTGAGATTGTAACAGAAACAAGGTAAGGAAGTATTTATTACAAATAAGAAATGTGTATGTTTTTGTTTTTTATTATAGCGAATATCACGGTTTTTTGTTGTTATCTTAAAAGAGATGTGTCTAAATGAGTCTAATGATATTAAATTGTTTCTTCGATAACAAAAGCTGTTTATCAAAAGTCTGGTTCAAAATACAGAAAACTGAAAAAAAAATACCTGACTCAGCTTGGTATGTAACGTATAAGTATGTTTTCTATAAATCACGAATGTTGCGACGCCGCGACGTCATACTGCACTCGTACGCAATACGATTCGATTCGTTGCTCTAACTTACGCATAACATAGCATGTTATAAGGTAACTGAAGTAACGATACGATAGTAATAATTGTTATAGTAACGAATACATACGGGTACACTTTTTTTCGTTACTTTTACAGCTCTAATGAATATCATTGTTGTCAGATCGATTTCGATTTAAGATCAAAATGTGATTCTGACCTTAGTATCTTTCGGACTGACTAAAATTATTAACTCTGCGGACTTGATAAAATTTGAAGGAGTCGATTAGAGAGTCAAGAAATCGAAACATTTCAATTGTTCACTATGCATTTACCCGTCACTAGTTCTTTTAGGTCAGCGATTGTGTGAGTGACACACACACTGAACATCTTGAGGTAGGTAAGTAAAGGCACAGTAAATACAGAACAGTAGGTTATCTAAGGCCGCCCGCCGAGTTATTAGCCTACTCTTGCGTTGATCCCCAGGGTCGTCACTTTTACTTTTAGTTAATATTTTCGAACAAGCAGCACTTGATCTAAATTTATGTAATAAAAAGCATATTATAATTGAATATTTGTTTGCGAAATCGTTATTGAGGCACCCGAAAACACTACAATATTTTTTTCCCCTTTTTGAAGTCATGATACTTGCAATAACTCCGAAACGGAGAGTGATATCGCGAAAATTCTTTTTGTGTTTGAACACTGAAAGCCCATGGTTTTCACCATTTTAACAGGTGTTCTATTTTCATTGACTAGCGGTATATATATTATTTATAACTCATACTATTCACAATCACACTTTTTAACTTTACATATCAAATTCTTATAAAATAAAACTATCACCTAAAACACTTCAGCATATTCCCATAAAATCTGTATACAATAATAACCCTTCAAATAAATTGCTTTTCTTCTATTGTTTTTTCCTGTGTTTTAAAATTCGACACCTTTATTTTTAAAACACCATAAACTACAAACATAGACAAAATTCAAAAGTTGACAAATTTGAGTCTGTTCGTTACCAAGAAATATCATGTCTAATTTTGCTATCATTCCAAAAGTCGTTTCACAGTTTATTACATAATTTATATATTTTGAATTTAAAGCACTTATTATTAAATATTTAGCTTTTGCATCTCTCTTCTTGAAATCTTTCTCTTGCTCTGAGCCATTTACCAAGACAGAAGCAAGATCTTTTGCAGATAACAAGAGTGTTATCTTTTTCTTCCAGATTGTGTACTCCTGGTCATGATTTAATTTTGGTATATTTTCATCCGACATTTTCGAATTATTAGATTTCTCTCATATCATATAATTATATCTCCCATAACCTTCTAAGGTGAGGGGCCCATGACCTGTTGTAGTGAGAAATTATTTCACTTCTTGATTTCTCTGTATTTTCTATGCGATCCAAATCAAAAAACTTTTCTCTTCAATTTCATTATACAAGGTCATTTTATAAACACCATCCAAATTTATATATTATATTCTTTGAAAAAATAACGAAACAAGATTTTTTTCTTTTAATATCACTCAGTACTAAAATATTAAGTTAAGCCTACACAAAGTTATCCGAGGAAAACTACCGATTGCTGTCACAGTCACGCTACGCACGGTGTTGTAGCAGATGATTACACGACCCCCGCCCCGCCCTCCCGTATTTCATTGATACATTACAATGATTTTCATAAGTTGCAAATTTAAACGAAAAAAAATAGGAACGTCAAATTGAAGAAGAGATAAGTTGATTTGTTCTTTGATTATAACAATATTAATCGATAACACTTTTAATAAATAAAAAATGAACATAAAAGTAAGCCACACCTTATGCACTTACGTCGCATTTTTTTAAATTTAATCAACTTATGTACAATAATTGGTTGGAGTAAAGCAAAGGGTGTTTCTTAACCACAGAATCTAAAAAAACACAGCGATCGCAAAGGCAATTCGCAAAAAAAAATGCTGTGCCAAAACCTTAGTACCTACCTACCTAAGTTATTTTTGTCTATTTTACACGATAGGATAAAGAAATGTATAATTAATAGTTCTAAAAATATTTTTGTGAAAAATTTCACAAGTCTTAGCCGCCCTGCACACATTTTGCTTTACTCCAACAAAATAATTAATTAAAAATCCAAACAAAATACACTTACATGAAGTTTGAAAACAATCACTTTACCTTAAAGTGTAGGTAATTTCTCTCTAAACAGTATTGCACGTTTATGAACATTGTCTTTAATTGTATTACTTGTTTTTTCACTTTGTCACTTCGTTAAATGCATATTTAAGTTCTCGAGGCTTTGGGCCTTCTTCACATAAACCCGTCGTTCAATTTCGCCCTCGATTTCAATTGCAAGTGTGAACACATTTCGTTAGGTAGATAATTATGCGACGTAAATGCGTGAACGCAACATTGTACATCGCGGAAAGCCCGCGGCTGACTGATTTCATTGCGCCGATGTAGTTACAACTTGCGCGCGCAGCTTGGTAAGGCGCTTCGGGCGGTCGGTCGTTCAACTGTAAGTACCTATTTTGCCAGTAACCAACTGTTGTAATAATTCGCTCGGACAAAATTTTTTTTTGCGGAAATTTTACCTACCAATTTTTTTTCATAAATGAAGTGTTTGAATGATATCTAATGCCTAGAAAAAATTTGGATGGTGTTTATAAAATAACCTTGTATATATATTATTTATAACTCATACTATTCACAATCACACTTTTTAACTTTACATATCAAATTCTTATAAAATAAAACTATCACCTAAAACACTTCAGCATATTCCCATAAAATCTGTATACAATAATAACCCTTCAAATAAATTGCTTTTCTTCTATTGTTTTTTTCCTGTGTTTTAAAATTCGACACCTTTACTTTTAAAACACCATAAACTACAAACATAGACAAAATTCAAACCTCTAACATCTCTAAACGATTAACTTAGCTTTTTAAAAGCTACTAATATAATAAGGATTGTATAAGATTGAAAATCAACCTTGATGGAAAGATACTAGCTCGAAGTAGAAGTTAAAATACGCTTGTAAATTCCGACGCGTATACAAGCGTCTCGGTAGCTCAGTGGTCAGAGCATTTCGCCGGATAGCGAAAGGTCGTAGTTTCGAATTTCACCTGAGGGCTCGGAGATGTGATTGTTTTTTCAGGCGTATTTAATCTTATAGAATAGGATTGATTAAACATTGTATGTGTTAGTTGATTAACTTCACACTACACTGTGTTGTATATGAAGTCAAGTAATGATTTTTTCGGAATTTAAATGTATTACTTTGCTTACCCAAGAAATATTATTTATATTTGAAGATGCGTGGAGTTCTTGTTTATATTGTTTAATTCCTAAAAAAATCTTATTCAAGAATAACTTTCAATGCAGTGTATAAATTGCAAGTCTGACAAATTGTATTTTTTCTTTTATATTTGGCATCCAATGTATACCAAACTTTTTTAAACTAATTAATATGAAAATAGGTGTATATTAGTATTCTTTTAATTTATTGCAGTAAAATTTAAAAATAAGGGCAAAAGTTAGTATTATGGCTTAAGCCTTTGCTTTAAATAATCAGATTAGTCCTGTCTTGACCCGTGACCATACTTACCATTCTATATGAAGTCAAAATGATTATGGATAAAGAGTCACTGTAGTAGTTTAAATGTTCATGTTTTGTCGACTAATAAAATAATAATTTGATTGCCACAGGAAGTTTGCGTAGGTATTGGTATATCTATAATCAGCATGTTATAAGAAAATTTTCTTGTTTCTTACTTTAAATAAAAAAGGAACTGGTCTTTTGGCCGGAGTGATAAGCGTCATTTTAGTAGTTTTGGCTTCTCTTAGGTGTTGGTGATATAAGTGTGTAATAATGCTGCATGGAGAATAACCATGAACAGCTCTCATCGTCTAGCTTCATCTTTATAAGAATAAAAGAAATTACTAAAAACGAGGATATTTGGGCATTGTAAACATTGCTTTCCGTTATGGGAAAACTTTCAGTAAAACCCCGCTTTTTCTTTTCATTGATCATCTTTCATTTATAGATCGGCTCTCATCATCATCTAATGAAGAAAAAAAAACTAAATACTAGGCTGTATGAGATTTGTACTCTTCGTTTGCCCTTATGGGAAATTAACAAGAAAAATATTGTCACCTCACCACTGAAAACGTGAAATTGTTGAGTTTTGGTGTTGTTGTTGATGAAGTAGAGAAGCAATAAAAATCTATGACGTTTTATTCTTTATTTGATAATGGGAATATTCACCTCGTGTTGTAAACCATCAGCTACGGATGTGTTAACGCCTGATGCTGTAAGTTTTCAAAAAAAATATTTCTTAACTAATTCTACCATTCCACCTACATATGGAATATTGTTGTTTCTCTAAGTTTCCTATCTTATCTAATTTTAGCAGCTTTACTTTTACTAATCAAATTAGAGACCCATTTACTTTTGTTAAATTTTACTAAACAAGCCAAAACTTTTTATTTACGTGTAATAATGAAGGTAGATAGTTCAGTAGTCTAGTATTCAGTAGTAACTCTATTTATATTGAGTTGAGGTAAACTGTTTGTCTAACCAGGAGACCAGGAGACGACAACAGGCCGAAGCAGCGGAGCGGCGCCAAGCTGAGTTGTCGGCGCGTGGTGTGAAAGACCCAACAAAGGTGCAACGAATGCAACAGCGTGCTGAAGAAATGGAGAAAAGAGAACGAGAACTTCAAAAGGAGGGAGGACCTACATTGAAAGTAAGCAATATACCATTATCTCTCACTAATTGAATAAACATTAGCTGTCATCAATTAACTGGACTACAGATAACAGAAATGCTCTAATATTTTACTCTATGAAATATCAATTTACCCTCAACCACTGACATGTATTTTAATATAAGTCTGTCAGTCTATTTCAAAGAAAGTTGGTGCTTTGTTCGGTGCCTTTTGAGATGTGGCCAAATATATTCTTTTGTAATGTTTTTATAAAACTGAATAAGTCTTTCAGTTTGTAGTTGAACAATATTAATTCTGTGAGAGCTGAAATATCTAATATTTATTAAAATATATCAGGTTAAACCATCTGACTGAAGTAAGTAGAGTTAGCATATTTTTAGTCAGTCTCTCCGGAATATCTTTTTGAGTATCAGTAGTTTAGTAAATAAAGTTAATTATTATAATTTACTATATATATTTTTTTAAGTTCCTAATTGGTTTAACTATCGGTAATTTTACGGTAGTTGTTATATTATATAGTTACCTGTACAGTTATATGTGTAATTTATTTTGAGAAAAAATATTCAGTTGTTTTTACAAAGTCAGTTTTCACATAATACATTCAAGAGGGCGCCCTTATATTAAAATTGAGATTCAAGCAATTCAAATGAATGCCAATAATAATAATAATAATGAATTATAGATCAAAACAAAAATGCTGCCATCTTTGAGTTTTAATTTTTTTTCAGTAACAAGATTGGTTTTCATGAATAGGTAATAATAGAAAATTAAACTTAAATTTTGTTTTTCCTTTTCCAGTGGACTTCGGATTGAGATAAGGTGCAGACCCTTGGTTCCTAAGCAGTATGATAAATACGGATACAAGAACTGGTGGTATCACCAGGACACCACACATGATCACTGATGTATCTTTTATTTTTTGAAAGAAATATTACATCAGTACTATAATATTTTACAATTTCACTAATCACGAAATGGCACAGATAATATATATCTTCATAATAATAGTTCACACTTGGAAGTTTTGGAAAATACAATCCTTATATCTATATTAAGAAATGTTATTGGTGATCTTATTGTTTCGTGATAAGCTTAATGCTTGTGTTTCCCTACTATAGTGCTTATATTAGTGAAGATTTAAACTCAATCCATATATTTCAGTATTTTACTTAAGTACAGATTTATACAAATATCATGAGGCCTTGACTATACACAACAAGCAACAGAAGCCAATTTATTACTGCGTCTATGAATATGGTATGCAAGTGTGACTCCTAAGTGAATCGATCCAAATTATACAAATTTTGTACAAAGTTAACTAATGCAAGGTTGTTTTATTTATAATATAGATTTGCTTTTTCTATAATGACATCACACAATAGTAAATGATGCTACCAAATATATTTTTAATCTTTTATTATATGTTCACATTCTAGCGAGTTAAGTATGCATATTGTGAGACAAAACGCAATGTAATAACATAAACAGTAATTATTGACTCTATAAATGCAACCAAAAATATTAATTTACAATATTACATATTTCCATAACTCCCTGTATTACTGATTCGTTTCAAAATACTATAGTAGATATAAAGTAAATAATATTGTTTATGTTTTTATTACATTTTGTATTTTTATAACCATTTAAAAAAAAATAGGATCTTCAGACAGATTAATTTTTAGCCTTAACCTCTGTCAGAAAAGTAAAAACTCTCAGTATCAGTCAATTTCATGTCAAAGTGACATTTCTCTGAATGAGTCAAAGGAAAAATTGTAATTCTGCCTTATTAGGCAGATTATCTGCAAATTAAAAATAATGGAAGAAATAAAAATAGAACAAAACATTTATGCTCAATTTTTTATATTCAAATGTGTCTATAAAAACAGGGGGTTGGCAAAAAATTAAATCAGGTTGATTACTGTAGTTCAGTCCTGTTGGTAGTCTTTTTAAAAGACACATTTAATAAATTAAAGGAATATATTTAAATAATATGTAAAAGAAATGAAATTTAACTAATGTTATGTTTAACACATAAAAGTAATTATATTTATGTATAATTTATTAAACAAAAAGACTAGAAGAGATTATTTACATTTTGAACTTGTTTTAATTAAATTATAGTCCATTGTAATAAAAAAATCATAATCAAATGAAAATGAATCAGAAACTAATCAAATGTCATATCATAATCAATCTTGGTTGTCTATGCCCCACATTTTCTGTAGTTAGTAGGGAACCTCCTTGATTAAAATATCTAAGTTTCTTAAATTGTATCGATAGTGCTTTATATTTTACTTTAATTACAGTCATTTGCAGAAAATAATTTAAAGGGGAAATGTATTACCATTATCTATCTCTCTAAATAGATGTACAGGTTTTGATATAACTTTGAGCTCACTGCAAGAACCAATCCATATGCTTATTTTGGAAACAAACTATTTTATTGTAATAATTCATTTAAGACATTCTTGTTTGTTCACAAACTGTTTTGTTATTTAATTTTATAAATTATAGTTTTGTTTTTGCATGTTTGCATGAGTTTTGTTTTTATTGTGTTTTTTTTATTTCCATACCAAATCTGTAAAATCTCTACATTTAATTATCTGCTTTGTCTTACACATATAGTTAAATATCAATTGAGATTTGATAGTTTCTGGTATGGTACGATTGTATATGAAACCAACCATAATGTAATCTTCAATTTGATTGTGTAATGTCTGAGAGCGATAAAGGAGGTTAATGTCCCGAAATCAAGTATTATAAATGATTTAAGATCAGTAGTGCCTCAACCTACCAAAAAAATCGTCGTTAATAACGAACTCTATGACTTTGATATAAAGTTGAAATTGAAATAAAGATCATTATTATTTTTTTAATTTCGTCTTTCTGTGACCAATGGATAACACGTGAATGCACCCAAAACGGAACCTGTAGTGCCAGTTTTTTTATTTCTATCATAGTAATAATAATAAGCGATATTTTTATACTTATTATAATGTTTATAAATGTTGTAATCTAATTTATTGGGCTCATTTTCATGCGTAAATATGCCACAGTCAAAATAAGGGATACTTTTCCATTCACTAGCTCCATTATAAGAATTTGATATTTTCTGTCCCAATATGCTAAGTATGAAACTGTTGTCTATGATTACTTTTTTTTTATTGTGCACAGATTATGCATCTTCAATTTCACTAGCCTGTGGTATATTTATGCTTTTCTCTTTATTATGTTGTAAAAAGTATTATTCAAATACAGATATTATAAAAATGTGTATTATTTTTGCTATTTAATTATAAAAATTAAATGTTGCCAGGTGATATATGTTGACGACCGTTTGGTACGACGGTAGCGTTTCTGCTTTTCGCTGAGGCAGGTGTGTGTGATGAATACGAGCATTTGTACCTGAGTCATAGGTGTTTATATATAGTTCTATGAATATTACATCATAAATATATACCTGTCCGTTACCCTAGTATCCATAACACAAACAGTGAGGGCAAGACTAATTAGTATGAATGTAAGAAATATTATTATTATTATATATCAGAGCCAGTATACTGAAGTTTCTCAAATGACGCAGATGCTATTAATGATGACTAGTTGTTACGACGGTACTGGTTTATTTGATAGAATCAGGCGTTACTTGGCGGAAGTCCATATCCATTAGTAAAATAAAAATATGTAGCTTACTTCCGCAAAACTCAAGCATGTGTGCACCGCCCGCCCGCCCGCAAATAAATACAGGAACCGCAGACTCGGTACCTTTACCAACTACTCTACACGTGTTTCGCCCCCACACGGAGCATCATAAGGAGCTGTTAACCGTGCAATAACGAGCACTATTAGTGCTCTATTGCACTATTATTGCGGGCGGGCGGTGCACACTGCTTGAGTTTTGCGGAAGTAAGCTACATATTTTTATTTCACTAATGGTACTGGTTTAACCTATGCGCCAAAAGATCCTGGATTAGAATCCTTTAAGTGGCATATTTATGTGGTGACCACGTGCAATTGTTTCCGAGTCATTGTTATAAATAATTTATGTAATACATGAACATAGTAGAATAGCACCAAACATCCACACTTAAGGTTGTAAAAGGCGACTAATGATGCTGGAGACCATCACCATAGACCACCATACCTAACATAGACCATAAAGTTGGTAACAGCATTTTCTGAATTATTGTCTTTTTAGCGCGATCTCCAACCCGCTGGAGATTATTTATTAAAGATTCAGCATATATTACAGATTGCACCGCGAAGCGATCAAAACATCCTACAACAATTAATACCTTTGTGAGAAAAGGATAGATTTGCTTTGGTTGACGTACAACCTTACCGATGCTCAAAAGCAGGCACGTGTGGAAAGGTGACATGTTTAATAAATTTGAAGCAGACTCGTCTCGGTCCGTTTATGATGTTGTGACAATCCTGGCTTTATCAGTATTATTCAGAAACAAAAGTGTCAGTCCATAGTTTGGCTGTTTCAAAACGAACCAACGCCTACCAAATTAAAATTATCAAGAAGCACAGCGATAAATTTGATCATAACTTTAGCAACTTTGATGAGGTATCTGGTGTCAATTTCTGTACAAAAGTAGCATCAAGGCCAAATGGTACTTAAAGTCCGAAATGCCTCTCAGAAGGTTTTATTTTAATGACCAATAAGCAAACGAACACTCAGCGCTTAAAATGACGCACTTCCTGGACACCACACCGGTAAATTTTTTGGGTCACCCTCCTTACTGTCTCGATTTGCAACTGTCTGACTTCATTTTTATCCCCAAAATTCGTTATTAGTTACTTTTCATCGTCGGAAAAACCGTTCGAGACGGCCGCAGAAGGGGTGTCTGCGGCGGACTGGAAAAAATGTTTCGAAATTGTTGGAAAACTTTGTATAGAGGCTGCTGAAGATTTCTTTGAAAGTATTTAAAAAAAACATCTTATCTAGATAAGTTGGTTTTTCAGTTTCTCAAAACTTTCTGGGCGACTGTTAAGGTAATTGCGAGGATTATTAAGGAAATAAAAAAAATAAACTGCAGTTAGGTATCTTAAGGATAAAGGCTAGTATAAAACAATCACCTACTATTGGTATAAGGAATCCAAGCGTGGTCGTCGTAACTTTGGGGGATAAAGAAAGGAGTGGCGAAGCAAAACGGTAAAAGCAGCTTTTACCGAAGAAAAAGTGTTAGCAGTGAATTTGAGATTCCGACGCATCAATCTAGTGAACTGATGAGCTTACAATTTGTCAATTTTACGATTCTTCGAGGAAAGATTTTCGAACATTTGATGTTCCAGCAAAGTGCATTTGATGTCAAATAGGAAGACCACAACGAAACGAAACGCATCATTGTCAATTTTGGCAATCACCTGATCATCTGTCAAAGAGACGAATGCAATCAATTGTTCTGTGGTACAATTGCTTCACCGCAAAGCGATTATCGTGTAAAATAATTAATTTAAAGTTGTAGTGAGTTACTGAAGAGACTATGGCTGATAACACGGAGTCAGATAAGAAGGTATGTAACAAATAGAATTATCTCCACACATAAACTAGCAGCGCGTAGACGCCGCGTATTGTCACTGTGATATAATCATTGCGCGGTATTTATTTATCTAAATTGACCTTGTCTGCTTTTAGAGGTCACGCGTGGGTCATTTAAATTTGCCTGCGAAGTTAAACGTATGTTGACTTGGTAATCTTGATAGGAGTAAATTATGCTAACCTATTATATGACCGAATTTATCTCTTGTATGACACAGAAAATATAGGTATTATATATGGATGTATAATAAATAGGTATAGTCGGTTAATATATTGAAAATTAACACATAAGCACTGTAATCCATGGCAATAAAATAGAAATAATAAGAAATATACTTTTGAATGCGATCATGCCTATAATCATTGAGTTCCTATCTGTTTTACACATATTACACATAAATGAAAAGTAATTCTCACAATAAGCTAATCACTTGATAATATTTTGAATTTATATTTATGATAAAAATTACTGAGTTACCTACATGATATCTTTTTTCAAACTTATTAAAAGTAATAATACTTGAATATTTGGTGGACATAGTTGCATACATATTAATGTATCCTATCCTAGTGACAAACTAGTTTTGTGATTGGGATGAAATAAATAATAATATATAGGTAACTTTATTATCTAAAACTAACTAGGAAATAAATAGTTGCTTACTTTTTATTTAATTAGTCTAGTCAATTCTTTTAATTCTATTATATTTTATTAGTGAAACTATTGCAAACAATTATTTATATAAATTGTGAGTGTTTACTTGTTATTTAATTTTATATTTAAGATAAACACCATATTATGATTTATCAGTAATAAAATAAAAGAAATTGACAACAATGTCATAGAAATTTGTTTCATAATTATAATTTAAAGATTGCATAAGAGAGTATGATTACCTGCTAATAATATTTTGCATTGCGGTAGATTGAGGTGTTTGTTTAGATAATGCTTGAAGGAAGTGTGTTATCTGCTAATAATTTTTGTTCACTCAAATAAAATAAGCTGCTAATTCTTATGCCCTGCTAATAGCGCTCCCACATTATAAATTACTTACTGCCATTTCCATTATCTAACAAATGTAACCCCTTGCAGGCCAATGACAACAGGCTGAGACCAGCGGTAAGCCAGCATCCTATTCTATTGCATGTAACAGATTGAAAACGAACAACTTGGTAATTTTAAACTGCACAATTAAATAGAACAGCTCTGTCATTCTATTTAATCTAACAATTTAAAATTCAGTCAGCATCGAATATAAGGTGACCGTTAAAACAACACAACACACAACTAACATATTGTCGTGTTGGACAATGTAGCGGAACATCTCCTAATTATATGTTTTTTTACTTTTTAGGTGTGTTACAATACAATATGAAACACTTTTATTGTCTGAAGAAATCGAACTCCGCAAAGAAGTTAGTTAAAAATTAAGTGTCACTTTTGCTCTGTGCACATATTGTACTGTTCAGTACAGAGAATTATCTCATTTTCACAGAACAACTCATTATGTAAGCGTAAAACCTTGAAATACAGAATGTTGAAAGTCCAGCTGTTCAAATATATTTTATCTTTTATTTGTATTTATTTTTTTGAATATATTGATTGAAAAAATTCTGACAAAAGTTCTTTCTTTTATTGAAGTTTTAATGTTGAATAAATTGTACAGTTTCATGTTAATTTTCCACGATTTTTCACAGATTTTATTATTAGTAAAATCTATATTTTTATTTATTTGCTTTAGTTTTGCATGTTTGTCCTAATCCCTACTAATATTATAAATGTGAATGTATGTTTGTTTGTTATGCTTTCACGCAAAAACTACTAAACCGAACATCATGAAACTTCGTACATATATTCTTGGAGGTGTTAGAAGTAACAAAGGATACTTTTTATTGAAAAAAAAATCGGGCGAAGCCGCGGGTAAAAGCTAGTATTTTATAATTGGTGTAGCCATTAACCCGATTAATTGGCCGACATTTAACAAGCTTGGTTACCAAATGGGCTTCAGAAATCTTATAATTTTAGTTCCTCAAATTTTTAAGTTCTTTGGTGCCGGATAAATCTGCAGCTTTTCCTATAATATTTGTTGACTTCGTAACAACGATGTACTGAAACCATAACACTACTATTATTGTGGCGATTTTCTCGCGCACGTTCTTCTTGTGAAATAAAAAAACGCCCTGAATGGTTGGTAGGTAAAATGTCGGATAAAAACAACTTATTTTAAGTGCATTTGAATAAAATAATTTTCATCTCATTTCGTTTCTTTGCCTTTGTTGCATATAGAGTCCTTGGTCCAATATGTATGTAGTATACAGTGCCACAAACTTATTTGGTCCAGCGGCAAAAAATATAACTACAATTTACTCATAGATTTTGACATTTCTATGACACTTTTTGTTCGCCATTTGCGACACTACCAACGAAACAGTTAAATTTGTCGCACTGTCAATAGTTGTGATTACATACTCTTTTATAGTCAACCTAGTTTATACTTATGTAGGACAAAAAGTAAAAATACCGAGAATGTAGATAAACTCTTTCATAGATTGCAATTCCTCATATCTAAATTAGTACAATAGTTTAATTAAATTTTATTATTTTTTTTTTTTATGCATTTTTTCAATGCGATCTTATAAGATAAATTATTGTAATAGAAAAATACTAGAAAAAATCGATTCGGGTCACAAGTGAGAATTCACATAGGTAAATGAGAATTCACTTGTGACCCGAGTCGATTTTTTCTAGTATTTTTCTATTACAATAATTTATAGTTTGTGCAAGACAGAAATAGATGTGTGGGTAACATCCACCCAGAATTTAACGATAGGACAGCGTCCGGCCGGCGAAAGTTTATCATGATAATAAAACGGCAGATAAAATTACAATTATTTTATTCAATTGACAATATTATTATTATAATATAATTCATTATTGAATTTATACTTCTTTTAGATAGATAGATAAATAGTTTATTCCGGTTTTACACACATAAATAATTGTCATTATACAATCAAAGAAATTACAAAATAAAATAAATAAATTCATTTCACAACCAGCTTTGGCGGGTACCTGTGTGCAGCAGCAGGAATAGGGTCAAGGCTCGATGCAAAAAAAATTCACCCGGGAACAGGTGAAGCACCGATTTTCAGCCATCACCCTGGCTGACGAGGGCGCAAGTGATATGAAACAACGCGAGTCAGTCAGTGTCAGTGCAAATTAAAATGTCAAAGAGAGTGGAGTTACAAATAAAAAAAGGAGATAAAATAGAAATTGCTCGAGAAAATAAGATAATAACAATAATTCGATTAATCGGTACAGAATGTCGAAAACAAAAAAAACAATAAAAAAATTAGTAAGGTCAGTGAGAGGCAATATAAATGTAAATAAAACAATATAATATAATACGGCTTAAATAGGAATGGGTAGTTTAAGTAAAAAAAAAAAAAAGAAAGAAAACACCGTGGCTCCATTAGGCGACACCAAGTTGCTGGAGTTGTAATAGGTGACACTTGAGTTTTTTTCTAAGGGTAAACAAACTAGACAAATCTCTCAGCGGAGGCGGCAAATCATTCCAGCACTTGGTGGCCTGGAAGCGAAAACTACCCCTGAATGCTACGGTCCGGTGACGGTAGTATGAGAGTAGAACCCGAACAGAACGCGCCCCGTACTTACCCATCCTCTCGGAGAATTTTAATTTCTTAAATAAATATTTCGGCTTGCGATGCCTCAACACGTTAAATACAAGGCATGTCAGGTGCAGACGCCTTCGCAACTCCATCCTAAGCATGCCTGCTGAATTCAGAAAAGGTATTGGCGCATTTTGGCGCATTGAGGGTAAAATTTCATGTAACGGAAGTTACGCAGCATGCAACGATAAAGCGACACCATGAAGTTAGCTGTTAAAGTAAATAGGCTAGCTTCGAGTTACTCTTAAAAACTTACGTTTAAAATTTATTGAAAAAAGTATAACTTCTGCCGCGCCTACATATGTACACACACGCTTTTTTCTTTTCTTTCAAATTTTCTTTTTTAATAGCTTAGAATAGATAAACGAAAAAGCGACAGTGAAAAGAGACGGATACAGGAATTCATACGATTTAACTATGATTTGACGATAACAGATTAAATTATGAAATAAAAATAGAATAATTATATAATAATTGATAAAAAAATATGAAAACGTTATTTTTGCACATATTATTAAAAAAAATATGCGAATCGTGATATTTCCTTTAAATATATTGTATTATTTAAAATGTATAATTAGTAAGTGCGGAAATCTACATCGAGACGACCACTGGTGCCTAAACCAGATTTTTGCAATTTTTAAAAGCCTGAATGTGATTTTTAGTAGGAGTAGTAGGATCATGAAACTTCCACACTTCCCTAATTTGGACTATACCTAGTCCAAGTATTTTACCAATACGGTATATATTTTTTGACATATATGCGGAGACAAACACACTTATGAAATTTGGCACCCATGGTTTAAACTGCTATAGATTAACATAAGTATCAAAAAACTGCATTCTGACAATATTACATACATAAGAATCTAATTGATACGGATACAATTAATAACCTCCTTTTTTCCTATTCTGTTAAAAATAGTGTGAACGATGTTAGTAAAATGTATGTTTGACTCAACTAGATTTATTATAGTATTTTGTTGATACGTATCATATAATACTAGCTCTTTAAATTTAACTTTGAGATATTTTATACAATATTGTTTTTGTAGAAACCGCGGCTATTTTAGTATTGAGTGGGTTTGAGCGGCGTCTCAAATCTTGATATGAAAGTTTTTTATTTATAACAATCGTAGAAACGGTAGGTACTTATAAATTTTATGTATTTTTATGAGTCGATTAGGTTATTCCGAAACAATCAGGCAGACCGTGAATACTCCGCATGGTTATTTCGTTCCATTTCTCGTCGATTTGCCGATAGTATGATTCTACGAGATTTCCTTCCAACAATAGTATAGTTTTTAAGACGTACCTACAAACTAAGATAAGATAAGATAAGCGTTTATTTCCAAGAATATGGTAGTAAATATAGGTGACAAACAATACAAATAGGGCATATTCTGCTTTTGTTCGGTGTGGAAATTGATAAATTATAAAAAAAAGCTAACAAAAAAACATATTATAATTTTTTTTTTTTTTTTTTTTTTTTTTGCCTGTAAAGTCGGTTTTACGGGCGAAGATTTTACGTGACAACGTCTTTTTCTCGGTAGAATATTTATTGATATGAATATAATTAAATTGCACAATGCGCGCGGCAGACCGATCATAGTTGAGTGGGAGAGAGACGCAAGGCATTCGGCGGGCCTCTCTCTCGTTCGGTGACTCATCGTAACGTTACCGAGCGTTACACTTTTTCATAAGTGACTCCCAGCCGCAACCTAATTTAAGACGTTGTCACGTCAAAAATAAGTTATCTCAACGTTAGTTAATATCACAATCACATTTATACAATTGTATATTCATATGTCATTTCCTACCATTACAATGACAATTTAATTAAACACTAACAAATATATAGTTTCTGTCCTAGGAATTCGTTAACTGAATAATAACATTTATCTAAAAGAATGTTAAACAATTTATACTTCAATTTGTTGGTAGGCAATTCCTTCATTTCTACTGGCAACACATTATAGATCCTCATCGCGTTACAAAACGTACCATTTCCACTTATTTTCAATATCTAAGCAGAGCACAAGCACGATAGGTTGCGCACAAAAAACGTTATGCTGTCTTTCGATCACTACATTATACTCTTCATATTTTTTTCATACCGGGCGCTTTATTAACCGACTCCAAAAAGGAGGAGGTTCTCAATTCGGCTGCTATTTTTTTAATGTTTGTTACTTCATAACTTTGTTTATTATAAACCGATTTAGAAAAAACTGTTTTTGTTTGAAAGAGTATACCTTCGGATTGTCCCATTTTATTTTCATATCGTAAAATTTAGTTCTTATATCATAGGTAACATATAATTCGATGTTTATAGCAAACTAAATAATAATATGAAAATCAATTAAAGGTTGATTTTGGTTAATTGATATAATGAAAACATTAGGAAATTTGATTATTGGAGTTTACTTCTTAAGAACTGACTTTCATATATGGCGCTTGGTATAAACAATATGAAGAGTGAAATTCAGTGATCGAATGATAGCATTACGTTTTTCGTGCGCAACCTATCGTGCGCACTTTTCTTTTATATTTTGAAGTTTTTATTATTTTCTATGCCTGTTCAAAGATAGTCCTTCTTATGGAGTAAACTCCCGTCGTGAGCTGATACACACATTTTAAATCTCATTTAGGTTAAAGATTAAATAAAATATAGTATATATCAGAATATATAGTAATAAAAGTCATTTTCGCTTTAGAGTTTAAAGCTCGATGTGCTGGCCACTGTACCTTGTCCGTACGGTCTTTTCACCTATAGAGAAAGCCCATTTTCTAGCAACAGGGAGAACAGAAGCAGCCTTTGCTCTGTTTCTTGTGGCTGCGTCTTTTACTAGGTTATCCGTCGAAGCCCTAGCGTAGCTTTGACGTCTAACACGCATAATAATAATATTTCCCCACAATCACACCAATTAGCCTAGCCCAAAGTAAGCACCTTAAGGCTTGTGTTGTGGATACTAGGGTAACGGATAGACATACTTAGCGATACATAGATATGTAATATTCATAGAAATATATGCTTATATTTAATAAAAATAATTTTATCTTTTTAGTGGGGTCTTCAATAGGCTTATGATAAGGCGAATTATTAGTTGTTTACTACTCATAATACCTACTTTAATACTGAAAAATAATTCTCACCTTGGAGTCTGCATCGCCCAAATGAAACGCCCAAAATTTTTATTAATAACTAGCTGACCCGGTAACGCGTTGCTATGGAAACAGACATGTGGGGAGGCAGCACTGGGCAGTACAGACATGTGAGAGGAGCACTGGGCAGAACAGACATGTGAGAGGAGCACTGGGCAGTACAGACATGTGAGAGGAGCACTGGGCAGTACAGACATGTGGGGGAGCACTGGGCAGTACAGACATGTGGGGAGCACTGGGCAGTACAGACATGTGGGGGGAGCACTGGGAAGTACAGGCATGTGGGGGGAGCACTGGCAAGTACCGGCATGTGGGGGGAGCACTGGGCAGTACAGACATGTGGGGGGAGCACTGGGCAATACAGACATGTCGGGGGTAGCACTGGGCAGTACAGACATGTGGGGACAGCTCTGGGCAGTACAGACATATCGGGGGTAGCACTGGGCAGTATGCAAACAATGAATTTCCCATTTTCGCCCAACAATGGAAAAAACGCGTTGCTATGGTTCCGCGTTGCTATGTTAACATTAAAAGAGCGAGAAAAAGAGCGGACAGACAAACACACAAACCACTGTGATCTTATATTATAGATTAAAGATTTGTAATATAACCTCACCAATTACTTTTTTCCATACATTTATTAAGTTACAATTATTTTATCATTACAGAACTCATCAGCAAAAGCCTTGAAGCTATATTCTAATGATAGTACATAATCAAATTTGAGTAAAAAAAGGATAAAAAATGCAATTAACTCCAGTAAACAAGGATATTCGCACAAATGTCTGTCGCGATTTATCGCCGTTTGGTGCAACGGTAACGGACCTGTCTTTAGCACCGACGGTCCTAGGTTCGAGTCCCGGTAGGGGCAGATTTGTGTGATGAATACGAGCATTTGTACCGAAGTCAAGGATATTTGTATATATTTCAATACTAGCTGACCCAGCCACGCGTTGCTGTGGCACAGTAATTTTATTTTTCTAAATTAAAAGAACTTTTTGAAATAAAAGTAGCCTAAGTTACTTCTTATAACATCAGCTACCTGCCAATAAAAGTCACGTCAAAATCGGTCCGGCCATTTCAGAGATTAGCCGGAACAAACAGACAGACAGACAGACAAAAATTGTAAAAAATATTATTTTGGTGTATGTACCGTATATATATTCATATGCATGTAGTAAAAACGGGTATTTCAATATTACAAACAGACACTTCAATTTTATTTATATGTATACAGATAGCGCGCGAGTTGAATGCCGTCGGGGCCTGAGGTGAAGAGCGGGAGCATCTCCCCCCGCCATCCGCGCGCCGCATCTCGCGCGCCTGCAGTGTAGTGCTGTGCTGTCCTTGACAACTATCATACGCTTACTTTGTTATCGTGTTAATATAAAGTTGCAGCCGCGTGTTATTTTTGTTTTTAATTATGTCTGATCCGTGTACGTCAAGTTCTGTTACAAAAAAATGAGTTTTTATTCATCGCCAAGCACGGGAAATGGCGAAAAATGTTCTAGACATGTGTGTTGAAGAAAGGCAGAACAACAATTTAACATTCACATTAAATAATGCTTACGATCGCGCAAGCCGTTACACTGGACTTTCGAAGAGAACATTGTCTGCAATTGAAAATGAAGCCAAAAAAGGGCCTCTTTGTTCGCCTTCTAAAAAGAAAAGACAGTGTAACAAGAAGACAAATTTAAACGTCGACGATTTTGATCGAGGTGTTATACACAGAATTATTGAAGAATTTTATTTAACCTAAAAAAATTGTTCCGACCTGCATTAAACTCCTCGCAGCTATTCGAGAAAAAATCGAGTTTCCATGGGGAGTGACGAGTTTAAGAAAATTGTTAAAAGACATGGGATATAGATGGCTTAAATGTCATAATAAACGTAGAATTTTGGTGAAGAGGCCAGCTGTCGCATATGCACGGTCAATTTATTTGCGGAAAATTCGTCAATTTAGGCAAGAAGATCGAAATATTTTTTTTCTCGATGAAACATGGGTAGACAACAACCTCACATTTAAAAAATGCTGGAGAAATGAAATGATCGACGCTGTGTTGACGGATACAAGCTCCACGAACAGGCTCATTCTTGTCCACGCAGGATCGAGAGGAGGGTTTTTAAATGGTGCAAAGTTACTTTTTAAGGCTGGTACTACGTCAGGTGATTATCACGGACAGATGAACAGTGTTAATTTTGAGAAGTGGGCCACTGATATGTTAATCCCTAATCTACCACAATCCAGCGTTGTTGTGATAGACAACGCACCGTATCATAGTGTACAAGAAAATAAAGTCCCAACAAAGTCCAGCACTAAATCAGTAATGTTGGAATGGTTAACGAAGAATAATATCGAAGCTTCACTTACTATGAGAAAAGATCAGCTGTTTCACTTGGTTCAGTTACATAAACCTACGGAAAAATCTTACAAAATCGATGAATTCAGCAGAAGTCAAGGCCATATCGTAGTAAGACTACCACCGTACATGTGCGACCTCAACCCTATTGAGTTGGCTTGGGCAAAAGTAAAAAGAATTGTAAGGCATCACAATGTTACTTCTGATTTCTCCCTAAAAAGGTTAAAAGAAGTTACGGAGCTGGCTCTCTCTCAGGTCACAGAGGAAGATTGGCGTGGCTTCGACGATCACGTCATAATTTTAGAAGAAAATTATTGGCAAAGAGATGGATTAATGGAAGATACCATAGATCGATTCGTAATTGAGGTCAGCGATGGTGAGGATAGTGACACCGATTCAACCAAGTCTGCCATTTCAGAATCTGATGCTGCATAATTTTTTTTTTTTTAATTGATTTTGATGTGTAAAATAATAAAAAATGTGTGATAATTATTACCTTGTTTTTTCTAAACTTAAAACGTTACACTTAAAACAATGTTGAAATTTATCGACATATTGTCATCATAAATTCTAATTAGGTCACTGCACTATCTCATTCCTGAGCTCGGCATTCAACTCGCGCGCTATCTGTAGATATAATTCAATATTTATGTATTACCTAAAGGTTGTCTGGAAGAGATCGCTCTGAGCGATAAGACCGCCCATTGTAACACTATTTTAAGTTTTCTCTTGTTATCTTATTATTTCAATGTGGTGTTATCAATAAAGTGTTTTGTATTGTATTGTATTGTACCTAAGTATCCATAACACAAGCCTTACGGTGCTTTTTTGGGCTAGGCTAATTGGCATGAATGTAAGGTATATTATTATCTTATTTAACGTTTATTAATTTATATTTTATTACTTTAATAATCAATAATAACTTGCAAAATTAGGTTAAAATTGTAACTAATAAAGGTATATTTTTTTAAATTTCATTTTTTGCATTCACAATGCAATATATTTACACAAGTATTTTATATCTTAATAAAGGTAAATTTAAATTTTGGGTGATTTCGTTTTAGGCAAAATTTACCCCCTTAGTAGTAGGGTGACCATAAATTATGAAAAAATGTTAAGCTCCCGTTAACCCTAAAATAAAGAGATAGCAATAGTGTATCCGTAGTTAAGGATTACAGGAAGCGTGTTGCTATATATCGGGCTTATCATCACTTAACATTAGGCGAGATAAAGGCCTGCACTTACAATGTCAAGGTTGACGGATAGCGGTGCCGTTTGTACACCGTAGATTCTAAGGATTTACATAAAAATTGCTTAAGAAATTATTCAAAGAAAAAGTGAAATTTTCTCAAGTGTTTCGAACCCAAATGCCTCTCTGTACGGGTGAGTGCTTTTCCAATGATATCTTGATAGACATGTTGATTTTTTCCAAGTATTTCTTAAGCTGATGGTAGCTAATAATCTGTGTAGATATTAAAATATAGTAGTTAAATGCTAACAAAGAATATAATAATATCAAGAATTTAAAAAAATCAATAAATTCATTGTTAATGCTCATGTTTAATAAAAAAAACCGTTGTGTGTACTTATGTACGCACGTAAAAAGTTATACTTCTTTATCGTTACTAAACAAAGTCAACTAATATAATATTATAATTTTATATAAATTATTGTTGACTACCATATATGATTTTATCTACTCTGATACTATAATACAAAGATTCTAAAACTGAAAACAAAATGCTTATGACAAACATTACGTACAGGCCAAAAATAATAAAAAAAAAAGTTTAATTACGATACAGGTCTTGTATGGACACCTGTATCATAATATAACTTTTTAATCATAACGATACACCTATACAACCTCCAGCTGGACCAAGGAGGTTGAACCTCTACTTTAAAAAGGTTTCAATGAACGAGTCCGCGACGACGCAACACGCATTCACAATCGATGTTTGCACCTTGGCGCCAACATTTGACATTTAAAAAATCTTTTCAATATTTAAACAAAGTTTGGTTTTGTTTGCAACATTGTTTTACGTAATATAGTATGAGAGTAGATAAAGTAGTGTATGACACTGTACATAACTTGGTCTTATAACACTCGTGTGATACTATAAAAAAACTCGCCTACGGCTCGTTTTTTTAAAACACACTCATGTTATAAGAACCCTTATTATGCAACAGTATCATAAACTACTATAAAATCACACACACACATTCATAATAAGCGGCCAACTTCATCCTGCTGGTTTATTCCATGTCGCTTTTTCGGCTAACTTCAACATGACAATTTTCTGTGACATCTTAAAATTTCACTTTCATCATTTTTTCATAACGCGCCTAAATCTAAGCCGCGTTTAACTTCAAAAGCATTTTCCATTTTTTCTCATCTCTAACTGAATTTAAATTTACAAAGTATTTAGAATAATTGCTCAGATTGATTGATATATATCGGTATGTTTTAATATTTATTATAATTATTACATTTTTGAACCCTGGTCTTTAGAAATGACTTGTTTTATGAGATTTTGTTTGTTAATGTTGGAATACTCTTTTGTGTGCCTACTATATTAATACTTCTTAGTACCTATCTTTAATCTAAATTCTATACGACTTTGACAAATCTTTTATTAAACCAAAATCTATCGTAATTCTTTTGTACGTCTGTCAATAATATATCTTCCTGATACACGTATATTTTTAAACTTTTATTTTCACATCCATCAATCAATCAATTTTACAACAGTTAATCGCATGGTCACAGTAGTGAGTTCAAAGGGCCTCTTACAATAATGATAAGACACGGCCTTATTAGCTGAACTGTCATTATCTCGTCCATTCAGTTCCCGGTCGACGGCTGTATTGTGCATGTATCACTTGTGCGCTGTAGTTGTTTTGTGATTTGAAAATATGGATATCTTAAGTAAGGTATAGTGATGGACTTAAATATTTTTTTATACTAGCAAATAATTCTTTATATTAATACTTGCTGACCCTGCCCCCGTTGCTGGCTCAGTTATTATAATTTGCAATTTTTATCATAAATTAAAATGAAAACTATTCCATGTCCTAAGTTGAAACAAATCCAGCAAAATGAAAAAAATAAAAATAAAATAGGTTGAGTAGTTTCGAAATTCTTCGTGGTCAAACATTGTGTCACGGAATTATTATATGTATAGACTATAGATGAACGGTCCATGTTTGGTTAAAATGCTGGGGAACATATAACGTTATATGATACTATATTTTTTGTGTAACTATCAAAAGTATATATTAAATACTTATCTATAGTTACCGAATGAAATAACGAAGTTGAAATGCGAACGCAAATTTAAAATAAAAATACAGACAGGAATTTCAGACTAAAATTAACTTTTATTTATCATTATATCTGTTTCAATAAAATAACATATTCCCGATATATCTTATTTTATTGAAACAGATTTTCTTTTAGAAAATAAATGTTATCAATAAAGTTTTTGCCGCCTGAAATTTTTTTCTAGTATTTTTGTATTATAAAAAATAGCATTGAAAGATGTAAAAATATATATAAGTAAAAAAAATCTATAGCTATACTTAAAGCATTTTTTTTATTTAAGCATTTAACTGCAAGATTTTGTATCTAATTATTTTTACTAGACAAATTAGAACTTATAGTTCTAGCTACAATACGAAGAGATCGCTGAAGATACTATTAACCCGCCAGTAATGACATGAATTCAACTTACAAAGTAAGTGATCCCGGTCTCCTAGACAAGAATTATTAATCAAAATTGTAATTTAATATAACCTAATACAACTTTTAGTATATGTTGCTGATTTAATAAAAAGTATAAATTAATAATAATATTTAATATTTCTTATATTCACACCAATTAACTTTTTTTTTTTAATTAACCTAGCCCAAAGTAAGCACTATAAGGCTTGTGTTATTGATACTAGGATAACGGTTTGACATACATATATCATACATAAATAAGTAATATTAATAGAAATATATATAATAACCATGACTCAGATACAAATGCTCGTATTCATCCCACAAACATTTTTTTAAAACCCCTTCCGGGATTCGAACCCAGGATCGTCGGTGCAAAAGGCAGGATCGCTACCGTTGCACCAAACGTTGTCAAAATAATAAAAATATATATTTAAAATGACAACTTTTTTATTATTAACAATGATAAATAACATGCAAGCCACTATAAAGCCTTTTTTATCACTACATAGTATAAAACAAAGTCGCTTTCTCTTTCCCTATATCCCTATGTATGCTTAAATCTTTAAAACTACACAACGGATTTTGATGCGGTTTTTTTAATAGATAGAGTAATTCAAGAGGAAGGTTTAGATGTATAATACATGCACAATATAGTGAGCATTGCATCCATGCGAAGCCGGGGCGGGTCGCTAGTATATAATAAATATAAGAGATATTTCTACGCACCGCCGGAGAATGCTAGATCTCACTTTTTTGCACAAGGTCTAAATAGTGAGTCTGTGTGTCAGCAGGTTCTTGATCGTGTAAGCATTAGCGTGGCACGCATGTTTTCCGAGATCTTTCTTTAATGTCCTAAAAAGCAGAATCAATGTGGGTATAAGCGCACCTGTGTCAAGAATAGTATGCTGGCCTCAAAAATATTGACATTTTTCACGACAGCTTACGTATATTTAAATTTCAAATATTGGAGACCGATAAATGGAAGTAGCTATTAATTATTGTAATTGTCAATCGTATTAATACATAATGTTATATAATTTGGCCTCTCTGTATTTCCATTTTTATTTGTATTTTCATAATGTAAGATTCAGATTCTGAAACTGTTGTAAATTAACCTTTTGTTGTAATGCTGTACATGTCTACTATAGTTATATGCACAAGGTGGAATGCTATATATTTATTTGTACATATATAATGTTGATGTGCCAAAAAAAAATATATATAAAAAAAACATCACCCACATTGTTCTGCACCCAAGTTAAATAGCTTAGGCACTTATTACGAAATTCAGAAATAATGACGATTTCTACATTGATCCTGTCGGGAATCGAACCCGAGACCTCGGATTGGCATTACCATGAAAACTGGCATGCGAGCCACTGGATCACGGAGTTATACATGTAATTTAAAAAGAACTTTTTTTTTAATATTTAATAAAATCAAGTTAACGAGGTCTCTCGTGATGTGTAGACATCAAGAACGATTAGGAAAAAATTCAGTAAGAGAAAATTTATAGAATGCGACAATTTCATATTACTGAAACTCCGGAATATAAGTCTCCATATTTTCATACGACTAATTATCGAAAGGCAATGCTCAATCAGGCAATTACACGGATTTATAGCACAAATCAAATAACTATAAGAAAAATATTCCAGTTTTTTAAAACCCCGGTCTCACAGTCATTTAAGCCACCGCTGGCGGGTTAATTAGGTACCAGGGTGAAAAGAAATCACTTGTTTCTGATGATCCCTCTCAATTTGGGGAAAGGTTTTTTAAATTTATACATATACTAATAATATATTTTTTTAGTTTTTACAATTTCGTCCATTTATTAAAATGAAACAGAAAACCGATTTTTTTCATATTCTATTTATCCTGACAATTTGACTCTTTTTTTTAAGGGAATATTATGACATCAGGATTACCTTATTTAGTTCTTACACTTCCGCGCTCATTTAAAATCTAGTAAATTCTTACAATGCAAGCTTCATACCTCTGAAATTTAGAAAATAAAACATTCTATATCAAACCTCACTTGAGAGTTAAATGGCGGCCCGATTTTCCTATGGTAAAATATAAAATAACTTAATATATGTATATTCCCACGTTTTTCTCAGGTCGCTTTCTTGTTTGTCTGTCTGTCTGTCTGTCTGTGCACTTGGATTCTTGCAACTCAATTTTGAGGCACTTCCCGGCCACCTAGCGAGCTGAAATTTTTGGAGCAAGTCAGAACCCGATTGCAATGCATCCTAAAACAACTTTTAACTTTCTACGGCCACTTTCAGGTCAACTTTCGGCAACTTTCACTATTGTATGGGGCTTATCCGATTGTTGCGTAACACATGGTTACTTCGTTGAGTTAATAATTAAAAAGAAGAAAATAATAATACAAGATTTAAAAATTTAAAAATCCCACGTTTTTCAGTGACCAAAAAAGAATAAAATAACCCGGCGGGGCCAAGCGAGGGGCCACTCAAAACGTGGGGGCGCATCTTAACAAATACTTTCAACATCTATGCATATCATACATCTCATTACATCTACATAAGTAACATGCGCCCCCACGTTTTGAGTGGCCCCTCGCTTGGCCCCGCCGGGTTATTTTATTCTTTTTTGGTCACTGAACTTATTTTTTTACACTACAAACAATTCAACTTATCTCAGGAGTCAGACGGGAATCCAACCTGAAAAGGCTGTTTATGTTTGTTTTTTTTATTTAGACATTTTATCCTTTTTTTAGTTTGATTTGATTTATAACCCTTGTCTTGGAGACCGGGATCACTATGTAAGTTGAATTCACGTCATTATTGGCGGGTTAATACTATCTTCAACAAATGTTTACATTAAACCAGGTTCTCATTATCAGTCGAGATATTGTTAAGTGCCACCAATTATTATGTTTTTATTAAACTTATATATAATACCTACCTTTTGACGAACGTTTGGTGCGACGGTAGTGATATTGCCTTTGGCGCCGACGGTCTTGGTTTCAATACCCGGAAGGGATGTTTGTGTGATGAACAAAGGAGGAGGGTCAATAAGGCGGGTTTTCGGTCCCTTTCATTTTTGACCTAGAAATTCCAAAAAAAAATTTTTTATCTACTATATGGACTAACAAATCGATTCCACCCCAAGCGGAATCGCCCCTCCCCCCTCCCACCCCCCCAATAAGCAGAATAATCATATATGACAATACATAAAACAAAACTTTTAGCTCAAAAATAATATAACCTTTCAAAACTCTAAGTAGCTCCGCAAATAAAATATTTTTTTTATGTATTAAGTCATATATGATTATTCTGCTTCTTTGGGGTTGGGGGTGGTTCCGTTTGGGGTGGAATCGATTTGTTAGTCCATATTAGAGCATTGTTACTCTAAGCTTGATTAAATACTTTTAGGTTAGGTAATATATATTAAAATAAACTGCCAAATAGTTTAAATATGGAACTGATTTCTTTTAGTAAATTCTTTTTCTCATCATAAACATTTTTGGTCATATATAATACAAAATACATTTTTAACCACCGCGATTCAGCGGAGTACAGCGCCATCTCTTAATAGAATTTATAGACATATTTCAATACATTTATCAATACTCATTTTATTTATTTTATTCGTTTAATTTATTATATATTATGACTTGTAGCTTTGGCCTTTTTGCCGTGACACTCTTTGTCACTAGAGTGCTTTGTATATTTGTTGCTTTTTTCTTATTCACTTTGCGTTTTTCATGTGTTTTTGTATGTGTGCCTTTGACCTTCCATGCAAGCTGTCTAAAGCTCCAGCTTTTTTAATTGAAGCGCGAAAATTTTTGCGACAAACCGAACTATTCAATATTTGTCTTCAAAAGTTCAACGTCAAAATATTTAAATGCACGGGAAATCTATGATTGATATAAACACTTCCTTCATTACATGACATGGCATGATGTAACATGTTATTGCTTGTTTTAGGTAGTTACATAATTGAAGTAAATAATGGTCCTTGAATAATATACATGCGATAAAGATGACGCGTAATTTTATCGGAGAAGTTTAAGAAACGTTTTTCGTTTTACACCTAATAATATTTTATGTAAAATTTACACAAACCTTAATCTAAAATATGTGATTTTTTTAATTATTGTATTTATTTTTACCACGTTTTTATGAACTTGCTTTCGTTCGTGTCTGTCCGCAAAATTTTTTAATCTTATAACTGAAAATTAGACCACTTCTGATGCTCCAAAAGAGCTCAAAATTTTACCACACATAGAGCATGGATGACAGTTCATTATTCAGCCATCACCAACATGAACTTAATAGTTAGATAAACCACAATAAATTAATTAAAACATCTATGTAATGCTTAAAGAAACTTAATAAATCCACGGATTCATCTTGGGATTTACGTTAAAAAATTACAACCTCTCGAAAATCTTGAATTTTAAAAGACCGTTAATTTTACATTAGAAAAAGATTAAAAATAATAAATTTTAAATTTTAGAATCAAAAAATTTCATAAAGGAATGAAATTTTATCAATTTGCTCTTATCATTTTACAATAAAACTAAAAAGAATAAAATAAATAGAAGTAATAAAGATTTTTGAGAACCACGTTTTTTACATCGTTACATTGGCACCAAGCGGCCATTAATAAATATTTTTTAGTGCACGTTGTTTGCTATATTGTTCATATTCGTATTCTTTTCGTATTTTGTATGCGTGTACGTATTATTTTTGAAGGTTTCACTTCTACCACGTGTGAATTGCACACATGCTTTTTTAAATTAGAAATTGAAAATAGCGCTTAATGTAAAAATATGACGGATTAGAAAAAAAAATTAAGTACATTTATGTCGTTTCGCGAAGTCAACCTTGACGAATTTCGTTGATTGCATTTGCGCAACTCACGATGAACAGATGTTTTGTACACCGCTGTTTGTACAGTGGACAGCGCATAAAGCTTTACCTATTGAACTTTATGCCATTGTATTAATTTAATAAAATAAATAAATAATAAAATAAATAAAATAAATAAATATTTCTAACATTCACACCAATTACCCTAGCCCAAAGTAAGCTCTGTAAGGCTTGTGTTATGGATACTAGGGTAACGGATAGACATACATATATATACATAGATATGTACTACTCATAGAAATATATATAAATATATAATCGAATTCATCATAAAAACATCTGCCCCTTACGGGATTCGAACCCAGGACCGTCGGTGCGAAAGGCAGGATCGTTACCGTTGCACCAAACGGTCGTCTAATTACATTTATTGTGTTTACCTAATTAATTAATTACTGGCGGCCCGTCCCGCCTTCGCACGGGTGGACAAAATTGTTTATTTTTTTTCTATTATTAAATATTTTTCCGTTAGTGCCATCTAGCGTCCGGTAGACGAACAACTTACGGTTAACGCGTTGCTGCTGACCCGGCCACGCGTTGTTGTGTCCCAGTTATAGATGCCGCTGTACCGAAATGAATCGCGCTAACGTTTTGGTTCTACGATTACACATATAGCTAACCGTTCTTAGCCTTCTTGAATGTTATTCTTAGGTACTATGGTAACTCGTATTCAATGGAAAGAGAGCGGGAAAAGGAGCGGACAGTCAAACACACAAGCCACTGCGATCTTAGATTATATATTACATGTTTTGTTGTTTTTAAATGCCTATAATCTTTTATTATTACACTTAAATATATGTATGCCTACATTATCAAGGTAAAGTAGACCTGACATATTATTATTTGTAAAAAATAACTTATGTAGGTACTTAGTATTCGCAAATAAATTATTCTATTATATTCTATGATTAATTTTAAATCATATAAGAATCATAACTTTGAAGTCATTTTATTGGAATCGGTTGTTAAACAATTCTAAAAATAATTTTCTCGAATATGAGTATGTTCCTCTCATTGGTCAAACGAAGCTGGTCTGAAAGCGTAAAGAAAAAGAAAATTTCGAGGGGGCTTACAAGGCTCGGTAGCTCCATTTGCAGAGCAGTAGACTGGAATTGCCTGGATAAAATAAAATGCTACATAATTTTAATACAAAAATATTGGAAAAAATCAACTCGGCTCACAAGTTAATTCTCAGGCGGGAATCGAACCCGCAACCTTTGGAAGTCCGATCCAATGTTTCACTACATAGTATAAAACAAAGTCGCTATCTCTGTCCCTATATCCCTATGTATGCTTAAATCTTTAAAACTACACAACGGATTTTGATGCGGTTTTTTTAATAGATAGAGTAATTCAAGAGGAAGGTTTATATGTATAATCCATTCACAATATAGTAGAGCATTGCATCCGTGCGAAGCCGGGGCGGGTCGCTAGTGTGTTATAAGATAGACAAGCATTGGACCGGTATCTAATCGGTATCGGTATTAAACCGGTAGTATCTTATAAGATAGATATCTGAAAAAATGCAAAAATCTTTTATAAAGTTATAAAATGAAAAAATTGCGTTGTTTATCGGGTAAAATTATTTAGATAACCACCTATGGGCTCGGAGGCGTGGTTGTTTTTCACATACGTAATTTATATCGTATAAAAATATGGCACGTGAATGCAAAAATAGTAGTTTATGATACTGTTGCATAATAAGGGTTCTTATAACATGAGTGTGTTTTAAAAAAACGAGCCGTAGGCGAGTTTTTTTATAGCATCACACGAGTGTTATAAGACCAAGTTATGTACAGTGTCATACACTACTTTATCTACTCTCATACTATAATATGTAAAACAATATAGCAAATAAAACGCTGAATATAACAACAAATTTATTTAAATGTCAAATTTTGGCGCCAAGGTGCAAACATCAATTGCGCATGCGTGTTGCGTCGGTCGTCGAGGACTCGTTCATTGAAACCTTTTTAAAGTAGAGGTTCAACCTCCTTGGTCCAGCTGGAGGTTGTATAGGTGTATCGTTATGATAAAAAAGTTATATTATGTTACAGGTGTCCATACAAGACCTGTATCGTAATGAAACTTTTTTTTTATTATTTTTGGCCTGTACGTAATGTTTGTCATAAGCATTTTGTTTTCAGTTTTAGAATCTTTGTATTATAGTATTAGAGTAGATAAATAAAATTAACTACTTTCTTTACACTAGGCGATGCAGTCGCTAAGCATAAAGCTACGCTAGCACAATATATTGGAGCGGAGAGTAATAGCTATAAATTGTTTTTTTGTTTCGATGGGAATTTTTGCGTATTTCAAAATTCGGGCGTCACAATCTGGTCCTAAACCTGTTGATTCGATTACACACAAAAAATATTAAAATCGGTTAAGAACTTTAGGTTATGGCGTAACAGACATTGCGCCATTGAAGCTGATCCATGGGAACTTCGCTCGCTTCCCTCCAATAAAATGAATTTTCTGTTACTTAATGGAATTACAAAAATGTTCTTAGGTATTTGAAATATAACCAATCTTTCTACAAATTTTAGAGACTTCTCAGTTTTATATGTATAGATAGAAATCTGTATAAATACCCATGACCCAGGTACAAATGTTCGTTATTCATAACATAAAAATCTGCCCTTCTGGGACTCGAACCCAAGACCGTCGATGCGAAAGGCGGTACCGTTGCACCAAACCGCCGTCGATAATTAAGTTAAATAATTAAAAATAAAACAAAAATCATCAATTATTTTAATGATATCTCATATTGTACACACATCCAAATGAGTCAAAACTGCCTGGCTGTCTTATAGTAGCCGGAAACAAAGTTAGATAGTAATTGTAATTCCTACCAATTTTTTGGTCACCCATCCGGTGACAGACCTTGACGAAGGTTGCTTAACTTTCGTGATCGTAGACCGAACGCTAAAACCACTTTGCTATCAAGATACTGTAAATATTAGTTCTTCCTATTAATAGAGAGTAATTTGTCCAATAAATATTCTTGGTGCGTAGATACCTATTCGTATCGTAGATATCTACGCAATAACTGGCTGACTATCACACCGATTTATTGTGAATTATTTAGTTAAGAACGCCTCGAAGGGAAGGTAGTATTAAATAATGTATCAGGACTGTGTGGGATGTTTGAGTCAAGTGTATGCCTACAAAAGGTTTTTGTAATTTTATTTTTTTCACAAGTTTTTTATTTTAAGTAAGCAAGAACGAAAGGAATTTTTTATAAGAAAAAAACATTCTTGTGTCAGGTGTCTCGATAGGTCGATTAGGAGAGTACTCGTCTGCATAACGAGGTGATGTGGATTCGATTCCCGATTCCCTGAGACAAGTTGGAATTTTTTTGTAATGAAATCTTTACATATTATTTTTTTTAGTTAAATTAGTACTGAGAAAACAAAATGTTAACTATTTTAAAAGAAGAAAACAGTGCACAGCTGATTAGTTGATTGTGGGTACAACGAACCACACAGCCCGTGCGTTATCAATTTATAATATTTCCAATACTTTTGCAAAACTTAAAAAAACGGTAAAGTTATTCAATTTATTCTCACAAGTTTGAAGCTCTGCCCACACCCCGTGGGCTACTATTCGTGATATGTTGGATTTAAAAGAAAATTCTTAAGCAATTCAAATACAGTCGAATATATTGTGACAGCAAATTGGTAAAAAGCAAGCTTCACACCTTAGCTCACAGCCGCAAAGTTGCCTGTCTGTCGGTCTTTTACAGATTATACTTCAGAGAGTGTGCTCAGGAGCTGCATGAGCTCATACCGCCATCCCATTTCTTTCATCGGACATCCACACGCACTGCGGGTTACTCGGAAATACATATATTTCCGAGTAAACTCCAATAAAACTCCGACCCAAGCCAATATGGAAAAGTTCGGTTTCTGAATTGTCCCAGCCGGGGATCGATCCCGACCCGGAGTGACGTTGCTATACCACTCGACCGTGGAGGCTGTCAAGATAATAGTTGGATATGGGGTGGCCTTCGTTTTTGATTTTGCTTTTTGGAGCGGAGCGAGCGTAGCTCCCATGGATCAGCTTCAATGACGAAATGTCTGTTACGCCATAACTCCTAGAGTTCTTAATCAATTTTAATATTTTTTGTGGAATCGTATCAACACATTTAGGACCAGATTGTGACGGAGCCCAAATTTTGAAATTCGCAAAAATTCTCATCGAAAAAAAATTTTTTTTTTATTTTTTTAAGTATTACGCTCCGCTCCAATATGTGGTGCTAGCGAAGCTTTATGCTTAGCGACTGCATCGCCTAGTATTATACTAAGAGTATATGGAGGGAAATATTGATTAATAATATACCTCGCAGTTTTTAACATTTATTCTCGCATTATTTTTCTTTTTCCATTTCGCCATTGTAATTAGAGCGGAGCTCCCATGGATCAGCTTTAATGACGCAATGTCTGTTACGCCATAACTTCCCGAGTTCTTAACCGATTTTAATAATTAATGTGTGAAATTTTGAAATTCACAAAAAAAAAAGTTTTGACCAAAAAACATTGGTTCTATGGGATTTCCCATTGAGTTATGGAATTTAAAAATTCACTAATCATATATATTGAATTTTATTTTTTTAATGTTACACTCCTATATATGGTGCTATCGAAGCTTTATGCTTAGCGACTGCATCGCCTAGTAATTTTTACTTCATTAGTGTCGATCACAACTTTGTACTAATTATTGGTTAACCTTTAATTAGCCTATAATTGATAGTACCTTTTGTATCTATGTGAGTTATGGCTGTTGGTTTTCAAAAAAATTAAATTAAATTCGGTGTGACAGACGGTCTTGATAACGAAGCTACGCTACGTACGTTATCGACGGACAACTGGCCTCACTCAGTTGCTACTATCGTGTAGAAGGTGCACGTTTGAAATATTTGTTTTTATTTTTTGCGGGTATTTTGATAGGAAGTGGTGTGTTCACAATGACGCGCGACAACGATATTATTCGATCATGGGTATGTTTAATTTCATGTGTGATGATATATTATATTTATATCTACACTAGTTGACACGGTTACGCGTTGCTGTTATAAATTAAAATGAAACCTATCCTATGTCCTAAATCGGAACAAATCTATCAAAATTAATAAAAATCATCAGTACTTGCGGAGTTCATCGCGGTTAAACTGAGAAGTCCCTGTCACAGTGACAGGGAATTTTTATATGTAAAGACTAGCGGCTAGCGGCGAGACTAGCGTCCCAGCTTCGCACGGGTGGACTAAATTTTTAAATTTTTTTTCTAGCATTAAATATAGCCTATGTTACTCACCGTGAATGTAGCTTTCTAATGGTGAAAGAATTTTAGAAATCGGCTTAGTAGTTTTTGAGTTTATTCATTACAAACATACAAAAATATAAATCTTTTCTCTTTATAATATTAGTGTAGATTACTAGAGGTTACACGCGACTTCACGTGGAGTGTAGATCTATTGGTGATGAGTTAAGTTTTCGTGGGAATTTGTGATTTATTTTGTGGTTAAAGGAGCTTAAGGAGTCGCAGGATGCCTATGGTGTTTTTTGTGACTTATCAAAGGCTTTTGACTGTGTCCAACATCAGACGTTAATCAGGAAATTACACTATTACGGTATCCGTGGTACCGCTTTGGATTTTCTCACTTCTTACCTAAGTGACAGGATTCAAAAGGTGTTCATCAATGGTGAGCAGTCGCCTGGATCATTTGTAACAATGGGGGTGCCGCAGGGCTCAATATTGGGTCCATTTCTATTTCTGGTATATATTAATGACCTCCCTCACCTTGTAAGACGCGACCATGAGATAGTCTTGTTTGCAGATGACACGTCTTTAATATTTAAAGTTAAACGTGGACAAATTAATATTGACGAAGTAAACATTGCACTCTCCAAGGTCGTTCACTGGTTTGGCGCCAATAATTTGTTGTTAAATGAAAATAAAACAAAATGCATTAGATTCACTATGCCAAATGTTCAATTAGCTAAAGCCAAAGTCCGGGTTAGGGATGAGGAAATAGAGCTGGCCAATCAAACTGTATTTCTGGGTATAACTTTAGATTCTAAGTTACAATGGGGTCCTCATATTGAATGCCTATCGAGCAGACTCAGTTCTGCAGCATACGCCGTAAAAATGATTCGTCAGTTAACAGACGTAAAAACTGCACGCTTAGTCTATTTTAGCTACTTCCACAGTATTATGTCGTACGGGATACTACTTTGGGGAAATGCCGCCGATATTGGCTGCATTTTTGTGCTGCAGAAGAGGGCTGTTCGGGCGATCTTTAGGATGGGCTCCCGAGAGTCTTTAAGAGAAAAATTTAAAGAAATTGGTATTATGACTATACATTCACAATATATTTATGAAAACCTACTGTATGCGCATAAGTGTAAAGATATTAAATTCAGAAAAAATAGTGACAATCATAATTACAATTTAAGAAATAAAGACAAGCTGGCAATGCCCAGGTTATAGGCTCCATAAAATAAGCAACTCCTTTGCAGGTCACTGTATACGAATGTACAACACGCTGCCATGTAACATGCATGACTTGTCAATGAATAAATTTAAATTTTTAATTAAAACTCAGTTATGCAAAAAGGCTTATTATAGTGTTAAAGATTTTTTGAATGATAAGGCAGCGTGGACCTAAAAGAAATGAATTGCTCGTTCTCTGAATCGTTTTGTAATATGCACAATTTGTAAGACATTTGGCGATTTTATAAGAGTTTTGGCACATGAGTTTCTTGCCCGATTCTTCTCATGTTAGCCCCTACGTTCGGAATCGGGTCGCTCGTGGCGATTACATGCGCGGCATCAACTCCGCGGATGTACTTGCCGCTAGCGCACGGGCTATCTTTATTATAAAAGAATATTATCTTGATTCTTCTATGTAAAATTGACGATTTTAAGTGCCCGCAAGGGCCTATGAAATAAAGTTATTTTGATTTTGATTTTTTTGATTTTTAATATGTCCTTAGGTTCAAGCTATTTTTATGACAAATTTCATGAAAATTGGTGCAGTGTTTCCCGGTGAAAATGTAACGGGCTAGAGACATATTTACCTTTGCATTTATTAATATGGATTTTAAATATAATAGGTAATTATTTGATCTGTTTTATCTGATTTAAATGAAGAATCACATCAAAGTAATCGCATCCTTGTGTTTAATACAATTTAGTCACAGTTTTCATCTTTTAAGATAAAAATACTACGTACAGCTTAGATTAACATTTTATTAAAATTCCAATGGGACGTTTTTTTAAAATTTATTTCGACTTTGAGCATATTTTGAGGAATTAGATGGTGGCAAGGTGATTGGCAAAGGTCACAAATCGGATGGGTCGCCGAAATTTTTCTATCCAGATTTTCTTATTAAGTCCGTATTAAGTCGTTGGTCTTTGCTGTATGTGAGATTATAATTTGGGGGAATATAATACGGTATTTGATTAATTAAACTTAATAATATATATTATTCAAACTAATTTAGCCCACAAATAATCTTAAAATGTTTATCATTATTATAAGAATCATTAATCAAATAATTAAATTTTTTGATTGATATCACCTGTTTGTTTACAGTTAATGTCATTTCAAGTTTTTCTACGGTTTGTTTACAAGCAAGTGACGTCATGACTGATCTCATTTTTGATGTGATTTTTTATTAATTCAAACTTTAACGTTGACTTCATATAAAAGAACAAATAATTAATTAAATGGCAGATGCAGTATGCTAAAATGAACAATTTAAAATATTTCGTAAACCTGTCAAATACTCTATTGATGGGTATAAAAATAGATTTGTTTGCTTATAACTACGTGCTTAGATAACTGGTAACATATTAAATTTTCTTATGATCGATCATATAGTTAGCTTACAAAAATAGTAAGGAAATCAACACTTAAATAAAACCTCTTACCGGATTCACGAGGAATTAATTTTTTTTTTATATTTAATCCTGAGGTTTCGACTCCTTTACAGGAGTGGGATTCATGTCATCTGAAAAACCTGTAACAGTGGTATAAATATGTTTATAGGTGTGGTTGTGTAGGAATTAACTACAAACCTTCATATAAATATAATTTACCATTTTTTTTATTTATTTCGACCATCAACAAAGTTAACATGTTCTTATGCTTAACAGAAATATATTATAGGTGCATACAATTCTACTTAAGGATTGCCATAGCATGTGCCATCAATATTTAGGTAACAGTCAGTATTGCTTAAATGTTTGATCACTTGTAAAACTCCTTTGAAAACTGTTGAGCTGTTATACAAGTTTATCGTTGTAACCTTATTGGTAAATTTCCCATATAATCTTCTTAGCCTAACCAATAGGAAGTTGGATGTTGAATAGGTAAATGTGGAGGAACCTTAAATCTTACTCGTTTAAGCAAACTTGAGGGTCTACCACGATCTTTTAGGGGACATACATTAATCACGTACGTTTAAATAGGGTGAGGGGGTTTCAGTTAAATATCACGTGTATATTTTTGTGTTATTATCTATACTATAATAATACTATAATACTATATATACTATAATATTATAAAGAAGTAAAGTTTGTGTTTTTTGTATATTTGTTAAATTGTAAGGGGTAATCTCGGGATCTACTGAACCGATTTTAAAAATTCTTTCACCATTAGAAAGGCAAATTATTGCTGAGTGTCATAGGCTAATTTGAATTCTAGAAAAAATTTAAAGAATTTTATCCACCCGTGCGAAGCCGGGACGGGCCGCTAGTTTGTTATAAAGTTACTGTTGAACACAGTCAAGCAAATCCGTTTTCCGAGAACAATTTTCAGATTAATAAGTATTATTTTTTTTATGAATGTTTATAATGTATATAAGGTACTATTTTTTAATTTATTTATATTAAAAAAAAAAGAAAATTACTTTTTAATGAAATAAATACACGTGATGTAAGAAGTAACTGTAGGTAAAAAAAAAAAAATTCATAATGTCTTATTCTGAAGTAAAAGTCGATCATTTCGATAACGTTAGCTTATCGTTGTGGATTATTTTCATATCAAAAAAAGATGTTTAAGTATAATATTGATATTAATCTCGTTTAGAATCTAGAATCTCGTGTAATGTTTGTATTTATTCTGTCTAGTAATTTATTGCTAAGTCATAATGATTCATCTTGTCATTCAGGGTTTTTTTAAAGGAAATATGTAAAGTCATCATTAGCTTGCAATCCACTGGTCTTTATAAATATTTATAAATATTTACTATGAGTTATTTTAGACTTGATAGAGTCTTAAAATCTAAAGTAAATAATCTTGACGTTCTAAGGGTTCTTTTTAAGGAAAAATGAAGAGACATAATTAGCTTGCAGTCCACTGGTCTTATACTTTGTCCAATGTAGGATGATACTTTTGACAGGTGTCACTTCCTTATTGCTACGTACTAAGGTTGCGTTTGTGTCCTTATGTTTGGCTTGACATTGCAATAACTTTATACCCTCTATATAGGTGTCAACTGTCAAAAGTATCATTCTACATTGGACAAAGTATAATAAAGAATTATAAATATTTACTATGAGTTATTTTAGACTAGACAGACTCTTAAGATCTAAAGTATTAAAGTATTGTTACACTTCCGTGCCTAATGCATATATTAGTGAACAAAATAGAATAGAATAGAATAGAATAGAATAATTTTTATTTGCATAAAACATGGTATTAAGTTGGCGAACAAATTTTAAACAGTGCACATGTTTTGCTAAATATATACATAGCATGCAAAATTTTAATTTATTAATGAGAAACGACGTCACAAAATTTACGAATGTCATGAGATTAATTCATAATTAAGATTTTATAAAAAAATTAAATTAATTAACATAGCAAAAAAAAAAAAACATCAATACATCATTAAGTAAAAACATGAAATTAATTAGAATTATTATAACTAAAAAAATCATTTATGCTATAGAAATTGTTCTCTTTAAGCCACTTACATAACTTATTCTTAAACAATTTGTTGTTAAGATTTTTAATATCATTAGGAATTTTATTATATATACGAACGCACATACATATAAAGCTATTGGCATACTTTGCACTTCTTGGTATTTCATTAAATATTAATCTTTGTGGGTATCTTAATCTAAAATTACCAGCTTTCTTAAATAATTCTAAATATTTATGCACAAAGGTAGCCACTTCGCAAATATAAAGTGAAGGGAGTGGCAACAAACCAAGACTTTTAAAGAAGGGTTGACATGATTCGTCTGGTGGTATTCCACTGATAGCTCTGACACATTTCTTTTGTGCAACAAAAACCCTATTTCTGTCAGTACTATTACCCCAGAGAAGAATACCATACCTAAGAACAGATTCAACGTAGGCATGGTAGGTTATAATTGCTGTTTTTTTGTTAGTTAAGTTTTTTACGCGGTTGAGTGCATAGACAAATCTATTTATTCTACCACACACGTTATCAACGTGTATTTTCCAATTCAGGTCCTCATCCAGCATTATACCTAGGAATTTTAAATGAGAGACTTCTTTAATTTTTGATACATTTAGAGTAATATTGTATTGTTTATGTTTACATTTATTAAATTGTATAAAGAAAGATTTATTCAAGTTAATTATTAGATTATTAGATTATTAGCTTTTAGCCATTCAGTAATTTTATCTATTGTGTTATTAATTTGTTCTTCACGATTGTGTATTCTACTATTGTCGTGTCCATTATTTGATGTCACTATTATTGAAATATCGTCAGCGTACATAATGCATTTATGTTTTGTCACTTTTGTTATGTCGTTAATATAGAGCAGGAATAATAAAGGGCCTAAAATGCTCCCTTGGGGAACGCCAGATAAGTTTTCTCTATATTCTGATTGGAATGACTTCATATCATTGCCACTGAAACTTTCTAAGATAACACACTGTTGTCGACCGGAAAGGTAAGAAGATATCCATTGTAGAGTCGGGCCTCTTATTCCCATTGACTCTAGTTTTTTTAAAAGTAGCGTATGTGAAACAAAATCGAAAGCTTTCGACAAATCAAAGAATAATCCGGTGGTGAGATTTTTTTTGTTAAGATTGGTTAATATTGAACCTACTAGATCAGAAATCGCTAATGTGGTAGATTTATTCTTTTGAAATCCGTATTGTTCTTTATTGATAATATTATATTTTAAACAGTACTTTATCAATTTATTTAACATACATTTTTCGAAGACTTTGGATAATATTGATACTAATATTATGGGACGGTAATTATCTATGTCATGTTTGTTCCTCTTTTTATACAATGGCTTAACTATCGATAGCTTTAATTCATTGGGAAAGGTTCCTGAGGAAAAGGATAAGTTGACTAAATGTGTCAATACACTAGTCAGTTCAGTAACACAATCCTTTAATATCTTCGTGTTAATGCCATCGTAACCTTCGGAGTTGGTGTTATTGACGGAGTGACATTATTTCCTTTCTCAATTCGTTTGGTGTCATAGGTTCCAAGAACATAGAATTTTGTAATTTAGCTATATATACATTCAGAACAAAATAAAAATATAATAAGAGAAATGAAAATTCGACGACACCCGTAGGCGAGTGATTCGCTTACAGGTTTTAATGGTAAAGCCACTCCGAAGTCGTGGATTTGATTGCCGGGCTGATCAATTTAGAAAACACACTTTTGCTATATTGGCTTGATTCTGGGTGTTGTGGAACAGTCGTATCTGGATTCCGTAACACAAGTGCTTTAGCTAATCTATAATCTAAGATCACAGTGGTTTGTGTGTTTCTCTGTCCGCTCTTTTCCCCGCTCTTTTTCCATTGTATCAATAACGTTACCATAGCAACGCGTTAACCGCAAGTAGTTCGTCTACCGGACGCTAGATGGCGCTAACGGAAAAATATTTAATAATAGAAATAAATTAAAGAATTTTGTCCACTCGTGCGAAGCCGAGATGAACCGCTAGTTGGATGCAAAATAATGTATGTTATGTTGTAGAAAAAAAAACACTGTTACTGTTGTTAGAATTTATTAATTTAAAATAAATGGTCTTTATAATAGTTAAATCCGGTTACATTCTGTAGGAATAATTTGCATTTTCATTGAGAAAATCACGAAGTATGAAGTTGTTTGCATACGAGAGTATGTATGATCGAACAGCAAAAAAATAGAGTATTTGTATGCTGAGCCCTGGTGGAATAAGTTTAAAGTTTTAGTTTAATGCGACTGTTATGTCATATACCGTTTGGTGCAACGGTCGCGATATTGATTTTTCCACCGGCAGTCCTGGATTTGATTCCCGGAAGTGGCAGATGTTGGTGATGAATACGAGCATTTGTATGAGTTACATTACTCAGGTATTTACATATAGGGTAACGTGGGGTACAGTGTTACAAAAAAAGCAAACTAGAATGTAACGACAAAAATATTGTTTTATTCAGCTCATTTTTGGCATGGATATAAACTATAACAATCTCTCTTTAATTAAAATTCTTCAAACATGAATATTATAAGCTACTACTGAAATTAAATTGCACTTTAATTTATTCAATTGATTGTAACACTTAGCCCCGTATCTGGGGTACTCTGTTACAGAATAAGGGGCACAATGTTACACCATAAAAATAATATAAAAATAACAGTAAAAGAGAAAGTAAACATTTTTAACAAATAGTTTTTTTTATATTATTATTTGGGAACGTATAGACGTTTGGTCTTTTTTTCTGCAACATTTACTAGAGCAAGCACAATTTTAATATCCTCTAACGATACCGTCGCCATATCCGGTTCAATAGAAAAGTAGAAATGATTGTCAACTTTGCCACTTGTACGTAAATAGCTAACGTCATATTCATTACCCTCAATGTTAGTCAGTAATTTTTCAACAAAATGCTTGACTAGCTGTTTGCCAACAAATTGAACGACAGCAAAATCGTTCTTTTTCGGTTTTACGAAAAAAAGAAATGACAGTTCATCCTCAGATGTTAAACTGTCAGAGGAGGATATCGGGATGTTTTCTATATATAAACAGCCATCTCATAAGCGAGCTTTCTGCACTCAACGTTATATAGACCATAGCACATCTTGGAACATTTTATTTAATAGTCTTGTAATACGTTTTCTTCATCGAGACTGAATACGGCTCTATTGGCATAATTTGGAGTAAGTCGTATGTTTTCAGCTTCTTACTCTAATCATTTTTTCTTCTTTTGAACATATATTTGCAATGTCATAAAATTAACATGCTTTTCATTTGCTGCTTTTCGAAGACATAAATCACTTTCTACCATCAGTATTGCTTCTGCCATATCTTTTTCACTATGAATACCGTAACTTGTCTTCCTCTTACGATTTCGCACCATTTTCTTTTAATACCTAAAGATAGTACAAACAGTTAAATTGTATAAATGTTAATTTAAGCTGATTGTTACAGTGTCACACAGTGCCCCGTAGCACAGTGCCCCAGAGTGGCAAACCGGGAAAAAAAATAAAGTTCGCCTTTTAGGCTATGTTTACAAAAAACTACTTATCGTTAAATTGTAACTAAATATACAGTAAATAGAGGAAAACCATGATCACTTACCTAAATATAATACGTCCGGAAAGAAATTAAAAACTGTATCATTATTTTTTTCTCGTTTGATCCCACAAAAATTTTTTTCGTTTGTTATTTTCTATACGCGGTTAAAACTGCGGCATAGACAACTGTTGAAAGATCCTTAAGCTACTTAAGAGTTTGACAAACGTGTATAACAACATCATAAAAGTGAAAGACAGAGACAGAGATAAGTGCATTGTAACATTGTTCCCCGTGTAACACTGTGCCCACTTTACCCTATACTTCTACAAATATTAGATATTTATGTATATCTATCCGTTATTCTAGTATCCATAATCGAAGTCATACAGTGCTTTGGGCTAGGCTAAATGGGGTTGAGTGTAAGAAATATCTTTGTATTCACAAAAACTCATAAATACAAAAAAATATCTTGGTAGTTAGAGAAATACGACATTATTTCTTAGCGTGACCTTCAGTTGAGTGATGTTTATTCATATTTGTGTTTAAGTAGTGTGTACTTATGCTGGCGTTTGTATGGCGTAGACTAGTTCACAATTCAAATGAACTTGAAGTCAGCTTCAAGAAGGCGTTGTGTTTATATAAACGGTATTTGCGTAGTACCGTTATAAAAATAGTGCAAAATGGTCTCATCAAAAACTTTTGCTGAACATAATAAAACATTATCAGTGTAATTTTTTTTTTGTTCATCTTCTCCTATGATTATGACAAGTGGTCGGAGTAGGTATATTGATTTTAGATACTTGCGTCATGATATCATAACATGGACATGCATTTCTTCCGGAATGTACCGGAGTTTCCAAAAATTTGGTAAATAGAGTAATAAAATAAAAAACCATATGTAAGCAAACAAAATTGTTTATTGTGAATACAAATAATCATTATTACAGTTTTATTAAAAACAATTATTTTTAATCCTCATCGGTTACAATTTCTACATTTTGATTTTCTGTCTCTATACAATTAAAATAAATAACTATAATTTTTTCAATATTTTCGATTTTTAAGCTATTTCTTTTAACATCTAAGATCCATTTGTAAGTGGAAAATGATCGTTCAACATCTGTAGATGTCAATGGAGCGAATTTGAAATAAAGTTTCTGATTATTTGCTACGCTTTTTTCAATACTCTCGCTGTATTCTCTAATTGTATCTAAATCTGGATTTCGTTCCATAACTGATTCTATTTTATTTTTTATATTCTCATTATTGCACTCGTTAAGCGTAGCCCTTACTTGATCAAATACTAAAAGTGAATCAGCTAGAGATAAATTTTGTTTTTGTAACTCTTTTAGGGCTAGTAGTATAATAGAGTAATTTTCTTCGATATATTTTAAATCATTTTCTAAATTTTGTTTTTCCAAAATGTTTTTTGCGTTTCGTATGGCTATAGCATCAGAACTGCTCAAGCAGGATAAAACTTCTTTTATTTTATCTAAATGTTGAGCGTAGTAAGATGTTGCCTGTAACCAAGTACCCCATCTGGTAATGACTGGTTGCGGAGGCAACGGTAAGTCAGGATATTTTTCTTTTAAAATGTTTACCCTACTAGGAGCCTTTAAAAATACTTTTTTAACATTTGATATAAGAATATCAATATCGTTGTATTCTGACCTTATCTGCTCACTTACACGATGAAGAGCGTGCGCCAAACATGTCACATGCTTCATTTCAGGTAAGTAATGTTTTAAATTTCGCCCTGCAGATAGCATGTACGCGACACTGTCAGTGCAAAGCATTAAAATATTGTCAACTTTCGCTTCAAAAGTGTTTTGCCATAAATTTTCTAGACATTGCAGTACAAATTGTGTTATTGTTTGTCCATTTACTGCTGTTAGCATTTTACAAGCAATCAAATAAGGCCGGCCTGCACTATTACTAGGATGCAATGGTTTTATTAGGAAATTGACTATGTATCGACCAAAAATGTCTGTTGTCTCATCCAGCGATATCCATAGTTTCTCATTTTTATTAATTTCATAAATCGAATTGATTTTATTCCTATAAAACTTCTCCAAATAAACTTTTCGTAACTGTGATTCGTCAACCACTTTACGATTGGTACAAACGCAACAACAAGTACTGCACATATATTTCTGAAAAAACTCTTTGAACGCTGGATTTTTCATTTGCGACCAAGGAATATTGCATAGAATCAGGAACTTAATGAGGTCGAAGTAAAATTCCTCTTGCGGTCTCTTAAATTTTCCTTGATGTACAGCGCCTTCAATGTGTTTGGTAATGTTGCCTCTATTCACAGCTTTCAAATGACTTTCACACTTTGTACAGTATATAGGTAGTGCCACTAGCGTTATCGTAAAGTAGCTCAGGATAGTGCAATAACCACTTTAGCACTGTTTCAGCCTTGACCTTTGCCATATTTATTTATATGTCACCTAAAACAATGATTTAAATTTACAATATATACATACACAACTGTAAAGTCGATAATGAAATTCTGTTTCATATAAAGTGATTTTTTTAACTGAAGCGGTGATAGCCCTGCGGTGTGCGTACCGGACTCTCATGCGCTATGATGATTGCTATAAAGTGATATTTTAACTGTTTCCAAGTTCTAAAACCTTCTTAAATAGTGAAAATAATTAAAACTTACCCGTACAAAAACAACTTCAAATGGGCCCAATCCAAGAGTAATAAATCGATGTCCGTAGTTATAAGCCAAATTCGTCGTTTTAAGTAGATTTCAGAAGACAGTACACAAGCCAGGGTCAAGTCAAGATATTCACAACACATAAAATAAGCGCACTCCACGAACCGAAATAAGTGAGTGAGCCACTTGGTCTGGATGTCGGTGCGAGCATTGTTTTCGAACAAACAGTCAATGAGTCATCCAGGATACTTGATTCTAATTGGTCAGATGCGTTGAGCATAGACATAAGAGGACAAAAGACCCTGTTTGCCGGATGTCGTGTGTTGAAATGAATATTATTATTATATCATTTTATAAATGAGAGCGAGTGAGAGGCACGCGTCCCTTCCACTCGGGCATGGTTAGCCCGCCTAAGAGCGAGAGAGACAGAGCGAGAGAGAGAGTGAGAGAGATAGGCATACACACCGGTTCATGTCTTGCGCTTCTATTTCGCTTAGGCGGTGATATATGAAATTCAGTGCGAGATTCTTTGTATAAATTAATGTTTTAAATATAATTCTTTGTATAAATAAATGTTTTAAATTGTTACTATTATTTCATCCTTCTTCCTACTATACGAATGAATATTCACATTAAAATTATTTTACCACTCAAAGTCGTTGTCACGTAAAACTTTCGCCCGTATATCGACTTTACAGGCAACCAATTTTTTTTACTATTAAATTCTGGCCATCTACGCCACTAGCAGCATAGCGTTGAGAGTATTGATACATTTTTAACTAGTTTCATGTAATAATTTCGATGTTTCGGTATTTTTATCATAATAATCCGGAAACTCGGAGGCGTATCCATATTAACATATACGTTTGATGTCAGTGACCTTAATTCAATATACCTACTCCGACCACTGATTATGACCTACCTAACAAAGAAAGAATAATCAAAATTAATTTACAATTGGCTGAAAGATCGCGTAACAAACATACAAAAATAAAGTCGGATAAAAATATGGTGACAATATGTTGAACATAATATGATGATATATATCATATCTTGTCATTGTCATCATTGTCAAAATAAATATACAATAAAATTCATTAAATAACTAAAATCTATTAAATTTGTTTACATATAGAAATCTAACAAGTAAATGCTTAAATAACAAAATACGAGTATAATATTATTGTTACCTAAATCATTTCACAGACATTTTACTAAGTTTTGTCCTTAAAATTTACCTATTTCTGAACTCAGGTTAAGTAGCTAAGGCACAACGACAGTACCGCAACACCCAGACCCGAGGCAATATAGAAAAGTCCGTTTACAACATTGACTCGGACGAGACTTCGAAGTGGCGTTGCTGTTTGCATTAGCTGTTGTTAACCTAACCCAAAATCTGTAGTAAAAGAAGAAAAAAAATGTACTGACACACACACATACACACACACACACACCCACACCCACACATGAACACACCCACACCCACACATGAACACACCCACACCCACACATGAACACACACACACACACACACATACACGAACACATACACAGACACACAAACACACACACACACACACACGAACACACACATACATTAACACACACACACACACACGAACACACATACATACACACAGAAAACAAGAATAGGAGGAGAAAATAAGGGTCGCAACCAATATAAAAAGTAAAGAACATTAAAAACATAAAAACTGAATCAATCTGAAGTCAATAAATTCTTTGCCTTACCATTTGATATTGGTCTATTGCTAAGGATTGCCATCCATGAACAAGGTCTATAAGACCTTGCAGTGGAAATATAGGCCATAATAAATACATTCTCTTCAACCTAACTGATGAGGTTTTTTCTTTTAGATTCGCAGCCACCAGCGTACGCCATCAGGGTCTCGGGACTTCAAAGAGGCAACCAAGAGGGACGCCCTCGCTCGGCTGGAGGTGGAATTGGATAGGCTTGTGACCACACTCCCTGAGACCAGGAAACCTCTCGTCCAGAAGGAGTTCCGGGGATTTAAAAATCTATTTAGCAGATTTTTGGCTGAGCGTAAGTAAACAATCTTCTTGTTGATTAAATGACTGAAATGTTATTGAGGATAAGTGTGACTGTTTAATGAGGCGGACCAAGAAAGGCTAAATAATAGTTTCTCAACATTTTTCATCGACCACTTAGAAAATTTGTGTTTTTCTAAAGTTCTTGTGTGAATCTGTGTTTCCTGGCACATACAATTATGGGGTTTGCAAGTTACGAGTGAGTAGACCGTATGTTTTAAGCAAGCGCGTCAAATTCCAGATAGCATAATTGCTTACAAGCAAGATGGCGGTTAAGCGCTTACATATTTCAGAATAAAACACTTTTTTACGGATTTTTGCGCATGTTTTATTTTATTTTATATTTAATCCTGACGTTTCGACTCCTTTACAGGAGCCGTGATCACGGCTCCTGTAAAATCCGTAAAAAAGTGTTTCATTCTGAAATATGTAATGTGCGCGGAAGTGTAAGAACTAAATACGCTTACATATTTATTACAAAAAAGCCCCCATGTTAATACAGTTATTGGCACGATTACGTATTAAAGAAGAATGTTTCATGGGCGCAATTAAAACGTATATGTATTTATTTATTTTGAGGAGTATCTTATTGTCATTCAAGAGATATGAATTAAATTGTGTTAGAACTGACTTATGAGAATGTGGAATAGTGTTACGTTCCTTTATAAGCAAATGATTATTAATTATTCAATGAACTGTGAAAATTCTGTATGTAAATCTGTTTTTATCTCGAATTCTTAACGCACCTTCAATAAAAACCTTATAAATACGGAGAAATATGTATATGTGTACACTGAAGACAGCAAATATTCCATGCTGCTTTTAGTTCAAAGCATTGATTTTTGGTTTCGAAAATCAACGGTACGTGAGGAGGTATTACAGGAGATGCTGCATTTAGGTCATCATTATGTACGCAATTGTTAGAAATAAACAAAGATACAAGGTATCATATAAAAAGACGTTTTTATAATTTGTGCTAAAAATACTAAGTCAGCGAAGACTTTTTAATCAAACTATTTTGCTAAGACAACAAGAAGCCATCTTTAGTCCTTATAAAAATACACTAACACAAAGGTAGATTTGATTACGTCTTAGCTATTTTGTGGAATTTGTCCGCCATTTGCTAAGTGTAGCTGTTCTTAAAAGGCCTATATTTCATTTGGATAACATTCTCATATGCGTAAAATCTCATGTCCCAGCTCCATATATTCTGAAACGGCTTTAATATTTGTCTTGATTACAGAAGTAAGGCCACGTGTAAAGACATAAGCTTTTCTATTTTAAATATGCGATGTCGATTCCCCACTCTCTTTACAAAAAAACAATTGTTGAACTTTGACCTAAAAATTATTTTATGTTATAAAATATTTTTAATAAGTCATAATATCTATAAATGCTTGTATTACAACTGGGTCCGTAGTACATCGGCGAGGGTCGAACTTGGTGCTCTGCCTTTTGGTTCAGATGATAAGATTATCGGTTTTGCCCGCTTCCGCTTAGTAGCAGTAATTTTCTTATCTGAAAGATGAAGGAGTTTGATCTAATAATATTTTGGTCACCCATTCGACGATCAGTCCTTACAAAAGTTGCCTTACTTCCGCAATCGTAGGCCGAACCCACTGACAGTTAAGCTGTCGATCTCCTTACCGTTTTATTTAGTTAAAAATATTACATTACTCTATACAACATCACACCGATTTTCTCAAAATTGAAAAAAAAAAACCAGTATTTTTAGCTTTAAGTCTTAGATGTAGAGTTTAAAATCGAATGAGAAGTTTATATTTTGTGGCAAGTTGATGTGTTTATCCGTTCAAGGTTCTTATTAAATAGCGACGCCATTAAAATATGACGATGTTGATGTTTAATCATGGCGTCAATAACTGGTTTTAATATTATTCGTAAAAAAGAATAAAATCAATAGGTTTTTTCAAAGTTTTTTGACCTTGCGATGTCCGATAGAGAAGAATAGTTTTAATTCTTCTTCCTTAAAGGTCTAGAAAAAAGCATAGAAAATATATAGCTGCAGTAGTAAGGCAACCAGTGCCGACTTAAGTCTATTCTCCGCCGGGGTGCGGGGCTCAGCCTGCGTCCTCGTTTTCGGCGTTAAGTTCAATGCAATATCTAAATATTCAGCGCTCGGCAGGCGCCCCCTAGCGTTCCGCGCCGGAGTGCACCGCACTCCTTGCATCCCCGGGTAAAGACAGCCCTGAAGGCAACAATGTACAATCGATAGATTCAAACCCTTTTTTTATATCGCGGGGAATGCATTCCGCATACGCCGCCGTTTGGGAGAACGGATACGTTATGAGGGTTCTCTTCATCGTCATCTCTTCTCTATGCCCGAAGGAGACTTGGAGGCATACCCACTTAACCAACGCGGTGTCCCACTAACACCTTGGTGGGAACGTGGAATCCACCCGGACGATGCCGCGATCCCGATCAGTGTGTGGTCGCCTTAGCCAGAGCGCCCCTTGACACCCTAAACGCCCCGCATCACCTGGAGACCAAAGTAATTCGGGTGCTGGTCAAGACTCACAGCCCCTAAGCGAACATCACAGTGCTGTCGCGAATGCCGCATCAAAACTAGTGGTCACGTTTGTGTATCTTTGTGGCTATACGTTAGAATGAGGATTGTTAAAACTATTTTGATAATAAAGCATTTCGAACGTCGTAGCAGACTAAAGTATTTTCCAGTGATCAATTTGTAATGACGAAGAATATACGCGTTTTTTATAAATTAGTTGATTAAAGAAATTATTTGATCATTCTATTAATGATTTAATAAAAATATGACTTAAAATTATTACAAAAAGCAGTATCCCCCTTAATGTTCTAATGGAATGTAGAATGGGTCATCATGTCACGAGTGAACGGGTGTCTTCTAAGCGCATCACATCATCGCTTACCATCAGGGGAGATAGGGGTCAGGCGCTTACCTATTTACAATAAAATAAAATATCTATGAGTACATATGCTGTAACGAAGTCAATTGATTCGCAAATCCTGTAGATTAACTGTTATCTTCTTTAAAATTACAACCGGAATTGTTTTACAGAAATAAGTCTAAAAAATAACTACCTTATCATTACATAACTGGCTTATCAACTGAAAATAATTTAAAAAGTTGATAAGTACTATCAAGTATATCTAAAAATATTACCTATCTTCACCATTGTACAGTAGCGGTTCTTAAATTCACACCAATTAGCCTAGCCCAAAGTAAGTACAGTGAAACTCAAACGGCTGAACAGATTTTCATGAAACATGGCTAAGAACACTCGGGATAAAATTATCTATGACACAAAAATCTAAACGAAAATTGATTCATTCGTTGGGGAGCTACGATACAGACGTCAAACTTGTAACACCCCTCTCTTTTTGCGTCGAAAGTTAAAAAATATTCTATCTTTAGTAATCAAACTTTTAATTTATTTTTTATAATGGCAATAAAAAAAAGTTACATAACTTTATTAAATTAAATATATTACGAATAAACAACAACGGTAGCGATCCTGCCTTTCGCACGGAGTCCTGGGTTCAAATCCGATCAGATGTTTGTGTGATGAATACGACTATTTGTATTTCAGTCATGTGCATTTATATATATTCCTTTAAATATGACATATCTATGTGTCATATAGGTATGTTTATCCGTTAGCTTAGTATCCATAACACGCCTTACAGTGCTTACTTTGGGCTAGGCTAATTGGTGTGAATGTAAGAAATATTATTATTCTCTCTCTCGCTCTCTCGGAGGCGTGGTTGTTTGTTTTTTCAGACATATTTTGTATCTTATAGAAATATAGCATTGTAAATGTGAAAAATAAAAGAGAACAATATTATTGTGATATATTTTTTTAATATCGCTCCTTCAAAGGTAAAAAATTATCTGACATACCAACTACACAGTACAGCAATTTCAAGGTTTGGCACTAAAAATCAGTGTCCCAGTTCAGTAATATTTGTAATTAAAGATGTCATTATGAAGGACGGTTTAATCATCTGTCGATTAAAATGTAAAACGTATAAATATAGGCCGTGAAAGTAACTTTAAAAAAAATCAAAAATATTGGCCAAGGGAGGGCACTTAGTTGCGTATTCCCTAAGACATATCTTATACTTAAAAGAATATGATGGCTACATGAAAGTTTTTAATATTTAATTGGTTTTAATTGTATCGACTTTCATATTTACAAAATTAATATCAGAAAGGCACCGGTCAAATACACTGGTGTGGACATTTTAGTTGAAATAAATATAAAAAGCAGTACACATAATGTACCAATAAATTAATCTTTTCAGAGGGTCCATCAGTAACATGGGATAAGATCGAGAAACTCCCAGAGGGCGCTGTGATCGACTACTTAAGCTTGCCAACGCCCACCACGGATATCGTGCACCACATGCTCGATAAACTGGTGGTGGTCAAGCTCAATGGTGGTCTGGGAACCTCTATGGGCTGCAAAGGACCTAAGTCTGTCATACAAGTCAGGAATGAGCTCACATTCTTGGATTTGACAGTTCAACAGATTGAGGTAAGTGCTCAATTATAATAAGATAACTATTTCGGTACCCCACTTTGTCGCCGTACCCCCGCGCCCCTGTACCGCGAGGGTGAAGACTCATTTAAGTGTAAGACTTATAGGATGGTATTAATATATATCTTCACACTTACCGTACACTTATAGTGCTTACTTTGGGCTAGGCTAATTGGTGTGAATGTAAGAAATATTATCATCATCATCATCATCATCATCGTTAGAACTTAGCTATAGTTTGAAGCTTAAGAATGAAAATGAAGAATAATTTTATTTGTAAACGTAATAAATAAAAAAAGAAAATTAGGATGTGAAAAAATCACAGCAATAGATAACTTATGTGGAAATAATAAAATGTCACAATAGTCCTACTGCAATGAGACCGACACAAACCAATGGTCGGATTTTTGTAAATAAAATACTTTCACCTGTCCCGGTGTCTGTAATAAAAACTTGCAAGTTTTTGACCCACTTCCCGATTTCCGATTGAGCTGAAATTTTAAATGCGTATGTATATCGCGTGACAATGCAATATTATGATGACATGGAGCTGATATGATGCTGGAGCTGGAAGGTGTCTATGTGAACTCCGCAATAAAATTACTCAACCTCATCGAGTTTGGGCATGTTTGATTCGTCTTGATGAGTACTTTGGTTCTAAATAATAACCGTATGCCCCCATCATTAACTTTTTAATTCCTTTTATTAACAGGTAATAACAAAATACTAGTTAAAAAAAAGGTTTTTTTAAAGAAGGAAATTTATATATTATAGTAACTCATGTGATATATATTTTATATTATTTTCTAGTATTTTTCTATTAAAGTAATTTGTCATATGGGTCGATCTACTTTTTTACCGACAATGGTCTGTCGTTCGTCTTATTATGGCATCTCGTTGGAGTATTGATATTTACGGTTTTTTAATTCGGTTCGAATAAACGTCCATATTTTTCTTATCTATTAATATTATGTAGTTTTTCATTTTCTCCAACCAAAATATTTTTTTGTTTGTTTTCCGTAGAATGCCGTGACAGAGTGGTAAACCGAAATATGGTCTCCACAGAAAAAGGCCACTTTGTCACATTTTTTTTTAAAAAACCAACATTAAAAAAGAATTAATATTTGCCCCAAAGGTAACTTTAATTAGTTCTTATGACAACACAGATGCATTTTCTTTTAAATTTCACAAAGAAACCACAATTATGTATAGTTTAAAAACCAAAAAAAACAGAAAAACGACGTTTCACTGTCGGTAAAAAAGAAGAACGACCCATATATGTTTTATTTCAGCATTTGAACAAAACCTACAAATGCAACGTACCCTTAGTGCTGATGAACTCGTTCAATACCGACGAAGACACCCAAAAAGTCATTCGCAAGTACAAGGGACTCAAACTGGACATCCACACCTTCAACCAGTCCTGCCACCCTCGCATCAATCGGGAATCACTGCTGCCAATCGCTAAAAACGGAGACATCCATGCTGATATTGAGGCGTTAGTTTCCTTTTACTATCATTTGAATGAATGAATGAATGAATTGGATGAATGAATGAAAAATACTTTATTTTTACACACAGCAAGCACCTAGCAACGTATTTAATTAAATTTGTTTAAAAATTCTCTAATCACTTGATAAGTAAGGTTAAACTGGCATGCACTTTATCAATGATTTACGTCAATGAACTACGTTATCAATTAAAAATTTAAGCAATAAAATCTTCAGTGATATTTGCATGAACTGAGAATAAGAATCAAAAACTTTAGATAATTAGATAAAACATTTAATTCCGATTGCAACACAAATAGGTACATTAAATTACCAAAATTACACACTAGAAACACTTTAAAAAGGAAAGAAATAATGTTGCATCTGTATGCAGCAGCAATATTTAATTTTATTTTCATCCCACCACCTCGGAAAGTGTAATTTTGCGCTTCGAAATCTGGCTGGAAAATTCTATTTTATTCGCTTGAGCGGCAAAGTAGATTTGAATTTAGAACATCACATATAATGAGTACTCAATATAATTGTAAATTCAAAACGTCATTAAACCTATTTAATGTAACCTCTATGGTGCCAAATTTATGATAAAAACTTTTTAAATTGTGAAAAAATTTAAATTTGGAACCTTCTTGGTTTCTTTGTTTTATTTGCGTGCTTCGCGCCATTCTAGTTTTTCACGTTTTATTGCTTAATATAATTAACATAACCTAAAAACTGTACAAAAAAATCAACTAAAATGAGTGACATTAGCGACGATGAAGTTTATCTAACGCCAACTGAGTTAACTGAAACAGTTAATAATGCGCAAATGAGCCTTCTCCCTCAGCAATCACGAGAGAAGTATTTGAAACAGTACGATATATTTAACATGTGGCGACTAGCTAAAGGAGCAAAAACTTTCTCCGAAAACGTTTTGCTGGCATATTTTATAGAATTATCTGAGACCAAGAAAGCAAGCACGCTATGGAGTACGTATTCAATGCTAAAATTAACAATTAAGATGAAGAAAGACGTTCATATCGACACCTATCATAAATTAGTGGCATTTTTAAAAAGAGCCTCATCTGGTTATAAGCCAAAAAAATCGAAGGTTTTCACAGCATCTGAAATTGCAAAGTTTATTAATAAAGCACCTGATTCCGTATATTTAGCGGCAAAAGTAAGTCAATACGTGTAATTTTTTGTTGTTGATAAAATTGTACATAGTACTTACAATATTTTTAATTTGATTAATTTATTTACGATTATAAATACTTCTTTTGTTACAGGTTGTTCTTATTATTGGTATAACCGGAGCATGTCGAACAAATGAACTTACACTACTTAATGTCAATAACGTATCAAAATATTCTCATAATTCTGATGAATTGCTATTAATTAATGTACTAAATACCAAGACAAAAAAAGACCGCAACTTCGTTATTCGCAAGGAATATGTAAACATTGTTCAGAAATATCAAGCTTTACGTCCTTCTAACACCCCAATTGAACGATTTTTTCTACAATATCGCAACGGAAAGTGTATCCGACAACCTATGGGTCAGAATAAAATTGGCAGTATTCCACGAGAAATAGCAACTTTTCTCGGACTTTTAGAACCCCCGTTATACACCGGTCACTGTTTTAGAAGAACCTCAGCCACACTTTTGGCCGAATCAGGGGCTGATCTTCTATCGCTTAAGCGCCATGGAGGCTGGAAGTCTAATTCGGTTGTAGAGGGATACATAGAGGATTCAATCCAAAGTAAATCAAAAATTTGTAATAGTATCGTGGAGGCCATAACGCTGAAAGAACCTCTGTCAGATTCTTGGTCTCGCCCTTCTACATCTAAAATGAGCCCCCATAAGATTGGAAACAATAGCCCTCTCTCGCCAACATTTACGCCAATAGAATCCAATGAATCGGCACAACTATTTAAAATTACTGATAGTTTACCACAAAACAGCGCACAATTCACAAACACCAACATAACATTACCTAACAAAAATATTAAACTTAACATAAGTAACTGTAGCAACGTTACATTTAATATTTCCTAATTATTTTCTACTTCTTATTATTTTCTTCAATTTATAGATTATCTTAATGTGTTTTAATTGAAATAAAAATATTTTGTCATTATAAATTGTTTTCTTTTTCATTTTGTCATTTCCTCGCTGAGGTGGGATGAAAAGTTACGTATTGCACTCGAGTGGAAAGATTTTTCACCTTGTGCTCGTTTGTTTCCCTCGCTGACGCTCAGGATTCTAATTTAGAATCACTCGCTGCGCTCGTGATTCAACTTTAGAATCCTTCGCTTGCTCGGTCATCCAAATCGAGCACGCGGTTAAAAAGGAACTTTCCACTCTTGTATAATAAATAACTATTGACATAGTTGCCATAGAATTAGAATTGGATTTTTAATATGTAATTCTTCCTTATAGTTCCCAGCATATTAGTTGAAGTTTGAAATCACGTGACATGCTCAGTAGCAAAGGAGGAGGGTCAATAAGGCGGGTTTTTGGCCCCTTTCATTTTTGACCTAAAAATTAAAAAAAAAAAATTTTTATCTACTATATGGACTAACAAATTGATATCATTCCAAACGGAACCGCCCCCAACCCCCCTTCCCCCTCCCATCCCACCAAGAAGCAGAATAATCATAAATGACTTTATACATAAAAAAAATATTTTTTTGCGGATCTACTTAGAGTACAGAGTTTTGAAAGGTTATATTATTTTAGAGCTAAAAAAATATTTTTTTCATATATTAAGTCATATAATTTTATTCTGCTTCTTTGGGCGGGGCGGTTGTGGGTGGTTCCTTTTGGGGTGGAATCGATTTGTTAGTCCATATAGTAGATAAAAAAACTTTTAGTTCAAAAATGAAAGGGGCCGAAAACCCGTTAGGTACATTATCCCATTGCTGTGCAAGTTTATAGTTTATATGGTTTAGCTCAATTTACTTGGCGCGACCTATAATATTTTATCTGTCTTTTATTTTCTATTTGTAATTTGACCTAGTTATATAATTTGACAACTATCTATTTATATAAAAAAATCCTGTCACAGTGTTTGACCGCGATGTTAACCGAAACTAAACCGATTTTGATGATTTTTTGTTATTAAGCTGGATTTGTTCCGATTTAGGATAGGGTTCTCTTTAATTTATAACACAGCAACGCGTGTCCGGGTCAGCTAGTTAATTAAAAACACTTTAACAGAGTCAATTGCTAATGATATGATTTTTTTATATATTAATTAATTGTAATTCTAATCTTTTGAGCGTTTTGGATTGTATCATCTCTAGGTATATTATAAATTATTTTTATATAAACTAGCTAATCCGACCTCGCGTTGCTGGTATGGCAACAAACACACACACACACAAAGTATTGCCATAATATAATGTAGATAAAGAAATATAATAAATAGAGGGTAAGGTTCGGTGTAAAATTTTCGCCCGGGATACTGACAAACACAGATAATATCGCGTCGTCTACAAGTGCTTACAATATTTGTCTCATTGACGAAAATATTACTGAAATAAAAATAAAAATTGTAATAAATAGATCCAATTTATAGGCAAACATGATAAGAGGATTCAAATCCAAAATGTCCGTTTTATTGATAACTATGACAACTTTTATTGATAACGCCAAGCCCATCCCTGGCCAGGTCAATGTAGAGAACGAATTATTGGCTTGTGTCTGGGTGTTATGGTACCGTCATTATTACAAGTGCTTTAGCTACTTCAGAAGAATGCATGTGATCTTGTCTAATATTTCTATTTACTCCCCAGTTGGTACCCGCCCGGCCACGGCGACTTCTACGAGTCTTTCCACAACTCCGGTCTACTCCAGAAGTTCATCGCTGAAGGCAGAACCTACTGCTTCATCAGCAATATCGACAACTTAGGAGCCACCGTCGATCTCAACATCCTTAACCTACTCCTCAACCCAGACCCTCAGCGGCCAATATCGGAATTCGTTATGGAAGTCACCGACAAAACCAGAGCTGACGTGAAAGGTGGTACTTTAATCCAATACGAGGATAAGTTGAGACTTTTGGAAATAGCTCAAGTTCCTAAAGAGCATGTTGATGACTTCAAATCGGTTAGCCAGTTCAAATTCTTCAACACCAACAACCTTTGGGCGAAGCTTGATGCTATCGAAAGGGTGGTAGACCAAGGGTCACTGAACATGGAGATTATTGTCAATAACAAGCATTTGGCTGATGGCCTGAATGTAATACAATTGGAGACTGCTGTGGGTGCTGCAATGAAGTGCTTCGATGGAGGAATAGGGGTGAATGTGCCAAGAAGTCGGTTCTTGCCAGTGAAGAAGACCTCAGATCTATTATTAGTGATGTCCAACTTATATAGTCTGTCCCACGGGTCTTTAGTGATGTCCCCACAAAGGATGTTCCCGACGACTCCCCTGGTGAAACTAGGGGATAACCATTTCGCGAAGGTCAAGGAGTTTCTGAATCGATTCGCCACCATTCCGGATATTATCGAGTTGGACCACATTACAGTTTCTGGAGATGTCACGTTTGGCAGAGGAGTGTCTTTGAAGGTGAGATCTTTAATTTTTTAATGTGTCAATAATTGACGACAGTTTCGTGCCAGAAACCAGCCTCTTCCACCAACGGTGTTGGGTTCGAATCCTGGCAGAGGCATATGCTCGTGTCATTGATGTACCGAAAATTTTACTTAAATAATTTAAGTGGGTTGTTAGGAATTATTTATTATTATTATAATCAGCTTATAAAAGTCTTCACAGTTAGGCATATTTCTTCACAAGTTATATTTTTTAATCATCATACAACATTAACTACCCAACACAAAATACAGTATTGTTGTCAATAGAGCTGAAAGTCTAATAAAATTCAGTTTTTAATTCACACTGTATTAATATAGCTATAAATCTTTCGCATATAAAATTAATTGTCTTCCTAAAACACGATTTCTATGGCTGTATCATTTGAACACTCAATATTTTTTTTATAGTTGTATTTGTTTTCTTTATTTATGGCTTGCACGATTTGTGCATTTAGCCAGTGTTAGGTAAGTATAATTGTCAGTTATATATTTATATATATTTTGCTAGGTTTCAGTAAATGTGTGGGTAATTACTGAAACCACTCCGTAGACTTCTTGAGAGAGCAGGAAAAGACAACTTCCGCTGCTTTGTTACAGTTGCCAACACTCTTGTATGTTCACAAACACTTAGTGGTCAATAAGCCACCATTATTACGCACTAATATCCACCACAACACAAATTTCAACAAGAGAAACAAAACCACCAACGTGATGCTTCCCGCTCCCGCCAAAAAGTTCTTGATAGTTGTAAAAAGTTTACTTCAAAGATTTTATGAGCTATGTGTCTCTGCAAAAAACAAATATGATTTTTTTCCCATTAGTTCTATGGATGGAAACATTAAAAAAAACTACTGGGAATTTTTTCCCATTAGTTCTATGGATGGAAACATTTAAAAAAACTACTGGATATTTTTTTCCCATTAGTTTAGTCGTCGATACTAGTCCAACTTTTTTTAGTTTAATTTTAAATTTAAGTTTATTAGTTTGATGTTTTTAACGAGTTCTTGAATTTTATTTCCAGGGAACAGTGATCATTATCGCCAACCATGGTGACCGGATAGATATACCATCAGGAGCTCTTCTAGAAAACAAGATCGTTTCAGGAAACCTGCGTATTTTAGACCACTAGTGAGTTAATACAAAAACAACTTTATTTAGAGATAATAGAGTAGGCAATCGCACAACAGTGTTTGGTGAACTAGATCGTCGTGTTAGAAATAATTGCAAAATCGTATCTTTTTTACGTACTTTTGAAATTTTTATATAATTTCTATATTTATAAACTTTTACAACAACTTTAATTAAGTATAATTGTCAATTATTATGAGTACTTAAATGCAGACTATAATTTTAGACTTTATTAATACAAATATTTCTAACGACGGTAACCATAGGAATTCATAATATATACCTATCAATGTTTACTTATATATTAGGTAATATATTTATCACTTTTTTTTTGTTACATAAATAAGATTTTAGTGTTTACAACAAAGAGTGTATTTTAAGATATAATAAAATAATATATGTGTATATTAAATATAGCATTTTAATACGTAAACTGCCAAACTTTCTGAATTAATTTTAAATTCTGTGTCACTGACTTTAATTTTGAAATGAAGATATTTTTTATTTTTTGATTGGTTAAATCTTGTTTTTCGGTATTAAATACCGATATATCGAGATATATAATTTACTAAACAAATAATAAGGGCATTTATTAATTGTACTATTAACCATTTTCATGAGGGAACTACGACAAATAATTTATCTCAATGTCCTATTAGTTTGATGATTAATAGGTCTAATGGGAAAAAACATAAAGGCCAGTCAATGTGATTGGCGGAAAAAAGCGCTTGGGAGCGCTTGTAAGAAAAATGACGGATTGTGTCAGCGCAACTGAAGTTAGCAAACGTGTCATGGCCGAAAACTGTATAGTTTGTTTTACAGCGCTGGTAAGCGCTCGCAAGCGCTTTTTTCTGCCAAACACACGGAATGTATTTTTTTTCTAACGTTTAAAATTATTTATTGACGATATGGTAATTAAGACGATTTGCATTTAACATTTTTTATGAATAAGAAATAGCTTTTATTCTGCCTTCTTATAACAAATGATACATTAACAAAGATTGAAAATAACCAGAAACAGTTGATTTGTTTTTTTTAATTAGGCACCCAAAGCAAAAGCCAAAAATTTCTCGTTTACGAGATTTTTTGGTTTTTCCATTGTCTTAAAGTTTTTATTATTATTAATGTGTATAATTTTATATATTTGTTTTAAACGTAAATATTATATTGTTTGATACAGAATCATAAAAAATTGTGTATATTAACTGTAGTGTGTGTAATCAATGGTAGGTAGTGTAAAAAAAATATAAGTACATCACTAGATTTCCGTAATTCATTTTTTAGGTTTTTTTCGATCCCAGTTTGATGAATGGTTTTATACGACTTTATTTTTTGATAAATACAATACAAATTTATATTTTTATTTGGTTGTATAATTGTTTGGGAATGGTGTGCCATTATTCGATTTAGTGAGATGATTAATTGTTGTTAAAACATTGTGCACTCTGTTTTAGTGATTTTGTTAAGTTTTTTTATTGTACATATTACAAAAAAAGACTATATTAATACGAATTGGTTTTTTATTTTACATCACTTACATAATTATAGTTTTGACCTATGCCCTGTATTTTACGTGTTTCTCTAGCTACAAATATATAGGAACCCTTTATTAACCAAATTGAATACGGGCTAATCAACGTTCCCGTACTTTTTAGCAAATTGCTGCACAAAATAGAGAAATTTTAAAATTCGAGCAGCAATTAATAAAATTAAGATTTTGTCTAAAAACAATTGATTATTTTATATGTTACACGATTTTTACAGGGTATGCCATTAAATTTGGCATGGTTCTATAGTGGTTTAATTACATCGCTTCTAATTATAGATAGTAACTGCATAAAACTTATACATATATTTTCATTTTCGTTACCCTTAAAAAAATCTTAAAAATAAACATGAAATCGATAATACTAGTTTGAATGTAAAACTAACTTACGTCTAGAACAATACATAACACAGCAGCAACAGCGGATGAAGCTTATATAAATGAAAAAAATATGGGTACAATCAAAAGTACATTAACTTACATAAAACTTAAATTTACTTATCTCAGTTCACAGAACTTTCACTTATCCAATAAACAATATACATTATATAAATAACTAAACTTATAATTATAAATAACTAGCTAACTCGGCCACGCGTTGCTAGTATAACCCGGCCACGCGTTGCTGGTATAACCCGGCCACGCGTTGCTGGTATAACCCGGCTATTGCCCGGCGTTGCTATGGTAACGTTAATTGATTATAAAAACTGTTATTCTTAGGCTTATGATAACTATATATGGTAACAAATACACAAAGTATTATCATAATATAATGTACTGATTAAAAATACATACATAACCTATAGGTGATAAAAAACTACCCAAATTATTAACAAACAAAAATAATACCATAGATACTAAACTAAATAAAAAAAATCTCCTAAATCTTTGCTCGTGAGTCTGATAATGTTACCTCGTTGTACCGCCAATCTTATTCTCAGGGCAAGGCACAAACCAGCCTCTCATTAACCCTTTTTTTAGGTCTTTGTTAATTCCGTTATGGAATTTAGTTTTAATTATATATAATATTAGTTAAAGGGTAACTTTATTAATAACACCTAAACTTGAATACTACAAAACAATTTTATAAATATTAAAAATATTTTCTACTGCGCCCCTTATTTCTAAAAATCATACACAACCATAACTATAATAAACCTATTTTTTACAACATTTTTTGAAATGTGCAGTCGAGAGCATATCAAGTGTTGTGTGTTGTGTTAAAGATAAAAGAGTAACGGATAGACATACATATTATGATACATAGATATTTCACTTTTATAATACCCATGACTCAGATACAAATTCTCGTATTCATCACACAAACGTCGTCCGAGACTACTGTCTGTGCTAAAGGCAGGATTTGACTGCAGATTGAATCAAATCTGCAGCGTCACATCAATTTGATTAACGTGGTGAAGGGTTTCTACTGTTTAACAAGGGCTGGGGCTATCGTCATTGCAGCTGTACAGGTGGTTGCGTGGGCCATCTTGCAGCTGCAGCGCTGACGCAGGCCGCCAACGCCGAGCAAACTGCGCTCACCACCGGCATGAGATAAATCGAAGGGTTGTGGAAGTCGCACCGATTCGCCTTGAAGAACGCGCACGTCGCGTCTGAGAAAGGAATGAGTGGGCTTTTAATTATGACGAATTGGGGGCTTGGCGTTTCAATGGAGATTTCATTTAGCATAAACATATCTTTGTAAGTTTGAAAATACGCTTTTAATAAAGAACAGCCGCGTCTTAGGATAATGGGAAAAGGATGCTTTTAATTATGACCAATTTCGGGGCTTGGCGTTGCACATCGGTTTCAATGGAGACTCCATTTAACATACATCTTTATAAGTTTAAAAATACACTTGTAATAAACAACCATATTTCCGAGCCCTCAGCTTAAACCTATAATCTAAGAATACAAATTTGTTGTTTATGTTTGTCTGTCCGCTCTATGCCCCGTTCTTTTTCCATTGTATACGCGTTACCATAGCAACGCGTTGCCGGGACAGCTAGTCTATAATCTAAGAACACAAATTTGTTGTTTGTGTGTTTGTCTGTCCGCTCTTTTTCCATTGTATCAATTAACGTTACTATAGCAATGTGTTACCATAGCAACGCGTTACCAGGTCAGCTAGTCTCATAGAAAAAAATATTGGTCTCTTAAATTTGTTGTTTGTACTATAAAATATTATAATATACAGATATAATTGCAATGTTTGAGTAGGTATATTAATTTTAAACAGCTATCCGTTATTAAGTTCGTTCACTACATCGACCAGGCCGATTTTTATATTAAATACAGAACGTCTGTAAACGTTATATATGTGTGGAATTTGAGTGTGTCATTTAACATAAATCATCTATAGATATAAATAAAATTGGAGTGTCTGTTTGTAATATTGAAATAACCGTTTTTTCTACATGCATATGAATATGTATACGGTAGGTACATAAATCAAAATAACATTTTTACAACTTTTGTCTGTCTGTCTGTCTGTTTGTTCCGGCTAATCTCTGAAATGGCTGGATACATTTTGACGGGACTTTTTTTGGCAGGTAGCTGATGTAATAAAGAGTAACTTAGGCTACTTTTATTTTAGAAAAATAAAGTAATGTTGCAATGTTCCACGCGTACGAAGTCACGGGCGGCCGCTAGTTTAATATAAAGAGCAAATAAAGTTAAAAAACTGAACTCACGGTCGATGGCCAGGTATAGGAGATGCCCTAGCGTCTGCGAAGTGAGCGCGACGGTTGCAAGTGTGACCCCCAATGCCAGTGGCTTGTCGCCTTGACGCACAGCACGTAGCACCGACATGCCCTGCATCAGCATCGACGCTCCTGTCGGCCAAGTACGTCAATGCTTGTACTAAGAACATTGGCTTCCTGAAGAGTATTTTGTTATATCTTCGTATTTGTAGGGGTACAGGCTAAGTAATTAATAAAACCGTATTCGTTCAAATCTTTTTTTTAAGTAAAACTTTTTTACGCACGATTGAGTTGAGGAGTAAGCCGGTGAATGCGAGCACGTTACGAAAAATGTGATCGGGCGAGGCGGACGGAAGTTGAAAGGGAGATATAAGTTAGTGAAGATAGAAAGAGGGTTTTTTTCCTCTTTATTTTAAGGAACTTTTATTTTTTTTAAACATGGTAGTTCCATCGAACCTCATAAACTACTTACCAAACTATATTATTTAGCTAACTTAACCTTTACTTAGAGGCTAAAGTATAGAGCATCATAGCCGCACTCTCTAATATGCCGACATCAGCGGTGGTCTGTTTCAGAACATTATATAATGCCCCTCATTCACTTTGCAATTTTTTACATTCTACCAAAATATGCTGAATATCATCTACAGTGCCACATACATCACAATTAAAGAGAGAGTTACGTTTCGTATATTACTGTAGAGGCAAGAGAGAGAGGTGCGAGCACACATTTTCTTTCTCTCTTTCTCTCATAGCCAGTTACGTTTCGTGTATCTGATATATATATAGATGGAGCTAAAGAAGTTTAACTTCAGTCGTGTGGTTTAAATTTTTTATCAGGCACTGCACGCACTCAACCAAGAGTATTTCGTCGCCATTGTTATATCCTCGGATTTGTAGGGACACACTAATTAATTAATGATACCGTATTCGCTCAAATCTTATCTATTAAACACTTTGTATTTAAACTTACGGAGCAAAACAAAAAACCTTTAACGTTCAAACCTACTAGACCCAGATGAACAGAAGAATGAGTGGCAAAATACAAGTAGCTTTTTAACCGACTTCAAAAAAGAGGAGGTTTTCAAGTCGAATGTATTTTTTAACGTATGTTACACGATATCTTCGTCAATCTTAAAGAAAGAGGGATTCTTAATTCAGTGACGCGCGTATAAAGAGAAGGGTTTGGAACAACTAAAGCATGTAACACCAATTAGTCTACCCCAAAGCACTGTAAGAGCGAGGCCACACGATGCGGTGCGGTACCGCATCGTAATGAATTCGAGTTATAGGGTGCCACACGGGTGGTGCGGCGCCACACCGCACCGCGATGAACAGCGTTGCGCTGCGGGCGCATTACCCCTCCCCGCTTCGTATCTCAGGTCCCAAGTCCGGCGCGCTGCGGTGCGGCGCCGCACGGCGACCTAAAGCGTCGTCTGGCATGGTATAGTGATTTGTATGTAGGATGCCGCAGCGGCACCGTTAACGCATCGTGTGGCCTCGCACTACGGCTTGTGTTATGGGTACTAGGGTAACGGATAAACATACATATACGATACTTAGATATTTAATATTTATAGAAATATATAAATACCCATGACTCAGGTACAAATGCTCGTAAACATCACATAAACATCTGGCCCTTCCGGGACTCGAACCCAAGATTTTTGATGCACCGTTGCACCAAATGTTCGTCAAATGGGTTCAGGCATACTCAAGGTCGCTAATAATTGTCATCGTCATATGAAATATAAGTTTCTCTCGCTGTGACAACGCAAAAATATGTAATTTTGCCTGATAATCCTCAAATGTTTAAAATAATTAATTTAATAAGATGATAGTGAAACTTACCGGCTATAGCTAGTACTAGTGTTACGAACACTTTATAAAGGGAATACGCAAGGTGGCAACCAGGAAGACCGCACGCTCCACGTGTGGCGCCATCTATGTCACACGAACAGTCACGGAACACCCTATAAAGGTAACATTAAATAAAAACATAGGAAAAACAATACTCATCATACCAGCCGAAAAACTGCTGAACAGCCGACTCCCCCAAAAAAGGAGGAGGTTTGACTATAACCTCCACGCTTTGTCGGCGGGATAAATAACGTATTAAAAGACCATAATTCGGAAAATGCTGCTGTCTGTGATATGTTTGTCTATGGAACGTCTTTGACGATGCCTGTAAGGGTTAGTGGTGTTCTTCTCTGGCGGACCACACCAAGATCAGTTTTTTATCGTTAACTGCCTTTTTCAGACAAAATTTGCTGTGTTAAGGTATAACGGTACCAAAGAGTATTTTTATAAATAGGGACTTAATTTGATATTGAAAATAGGAAATATATTCTGATTAGTAGCGCCATCTCTATTCTTTACGTGAAACTATCACCTAGGCCATAGCCTTTTTGGCGCCACTTTTTGTACTTAAATTTTTTAGGTAATTAAAAAGCCTTATATTACTTTTTTTAACTGTACGAGACAGTAGCTCAGCGAGTTTTTTCTATTTATCACAAGTTGGAAAATTATTAACAGAACTCTTGACAAACTAAAAAATACTGCAAGAGTTTGAGAATTTAAAAGAAAGGAATTCCGAAAGAATAAATTAATACTAGCAGTTGCCCTGACAGATAATTGAGTTTGTCTCATTCAACTTATTATACAATCTGCACATCAGTTTTACACTTTTACAGGTTTAAAGGGCACTCCTTTTAGAATAGGGTATTTTATTGGCATCTGTGTACAGTTTGTAGATTGAACAGTGCGTGTGTGCGTGGGTGTGGGTTTGAGTGTGCGTGCGCGTGTGTGTGTGTGATGTGCGCAGGTGCGTGCGCGCGCGTGTATGTGTGTGTTTGTGTGTGTATCTTCTTGTTCCACTCACAAGAAATCATTGAGTTTTTCATATTGGTTGCAGCCGGCTTCGCATGGCGAGAAGTAAGTTAGCGACGTGTTCAAACCGCACACTGGAAAGAAGCCGTGTCTTTCAGTGTCGCAACTGAAAAGAAAAGCATATTTACTAATGCAGCTTATAAAATGGATTATAAGTCAGGTCAAGCATAATATATAATAATAGTCCGGGAGGTACCGTTGCATTTTTTTTAGGAATTTTATACCGAATGAATTTTAATTCAAACAGTTGTTTAATCAAATAAGTGAAATCAGTAAAGTGAGCGTCAGTTGTCGCACTAGTGGTGGAGCTAAAGGAGACAGCATGAAAAAGTCATTGGAAAAAATCTGCTCCGATGATTTTTATACCAAGCGAAACTGTATTAAATTATTGTTTTAATCATATTTTTTCAAAAAAATATCATCAGCTGTATTGACGAGGGGGGGTTCAATGTCAGTCACGTGCATAAACCTTTTATTTTTTACCAATGACTTTTGCATGCTGTCTCCTTTAGCTCCACCGCTATCGGAGCAGCTGACGTACAGAGTTGTTATGTGTCCTAACACATAACAACTCTGAACTAGAAAAAAACTATTCCCCTAGGAAAACTATTATTGTTATGATTTTCAGCCGGTATAAAATGACTTGCTCAACTATAGCGCTACCTCCCGGACTATAATTGTATGTGTACGTTTCCTCAAGTGTTTGAGATTGATTATAGTAAGTGATTACAATCACGTGTTAATCAATTATAGAAAGTGCAGTTTGCCCTCAGTAATTTATTGTTCAGCTTTTTTATATGCATAGTAATTACTATTACTTATATTGGTTACCTTTTTAATAAATAAAACACTTGAGGAAATGTACTTCAACGAATTTGAGACACGCTTAGTGTTAAAAAGCATCGGCAGTGTAGACCAAAAGCGTTTTAACGTTTAACAAACTTGCTGTCTCTAAAATAATTACGTGGAATTTGAGTGGTTATTATATTTTTTGTGATATACTTTACTACTAGATGATACCTATATCTAAAAAATCGTTATTAGAAAGAAAGTAACTATTCTAGTAATATTCTTAATAGTGGCATGGAAAGTGTGGGCAAAATAATGATTTACTTTTGGAGGCGTGATGTAACGATATGTGATTAAGTAATTTAGTATTGGTAATATCCATACGTATCGATGAAATAAAAATTGTTTGTGGTTTCAAACCAATTAAAGTTTAAATAGTTTAAAATGTACTCGCGATGTCACGCGACTTTGCATGACGAATTTCGTGAACTGTGTTTTGGTACATTATATGGGAGTCAATAAACTTAATTTTTAATATTACGAGAAACAAGCTATTTTTATACAAAAATACATCTATAAGTGGCAGTACATTAGCCAATACAAGTATTTCGGTGCTTTTTCTAAACCCTTAACAATTCTAATACAGTAAATAAGTGTTTTTAAAAATTTGCATTCTTACGATTTATTAATAGCCAAATATGCGTTTTTTAATTAGTAATTAAGGTTAAGGAAGTAATTTTTGCTGTAATGGCTTCTAAATTTTTCTAATTTTTAACGAAAGCATTACACTTTAAGTACAAAACTGTATCGTACACAGAGCACGGCTGATTTCATAGATATGCGTATGCACAGCGCCATCTAGACCCAAGTGGTTGCAAGTATATTAGAAAAGAAATTGTGTTTTCTTATTGTTCTGTTAAAACGCGATGAAGCAAATCGACCGCACGCTTCTGACTGCACCGGCAAAATCTATCACTCTATTTTTATAAATAATATTCGCAGTTAAGTAGTTAAATTACTTGTGTTATGGAATTTAGCAACTGGTATAATGGCATGCGTGTCACTTGCTCACGGAGAGGTTTTAAAACCTATTTATTACTTACAAGCATTGATTGCTGCAAGAGGGTGAGGTATGAGTGTTGTCGTCGAGGCCTGCGATGGGCCCGGGATCACAGTCAATGGTTGCTATGGCGACGAACAAAGCAGTCGCAAATAGCGCTACCACGGCGCCCACCCGCGCTGCAGTATTCGTCTTCACGCCATCGCTGCGTCGCACCGAAAAGCGCATACGGAAAATCTGGGAAATAAAATGTTTTTGAAGTAAGTTTGAAAAAAAAGTGTGATAGGGCGAGGCGAACAGAAGTTGAGAGGAAGATATAAGTTAGTAAAAATAGAAAGAGAGAGAGTTACGTTTCATATATTGCTGTAGGGGCCCGAGAGAGAGGCGAGAGTACACATTTTCTTTCTCTCTTTTTCTCATAGCCGTACGTTTCGTATATCTGACTTATATATAATGTGTCCGGTCACCAGTGTCGGAGCCTTTCATAGATTTAGGATTTTTTTCGCTGCGCCAAAAAGATACATGAAGCGTGGGAGCGAGAATACCTAATCAAGTTCAAACCGCCCAAGAGTAAAAGTGACAATGAATGAAGTACCGATATGTCATTATTTTTGCGAGTATGAGGCCATAGCGTCCCAGTGTGTTCTACGTGGCAGTGAAATTTGTGCTTTTTTCTACTAAATCATCGATTATAATTGAGATTGTTACATTTTACAATTATGGTGTCGTGTTCTGTACCTGGATGTGGTGTCACAAGACGAAATAATCCGCATCAATACACTTTCCTCAGGTAAATACGATTTTGTCGTTAGAATTTTTCAAACCATATTATGCGAAATTTCGGCTAGTTATCGGCTCAGAAAGAGATTTTTTCAATAGTATCTTGTTTTTCATTTATATATTTAAGTATATTTCGTGATTTTAAACAGAATTCGCGAAAAAAATGTGTAAAATAGTAATTTGTTTGTTTACGCTAGTGCTTGACAAAGCGGTGACGTCACGAGTATCGATAAAAACTTGAATCATTTTCAATCATTAAATAAATTAGAGCGTGTAACTATAGTATATGGTATAATTTACACTATTTGTCTATAGATTCAACTGCCACGAAGGAGACCGGTGTCTTCGTATGTCAACAGGGACATAGAGGTAGTGACTCCATCCCCGCTTGCTGAACCGAGAGATTTTTTAGAGAAAATATGAAGAATAAAATAATGACGCATCTCATTTTTGCTAAATGTGTCTTAAAGGTTCTACGTAACGTGCAGTCGCTGTTTTATAACTTATAAAATCATGTTTTAGATCAATACCCCTTAGACAGTCATAGATATCTTCTTATGAAAAATGTAACTGAAACTTATTTTGATCTTAGATTAAAGCATGATTGTTAAAATTGGATAGGGAAACATTACGAACACACTTGAACAAAACGGTATATTACAGTTTTGTTCAATAAATAAAAGAATTCAAAAGTATGTAAAGTGTTTTAATGAACTGTATTATTTAGTAGTATTCGTGTCGTCGTTTTAGCTTATAGAAGTCCACTGATGGACATAGGCCTACCCCAAGGATTAAATCCAACAGATTTAATTTTTTTGTCAGTATTCATGTATCAGCCTAAAAATAAAATTACAATTCTTAAAAAGTTAATGTGAACTTTGGAATTAAGAATCGATAATGTGAAATTTTATCATTGACAACACTATTTTTAACTCACACATAGACATTCACTAACACATGTACATATTTTTTTTTGTCATGTCTCCAAGGCGCCTATATATATCTTGTACATCCTATATCTATGGAGCCTTTAATGATGTGAAATATGGCATTATTTATCGACAAAATGCCCCTTAAATTTAGTTTTTCTCTTACGGCCGCCATTTTGTTTTCTTGGTAACCAAGACCTGGGCTCTCATACTAATTCGACCACCACTACTCATGTAAATGTCCTATCAACATTAAAAAGGTGTCATTTGATAGCTAAACATGTAGACAGCAGTTACACAGCCATCATTGTCATCGAATAAAAAATAGAAAAAAATAATTAAAGAAAAACAAATAGATTCTTTTTTGTGTATTTTTTAAATATTGGCTTTTTGAGAAAAACCTGAGGGGCAATTTGTCGATAAAAATGCCATATTTCACACCATTAAAAGCTCCGACACTGGTGACGGGACACATTGTGTATAGGAGCTAAAGAAGTTTTACTTCAGTCGTGTGGTCTGAAGCACACACTGATAAACATATGAGCATTTAAAATGCGTGTATTGAACGTCAAAGCTATGCCATGGCTTCGAAAGTACTAAGTAAGGAGATGCTGCACCGAGGAAAAGTCGCTAAAAACTCGGCAAGCCGCAAGAAACCTGTTACCGATACTGTCAATATTCTGTTGGCAAATTTTCTGATTAACAATGACTGATCAAGAATACTGAACGGACTAGGCTAATTATCGCGTGCTTTTTAAAAATTCAAAATTTTTTGTTAAATTCAGGGACTCTCAAGTGCATTTAGTTATAGTGTTTTCTCTTGGTCTAGTTGAATTGCATGTAGGGTAGACGCAATGATGTTAGATTAGTGCATGAGAAGACACGATCTTAGCGCCTCGATTCTCGCGCCCTAGGCTGCAGCCTAATTAGCCTAAGGGTATATCAGGGCCTGCTGATTAATCTGCATTGATACCTTGACAACGGGAAGCTCCTTAGTAAACTATTACTACTATTATACATATGTTATTCTACAGGGTTAGCTAAAAATACCGGAACACCTAAATAACTCTTGAACCGTAAACATTTTCAACAAAAAAATTCTAACAAAAGTTTATGAGATGTTTACTAGCTTAATATTTTGATGATGTATATTAACTGGATCTTTCACCTTCTTGTGTTAAGTGTAAAATGAGAATCCTGATTTTTTCAAATTAATTAATTAATTAATTTTATTGTTTGAATAACAAGAGCTAAATTAATAACAATAGGTAGAAATTTTAACAGCTGAAAGCCAATTATAGGCCCTCGCACTTAAAAAGGTAGGTATATAAAATTATATTTATTATGGTTGAGGAAGAGCGGAAACTCCAAGCACAGGCTATTTTTGCTTAAATGGAGGTACCAATCCCCTTTGCCGTTAAGGCTTTATTGTTTTACTTTATAAACAGAATAAACGCTATTTTACGTATCTGAATCTTTTTTTATAAAACCTAGTATTTTAAATTATAGTATAGTGTTATAAGTCTTGCGACATCGATTCCAGCTGTTGCTGATGATTCTCAAGTGTTGATCACTTGTTCGCGATAATGTTATCTCTTGCGCAACATACCATCCAGTAAAATCGGGTTAACTGGATAAGGACGGTCATCATCTATTACTGTACTAGCTCTTACGCGTGGCTTTGGTCGCGTTGATGCTACTGATTAATATTTATATGTCTATCCTTCAGGAATAGTAGTTTTTTCTGGATGAAAGGTACCCAAGGTCCTTTTCTGTATGGTATGGTATGGTAACGTGTATGCAGAATTTTATGATGATCGGTTGAGTTAAGGTGTGGAAGTGTTATGTAGAAACAAACCAATTTTTTCAGAAAAATGTTATACAACAGTTCTGAATAATATTGATGAGTTGTATATCTATATCTACATATCAGTTGTATATATGTAGGGCCGTCTTTATCGTATTGGAGGCCCTGGGCATATAAGAATAATGGGGTTATGTTTATGTGAAAGTGACACTTACCATTATAAAGAAGATGATGACGATGGGTCTGAAGATACTGCCGAGCAGCCGCGAGCTGCGTAAGTCCGTCCGCAATGTGTCTACGTGGTAGCGGGCCTGAAAGGACATAAAATATTCTCATAAAATAACTATTATGATCTTAATGTGGTCGTTTAACCAGTATGGGTGCACCCTCATTAGATAAACTGAGATTTCTATTAAAATTAATTAAAAATAGTTCACTGTTATGCGCGTGCAAAGTCATAGTAACAATAATGTGTAACCTCATAGGCCGCTTGATGTAATGGTAGAGATCCTTCTGTGCAAAAGGTTCAGGGTTTGAATCCCGGTAGGGGCATATGCATGTATTCTATAGATTATTTAGTATTATATTTGCTTACTTTGGGCTAGTCTCATCAGTGTGTCTTTAAGCAACATTTTTTTGTTTTTAATTTCCAGACAACATATAGTAATTATTTAGCCCTCAACTAAGCTGAGTTTGTACTATGTAATATTCATAGAAATATATCTATAAACATCTATGACTCGGTACAAATGCCCCTTCCGAAACTCGAACCCAGGACCAAACTAAATGTTAGTGTACATGCACGAGTATTGGCAAATGAAAAAAGCAGCTGGAGTTGTCTTTTCCTGCGCTCTCAATTTTAATTATAAAAAGTAATTACTGAATAGGAAGACTTGACTTAAAGGACAGGCATCCAGGCCATAATATCTTATATAAAAAAGGATTTTATCGTTACCTGGGCATAGAGACTGTCATAGTGTAGGAACTTGAAGAGTGCAATGTTCAAAAAGCTAAGTGCCCCCATCTGCAAGATGACTGTTCTGTTCTTGAGAACTCTCTTCAATGAAGGCAAGAGTCCTGCCAAAAATAAGTAGTCATCTTTATCGGTGTTAGCTGATATTTATTAGCTTACATACTTAACACGTACGAATAATTTTTTGAGATGTCATTTATGTATTAAAGCTAATGGTTGTCATTTTGAACAACTGATGTTAAGATAAAGAAAAAAATATTATTAAACTTATTATACGTTGTTTTACTTTTCAATTTCAATTAAAATTCCTAAATAAAATTTTTGGAAGAAATTTAAGGACTTAGGCCTCGTTCTATTCCATTTGACATTTTGATATGAAGCTGTTGAAGTAGATGTATGAAATTTGCTGAGCTATTACTTAACAAAGTATGAAAGTTTTTAAGATACATTCTCAAAAAACAGCTCTGACATCATTTTAAACTAGACCTGACTAAATGCACAGTTAAATTATTCAAAATAAAAAAAATAATGATCGAAGATTTTTTTACATCCAAACTGGTTTGTAGTAACATTAAATAGTAGATTATTAACCAAGGGGATAAAGCAGTGTCTTCTGTCGCGGGTGACGATTTAAATCGCGAGCGTAAGGAAGGACTCTAGGTTCACTCCCGAGCGTAGCGAGGGTGTTAAAAACTTAAATCACGAGCGAAGCGAGGGATTTAAGACGAGTCCTGAGTGTAGCGAGGGATTTAAATTCACCCAAGACTAAGACAGCATTATCACCTAGGTAAATAGTATTTACCTAGGTGATAATGCTGTCTTAGTCTTAAAAGTAGAGTATTTACTAAATACTCTACTTTTCGTACCATTTGCGAAAAAATTAACACAATAATAATATGAGATAAGCATTTATTAAAAATAGTGACAATTAAAAGTAAAAGTTAACATTCGAAACATTGGTCCAATTATTGATAGAGAGAGTAACATTTTTGTTTGGTACATTTATTGTTGATGAGTTGATTTGAGTGCTCAAACGGCCTCGTCGGTTTACGTAATTTTTTTAATAATCATAACTGCATAATAAATGCGTATTCCTTTTTTAAAAAATGTGTAATGTGTAATGCTTTATATACAAACTCAATGGTGTAAACACAGATGTAGTTCAGTATAAATTTCGGTAAGTATTCCAATTTTGTGGCATAGAATGTCACTTTTTTGAGCAAGTGGTACGAAAATTATATTTTTTTAGAAAAGTGCATAATTACTAGGCGATGCATTCGCTAGGCATAAAGCTACGCTAGCACCATATATTGGAGCGGAGCGTAATACCTAAAAAAAAAATTATTTCGATGGGAATTTTTGCGAATTTCAAAATTCGGGCTCCGTCACAATTTGGTCCTAAACCTGATGATTCGATTCCGCACAAAAAATATTACAATCGGTTAAGAACTCGGGAAGTTATGGCGTAACAGACATTGCACCATTGAAGCTGATCCATGGAAGCTCCAATGGGAGCTGGCTGCTCCAACAAAGCATGAAAGTTTTAAAGATACATTCTCAAAAAAAAAATCTGACATTTAAAATTAGAGCTGTTTAAATGCACAGTTAAATTATTCAAAATAAAAAAAATAATAAACGAAGATTTTTTAACATCCAAACTGTTTTGTTGTTACATTAAAATTATATTTTTTTTAGAAAAGTGCATAATTATAATACTTTAGTAAAAGAAATATATGACTAAGCTCTAAGTGTTCCATGTTACATGTGTTTTTCTGGATAAATTTGCAATCAGGACAATATTCGTACAGAAATAAATAACTCATAAAATATTCGATTTCACTGAACATACATGGGGTTTAAATCGATACATATTGATGTCCTCTATCACCTGTCGCCCGCTGGTATACCCTTTGTGGGACACGTTGTGTATATATTTTAGTTGTGTATGCCAGATCAGCAGTAAAAAAATTAAAGAGGTAACCAACCATCGTCGTCATCGTCCAGCGATTTGCTGCCATCTCTTGGGAAAAGGAGGAAGAGCACCGCGAACATGAGGATGAGTAGGCAAATGCATAGTTGTGGCACTTGCCAGTCCGCCTGGTTGGCGCTGGCCCGCAACCACTCTTTGCCACTCAGGCCGAGAGACAGCTGGATGGAGATCAGAATACCTGGGGAGATATAGAAGCTATCATTATTTCGTCAGCAATTGTTTTAATTATTTCTGGGATTATAAACACACTCCGGACCATATTATAAACAAGTAAAAGACCCACCAACCAGACCAAGGCGGGACCAAATAAAGTGTCCTGAAAAATGGTAAGGTCACAAGTACCCTTAACCGACGAGTTTGTATGGAAAGGCTGATGAGAGTTGAATAAGCGAGAGATGTACATCAGGATCTTGGTAAGTGGAAATCTGTGATCTCTGCGGGAGGAACACGTGAATGTACGTATGTATGTAAAACAAAATTAATATCTAGTAAAATAAGAAAAGTAATTTTTGGATCGCACATCTGAAAAGGCTACAAGAATACCTCGGCTATAAAATCTATAATCTAAGATCACAAATTAGTTGTTTGTCTGTCCGCTCTTTTCCCCGATCTTTTTCCATTGTATATGCGTTACCATAGCAACGCGTTAACCACAAGTAGTTCGTCTACCGGACGCTAGATGGCGCTAACGGAAAATATTTAATAATAGAAAAAAAATAAAGAATTTTGTCCACTCATTCGAAGCCGGGACGGGCCGCTAGTAAATATATAAAAATTCTTTGGATTACTTAAACTTTTCATTACAAAAGGCAATTTAATATGCCAATTATGAAATTGTAAAACATCATGTCCTGTTCATATTTCCATCACACATAAGCCATATTGTATTTTTAAATTATGTTTTTACATCCTCTTGAAACAGTATGAAATACAATAAAATTAATAAAATTAAATGTTAATGTAATATTATCAGAATTGCACACTTTCGGTACTAGTCTGTACCAGCTTCTAAACATGGCGTCCAAAATTTTATAAGCGTATGTTTGTCTCCAGCTAATTCAAAATATATTAGTCGGATTGCAAAAAATTAGTTGGACAATGTACCTATAGTCCAAATTATGGAATTTGTAAGTTTTATCAAAATAGGTTAAGTGGTTTTGAGATATAGAGTTAGGTGTGTACTAGTCACTAAGAAAATGTGTCCTTGGCTTAACAGCGTAATTTAAAAATATATCATTATGGATTTTGTTTCAATATTTACTTACAGTTAGGCTCTAGTCAGACCCCTCTTTCCCACTGGGCACTCTGGGCAAATGCCCAGGGTCCCGCGATCGATAGGGGCCCCCTAGTTCCTGCCAGATCACTTAACCAATATCGACATTTATTACTGAAAAACTTATTTAATTAGAGTAAATTTCTTATTAGCTTTTGCATGCGCGAAGCTACTCTCGCCCAAAATAATAATAATAATATTTCCCACAATCACACCAATTAGCCTAGCCCAAAGTAAGCACCGTAAAGGCTTGTGTTATGGATACTAGGGTAACGGATAGACATACATATATCATACATAAATAAGTAATATTCATAGAAATATATACAAACATCCATGACTCAGGTACAAATACTCGTATTCATCATACAAACATTTGCCCCTTCCGGGATTCGAACCCAGGACCGTCTCGGTGCGAAAGGTAGGATAGCTACCGTTGCACCAAACAGTCGTCAATTATTTTATTTATTAGTCGTCAGTATTCATAGAAATATATGTAAATATCCATGACTCGGGTACAAATGCTCGTATTCATCATACAATCATCTGTCCCTTCCGGGATTCGAACCCAGGACCGTCGGCGCGAAAGGTAGGATCGCTACCGTTGCACCAAACGGTCGTCAAAATAAGGCTGTCGAATTTCAGCATGCTTAGATAATTTTAAATATGTGAGAAGCGCCCTTTTTAAATTAAAGATTATCTATTCATCTATAGACTGTCAATAAAAAATCTAAAACCTTGTTTATCTACTTTCATTGTCTATTCTAGTAATAAAAAAGCGTTCTGTCAAAGTCATGGGCGCTCCGTTATTCTTACATGCCCAGGGCCTCCAATAGGTCAAAGACGGCCGTGGCTCTAGTTAAACAATCTCGATGAAAATTTCAATAAGTGACTTAGTTTTAATAATAACTGATATTAAAATTATACTTTGTAGCATAACAAGTAATTTATATTAAATATTGAAGCTGGCACAGACCTCAAAAAATAAATGGCATATATCTTTTAAGATTATGAAAAACATTAAATTAAAAAAAAAAAAATTGCATTCCCAATGCCATATTTCTATAAGATATAGAATACGCATGTAAAAAACGACCACGCCTCCGCTATCGCGCCCGGATAGCGAAAGGTCGTGGGTTCAAATCCTACCTGAGGGCTCGGAGGCGTGTTCGTTTTTAACATGCATATTTTATATCTTATAAACATGAAATTATTACTTCTCCCTTTTTAATTATTAATTTAACAAATTATATTTTTGATGTCTTTTTTATTAATACTAGCTGACCCGGTAACGCGTTGCTATGGTAACGTTAATTGATACAATGGAAAAAGAGCGGACGGACAACCACACAAACAACAAATTTGTGTTTTTAGAGTATATACTAGCTGACCCGGTAACGCGTTGCCATGGTAACGTGTTGCTATGGTAACGTTAATTGATACAATGGAAAAAAGCATACAGACAAACACACAAACAACAAATTTGTGTTTTAGAGTATATATTTTACTCTTTAAGTATATTACCATAGAAATAAGTTCCGTTTTGCGGTTCCTTGTCATCAAGGAACGTGAGTCCATGAGCCCATATGCTGACTTTAGCCAAGGTGCAGAAGGACAGCGTCGCTATCAGGAACACAGTGCGATATGTGGCGGCGGTACTGGCGTCCATGAAGTCGTTGAATTCAGACAATACCGGGATAGGGATGAAGCCACACAACTCTGGAGAAGACATATGATTATTTGAGATTCTCCGTTATTTTGTTTAATGACTTTTAATAAAGTTACAGATTATATAATTTCAGTTTGTCCAAAATAATGTAACACTTGATGTTTCTTTAAACCATTTAAAACAATTATTCATTTAATATAATGATATTTTCAATAGATTTACATCATTTTAAACTTATGTTTCTGTGTGGAAAAAATACTTAATATTTTTAGCATATTATCTGATACATCTAACTTTTTATACCTTAGTGTTACTGTTTGTATATTAAGCAAATGATTTAAATAAAAAATTATAAGACCCAAAATTACGCGAATATTGTTTATCCAAGTGAATCGGCGAATTATCCATTAAACAACGTTTTTCTGAGATACAAGCTGTTTTCAGGGCTTGATATTTAAAAATTCAATAATATTTTTAGGATTCAGTCTGGGTCCATCAGGTCTGCGACGCAACTGTTAATAATAGTTTAACTGTGATGGGTGGTTATAAATTGAAATAGTACTCGCCAGGATAAAGGGGCGAGGCCTAAGATTGTTTAAGCAGCTCGCCTCGCAGCCAATCTATCCGCGCTAAGCGTCAGAATTTACCATTACACGTGAGCGTCAGATTTAGTACCGTTACACAATATATATAGGAGCCAGCTGCCTCCCCACCTCAGTGTGCTTGGCCTTATATCTCGCTTTCCTCACGTCAGTGTAAGTGGCTTTCGTGGCTATCTATTTTTCGCTTTATATTATAAAACTTCACTTCTCTCGGGCGTCCCTAGAGGGCACTGTCATTTTTAATAAATTAATATTAAGGTTTTGTTCACGTCCATAGAAAAAGTTCTCTAGTTTTTATCTTTTTCCGGAATGTATCCATAGATGGCGCTACTAGTTTACTGAATACCGCTTTCATTTACTTATGGTCGTTGGTAGGGACTCGAGCCAATAATATTTTGTGTGGCGCTTCTCTCCCCCGCGACATGGCGTACCCTTAGAGGCGCCCTATGGCACCCTGTGCTCCCTTTCCGGCTAGAGCGCCGTAGTGACTCTATGCTGGTTCGGAGACTCCCTCGTGGGAGATGCCGTCCAGCTAGAAAACCACTATGGTGGCTCGCTACTCTCGGCTTGAGGTACATTTAAGGATTTCGCCGTCCCAAAACACGGTATCGTTGTTAAGGTCATCTGCGACCAACATCAATTACACATCAAAAAAAAAAGTGTATTCCGCGCTTTACTTATAGTTGAGTTTTTGTATATTATTCTAGCAGAAAATATTACGTGGTTTCATTTCCATCAGCTCAGACTTATAACCTCAGACTGAACTGCTCTTTCTTTCAAACAATAATGAGAAGCGTTTATCTATTTGTTATCAAACCTAAGTTTATTTTACAAATTGGTTCGGCAAAAATAAAAAACAAAGAATTACCAGCTAAAGGTAGATTTTCCCTGTCAAATGTGAAGGCAAGCACTATCAAGCCGAATACTGCAGTGACAGTTAGCCAGAAAGAGAGGGCTAGTTGACGTTTTCCGCGGCCAAGCCACGCCACAATCGCTCCTGCGAGAAACTCCAATACACCAATACCCATGATTGCATAATCTGAAAATAAAAAAATGGTTTAACAAATTTAACAAAAATAACGTTTCTTTAAGTAAATTTATAGACGAATTTAAGTTGTTCTAAATACGCAGAAAAGCTTTCGAGAGGATAAAGAATCCCATGTTGGGCGCCAATTAACATATCATGCGGAGTGTGGCTAACGATTTGTTTGTTATTCAACATATCAGATTTTACGTTCTTTTAATGTAATGTAATATAACTAGGTCTGCAATACATGCTGCTGTTTGCAAATACTGAGCGAAGCAATTAAATTTTTGAAGGGTGATTATTCCTAGATGGTATGTCCGATATCGAAACTTTTTTGCACATTAGTCACGACCACGATGTGAATTTTGGCGCCAAATTTCATCAATGTAGTCTCAGCGGTTTGGCTGTGATCAGCTTTTGAATTTTTCTTTCGGTGATTATTCCTCAATGGTATGTCAGATTTCTAAACTTTTTTTTGCACATTAGTCACGACCACGATGTGAATTTTGGCGCCAAATTTCATCAATGTAGTATCAGCGGTTTGGCTGTGATCAGCTTTTGAATTTTTCTTTCGGTGATTATTCCTCCATGGTAAAGTCTATATTTTTTTTACATAGCCTAAGTCCGTCAGGTTATAATCATGTATGTTCATGCCAAAATTCGTTTGAATCGGTTGAACCGTTAAGTAGCAGGTGGGAGACAAGCGAAATTTGTGAGTTGCCTAACAGAGAGCTTCGCTCAACTAAAAGAGAGCTTCGCTCAAAAATAATATATGTTTTATATATATTATTTTTTTAAATTCACAACAATTAGCTTAGCCCAGAGTAAGCACTGTGAGGCTTATGTATTGGATAATATAGTAACGGATGGACTAATTGGGATAACTCGGTGCAAATGCCCGTATTCATCATTTAAATATTTGCCCTTTCCGGGATTCGAATCCAGGGCCTTCGGTGGGAAAGGCACGATACAATTATGGAAGCTCATTATAAATTAAAATTAAAAAATATATCTCTTGAATATTTTATTGCAATAATTTTTTTTGTGGTAATTATAAAGTTGAAATTTTTTCCACAACACAACGACTTACCTCCCATAAGCATAGAGATCATAAAGTCTTCAGAAGTCCGTCTGAGGAGGAGAAAGCAGTTGTGCTCGAGCAAGATGACCATCAGCAATGTACCCTGCAGGAACAGGTCGAAGATCTTCACGGTCAGCAGCTTCTCCGTCACCCACGCCCATAGCTTGTTGACTGGCATAAGGTGGTAACATATTATTGGAAATTATCGTAGTTAGTATTAAAATAATACGAATGATAGATAATTATACCAAAGATATCTAATTTGGTTATTGTCTTGATTTAATTTCCGTGCAATTTTAATAGTTAGTAAATAAATCAATAAATAATTAAATAATAAATAAAAATATTAGACAACACATATTGTTCGGAACACAAGATAAGCAGCTAAAGCACTTGTGTTTTAGAACTCAGAAACAACGACGGTATTACAACACCCAAACACGAGGCAAGAAGAGAAAATTCTTTGTCTATCTTGGCTAAAGGGTCAGGGTACAGTTATAGTTTGGTGATATAAATTAAAGAATTGATATTTAGTTCTTACACTTCCGCGCACATTACACATTTGAATAAAACACTTTTTTAGGGATTTTGCGATTTTGTGCAATTTACCCCTCCAGGCAACAGGTGTCTACAAAATTGATTGTGACTGTGGTCTCTCATACATCGGACAAACAAAGAGAAGTATAGAGACACGCATTAAAGACACGTAGCAAACATAAAACAAACGTTCCACCTGCTTGGGATCCAATAATTACCACGTTTTACTTAACTTCACTTGTCTGTCTGTTGGTTTGTCGTCAAAATTTGAGATCCTTATTTCGACCTCTTCCTCTTATCCGATTTGGCTGAAATTTTGTATACAGGCTTGTTTCACCTAACAATTTCTAAAGTTTTACATCCTAAAACCACTTAATTAGGCTTTAGTTAAATTAACCTCCACGTGGTGTGTCTGGATATTTGATATATATTACATGTATATATTGAAGAACTAAGTAGGCACAATTCAGATAATTTAAAACTAAAAAGAGTTAAATATATACTTTATAAAAAAAAAACTTTTAAAAAACCACGTTATAGATGTACTAAAAAGGAGAAAATAAATTTTTACAAATGGACTAAAAAGATAAAATAAATTTTTGGTAATAATGAAAATTTACGATACAAATATTCTAAAATTTATTGAATATTATGTATTGTTCTGAACATTCATACGCAGAATTTGAAAAATTTCCAAAAAGTTAAAACAAGGCAAAATATATGACGACCCTTACCGTAGTCATCCTGTGATCACGGCTCCTGTAAAGGAGTCGAAACGTCAGGATTAAATATAAAATAAATTATGCCCTAAATTCGTGAAAAAGTTGTTTTATTCAAATGATAAAGATTATCTTAATCTCTTGCATAGTCTATGCGTTGTTTACAATAAGTTTTTCTTCTTATTTAAATTTTTGATATTAATTAATGTCACTATTCGTAGATAATATCCAAAGCGTAATTATTTTTTATCGGATTACCGATAATTATAGATTCCTTCCGTGTTCATTATGAAACAAATAAATATTATATTATTTATAACATAGAAGAAGTTATTTCTCCCAAAATCTGTTAACTTACTTATCATAATCGCGGATTTAATTTCTTGTCTTAATTATATAATTCTCATCATAAATAAAATATTGATAAAACACATTTGTTGTATATATGTAATTGTTTCTTATCAATAATTAATACCGTTAATTTATTTACGTACACTGTTCGAATTCTATTCTATAAATACTAGATTTAAAAATCACATCTTTACAAATACTCTCAACATCTATGCATATCATACATCTCATTACATCTCCATAAGTAACATTCGCCCCCACGTTTTGAGTGGCCCCTCGCTTGGCCCCGCCGGCTTATTTTATTATTTTTTGGTCACTGAAAAAAGTGGGATTTTTAGATTTTTAAATCTAGTATTATTATTTTATTCTTTTTAATTATTAACTCAACGAAGTAACCCTGTGTTACGCAACAATCGGATAAGCCCCATACAAAAGTGAAAGTTGCCGAAAGTTGACCTGAAAGTGCACCTTGAAAGTTGAAAGTTGTTTAAGCGTGCATTGTCATCGGGTTCTGAGCTACCCTGAAAGTTTCAACTCGCTAGGTGGTCGGGAAGTACCTCAAAATTGAGATACAAGATTCCAACCGAACAGACAAGACGACAGACAAGCAAACAGACAAGAAAGCGACCTAATAAAAACGTGGGAAAAATAGTTAACGTCTATGTCTCACATGGAATATTAAAGAAAACAATCATCAATATTCTTTCAAATTTTTGATTTAGTTCATATACATTAAGCAAATAACTAAAGTATATTTCAAACCTTAGAGTTTTAATTACCTGTGCTACCTACAATTTAAGAATTTTTCAGTTTAACTTTTTAGTGAGAATTTGTATATTCCCACAGTATTACTGTCTCTCTCTCTCTCTCTCTCTCTTTCTCTTTGAGATAAATCTGAAATTCCCTTTGTTAATATTTTAATCAGGCATGTTCCTAATTGTTATTTTTTTTATAAATCAAATTGTTTTATTTTGAATTTTAATTAGTTATTAAATCTATAATCTAAGATCGCAGTGATTTGTGTTTGTCTGTCCGCTCTTTTTCCATCGTATCAATAACGTTACCATAGCAACGCGTTAACCGCAAGCAGTTCGTCTACCGGACGCTAGATGGCGCTTACGGAAAAATATTTAATAATAGAAAAAATTTAAAGAATTTTATCCACCCTTGAGAAGCCGGGACGGGCCGCTAGTTCTCACTACGATTATATTGTATACTACTGAGTCTACTACTAGTTAGGAAATTGGGAGGCCCTTCCGAGAAGAACTGGCAAAAGAAACTCGGGCAGGGGGGCCGACGTCCAAACGTCAATTACGCGCAAAATTCGTAAAAATATTGTTTTATTGAAATTTGTTATGTGCGTGGAAGTGTTAGAACTACATAAATATAATCTTTGTTTTTAAATATTTTTATGCTATTTTATATGTAAAGACATTATTAAAAATATATCTAATAATTACATTAGCTGTTTTTTATCCATTGTATAATACCGGATGTTGTAGGTAGATATACTTAGAACGTGATGAAATGGCGCTGGCATTAGCATAAGAAACACTTGAAAAATTCTAGTAGTCTGTTAAGTAATGAATATAAAACTAAGTTATAAATATTGTTGAGTAGTTTCGAGGTAGAATGCTGTGCTTTTTTGTCTGCTTTTGCTCGACTTGGTGGGGATTCCGCTATAAAGCAAAGCTGTGACTATGAGCAAGAAATTCCAAACTTACTCTAAACTGTAAAACTTCATATAAGTTCGTACAATTTTTGTTCTATTGTTAATCTACGCTTATTTATTTGATGTAAAGTTACGTTTCTGGCGAAGAAATGCAAAAGGGTCTTAAATACATAAATAAATAAATAATAAATAATTTTTTCTAACATTCACACCAATTACCCTAGCCCAAAGTAAAGCTCTGTAAGGCTTGTGTTATGGATACTAACGGATAGACATACATATATGATACATAGATATGTAATACCCACAGAAATATATATAAAACACCCATGACACAGGTACAAATGCTCGAATTCATCATAAAAACATCTGCCTCTTCTGGGCTCAACCCAGGACCGTCGGTGCGAAAGGCAGGATCGCTACCGTTGCACCAAACGGTCGTCATAAAACAGAGAAATAAACAATAAATTAACTCTTTTAGAGGGAATGCTATGCATATGTCCCAGCCTACCAAGAACTAATGCAATTATTCATCCCACGCAATTTCAGCACAAGACTGTGTCTCCATTTTACTATTAAAAATGGGATTGCTTGTCCCAGAATGTTCTAAACTCATCAATTCATAATTTGGTAGCGGTAGTTTTCAGTCAGAAAATAATTTATCAACTCTTATAAGCTTCCCTATATCAACTGTTGTAATATTAAGTAAATTTTCCAAAAATATCCAGTTTTAAAAGGCAGTCCTGATATTGTACCCCTATATCGGTTCAAAAGGGTTAATACGCATACACAAAGAAAAAAAAATGATAAACTCACACCACATTTTTGTTTCTGTTCACAAAACTTTGCACTCAACTTTTAAAACTTTTTTGTATTTTTTTTCAAATATCCATAGTGAAACAGACGTAAGGACTGTTCGTGTCGATGGTCACAAAGCTTGTGTTTGTCATCCATATTGTTATCAAGATAAGTACCTACCTAACTGCAGTTATCAATTATTATCAAAATACCATCACTTATCTAACATAATTAGCACATTGGTAATGCTAGTTATCTCTATGTGTTAGGTATTAGGGTATAGAATCGGTTCAACATATCGTTATGATCAATTTTATTATAATGAATATAACGGAATCGATATTTATTGAGGACATTTACAGGGTAATTTTGATCGCCAGTTTCTTCACTTTGAAGGGGTATCTGTATAATAACAAAATTGCTTATTGCTTCAATAAGCAACCAAACCCTGTGCTCCACGAAAACGCGACTTGAGCACTTTAAAGAATAGAATAGAAAAGTATATTATTATTACATTACAATAAACAAAATTCGCACAATAATATTTATGCTGAAACGGTAACATCTCAGCAAATGTCACCGCCTGAGCTGAGACGCTGATTTTGAGGTGCCACCTTGGGTTGGTGTAAAATGTCGCAGTATTATTTTGTAAACATAAGTTTACCGTACAATTGCACGAGAAATACTATGCCTTCTTAAGTGATATTAAAATAATGATATGTTAATAATAACTTGACTTTAGTTTGATATTGTTGTATACATATTAGTAATTTATATTAATAAATAAACTAGTCCTTTTCCAAATAATAAAAAAAAATATCTTGACTAAAAGCAAACTTAAAAATTAAAATGAGGGACTTCCTAAACACCGCGCCAGCAGCGCTTCAGTCTCCTGGGACGATCGCCTCTATTGAACCTATATACCCTTCCCAGGTCTACGGCACTTTCCAGTTGGCGTTTAGTCGGTAAGAGTTTACAGCAAATTCACCATCTCCTTCCCCTGAGACCGAAAGGTAGGCCATTCACTTGCATCAGGCTCAAACAAAGAAAAAATGGGCACCAGACAAGTTAAAATTTTGGTCACCCTACTTACAATCCAGACTTGACACCGTGTGACTTCTTTTTATTCCCTAAAATAAAAAAATAATTGAAAGGGACACAGTTTCCATCGCTCGAAGATGCGCTAACAGCATACGAGAAGACCGTAGAAGAGGTGTCTGCGGAGACTTAGAAAAAGTGTTTTGAAAATTAGTTAAGACCCATGAAACTTTGTATAAAGACCGGTGGAAAGTTCTTTGAAAACACTAGCGGCCCGTCCCGGCTTCGCACGGGTGGACAAAATTCTTAAATTTTTTCTATTATTAAATGTTTTTCCGTTAGCGCCATCTATCGTCCGGTAGACGAACTAACTGCGGTTAACGCGTTGCTATGGTAACGTTATTGATACAATGGAGAAAGAGTGGGAAAAAGAGCGGGCAGACAAACACACAAACCATCTTATCTGATCTTAGATTATAGATTTTATAAAATATGTTATCCATATAAGCTGGTTTTTCACGTATGATGGTAATGATTGAATAGATGGATACTTGTTATCATTGGTCATCCTTTTCTTGCTTTGTTTGTTTGGTAGTTTATCAATCACTGATGTTTTCTCATTACACACACATATTTTCTTATCAAATTAGGGTATTAGAGGTCTATTTGTATATTTTTTTATACAAGTAAAACTGTAAAAGGCGGTTTGTTACTTAAGGTATCGGAAATTAAGGTGTAACCTAACGATAAAGGTGTTAATAACTGAAATATTACCTTAAACAATAAAAGCAACTGTTATTTCAAAATTTATTGAAATAAGTACAAAAAACATCTGTATTATTTAAATGGAATGAATATTACATATTAATTACAAATATATTATTAAATTAACTTATTAATAAAACAACCGATTGGTAATATGAATTAAAAAAATCTTTAGGTTAATTAATAAAGAACTAAACAGTTTACAAAATCAAAATATATATTTATTTTTAATAAATTGTCGAGTTAATAAAAAAAATATCACGAGGTAATTAACAAAAAGTAATTATATTAAATTCTCAGTTGCATCAAAGAGAAAACATATACTCTGATACAGACGAATCTAACAATTATGAGTCTTCTATATCGTACTGTACATACTTAATCTGGCTTATTAGTAAAAAAATATAATTATAATAATTATTGTCATTTATGTTTTTTTTTAATAAACCCATAAGGTGGTACGATTAATTATTTGCAATAGAAAATAATAAAACAAAACTCCAAAATAAAAGTGAATGTTTCGCAAGATAGGTTGAGCACAAAAAACGTAACGTTGTCATTCTATCACTAAATGTTATTCTTCACATTCTTTTAATTCCAATCGCCTTAATAGAAAATCAATTCTTAAGGAGTAAACGCCAAGAATTAAGTACAAAATGCTTTCTGTCACGGTTCTGCTCTCTAAATAGTTATCACTGGTCTCAGACTATGGTCTCACTGGATTCACTGGATAAATTATGAAACATTATATAAAACATATCTCGTTTAAACTGAATATTGAGGCAAGGCACTTTCTTCCAGACAATTTCACTAACAAGGTATTTAAACGTCAACACCCCAGAGTCCTTAGAAACTGTTTCTAGTTTTATCAAAAACTAGAAACAGTAAAAGAAGATATAGTTTGTTATAGTTACCACTAGGGGCGCTGAAAACTAAAGCCATATTAATAATTTACAACAGACGATATCGAGTATCGCGTAATGTTATACTAATTCACCTAAATTTCAGAGCGAGTAACAAATTGACATAGAAATACAAAAAATAACAGCGAGTATTGGTTATATTATACAAATTTAACAAGAAAACTAAAAGATGACTTCTGTTAAAAGGATACAAATGATAAAATAAGTAATATTTCGGCTCTTATTGCTCTGACTTTAAGTTCACAATCCAGTTTACTAAATTCGCATTAAATCTATTTTGCGTTATATCATAATCAATTATTTTTTGCATCACTGTGAAGTGGTTTACTTGCAAGTCGAAATTACTCAACTTGACTCTGTATACATATAATTTATATAATGGAAAATTATAGGTATTATATTTTTTAAGTAATAATTTTTTATGGGCACATCGTAAGTTTTCCCTCACAGAATTGATTATTAGACCCATTTTTCTGTTAGTTTTTATTACAGATTATGTGACCTACTCACGTTCAATTGTCTATCATATAACGCACAAACCCTCGAGATCTACTGATGAAGTTTAAGACGAATGGGTTGAGCATTTTACAAAATTTAATATAAATTGAGGTGAACAAGTCGACGATAAATTCTATGAAAAAGTCAGTTTTGTCTGGTACGTTAAGTAAGTACTAGACATTTTTGTCGATAAACCGTGTATTATATATACATTTACATTTAAAGGTTTTTTATTTGCTTCAATTTATTGAGCATTTGTGTGTTGGAAATCGTGGTACGAAACTCACACGAACCAACCTTGCGTATTCCATCATGAGGATATTGTAATTTTTTTTATTACAATTACAAAATATACATTTTGTTTTCAACTTAATATAAATGTAACATAGTAATTAGATTGTGATAGACTGGTGCCTGAACTAAGCTGAAAAGCCTGTACATTCATAGCATCAGTTTCCCCTGATGGGGAAAAGTTAACATGTTTAATTTCATTGTGTCCAGTAATGTGTTATGTTTTAATTTTCACTAAAGTGGTATTGAGTGGCTTATTCAGAATAATAAATATCGTATTGTTGTTTTTTGCCTATAGCTAATAGACAGTTTTGTGTCCAGCAGTGTCGAGACTTTGGTGCCAAATTGTGTGGAGGATATTGATGTCAAGTAATAATGGTTAGTAGTCAAGAAGTCTTTAATGCCAAATGGTGCGTAAAATTGCTGCCATGTAATGCTGAGTAGTTTGGTATCAAGCAGTGCCGAGCAGTTTCTTCTCAAGCCAGGGCACGAAATAGGTGACGCGGCTGTAGACCCCGGGAAAGCCCACCTCCGCACATTTCTTGCCGAAAGAAACCACGCCGATCTGGTAGAAGTGGGTCGTGTAATCGACGTCATTCCACTGGAATAAGTAAAAAAAATAAAGATATGTAAAGAAAGATCAGAGAGTTGGATAGTGGTTGCGAAAGACTGAGCAACTTTCGCAAAAGTCTGTCATTTGATGGATAAGCAATCACAAATGGAGATCCTCAGTGTTTCTTGTATTTTCTATGATATTTTGTTTATAAAAAACAGTATTAAGAATGCTTCAAGCACATAATTAATATTCTTGTTAACCCCCCGTGGTGCGTTGGTCAGATTCAAAATCAGAATTCTTTCGTGTTTCTTTTATTTTTCATATATTTTTTTTCCTACGTCTAAACACTGCTATGTCATAACAATTTGGTACTCTCGTTAATCCCTAGCGGTAATCCAAACGCTTATATTACGAGTGAGTCGGCGTCTGTAGTACATCGACCAGGTTCGAACTCGGTCAGATAACAGCTAACGGCTAAAGCTGCCTTTAAATTAAAGCTCCCTCGTTTTCCCTAGAAAGTTGTTAACGACTTCAGGTCTTACAATGGGCTGCATGAGTGGGCCACCGCTGTCTCCCTGACAGGCGTCCTTGCCGCCCTTCTTGTAGCCAGCGCATAGCACACGCTCATCGATACGTTGCTTCTTATAGGCGGAGTACGCGTTGGCGCAGAACTCGTTGCTCACCACCGGCAGTTGCAGCGCCTGAAGGTGCGTCGCGGATGGACCCTCTGCGGAGAGCAATCGTGATATAAAATACATAGTCACATAGAGCGTTTTCCATTTAGAAAAAAAGTCGACACTGTGTTGCACTGTGTCAACTTTTTGTATGTGTGTGTTTGTGTGTGTGTGCCAATAGGTTTTTGCTATAGTATGGTCGACACAGTGCAACACAGTGTCGACAATTTTGTCTAAATGGAAAACGTTCATAGTGTATTGGTATCCAGGCTTCTTAGTAAATGTACATAAAAGACATATACAAGTCCATATTTTACCTTTATTGATGTACGAATGTAAACATAAAAAACGAGACTGAAATCTTGGTGGCGGAGAGAATGGTTGGAGGAAAATTATTGAGTCAGTACGCACACATGACGGAGTGCCGTGCTAAATATATTAGGCGAAATAAAAGCCCATAAACTTTACTGGCTCGGTCACTTCCAGAGGATGGTGGAAGATCTGCATACTTGGGACGACCTAGTGGTTGTCGGCCGATTGGCCGTCTCAGATACCGCTGGGGGACGAGGTTGAGAAGGACTATACTCTTTATAGAGAAGTTTTAGAACTCATAAAGTTCACAATGATATATAACTTTCGCCTTACGCCTCATAAGAAAGCAGACGTGTTATTGGTTTATTTGCAAAAATATAATATCTTGTTAATCTGATCAAGTACTTAATACTAGTCTATTAAGTTTACAATTGATTATAGAAGTGCCGCGTTGTGTCACCTTTTTAAGTGCAGTTATTGGTGTCGCGCAGACAGAACCTGCTCACGGAGGGACCCCTTCACCGCTGCGATAAGAGAAGGCATACATAATTGCTATCACTGTTACACGCCCGCTGGAATACACAAAGCGCGTAAACAATGAATCACTGTGCAGCTTGTGAAGAAACTATAGATAACGATCAATTCATACAATGTCACCGCTGTATGCAGAATTATCATTACCTATGCCTCAACTTCGGAGACAAAAACATGGAGCTCTTGTCTGCGAAATTCAGGAACTCTTGGAGCTGTCCCAATTGTCTTTGTAAACAAAAAAAGGGGGACAATTCAAATGATCCGGTGCGTCCATCCACACCGACTAATCAAGGCGATTTTGCGTTTAATGTGACACGCCGTAAAACACAAAAAGCCGAATCCGCGGCATCGAGTCGATCTTCGCCGGTGATATTCTCCGATAATAACTTGCGCAGCATACAGGATATCGTTCGTGGAGAAATGCGTGACGTTTTAAAAGAATACATGTCAGATTTAAATGCCACTATGAGTACACGCTTTAATGAATTGTCGGACCAAATAAATGAATTCAAAGATTCTTTAAGCTTCCTCAGCGCGCAGTTTGATAAATTGAATGCAGATATGTGTTCAACGAATAGTGTAATTACACATTTGCAAAAAGAAAACGAAAGTCTACGCCTGGATCTCAACAATTTGTCATCGCGTTTTTGCCAACTGGATCAGCTCTCCCGCGCGACTAATCTAGAAATTCAGTGCGTGCCTGAATATAAAACAGAAAATGTTGTGAATATTGTCAAGCAGATTGGTAATGTAACTAACATGAAAGTCAATGACTGTGAAATATTTTATTGTTCGAGGGTCGCAAAACAGAATACAACAAGCCGCCGCCCGCGCAATATTTTGGTGAAATTTAATACCCCACGCACTCGGGACTCCTATCTAGCAGCAGTTATAAAATATAATAATGATCACCCGGGTGATAAGTTAAACACAAGTCATCTGGGCATCGCGCTCGATCACAAGCAACCAGTGTACGTGACGGATAACTTATCACCGGAGAATAAATCATTGCACGCCGCTACTAGGATACGCGCGAGGGAATTGAGCTACAAATTTGTTTGGATACGCGGTGGACGTATCTATCTGCGTAAAACGGAGACATCAGAAACAGTATTTGTCAAGAATGCAGAGGTTTTAAAAAAATTATCCTAAAACTTTAATATTTTGTTTGGTTCATACATATCAAGTTAACTTTAAAATACGCATTTGATTGATTTCTTTTTTGTTTTTATAATGCATAATAAAATCAGTTTTTATTTTCAAAATGTACGGGGCCTTCGCACTAAAACTGTCAACATATATAAAAACATAATGTCCTGCGACTATGATGTAGTGATATTCTGCGAAACATGGTTAAATAATAGTATATATGATTCGGAATTGTTTCACAGTGATTACATTGTTTACAGACGAGACAGGGAATCGTCTTATTTTCACAAAAACAAGGATGGGGGTGGTGTGCTGATAGCGGTATCTCGAAGGTTTCCATCCGTAAGGTTATCAAACTGTGAGAGTAAATGCGAAGACATCTGGGTGAAAATAACAGTTAATCAATCCAAATCTATTGTTATATGTGCCGCCTATCTGCCACCACCTTCACAGCTACACATTTTACAACATTTCCTAGATAACGCAAGTAAGGTTTTAACTTCTTATGAAAATGTTTTACTATGTGGCGACTTTAACCTTAGTAACCTTTGTTGGTCGGGTAGTCCAGGCTTACCATTAACAGCCTCATGTAGCGTACAAAATATTATCAATGCTTCCTTTTTAGATTTTATTACTTTAAACGCACTTAATCAGTATAATCACGTGTATAACCATGTTAACAAAATCTTGGATTTGATCCTTACATCCGAATATATTGTTGATATAGGAATTTCTGAAAATCCAATCACAAAAATTGATAGTTATCATCCTCCCCTTGAATTTTCTATTTTAAGCTCACAAAGTGTTAATAAATGTTTAGGTGTTAATAATGGCGTCCAAAAATTTAATTTTTATAAGGGTGATTATGACAAAGTATGTAAATATCTTGATGGCATATGTTGGGATGATGAACTAAGTTATTGCGACATGATTGACGATATGGTGAATAAATTCTATGAGATAATTAATGTAGCTATAAAAAAATTTTTTCCTACTTGCAAACTTCAGTCTTCAAAATCTCCACCCAAATGGTTTTCTCGAGAATTAAAATTAGTGTTAAAAGAAAAAAATAAATTTCGTATCAGATATAATAAGTATAAAAATCCCTTAGATAAAATAGTATATTCAACCTTAAAGAAAAGAAGCGAGGTTCTGATTCATAAATGTTATAATAATTATATCACAAAAATTGAATCTGCTATAAAAGATAACCCTAAACTGTTTTGGTCTTATATAAAGCAAAAGAAATCAAAAAAAAGTTCATACCCGTCAAAAATGCGCCTTAACGATTTAATTAGTACAACTGGCCCTGAGATATGTGACTTACTAGCATCTTATTTCTCGTCTGTATATGAAAATCCCACCTCTCTTGAAACTTCGAGTAGAAATGCCAATGTTCAGAGTCTATCATCTAATACGCTGTCTAATGTTACCTTGTCAGAAGATTTGATCTTTAGAAGTCTTAAAAAATTGAACAAGAATAAAGGACCCGGTTCAGACGGGATACCTTCAGTTTTTGCCGTTAAATGTGCAAAATTTTTATCTTATCCGCTGTCTGTTATATTTAATAGGTCATTATCAACCGGTATATTTCCTGGCGTTTGGAAGAATGCACTAATAATGCCTGTTTATAAGTCTGGGGATACCGAACTCGCAACTAGTTATAGACCTATATCTATTCTACCTGTATTTGCCAAATTATTCGAGTCATTACTGCTTCCTTTTATTACCTGGCATATAAAACCTTTAATTACCACAAATCAGCATGGCTTCCTTAGCAGTCGCTCTACTTTAACTAATCTCGTCTCTTTTACGGACGATTTGATCTCATCTATGGATAAAGGCACTCCTATGGATGTTGTCTACACAGATTTTTCGAAGGCTTTCGATAAGGTAAACCATAATATCTTGATTGATAAGCTTTTCAAGTTTGGTATTGATGGCAGCCTTCTGGATTGGTGTTCGTCGTATCTAAGGGAACGTACTTGTCAAACAGTTATTAACGGATTTACTTCCGAACCATTTATGGCAACCTCGGGCATCCCACAGGGATCGCATCTCGGCCCTACTTTTTTCAACATATTCATTAATGATATCACAATTTGCTTTCGTAACTCTTTTACCTATTTGTACGCTGATGACCTTAAAATTGCCAAATCAATAAACTCAGCCGCTGATATAAACCTCCTTCAAGAGGATCTAAATCGTCTTGTCAAATGGTGCTCTGACAACAAAATGACATTAAATTGTGATAAGTGTTATCATATGCACTTTTCTAGGAAAAAACAATCACACAATAGCATTTATTCAATCTCAAATAATAAAATTAATAAAGTTGAGACCATCAAAGACTTAGGAATCACGTTTGATAAAAAATTAAGATTCGATGTACATATAAATAAAATAACTTCTAAAGGGTATAAACTTCTTGGATTTTTGTCTAGGAACTGCAAAGATTTTAAAAACGCTTCAACGAAAATAAATCTTTACAATAGCATAGTTAGGTCAGGTCTCGAGTATTGCAGTTCCGTATGGTCTCCGCATTACGAAGTTCATTCTCACACTGTTGAGCGTGTACAAAAGCGCTTTCTTTACCACTTAGCATACCAAAGTGGCAAAGCCAAACAACTTTTGTCTTATAATCACCGCCTAAAATTTTACCAAATGCATAGTCTCAAAAAGAGAAGAGAATTTCTGGATCATTTATTCTTGTATAAATTAGCAAATGGTGTGATTGATTGTCCACAGTTGTTGATGCAATTACGATTCAATACACCTTTTAAACTACCGCGCAAAAATAAATTTAAACTTTTCACTCCTCCACGTATATACAGCAACCTAGGCCTTAATTCTCCAATGACTAGACTACAAACAAAATATAACACTATTTCAGCTATCGAGGATTGTGATTTGTTTAGACACAATCTTTTAAAGTACAAAAAGGAAATAAAAAGAATGCTCTAAACCTATTATTTAATTTTGTTAACTAGCATATTCTTATCGTATAGTGTTAATGTGATTGTTTCGAGTAATAATTTTAGTTAAATTTACCATCTTGTAACATTGTCTGCATACCTTGTAACCTGTATTGCTTGCCGTGGCAACTTGTAATAGAAACAGCACTATAGCTCGAGCCACACCAGAAACTGTATCATTTTCTCCTTTGTGTATGTTTTGTAAGTTGTCCTATTTATAAATAAATAAATAAATAAATAAATAATATTCAAATTTAATATATCTCTGTTGGTCATCTCAATTTTTTTTCAACATAAACGTTTTTATTTTGAATGGGTCCGCTCTTGATCCTAATCAAGCCCAGGGGCCAAGACAGGGCCTACGATGGAGCGAACTAAGTGAGAAGATGCCTTTTCACCCTGTCTTTAAAAACGGACGGGTTATAAATAATAGGCAGGTAACTTTTGCTCATGTATGCGAACTCCGTAAAATTAAGAATGCATCCGCACCCTATAGATATTTTATTTCTTATATAAACAATAATAAAACAACAAATAAAATATTAGTAACTTACGGAACTCCGTGTCTCCCCAACCGGCGATTATAGGATTGTAGTTCTCGAAAGATCGGGCTCTTAACTCAGTGTCTTTAGGTATACAAATGGGCTTGATCAAATCTGAAAGCAGACGTGATCTATCATGAAATATAACAGTTATTTGAGATCTTTAGTAATCCTGGGTAGTCATCAAAGTTATTACCAATTTATTTATTTTTATAACCGTGCCAATAAACTATTAAAACTTATTATCCACCTCCTTTATAGGAATGCAAAATGAAAGTATCCAAATAACCATTTGGATATTCGTATAACCTATTTCGATCGGAAACAATTTACTGTCTAATAAGTGAAATAATTTTTCAAGTAGATTCAGTTGTAACATCTAGCCAAGATTATCAGAAAAGTATAGAAAGCAAAAGAATGTATGTAATACATCACATAGAAACACATTTCATAAGAGTTTTTCTAAAACTGATGTCAGCGCCATCTGTTTATGTTTCGGGTTACTACTTACAACATCTAATGTAATATTTTCACAAGTTTAACATTCATTCACATATTTTTTATGATTAGTTCAACTGCTAGATTTTTAGAACAAAAGAAATGTGGAAGAGGATGTGGTTTCGCATTCCACAGCTGATCAAAGTTAATATTTTTCTAGTTTTTCTTATAAAACAAAATATGTGATATAAACATAATATTGAAAATGACAAGTCCCAATAGCCAAGCTTAATAATATTTGTATTACAGTAAGTGTATTTAGAATTCACTACTAACGTGTAAATGTGACGTCCCGTTCCAAGATGAGGATCCCGATATCGTTGGTGAAGGCGGTGGAGCTGTATTCCTCGTGCTTGATCTTCGACTTTATGGGAACATCCACAGGGGTCGCACCTTCATCGTCCTTCTCAAGATCAAGCTCGCCCAGCCGCACTATGAAACTGTAACGTTTTCATTTTATACTTAGATTTACAATATAAATTTTATAATTAAATATCAAACAGATAAGATAAGATAAAATAAGCGTTTATTTCCAAGAATATGGTAGTAAATATAGGTGACAAACAATACAAATCCGGCATATTCTGCTTTTGTTCGGCGTAGAAATTAATAAATTATAAAAAAGCTAACAAAAAATAAGTTATCTCAACATTAGTTAATATCACAATTATATTTATACAATTGCATATTAGTGAGTACTATCCCGAACAGTACAATGACAATTTAATTAAACACTAACAAATATATATTATAGTTTCTATCCTAGGAATTCGTTAACATTTATCTAAAAGAATGTTAAACAATTTATACTTGAATTTGTTGGTAGGCAATTCCCTGTTTTCAACTGACAGCACATTATAAATCCTGATCGCGTTACAAAACGTACCAAACGTTATAAAAAGTATAAATATGAAGCAACACTGGGCTACAGCTTCCAAAGGCAAAAAGTACTAGAAAATTTCGACGGGGAGAAGATTTGGTAGCTCATTTGGGAGAGTAGTGACCAATCAATCAATTTTGCTATTAATATTTAAGCATAAAGGGTATTATTGAAAATATAAAAATATAATAAAAAAAAATACCCATTGCATTAGTTAACACATAAGGTCGTAGTGGCTCTCCCTTAGGCGGTTTTTTTAAACAATGCATTTTTTGCATTGGCATATAGAATGGGCACATCTCTAAGAGTATTTCATTTTTCATCTATCATCCGAAAGGTGATAAAAAAGAGGTTTAAACAAGATATAAGTTTAAAAAACCTAAAAACAAGTTATTAAAAATCAACTCAAAAGTTAAAAAGCCCAAAAAGAGATTGTGTCAATTTATTGCAGAGTTCCAGCTTCCAGCTCCAGCATCAGATCAGCACCATATCATCATAATTGCATTGTCACGCGATATACATATGCATGCAAAATTTCAGTTCAATCGAAAGCCGGGAAGTGGGTTAAAAACTCGCAAGATTTCAGAACAAACACCGGGACAGGTGAAAATAAATAAAAACTTGTAAAAAGAGTTTTTAAATAACAAATATTCGAAGATCTTCAACTCAATTCCAACACCAGATCATAAACCGAACGTAATGTTACACAATCTTGTATTTATCACTCAATTAGCATTCGAACCGGTCTAACTGGTGGATCCTGAGCTGTCTGTTCAGTATTCACGGGCTGTTTGTGTTTATCATTTTGATCTCATTGGCATAGAAATATCGAATTATTCGGAGCAACAACTGTTTATTTGAAATCCTTATTTATTGTTTTTCATTTTATAAATATTTAACACTAGATTTGTATATATAAGGTAATTCTTAATAGAAAAACATTGGATTGTGTCAGGATTAGACGGGAGTCGTACCCGTAATAGTAGCTTCAAAAAAACTTGGCATTCCGGCGAAGGTGAGAATATACTTCACGCCGCGGCGCCGGACAGAAAATCACACATGGTACGTTCCGAATCGTCATTATAGTCTTTATAAGTTACATTTTATTCTTACGTAAATAAATACTATGCTATCCTATATATATAATATCCTATAAGGAGTATCCGTTTTGGTTTTATTAAAAATTTTAGTTTTTAAAATCATAAAAACAATAAGAAAAAACAAGATTTAGAATATACTATTTGTTAAGTATAGTAATTTTAAATGTATGGTGGGGGAGGTTTTATAAAATTATGATTAGATTTCGGACTGCACCCGAAAAAGAACAGTCAAGGTGTACAAAGCAAAAAAAATCTGTGTATTCTTAGTCAATTCACATTTATATATAAAAAAACAATTTAAATAATATTACATTCAACATTACTAATTGTAGCAATTACACTTTAAATTTAAATAAACCAATTTATCATTTCATTTAAGTTGTTTTTCTTGCATCTAGAAATTTTCCTCGCTGTAATGAACTGAAAAATTGTGTTTCGCTCAGCAGCAAAGTTTTTAGCGTCTCATACTTTTCAAACCTTCGCTACGCTTAGGATTCTCTCTACCACGAGCGTAGCGAGTGCATCCTAGAATCCTTGGCTTGTTCAGGTTTCAATAGAGGTATAGTCTCCGGCAAATAAGTTGAACATGATTTTGAAATCACGTGACATGCGCAGTAGCAAGTTTAGGTACATTATTCACTACTGCGCATGTCACGTGATTTCAAAATCATGTTCAACTTTTATAATTTTTTATATATTTTATGCATTTTCAATGCGATCTTATAAGATAAATTATTATAATAGAAAAATACTAGAAAAATACAGGCGGGATTCCCGCTTGAGAATTCACTTGTGACCCGAGTCGATTTTTTCTAGTATTTTTCTATTATAATAATTTATCTTATAAGATCGCATTGAAAATGCATAAAATATATAAAAAATTATAAAACTAAATGGCTGTTTCATCTTAATCGATTGCTCAAACATTCGTAAAAATGATTCTTTCGAATACGAGAGGATGTTCCTCTCATTGATGAAACAACGCTGGCCTACAGTGTAAAATAAGAAAGGTACTAGAAAATTTCGACGAGTGTTCACAAGGTTCGGTAGCTCAATAGGGAGAGCATTGGACCGGATTTCCAAAGGTTGCGGGTTCGATTCCCGCCTGAGAATTCACTTATGACCCGAGTCGATTTTTTCTAGTATTTTTCTATTATAATAATTTATCATGTTCAACTTATTTGCCGGGCACATGAACAGTTCCACGCAAAACTAAACAAAATATTGTCCCCGCATCAATACGTGCTTAGGTAGATGTATACCACTTAAGTACTTAAGTATAGAAAAATGATCGAAGCCGGGCACAATAACTCGCGGCCAAAACTCAACTTTCCAGCCATGCATAACAAACAACTATTTTAAATGAAGTAAGCGAATCTCACACCACTCCATAACTTCGGAGATGGATGCACCGGGGGTGTTTTAGTGGGTATGCCCGTCAACTCCACTGACGAGTGAGTCCCATATAACCGTTTTGTGTGTTGGCCGTTTGCCCAGCGGTGGGGTATACGTAAAGAACTTCCCCTCGACAAAAAAGGTACGCAGCCTGTTAGGACAATAGGGTGACTGTCTCCAGTATCATAAGTTTTAAGTGTGAAGGGATGATGCTATCCTTCTCTGTAGAACCACACTACTCATATTTTATTTATACATACATATATACCGACGGCGAAGTGCCAATACCTCCTAGCTGAAATTCGTTGAGAAGTTCACTTTTTTGTCATTTCCAATTAAAATTCATTATTTGCATTTTTTTAACCTTTTTTTCAGCTTGTGTATTATTTCAAATTTAGCAGTTAGGAGTTATTGGCACTTCGCCGTCGATACTAGTATAATCACGCCTTTTCCCCGCAGAGGTAGACAGAGATCACAGATTTCCACATTCCACGATTCTGAGATACATCTTTCGCTTCTTCAACTTTCATAAATACTTATAAATTGAATAATTATCTAACTACCAAGGTTGGAACACTATATCATTCCAACCGGAAGAAAATACTGCAACCTCCAACTGTGATACTTTACCAATTTTCAATAATTTATTTGTTTGTACATTCCATTGCTTATGACGGAACTCTGCACATATGATATGTAACATATATGATAATGGTAATATCATTTGCGCAATTATGTGTCATATATATATTCTACGATGATCTATTTTCCTGGTTTGAAGTGGCAATTATAAGGGTCTATCATTTTGCAATGTAATGAGGTATAGTTAGTGACATTAAACTTTGGGGGGTTTTTTATTTAATTCCGGACAACTCACCACAATTATTTACTATATTTTAAGTACGATATTTTTACTTTTCTATGCAATAAAGAAGTAAATACATAACTATACTCCATCAAGGATGCAATAAAACTTCACATATGCAATTATGCATACATGCATTTAGCAATAAATTAATAAATTAGGACAGAGTTAACAAGGCTTAATTACTTCTTTAAAGAAAAATCGTTTTATCCGTAATTTTGTTCTCATGAATAACACAGTACAGAGGTATCTACAGCTGGAACTGTGTAGAGAATTGACGTCAATTTAAAGGTTATAATTACATAACAATCACTACATACCAAACATTATTACTGTAGCACCCATTATTAAGAACTCTTTGGTTCATTCTTAGAAAGAACATTGTAGAAAATGGAAAAGAAATATTTAAGATTTTGAAATTGGTTAGAACGAAAACTGTTTTATGATGGTCATAGTAATCATCGCGTTTGTCGTGTAATGTAGAGTAGCCTCGAGGTAGGCCGTCCGCCTCGCGGCGATGAGCGAACGGTAGCGATTTTACCTTTCGCACTGACGGTCCTGGCTTTGAGCCCAGAAGGGGCACATGTTTGTGTGATGAATACGAGCATTTGTACCTGAATCATGGGTTTTTATATATATTTATAGCATTTTCCGAACCATGGTCTTTTACTGCGATCGTTAACCGCTGGACAGAGTAAAAATTATGGCAAATGATTACTATGACAGGTAACTATTTCGAACGGGGCATTGGTTTGATGTGGAGGAGTGATTCTGGTTGATTTGTTGCTCTTTGTTTTCGTTTACATGTTGGCTGTTTCTTATTTTAGTTTATTGTGACATTTTTTTCTATCCTTATATTAGCGTCATATAACTTGAATTAATTACAGACCAAGTAGTTGGGTGAAACCATTTGTTATACCAAATCTGGTTTCTTTTCAGGGTGAAACTTAGTGAATACTTACAGATCTTCTTCATGGCCGTGTATGCAGTGGGCGGCTGTTAGCACATGCTTGCTGGTAACGAGAGAACCACCGCACAGCCACCGCGCGCCTGACCCACGCCGACTCTTGTAGCCCAACAACGCCATCCAAGGGAAGTCTCCTGATAATACAAGGTACAGGTCAACAACAGTTATTTCTCGCATAAAAAATAAAATATTTTTGCCATCAGCAACAGAGCCTTAACTGAAAAGAAATGATGAACTGATTAGAAACTCCATTTAAGCAAAAAGAGCTTGGACAAGAAGCTCTTTCTCAACTACAAAAGAATTAGCAAAAAGACAGCGGACATTAACAAAACTATATATTTATCACATATGTTTGTGTCTGTGACTACGTGTATCTGTGTGTGTCTATCGCTCTATGAAATGCGGGACAATAAAGACTCTATCTCCACCCCATCTATTAGAGACTTTACAATTAAAATAAATTACTGAATTTTTTCGCTCGCAAGAACATTTATAACCTTAATTTTTATAACCTAACCGTATTAAATTAAACTTAGACTTAGTGCGTTTTAATTTAAACCTAAATTTATCAAGCTTGTTGAAAAATAAATAAAAAAAACTAAATTATATTATTCAGCGAAAGAGCTTTCGGGGATCAGTGATCTGGTTAATAATTTCGGATTCCAAACTTAAAATTTCTACAATCTCCAATCCTCCTGCGTTGATATTATGTCTAACCCCTCTCACTCGGTGGGTTCAAATCCAACATGGAGAGCGGTTCAGATGGTAAATCTTTAAGCAGGTGAAGAGATTTGTTTCAGGAACTTACCAAGCTTAGCTTTCACTCCACCAACTACTCTACTGAAAGAGGCGTTGCTGACCCCGCATACTGGTGGATCAGGCAGCGAAGCTACGAAGTCACTACTAATAGTTTTCCCAGTTGGTGCCGGTGCTGGTGCTAATGTTGTCGTCGTTGTCGTGGTGACAGGTGGAGCCGGGGTCTCGGGTTGTGCAGTGGGGATTCCCGGCAGAGGACAGCATACCTGCATATATGATACATTTTTCTCTAAGTGCTGTACTTGTTATATAACTTACCTTTATGTATTTTATTGGTAAGCCTTATACAATGTGTCCCATCCCCAGTGTCGGAGTCTTTAATGGTGTGAAATATAGCATTTTTTATCGAAAAATTGTCCCTAAAAACTTTGTTTTTCTCTTACGGCCGCCATTTTGTTTTCTTGGTAACCAAGACCTGGGCTCTCATACTAATTCGACCACCACTACTCATGTAAATGTCCTATCAACATTAAAATCAGGAGTCATTTGATAGCTAAACATGTAGACAACAGTTACACAGCCATCAATCATGTTTCAATTGTCATGGAATAAAAAATAGAAAAAAATAATTAAAGAAAAACAAATAGATTCTATTTGTGTATTTTTTAATTATTGGCTTTTTGAGAAAAACCAAATTTGAGGGGCAATTTGTCAATAACAAATGCCATATTTCACACCATTAAAGGCTCCGAAACTGGTGACGGGACACATTGTATATTGTTTTAGTTAAGTTTCTTTTGGGAGAACATGACAACTTCCGACTTCTGACAGATAAATAGAAAATACTGGCGGCAATCGGGGTGTGGTTGGCATTTTATTCTAACTAGCTTGTACTTTCTATTTATGAAAGATTTATAGGACCCGCCTTCGTAAATAGTGCTTTATAGTAAATAGATAGGCGCTTGACCACTATCTTGCCTGATCGTAAGCGTCGATTCGAACTAGGATGCGACGCGCTTGCCTAGAAGATACCTATTCACTCGGGATTTAAAGAACCCTAAATTGTATTTATGAGGAAACACAGATTCAGGCAAAGAGTTCCACTCCTTAGCTGTATTACAAAATTGGAACTAAAACGCTTACTGCGACTATTTGGTATGTATACTAAATATATCAGTATGCAAGAAAAAGGGAAAAGTTGAAGATTGTTTTGTGTCCCTTTCTATTTTATTGATACAGAGATGAAGAAAATTACCTTCGGATAGTTGCCTTCGAAGCCACAGTGAGCCCTCCTAAGCACCTGAACAGCATTCGGGTTGTTTTTGGAATCCTGCACGACCTTTAAGTACTGCGGACATTGCAGTAGCGGTATGCAGCTTCCGACGCCTTTGTCTACGGTCGTGCATGTCTCTTCTAAAAACATCACAATTGGTTATCAGTTATTATGAAATACTCTCCGATTCTGTATTTAGGTACAGGGTCATCACCACTCACGTGTTCGGTGGAAAACTTTCGAAATGCATAATTTCAATTGTCACAAAATCACTTGGCATAATTTGATATACATTGCAGGTTAGGTTAACTATTTTTTTATTATCAGCCAGCAACGTATATCAAATTATGCCTTTCAACAGTATGCCTTTTAAAACTATACTTTTGAAAGTTATACAACCGAATATAAACACGTGCTTGGTGAACCTTGAAACTTTAAGTATTTGCAAAAAGATTTGCGTTGTTTGACAACATAATTTAATTTACAGGTATTTTCAACAGCAAAGCAATACTTTGTAGTGTAAGATATGTTTCTGTGGTTAATGGCAAGTATTGTACCGGTTAGGGTTGCCACTCATAAATTATTTATAATATAAAATTATTTAAGTTAAAAAAAACCACTTATTTAGGATTTTTGCGCATAATTTATATTTAATTCTGACGTTTCGACTCATTTACAGAAGCTGTGATCAAAGGCTGACTAAGGCAAGGTAAAAAAAAAACTTAAAAAACTTAAAACCCTAAATAAACTGTTTTATTTAAATGTGTTATGATCGCGGAGTTGTAAGAACTAATTATTTTAGCTTATTTCAAAGTAAAAAGTATTTTATGCTCTTATTGTTGGAACAAACTAGTTATAAGGATATAATAAAAAAAAAACAGGAATCATTGAGCAATTGTAGAAAAAAATGTTGAAATCTATATCCAGGTGGACCTAGTTCAATCCTCGTCTTATAATAAAAGCTAAATAAAGCTTACCATGAGGGAGTAACCGGAATATTAATAATGTGTTTACGGGAAAATAATTAAATAATTAGTCTTAAATTTTAATTGTTGTCAAAACGAAATACTTTTTGCAAATAATTTTTACTTTCCTAAAATTAATGTAATAAAAATTACAATTTTATTACTTACCATCGCCATTTTTTATAAATGGAAGTACAGAATAAGCGTGCGTTGCGTGCATTAAAGCCAAAAGAAATACTTTTAAAATAAGCGTGAAAATTCTGTGAATAACATGCAGTTGTCAATAGAAAGCGTTGATAGATATTTTACATCATATTTATTTAATAAATAACTTAAACATGTTAAAGAGCGAGGTTACACGTTCAGTATTTTATTAATTTTATCCATCAGTTTAAATCCATCCGTTTGATCCATCATTTCGATTCAGTAGTTTGATCCATCAGTTTGATCCATCACTTTGGTTATTGATTGAAAACAGACAAATTGAGTTACACATACTGACTGACAAAATAATGATATTTTAAATATTTTGGTAATTTTAATCCATCAGTCTGCCCGCAATCAAGACTGGTGGATCAAACTGATGAAATACTGAACGTGTAACCACCCTCTAATTATAAAGTGGCGTAAGTGTTGCCATGCCACTTACGAAAACAATATTTCATCTATTGATGTGTTTTTTGTTCTCTATACTTACCAAGTCATATGGTGAACACAATTAGAAAAGGTTAATTCTAAATATATTATTATTATTAATATTATGCTTCAACATTGATTTTTAATTAAAAAGAAAAACATTGTAATAAATAGTTAGTAAAAATAAAATTTAGATTAGTTAAACAAAAATACGTAACATACTTTCGCAAAATCCAAGCAAAGTGCACCGCCCGTCCGCCCGCAAATAAATGCAGACACCGCAGACACCGGCATCTAAAACCGACACCAACACCTAACAAAGTAAAGTCAAAACCTAAGTTGGTAAAGATGCTAGTGTCTGCGGTTTCTGCATTTATTTGCGGACAGACGAGCAGTGCATACTGCTTGAGTTTTGCGGAAGTAAGCTACATATTTTTATTTTACTAATGGATATGGACTTCCGCCAAATAACGCCATTTTAACAAATAATAAAATTTAAGTCAAAAAGTCTTGTATTTATTACTTACATTTCAATCAGATATTTTTCAGGAGCTGTTCCATGGTTTATTAAAGTAAGTTAAGATGGTTAGTTTGTTACAAATTGTTAATTAGTTTAACGGACACGTTCCTAAAAATTTAAATAATTAAAAATAATGAGATTATGTTATAATTAATGCAAATTATTTTTTCGGAACGTATTACAATACTCGAAAAACCAAAAAACTATTAGATTATTCGAAATAAATGTCTATAAAGCTAGCATGGCATAGTGAGCAGGATCGCTTAACCAGGTCACTTGCTCAGACTGTCATACTAGCAGTTTTGATTGATAAAAAATAAATATATTTTACTAATTTTTTTAATACATACTGCCAGCACTCATTGTGCACTAAATTTTTACCCGTTGATAATCACAGATTTTTGATCCAGATCCATGTATTCAACTCGGTCACTAGCTAAAATTGTCGTCTTCGGAGTTTTCATCGATAAAAAATAAAATTTTTTTTTTGTTTGCCAAATTTTTTATCACATACGGCCGGCACTCATTGAGTACTAAACTACCTATGCATTGCTTTAATCCTATACCGCGTTAATATAGGCGTTTCGGGTAATACACTGCTAGCGTAATTACAAGCTAGCAGTGTTCTAATCTTTCGCGAATCTATGAGAGCACTAAATAAGCACTAATTTTTGCACTTTTTTAAAGCGATTCTGCTCACTTTGCCATGCTAGCTTTATAAACGTTCGAAATAAGAACGAATATATAAATTACATTTTCAAATAACTATAAAATCCCCAGAGGCCCTTCCGAGAAAACTGTTGTAAGATGCTCGAATCAACCGCCATCAGAATCTTATAGTTACATAACATTGTTATATTTTGCACTGATTTTGTTTAAGAAAGAAGGGTTTTAATAAAATCCTACATCTTAACTGAAACCTGGGAAAACGGGGTTTATTTTATTAGTCATTTATCATTACCAGCCTACACCATCATTGATAATATATATAATTTCTTAAGATTTAAAAATGTAGCGGTTATAAAGTAAAATAACCAAAAATAAAAACATGGACCCCCAAAATAATAACCACAAATTTTGGGGGTCCAAGTTTACTCGCGTCCGTGGGATTTAACCCTCGATGTCCCACACGTGGCCCCTGGGTGGTGCTAAAGGAGTAAACCCCTTTCAGGTGGTAGGCTTCGGCCGTGGCGTGTTACCACCCACCAGACAAACAGCACTGCCAAGCGGTCCCAACCGATCGTGTTCCAGTGCTGAAGTCTGGTGAAGCCATATTGGAGGACGGGTCAGTACAGTTGTGCTGGTTGCAACGGACGATTTCTTGAGATGTATTAGGGCAGCGCATCGGTTATCCAGATTCGGAGAGCAGCGGGATCCGAGGCACGGTTCTTCCGCTGGCCGACCGCAGATAGTTGGGGGCCCGAGTAGTGAGCTAGCCACTCACAAAAGGCTGCCCCGCCATCTTGCGAAAAATCCTGGGGGTGCGCCATCGTGCCGGTTGGCGCCCGGACGAGAGGACCCGATGGACATCCTTGGGGGGGCTCGGGCGTCCCCGCGTTCTCAGGTTTGGCTATCCCGAGGTGTGAGGCCCTGACTCTTCTCATTTGGTTCGCAATCAGCATCTCGTTCTACTTCCGTCCTTCGTTACCTTCCCTCACAAAACCAATGAAAGTAAATAGCAGGAAATCGGTTAAACAGCGGTCGTACGTCCTCTCCTTCCTAGTGCACGTCTCTAATATAAGAGGCTTGCACTCTAATCTCGACCCCGTCCATCACCATCTCGAGACTAGAAAACCGCACCTGTTCTTTCTCACGGAGACGCAGATAAAACGTCCAACTGACGCAGCGTGCCTAGCTTACCCGGGTTATGTCCTTGAACATTGTTTTAGGGCTCATGCGGGTGTTTGCATGTATGCACGCGATGACATTTGTTATTTGTGTCTCCGTGATCTTGAAGGCCCCACCCTTTCTATCATTTGGGTTCTGGTGGATACAGGTTTAGAGAAAATTATCTATGCTTGTGTCTACCGCTCGCATAGTGGAGACGCGGAGACTACCAGGCTTATCGACCAACTTATTGAGAAGGCAGACATGGCCCTACAGCGATACCCGTCCGCTCAACTGGTGGTTCTTGGTGATTTCAACGCACACCACGAGGACTGACTGTTCCCTTTCGAGAAGCTAGCCTTGACACTTGATCTCACCCAACTGGTCCAGGAAGCCACTAGAGTGCCGGACTCTGACGGACACACAGCCAATTGCTTGGACCTTCTGCTGACGACAAATCTCGACAGTTACTCGGTGTCGGTTACACCACCCCTTGGCAGTTCTGACCATTGTGTGGTGGAATCTATGTCGGTGTATTCTCCGCCCGACCCAAGCCCAAAAGGCTCCCGGCGGATTTGGCGTTTTAAATCAGCAGATTGGGATGAAATGCGTTGTTTTTTTTCATCTTATCCTTGGCGGCAGGTTTGCTTTTCTTTTTGCGACCCCTCAGTTTGCGCGGATGCTGTGACCAATGTGCTTCGTCAGGGTATGGAGTATTTTATTCCCTTCTTTGACATATCACTTGCCGGCAAAGCTCGCCCGTGGTATAATGCCAAATGTCGTGATGCGGTGGCATCAAAACACAAAGCATATTTTGCCTGGGTTGAAGCTCGATCCCGCAAAGCTAGTAATACGCGCAAAAAGAAGAAAGCCTTTAACAAAGCCGCCAAGTCCTGCAAAAAGGGTTCTAAAGACAGCTCGCTTCGATCACATAGGCCGCATTGGGAAGAAGCTTGCCTCTTACCCTTCGGGTAGTAAAGCGTTTTGGTCCCTGGCTAAGTCGATCGAGGGTAACTTCTGCCGTTCCTCAGTGCCTCCCTTGCTGAAACCTGACGGATCATTGGCACACACGGCCAAGTAAAAGGCCGATTTATTTGCCAAATTATTTGCCGAAAGTTCGCGTTTGGATCCTCGCAATGCTGTACCTTCCGGTTTGTCAAGATGTGGGACTTCTATGCCTGAAATTCGTATAAGACAAATCGAAGTTAGAAAGGCATTGCGGGAACTGGACGTAAATAAAGCCAGTGGTCCGGATGGTATACCAGCCATAGAACTAAGGACTTGCGCTCCTGAGTTAGCTCCGGTATTGACACGCCTATATCGTTTATCTATGGCTAAAGGACAAGTGCCAAAGTCCTGGAAGCTGGCCAACGTGCAACCTGTGCCTAAAAAGGGCAGTCGTGCTGATCCTATCAATTATAGGCCCATCTCGGTCACGTCCATTCTCTGCAAGATAATGGAACGTGTACTGAACCACAGGCTCCTGTCGTATCTAGAAGAAAATGATTTCCTTAGTGACTGGCAATATGGGTTTCGCCGGAACCGGTCTGCCGGAGATCTTCTAGCATACGCCACTTACAAATGGAGCGAAGCCATCGAGAGGCATGGTGAGGCGCTTGCCGTCTCTCTTGATATCTCGAAGGCTTTTGATAGGGTGTGGCATGAGGGCCTTATTAGCAAGCTTCCGTCATATGGTCTTCCCACTGGTTTGTGTGTCTGGATATCGGACTTCCTGAGAGATCGGTCAATACGAGTTGTCATTGACGGAAGCTCGTCGGACCATTTGGCTATCAATGCCGGCGTCCCTCAGGGTTCCGTTCTCTCTGCAACACTTTTTCTGCTGCATATAAATGACCTGCTTTTGCCCGGTATTTTGGGGTACGCAGATGACAGCACTGTTGTAGAGACCTATATGTCTGATGCACGAGCCAGTACTGAACAGATCCAGCGTCATAGAGGGGCGATGGTTAGCCGCATGAACCTATCTCTGCGTGCTGTCTCCGAATGGGGCGATGCCAATCTAGTAAGGTTCAATCCGTCAAAGACTCAGGCGTGTCTTTTCTCCGCTAAAAGGAGTCCTTTCAACTTGACTCCTACTTTCCGAGGTGTATCCGTGCCGATCACCGACCATCTTGAGCTTCTCGGTATGTCTTTGTCACCGACTCTCAATTTTGGCTCTTTCATTGAGAGCAAGGCTCAAGTGGCTTCAAAAAAACTTGGCATTCTGGCGAAGGTGAGAAAATACTTCACACCGGAACAGTTGCTCACCCTGTACCAAGCACAAGTTCGATCGTTTATGGAGTATTGTTCTCATCTTTGGGACGGTTCCGAACGATACCAGCTCCAGACGCTTGAGTCCATTGAGAGGAGGGCCAAGAGGCTCATCGGCAATGAAGATCTTTTCTGTAAAAAGCTCAAAAGCCTTGAGCATAGACGGAAGGTAGCGAGCCTATCCGTATTTTATAGGATACATTTCGGAGAGAGTGCAGCTGAATTGAACAACCTTGTTCCGCCGTCCCCATTTTTTCATCGGACAACCAGACTTACAAACTGGCGACACCGTTATATGGTGGATATATCAAAGAGTCGCACTAAGCGTTTTGGTTTCAATTTTATGACACGTACCGCTGAGGAGTGGAACTCTTTGCCTGAGTCTGTGTTTCCTGACAAATACAATTTAGGGGTCTTCAAATCACGAGTAAATAGGTATATTCTAGGCAAGCGCGTCACATCCTAGATCGCATCGACGCTTACCATCAGGCGAGATAGTGGTCAAGCGCATGCCTATTTTCATTAAAATATTTTTATTTTTAGCAAGTATTTGTGATATATCTTATTTTGTGTACTAGTTAAATCTTTAAAAAATGTGCTCGAACAAAATTATAATAGCGCGTATAAGGAAGCAAATAGTCTTAATTTTATTACCTGATTACCTAACACATATAACATATAAAACTGTAAGCAATTAAATTTTTATGATAACATAATTATAGCATTGATTGTTTAAAGTAAAACCACAGACAATAAAACGACTGCCAACAAAGGAAGAATAATGGTAAAATATTGTTGTTTTGATTGGAAAACAAACACTTTTATTAAATGGGTTTTTCAAATATCTTATGAGTTTATTTACAAAAGTTTACGCCAAGATAATAAATAGATAGGGATAAATATAGTTCGAAAAAAATCTTGATAGAAAAAATGTTCTACAATAACATCAAACTATACAGTGACATTTTTTCCTTTCACATCGTTACGGCAAAAAGTTTCCACTAATTTCTCATTTGATACAATGAGAGCGAAGGATCTTATATTCGTAACAGAGGAAAAACTAAAAGTTTCTAGAACTGGCCACTTACAAAAATGTTTTTTTTCTTTGTGGCTTGCACAATTTGTGCATTTAGCTAGTGTAAAGTAAGAATAATTGCCGGTTCTTGAGTAATTACTTTTCTTACTTTGATGATGATGAATGGACAGTAAAATATATTTTCCCTAGGTTTCAGGAAATGTGTGGGATTTTACTGAAACCTACTGAGACTTCTTGAGAGAGCAGGAAAAGACAACTTCCGCTGCTTTGTGACACTTGCCAACACTCTTGCATGTTCACAAATACTTAGTGATTAATAATCCACAACAACACAAAAACAAAAGAGAAACAAAACCACCAACGTGACACTTCCCGCTTTCGCCAAAGTCTCCTAGACCATTTTTAAAAAGTATGATCAAAGTATGATGATTTGAAAATGGAACACTTTGAATGTACATAAAATACCTAGTTTGCCTCATCTGATTGTCGCTTGTTTTTGTGTTGTGACGTCATTTTAAAACTTGCATGTATACCTTCATTACCTTGTATTTAACTTATGATAGACCTTTTGGCGGGAACGCGAAGCGTCACTTTAATGGTTTTGGTTTTCTTGTAAAATTTTGTGTTATGGTTGATATTAGTGTAATAATGGTTGGTTATTAACCACTGAGTGTTTCTGAACATGCATGAGTGTTGGCAAGTGAAACAAAGCAGATTGGAAGGTGTCTTTTCGCGCTCTCTCAAGAAGGCCACAAGGAGGTTTCAGTAGAACCCCACTTCTTTACTGAAGCCTAGGAAATTATTCAATATAGACGAAATATTATACTTACTTGACACTGGCTAAATGCAGAAATTGTGCAAGCCAAAAAAGCCAAAATAAATAAACTTATGATAATTTTCGTTGTATTATTTTCTACGATTAAACTGCTTTTGGTGAAACACCATGCACGATGACATTGTACAGCTGGTTTATAGAATTCAAATTCGATCGTGTCAGTAGATTCGTGATGGTCGCCAGTCCGAAGCAGTAGACAACAAAAAACAGACAAGCTCGTAACCTACCATGAGATTGGGGCATTTTAGACATAGTCATGAGTAAAATACAATGACCCTTACACAAACATTTGAGTATGAAAAATCTGTGCTCACGGTAGATCCCACACAATTTGACTATAGCTTAAAAATGGACTGCCTCACTTTGTGCAACGTCATGCTTACCAGTTTCAATAAATGGGCACCATATTTGATGTGGAACCTAATAATAAGGTGATGAAATATGAAACTTATAGCTATGATCCCAAAAGAAAATAGAAAATAGTATATGGGTCTTTCAAGATGAGCCGAAACGAACCAAAATGGCGCTCGTGCAAACTTTCTCTAAGCTGATGATGACGGCCAGACAAACAAACGAATTTATGTTGAAAAATGTTGAACTTACGATTGCATGTATAATGTAGTATGATGATAAAGGCCATAATTGGCTGTATGCATCACCAGATAAATATTGTTATAGTTTTTAAGAGACATAGGCCCTACCATCACCTTTTATCGCGTTCCAAGTTAAGCTGTTAAAGAGAGACGCCACTATAAACCTCTATAGCGGTGTCTCACTTTGACAATCGAACTTGCATCGCGCTAGGAGATTATAGGGTCTCTGGTCTTTGTTGCCAAATTTTTCTGTTGCCAAATAAGCCTGCCTGATAAGGTTGTAGAAGAATATGAACAACATATTCCCGAGGTCTCAACTGAATCATTTAATTATTCCAACCATTCGTGGCAGCCTTTACTCCGCTTTTTGATGGGACCTTAGTATTTTAATTTGTAGGTTAATTGAATGCTTAAGTTGATCAATATGGAATTGTCTTTTTTTTCTATCATATTTGTTGTTCTAAATAAAATGATTTTATAGCTATTTGAAGCTTCTATGGAGTGTCATCATATAGTAATATCTTTATTGTATAAATTCGTAAAATTTCGTGTATTTTTAAATGTATAAAATAACAAAAGTGCTCGGTATAAAACACTACAAAGCCTTAAAATTTTTCTGAGAAATAAATCCCAACTGTAAACATCATACATTTGAGAAAAATGCTCTTGAATCTTTTCTCTTACTTTTTACCTAATCACTTTTTTAAATGAAAATGTGTATTGAATTTGACTCTAAAATAATTCTTGGTTATATTCATTTGTTTTATATTAGTATTTATGTCACAATTATTTAAGTTACTGGACACATAAAGACAAATAATTGTTCCATTAAAAGAAATAAAAAAAATACGAGAGTGTCGATTTTCATTTGTTTGTTACTTTTTAAAGCGTTTGGTATAGTTCAGTCATATTCACAATTTTTTTCATTTGCGTCATTGTAGTACTAGAGGTGCATATACAATATTTCGTAAAAAACCTATGAGATGAAAATGGAATTATATTCCATTAAGTGCTAGGGTATAATTTGTAGCTTGTTTCGTAGAAATGTCTGTATCACAGTAGATTCCAATATTAATCACAAAGGTGTACAACTTGACGAGGAACCTTGATGTTGACTCATTATATGATATTGAGGCATAGACTATGTTCGGCGATGCGTACGTGCAACAATTATTTATATCTATTTTTGTGCTTAAGAACAGCAGTATAAAAAGGTTAATTAATTTCTAGTATTATTCTTTTTAAATGTTACATGTAAGATATCATTAAAAATGCAAAATTTTTAATTTACAATTTTCAAAAATCTTGGGGGTTGGTCTATTTATCACGCCAAACTTTGAGCTGATGGGTTCTTTGAGATCTTTTTTACTTTTTTCTATATTGCACTTGCATCAGATATCAAGAGGGACACGTTGAATTTGTGCCAGTAATTGTTACTTTTTTAGAAAATATAGCACTTTAAATCATTAAAAACAAATATATAATGAAACCATTATTAATACTAATTAAATTCTAATAGGTTACGCGGGGAATTGATTCCGGAAGCCATGTTTTTCTACTGGCCTTGTGGCGCACAAAATGTTGGTAAAAACCGAAGGAGGTAACGTACAACCTTGGCTGGTGTCGCCGCCAAAACTATGTATGCAGTTTTATGCTAATGTTATTAAAACATATCGTTATAATGGGACATAACTTTTTTACCTCAACACGTACATTCTTTATATTTAAACACATGAGCAATATAACTTTTTAGTTGTGTGTGTTAGCATTGTCTTTGGTTTTTTCCTCAAAATCTTGTACACATTACTAGATATATTTTTATATTGTAATTTATTAAATAGCGAGCAAAGCTTTATCTAAATCGCCTAAAATTTTAGTAAGAAGAATCCATAAAAATCTGTTTATATAAATAGATCTTTTTTGTCTATAGTTTTTTAAGAACTTTTGCATATAATAAATCCATCTCTTTCATGTTCATCAGAATTTTAATTAATTGAGTCATTTAGAATCATAGATGGCAATCTCACATTTTGTCACTATTAAGATAATTATACAGTATAATTGAATATGTTAAAGTAAACGGTTGTTTCTAAATTAGACGAATGAATTACGGCCCTGTTTCTTAGAAATGTAGCTAAATATAAAAAGTTTTATTTCCAAAGAATCAATCTTCTTTGCAGAAATAGTGAATAGGGTGGTTGTAACATAAATTTTTACTTTATTAACATAAAATAATCGCTAAATAAATATAACATACGAAAATCGTTATTTTCAGTTATTTTAAATTGCCATGAGTGAGAATGGCGTTTTTAAACAACTAATTGAAGAATTAGTATTTCAAAAGCTCTGAAAGTAGCCGAAGGATCGTGCCAAAACTTTGGTAGGTTGTCGTATGCATACCACATAAACTTAATATGTATAGCCATCAAAAACAGATCAGCAAAAAGAGCATTGCAAAACACGCCGGTTAGTTTGTCCTAAATAAAAAAATATCTATGATCTTCATCCTGTGACTAGTTTTTACTACTAAGAACTACTAAGTTACAATATGTTAGGTGGCTTCAGAGCTTGTGTAAAAAAAAAATTTAGTCGATGGTTTAATATAAAAAAATATATTCAGCGTTGTATTTCTATATAAGGGTGTATTAAATGTTTTTTTCTTGGAAATTTCCCGGTTTGTCTACTGTTTAAATATAAAAAATTATCCCGCCTGAGAATTTGCTTGTGAGCAGAGTAAATTTTTTCAAGTATTTTTCTATTAAAATAATTTAGTATTGAAAAATAAAATCTATTAAAATCGCAAAGAAAAATTTTGCTCCGGTGTATTTGTTGCTAAACTTGAAAAGTAATAGATTTACTTTTATTTTTTATAAAACGACTGTCATTTTGTAATGATTTTATTTTTCTTATTTCGTTTTTTAGTAAGTAGCAGCAGTATTAGTTACGAAATTTCGTGTTTTTAAAAAGTTACAAACTATCATTTTATGCGTAAACAAAAAGAATTCATATGAATATATTTTTAATTGTCAATTAATTTAAAATGATTGGATTTTAGGCCTCAAAATTTCGTTAGAGTTCTGAGTGAATTTCACAAATAATGGAACAGTAAGTAACGTGTTTAAGATTTTAAAGTTCAGGCTCTATTTCCCTTCGGATTAAAGACTATCATACAAGTATAATGAGTGTAAATTTTGGATATTTTTTGTATAGTTACTATTGGCTTTCAGTAAGTATAAGAAAAAAATCTGCAATACATATGACCTAGTAATACTAACTGCGAGTTCAACATCTCCGTTTTTTATTTAAACAAACAAAAACCGTCCGAATTACAGATGTTCTCACAAAAAAAAGTAAGATAATATGTTTGTTTCCACGAAACTTGATATATAATTTGATAATTAATTTGTGTATATATGATTTTTTTTGTATACATTTATATATACATTTAGAATGCGGGATTCTTAGTAATTGAATAAGTAATGTACTGAAAGCAAACAAAATTAAAAAAAAATAATATTATTGCGTTACTATATGTAGATAATAATGTTTATTTAAAATGACTTGTATTTCATTTTATGGCGTTGATAACAAAATTGCTGTAAATAATCGATTTAAATTTAATACGGATAAAATTGTTCGTTTCGTTCTATTTGATATTTAAAATCACCTTTGATTGATCTTATTGTGATGGCTTAAGTCGATATTTATTATAGAGACTAGAGATTAGAGGTTTAAGTCACAGTAAGCGAAAGCTAAATCAGTAAAGTAAATGCGTACTATCGATCGAAATGAAGGCTCTCAACAGATGCACGCCTCAACAAGACGAACAAGCGAACGTCGCGGTGCTGTTAGTCGCTGATGCCAGACTATCGATAGTATTTTTATAGATTTTTTCATCTGAAAAATAATATACTGTCGATAGTATCAAAACTATCGATAGTTTAAAACGCGTCAATATTCAAGGGTGCAATACTGTTGATAGTATTGGTGCTTGTAAATAACAAGCTATCGAAAATATCGATAGTATCGATACTATCTATATTAACGTTAATATTGATTCTAAGAACCTAGATAATACCTAGATAGTTTGTTATTTACGAGCAACAATACTATCGATAGTATTGCACTTTTTCAATGATATTGACACGTTTCATGCTATCACGTCGATAGTACGATCGATAGTCGTGCTATCTATCGCCTATCGATAGACTATTGATCAATTATCGATAGTCCACTATCGATCGGCAACACTAGCGCCACGTCGTTACGAATAGTCAGGTTTGTTCATCTCTATTGCTATTCATTAGAATGAGGATTTTTGAACACTATTTTAATAAAAAGCATTTTTACGTGTCGTAGAAGACTAAAGTATTTTTCAGTTACCAATTTGCAATAACAAATAAAGAGTTAAAATATTGAAGTATTTCAATTACTACGTTTTATTTGTAAACTAGTTGATTAAATTATATTAATAAAAGTTTTTTATAAATGATAACTATATTTATTTCATTATTTAAAAATTAAGATTGCCTGTCCTAACGCTCTAAGGAATGAAGGTATTTTTGTTTTAGCTATATATTTACTGTGTTTTCGTTGAATGATCACTTTTAAGAAAAATATAAGTATTCAACCGGTAATTACTATTTGCTATCAAAACAAACTTTTTCTTTCCCAAAGATGTACAGTTTTTTAAACAGCGGTCACCCAAGTTGCTGTTTTCCTCGGTTAAGTACAATATAATCGGAATCTTGCAAATATCGATTTTAACGATACTACAAAATATGCTTATAGATACAGTTAACACCACATTAATCTACCCAGAAGATTCGTTCATCTGATTTTGAATTAAACGACCTAATCTTATCTACCGTCTGCTGTGTGGCACAACTGAAGTGGTAGCTCTGGACACTTTAGAGGATATCAATCACCATACTTATAGTAATAGAAATTAGGTTCTATTTTCAATGTGCGTCATCACACAACCTGTGTTAATCACGTTCCAACCAAATTAGATACACACGGATAGAAGGATATTAGACCTTAAGAATAACACCACAGTACAGAACAAGTACCAATCAAACATACAAATATTAGTGATAAACAAGAAACAGAAGTTGGTTAACACACACACGTAAATTCTAGAGATCCAAATAATAAAAAAAATGACATTACGGAACAGTCCTGCAGATCCGAAGTTGAAGTTGTTTCGTTTATCGAAGGTTGGTACAGGAGTAAGCTGGGGTAGTTCTGATTGCGGTACAGGTTTCAGTTGTGGCAGTCCCGTCTGTGTTTCCTGGTTCTGGGAGTTACCAAAGTTCACTGGTACATCTGATCTGTTTGAATCTTCAAAATTGCTTTTGCCTTCCTGTCCATCACCGTTAGTCGGTGGATCAGGTTCGTGTAAATTGTTGACGAAGTTGACTTTAGAGGGGTTTGAAGTTGCGAATGCGACTTGCCCACCCTTGTCAACATTGTCTTGTCCAAACTGAACGTTTTGTCCGGAGTTAGATTGGTCACCTCGACCTGGGTTAACATTGTCTTGTCCAAACTGGACGTTTTGTCCGGAGTTAGATTGGTCACCTTGACCTGGGTTAACATTGTCTTGTCCAAACTGCGCGTTTTGTCCGAAGTTAGATTGTTCACCTTGACCTGGGTTAAATTGATTGGGATATTGTTGATAATACTGTTCCCCATTTGGGTTTGGATTGTATTGATTTTGAGCATATCCATTGGGATTGTATTGATTTTGGTCATATGCATTTGGATTGTATTGATTTTGATCATATCCATTTGGATTGTATTGATTTTGGCCATATGCATTTGGATTCTGGTAACCATCGGGTGGTGGTCGCTCGTTGGGGAACTCTGGTCTGCTACCGAAGGGGTACACGTAGGCCGGGTTGCTGTTCTGATTCTCTGGTCTCAAATGGAGGATGCCAGCGAGTTGGCTGGTTATTCGGCGAGGATCTGGTATGAAGTTAAATCCGAAAGGTCCGTCTTGCCGTCGCTCCTGCCGCGGTGGGAAGAAACCTAGTAATTTTTAAAACATACATGTGCAATCATGTCCTCAAAATTTTGTTAATATTATTATGTGTTTGAGGATAATTTATTACAATAATTAGAATTATACTTGGCTTAAATAAAAAGTATATATTACCACCGATAAAAAAAAATTCTTAGTGATTTAAGATATAATAAAATACGTGTGTAAAAAACAACTACGCCTCCGAACCCTCAGGTGGGATTCGAACCCACGACCTTTCGCTATCCGGGCGAGTTCGAATCCAATCTAAGGGTTCGGAGGCGTAGTTGTTTTTTTACACACGTATTTTATATCTTATACAAATATTGCATTGTGAATGCAAACAATGAAATAAAAAAATCATTCTTAGTGATTTGTTTTAGGTTGAGATAGTAGGTATTTAAGAAATTATTGAAAATGCCGCTTATTACCTAGAACTGAAAATTAGTTTGCTTTTTCCCTTAGGTTTTACAAGATTTCCATTTTCCACGATTCTGACATACATCTCTCTCCCATACCTTTCACACAAGCTCGTCGGTTACGGGTACTTTTGACCTGGCCCCTTTTTTCAAAACATCTTCTTAAAGGTTGCTTAGGTCTGCCTTTACCGACTTGCCCATCCATGGCGGATGACTTTTTGATTGAACCAGTCCAATCAAATCAACTCTTAAAATTTTAGTTTTAATACAATTTTTTGAAGTGTTCCAATGAAGCAATTTTGGCCTAATTTGACGTTCAGAGTCCTTTACAGGAGCGGTGTTCACAAGATAACTATGGTGCTTTAATTTATATTTATATTTATACACACACACACACACATTCATTTTTGAATTGTATACCGTTTACATTCAGTCAATTAATTTTCTTTGATGTTTAATTGTTGTTAATTGTATAGGTTCGAGGTGGGCGCTAACAACTGCGACACAGTCTTTGACTAATGTAGTTGTTAACGTTATTTTGTGTTGTAAACCATTATTAAACATAAATAAATTATTGAAAAAATTATTGAATTCGAAGGTGTTCATCAAACAGATTTCACACACATTATTTTTTCTGATTTTTCTACTACCCTCGACCACCCACCGGTCAACGTGAAGGCTGAAAATCGGTGTTTCGCCCAACGCTAGGGTTGGGCCACTTTACTTTGAGCCCAGACTCTATCTGGCTGTTGCACACAGAGTATCTTATTTGATATAAGCTCTTGTGTTCGCATTTTTTTAATGATCTTTAATTTTGTGAGTTGTACATGTGTGGTTTTTACTCAAATCAGAACTTATTTATGATTATGTATTAATATTATATTAACACTATGGAATACTGTGTCGTCAGGAACTACGAATTTTCATCGATAACTCGATAACGAGTATCGAATACGTGAATTCTCACTAAGATCTCTGTTAGCGGGTTTTCTCTTATTTTCATAATATCAACCTGATCTGTCCATTACAATTTAATTCGTATTATATTGTTTAATTTATTTCCTACTGATATTTTTATTTTGTTTAATGTTTTCTTGACATTCTGAACCGTTCGTTTGGTGCAACGGTAATGATCCTGCCTTTCGCACCCGACGGTCTTGGGTTCGGATCCCGGAAGGGGCAGATGTTTGTGTGATATGTATATCTATTCGTAAACTTAGTATCCTTAAAACAAGCCTTACTTACTTTGGGCTGGGCTAATTGGTGTGAACGTAAGTATTATTATTATTATTTATTGTGTTATGATTAATATCTAATTTTCTGGAGCACTTTCTATTTTATTTCCTACTTTTAAACACCACTCTCCCTTCAATTTAATTGTAAATGACAGGGACGTCCGTTCTTCCCGGGTGAAATTTTGTTGTACTGAGCCTTGACCCTATTCCTGCTGCTGCACACAGATACCTATATTGGTTGTAAAATGAATTAATTAATTTGATTTTATTTTCTTTTAATGGAAATGTATAATGTGTGTATAGATGATATAAATCGTATCTATCTGTATGAAATAATTAATTTGGGTTCACATAAACTTCGACTGATTTACTGTTTTATATTTTTTTCTTATTATTATTATTATTGTATTATGATTTTTTTTCAGTATTATTAAAATTGTTTATTTCATTTCATGACATCGTTTATAATAAGTTTTTTTTATTGTAAAAGAATTTCGACATTTTTCTTTACATATTTCAGTTACTTAAAAATTTGTATGGCCAGACATAGCGATACGATATAATTTTCACCATCTGTATTAATACAACTACCTGTGTCTACCAATAAATGATTTGATTGATTAATTGTATAAGATCGCGATACAATTTTTTTCTGTGTTGTTTTGTTTTTACACAAACAGTCTACAGAATTCCAGACACTGTACAATTTCAAACTTGTCATCATGATTGAAATTTTAGGTGTTTGGTCATTTTAACCGCTTCACTGACCATTCTTGGTATCTTTGTTTTTAACTGGTTTTATGTGTATCTTCTCTTTTTCTTTGACAGTTTACTATAATTTGTATTTTCCCATGGATCAGCTTCAATGGCGCAATATCTGTTACGCCATAACTTCCCGAGTTCTTAACCGATTTTAATATCTTTCGTGTGGAATCGAATTCGACGGAATTTTGAAATTCGCAAAAGTTCTCATCGATACAAAAAAAAAAATATCTTTTTTAGGTATTACGCTCCGCTCCAATATATGGTGCTAGCGTAGCTTTATGCTTAGCGACTGCATCGCCTAGTTAAATTATAAATTAAAATGAAACCTATCCTATGTATAGTTGGAACTAATCCAGGAAAATGAAATAAGAAATCATTAAAATAGGTTGAGTAGTTTCGGAATTCATCGTATTGAAACACTGTGATAGAGATTTTTAACATAAACTGATTATAGCTTATATCCTTGATACGTGTACAATTTCGTTGTATTACTATTTATTGTTATTTTTTGATTTCAGAGTGAGTGAAGTATCACAAGATGTTTTTGACAAGTGTAAATTTTGTAGTTATGTTGCGTTTTTGATCAAACTTCGTAACACTTCGTAACTATCTGTTATTTGGTCTAACTTAATGATGTCTGGGTGTTATGATGCCGTTGTTGTTTTTGAATTCCATAACACACGTGCTGACGCTATTTAACTTCGGTTCAGAACAGTATTTGTAATGTCGTATAATATTTATTTATTTATATTAGAAATAAAGCCACTTAGCTTAAAACTAAACTCATCAGGATAGCATCCCATTGCTTTGATGGAAGCACCCTGTATTGTAACTATTGTTATATTAGACCCAAATTGTAAAATTTGACGCAAACTTGTGAAGCAGGTTGTCAAAAATAACCAAAAAAATGAGGCCATTGACCTTTAGAAGTCACTACCGGTCAACATAGCGACCATTTAGCTGTACCAACACGTCATTTGAGTGTATTTATATAGATCCGAACGCAATAATTACAACGGTGTGGTCAGGGGAAGTCCCATTCAAGGGGAAATATTTATTTGACTTTGAGATTTTAACTAATAACTACCTACTTTATAAGCTTTTATATTTTCTATTATAAATTAAAGAATTTATTTCTCATAAAAACACTAAGTTTACACAAAATTAGAAAAAAAAATTACTTCTTGAAATATTGGCTTGTGGCTATATTATATCATACTAGCTGACCCGGCCACGCGTTGCTATGTTATAAATGAAACCTATCCTATGTCCTAACTTGGAAGAAATCCAGCGAAATGAAAAAAAAATCGGCTGAATAGTTTCACGGTCAAACATTGTGATATATTTTTATATATATAGATTTTAAGCGAAATTGGTATTTTAACATTCCTATGCAAGCTTTTAACAATGTTGCCAGTAACACTACATTATTTGTGAACCAATCGTTGACTTTTATCGGTTTAACCAATGATTCGGTAGCGAAGCGGTTCGATTCCCAACTTTTTTCATGATTTCATTTTATATATAGCCTTCTAGCAATCATGTTTGTTTGTGTCAATAACCAGTGATTGCATATATTATAAATCGAATTGCGTTCACGTAGATTACCGATTATAAGTTTTATTTCTGTCCCTCGAGAACATTACTTTTGTTGCGTACTCTTTTGTACATATTGTATAGTTTTGTCTATGTTTTTCTACTTCACTGAGAAAAAGCCCATAATGTCATCTTATTGACATTTGCCATCAATCACACTGCTTGTTCATATTTTTATAATTATTTCACAATATACATATTTTCATCCACTTTCGGCCATTCAGTAATCTCCGCAATAACTTTTTTCTGGATAAAAGATACCCTATGTCTTTTTTTGTATCCTTGACTAAGTATATACAAAGTTTCATGACAATCGGTTTAGTAATTTAGACGTGAAGGTGTAACAAACAGACTCACTTGCGTATTTACACAAACACAAAAGTACTTGATAGCTTGTTCTTGATTTCTTATACAATGTCGCCGCTTAACGTATACTTTGCACTAAAAAAATCACGAGCGCAAAATTACTATCAAAACAATCGAGGAACGTTATGGCTTAATGGTAAGAGATTTTGGTCTGCCATAACTTTAATAAGGGACGGGTCATCTGATTTTTGAGAAAAAGAAACATCTTAAATTACTCTGTGATTTGGAGGACACGCTTCTGGATCGCTAGCCGTAAAATCGAAAAAAGTTCAATAATATTTTTATAAGAAACTTACAACGAATTTGTACCTAATTATAAGGTCATAAGATCTATGATGTATCTCAAATAAGAAATCAAACAATTGTCAGCCATTTTGAATTTACTCCCTCGTGTAAAGAGCTTCAATCTAATATCACAGTTTTTCACACGGTGCTAACAAAAAAGGTAACCCAGTAGTTTAACAAAACGCTGCTCATCTATTAACTATTATTTAGCAATAATAAGCCACTTAAATTTTAGATTCTCATACAAGAAAATTGTTAGGAATTTTTCTAATGCGTCATACCCTTATTTATTGTTACGAATTTTATTTTTAGATAATTATTTTAAGTAGGTGTTATGGCGTCCGGATAAAGCCGGACACAGTGAAACTTTTTATTTGTATGTACGGTCGAATTAGACGTTATCTGGCCTGGAAGGCTTTTGTTAGGCTTTCTAAGTTTTACTTATCTTCGTGAAGGATCTTTTGCAACATTCATTTACACAACACTCATTTTTTCTTACATTCATACCCATTAACCTAGCCCAATTTTAGACCTGTGGAGTTTGTGTTATGGATACTAGGATAACGGATAAATACGCGGCTTCGCACGGATGGGCAAAATTCTTTAAATTTATTATATTATAAAATATGATTCCGTTAGCGCCATCTAGCGTCCGGTAGACAAACTACTTGCGGTTAACGCGTTGCTATGGTAACGTTATTTGATACAATTGAAAAAGAGCGGGAAAAAGAGCGGACAGACAAATACACAAACCACTGTGATCTTAGATTATAGACTAGAAAGAATTCTTCGCCTGAGAATTAAAAAAATGCAAAAAACATATAAAAATACATATATGATACAAATATATGTATATACAATAATAACTATGACACAGGTACAAATGCTCGTATTCATTACACAAACATCTTCGGGGACTCGAACACAGGACCGTCGGTGCGAAAGGCAGGAAAGCTACCGTTGCACCAAACCTTCGTCGTCATATATATATATACATCAGTATAAATATTACAAGATAATTAAGTTCAAGGATTAAAGGAATTATCTCATAGCAAACATCTTAATAGGTATTTTAAATGTTATAAAGTTATGTACAGATACTCAGACACATTGTTTGAACACACATGATCCAATGTTTGAACAATATTATAACTATGTATTTTAACAGCCTCTGGTCGAATGGCCCGCATACCGTTTTCATTGTAACGCCACTCCGAAATCCCGGATTCGACGCCGGCCAAGTTAAAAATCAAAATTTTCTGAATTCCATAACACTAGTGCTTTAGGTACTTAACTTGGGTTCAGAATAATATTTAGTCTAATCAATAATCTAAGATCACAGTGGTTTGTGTGTTTGTCTGTCCGCTCTTTTTTCCCGCTCTTTTTCCATTATATCAATAACATTATCAAAGCAACGCGTTAACCGCAAGTAGTTCGTCTACCGGACGCTAGAAAGCGCTAACGGATATTTTTTATATTAAAAAAAATAAAGAATTTTGTCCACCCGTGCGAAGCCGGGACGGGCCGCTAGTATTTATCTATTATTATAATATATTTTGCTATCTGTACGGCGAGGTCCTCCCAGAAAACTAATTAATAATAATAATATTTCTTACATTCACACCAATTAGTCTAGCCCAAAGTAAGCATGTAAGGCTTGTGTTATGTATACTAGGCGATGCATTTGCTAAGCATAAACCTACGGAGCGTAATACCTAAAAAAAGAAAAATGTTGAGTCGATCGGAATTTCAAATTTCCACCACAAGTTGGTCCTAAACCTGTTGATTCGATTCCACACAAAAAATATGAAAAACGGTTAAGAACTCGGGAAGTTATGGCGTAACAGGCATTGCGCCATTGAAGCTGATCCATGGGAGCTCCGCTCCAACTAGGAGATGCAGTCGCTAAGCATAAAGCTACGCTAGCACCATATATTGGAGCGGATACCACGTGCCTTATCTTTTTACCGCAGACGTTTCAAGTGACGCCCAGGGCATTTGCACCCTCTGCCCCTTGCGGGATTCGAACCCTGCATCGTCGGTGCGAAAGGCAGGATCGCTACCGCTATTTTTCGTGATTTTTATTTACAAGCATGTTATTGTCCATTAATTAAACTAATTAGCCAAATAATATTGTGTACTAGACTAAATTAAATTGACGTCTTAGAAATTGATATGATTGAGGGTGAATTTTAATTCTAATATATTTCATTCACTATAGTTTTGATACAATATTTTTTTTACATTGATGCAACTTAAAAAAAAACAAATATGCTTCATAGATATAGCGAAATGTGTCTGATCTATTTAACACATCCATTTACATATAAAAACGCATTTAAAACAAATAAATACCTTATCTTATTATTATAATTGGAAATACTGATAATATTTTTATATTAATATTAATTAAAACGAAATGCTGCCGAAAACAATACAGAAAACCTTCACTTATAACTATCAAAGTTCCATTTTGAATTTAGAGCTTAAAATTTAACACATAGAGTTGAATATTCATTATGAAAATATGATATTTTGTGTAATAAGGCGGGAAAATCTCTCTTCATACGAAATTGTTTCGAAGTTATTTAAAATATTACCGTACATATGAAATTTATAATTATAGATATATTGGTAATTATTTGTTTTTTTTATCTTTGGTTTTCATATGATTTCAACGCCTTTGCGTATCTTAGCTTTTTCTCATTGTATCGTATATAATAATAACCAGCAAAGTAAATGTAATCTGATTTAAAACTGACGTCCAAAATAATGAATTTGACAATATATTTATTTTCTAAGATTAATATTTAAATCATTTTTTGTATAAAATATACAAATTCACTTGTAAGTTTTATGAATTTTTAATTTAAAATCCTCATTCAAGTTTATAAACAACCATCTTTTTTATGTAAACCGGTTCGTTGAGGAAAACTCGTAGCAGACTGTTTTAGTACATAAAAAAAATACATAAAAGGTGAGTTCGTTGTAAAAGGCGTCATTTTAAAATACATTTTATTACGTCTAAAATCTAATTTGCCTTAAAAACATTCCAACTCCTTATAAAAGCTGTTTGAAGCTTAAAGCTTTTTATCAGTACACAAAAGTAGACGTCAAAACTTACCATATTGACTCGACACATAACTAACACACAAACACACACACAGTACACCGAACACTTTATTCATTGCGTTCACTTGGCGGTTTCGATGGTAAAACTGATATTTTTTTGACAGCAACGAGACGAGTTTGGTCGGTAGCCGCCGGTCAATTGCTGGCGATCTTGACCGCGATTGCAATATAAACTGACCGCCACACACGTATGCTACCGCAGACATAGTGAAATATAAAGCAGTATAAAAAAGCCTATTTGTTACGATAAATACCTAAGAGATAGGGGTTACCTTGTTATTTGCTTTGTAAAAGCAGAAGTTATTTTTTTATATATATTTAATTTCTATAATGATCAAATGATTACATGAATTAACTAGTTTATTAATAAATATAAGTATTAAAATAATTAACGGTTTAATAAGTCTTTTGTCACTGAAAAATATCGTTAAAAATCCTCATTCCAACGAAAAGCTACAGAGATAAACAAACGTGACCACTCGTTTTGACGCGGCATTCGCGACTGACAGCTAGTGTTGCCGATCGATAATTTGTCGATAGTCTATCGATAGGCGGTATATAGCAGGACTTAAGATCGTAGAATCGATACTATCGATACTATTAACATTATCGATAGCTTGGAACGTGTCAATACCATTGAAAAAGTGCAAAACTATCGTACATAACAAATATCGATAGTATCGATAGCATCGTTTTAATCTAGGTTTTTGGTAATAATACTATCGTAGGTATTTATAGTTTTGAGACCACCGTTTGTTTAAACTATCGATAGTTTGTCAATTTTGTAAACATCGTTACTAACCATAGGATTATTGCTAAGAACATCGAATGTTGAAAAATACTTGAAAATATCGACTCGGGTCACAAGTGAATTCTCAGGCGGGAGACGACCCCGCAACCTTTGGAAACCGGGTCCAATGCTCTCCCTTTCGAGCCTTGTGAACACTCGTCGTAATTTTCTAGTCCCTTTTTGATTTTACGTTGTAGGCCAGCGTTGTTTCATCTAATGAGAGGAACATCCTCTCGTATTCGAAAGAAACATTTTAACAAATGTTTGGGCAATCGATTAAGATGAAACAGCCATTTAGTTTTAAAAAATTTATATATTTTATTTTTTTCAATGATATCTTATAAGATAAATTATTATAATAGAGAAATACTAGAAAAAATCGACTCAAGTCGTATCTTATAAATATATATATATATATATATATATATATATATATATATATATATATATATATATATATATATATATATATATATATATATATATATATATATATATATATATATATATACAGGGTCATTATATAAACACCATCCAAATTTTTTCTAGGCATAAGATATCATTCAAACACTTCATTTATGAAAAAAAATTGGTAGTAATTTCTGCAAAAATAATTTTTTGTCCGAGCGAATTATTACAACAGCTGGTTACCGGTCAAAAGAAAGGTCGCCCGGTCAAACACGGCCAAAATGTTTTGAATGAAACAGCGGGGTGGGGTTCGCGGGGTGTTGATGCCAAGGTACAGTAAGAAAGAACGACGTATCTTTCTTTTTCCAAAATTGAGTTGTTAGAAAGTCAATCTGTCGAAGACAAAATCGTTTGAGTGAGAAAATTGCCGAATGGGTGAAAGTTGTTTTATTTGCTGTAAAATGGTGTTAGTTATCTACCTTGAAGGGCCACGCGCCATCTTGGTGCGTCTTTTTGCAAACTCCAAAAACCAGGCAAAAAAATTTGAAATGCATTTTTCTCGGAATGTATGCATTTCACAGAAAAATCGATTGATTATAAAATGTAGAGGACGTCAAGATCTACAAAAAATGTCATTGGTGCAATCCCGTACACCAACAAATGCACACACTAGGTGGCGCCAAAGTCTTCAAAACGGTGTTTTTTTATTTTTCACCTTGAAAAAACATTTTTATTGCAAAAATGTAAATGTAAAAGTTGTTCCTTAAAATTTTGTCAACTTTTGTTTGAACAATTTTTTTATACAATTTACTCGCCTCGCGCCTTGCGTCCCCCGCCACCGCGCCGCACGTCTCTTGTTCGCGGCTAAACTTAATACGGCTGGCACCGACTCCAAAAAACAATAGATATATAAGTATAACTATTGTAAGATATTTAGCTGGTTTACCTTTAATTACTTTGACATAGTTTAGGAAAATTATAGTATTAGGTAATAGATATTAGGAATAATTTTTTAATTTTTAGTTTTTTTTAGTGTTCACGCATTTGAAGTCGGTTTTTTTTTTAAAAGTTAATTATTTTATTTTAAATTTTTTAGTGTTACTTTTTTGTAGATACTAATCGTTCAAATTGGTTCATAATCGGCGGAGATATTGCGTATAAAAAAGTTCATCCCCAATTTTCCACCCTTGCGGGTGAAATGTTTTCTTCAAATTCGCATGAAACCACACTTTTGATAATACCTATTCAACAAAAAAATAATCGTTCAAATTGGTTTATAATCGGCGGAGATATTGCGTATAAAAAAGTTCATCCCCAATTTTCCACCCTTGGGGGTTGTTTTTTTATTATTAAATTTAAATGGGACCACCCTTGAGGTATTACCTATACGCCGAAAAAAGATTTGTTCAAATCGGTTCATAATTGGCGGAGTTATCGCGTAACAAACATAGAAAAAAAACATACGGGTCGAATTGAGAACCTCCTCCTTTTTTTTGAAATCGGTTGAAAAAATAGCAATCAATAATTCAATAGCCTTATAAGAGTCGTGTAAATACTACTATTTCCATTAGAACAAAGAATGGAAATAAAATATTGTTTTTTTTTTGTCGAAAACCGTAATAACTTTGAAGTCGATGTTTTTATACTTTGCAAAAAGTTAGAACATTGACTTACCCAATTTCAAAGCGCATGCGGCGAGCCGCGATCGTGGCTGCGCGCGCAGATTGTGGCTAGGGTTGCCACCTTTTATTTTTGTAGTTAAAGTACATTGGTTAATATAGGTAAGAAAAAAAAGTACTTAGTATGAAAATAAAGTACAATTTATTTTCCTTCATCATTATGTTTAAAAGCATATTTTTTATTGCTTTTTGCAGTTTGTATCAAATAAGTATCTCTATTAAACTTTTGCAAACACATCATCTTTACAGTCTAGCATAGCATAGTTTAGTTTGGATATTTAAAGCAACTATTTAATGCAAATATCAATTCACACACACACACACACACACACGTGCACACACAGAAAAAATGTCTTCTTACTTGTCCTACTCCTATACTGAAGCAATTGTAAATGTAATACCACACAATTTGCATTTTCCATTATATTCTTTCGTATTCTTTTTATCGTATCATTTTTTTTAAACATTTTTCGGTGTAACATATTCACTATCTGTTCTGTATATTGTATATTATATCGCGAGAACCGATACGGTAGGTTTTGTTCATGATGAAACCCAGGATAAAGAAATATCACGGAAAACACACTAGAATAACAATTGACTTCTTAACTAAGCAAAAAATTAGTCGATCTCTTGACAGTTTTGACAGATAAGGTTCGTCTTTAAGCGAAGAGCTGTACTGCTAAATTCTTCAAAATCCCAAAAAAATCAAATCATTCGAAATAAAGTATTTTCGTACGGGTGGCAACCCTAGTTGTGGCGACATCTGTGCAATGAAATCAGTCACCCAGGAACTTCCCGCGACGTATGTCTTGTGATCCCGCGCGCTTACATCACATAAATACCTACCTAACAAAATGTATTAACACCGGGAGTATTACGAGATGGTACGCTGCTATATTTTAAGTGGAGTAAGCTTAAACGGTGCCCGTGCACTGTGCTAAGCTGAAAGACTTCCTCGTCTTCGAAATAGTGGTTTCGTAAATGCTACAACACCGAATCGTCAAACCATTTTAGCTGCGAATCAACGCTTACTTGACCACGGACAATTTACGACGCCATCACAGGCTCTAGGAGGTGGTAGAAGGAGACTTGCTATGGAAATTGAAGACGAAATCTTTGATTTCTTTGATCGAAATCCCAGAGCAAGTACGAATGACGCAGCAAGACGCTTCAGCGTAAGTCAACCCGCGGTGTGGAAATTATTTAAAGCCGCAACCATGCATCCTTATCACCATCAGAAAGTGCAGTCTTTAGGTGAAACAGATGCCGTGACTCGCCGTACCTTTTGTGAGTGGCTGATTGAACATCCTGGTGCTGTTATTTTATGGACTGATGAATCTTTATTCATTAGCGTGGGACCGTATAACCAACACAACGAGCATGGGTGGTCGTTCCGGAACCCGCACGTGATAAGAGAGAACTATCATCAAGTGCGTTTTAGTGCAAATGTGAAACACCGAACATGGTGATCGCTGGATCGGTCGTGAAGGCCCGTCCCATGGCCGCCCCGATCACCAGACCTCACACCTTGTGACTTTTTTTTGTGGGGCGAAATTAAAGGGCGGGTTTATGTGGAGGAGGCTCAAAGCCTCGAGGACTTAAAAATAAAAATAATCCGTGCATTTGACGAAGTGAAAAATGACACTGTAGTGCTTAATAAAATTAAAGACAATGTTCGTAAACGTGCAAGACTCTGTTTGGAGAGAAATGGTCTACATTTTGAACAGTTAATGAAGTACTCTTAAAACGATTGTTTTCAAACTTTATGTAAGTGTTTTATGATTGGTTCTTTAATTTATTATTGGGTTGGAGTACAGCAAAGGTGTGCAGGGCGTTTAGACTAAAAAATTTCATAAAAAATATTGTGGGGCATAGACCCCACTAGGGTGGACTGTATAACTTGGGTGGTGATGGACGATGGTAATGTCGGATGGCGCCGTAGGGATGGTGACGTCAGCAGGGTAGCTTCGGCAAGGAAAAGTCGCTGATTTTCTTAAGCTTGCAGTGAGGTTCGGAGGCTTCAGGTTTCTTCTTCTTGCTTGTTTCTAGGCTGGATCGGAAGCTCGGTCGGAAGTGATTTTGCCTTGATTTGAGCCCGTCTTTTATTTGATATTTTCGGGTGACCCATCCAAGGTGGGGCAACCCATTTTGGGCCTCCGAACCTCACCCCCGCAAGTGCTTTCGCCTTTATTTATGTTATTATTTACACATTTTCTTATGACTACGACTTATTTTCTAGTTAATATTATTTATACTTACTAAAATAACATACAATATTCATCATAGGGAGAGCGGGAAGCGAGTGGCGCCGCTCTCGGCGCGGGCGCTCTTTTATTCTACCTCGCCTCCCGCCTCGGTCATATATAAACTGCCCCGCTCGCCTCTGTCGTCCGCAGTCGCATAGCGGAAGGCGAGCGGGATGTTTCTATGTATTTCAGGTTAATAAATAGGCCATTCATCATATTTTTATTAATAAAGGTTAACTAGAGAAATATACTACAATCTAAACATTATTACGTAACTAAAATAAACTATTCTTAATCTCGTAAAACACACTTGACGAAAGAAAGAAATGCGATCGTCCTATTGGCGCACCTATAAGGAGCAAGTCCTGCTATCTGCGAACATGCGTTTTGAACTACACTATTTTCAGAACTTCACATTAATCATTTATGAATTACTTAATTTACGTTATAGGTGCTATTATACAGATAAACGAATCGTTTCGTCGTGAACAAATATGTTTTTAATTTATTTTTTTTGCATTCACAATGCTATATTTTCTATAAGATATAAAATACGTGTGTAAAAAAACAACTACGCCTCCGAGCCCTCAGGTAGGATTCGAACCCACGACCTTTCGCAATCCGGGCGAGTCATAAAAATTATAAAATCTAATAATAATTTTACTCTTTCTATTTTTTCATTTCATTTCTAATTAGTATTAAATGAACTGTTAATGTTTAGGACTAGGAAAAGTATTGAAATGTCTTATCAGTGAATTTATTGCTTTTTAATACCGATTTTCGTATTGCGTATGCGATTCCTGTGTTTTTTAGTTTCTGTTTTTATAGTTCTCTTAGTTCTGTATGTCAGACAAAAAAATCTAAGTTCTAGACGCCTTGCACAGCCATTGCTATATTCCAACCAATTTTTGTACCTAAGTTGATTCAGATTTTTTAAATACGTCTTATTGCAAAAAGTATGGCTTACGTTCAAAGTTTTTATCTGTTATTAGAAAACAACTCATACCTTCTGCAATTTGACGGTCCTAAGCCCTATCAAGTATGAAGGAAAAATTTGCAACTTATGACAATTATATTATTAGTATTAATGAAATATGGGATAGCGGGGAGCGGGAGCGGCGGCGGTGGCGGGTGGGGTAGGTCGTGTAGTCATCTGCCACAGCACCGTGCGTAGCGTAATGTATCAATGAAATACGTGAGGGCGGGGCGGGGGTTGTGTAATCATCTGCTCCAACACCGTGCGTAGCGTGATTGTGACAGTAAATCGGTAGTTTTCCTCGGATAACTTTGTATAGCCTTAAATTAATATTTTAGTACTGAGTGATATTAAAAGAAAAAAATCTTGTTCCGTTACTCTCTTCAAAGAATATAATTTATAAATTTGGATGGTGTATATAATAGGGGTTAAAGTATGAAATTGCCGTTTTATTGCAATAGGTTCTTTGAATTGACATAGAATCTTCATGGTTTGAGGTTTTCGAATGAAACTTTTTTTAAATGGTTTCTATGATGTTCTTTTTTTAAAAAATGTAAAACATTTGAATATCGACTTTCAATTGTTTTTGTTATTCAATTTAGACAAGAAAGATGGATACTGCGAAAATTCGAGTTATTTTTGAATACGAGTTCCGACGCGGAACTAACGCGGCAGAAACAGCCCGCAATATCAATGCTGCGTTTGGAGAGGGGTCTACTAATGAACGCACCGTGCGATTTTGGTTTAAACGCTTTCGTGATGGAAATTTCGACTTAAAGAACGAGCCACGAGGAAGACCGCCCACACAGGTAAATAACGATGAATTAAGAGAGATAGTGGAAGCCGATCCTAGTCAAAGTACCCAGGAATTAGCGGCATGGTTTAACGTTACCTTACCCACAATATTGACTCACTTGCGTCAAATCAATAAAATAAAAAAATACGAAAAATGGGTGCCTCATGATTTGACTGATCTGCAGAAAGAAACGCGTGTTGAAACTTGTGTTGCCTTGTTGAACCGGTACAGAAATGAAGGAATATTGGATCGAATTGTAACATGTGATGAAAAGTGGATTCTTTATGATAACCGGAAAAGAAAAATGCAATGGCTGACCCCAGGTCAAATGCCACAACAGTGTCCTAAAGCAAAACTTACCAATAAAAAGGTAATGGTAACTGTTTGGTGGTCTCAGCATGGTGTTATTCACTATAGTTTTCTCCGATCTGGTCAAGCAATAACGGCAGATGTCTATTGTGCCGAACTCCGAACCATGTTGACAAAACTAGCAGTAAAACAGCCCCGACTCATGAATCGATCTTCACCATTATTGCTCCACGACAACGCGAGACCTCACACAGCACGAGAAACCATTTTGACCCTTCAGGAACTGCAGTTAGAAACCATTCGTCATCCTCCGTATTCACCAGACCTTGCTCCAACGGACTACCATTTTTTTCGTGATTTGGACAATTATCTACGTGACAAGAAGTTTTCTTCCCAGGAGGCAGTACAAAATGCTTTCACACAGTTTGTGCAGTCTAGATCGTCGGAATTCTATCGCAAAGGCATTAATGACCTTCCCATTAGATGGCAGCAATGTATAGATAATAATGGCAACTATTTTGATTAAATAAATTTGTTAAAAATTTAAAAAATAAACAATATAGATTTTCAGTACAAATCGGCAATTTCATACTTTAACCCCTAATATTATGTCTTTTTACTCAGTTTTCGGAATGTGATGTTAAGAGGAGCATGCTATCAATCTCTTCCAACGCGGTCGGTGACGATGGCATTAGTCGCAACATGTTGATTCCTATCCTTGATATCATCCTTCCTATTCTGACCTTTATTTTTAATAGCTCTGTATCACAAGCTGTCTTCCCAGAAGGTTGGAAGTACGCTCAGGTGATTCCACTGCCTAAAAAACCCACTCCTCAGTTATTCTCTGATTTTCGACCCATTTCTATCCTTCCCTTTCTATCCAAAGTTTTTGAACGTCTTGTCCTCAATCAATTGAATTGTTTCCTAGCCCGTCATTCTCTTTTCAATCCTTTTCAATCCGGCTTCCGTTCAGGACACAGCACTACGACTACTTTGCTTAAAATTACAGACGACATTCGTTCTGGAATGGAAGCTGGTCATGTCACGGTTTTAACACTATTGGACTTTAGTAATGCTTTTAATACTGTCAATTTTGATATTCTTTTGGCATTACTGCGCTCTCTTAACATATCTCCATCGGCAACTGAATGGTTCCAAAGTTATCTTAGCGGACGCAAGCAGCGGGTTCGTCTGGAGGAGAGTATCTCTTCCTGGAGTCCCACGACTGCTGGTGTTCCGCAGGGCGGTGTCCTTTCTCCACTTCTCTTTGCTATTTTTATCAACTCTATCTCAAATAATTTATCTTCTTCCTATCACCTGTATGCAGACGACCTTCAAATTTACTGTCAGGCTGCTGTCACTGAATTGCATAATGCAGTCCGTGCTATAAACAATGATCTCTGTCGAATTGCAGAGTGGAGCAGATCCTATGGCCTCGATGTTAATCCCAACAAAAGTACCGCAATTATCGTGGGAAGTTCCAGGATGATTGCTAGAGTGGACTGGCAATTGCTGCCAAATATAAACTTTGCTGGCACCGATATTCCTTTTAGCTCGTCAGTGAAAAACTTGGGATTAATTTTTGATAATAATTTGAGTTGGCGACCTCAGTTAGAGGCCGTCAGTCGTAAATTATATGCTTCAGCAGCTGCGCTGAGAAGACTGCGTAATTTTTTACCCACTTCCACCAAAATTGCACTAACGCAATCTCTGTTGCTCCCTATTCTAGACTATGCCGACGTCTGCTATCTTGACATCACGGAGGAACAGCTTAATAAGCTTGAGCGTCTTCAAAATTTTTGTGTTCGATTCATATTTGGCCTACGCAAATATGATCACATATCTCAGTTTCGTTCTCAGCTCAAATGGCTTCCCATTCGTCTTCGCCGGAATACTCACATACTTACTCTGCTCTACAACATACTACACTCGGCGTCAAAAAAATCGCACCTCTAAGAAAATCACGTTCAAATGGCATTAACTCTGGATATGCACATGCAGTCGTATTAATTATAATTTTATTTAAAAGGTTACTTAATTAACTTAATAAAAAAACATTATTTTTCATTATCAAATAAAACCTAAAGCAACAAATAAAGGGTCACAAAAATTCTAAGGAAATTTTGCTGCTCGGGAGAGTCGCGAGTTGCGCTAACTTTGTGGGTATAAAGAGGTCAACACGGGTTCAATGTGGGTCATTCGCTATTAAACCGTTGAAGGGGACACACGCACTGATTTTACTGAAGAAAGAACATCTGGAAAATGGACACTACAGCTGATGAGGCCGCTCAAGTGGTTGCACTACTGCAAGCAGGGGTGCGGCAGTGTGATGTCGCCCGGCAACTGAATCTGAGCCGTTTTTCGGTTCGTAGAGTCTACCAGCGCTTTTTAGAGACCGGTGGCTATATCCGGCGACATGGGTCCGGTAGACGTCGCTGCACTTCGGAAAGAGACGACCGGTTCGTTGTGTCGTACTCTTTGAGAAATCGCTTCTCAAACGCTGTTCAGCTGCAACAGGAGCTCCAGGCAGTTCGCAGACGCACCGTGAGTGTATCCACGGTTAGAAGAAGACTGAAGGAGAAGAACATAGCAGCCCGCAGAGCTGCTACAGGTCCAAAATTGACTGCAGCGCACCGACGAGCCCGCTTGCAGTTTGCTCGCGACCACGTCGATTGGACCATTGAGCAGTGGGGAGCTGTTCTCTTCTCAGACGAGACACGAGTGTGTCTTTTCTGCAACGACCGACGAAGAAGAGTATACCGGAGGCAGGGTGAACGTTTCGCTCAAGCCTGCATCCAGGAGACGGTGGAATATGGAGGCGGATCCTGCATGTTCTGGGGCGGTATGTCGGCTGCCGGCAAAACCGACCTGGTCTGCGTCTCCCGGACCGGAGGTGCTCGCGGACAAGGGTCGCTGACTGCGCGCCGCTATATCACAGAGATCCTGGATGTGCATGTGGTCCCTTTTGCCGAATCTTTTGGCGAGGGGTTCACATTAATGCACGACAACGCTCGCGCACACACTGCAGCCATCGTGAACGACTTCCTGCGGAGGTCCCAAATTCCTGTGATGCAGTGGCCAGCGAGAAGTCCTGATCTGAATCCGATAGAGCACCTCTGGGACCATCTTAAACGTAAGGTTCGATCTCGGGATCCGGCTCCTTCGACTCTAGAGGAACTCCAAACCGCGGTGATTGAAGAATGGGGTCTTATCCCTCAAGAAGAGCTCCTGAAGTTGGTGAGGTCTATGAGGGACCGTATGGAAGCCGTCATCAGGGCAAGGGGGGGTAACACTAGATTTTGAGTTAATTTTAAGACACTTTTTGTACATTTTTTTTGTAAATTATCGATTATTAATTAGGACTTAATTAAGATTTTTTATTATTTTTCAAATTTTTATGCTTTTTGTATAATTTTAATTAAAAAAAAGATTGCACTTAATTGTTGTTTGATGCTCCTTTTTGTTACCTTTCTAATGATACCTAACACTATCCTCTATATAAGGTTTAGGAATTTTTGAATAAGATTTTTATAAGGTGCGATTTTTTTGACGCCGAGTTTATTTAATCCTTCAGCCCCTCACTATCTTAAAGAACGTTTTAAGTTTCTTCATACATCAAACACGTTTTCCTTGAGGTCATCAGATAATCTTGGCCTTTATATTCCCGCACATAGTTCCACGTTCTATGACTCTTCCTTTACTGTTCAAGCAGCTCGTCTTTGGAACTCCCTCCCGGTTTCTATAAGGCGTGCACAATCCATTGGCGTCTTTAAGAATCTCGTAAGGGAATATTTTCTGTCAATTTAGGCGAGCAACGTATGGATGATGTATCCTACTAACTAGACGTTATGTATGTGTATTATATACGTATGTATGTATTTTTAATTTAGGTATATGTGTTTGTATGCTATGTATTTATGTGTATGTGTGTATATGTATGTATGTATACGTATGTATGTATATGTGAATATATATTTATCGTTTACACCGCCGCCTCTTACGCTTCCTTCCAGTCCTATCCATCCAAAGGTTGTCTGGAAGAGATCGCTCTGAGCGATAAGACCGCCCATTGTAACACTATTTTAAGTTTTCTCTTGTTATCTTATTATTTCAATGTGGTGTTATCAATAAAGTGTTTTGTATTGTATTGTATTGTGTTTATATTATGACCCTGTATATATGTATATATATAATAATTGAGAAATGCATAAAATATATAAAAATAATAAAACATCGATATTTGTTATTTACTAGCAACAATACTATTGCTATCAATAGTTTCGATACTACCCTTTTTTAATGATATTGACACGTTATGTGGTATCGATAATATCGATAGGCCTATCGATAGAACGTTATTTTTCAGGTGTGAGTCTGTGTGAGTGCGTTCGTTTCGAACTATTGTACTACGTACCTATTTACTTTACTGTTTTAGCTATATTTTAACTGTGCCGCAGATCGGAACTACGAACTGACCGTGAATTTATAGACGGATCTTACACTATTCTGTATTACTTTCGTCATCGGAATACAAATAAAACGCATACGAAAGGAAAGGTTATGTAGGTATTTCTAATTTATTTTCCATGACTAAGATGTGGTTTACTTTTAAAGTTATTCCTGTTCTAACGTCATTAATGTCATTGGTGTTATGAATGGAATTGTGCAATGATTATTTATATGAATTCCATAACGCAAGTTCTTTAGCTAATAACTTGGGTTCAGAACTATATTTATTTACTTACACAGACACATAGGTAAGTTTTGAGTATTTTACTCAAAAATTGAAGCACACTTCAGCATCTCACGCGCTGTTCTCTCTCTTGCCACTACAGCAATATACGAAACGTAACTCTCACTCTTTCTATTTTCACTTATATCTCCCTCTGAACTTCCGTTCGCCTCGCTCGATCACACTTTTCGTAACGCTCTCGTCACGCATTCACCAGTTTACTCCTCAAGGCTGCGTAAAGAAGTTTTACTTCAATAATCTAAGTGGTGTATTTGTGTACCTTAAAATTTGATAGACACAGTTCTTTTTTGCTCTCAAACAATTATTTTCAAGTTAAACGATTGATGTACCGACCTCAAATAAGTTATTTACATACAACGGCATCGACAAAGTTAGCGGAACATAAAAAAAGGCCGAAAAACTCTTTTGTGTATTTTAAATTGTGTTTTTTTTTAATTAAGAAAAGTGTTGAACGTTTGATTAACATAGTATTATAGGGAATTTACCTTAACTTTTGGTTTTATTTCACCGAAATCTTAGCTGAAAAGCGTCTACTGCTGGACGACGGCTATCTTTTATGGGGGGAAGGGGTGAGTAGTCAAAAATCTTCACTCGACGCCTTGCAAACAGGTTTCTCTTCTTCTTCTTCATCCAACACGACGAGTTGAGAATACGACTATCCCTTCCTACCCTAAACCGCCGAATCGTTAGCCAAATTGACTCACCTATACACGTAGCTAAAATACTATCACCACAAAGGGGTAAAACAACTGCCTATGTAAAGGATTCCTACCATTTTGTTAGTAAGATACAAAACCTACATCTCACTGATGATGAAACTATGGTTAGATTCGATATAGCCTTTCTAGATATTCAAATCAGCAGGAATCCAAATCAAACCCTTAGTTATACAGTGTATAGAAAGGCAACTCATACTGATTGATATCTAAATGGTGACTCTCACCACCATCCCATACAGTTGACTACCATAGGGAAATCTTTGTTTCAGAGAGCTCGCGGCATCTGTAAGAAGTTGGGAGTACCAAGACTATGTAACAGAGGCCGCGCCAAACCAGCCACAGTAGAACTTCAACCTGCTGTCCTTCCCTACATGAAGGGGGTCACTGATAAAATTGGGAACATTCTGAAGCGGATTTCCATTAATATTACTTTAAACCAGCCAGGAAGATTAACTAATTCTTACGACCTGTCAAGTGCAATATACCCCTCCAGGCAGCAGGTGTCTAAAAATTGATTGTGACTGTGGCCTCTCATGCATCTCGCAAACGAAGAGAAGTATAAGGACGCGCATTAAAGAACACGTAGCCGACATAAAACATAGGCGCGATAATAGGTCTGCAGTGTGTGAGCATGCTTATGAGGGGACAAGCCACTACATTCGTTTCGATAAACCTCAAATTCGCTAGAGAACAAAGATTTGTTCTTAGGATGCTACGCGAGGCTATTGAAATCAGACAATATCCTAATTTGAATAGAGACGAAGGTTGGAGCGTTCCACCTGCTTGGGATCCAATAAATAATAAATTAATACCTCCAAAGATACATTACAAGACCTGGTGATGTAGTTAGCTATTTTTACAAATAATAACCGTAAGATAAAGGTCGGTCCCCCTGCCCGAGTTTCTTTCGCCAGTTGTCCTCGGAAGGGCCTCACAACTTCCCAACTGGTAGTAGACTCAGTAGTATACAATGTAATCGTTGTGAGAATTTAATAAATAAATAACATGTAAAAATACAAGTACAAATCTTTCCTCCTTATAATATTAGTGTAGATAACAATGAGATCCCGACACTTTTGCATGCGTCTTGTCTTGCTTGCATCAAGCGCGCGTGGATTTCCTTAGCAGAGTTATTTAGAAATGTATTTATTGTACTCTTCAAAGATCTTATACTTACAATCATCAACAAATATATTACAAAAAAGATTATTACAGGATTTTATGTTGATAAAAAACTCTATGGCCCATAACTCATTAATAGGTACCAACTCTTAACATCTTACACACGTGATAACTTTTAAACGAAATATCCAATGGAGATGAAACAAAAAGTATTTTACTTCTACATAAATACTCTTGATAACATAATGTTTATTTTCGATAAAGATTAATATTACGATACATATTTAACGTAGTTTTTTTTCTTCAAACGATTTAATAATTATTTTGAACACAAAATCGGTTATTGTGATTAAACCATGATAGCTAGATATATGCTCTTGCGGACTTTTTTGTAGGTCTTAATGGGATCTACAAACCCGTAGTACATTATTTTGTTCTATTGTCAATAGTTTTTGCAGCGCACGCAAAAATAGGTTTTCGATTTTACATCTCGTGTTACAAAATAGAAATTTTATTACGGATCCCTAATTTTGAAAAAAAATATATAGCCTTCCTCGATAAATGGACTACCCAACACTGAAAGAATCATTCAAATCGGACCAGTAGTTCCAGAGATTAGCGCGTTCAAATAAACAAACAAACAAACTCTGCAGCTTTATAATATTAGCACAAAGTAGAGTAGGTATAGATTAACAATTAGGAAGGTGCCCGTTTAAAATATTGTGAAGGTAGTAGAAAATATATGACAACCATTATCTTTGTCATCCTGTGATTCTCCTGTAAAGGAGTTGAAACATCAGGATTAAATGTAAAATAAATTTTGCGCAAAATCCGTAAGAAACTGTTTTATTCAACTGTGTAATGTGCCCGGAAGTCTAAATAAGCCAATTGAGGTCATACTTTATATAAAAAGATAATATTCACAAATAGGCTGTGTCGTAAGTCTGTGTGTGTAGTATGTAATATATGATGTGCAGTAATGGTGTGTAGTGAAATCTATACATATAAATAAAATTGGAGTTTCTGTTTGTAATATTGAAATAACCGTTTTTTACTACATGCATATGAATATATATACGATAGGTACATAAACCAAAATAATTTTTTTTACAATTTTTGTCTGTCTGTCTGTTTGTTCCGGCTAATCTCTGAAATGGCAAGACGCATTTTGACGAGACTTTTTTTGGCAGGTAGCTGATATAATAAGGAGTAACTCGGGCTACTTTTATTTTAGAAAAATAAAGTAATGTTGCAATGTTCCACGCGGACAAAGTCGCGGGCGGCCGCTATTCTATTATATATATTTTTATAAAAACATAATAGGTTATTTTTGATTTCTATATCTTTATAGTTTGTAATCAAAAAAGTTTTTCGAGTGCGTCATGCTTCGCGTTCATACATATAATCCCGCCTTTTGAAGGCAGAAATGACAGTTCACTTTTTTACGATCCGGACATATCCCTCGCCTCTTCAACTCTCATCAGACCTTTTATCACGTTCGCTGCGGCAGTAACTTTCCAATACTTTCCATTCCCTCGGTACAAGGCCAATACACCTGGTAATAAAACTTCCTTTGTGGCGGCACAAGGCTTATAGACTTTGTATCATTTAAGAAACTTAAATCCTTTTTTTGGCTTCCGTGCGGTGCCATGTGTCTAAACCTGGTATTAAGGTAGGTACACCATTGGATTCTATTTTAATAATACATCTTTGATACATATTCATCTTTTTCCTACACCGAACCAAATTGAAGTGATGCCTTCCGCACGACAAGGAATGCTATACTTCTCTTAGCTGCACTGTAAGCGAGACATATACAAGATGTTTAGACCTGGTTTCGCACTCAAGGTGTTAAGCAAGCTCTTCGGTTATGGGTGCTTTTGAGCTGGCCTTTTTCAGGATGTATACATGAGGACTTAACCAAAAAAGTAAATCGTAAATACTGTATGTAACATATATCCTTTTGGTATTATAATAAACATAGATATTATTATATAATATTTATTTTTCATTGCCTTAATTATTCATGGCGTTATTGTTACCAAGGGGGACGCCAAAATATAAAATTCAAAAGTTATAAGTAGTATCGTTTATTCTTAAATAAACAAACATACTTCCTAAATATAAAGTAATACAAAAAAAACAAAAGGTATGCACTTAACATTATTGAAATCTTTGATCAATTCCAACAGTTATAAAAATTATATTTATTTAAAACTATAAGATAAACTGAACATGATATTATTTTTATCGTTACAACTAAAATTACTTTATTCATAAATCAAAAAGTACAGTTTAACATTAAGTAATAAATTTATAATAATAATAATTATTATATTTCTTACACTCACATAAAATAATTTAGCCCAAAGTAAGCTTTAAGGCTTATATTGTAGATACTAGGGTAACGGATAGACATACATAAATAATACATAAATATTTATAGTCTCGTGTTCATCACACAAACATCTGTCTTCCGGGACTCGAACCCAGGACCGTCGGTGCGAAAGGCAGGATCGCTACCGTTGCGCCAAACGGCACATTTAACTGATAGTAAGTGGTTAGTATTATTTTTCTTCTATGAAGTTGGAATGAGTAGTATCTCTGAGTATTATTCGATAAATATCAATAATTTATTTCTTTCTTATTATCATTATTAGTATTTTATTGCAAGTTTTCACATAATGCATCATTGACGTAACGCATTGCTAATGGGTTACGTCAGAGAAAAATCGTTTGACAGTTTTTAAAAACGTTTACATTACTACTAAATAAAATTGTTATCTTGAAGGCGGTTTCTTTAGTTGTTTGATTCCAGCTTCTGTTAACAACTCTTTTCTTTTTCAGTCTCGTGTAAATATTAATGTTGATCAATTAAAATTTACTTATTTAATGTTTCAACTGTGCCTAGCAGTTTCTCTTCAATCCATGGTATAAAGTATGTGACCCGAGTGTACACCCCGGGGAACCCCGCTTCGCCGCAACGCCGTCCGTGCGAAACAACTCCGATCTGGTAAAACGCCGTCCTGAAGTTGCCGATTAGCTAGAAAAGAAATCACTTAATAAAAACAAGTTGATAATCACAAAAATCAGGGTTATTGAGGGTTCTTGCTCATTTTATTTATCTATCCATTACGATTAATCTAAACTTCTTTATCTGAAGTAGAAATTTCTTCATTTCAAAATAATTTTTATTATCCATATAATGTCAAGATATTCCTAAATATTATCTTATTATTAGCCATTTACGTAATTGCGATCCATTCGTAGGTACTTCCCCGATTTAATGGGTATTTTATTGTAAATATATAAAATTGTATATGTATACAAAAGGACAGTCAGACCAGAGACGCTACCATCACGTTTTATATCGATTCAAGTTTACCTATTAAAAAGAGACGCCACTATAGACCGCGTATAGCGGTGTCTCACTTTGACAACCGAACTTGAATCACGCTAAAAGATGATGGTAGGCCCTCAGTTCTTCTCTATGGATCGGAGTGTAATCGGAGTGGAGCGGGCATGACCAAAGAGGATGGACAACGACCCCATGTAACGATATCAAAATGCTAAGGTGGTCAGGTGCAGCCACGAGAAATGATAGAAATATTACATGCTATTTAATAATTATAAATAATTAAATATTTAATGGTATATTATTTTATTTTGATTATATTTCATAAAATTAATTGGATGTAACTAAATGCAATATATTTGCATGTCAAATTATAGCAAAACATAACCCATCTGATAGTCTTGATATCCCTTCGTAACGATTTATAAGAAAAACTGCGTGTGGGAACTCGTCTCAATAGGATTGTGGCAATGATAGAATGCTATTTTCAAAGCAAAAAAAGCGCAGTAAATAATCTTTTCTTACTCACAATTGGTATCCAAAAATATCTACAAATATTGTTAAAATCCCCCTTATTATTAATAAATATTGTTAAGGGCTCAGGGCTCATAAAGGTCATTATTTTTGTAAATTCTTAATGTGCTTATGGAATGCAATAAACAATTTTATTTTGAAAAAATAATTATAGGAAAACACTAGAAAATATTGCCTCGGCTCACAAGTATCATCTCAAGCGGGAATCGAACCCGCAACCTTTGGATGTCCGGTCCAATGCTCTCCCAATTGAGCTATCGAACTTTGTGAATACCTATCGAAATTTTCTAGTACTTTTCTACTTTTTACGATGTAGGCCAGAGTTGTCTCATCAATGAGAGGAAACATCCTCTCGTATTAGAAACAAAATTTTTACAAAAGATTGGACAATCGATTAAAATTAAAAATTAATTATTATATATTTCTGTATTTTTCAAAGCTATCTTATATGATAAATTATTTTATTACAGTATTTATTTGTGAGCCAAAACTTATTTAGCATTTTTCTATTAAAATAATTTATCATATCAGATAGCATTTCAAAATTCAATTCTTATAACCAGTCTGGCCATAAATACTGTTACATAGAACCTTTCCTCTTTTTCAACTTTTTAATTATTTTGAATTTGGAACGCGTTCATTATTTTTAAAACTTCTTTCGATTTCGAGCCATTTCACATATTTTTTGGTGTTCATTAACAAATTACAATTTGGAATGGGGTGTTAAAGAAGACAGGATTGCAGTGATCGCCTTGCACAAAGTGTGTATGGAACCGTCAGTCGTATTCCAGATACTTCAAAAGCTTGGTATCAGCCGTGTGTTCGTATAATGTACTATCAACAGATACAACAACACTACCTCTATAAAAGACCATAAAAGGTCGGAGCTGCCGCGTGCTGTTAGAGCTACAGAGGCTGTTAATGCTGTTAAAGCCAGTATTTGCCAAAACCCCATTAGGAGGCAAAAATTCTTATCGCGAGAAATGAAAATTCCCACTAGGACTCTGTCGCGTATTATAAAACAAGACCTGAAGCTCGGTGCTTATCGTCGATATACAGGATATGCCCTCATTCAATCTTTACAATTATTGAGATTGGATCGATCAAAATGCCTTCTGTCACGATACGAAGCTGAAAGGCACAGAAATGTCCTCTTTACCGATGAAAAAAATTTCACGATTGAAGAGCACTACAATAGGCAAAATCATAAAGTGTAAGCTCACAATTCTAAAGAAGCTGCTCAAGTGGTCGGAAAGGTACAACGTGGTCATTATACTGCGTCAGTGTTAGTTCGGTGGGGCGTGTCTTGTCAAGGCATCACAAAGCTACATTTTTGTGAAAAAGGAGTGAAACCTCTCAGCTATACACATTTTAAAAATGTACCGTTGACTTTGCAGCACCTGGACTCTGCACCTGGTCACAAGGCACGAACTACCCAAGCCTGGCTTGAAACCAACGTTCTGGGTTAATGAGAGCTGAAGACTGGCCCTCATGTAGCCCAGACTTCAACCGTTTAGACTACAAATTATGGTCAGTTTTAGAGGACATGGTCTGCACTAAACGACACGGCGAAATCTCTGGAGCAAGCAGTGGCGAAATTTGCCTAAATCCATTCCATTCCATTCCATTCGTGGCCAGAAATATAAAGGCCTGACTGAACATATAAGTTTAAGTAATATTACATTACTTCACAAAAAGTGCATTTTCATTTGTAACAGAACTTATGGCCGGACTAGGTATATATAAAAACCCTCTCACTGTGTTTGACCGCGATGAACTACGAAACTACTCAACCGATTTTGATGATTATTTTTTCATTTTGCCAGATTTATTCCAACTGTGGATTTAGGATAGGTTTCATTCTAATTTATATTAAAAATTGCACTTCAAAAAATGACTTATTGCGGGTTTTTTTTTATGAGGCAATCGTCGTCAAATATTTATTGTAGAGGTAAAAGAAAATATATGAAGACCATTTCCTAAGTCATCCTGTGATCACGGTTCCTGTAAAGGAGTTGAAACGTCAGGATTAAATATAAATGCACTGGTCAGCTAGTAATATATCTTAATATATATATATTACGTGTCACGTTGTTTGTCCGCGATGGACTCCTAAACTACTTAACCGATTTTGATCATACCTTGGTAACTATCTGTTATTTGATCTAACTTAAAAGATAGAATAGGTTTTATTTTAATTTATAACACAGCGAAGCGTGGCTGGGTCAGCTAGTAAAATTAAAAAAAAACAGTGCCGTCCAGGGATGCCCGTAAGAAGCGAAACGTTACAGTATAAAGCGAAAAAGAAATAGAAAGCCACGCGAGCCACGCACACTGACATGAGTGAAAGCGGGACAGAAGGCCACGAACACTGTGTGGCTCTGGCTGGAGGCAACTGTACTAAATCTGACGCTTTCGTGTAACGGTAAAATCTAACGCTTAGCACGGATAGTGTAGCCGCCAGCCAAGCGCCTATATATCAAAAGAATTACCATAGGTTGCATGAGCGGGCCACCACTGTCGCCTTTGCAGGCGTCTTTGCCACCCTTCTTGTAGCCGGCGCACAGCACCTGTGGGCTAATGCGCTGTTCCGGATACTGCACGTATGCCTGTGAGCATGCTTCATTGCTCACCACTGGGACTTGCAAGGCCTGGAGCTGAGCTGCTGGTACACCTTCTAAGGAAAGAAACATCAGCTATTAGTATGATATATTTATATATTAATAAATATTTCTTACATTCACATCAATTAACTTAGCCTAAAGTTAATTGATGTAATTCTTGTGTTATGGATAGACATACATATATGATACATAGATATGTATATTTATATAAATATATATATATAAATAACCATGACTCAGGTATTAAAGCTCGTATTCATCACACAAACATCTGCGCCTTGTCCCTGCCTTTGAAAATGGACGGGTTATAAGTACTCGGCAGTTCCACTCCTTTGCTGTGCGCGTTATGAAAGATGTTGAGAAGCGCTTGGTGCGACAGGTAGGAATAGCAACCAAGAAGAGGTGGTAGCCCGCAGTGCGACTGGACGTCCGATGAAAAAATGGATATGGCGGTATGAGCAAATGCAGCTCCTGAGCACACTCCAAAGTACATTCTGTAGAAGACCGACAGATAGGCAACTTTGCGGCGTTCCTAAAAATAACTTGGTTAAAATACCATTTTAATTAATACTAATGTAATCAGCTTTACTGTTGTTAGTTTAAGTAAAAGTTAAGTTAGTAAAAGTTTACGTTTCTTGCTGTCTGTCCGTATGTATGCTTAGATCTTTAAAACTACGCAACGGATTTTGATGCGGTTTTTTAAAAAGATAGAGTTATTCAAGAGAAAGGTTTATATGTATAATACATACATACTATAGTGGAGATACACTGATAAATTGTACACATTTTACACCTTAAAAAGGTCTACAAATATATATATATATATTACAGTTTATGTTTATATATATATGGTTATTGTGGATTATCCCTAAGAGATAAGCATTTATCTCTTACCTAACCTAACCTAACCTAAGTATGCACCTCCGCACTGCCGTTGGTTCCGTCGGATCGTTGGTGGCTTTCACCACGGGGTGCCTGGCACCCCCCCAGACCGGGCAAGACCGTGCAATGCCAGCTCGGGACCGCCCATCCTTCGCCAGCTGATCTTACCAGGAGGAAGGAAGGCATCGCTAGCTAAATATTTTAGTTAAACTTACCGAAGCCAGTGAGGCCCCAACCAGCTACGAGTGGCCGGTAGTTTTCGAATGTCTGACTTCTATCCTTTGGATTTGTGGGTATACAAATTGGTTTGATCAAATCTGGAAATGATAAATTAAGTATTGGGTTGAGGCAAATAATATGATTAATATTAAATTTTATTCCTTTTATAAAAATAATGGAGAAATATAATTATAGTACATTGTTTTGAACTCAAGTTAGATGGTTTTTTTATCGTGAATAGGAAAGCGCTTGACGCCTCATGGCAAGCGACGATGCGATCTTGGATGTAACGCGCTTACCTAGAAGATATCTATTTATTCGTGACTAAAAACCCCTAAATTATTGGGAAACACACTCAGGCAAAGAGTTCCACTCTTCAGCGGTACGGATCACAAAATTGGAACCAAAATAGTGCGACTCTTTGGTATATTAACGATATAACGGTGGCGCCTATTCGAAAGTCTGGTTGTCCGATAAAAAAAAGTACTTGTGTTATGGAATCCCGTAACAATGACGGTACTGCAAAGTCTAGTTTTGAGGTAATATAGAAAAGTGTGTGTTCTACATTGACTTGCCCGGGAATCAAACCCAGAACTTCGGAGTGGAGTTAACATAAACTAATTTTTGATAATGTTTGTTATTATTATATAATTGTTTTGTTTATGCCTGTTTTGATTAATTGCATGTCCTATGTTTATATATCAAATAAAACATGTTATCTACTATAATATTATAAAGAGGAAAGATTTGTATATTTGTATGTTTGCAATGAATAAACTCAAAAACTACTAAGCCGATTTCAAAAATTCTTTCACCTTTGGAAAGCCACATTCACGCTGAGTAACATAGGCTATATTTAATGCTAGAAAAAAATTAAAGAATTTTGTACACCCGTAAGAAGTCGGGGCGGGCGGGTTATCTATATAAATTAAAAACCAATGTTTTGTATGTTTGTTCCCACGTTTTTCTCAGGTCGCTTTCTTGTTTGTCTGTCTGTCTGTGCAGTTGGATTCTTGCAACTCAATTTTGAGGCACTTCCCGGCCACCTAGCGAGTTGAAACTTTCAGAGTAGCTCAGAACCCGATGACAATGCACGCTTAAACAACTTTCAACTTTCTAGGTGCACTTTCAGGTCAACTTTCGGCAACTTTCACTTTTGTATGGGGCTTTTCCGATTGTTGCGTAACACATGGTTACTTTGTTGAGTTAATAATTAAAAAGAATAAAATAATAATACTAGATTTAAAAATCTAAAAATCCCACATTTTTCAGTGACCAAAAAAGAATAAAATTATACTAGATTTAAAAAATCTAAAAATCCCACGTTTTTCAATGTCCTAAAAAGAATAAAATAACCCTGCGGGGCAAAGCGAGGGGCCACTCAAAACGTGGGGGCGCATATTACTAAGAGGAGATTTTAAAGAGATGAATGACATGCATTGATGCCGATTATTGTAAAGATGCGCCCCCACGTTTTGAGTGGCCCCTCGCTTTGCCCCGCAGGGTTATTTTATTCTTTTTAGGACATTGAAAAACGTGGGATTTTTAGATTTTTTAAATCTAGTATAATTATTTTATTCTTTTTGATTATTAACTCAACGAAGTAACCATGTGTTACGCAACAATCGGATAAGCCCCATACAAAAGTGAAAGTTGCCGAAAGTGGACCTGAAAGTGCATCTGGAAAGTTGAAAGTTGCTTTAGAGTGCATTGTCATCGGGTTCTGAACTATCCTGAAAGTTTCAGCTTTCTAGCTTATCGGAAAGTGCCTCAAATTTAAGTTGCAAGATTTTGCCCGGACAGACAAACAAATAAGAAAAGTGAGATAAGAAAAACGTGGTAATAAAATAACCTGGCGGGGCCAAGCGAGGGGCCACTCAAAACGTGGGGGCGCATCTTTACAAATACTCTCAACATCTATGCATATCATACATCTCATTACATCTCCATAAGTAACATGCGCCCCCACGTTTTGAGTGGCCCCTCGCTTGGCCCCGCCAGGTTATTTTATTCTTTTTTGGTCACTGAAAAATGTGGGATTTTTAGATTTTTAAATCTAGTATCCCTATGTGTTCCGAAACCATTGATCAGGTTGTGATAGAACTTTGATAAGTTGTTGTATGTATGCCAGGGAAGGTTTTTATGTACAGTCAGCAAAAAAATATCACCAAAAAAAGCATGCCGAGCACAGGTAGTTTATTATACTAATTCCAAAAAAATATTTAAGCTCGATGCGTAATATAATAGGCTTTTTATGTTTCAACAATTATAATAAGTTTAGCAGAGCCGAATTTGTAATTATTTTAGAATAAAAAAAATCATGTGTGCAATTCACACGGGGTAGAAGTGAAACCTTCAAAAATAATACGTACACATATACAAAATACCGCGGTTGTTATGATGCCTTCTCTCAAGCTTTGTACTACGCATGCACACACAAACACGTGTTAACACACGTACATAATGCTTCATATCTCATTTTCCCCTACGTTAAATCTTATGAATTTATGTGTCTGTCTCTTTTTACTGTCGCTATTCGTTTCGTCGACTTTCAAATCACAACGATGCTAAGTAAGATTTCACTTCAATTCAAAAACAAAATTGTTTATTGCGAATACGAATTATGCAGTTTTTATTACAATCTTAAAAGTTCTATACTCTACCATCTTAAATTTCAAAAAAAATAGCATGGAAAAAAACAGTGACTGGCTCGTTGAAATTTGTATTTTTTATCTTTATTGTTGGGTCCCCTCTTTTATGGAATGCCCAGGGCAGAAGTCCCCCCACGCCCCCGTAAATCTGGTATTAAGTATAATCTGCAAAATCACTGACCTGTAAAAGTGACTTCCTTTTCCATTACGATCACTCCAAGGTCATAATCCAATTTATTGGGGGTGTAGTGCTCATGTATGAGCTTGGTCTTGATGAGGATGTCCACTGGGGTCGCGCCTTCATCGTCCTTCTCCAAGTTCAGCTCCCCCAATCGCACAACGTATCTGAGTATACAAAATTTTCGCTCTAGAAAGAAAGGCTGTTCATATTTTTTCCTTTTGTATTGGAGCTGCCTGGACTCCTTTTTAATTACCGTAAATTTGTTATTACCTTTTTGGTTTATGCAGGTAATGATAATAATATTTGTAACATTCACACCAATCAGCTAAGCTCAAATTAAGCACAATAAAGTTTGTATTATGGATACTAAGGTAATATATGATACATAAATATGTAAAAAATCTAGAAATATATATATAAATACCCATGATTCAGGTACAAAGATAAATTATTATAATAAAAAAAAACTAGAAAAAACTCAGGTCACCATTGGACCAGACTTCCAAAGGTTGCGGGTTCGTTTCCCGCCTGAGAATTCACTTGTGAGCCGATTCGATTTCTTCTAGTTTTTATCTATTATAATAATTTATCTTAAAAATGCATAAAAATTATAAAATCAATGTTTTCAGTTAAATAACGTTCAGAAGAAAAACAAATAATCACATAGATAAGGGAAGGCTAAGCAGTCAAACTTACAAATCATCTTCGTGGCCATATATGCAGTGGGCGGCTGTCAGAACATGCTTGTTGGTGACAAGGGAACCACCGCAAAGCCACTGCGCCCCAGGGCCTCTTCGTAGTTTGTATCCCAGCAGGGCCATCCAGGGGAAGTCCCCTAAAAACCATGTTTCCCGACAGTAACTCATGGAATGCTTCGCAGCCAAGTGTGGATGTTAGGTGAAATGATATTATAGATAATTTCTTTAGGATAATAAATAATTTTAGAATAATTATCTATACATGCTAATAACTAAAATTGAAGCGTCTGATTTTAATTTCGCAATAACAGTTTTTTTTAAATGTATATACATTTAAAGTATATATAAATAAAATAAAATAAATATTTATTGCAGATAAGGTCTAAATGACGTCATTAACTTATCTTGAGAATGAACAACTATACTTTTAAATTAAATATTAATATTTTAAATTATTATTATTTTTCTCTACGCTTTAGCCCACACTGTACAGTAAATTATAAGATCTTAGCCGTTTGTGATAACGGGGTTGCCAAAATGTTATTGCAAAAACCATTCTCTATATAATTGGGTGTAGAAAAAGAGCTGTGATCTCTCCGCCACGTTTCGCTCACATTGCATCATAGTATGATGATGATTCCACACCTACGAGGGCGGGTCAAAAAGTTCGCGAAATGAGAGGCATGGAGGGGGGAAAAGTGACTTTTTACTACCTGCACTAGTTGTGACACTCATTAAGAGTATAAATACCAAGTTTAAAAAAAAATAGGTTATAATTACCTGAGCTACACATCAATCAACAAGTCAATCCGGAAGAAAATTTGCAACATGGAGAAAATTGAGTTTCGCGCAGTTATCAAGTTCCTTACGAAACAAGGAAAACCTCCCCAGACTATTTTGGAAGAGATGTCTTCTGTTTACGAGGACTCTTGCCCTGGTAAAACCATGGTTTACAAATGGCACAACCTGTTTAGGCAGGGCAGGGATTCGATTGAATATGATCCAGGTCAAAAACTCATGGCTACTGATTTCTGGGATTCAGAGGGATTCCTCCTTATTGATTATAAAGAAAAGGGTGTCTCTATCACTGGAGAATACTACGCTGTATTATTAGAACGTCTGCGAGATGCTGTGAGAGAAAAAAGACGGGGAAAATTGACTAAAGGTGTGCTCCTTTTGCACGACAATGCACCCGTGCACAAGGCGCAAGTTGCGATGGCTGCTGTTCAAAGAGAGGGCTTCGAAATCTTGAAACATTCTCCCTATAGCCCAGATTTAGCCCCAAGTGATTATTATTTGTGCCCAAAAATGAAAAAAGAGCTTCGAGGGAAGAAATTTTCCAGCGATGAAGAAGTGAAGAGCGCAATTTCGGCCTATTTTGACGACAAAGAGAAATCATTTTTTTTTTCGAAGGTATTAATAAATTAATTGATAGGTCTAATAAATGTATTAGAGTTAAGGGAGAATACATTGAGAAGGAAAAATAATTTTGTGCTTTATTTCTTACTTTTTACCCTCCATTCCGCGAACTTTTTGACCCACCCTCGTACTACAATTAGGGGATTCTGTTTTTTATTCTGATTAGATATGCAAAAAGAGCAATGTAGAAGTCAATAGTTAGAGAGAAAAAAAATAATAAAATCGTGCTACTCACCGAGCGCGGCGTCGTCCCCGCCAACCACTTTGCTAAAAGATGCGTTACTGACACCGCATACTGGAGGGTCGGGAAAAGAATCCACGAAGTCCACACTGGCCCTTTTGGAGCCAGGATCTGGTGTTGGTGTCGTCGTCGAAGAATTAATGGTTTTAAGACTTGGACAGCACACCTGGGTAAATCATAATAAATTTTCAAGAATATGTTACATATATATAATATTATTCCTTACATTCACTTCAATTAGCCTAGCCCAAAGTAGGCACTGTAACGCTTGTGTCATGGACACTAAGTACATATATGGTACATAAATGAGTAATATTCATCATTCATTCATATCAGCCTCTCAGAGCATCTTAGCTCTGCGCTGATATAAGCGCTTTTCAACATCCTTCATAATGCGCACAGTAAAGAAGTGGAACTCCCTCCCCGCGTCTGTATTTTTGAGTACTTATAACCCGTCCGTGAAGCCACGGTGAATAGTCACCTTCTGGGTTAGCTCGTTCTAACGTGGATTCTGTCTTGGCCCCCGGGCTGGATTGGGAACAAGAGCTAACTCATCGTAAATTAAAAAAAAAATACCCATGACCCAGGTACAAACTCGTATTCATCACAAATATCTGCCCCTTCTGGAATTAGAACCCAGGACCGTTGGTGCGAAAGAAAGGTTGCACCAGACAGTCGTCTAAATATGTTGTTATAATATATGGTTATTTGACAATCAACGAGTTCAGCATATTCTGATACGATATCAGAATCAGCGACATGGAAATGATTTTTCACAATCTAAATGACAATGCTACAATGTAAATAGTTTAAAATAAGTAAACGACAAAATAATAACAAAACTATGTCAAAAAATATACTAAAGTAACTAACTTCTAGCTTCAGTCACTTGTCAATTTGCTACCGCGCGTCCCACCCTCTCAACAGTCCCAATGCTGTGCGAATTGTAAAAAAAAATGTCGGACTCTTAGATAAAAGTGGCATTTCTACTAAATTACCATAAACTAAACTACCATAAAGCTGATTACATAAAAAATCCACCACAGAATATTTGGATCTTCGTAACTCAAAAATTAATCGTAATAAAAAAAACACAGCAGGCCACGCAGAAATTTGAACATGGTAGCAATTGCTACCAGGGACTGAAGAGGGGTGTTGGCTATCGGTAGCAATTGCTACTGTGGACTGACAAGTAGTTAGAACTTCTGGAAAAAGTGATCATTCTCACATTTGGGTATATCTAAGTGGAAATTTATGAAGGGAAAATAGCAAGACAGCTTTTTACCTTTGGAACGTTCCCTTCGAAGCCGCAGTGAGTTTGCTTGATAAGCTCCAAAGCAGTGGCGTTGTTCCTCGACCCCTGCAAGACCTGTATGTAGGGTGGGCACTGCAGCACAGTTATGCAGCTGCCGACATCACCGTCCACTGTCTGACAGGTTTCCACTGTAATACCAATATATGTTCTCATAAAAATGTCTTTTTTATACATCCTTACTAATATTATAAATCGGAAAGTGAGTTTGTTTGTTTGTTTGTTTGTTTGTTTGTTCCGCTTTCACGCCGTAACTACTGAACCGATTGCTTTGAAATTTTGTATACGTAAAGATAAAAGTCCGGATTAAATAATAGGGTACTTTTTATCCTGAAAAAAAATTATATTCCCGAGGAAAAACAAAAATATTGTTTGCTTGATGGATGGATTGTAGATGGCGCTGTGTGTCGTTTAAAACAAGGTAAAATATTGCAAACGAATATAAACATGTAAATTTAGAAGCTAAATGATACGATAATGAGGAATTCCCGAGGGATGACGTACAATTTGTTTTATCGTCTAAACTGTTTTTTAGGATTTATACGGATTCCGATTATTCCAACAAACCTCCCATTTCAATTTAAAAGACTACAATTTCCTATAAGGGTTTCATTTGCAATGACCATTAATAAAGCACAAGGCCAAACTCTAAAGGTTGCTGGAGTACACTTGGAAAAACATTGTTTTTCGCATAGTCAGCTCTATGTAGCGTGTTCCCGGGTTTCCAGTGCCCAAAATCTGCATGTTTTTGCTCCACAAGGGAAAACATATAATATGGTGTACTATTCAGTTTTGGTTTAACAACTAATTGTATCCAGCGTTACATCGCGCTTCTTAGATTATTCCGTGGGAATGAGAAGTTTTCTTATAGTTGAGCTTTATACCGCAATATAACCGAATTCCACGCGGGCGAAGCCGCGGGCGGAAAGCTAGTATGAATATAATTATTTGATACCTTATAATAATTTAATTGTATTGTTATCATATTTACCGTACCTACCAGATTATAAATCCTTATCCTTACTAATATTATAAATCGGAAAGTGAGTTTGTTTGTTTGTTTGTTTGTTTGTTTGTTCCGCTTTCACGCCGTAACTACTGAACCGATTGCTTTGAAATTTTGCAGACGTAAAGATAAAAGTCCGGATTAAATAATAGGGTACTTTTTATCCTGGAAAAAAATTGATATTCCCGAGGAAAAACAAAAATATTGTTTGCTTGATGGATGGATTGTAGATGGCGCTGTGTGTCGTTTAAAACAAGGTAAAATATTGCAAACGAATATAAACATGTAAATTTAGAAGCTAAATGATACGATAATGAATCCCCGAAAATGAGGAATTCCCGAGGGATGACGTACAATTTGTTTTATCGTCTAAACTGTTTTTTTTACATCTACTTATATGTTGCAAACGAATATGAACATGTAAATTTTGAAGCTAAATGATACGAAAATTAATCCTCGAAAATGAGGAATTCTCGAGGGATGACGTACAATTTGTTTTATCGTCTAAATTGTTTTTTTAACATCTACTTATCCTGAAATCACTAAAGTCAACGAATTACTAATTGGTATAAGTATTAGTTACGTTATTTAGGTCTTGAGGTATGCGATAGATGGCGCTGGGTGTTTTTTTTAAACATGGTAACGATGTGTTTTTTAAAATACATAAGAAGTGGAATGATAGCTTACGCTATTTAGTTCTTGAGGTATGCGATAGATGGCGCTGGGTGTTTTTTAAAACATGGTAACGATGTGTTTTTTAAAATACATAAGAAGTGGAATGATAGCTTACGCTATTTAGTTCTTGAGGTATGCGATAGATGGCGCTGGGTGTTTTTTAAAACATGGTAACGATGTGTTTTTTAAAATAAGTAAGAAGTGGAATGATAGTCTACGCTATTTAGTTCTAGAGGTATGCGAAAGATGGCGCTGGGTGTTTTTTAAAACGTGGTAACGAAGTGTTTTTTTAAGATACGTCAGAAGTGGAATGATATCTCGCTCTTTAACCTGTAGCTCATACGCTTATTGTATCCAGCGTTACATCGCGCTTCTTAGATTTTTCCGTGGGAATGAGAAGTTTTCTTATAGTTGTGCTTTATACCGCAATATAACCGAATTCCACGCGGGCGAAGCCGCGGGCGGAAAGCTAGTTGAAAATAAAATAGTAATATCTCTCTGACTAATAATATTTTCTTGCAACTCAAAATTTATCAATAAAAATATTTAAAAAATGCATAACATAAACTACCACAAATGCTGAACATACAGGGGCGTGATTTGGATAGTCATAGTAAAGCTATAACTTCTGGATTTCTGACATTATGACATGACTTCTGACATTATGACATGACTTCTGACATTATGACATGACTTTTGACACTATGACATGACTTTTGACATTATGACATGACTTCTGACATTATGACATGACTTCTGACATTATGACATGACTTCTGACATGATGGCATGACCTCATTTTTTGGAATACCGTTTTCTATTTATATTATATTCTAATATCACTTACATTTATTATTTATGAATCCGAAAAATTGTAAACGTAAAACGTAAATTGCCGTTATCTTAATTAGTTTTTCGGAATAAGTAATTCAGCTTCTGGCTAATATTTGTGATGACGCAGGTACGTATGCGCACATCATTAATATTTTATCCTCACACTTTACAATTTAATTCGCAATTTTGTATCCTTATTACGTGCTTGTTTGAGGTTGAATAATTGGCGTAGATTATGTGGAACTTATTTATACTAAACGTGTAGCCCGATTACGATCAAAATAAACATGACTTTATCCAAACCAACTTTTTTAGAAACAAATCAACTCGTCTTAATAATATGTCAGATGAGATTCGAACCCATAACCTTTTGCTATCCGAGCAATTGCCCTTCCTATTGACTCACCAATACCTTGACGGAACCGTTGTATTTTTTTTCTAGTTTTCCTTAAACTGGTTGGTCAGCACCATATCTTCATGTTTTCGGTGCTACAAACTTCGAATTTAATATTTTTACAAATATCAAACAATAGATAAAAAAAGAACTGCTATTGTTTATTAATTACTAGCTTTGACCTGCGGCTTCGCTCGCATTTTTTTATATGTTTTTTTTTCTAAAAAAAGGATCCAATGTTACTTCTAATACCTCCAAGAACATATATACGAAGTTTCATGATGATCGGTTTAGTAGTTTTTGCGTGAAAACATAACAAACAAACTTACATTCACATTTATAATATTAGTATGGATTAGTATTTTTGTATATATGAATAGTGTGGTGTGGGAGAAGATATAGTGACACAGATAGAAAAAGGGATTCTTAGATTGTTTGGACAAGTAGAGATGATGGACGAAAGAAATTGACAAAACAATCATAATAGGCACAGAATGGGCAAGTCGGTAACACGGCGAACAGTGATCAATTAGAAGCGGTCATGAAAGAATATTACGTCAGAAGTTCCCTTAATCGATGATCTTGTATGAAAGAGTTGACGAAAAGTGAAAGTGTGTTTAAATAAATTGCTTCGAATATAAAAATCTAGCAGTTATTCCTTAAGTAACAGTCTATAGTATTTTAATCCACTTGAAATAAAATGTTAAGAATTTTTAAAATATATTCAAACAAACTTCTTAAATATGCTCTATCTTCTTTTAATTTTAGTAAAGGTATCTTGTTTTTAACCCGAATGAAATAGGTGCAGTTTCATCGTATCTTATCACTAAAAGTTGAGGTCAAGTAGATAAAGTTCAATGGTTTGATAATTCTAATTTACTTTTACTTATAGCCAAAATGGTAGGTCTCTTCTTTCTTTAATGACTGTTATTACGATTTATCATCTTACGTCCACTCGCTTAACTTCTAACTTAACTTTCTAAATAACTCTTCTTTCATCTTTCTGTCTATGGTACAGTCGAAAATACATCAATTTATATAAAATTGTAAAAAAGCATCTTAATATAACTATCTAAATAGTTCTTATGGTCGCTATTTTTTTGTTGGAGCGAAGCTCCCTTGGATCAGCTTCAATGGTGCAATGTCTGTTACGCCATAACTTCCCGAGTTCTTAACCGATTTTAATATTTTTTGAGTGGAATCGAATCAATAGGCTTAGAACCAGATTGTGACGAAGTTTTGAAATTCGCAAAAAAATCCCATCAAAACATTTTTTTTTCCTTTTTTTAGGTATTACGTTCCGCTCCAATATATGGTGCTAGCGTAGCTTTATGCTTAGCAACTGCATCGCCTAGTTATTATATAATTAAACATGCCATTTAAAAACAAATAAATACTGATTCAACACACATATATTGAAAGTATACTCTTTAAAATAATTATAAATTGCCGACAATTATGTAATTTCAAACTAAGCGAAACTTGTAATATGGGTACTAAATAATTTGTGTAATAACGATACATATACATATATTGTGACTATATTAAACTTAAAACAAGATATCATATTTCATGATATTATTGAAGACTTACACTCTAAAACTTAAAATAAAAATTACTAAGTCGGATCAAAATTGATGGAGCAATCAAAAAACCCCGGTAACTTGAATAATAAAAGAATAATATATAAATAATAACCATTTTTAATGGTACCTACTCACCATTTGTGTTTTGAGATGACACAAAACTGACACACAAATACACACACAGTGTCGCCAAAACCTTAACCATTTTATCCACTTAATCACTTAAGCGAAGCTTAAACAAACTATCATTCACGCAATATGTAATATTAACTTCTCGTGTGTATTATGTAGTTATATAAAATACCGATCAATTTGGCGGGAATACTGTGGATATATCAAGCTGGCCCGCGGTCAAATGCGTATAAACTTGACCTGCCTATAATATAAACTGAAGTTTTTCGACGTCACACTGTGTTTTGTATGCGATACGGGAGTTCCCTATTTGTATACGAAAACAATATACTGAGAATTTTGACAATTGGAGTAATTTTATCAATTATATTGTAAGTAAGGTTTCTAAACATGTTTTTAACTTCCGACGCAAAAATTGATTTGTTGCCAGCAGATACCGTTATTAGAATTGGACGTTGACGAAAAATTTGTTACAAATTAATGAGCCAATTCCAACAAATTAAAAACATTTTTGGAATAAGTTGTTTTCATAAGCAGAGTTATTAATGCGTATTTTCCTTCCTTACGATAATGTTCCTTCTCTATTTTTTAGAGTTAATTGCGACTTCTTTTCGGTAGGTACAAGGTACAGAGCTGTGATCGACGTGGGCGAGAAGGAGTTTGCCCTAGGTTTATCTTATGTGACTTTCTCTAGACTCCGGAGTATCGAAGGGCTTAACATAGATCCATCGTTTCCACTAGAGAGGTTGAACAAAATCAATGACAAGAAAGGTCTATCCGAAAAACGAGTTGAACTTGAACGACTAATGCAAATGTTTTCTCATGTCTAATATATTTCATTAATAATAACTTTCATTAATAGTTTTTTATTTGAAGTTCTTAACCGATTTTAATAATATTTGTGTGGAATCGAATCAACTCATTTAGAAACAGATTGTGACGGAGCCCGAATTTCGAAATTAGCAAAAATTTCCATTGAAAAAAAGGCGCGAGCTTTTTGAAAGTTTTCATTCTTATGGAATTTTCAAATTTGCTAAACATTGTTGAATTTTTTTATAATTTGTTTAAGTATTACGCTCCGCTCCAATATATGGTGCTAGTGGAGCTTTATACTTAGCGACTGCATCACCTAGTTTAATATCTTGTATGAACATCACTCTTTTGGAGCGGAGTGAGCGAAGCTAGTGAAACTCCAATGGATCAGCTTTAAAATGACGAAGTGTATGTGACACCATAACTCCATGAGTTCTTAGCCGATTTTCGTAATTTATTGTAATTAATCGAACTTCGGTTTAGGACTAGAGCGTGACAATACCCGAATTTTGAAATGCGCAAAAATAAAAATGATATGACCAAAAAAACATTGGAACTATGAATGAGCAACAAAAATTCCCAAGTTTCATCATATACACACCGAACTGTCTAGAGCTTTTATTTTTGAAACCAGAAATCCGCTCCGCTCCAATATATGGCGCTAGAGAAGCTTTATGCTTAGCGACTGCATCTACCTAGTTATAAAAGTGTCTATGTGATTGCTCTATTTGTGTTCATGTGATTTAATTATTGACTTGTTTTTCTCTTTAATCTCGTGATATTGTTAACTAAGAAATGGTATTAAAAGATAGTTTATGTTTGCATACCTACAACAACTAAGAACGAATTAGGAAACAACTACGGTAGGTACTGGTAGGTACCCAGACCCGAGCTAATATAGAAAAAGTTGTTTTCTACATTGGCCCGGCCGGGAAACGAACCCGGGACCACGGAGTGGCCTTATCATGAAAACCGGTATGCGAATCACTCGACCAGGGAGTTCGTCAAACTAATTCAATTCAATTCAATTCAATTTATTTAGTTGCAAATTAAGTGTACATCTTAAGGTATTAATACTAGCTTAGTACTAACAACTTAATTACTCTTTTCGAGTAGAGCAAAAATATTGGAGGACATAAATTCAATGAAGAAACTAATTAACATTACCAAAAATTAAATTACATATTTTGTCAATAAGTCACAAATAATGATATTATATTGTATTGTCTAATAATATAATAATAATAATAAATTTGGTCAAATTTTATCATCAAAAAAATCCTTTAAACTATAATAATTGTGATATTTCAGCCATTGATTTAGTTTATTTTTAAATAACGTTATATTATTAATATTTTTAAATTCATTAGGAATTTTGTTAAAAATCTTAATACACATATTAAGACAACTTTTACCATATCTATCAGATTTAGGAATGTCGCTTAGAACAAGTCTGTGCGGATCTCTACGCTGCCTATTGGGTAAAATATCACAAGGTTTTCTAAATAGATAATTATGTTTTTTTACAAAAATACATACTTCCAGAACATAGAGTGATGGTAGCGGCAACAAACCAAAATCCCTGAAAAGCGGTCTACATGACTGATCCGATCGAATGCCGCCAATGGCTCTAATGCATTTTTTTTGCGCTTTAAATACTCTATGCCATTCGGTACAGTTTCCCCATATGACAAGCCCGTAACGCAAAATAGAGCCTACATAAGCGTAGTAAGCAAGAATGGCAGTATTTTTGTCAGTTACCTTTTTTACTTGATTAATTGCATATGAGAACTTATTAATTCGCTTACAGAGATTATCAACATGAAAACTCCAATTGGTATTTTCATCAATAGTGACACCTAGAAATTTTGTATTTGTCACTTCATTAAGTTTAGATATATTTAATTTAAAATTATATTTTCTATGCTTTGATTTATTGAATTGGACAAAAACAGATTTATCGAGATTAATTTTCAAATTATTGTCATCAAGCCAGTTACATAAAGGGTCAATTGTATTGTTTATGTCAATTTCATGAGTCATTATTGAATTAGGTTTCTTCTCAGTGGTTACTATTATTGATAAGTCATCTGCGTATAGGATACATCTATGGTCAATTGAATAGCTTATGTCATTTAAATACAGAACAAATAAAATGGGTCCCAGTATGCTTCCTTGCGGGACTCCAAATTTATTTTCACGATAGTCTGATTTAAAGTCAACTATTTCTTTATTTATTACATTATTGATGGAGACAAATTGCTTGCGATTATTTAGATAAGAGTTTAGCCATTGGAGTGCAACACCCCTAAATCCAAGTAAATCTAGTTTTTTTAAGAGGATGTCATGCGAGACACAATCGAAAGCCTTACTGAGATCAAAGAACAATCCCGTAGCCAAGCGGTTACTATTTAAATTAGTCAGGACAGTATTTACAAGGTCATACATAGCTAATTCAGTCGATTTGTTTTTCTGGAATCCATATTGTTCATTATTTATTATATTATATTTTTGGCAGAAATCTATTATTCTCTTGTACATGCATTTCTCAAACACTTTGGAGAAGATTGATACAAGACTAATTGGGCGATAATTACCCATGTCTTCTCTTTTACCTTTTTTAAAAAGAGGTTTAACTACAGTTAATTTCAGTGCCTTTGGAAAAGTTCCAGTTGAAAACGACATATTGATTAGATATGTTAATACGCAAAGTATTTCCATAATACAACACTTTAATACTGCTGTACATATGCCATCATAACCCTCGGAAAGCGTATTATTCAATGCCATTACTTCCTTCTTCACCTCATCTGAAGACATGGGTTTAATAAACATTGAATTTCTGATAATATTAATTCGCGTGGGCAGTGGAGCTTCAGGTATTAGGTTATTATTAGGAATATCTAAGAAATAATTATTGAAAGCGTTAGCTATCTCGACTGGGTCTGTTAAAAGAATGTCATTAATTTTAATCGTCGAAAAATTATTATTATTTGTTGGATTTTTATTTACTTCTCTATTAATGATTGACCAAGTTGCCTTACATTTATTTTTGCTATTATTTATGAATTTTATATTGCAATTTCTTTTTGAGTTTATTATACATTTTTTTAATATAGTTGCATATGTCAAGTATTTTTTTTTATGTAGTGATGATTTACTTTTGTAATATTGATAACGCAATAGTCTTTTAGTTTTACAACACTTTTTCAAACCTCTACTTATCCATTTAGAACTACTTTCTTTTCTGTTTTGACCATTTATCTTCACTAAGGGAAAGCACAAGTTGTAAAAAAGGCAAAAAGTGTCATAAAAATTGTCGAAGGCTTTGTCCATATTTATTTCTTTGTAGATAATACTGATATGGATCATGATTCTGAAATAAAATTATTGTTATTAAGTAAATTAGAAACGGGCTGCCTTATAATTATGGTGAAACTGGGTTTTGGAAACACTTAATTGAATGACTGACGTTATTGTAGTTGTCAGTATATCTAAGAATAACTAATCTGACTGTCGACCGTTTGTGCACCGGTAGCAATCCTGCCTTTCCTGGGTTTGAGTCCCAGAAAGAGGCAGATGTTTGTGTGATTAATACGAGCATTTGTACATGAGTCATGGGTATTTATATATATTTCTATGAATATTACTATTTATGTATAATATATGTATTAGTTTTTATAAGGGCGTTCGGGCCTATCCGTGCTAAGCATCAGATTTTACCGTTACACGAGAGCGTCTGATTTACTGCCGTTACCAAAGAATTCTATTGAATATATAGAACTCATTGCCCGTAACAAGATATATTCCACCTCAGAGGCCTTCTGTCTCGCTTTCACTCATGTCAGTGTGCGTGGCTGGCGTGGCTTTCTATCTCTTTTTAGACTCTATTTTTAACGCTTAATTTATACGCTTTTCACTATAAAGCTTCGCTTCATTTGGGCGTCCCTAAACAACACTGTTATTTTTTATATCCGTTACCATCCATTACACAAACCTTATAGTGCTTACCTTGGGCTAGGCTAATTGGCATAAATGTAAGGAATATTATTATTATTTCTACACAATAAACCAACGAGTAAAAATGATTCCAAAATCACAATAAAATTAGTGATCTGTTGACGATATTTATCGTTTCATTGGCATGCCAATGGTTTTACCCATCAGCAAACATTAAAACTTGAATCCGTGCCCACTATTAAATCACTGACTTAAACGACAAGCTTCAATAGCGCAGTGAATACAACGTATGTATTTTCTTATACGTCTCGGTAGTATAGTCTCCGGCAAATAATTTGAACATGATTTTGAAATCACGTGACATGCGCAGTAGCAAGTTTAAGTACATCATTTACTACTGCGCATGTCACGTGATTTCAAAATCATGTTCAACTTATTTGCAGGGGACAATATAAGAAAGGTTTTCTTAATTTTTTTATAACTATGTAATATAATAAAAATTTACTATGTATATTAGAACACCTAAAAGCAGAAACAAATATTAATAAATTCATAAGGTCTTTGAAATAGTTATTAATAACAATAATACGTACGCGTATACAAAATACCACGGTTGTTGTGATGCCTTCTCTCAAGCTTTGTACTACGCATGCGCACACAAACACGTATTAACACACGTACATAATACTTCCTATGTCATTTTCTCCTGCGTTAAATCTTATGAATTTACGTGTCTGTCTCTTTTTACTATCGCTTTTAGTTTCATAGCCTTTCAAATCAAAACGATGCTAAAGAAGTTTTCACTTCAAAAAGTTATGATTCTATAAAATGATTACTTTGAGAAAAAAAAATCTGAATGTCTGCCCCTCTACCCTTCATTGCCTTGCGAGGTGCATGTGATAATTAGTGCTTACATGATCTGTTTAGTCACTGAGTCGCATGTAACGCAACTTGTGAATAAATAAATAAACACACAATAAAATGGAGAAGAAAACAATCCCTGCCGAGTTTTTGCGGCCACTTCTCTATACAAGGTCTGCCGACGTAGGACTTATGAAGCCGAGACGTAGCTTTGACTTTCAATACAGGTAATGTAATAGCTCATAATGAATAATAGTTATTTGTTATTCAAGGCTGGAAAGTTGAGATTTGGCCGCGAGTTATCTAAGAGTAGCGAGCGTTTCAAAGGTACGAGACGCTAAAAACTTCACTGTCGAGCGATTTACACTTATTTTCACCTCACTACAGTAAAAAAACGATGCTCGTTGTGATTTGAAAGTCGATGAAACGAAAAAGCGACAGTAAAAAGAGACAGACACATAAATTCATAAGATTTAACGTAGGAGAAAAGAGATAGGAAGCATTATATAAGAGAGAGAGAGAGAGAACTTCTTAAGCGTCGTTGTGATTTGAAAGTCGATGAAACGAAAAAGCGACAGTAAAAAGAGACAGCGACATAAATTCATAAGATTTAATGAGAAAACAGATAGGAAGCATTATGTACGTGTGTTAATACGTGTTTGTGTGCGCATGCGTAGTAAAAAGCTTGAAAGAAGGCATCACAACAACCATGGTATTTTGTATACGTGTACGTATTATTTTTGAAAATATCACTTCTACCACGTGTGAATTGCATACATTTTTCTTCCAAAACGGAGTATAATAGTATTAATATCAGTAAAAATAAAATGTAAATTATGTCATTATAGTCTTTATAATGTAAATTATAAAGACTATAATGACTATATTCGAAACGTGTTTTTCTTTGATTTTAATTTGTTCCTAATTTTAAAACACTTTTCCACGATAGCGGATAAAATTAAATAACAAACCAAACTTTTCCTAGCTGATGAGGTAAAAAAATTTTTATTTGTTTTTAATTATTTCTAAGATTAAACACGTAATTAATTGCCTGATAACTCTGTTTTGTAAACGGCTGGTTCATGCAATGACTTTGCCTGTCCGACAAATGTCCCGGGTTTAAATCTTGGTAGGTTATTTATTAAACCATTAACGATAAATTTATTCCTAATAATATAATTCAAACCTGTGTTTTTTTTTATCATGTTTGATGCAACGGTGGAGATCCTGCTTTTCCCACTTTCGGTCCCATCCAGGAAGGGGCAGATATTTGTGTGATGAATACGAGAATGTGAAACTTAGGCATGGGTATTTGTATATAGTTATTTCTATTAATATTTAATATCTGTGTACCATATATGTATGTCTATCCGTGTCCTCTAATGAGGTGCGGTATAGTGTTTACTTTCGCCTAGGCTAATTAATAAATATTTCTTACATTCACACCAATTAGCCTAGCCCAAAGTAAGCACTGTAAAGTTTGTGTTATGAATACTAGGGTAACGGATAGACCTACATATATCATACATAAATAAGTAATACTAGCGGCCCGTCCCGGCTTCGCACATCGGGTGGACAAAATTCTTTAATTTTTTTCTATTATTAAATATTTTTCCGTTAGCGCCATCTAGCGTCCGGTAGACGAACTACTTACGGATAACGCGTTGCTATTGTAAAGTTATTGTTACAATGGAGAAAGAGCGGGAAAAAGAGCGGACAGACAAACACACAAACAACTGTGATCTAAGATTATAGATAAATAGAAATATATATATAAATACCCATGACTGAGGGACAAATCCACGTATTCATCACACAAAAATTTGCCCCTTCTGGGATTTGAACCCCGGATCGTTGGTGCAAAAAATAAGATCGCTACCGTTGCACCGAACGGTCGTCACTATTATTAGACAACCTAGATATTAGATAGTCACCTTGAAAATGTTAACAATAGATTTATTATTATTTATAAAATCTACCTGGTATTTTTAATATCGCATTGTATTATTTATTACTGCAATAAAGAATGGTTTATTACTGAACAAAAATAGCTTGTATGGTTATGTCCTTACTTCCTTGGTTTTCCTTCAAAACATTGATGTAGACATATGATGTATTGTGGACGAAGCAAGAATTATCCTTAAGTGGATGTAATGATAGGGCTATTTTAGTGAATTATTATATACTTAAGGTCACGTTGCAAGGCGTGATAAATATTTAGCAGAAAATTGCACATTTATAGCGCAGTTTAAAAAAATAAGCCAATAACATTTGTAAGCATGGAATAAAGAAAACACTAGCTATAATCGTCGCTTCGCTTGTGAAAAAAGAAGGTTGATATGTAGTAAATATCCCTGACAACGTGTATACAAAATTTTATGATGTTTTTTTTAAATAGTTAAGGTGTGAAAGCAAAACAAAGCAAAACATAATTTGGCTAGTCCCAAAAGACCTGTATTTTCTCCAAAAACTCAATCGCATGAAAGTCGCTGAGGACTAGAAGGTGACAATTTCGCCCGTAATGAAAAGCATTGTTACTGGTGACGAGACGTGGGTTTACGAGTTTGACATACAAAATAGTCAACAAGCTTCGAAGTGGCGCCTTCCAGCTTAACCGAAACCGAAATAACCACGCCAAAGTCGATCAAAAGTCAAAGTCATGTTGATTTTTTTTTGTTTTTAATTTAATTTGTTTGCATTCACAATACAATATTTCTATAAGGGAAACAATATTTCTAAATGGGATTCCATCTGAGGGCTCGGAGGCGTAGTTGTTTTTTACACACGTATTTTATATCTTATAGTCATGTTGAATGTTTTCTTCGACTATCGCGGTGTTGTGTACTCGGAATTCATGCCGAAAGGTCAAAAAATGGTAAATAAAGAATATTATTAGAGCGTTATTCGGCATTTAAGATAGCAAATTCGATGAAACAGTCCAAATTTGTGGAAAGAAAATTCTTGGATTTTGCACCACGATAATGCGCATTCGCCCAAGGCCATCATTTTTGACCTAACACTCAACAAATACTATCGAGCAACCACTATATTCACCAGATATGGCTTCAGCCGACTTCTTTATTTTTCCTTAACTCAAATTACTACTTCGTTGCACCCGTTTGCAATCAGTAGAAGACATAAAGGAGAATTTGCGGCGAGAAATGAACTCAATTCTGGAAACAGCGTTTAAAAATGTTTTGATGATTGGATTGTTCTTTGGCGCAAGTGTATCGTTTCTAAAGGAGCATACTTTGAAGGTGATAAAATAAATTTAGATGAATAACAAACATTTTGTATATTATTGATCTTTTCCCGGTACTTTTGTGACAGAGTAGTATATCGAAACCAGAATTATTTGCACTAAAATAAAATCGGCTTGCATTCACGCGTCATGCTCGAGATCGGGTAGTAGGGTCGGGATAGTAAGATAACTGTAGGTAGAGCCATTTCATTCATGAGCAAGAGTTTTGAGAATATACATCATTATTTCAGACGAAAGACGACCCCCGCCGGATTTAAGAGTCCTCAAAAAATGGGGGGTTTTGCCATAATAACAACCGTTTGGTGCAACGGCAGCGATCCTGCCTTTCGCACCGACCTTACTGAGTTCGAGTCCTGGAAGGCGCTGATGTTTGTATGATGAATACGAGCATTTGTACCTGAGTCATGGGTATCTATATATATTTCTATGAATATTACTTATCTTTGAAGGTATCATAATTGTATGTCTATCCGTTACCTTAGTATCCATTAGACACAAGCCTTATTATAATGTAAACGGTTGGCAGGTGGGTTGGACATCGCAATAAAAGACCATACTGCCGCCAAATTTGCGACACCCTTAAGGGTCACAACACGGCTAATAACGAATTGATACATATTGCTTATACTTTGTCCAATGTAGGATGATACTTTTGACAGGTGTCACTTCCTTATTGCTACGTACTAAGGTTGCGTTTGTTTCCTTATGTTTGGCTTGACATTGCAATAGTAACTTTATACCCTCTATATAGGTGTCAACTGTCAAAAGTATCATCCTACATTGGACAAAGTATAAATAGTCTTACCTTTTATCTTTTGTGATCTGAATCTATGTCCACGTCTTTTATTCTTCCTGACAACAACCTTATACTTATTATGTACATGATAAACTTGCTGACTTGGAGCGTAACCTTTCTGTCCATAATTACTTGTCGCATTGTATAATTTCTTTACATTATAATTCGGACTTGGATATCCGTGATGTGTGTCACTAATGTGGGGATATCCGTGAGACGACCCGTAGTTCGGATATTTCGATCCGTATCCGTGGTCGAGCCCATGTCCGTAACCGTTATATGTGGTATCATGACCGTAATACGATAGGGTGGGTCCTTTATATCCGTGATCTTGATATCCGTGACCGAATAACGAGTGGTATAATGCTTCCAATGCTTGATAATATTCCGGAGAATGCGTTGGTGACGGAGGTTTATATATCAATGGGGTCTCGATACATTTGTTGTGGTTTTGAGCCAGAATCAGCAGGACCGGGAAGGTCTGTATCAGGCTGCATATTGTATTTCCTTTCACTGTCATATTTTAGGTCTGTATTCGGCAAAGTATAAAAAGATACTGTCAAATAACAACATGACGGAAAAATTAAATTGTGAATTAGGTTATCTTCAAAATCTTTTGTTGCGGTCAGTGATTTTAGTGATGGGCATTGTGTAACATGTGGGGATATGATTATTAGTGAAATTGATCGGGTTTCCCAATATAAAATTGTAGATTAAACCAATACAATAGTATATATTTTTTATTTAGGTTTCTATAGCAAATGTATAGTAGGATAATATTACTTATCGTCATTATCCTATCCTATAATGACTCCATCAAAGTACAGGATGGTTTAAAAATAAAATAAATATAAATAATAGCCAACATCACTTTCTTCTTCTTTCGGTGCCTCTCCACTACGGGAGGTTGGCTGTCAGCTCCGCATATCTTTTCTTATCCCTCGCCAGACGAAACAGTTCTTCTACGTTGGCGATTCCGGTCCATTGCCTAACGGAGCCAAGACATTTTCCTTCTTCCGACGCGTCTTTTCCCCTCAATCTTTCCCATCATTATTTTCTGGAGAAGATGGTAACGCTCACGTCTTAATACATGCCCCAGATAGGCTACTTTTCTTTTCTTGATAGTTTTCATGAGTTCTCGGGATTTCTTGACACGCCGAAGTACTTCTTCATTTCTGACTGTTTGGACCCAGCATATGCCGGTATTATTTGAAACACATTTCTAAGGCCTCTAGTTTTTTCAACATCACATGAACCCTGATTATTCTAATCCCAAGCAGATAAAGCAATTGTGTTATGGAATTCAGAACCAACGACGGAATCATAACACCCAGATTTGAGGCAATGTAAAAAATACCTCTATGGTCGAGTGGCTGGCATACCAGTTTCCATGGTAACGGCATTCCGAGGTCCTGGGTTCGATAAACCACAGGTCAATGAAGAAAATAATTTTTGAAGTGAAAACTTCTTTAGCAGCGTTGTGCACTTTTTGGGATGGGTAAAAAACGTTAATCTCGCGTCAGGTCACGTGACCTGATCGAAAATTCGTAAGACGGAGGGCAGGGCGCTTGCGCGAGTGTGCGTGTGTGCTTGTTGTCATGTTTGTGTACGATAGCGCAATAAATGAATATTGTATTTAACCATATAAATGAGAGTAGATACTTTTATACTGATAACTGAAGCAATTCGTGCGAAATTATTCCCTAATTTCGCACGAATTGCAAAATATCAAAAATGCACAACGTTAATGTTCATGTTTTCACTTCTGCCGGCACTCTCGGAGTGCAACCCGTTGTTTTTTTTATATTGGTTATGGTACTCCTCCTCTCCAAGGATCTCCAAATTGACCGCTTGCGCTTCCCGCGACCTTCACTATATCGTCGGTCCACCGAGTAGGAGGAGAAAATGAAAAAAATAAAAATTAATATAAAACTTAAATAAGTTGTTTTGAATCCTCCAACATTTTTACCTACCACCCATTCAAGACGTCTTGTAACTGACAAGAAGAATGTGCGCAAGAATCTCGTCAGCTTTAACAGAAGTAACGATATTTACAATATAAATGTCATTTTTTTAGTGAATAAATAATCTTATATTTAATTAACCAAAGGATAATAAAATAACTTAAAAACTAAACTAAAACATAACTTATCTTAAATTAACCTAAAACTAAAATACATATATAAATAATATAACAACTAAAATATATTATTAAAAGGAGTCCCTTTAGGCAAGGTTCTGAAGATACTGGCAGCATTCCCCCTTTGAATAGCTAGGCTAATTCTTTGTCCGGGGTAGCTGCCAGCTCTTCGGTCGCCTGTGATGTCGACTAACCTTTTTGCTATTTCTTTAAGAAGTCTTATAGCGCTAAGACCCCACGGACCAAGGGTCTCGACACCGAATGGGACAAAATCATATTCGGTACCTAGACCCCTGTATTCAAAAGCTTTAGCTTTTTCAGCCGCTTCACTAGCCGCACCAGCTCTGTTGTTGGTTCCATGTAGATGGGAAGGGGCCAGCGTGTCTGAACAGGTTGCATCCCATACCAGCACCCGGCCCATCTTCCATGGAATCAAACTCATACGGTCCGGTCTCTTGCCATCGTCTCTTGCAATACCAGTCGGCTCAAGTAGACTAGGCACGTTGACGGTGGCAAGGGACCGGCGTATGATATCATTAAGTGCGGCATGTCTCGAGAAGCGGCCTGCACTTTTTTGGCATGACAGTCCGTGATGTCCTAGCTTGTCGACATCACTGCCACAGGGACATTTATGAGGAGCGCAGACCGGAACCCCAAGCCGTAGACAGGTAGCGATTCGAAGCGTGTCAGGATCAAGAAATATTCCTGTATTACAATATAATACGTCGTCACCATACATAATGTGAATGAAACCAACTGTTGTTGGACACTGACTTTATTTTGAACTTTTGTTTTATATACTTTGTTTTATAAACTATGACAGTGATAGTCATAATATGTACAAAGTATGGATATAGAATATAGTAAAGAGGTGTAAAAACATGGTAATATATAAAAAGGTATTGTATATACATATATATACGAGTATAAGTTGGTCGTAACATCATAATACACAAAAAAAAAACAAAATTATTTTGTTATTACAATATTAATAGTGTTATGATATCATTATTTCGTTGATTACAACAAAGTCAACAAGTATCTCTTTTAAGTAAGTATCCCTGAACATTGCAATAACATACAGGGAATAAACGACAATTTTAAGAAATCAACAAGATATATGTTTTGTATTAGTCAATAATACTGAAGGTTTAGAAATGAGAGAATTTTAAATTCTTTAGATATACTTAACTTGAGTTCAGAACAGTAAATGTGATATTTATAATAAATTGTGACGCTGTTGAAGGCTTTTTTAGTAACACGTAATGCGTAAGTGCATAACTCATGTTGGAAAAGTCATCTCAGCAATGATTTCATTCATTACTAATTCTGATATTGTCCATTCGCTGTAGCCCTGACGATTGATTTAGTGTTGGATTTTTGTTAAATGTCACTGAGTCAATTACAAATAAACCGAGTTGAATTTTCATTGGGTGAGTCAAATAGTTGGGTAATAAAAATAATTTATTTGTTACGGTGCGTTCACACTGTGTTTGAGTTACTCAGAGTAAACAGGACTGAGTTATATTATATGCTGATTAAATCTGAAAGGCCTTGTTTTGTTTACCGCTATTAAATTATTGTGCCAATTTTTCTGTATTAAAAAAATATTATTTATGTAAATAATCTTTTTTTGGAACTTACTAAAATTCCAATTTGTTAATTTCACTAGAAAACAAAACTCTATATAAGCAAAAACGAAACGAGCTTTCCAATATAATTTACACCACTTTATCTAGAACACAGCACACAATTTACAATAATTGTACATAAACAGCCACACAATTTGTTCTTTATTCATTCATTTAATAAGAAATGGTTCTATTCCAAGTTCATTTAAGCTCTGTTAAACAACATGTTTCTTTTACACCAACATACTGAATAATTATTTCTATTTTTTTTTTCAAAAATGATGATTTTATTTTTGTTCGATATGCGTTCCTAAACTATCAATCAGATTGTGGTGAAGCTTTGATAAGTTATTGTATGTCTGTATGCATGTCAGGGAAAGTTTATATACATATATATAGTCAGCAAAAAAAGCATTGCAAAGCATATAATATTTTGTATCCGTTCTTGCATGCAACATTGCAGCAACCTCTGAGACAGTTCAGCATAATATCAACTTGCTGCACTAAACACAATTCAACGCAGACAGTGGCGGATTTACAAATTTTCAAGGTACAGGCTGTGAAGTTTTTGCCGCCCTTGCCTCCACAATTGTCAAATTGTCATGTCCTAGATTATTTTTACAATTCAACAACTTCGTTGGAATTGCACGTAAAATAATTTTTAGGTATATTTTTCTAAAGCTAGTGCGTGTTCAACACATAATACTCGATACATAAGATTAAAATCGGTAAAATTATGCACTAAATTCAAATTAAAATCACTAAATTATATACAAACCATGCAGTTCGCAGCCTCCAAAAAATATTAGGACTGGCTGTATGGGTTGACGGTAGGAAAGAAAAATACATTTTCATCCCACCACCTCGGAAAGTGTAATTTTGCGCTTCGAAATCTGGCTGGAAAATTCTATTTTATTCGCTTGAGCGGCAAAGTAGATTTGAATTTAGAACATCACATATAATGAGTACTCAATATAATTGTAAATTCAAAACGTCATTAAACCTATTTAATGTAACCTCTATGGTGCCAAATTTATGATAAGAACTTTTTAAATTGTGAAAAAATTTAAATTTGGAACCTTCTTGGTTTCTTTGTTTTATTTGCGTGCTTCGCGCCATTCTAGTTTTTCACGTTTTATTGCTTAATATAATTAACATAACCTAAAAACTGTACAAAAAAATCAACTAAAATGAGTGACATTAGCGACGATGAAGTTTATCTAACGCCAACTGAGTTAACTGAAACAGTTAATAATGCGCAAATGAGCCTTCTCCCTCAGCAATCACGAGAGAAGTATTTGAAACAGTACGATATATTTAACATGTGGCGACTAGCTAAAGGAGCAAAAACTTTCTCCGAAAACGTTTTGCTGGCATATTTTATAGAATTATCTGAGACCAAGAAAGCAAGCACGCTATGGAGTACGTATTCAATGCTAAAATTAACAATTAAGATGAAGAAAGACGTTCATATCGACACCTATCATAAATTAGTGGCATTTTTAAAAAGAGCCTCATCTGGTTATAAGCCAAAAAAATCGAAGGTTTTCACAGCATCTGTAATTGCAAAGTTTATTAATAAAGCACCTGATTCCGTATATTTAGCGGCAAAAGTAAGTCAATACGTGTAATTTTTTGTTGTTGATAAAATTGTACATAGTACTTACAATATTTTTAATTTGATTAATTTATTTACGATTATAAATACTTCTTTTGTTACAGGTTGTTCTTATTATTGGTATAACCGGAGCATGTCGAACAAATGAACTTACACTACTTAATGTCAATAACGTATCAAAATATTCTCATAATTCTGATGAATTGCTATTAATTAATGTACTAAATACCAAGACAAAAAAAGACCGCAACTTCGTTATTCGCAAGGAATATGTAAACATTGTTCAGAAATATCAAGCTTTACGTCCTTCTAACACCCCAATTGAACGATTTTTTCTACAATATCGCAACGGAAAGTGTATCCGACAACCTATGGGTCAGAATAAAATTGGCAGTATTCCACGAGAAATAGCAACTTTTCTCGGACTTTTAGAACCCCCGTTATACACCGGTCACTGTTTTAGAAGAACCTCAGCCACACTTTTGGCCGAATCAGGGGCTGATCTTCTATCGCTTAAGCGCCATGGAGGCTGGAAGTCTAATTCGGTTGTAGAGGGATACATAGAGGATTCAATCCAAAGTAAATCAAAAATTTGTAATAGTATCGTGGAGGCCATAACGCTGAAAGAACCTCTGTCAGATTCTTGGTCTCGCCCTTCTACATCTAAAATGAGCCCCCATAAGATTGGAAACAATAGCCCTCTCTCGCCAACATTTACGCCAATAGAATCCAATGAATCGGCACAACTATTTAAAATTACTGATAGTTTACCACAAAACAGCGCACAATTCACAAACACCAACATAACATTACCTAACAAAAATATTAAACTTAACATAAGTAACTGTAGCAACGTTACATTTAATATTTCCTAATTATTTTCTACTTCTTATTATTTTCTTCAATTTATAGATTATCTTAATGTGTTTTAATTGAAATAAAAATATTTTGTCATTATAAATTGTTTTCTTTTTCATTTTGTCATTTCCTCGCTGAGGTGGGATGAAAAGTTACGTATTGCACTCGAGTGGAAAGATTTTTCACCTTGTGCTCGTTTGTTTCCCTCGCTGACGCTCAGGATTCTAATTTAGAATCACTCGCTGCGCTCGTGATTCAACTTTAGAATCCTTCGCTTGCTCGGTCATCCAAATCGAGCACGCGGTTAAAAAGGAACTTTCCACTCTTGTATAATAAATAACTATTTCTATAATTTCGCTCTTTACACTCATTCAAAGTGCGGGGAGAGGGCGCATTGGGCGCAAAGACCGATTACCGATTCGCTGCCCCCAACCGATTACTCGTTGGGGGCGGCGAACTAGCTGTTTTACTCTAGAATATGGAAGATTGCTAAACGGATTCACGGAACGTACAATGACAAATGATAAGTGAGAAGGGAAAGTCGTCGGCAAAATTTGTTGCAGACTTCTATCTGTAAAACATCAGAAAACAGAATACAGAAAACCGTCATTCAGAAATCTTTTAGATTTCTGGTAGCAAAAAAAAAAATCGGTAACCAAATTTGCCGCCCCAAAAATCTGCCGCCCTAGGCTCAAGCCTACTCAGCCTGCTGGTAAATCCGCCACTGAACGCAGAGCTGAGATGCTCATTGGTGACAGCAAATTAGTGAAGAGCAAGCTTCACACCTTAGTTCATCACACCAAGTCGCACAAAGAGCTTCTCAAGATATATATAGCTATACAAGATGTATAATTGTGGAACTCCCTCCCAGTTTCATTATTTCCAAGTGCTAATAATCCGTTCGTTTTCAAAGCCTGTTCACCCTAATAGGCACTTTGTGGGTTAGCTCGTTCCATCGTGGATTCTGTCTTGTTCCCCGGGCTTGATTGGGACCAAGAGCAAACCAATTCAGAATATAAAGAAATCTCGAATGCAGTTAGTTAAATATACATGTCAATTATACAATAGTGATCTAAAACAAGTCTTGGGGTTAGTCAATTAAAAATATTTGGGAGCTCGCCACCATCTGGACTCGAACCCGCGACGCTAATACTATCACAACACTAGACCCATACCGTAAAAGTGTACCCTACAATCTATACTAGTAAAATGGTATGGTGTTTTTTAATTTCCAAAAAAAAATGGGCCTTAGTCACAAAATAGTATTATTAGTAAACACACGTATGGAATGTTAAGCATGTAGGAGACGTGATTTAATCTAAAAATAATTGTGGGTTTTTCTTCGTGTGTTTCCAGGGTCATAACAGTTTCTCCCCCCACTATTCCTACTATATATATTTGTTATTTAGTTTAGTAAGTTACTCGCACAGAAAGTAAACAATAAACTTTTATTCTATTACCGTTACTCGTGTCATATTTCTACATCAAATCCGTAATAAAAAAATGTTTTTTTTGTTTTTTAGGTAGACAATTTTTTTCAGATGTGAACTGTTTTTTTAATTTTTTATTTAACTTTATTTCTTTGCGAAATGTTAATGTATAGAGAAATAGAATTGAATATCACTTTTGAATACCGCCTGCTGTGATTTTTTTTCTAAATAAATTATAAAAATATTTTTAAATCAAATGGTTTAGTGATATAAGTGATTGTTAGCAAATATGTATTGGTTTAACATATATTAAATTAAGTACTAAATGTAGAAATTTAACAAATCTGCATAATACAAAGTAGTATTTGTCTCTTATTTATTTATTAAATGGAAATCTTACATTTTAATAGAAAAATACTAGATATAATTGACTCAGCTCACAAGTTGTTCTCAGGCGGGACTCAAATCCGCAACCTTTAGATGACCGGTCCAATGCTCTTCCAATTGTGCTACCGAGCCTTGTAAGCACACGAAGAAATCATCTAGATTTTTCTACGCTATATGTCAAACATTTTACAAATGTTTTGACAATCGATTAAGATGAATCATTTTAATGCAATCTTCCAAACATCTGAAGGTTGCGGGTTCAAGTTCCGTCTAAAAAGACTTTTTTCTAGTATTTTACTATTAAAAATATTTTGCAAGATATCATTGAAAAGTAAAATATAAGGAGCGTTAATAGAAATCTTACTTAATTTTAGAAACTTGGCTTCTATTGGTATTTATTTTAAACATGACATCAGGACTGTTGTTAATAAGCTATTTAACAAGCAGAGTTCGTATTCAAGAGCAGAAAGCTTTATGGCTGGATTCACAATGAGTTGGGATTGAATCGACATAGAGATAAATAAGTTTATTCAAGTAATTTAGAGATACCGTTATGAATGCCTAATTTTTTATCAAGTAAGATTTGCATAAGTTGTATATATGTATATTGTTGGTACCTATAACTAATAGATAAAAAAATAATTAAAATAAGTCCTTGATGGAGAATTTGTCACAAATTCATAAGTTAAAAATCGTATTTACCAAACCTAAATACGAAAATGGCATTTTTTTAATAAGTTGGTGTCACTGAAAAGACTTGAGATCTAAGCGCCATAATACATTCAGTCAAAAAAGTATCGGGAATGGATGATTTGTTTATGGTTCTAAATTCAAATTTTTGTTTTTTTTTTGTTGTTGTTGTTAGATTGGCACAACTGTTTTCCATTTTGACATGATATTCGTTGAAAATCTGATCCTATGATGTTAGTCATTAATTCTTCTCCTATTTCAATAGCACGGTGACAATTTACTATCGCAGATGCAACTATTCCATTAGCTATACAGATTAATACACGACGATCTATGGTAAAATCATGGGATGAGAGCCAATTATCAATTTTATCAAGGAAATTTTTGATGAAATTTTTTGAATTTTTTACTTATAACTTTTAAAATTTTAAGTTTATAATGAAAAGTCATGTAAAAATAATTGTAGGCAAAGCGATTTGCTGCAAATTTTCTGTACAATGGATAGTTTTGGAGATATAGTAAAAAACGTGTTTTAACCCTTTTTCCAAGATGGCGGCTGGGGGACAAGGGAGCTAACCCCACAAACTTGGGTTTAAGCTTGTATTGACCCCCCTTCATATCCCATAAATAAAATTGCGTCCTCTAAAAAATATTCAGCCAATGTAACATTTCAATGGACTAAAATGCCATGAGAATGAAAACTTTCAAAAATCACGCGTATTTTGTTTCAATGGGAAATCGCATAGAGCCAATGTTTTTGGTTTTAACTTTTTTGTTTTTGCGAATTTCGAAATTCGGGCTCGCTTCATTCCTAAACCTGTTGATTCGATTCCACATAAAAAATAATAAAAACGGTTGAGAACTCGGTAAATTATGGCGTATAAGACATTGCGTTATTGAAGCTGATCCGATCACATAGCTGTTTTTTCTTTATTTCCACCGAGGTTTTTCTTTGTAACAACTTGCTTAGATTCCTTAATATTTCAGATTACCTTCCACATAAAGAAAAACTTATATTGCTTTCTCTTTCTATTATAAATAAGTCAAATGAAACAAACGTTTTCATTTATAAACAATTTATATATGTCCTTTACACCTTAAATAAGTACATACATCATGGCGAAATCGTGTTAAAAACAACACAAAATTACATAAAAATTAAAACAAAAGTTTTAATTTGATCTGCTTAAAGTATAAAAGTATTTACAATATTGATGAGATGTCACTATGATTGACTTTTAAGGTAGGATACCGTAGCCAACTGCAGGCAGCTGCGAGTACACCAATAGTTTCTTAATAGAAATAAATACTTCTGTTTATTGTGCTAAAAAATCGCTAAGAGAGAATTTTTTTTTTAGATAGAGAAAATATTTTTTTTTTTTTGAAAAAAAAAAATTTTTGCCAAACTGTTTCAAAAACTACAAACAATGGTTATATGATTCTTGGACAGATCAAAAGATTTTTTTTTTACATATGGACCCTGTAATGAATAAAAGATTCAACCGACATTTTTTTCCATCGATGTCTTTAAATCAGTTAAAAGAATTTCTCATATAGAAACTGCTGTGAAAATTCCGTTAATTATATGACTCATTACTTTAATAACTTTCCCTTTGAATAAGACAGACAGAAATAATTATATTTAAACTTAATTTCGAAAGTGACAAAATGTTTGTTGGATCCTTTATGCATGTGTCCATATACTGGCATTTAAAACTTAAAATTGACCAAGTGATCCTTTAGTTAACAGAGGGCAGTGTGAAACACCTTTAACCGCAGACCAGCGGCTCAATTTTTTATCACTCAAGTCTGGTTTCAATCAAGGAGCGCACGCCATTTCTTTCTCGCGATAAAGAGATTGAAAAAGACGACAAACAAATTCCGAACGCCAACTGGGCATAAATATTCAAAAATAATTGAATACTGTTCTCAACTCAGAACAATAATAGCTTTAGTTATTGTTCTGAGGTTCTCAAATACGTCACGTCTTGACATCATGTCTCACAGACCAGTTCTAGACGGCTTTAATTCTAGAAATGATAGATTTTTTTTTATTACGTATGGTTACGACGTATAATACTAGGCGATGCAGTCGCTAAGCATAAAGCTTGGCTAGCACCATATATTGGAGCAGAGCGTGACATTAATAAAAAAATAAAATTCAATAATGTTTAGTAAATTTTAAAATTCCATTATAGCGAAAACTTTAAAAACGCGCGCTGTTTGTTTCAATGGGAAATCCCATAGAACCAATGTTTTTTGGTCATAACTTTTTATTTTTGTGAATTTCAAAATTCGGTCATAATCAGGTCATAAACGTGTCGGTTCGATGCCACACAAAAATTATTAAAATCGGTTAAGAACTCGGGATGTTATGGCGTAACAGACATTGCGTCATTGAAGCTGATCCATGGGAACCCAATTAATAATGTCGTTACTTCTGTTAAAGCTGACGAGTTTCTTGTGCCCATTCTTCTGGTCAGTTAAAAGACGTCCTGAATACCGTGATAAATAAATTTTTGGACGATTCAAACCAATTTATTTTAAGTGTATTTGAATAAATTTATTTTTATTTCCATACGGCGGTGCTATCTACTGTTGATATTTGCAATCTGGTTAAGAATCAATCCTCCAGTGACATTACGCCATTTCATGAAACGACTAAACGTCGCCTGCTACTGTGGCCTACAGTTGGCTACGTAATCACATCTTTAAGTTGAAAAAAAATTGCTTACGTAAAACTTAAATGGGTGGCGAATAAGCTTCCGGCCTGCTTGATTATTATGGTGGTGTAAGTTACAACTTTATTGGCTGTATGCATCATCAGATGAATATTGTAATAGTTTATAAGGGCTGTGGTCATTGCAAATATATAAATAAAAAGGTTTTTAGTAGATATGCCACTTTAGAAAAGAAGTGGAGGAGAATTCCACATAACACGGCCATCTAGACAAAGCATTTTTCCGTGTATAAAACAAGGATTTCCATTTTGTTATATGGTCCAATATTGACTAATGACCACTGATCGGAGTAGGTAGAGCTATTTAGGTTCATTGACCGCAAACATGGGATTCCGACTGATACTCAGGAATTTTAATGAATATAATTCTTTTAATCAATAAGTCTAAAAATGGTTTATGTAATTGCCAATAAGTGCACGAGCACCGTTGTAAATTTTGCACCTTTTTTAAAACACGTGATATTGGCGCATTATGGAAACAAACGGAAAGAATAGCGGAGTGTTTCTGTCGCTAGAGTGATGCCCCTGTTTTTGTCTCTTTCTGCACCACTAGAATTCAATTGTTTACCGAGAGTAACTTGTTGTCAAATGATGTCTCACTCGATCATTTATCGACATATTTTGACCTTATAAAGTTTTTAATTCTTTGTAACATCCCCTGGTTACACATGAACAATAATGCCTTCAAAGACTTTTTTCAAAAATATATGTGCGGAGTTTGATGTTGTAATTGCAATAACAAAAAAGTATATTTGGACAAATTTTATAAAAATATTTTAATAATTGTTTATTCTTGCATAAATATAAGAAATTGTTACATACAAAAAATATATGTGGTTTAATGAATTAAGTTTCTATCAATTTATTATTCTATGCTTAAACCCGTCCTTAAACTTACCTGTCGGAGAGGAAGTATAGCTTTTTATTATTTTTCTATTTAAAAAGCAAATCCTGTGTGATTCAGGGAATATCCATATTATTCTCATATATGGCAAGTACACAAATAGCTCTACCTACTCAGATCTATGCTAATGACTATACTATTGTGACATAAAATTGTTTCTTTGACAATATCTATTGAATCGGAATAAAAAAGCAACACACAGTAAAGAAAATCCGATATTTTTGCATACGACTACTCTCTCTATTCTCCTCCATGATTTTTATATTTCTTAACTTTAAAAAATGCATCTGAATAATTTTGTTATATAATTCAGTAAGCCCTATTGAAGCATTATTCGCCAACAGAATCTATGAGCTTTGACAATGCGAGCAAATATGTGTACCGAATTTAGTATTAGTTAAAAACAAATTAGCAGCGTCGACAATATTTGAGAATTAAGTTGATTTAATGGTAAAATCGAACAAAATGATTATGCGATGAGTATACGCATTAATACCCGAATACATTGTACAAACTGATTTTATTCGGTACAATGAAAATGAGGCATTTTTCATGATGTACACTTCGATGCCACTTGATGTTGGGAGCGCCACATGCGCAACTTATTAAGTTAAAGGCGCAAATTCAGTCCAGTTGTGTCCTCATATGATAAATTTAGATTTCTCTGCTATGCTCCCGAAAAAGAACAGGCTAATTTCATATAATTTCTAAACAGGTTTCTAACCTATAATTTTAGAGATTTTTAAATAAAAAAGCCCTTTTAGTTACAACGTAAAATTCTCAGAACATGCTGCCATTTCAATTAAGTCTTTAGTCAAAGCTTATACTAATTTAGTTAATGTTTATCGAAGGTATAGCAGAGAGCTTTTAAATAATTAAAATTATATTTTATTAGAAATCTGAGTTTATCCCATGAGGGCGCCACTGTATGTCGATAAAACCATTTGCGCGAATTACCAAAGGCCATGGGTATAATTAACACTTTATAACTTATCTTCTCTTTTAAGCCATTTTCTCATACTTCTGATTCTATATTTCAAGCCTTTTATATTTTTTCATGTCTTCTCAAATAATTTTTTTTATACCGTATTAAAAATAAACATAGATAAAATAAAATATTTACACAGAGACCCAGACGGTATGCACAGTGACTCCAAGGCATATTATGGCTTTTTACATATATTAAATACATTCAGAGAAACAAATATTTATTAATTATAGTCGATATAATCAAATATTTACTTTCACATATAAAGATATATTTACAAAATAAGGCTCGCCATTCCGTAAATTTGTCTATTGCTTTCATGGCAGTGAAAGTGAAATAAATAATATTTAAGTTATTGATAATAACACTTAAGACATCAGAGCAGCAAGGTAGAATTTTAAACTTTATTGAAGACATACTTATATTTGTTGTAGTGATTGATTTGTACCAAAATCACAAACCAGAGTAAAAGTTCTGAAACAAGCAAACAATTATCACTTGCAGTATTCTTTAAATCTGATATAAACGGTACAAGACATTAGCTAAAGAGTGATATTCCTTGCCTAAGTCTGTATATCCTGACAAATACAATTTAGGGGTATTTAAGTCACAAGTAAATAGGTATCTTCTAGGTAGGCGCGTATCATCCTAGATCGCATCGTCGCTTGTCATAAGGCGAGATAGCAGTCAAGTGCTTATCTATTTACAATTTTAAAAAAATCGATTTATCCATAAAAAATGAATATATAAACAAACAAACTAATACTATGTGTATAAGATATAAAATACGCATGTAAAACGACCATGCCTCCGAGCCTTCGAGTAGGATTCGAACCCACGACCTTTCGCAATCCGGGCGAGTGCTCTGACCGCTGAACTATCGAGACGCTTCTACCGAGAAGGAAGGAAGGCTCGGAGGTGTGGTCGTTTTTTACATGCGTAATTTATATTTTATAGAAATATTTCATTGTAAATGCAAAAAAATAAATTAAAACATAATTCTATGTGTTTAAATCCACTTTCACCGGATGAATTATACAATTAATTTTGTTTTTTTTTTTATTATTATTACCTTAGGCATCCTATAAAAAAACAAAATTAAATGAGTCACTGATCCGGAATAAGTTTTATTCCGGAATAAGTTTTATACATAATGCACACCAAAATATATAATAATTATATATTTAGAAACATGCATGGTCCTAAGCGCTTGACAGCTATCTTGCCTAGAAGACACCTGTTCACTCATGACTTGGAGACCGCTAAATTGTATTTATCAGGAAACACAGATTCAGGCAAAGAGTTCCACTTTTTCGTGGTATGGATTGCAAAATTGGAACCAAAACGCTTATTGCGACTCTTTGATATATTAACCATATTTTTTTGTAAGCCTGGTTGTGCAATGAAAAAATGGGGACGGCGAAACAAAGCTAGATAATTCTAAACTGTTAGGAATTGCGAATCTTAATATAAAATGCTCGGTAATTGCAAACGAACTGGTATATATATATATTAAGGCCTATGTTTAGAATCTGATACAAATCACGAACATTTAAGTTTGTGAGAAGAAAATTAATGATATATATTATTCCCTGAATGTATTTAATATTATTGCTATAACTAAGTCTATAACTATTATATTTACACATTAAAATTCTATCTAAACCTTTTTTGGTGGAATGCATTCGTTTTGTACACTTAGTGTATAATTGCCTTGTTGACTTTCATCTTCCCAGACTAGCTAATTATTACTTTTGATCAGTTTTTATTGATTGCTTTAAATTATATTAAAAATATCATCAGCGATAAATTTTGTGATTATTACAATATATCCCATGAGTTAAATACAGTAAAATTGTCAATTTTTCCAATACGATTTTGAACTTCAAATCCAACCAAGAGACTTGACCATCGATTGAAAAAGTTTGGGAGTTTCTGGTAGATTGTTGAGTTTATTTGTACTAAATTAATTTAAATCAAGTCGCATCTTGCTACTGTTAAGCGGATTGTAGATAATTATACAAAGTTTTTCAATATTATAACTAGAAATAGAACCAAACTCTAAAATCAATATTAGCGTTATCAAAGTATGGACAAGTTTTCAGAAATCAAAGAATTGGTTTTAATTTTTTATCCCCTAAATCCCGCTTGTTGTCGGCATTGCACAGGCATCCAATGAAATAAATTATTTATTATTCAAACATCTAAGCTTCTTGTTTCTTCTTATTTTGTTCTTCTTTTACTTGTTCTTTAAGCACTTATTGTCTTTTTACAACATGATCTTTCTTCCGTATCGGTTGACTTAGGCGTCAGTTGGAATGGTTGCGCGCTGGATGGGGTTGAAGCGCTGGATTGGCCACGGCAATGATACTGTCGCCACGCGCCGCCACCACTTGTGGCCGGGACTCTTCCACCTCCTGAAACCCAATAACAAGACATCAATAATAAGAATAATATATCTTACATTCACATTAATTAGCCTAGCCCAAAATAAGCACTATAAAGCTTGTATTATGGAATGTAGTGTAATGGATATACACACATACATATATAATATTTCGAGAAATACATATAAATATTCATCACACAAACATCTGCCCTTTCCGGAATTCCAACCCAGAACCGAAGGTATAAAAGGCAGGATCGCCACCATTGCACCAAACAGTCGTCAATAACCGCCAACTCTTTGTGAAGGGTACAAATTTCATCAGAACAACATGGCAGATTGTTAATGCGACCAAACTAACAGCTGAAGTGTATTTTGGATCATCCGTCATCTGATCGGCCATTTAGACCAACGAATTTCTTTTGACTCTTGGAATAATAAACTAGACACTCGCTGTGTGGTGTCAGTATAAACCGTTCCCACTTTAGAAAGTCGTGAGAAGCGACATATGATGCTGGATGTAATCACCAAACACCGTAAATCACAGAATAGGCAACAGTGTTTCCTGAATTATGGTCTTTCACTGTGATATTCAACTCAACTGCCAAGCGTGGAGATTGTGGCAAGCCCACCTATTTTAGGAAGAGACTTTCTCCCAGTTGTGGACTTCTTGCAGAGATTATGATGATGAATAACAGACAAGTCGTGTTGTTTTTATTTTTACTTTATGTGCCAGGACATGGTGAATAATAATTTAACATAATTTTATAGAACAACATGACCTGTCGAATTTGTCGTCGAGCAAATATTTTAAAATTTCAAATATTCAATTAACTTATCGAATATTACTCTAAATCCAGTAAGTATTGTTTATTAAGAAATAAACTATACAAATTCAAACTATACAAATGTCAAATATTATTATAAATTTAAAATGAGAAAATCGATTACATCAGTGTCAGAAAAGGGCAATTACATGCACGTGGTAAACACCGTACCATGAACCTCCTCAAAAAGAAAAACCATATTTTTTTGCAATTTTTTTTTTCTTCTTTAATGAAACTGATTATTATTAGACTGTATTAAAGTGAAAAAAGGACAGAAAGTAGTTTTTCTTTTCACCGTGTCAAATAATACATTTCTAAAAAACTACTCACAGGTGGTGGAGTGCTGGTACTAGAGTAGGAACATCTTGAATCTGCATCGTCGCTCTCAGCTTTCACGCCCCACCAACTGAATAAATAAAACGACATGCAAAATTAACAAATATATGAAAGAGATAATCAAGGAAGCAATATTTAAAACATAAGTTGCTTTAAAAATATCTCCTTATTTACATGTTTTATATTTGTGCATAGGAATGGACGCATAAACTCCTATTTGCAAGGTTCCATTATACAATAGTGTTACGAAACAAACCGGTTCAAACGGCTTTACTTTTTAGTTTTAAAACCCCAACTAACCCTTTTCATATTGTTATTATTAAATGCTCTTAATGTTTTATTAGGGCATTGATATTAATGTAGGAATTCCGTTCTTCTGAGTTTAATGCAATAATTATAGAGTAGGTAAATAAGTTAATTTAATAGTATTAACAGTTTAATGTCCTGTGGTAAATTTGCTATCGACTTCAATGCGGTACAGAAGTTAAATTTTATCACCTATCAAACAAATAAAGTTGCAAAAACCTACTCTTTCACTCCTCATCAACAGGTTATTGGTGTTGTCCATGTCTAAAGAAAAAAAGCGGCAGCATCAGTTTTTACTAACTTTCAAATTAGCATACTATAATAATAAGATGGTGTAAGTTAGGACTTTGTAATTAAGGTCCATTTCGTTCTCACATGGTTTATGTAACACCAATTCTGGATTGGACTCTTAACAGTTGCACGATCTTGTGATTTTGTGTTTTAACCTCATTGCTTGTTGATTTTAAATCATCAAGTTAAATCAAGTTAGAATGTTATGATGTAGTTACACTGTTCTTAGAGGAAAGAAATTTGATATTGCAGTGTGTTTACATACTGTAAGATTCTAATATGATTAAGGAAATAGAAAGGTTTTTTGAATTGTTGAATTGTGTTCATTTTTAACTATTCACGAATCTTTAGGATTAGAAATAGCCAATTGTTTGGCTTGATTTGGTAAAACTGATAGAACATTAAAAATCAATGATAGTTTTTGTAGCTGATTAGTGGTTAGTTACCTATTGTTGGAGTTACTCCTAGCCGCGTCGGGACTGACTCGCACGGCACCGTCTTCACCTTCCTAATACACAGCGACAGTTAATATGAGGGCATACACTAGGATTATAACAATTAATCTGGATATTTAGTTCTTACACTTTCGCGCACCTTAAACATTTGAATAAAACAACTTTTTTACGGATCAATTGTTTTATATAATTTTTTTTAATAAAATTAATATCTCCGAAGATACACACCGCGTGACCTAGGTAGTTAGCTCTTATTTGCAAAATATAAAAGTAAGACGGAGGTCGGCCCCCCTGTCCGAGTTTCTTCTCGGAAGGGCCTCCCGATTTCCGAACTGGTGGTACGCTCAATACAGACAATGTAATCGCAATGAGAATTATTAATGAAATAAAATGCAAAATAAAACAATTTGATTTATATGAAATTTTAACAATCAGGAACGTGCCCGATCAAGGTAGTAGAATTTATATGACAACCATTGCCTTAGTCATCCTGTGATCACGGCTAATGTAAAGGAGGAGTAGGATGTAACGTTAGGATTAAATATAAAATCCGTAAAAAGGTTGTTTTATTCAAATTTTTCTGGAGTTAAGTATTAGAGATATTATTTACAAATGGAAAAGTATAATACATTATTAAGGTTAAATAAAAAAATCCACTAAAGTAGATCTGAATAAAAATAATATAAAATAACTTAAAATTTCTTGACACATAAGAGAACTTCCATTGATCTAACTGATTTTACTATACAAAATTAATTACCATAAGAAATGTATCTTTGTTTAAACTAAATACCCGTACAGCAAATTAAAATTAAACATGCAAAAGTAAATAAAGAAGTAGCTACTCACCATTTTTACAACGTGCGTTTCCTGTTAGTCAAAGCCAATTATAGTAACTAAATTAAATTTGGATTTTTACAAGGCTTTCGATAGAGTAGTTCATGCTTACCTTAAAAAATTTTACCAAATAAATATTAAGAGATCATGCATTTTTCCAATAGCCTCTACTTTATAAGATAACGATTGTTGAATAAAATAAGAGTATCCATAAAAGAGTTCTTCAAGGATCTGACATAAGGCCATGTTTTTATTATCATCCTATGCTCTGGGCAAGGTATAAACCAGCCATCCGATTACTTGACCTCTCGAGAAGACTTTTTTAGGTCTTTGTAAATTGACTATTAGTCTTCTAGGCAAGATTTAGGGGATATTTTTGTTTTGTTTAGTTTTGTGCCTACAGTATTATTTTTATTAACATATCCTTTTTTTAGCAACAGGTTATAGAATTTAGTTTTAATTTCTCTATTATCCTATTAAATGGATTATGAATCTGTATTATCATGCCGTAAATTCCACAATACCCACAGGATTTTGATTCTAGTAAGAATGTCATGATGTAGGTGCTCTGTTCTTATAAGAAAGAAAATTTATGGTGCAGCATGCTTTCATACCGTAAGATTCTAATATGATTTATTCTGACTTGTGAATTCTAACTGACAAGCCAGCAAGGAATATAAATACTTTTTTTGCATTTTTCGGTTCTGTTATTTTTTAACTATTCGAACCTTTAGGATTAGTAAGGGCCAATTGTTTGGCTTGATGTTAAGTTTGAATTAAACTACTTTTACTTAATTTTTGAAGTAAGAGTAGATAAAATCTATTTCTTTATAAAAAACCTTTAAACGGATACTGAACGCATATTTATCAAATAACATGAATTTAAACAATTAAATATTGTTTAAATTAAAGTCACTAATAAGTTATATTAGTACTCTCTTTTGTATCTCTCTCTTTCTCTTTTATATCTGGTCTCATAGCATTCATTGACCGTCTAAAAGGTTTTTTTTTTATGAATAGTGTGTGCAAAATATAAGAGATTGTTAGTGCTTCCAGTTTCTAGTTGGACAAAGGAAAACGCAGGTCAAATGCGTTAGTTGGGACGACCAATTAGAAGGGTTATCATTATGCTACGTCTAGCGTGTGAGGTCTACGTGCGTGGTGACCTGGCGCGTTCGCTTGGGCGGCGGTTCCTCATCATCACGTTCGCGTTCCTCACCCATCGATGCGGCGCTCGGTGGAAGTCTGGAACAATAATACTTTTATTTTAACAATCTGCATTTGACACATCCTAAATCGTTAGCATTTTGGAAACAGTGATCCTTATAATTAAAAAATATATAGTTTTCAATAAATTAACTTATTTAGAGTAAGGAGCCGTGATCTAAGGATGGCTAAGGATATAGTCGTCATATATTTTCTACTACCTTCACAATATTTTAATTGGGCACGTTCTTAACTGTTAAAATTTATATACATCAGTACTGTTTTATTTTGCCTTTTATTTATTGATTGATTGGGAGGCCCTTCCGAGAAGAACTGGCGAAAGAAACTCTGGCAGGGGGACCGACCTTCATCTTACTTTAATTTTTTGCAATAAGAGCTATAACTGGAATGTGTATCTTTGGAGATATATGTGGAGATAACACGTGGAAATAAGTAATATTTAACAGCAATTTTCTTCTTAACTACAGGTTCCTGATTTAGAACTTCATGTTAATAATATAGCAAATATCACTTAAAAAATTATTACAAAGTTTTACATGCTTCCCCTATCAATGTTATGTTATAGAATGTATTATCATTTTTTTTTAATTTTCCGAGTGTCTTCTAAGATGTGTCTTCGTAGAAGTCCTACAGGCATAAAATGTGCGCCATCTAGCGTCCGGTAGACGAACTACTTGCGGTTAACTCGTTGCTATGGTAACGCGTATACAATGGAAAAAGAGCGGGGAAAAGAGCGGACAGACAAGCACACAAACCACTGTGATCTTAGATCATAGATTTGACATTAAAAAGCTTATCGAAAACCCGAAAGAAATACCTACTTGAAAAATTAAAAAAAAAATTATATCACACCCTTTTTGTATTACTTTTTAGATACACTAAGATATTATCTAAATAAAAATAATGTAAAGTCCTAAGCTCTAAGTTGAATAGTTAAGGATTTGTGACTATTCCTGAAGCATATTCATCCCGATAGGAACACTCATTAGTAGCACAAGCTTTGTTGTTGGACTTTTTTTATTACAAAATGTCTTCTTATTGTGGATTTGTTGATAAAATTGATCATATTACTTTGACTTAACAGGTCGGACACCGGTGGCCAGACAGCCGGTATTAAATTGAATCGAATAGATATTAGAGGAATGTGATTGTGAAATGTAAGAATATGCGTATGTGTGCTACTTTACTGAACACAAATTTTTAATTTAGAACGCAGTTATTATTTTTGCAGTAATATTTTATTATATTTTGATACATATAAAAAAATAATTCTTTTATTTCATACAATACAGAATCCATTTTTGTTAGTAACTATTTTGTTATCTCTATGTCAGTTAATTTTATTCTAATATTTTACTTAATATTGATAATATAATGTGAATGATATTTTTGTTCCGTCCCAGTATGTAAGGACCTGTAAGGTTGCCACCTACCACTTCGTGATTTCAGTGTAACCAACATCAAAAATAACATTGTTAAATAACCACCACGACTAGCAAGATAGGTATAATATTTAAAGATGAAATCATACAAAACACAATAAAAACTTCATTGGATATATTCAATGAAGTCAATTGTATTTAACTCTATGTTTCGCTGAACATACAGGATACATCCTAAATCCATGTAATTATTAAATAATAATGGAATAATTAATGGATCACAAAAAAGACACAAAAATAGGAAATTAATATTCAATAAGTCAAGAAAATGTCAGAATTAATATAATTGTTTACCCCGTATTTAATTTAGCTAATTACTTCTTTGTAATTGTAGCTGAAAAAACGGGGTAACGTGTTATAAATACGGAGTCCTAAAAACAGGGTAAATTTAAATCGTATATGGCAAGATTACCCGTGTTTGGAGTAATGTAGGCCGGCGCGTCGCACTAGCTGGCGTGCCAACGGGAAAAGCTCGTCGCGCCGCGTCAGCAACGCAGGAACGCAACGGCACATCTGAGCTGCCGCTTCATTCACCATCACCTGGGGACAGTGTTGCCATGGCTGATAGTTAAAAGTTACATGATATTAAATTGGGAAAAGCAAGAATTTTTGAAAAACGTTTCATCCTTTTTCGTTCTCTTTTACTAAAAATACGGTAAAGAATTACAAATAATACGATAATGTTTATAAATAAGGAATCAAATGCATTAACTTGTTCTTATTTAAATCTTATTGAATAAAAGTTTTGATTTGTTTGTGCAACAACTATAAAGTCTTCTATTTGTTTACCTCATGCAACGTCAGCGGTTTCTCCGGCTTCCTCTTGCAGTCAAATCGTCCATATATCGCGGCATATTTCCTGATCTCCTCCATTCGCCGAGGGTCCGTCTCCGGCATCAGCATTACCAGTTCTAAGTCTTTACACATCTTCTTCTTCGTATTTTGCGGTTTCGGCTCTAATTGTGGCAAATGCTTACTCAACTTCTCCGCAGCAGCTGCTAATTTTTGTACATGTACATCCAACAAAACTGGTGTGAGTTGAATCGGAGATGTTACAGAACTAGGACTAGATCCTGCTGATGCTGGAGGGCACGCGCTTTGTGGAGAAAACGATCTTGCTGCAGTGGAAGTTACAGGTGTTGCTGGAGCAGGTGATGATGGCAAAACTATTTTAGTGAACGTATTGGTTTGGTGAACGGGACTCGCGTTTGGCGCTGATGCTGTAGAGCCGCAACTGTTCTCTGGAGCGCCAGGGGATGGACTGTACATGGGTCTGTTGCTTTCGGGAGAGGCGACGCTTCTAGGTAAAACGTTAGGGAGGGGTGGAGGAATGTTTAGTAATCTTTGGTTGCATTGTATGAATGGGTTCTCGGTGGGACAAAGATTGGGTACGATGGGAATTTGGAAAAGGGCAGGGTTGTTGACCCACTCTTGAAGGGCTTTTTGTAGGCGACGCACGTGGAGAGGCTTGGAGGCCATTCCTACTAAAGCCATTATCTCCAAGAACTCCTCTTCACCTGCATCACACAATTGTTGGACGTCGTCCCCACCTACAAAAACAATAATAACATAAGGAGATTTTTTTATGATTTTTATATATTGTTTGCTTTTTTCAATGCTATCTTATTGGTTATCCGGTCCTTCCAAAGGTTGTGGGTTCGGTTCCCTCCTGAGAATTTACTTGTGAGCTGAGTCGACTTTTCTACAAATTTTCTATTAAAATAATTTATCCTAACTTGATCTATCTACTTTTAAACACTTTGATACAGATACAAAAAAGTACCGCTTATATTCAAAAACATGTTATATGGATCTATTAATTTATCTGCAATTGTTAGAAGACTTTCTCAAGACAAAAAAAATTAATCCTATTCACATATTAATATGCAAAATTATCTTGAAAGGCTGGTTCTTCATCATTGTTAACACAAAACGTGTGATGCTTAGAAAAAATACCGCCACACACTCGATTATAATTTAGGCAAATATGCTAATATCCAACGTGACCATTTTGCAAAGGGGCCGAGAAAAAAAAACAAAAGGAGCGCGAAGCCGGCCAAACCCTTCTGGTCCCAGTCCGTAATTGAAGGAATTAAAAAGTGAAACTATAGAAAAAAGATATTTGCATGAGGACTGTCTGCGCTCGTTTTTTTGCCATCGCTTAGGTATGGAAATCAGTTTTTTGGACATCTCGAACGATGAGAAAGTGTTTTTTCTTGTGTTCCGACTGATTCGAATGAGCGTGATTACTGTTTGATTGCGGAGCTAACTTGCTTTTTGTGTAACGTGTACATTTAATATGAGATCTTTCTTTCTTTTTTTACTAACTGTATTTGTTTTGTATTTCAATTTGAAAGAAAGGATGCTTATTCAAGCTTTTGTTTCCTTTAAATCATAGCGAATGGAAAATTTATTACTACTTCAAACAAAAAAATAACTATTTAATAAATACAAACAAAAATGATATTTATATTATAACCTGATTATTTTTTCTTTTTTTTTACTTTTAGAAAGACGAAATATTTACTACGGATACTAAAATTCGTACCAGCACCGTCAGAGACTGTTTACGATTGTTAAATCCATTTAAATCAATAATTTTCAAAAGGATAATCTTTATAGTCTTCTTAATTGTATATTTTAAAGGCGTTGTTTATGTAATGAGATTAATAGTGCTATACATGATACTATGTAGTTTGAAAACGTTGATTAGAAATGAATATTATTTTTTTTAATTATTTTTTTTGCATTCACAATGCTATATTTTCTATAACCATAAAAATTCTCTATATTTTATAATTCTATTCATGAAATTATTTTGAAAATATTGTTTACTAATTCCATAAAAACAATATATAATATAGAGACGAGAAAAGATTTAGTTCTAATTCTTCGGCACTTATGGTAAAATTATATACCGGATTCGAGACACGTTTATCTTTATCTTTTTTATACTTATTCCTGAAGTTTCGACTCTTTTACAGGAACCGTGATCACAGGGTCATCTTATTGTGATCACGGCTCAAATCAAAGTGGTTTTATTTTTATAACAAAAGATTGTTCATTTTTGAAATTGAATATAGATATAATGGTTTTCATTTGATGTTCCCATTAGCGTGTCTTTCTTATCGATGGAAACTAAAGTACATAGGGAGTACGACCCCTGTCATACGCCATGCAAACCTATGCCGTTGAGCGAGAATTTGTTTAGCGATAAATTTTATTATCTTTATTTTGTCCTTTTATTATATATAAATATTTTATTTTATTATTGCAGTTTAAAGGTGACTATTTTATTTTTATTTTCACTCCGTTTTAGTTGCTATTTGATATTTTATTAAATAAATGATTAGTATAATTATAAATTATTTAAATTTATTTTTAGTATTAAAAAGAGGTATGAATTCGATAAAATTTTAATTCGTTTCGGGCCCAGGTATGATGCTATGCTTACCAGCTTAGCCTAACAAGATGGGTCAAAAATAGATGGAATTAAGCTAGGACCACTAAAGCTTTTATAATGTCTATCAGCTATTTTCAAATCTGTCTCCTTTCTATTATTTGTGTTGATATAATATATTCTTTTTCGCGAATAAAGGTATACGGTAACTTAGGTGCCTCTTAGATCAGCCTGGCATGAGAAATTACTAATAACCGTATGCAATTGTACTTCTGTGATGGCATTGGATTCTTTCATTGCATGAGGTTTTCAACACGCTTTTGTTAAGTTCGCCTATTTGTTTATTTGTTTGTATGTTTGTTTGTAACGGAATCTTGTAAAGTGATTTTTACCCACTTCAAAACGTTAGATTAATTTGAAAATTTTCACACTTACCAGAGATCGATGACAATAATTAAAAGATAATAATTTCGTCGGAGATTTTTTTTAAAACATTTCAAATTATGTAGAACGGAAAAAATATTAAAAACTACATTAATTCTGAATAAATCACGCTTCTATTAATAGCACTAAACAATAAAAACAAATTATTGAACCTACTTATTAAAACTAAAAAACACTCTTTTGATGGAATACTGAATTAAAAAAAATAAAACAATTAATAAATGAACAAGAACATTAATGTCTTTTTTAAAAAAAGCGTGGGGTGCTTTGTAAGATGTTCTTCTTACACTAGCTTTGCATTTCGAACTAAAAGTAGTAAGATAACTTGGTAATAAATAATTAAAAAAATAAAGCAATCTATATCGAGCACCACGCTTTACTTACATTACTTGAAGTAGAAGATGACAAGAAAAAATTGACTCTGCTCACAAGTAAATTACAAGGAAAATAAATTTTCTTCTAAGATGGCATTGAAAATATGCAATAAATTTATAATTTCTTTTTTTTATATTTTATGCATGAAGAAGACCTGTCTGAATATTCAGGCTATTAATAGCTGATTATAATAGTGCATTTATATTCACCCATCTCAAGGAGCGTGTCGTAGTAGGCGAGCAGACTAGCTCTCTGCATCACTCTGTATAATTGTAGCTCAGCTTCGTTAGAGGGTGCCGACGTCACAACCACTGAAAATAAATATAATAAGATATTATCTATACATTAATATTTTTATAAGAGACACTACTTTTTATTTTATTTTTTTGTACACAAGACAGATCAGAATTATTACAAAGATAAATACATATAGAAATACATAATTAGAGTCTGAATTGCAATCCAAAGGTTTGTGTAAACAGAGAAAACAAATTAACCTTCACAACATAAACAACACAAGAATAGAATTGCATGTAGAAATTGACTTCATAGACTAATATTACTTAGCAATCTGCAGAGTTTAAACTAACTAACTACTCTCTTATAAAATATTTTTCACTAATGTTTGTGATCATGCACGAGTGTTGGCAGGTGAAATAAAACGGCGGGAGTTGTCTTTTCCTGCCATCTCAAAAAGTCCACAGGGATAGGGCTATTTATTTATTTCTTTATTATTAATCAGCTATTCTTATTTCTATATTGTTTTTTTTTATTACTTGTGACACGTCCAAAAATATTATGGATGATTTTTGGGAAAATCTGTAATTAGCTTTAACATAGACTTATTACTAATGAGGTTAAATGAAATTGTTACGCTGTTGGTTTTTCAAAAAAAAAAAAAAATCTTTATAAATCAACTCTCATCATGATCTAAGTAAGACAAGAGATTATTGAAAATGAAGACATGGCTTAAAGGACACGTATCCATGCCATAAAATCTATTAAAAAATATTATGGCTGCACCTTGTTTCATTCTTTACAACCGTTTTACAACCAATTATTCTAACTTTAATTTCCGAAAACGAAAATTTGCGTGCGTCTAACAGTTTCGTGGATCCAAATGGCGTGAGGAGAGGCGCGCATAAAAAACAACCCTCTTTTAATAACAACCCCAGCTATTACCGAAAAGAATCGCCGACCGTTACTGAACGAAAAAATAGATGAATAATGCTTTACATAAAGGGGTTCGCTCTTTTGTTAACGAACGGGTTAGTTTGAAAGCGCCAATGCGATCTTGCGCGGGAAAAATATCGACCCGGCCGCCATGACACACAAAAAATGTTGCCACCCTTCGCGTGCAAGTTTTTAATGGTGAAAAAAAATTAGAGGGTCATGGCTCCACCCCCCGGGCGCAGGTAAAAAAAGTTTACATAATATAAATATTACAAAAAAAAAAGTTATGTTCAATCCAACCCAAGCATTGAATTAGCAACTGTTATTTACTGACAATGCGTTAAATAAATATTATATTCAGATTTAGTTACTCAAAATCAAAGCGTTAAATAAATTTAAAGAGTCCGTTTTACTTTATAAAAATATTGGTGTTTAAGCACATGTTAAAAATAGCTTTAACAAACCAGAAATATAGCCTCGAATTATTTAAAAAGTTATTGCATTAGTAAGTGTCACGAATTTGATATTTATTTATTTATTTTTAATGAATTAAAAATTGAAAAGATTTTAGTGAATTACGGAGCTTGTTTTCTGATTTTTTACTACTATTATTTATAGTAATATAAGTTATATACGGGATTGTTACCATGTACCTTGTGCATGCATGCAACTCCGTTATTATGGCAACAGTGCTGAAATATCGGAAACTCGCTAAAAACAAGGTACATGGTAACAATCCCGTAGATAACTCTTATTACTATAATGTTAGTGACAATGTAAGTTTAAAACAATATACTATTGTTTAATCAATAATCAGTATTGAACTATTTAAATGTTTGTCATCTAATATTTAAACATCTATATTTCTTGCCTAAGGAGGCAAGAACTAATTTGCACAAGCGTGAAAACCACTCTGTTTCACCCATTTATACGACCAACCACACTTATTCTAGGTTAACTATATAGTGAAAAATCTCTTATGACTCCATATTTGGAAACAATATTATGTCTTTGTTACTTGTAAATTTATGTGCAATAAAAATACATAATAACAAAGTTTATTATTCTTTTAAAGACTGTCAATTAATATGAGAATTATTAGTTTTATATTTTACCGATTACCTATTTCATTGCATTGAACATAATATTTATTATATATTTATAACTTTAAAACAAAAAAATTGGTTGCCTGTAAAGTCGGTATACGGGCGAAAGTTTTACGTGACAACGACTTTGAGTGGTAAAATAATTTAAATGTGAATATTCATTCGTATAGTAGGAAGAAGGATGAAATAATAGTAACAATTTAAAACATTTATTTTAACAAAGAATTATATTTAAAACATTAATTTATAGGCACGCGTCCCTTCCACTTTTTATGTCTGTCTCTCTCGCTCTTAGGCGGGCTAACCATGCCCGAGTGGAAGGGACGCGTGCCTCTCACTCGCTCTCATTGTGAGCGCATAACGTGAGCGGAGCGTAACGCAGTTTCTTGAAGTGTCACCCGGCAAACCAATTTATAAGACGTTGTCACGTCAAAAAATAAAAGCTAATAGTATTATGCTAATACTATGTTTATTAAATGTTGAGTTTAGATATATATATATGTTTCAATGCTGGTAACTTAAAATGTTAATATAAAAATATCTAACACCGTTTGATTTATCCAAATTACTAATTTTACTTAAACATTATTTATTCCTAATTATATTAATATTACTGTGAAGGTTAATTAATTGATAATTTTAAATTTTACAACTAATAAGCATTTTTTAATTTATAAATAATATCAGAAACTATTTTTTTTAATATAAGAGAAAAATTTGATAGGTAACTTATAATAGATCTAGTTGAACAAAGAAACAGAATTTAATTACGTTTTTCAACTACCACCCAAAAGCAATTTTTTTTGATGATCACAACGATCATGAGAATGTTTTTTCTTACGAAACCCTGTCTTCTGTTTTTTATCGGAGAAAAAAGTGTTTCTCGTCGTACAACGTCCAAAAAACATATTAGCATAATCTTTTTGGGCATAAAAAATCGCCACAGCCGGGCATGCAAATCAATTTTTTTTTCCTCCGCCAAAGGGGTGCGACCACGAAGGCTATTGTGTAACTTTTTCTTTTAAAAAAGTGGTCACGTAATATATTTGCATACACGAAGTTATTTTTTAATTTTATGCATCTCTCACACAAACTTTATTGTTTGTTTTGCGACATAAAAAAGTTTTCTTATGTTTTGCTTGAGAAATATGGGGTTGGATAATAACTTATACTAGTAGTTAGTAAGACTGTGAGAAAATTACTAAGTAATATTAGGTAATCTCAAAAATAGTCATATTTAAAAACTTTATTTCAAAATGCTACAGAACACACACGGTAAATACATTGATGTTTACAATAATTTATATAAATTAATGATTGTGTGTTTGTTCCTTATCCATTCCGATAATATTGATCAGATTGTGGTGAAACTTTATTAACTTATTTTTTCATGAGAGCAAAGGTTTATACGAGTATATATAGTCAGCAAAAAGATTACCCACGCGTACATCAGGAGAATGTTATGAGTAGATATTTTTAACGATATTAAAAATAAACTTTAACATACATTTATATCTATTTAGTGTTTGCCGTGCTAATTTGTTTGATTTTATTTATAAAAATAGTAAAAGAAAAATGCAATAGTTAGAATGTAACTTAATTTTGTCACTCATTGCTTTTTTATTCGACGTAAATATGTAACTGATCACTATTTGATCATATAAGAATTATTCGGTTTGAATATTGGGCACTGTGGTCTTTTCCTTTTTAACCGAAAAAAAAAATTGCATAACAATTTTGAAAAATAAAAGAAAGAAATATTTTTCATTTATTACTTAAATGATTGATCAATTATTTTGTCTATTCCAAATAATGCACAGACAAAAAACCTTTCTTCAAATTTCATGCAGCGGAGGTTTGCTATCTTTCTCTATACTCCGACTTTTTGCCTGCAGTGCTAAGTTGCACAGACTAAATCCTAAAAAATTTAGATAAGTCTGTATCGAGTGGATCCACGTTTACTCCTAACGAGAGAACATATTTGATTTTCAGCTAAAACCAATCATTACAAGAAATTAATGCCAAAATAAATATATTTAAATCTACCTAACCTTCAGAATAGAAATAAAAATATTAACTTGCGAATACTGAATAGTCAACAGTATTTGCCTTTATGTTGTCGACCGTTTGGTGCAACTGCTATCCTGCCTTTCGCACATACGATTCTGGGTTCGAATCCCGGAAGAGGCCAATATTAGTATGATGAATACGAGCATTTGTACCTGAGTCATGGCCATTTATATATATTTCTATAATATTACATATATAAGTATGTCTATCCGTTACCCTAGTATCCATAACACAAGCCTTAGCGTGCTTTAAAAGCTTGAGAGAAGGCATTATAACAACCGTGGTATTTTGTATACGTGTATGCATTATTTTTGAAGGTTTCACTTCTACCACGTGTGAATTGCACAAATGCTTTTTTATTTTTACCACGTTTTTCTTTATAAATTCAGTGTTGCGCTTGGATCTGTATCAATATTGTATCGATAAAATAGCATTAGACGTGCAAAAAAAATATCTGTAGAATAAAAAGAAAAGGCGCATCGACAGTGCGTTAAAAAAACGCTTGTGCACAATCCCTTAGTAGATACAGTGATTTTGAACAATCAGTAGCGGCCGTATAGATCTAGGGGCAGGTCATGTCTAAGAGAATTATAAAATTACAATAAAAAAAATACTTTCCATACTCTTAATGTTTACAATATCAAATAGTAATGCCGCAAGTGCAGTTGTCTACGTGACTCCATATTTTAAAAATATCTAATATGAGTTCGCGGCGGTACACCAAAGCGAAATTTGTAACCTGCATTCTGTCCGCGTTGTATTCGACCCCAAGATTTACACAGTGTAAATCTGTTGTGTTCCCGGATCTGCGGGACTGGCGAGGCTACTCTCCTAGGGCCTCCACAATAGAGATGAAAAATTACAAATTTCGACGGGTCAACATCTATCGCTTTTTTTCCAAAAAGTTTTTTTTTTTTGATATGGTGTTATCGAGAAGAACTTTGAACATTGTTATAATAACTGTATGACACATATTCACAATAAACTATTTTGGTTTTTGTATTTATTCACCAATTATTGGGGGCCTACGTTGCCCCATGGCCTTCGCACCTATAAATCTGACCCTGCGTGAACTATACAAGATCTGGGTAGGGTAGTTTCGATATTTTTGATATATTAGATATTTGAAGTAGCTTTGATAGCACAAATACCTCAGTAACCTTTATATATGCTTCCCTGTTTTAATAAACTGCGTATTTTATAAGAATATTAAACTTATATATAATTATAATTTACTTAATTATTCTCAGTTTCTGTTATATTTTGCACTGATTTCATTTAATTTGATAATAGTTTATTTTGAAGTTTTGGCTTAAAATTTGATTTTATGTAAATTTAGGTAATACATAGTAAGAATTCTTATTCCGTTATTTATATTTATTTTTTAACTTATCGAGTTAAAAAATCTAAGGTTTTCACTTGAGCCATCCGGTGATCACGGTTCCTGTAAAGGAGTCAAAATCTCAGAGTAAAATTAAAAAAATACAAGAATAAGCGCATCGTAAGTCATTTTAAAACGATTGTATTTAAATATGCAATAGGCAATCAAAAACTAAATATTGTCTATTTGTTTCCAAGATAACTAGGCGATGCAGTCGCTAAGCATAAAGCTACGCTAGTACCATATATTGGAGTGGAGCGTAATACCTAAAAAAAGATTTTTTTTTATGGGAATTTTTGCGAATTTTAAAATTCGGGCTTCGTCACAATCTGGTCCTAAACCTGTTGATTCGATTCCACACAAAAAATATTAAAATAAGTTCAGAACTCGGCAAGTTATGGCGTAACAGACATTGCGCCATTGAAGCTGATCCATGGGTGCTCCAATCAAAGCACAATTCACTGTCGAAAACAATCCCTAATTTTTTTAAATATATTTACATGTTCCTTATTTTCCACAAGGATTTTTAGAACTAGAGCGGGTTCTGTTCATTTTTTTAGCTGCAACTTAAAACCACGGATTGGTTTCATTGGTTTCAGGGGATGTAGATTTGAGTACTACCTGATACCACTGACACAAGTTGTTCTACTAATAATTTATATTACTAATAATTTACAATACTATTACTAGGATAGACAATGAAAGTAGATAAACAAGGTTTCAGTTTTTTTTTATCGACAGTCAATAGATGAATAGATAATCTTTAATTTTAATGGGGCGATCCTCACATTATCTAAGCATGCTGAAATTCGATAGCCTTATTTTAGGCGAGAATAGCGTAGCTTCGCGCATGCAAAAGCTAATAAGTTAGTCCCTAATTAAGGATTTACTCCAGTTAAATAAGTTTTTTAAAGTATTGGTTTAGTGTTGTGGCAGGAACTAGGGAGCGATCGATCGCGGAGCCCTGGGCATTTGCCCATAGTGCCCAGTGGGAAAGAGGGGTCTGTGTTAGAGTCATGGGTATTTAGACAAATTTCTATAACTTTGTCTTATCTTTTTATCATATATACATATATAGACATAGACATACATGTCTATCCGTTACTTTAGTATCCATAACACAAGCCTTATAGGAGCTTACTTTGGGCTAGGCTAATTGGTGTGAATGTAAAAAATATTATTGCTATTAGTTTTAAAGAACAGGACGTTGCATATTATCGATTTACCTGACAATAAAATTATGTAATCAGTCAAATGCACTTGTCTGTTTTAATTTTGACTGCTTGACTTTAATATATATATAAAAGTTATTAGATACTAGAAAAAGTTTTCTCAGTATCATGGAAAAACCTATAGGTAAACCAATAAATAATAAATATTCTGATGATGATGAGGCAATCTAATACCTTGACTTGTGCATTAAGAATCTATTTTTGCAATAGCTGAGCAAAATGCATTATGAAAGGACTTTCAACAAATTTCTAAGTTTTTTTTTGGCTTACTTTCACAACTTTTGCGAAACACGACGCAACTTTCGAGTAAGTCTTTAATTTTCTACGATTGCACAAGTTTTACCCTTTATTCAATTATTTACTTTTTTTTCTAATTAAGGATTTTGAAATTTATATTTGGCAACATTTCCTTGATATTTTTTTTATATATTCTCAATAAAAAATATACAATAGGTTTTATACTATATACTGACTTAACTTATATTCTTACCTGAAGTAACATTTTGATGACAATTTTCAGTGTCAATACATATGACATATATTTAAAACTGGGTACATTTAACCAAAATATTCTTTTGTATTTTTATATTAAAGTATCTAGATTTATAAATTATTACATATTTATTTAAACGAAATTTTTAGCACCATTTTATTACATGATTCCTAAAATTTTGTTTAAAACAATGATTCTAAATACAATTGGTTTAAATTGAAAGCTTTTAGAAGCAATCTGGGGCATTTATCATCTAATGACCATAATCAAAAATTACAACAGTACAGTAGATAAAAACCGGTTTAATTTCATAAAGCTATGGTAATGGTATCAGTTTAAAAAAATAGAAGAGACTGCCAAGGTCGCTGTAGCTCAATTGGTAGAGTACTCGCCCGGATTGCGAAAGTATGGCGGTTCGAGTGCCGCCTAACTCTTGGCATAAGTCAATTGTTTTCTAGTAATATTTTTTGTATTTGTCAGTATTTAATTGCAATAAGTATCCTTATCGGTTTAGTACAATAATTCCAGACTAATCCCAAGAAAATATAAACTAAAATATTTATTATACTTTATGAATAGAAAATAAACTAGTTAAAAGTTATTATTAGCATTTCAGGCAGCAGCTTAAATGAATAACTAACATCGTTTACGGCGCCATTTACATAATATCCAACTATGAAATAATTACCGACTCGTTTACCGCAGCGTATCAAACACACGTGTATTCAATACCGTGCGAAAATTACAACTAATTCACCTCAAAGAATATGATAGTAATTAGGTCGGAACACGACGCTCGTATCTCTTCACAAGAAAGAAAAAAAAACTTCCCTACCTGCGCATTGTCTATGGCCAATTTGAATAAAACCTAAAGCGCAATTTCTTAAGCCGATAAACAAAAACAAGCTTTTGTCGACTATTCGAAATTTGAATAAACGAAACAACGCTCCCAAGCAAAGGCGCTAATGATAGTGCAGCCACCGAAGACAAAAAGGAGGATGTGACCCTGCATGCGATCACAAGTATTTTTTAACAGTCACAGTGATTGATATGCGTAATAGTGTCTTACTTTATGAATATTAATGAGCTTATTGTACAGGTTGCGTGCTAACGACTAGAAAGACTCTTTTTAAGTTTTTTTCGACCTTGCTGCCGTGCGAATTTCGTGCCAAAGCTTCTTAGTATTATAAAAAGTTTTTTAAAGCAATAATGATTATTACAGAAAGTTTTTATTTATTCAAATCCGTTACGAGAAATAAATACGATGAAATGTTAATATTTGTTATAATTTACTTTTTAAATGAAAGTTAAAAAAACGCATACCACATGACTTCCGCTGAGTAAAAATAATAAAAGACAATGACTGGACGATTTACATATGAGATTAACTAGAAAAAAGTCCGGTGTACATCTTTGGTGTTTTTTTTTTAAATCGAAAGTGAGATTTGGGCAGGTGGCGGTGATCCAAAGGGTTTTTCTACTAATTAATCAGAGTTGCATCTTGCATCTGTTTAGTAATTACTGCCCTCCGGACGAATTTGAAGGGTTAATCAAATATAATAAAGAAATTAGACTGACGGACATGTGTTTTCGTTTTTGCCTGATATTCCGACTGATGAAACGTTTACATCCAATTTAATTATTAATTTTATTGCCATAAAGATACATATCTATAGGTATGTGACGACCGTTTGGTGCAACCGTAGCGATCCTGCTTTTCGCACCGATGGTCCTGGGTTCGAGTCCCGGAAAGAGCGATATTTGTGTGATGAATACGAAATTTGTACCTGAGTTATGGGTATCTAAATATATTTCTATAAATATTACATATCTTTACATCTTATACGTATGTCTATCCGTAAACCTAGTATCCGTAACACAAGCCTTAAGTATAGTGCTTACTTTGGGCTAGGCTAATTGGTATGGTCGTAAGAAATATAATTATTGTTATGAGTTTTTTAACTCAGCTTATGCTGGCATTGATAGTGTCACTACAGGTCTAAACCAAGTAATGACTATTATTAATATATATCAAATATATACCAAATAGTCGCACTATGCGTTTTGGTTCCCATTTTGTAATACTCGTACGTACCGGCAAAGAGTGAAACTCTTTAGCAGAGTCTGTGTTTCCTGATAAATACAATTTAGGGGTCTCCAAGTCACGAGTGAATAGGTATCTTCTAGGCAAGCGTGTCACATCTTAAATCGCATCGTCGTATACCACTCGCGGGCAAGCGCTTCCCTTATCACGATTAAAAAAAGTGATAATATGTTTAACTACTTCAAACTTGAAAATTAAAAATGTGTTATAATTTAATTGTGAATTTTGACGTGATAACGTCTTATAAATTGGTTGCGGCTGGGAGTCACTTATGAAAAAGTGTAACGCTCGGTAACGTTACGATGAGTCACCGAACGAGAGAGAGGCCCGCCGAATGCCTTGCGTCTCTCTCCCACTCAACTATGATCGGTCTGCCGCGCGCATTGTGCAATTTAATTATATTCATATCAATAAATATTCTACCGAGAAAAAGACGTTGTCACGTAAAATCTTCGCCCGTAAAACCGACTTTACAGGCAAAAAAAAAAAAAAAAAAAAAAACCGACTTTTATAGCTATTTGCACAAAATTATAGTAAGTTATTAAAGAAACAACAGTTTTAATAATTACAAGCTTTACATTAAATAGATAATCGATATTTTATCGGCTTCTTTATCACTGGTTGGTTTGTAATGCTTTCTTTATAATAAAAATGTGTTTCTATCTTTTGTTTTTTTTATTTGAATTAATCATGACATTAAAACGTAATCTCTCTCTATCTCTCTCTCTCTCTCTCTCTCTCTCTCTCTTCAGTCGTTCTCTCACTGCTGAGGATCGTGACTCGGTTTGATTCCGTAAACCAGTTGTCTCCATCGGTCCCGTTCTGTAGCTTGGTGGAGAACGACGCTAACAGGTATTTCTAATTCCTCTGCTATTTCGTCCGACCATCTCTTGGGACTTCGACCCCTGGGCCTTTTCCCCTCGTTTTGCCGGTCACTGTATACCACGTAATATTATAGAATAAAAAAAACGTCAGTTGTCCGTCAAAAGAAGAGCGGTTTTCGATCGACACGACACGTGTCTAAAAATCTTGATACAAGTAGACAATAATTAAGATACCTCTATCCATTTCATAATGCAATATAAACCTATCAAAAAAAAATCCGCAATCGATTTTAAACTTAAAGTCCAACTGATATGGTTTAAGATTACAATTTTTTTCTAGTATTTTTTTTAATAATTTATCAGCATATCGCAGCTTTTATAATATAGGGGCAGAATTCGAAAAATATGATTGTTGTAAAAACGCTTTTAAAGAATTTTGAGCCCCTGTATTTTCACAAAATCGGTCATAAATAAATTAAACTATAGAAAGCAAAATCATAAGAGTATGTCCAATAAGCAAGAAATATTTATCGCATATTAAATTTATCCCAGTACTAGTTACTTGCTATTATAGTTTAATTTATTTATTACCGATTTTGAAAATACAGGGTCTCGAAACTCTTTTAACGCGTTTTCCAACAATCGTGTTTTTCGAATTGTCCCCCTATAGTATGAAAGCTGCGATATAGGAACTTAAAAAAGATCTATGTATTACATACTTTGTTTACGTTACTATGTTGTCACTGTGTAACTAATGATCCATTACTTATCATAAAACTCAGCCATAAAAAACACATTTAAATGTCTGTTCGTCCCGGAAATCTGTCGGGTCACTTTTCGGGTCACAAAAAGTATCAACTGTTTTTGCTGACCCTCGCTTTATGGACTCGTAAGTGACACGGTTGTAGCGCCTCTAGTACTCTATGTTTTTATGGCGGGAACAATTTACAATATCATTGGGCGCATTTTGCATTAACTAAATAAGAATTTAGTTATATTTGTATTCTTTTGTAACCTGCAACTAAAACCCAGTTATAAAGATAATGTCAAGAAAAGTTTTATCGCTAATGGTAGAATAATAAAAAAATTAACCCCACCCCTAATAACAAAACAGTGCTACCTTCGTTGTTTAAACATTTCTAATATTTTTTTGGTATTTTGATATTTTCCTGAGAAAACTTTAATACATTTTTAAATTTTACTAAAATTTAAAAATGTATTAAAGTTTCTTCAACTATCTTTTACTTTTATGAAATAACATTTATATAATTATATTATTTTTGTTATATAAGCATTTAATTACATTATTTTTAAGTATTAAGAAAGTTTAGGCTGTGGCTTCGAGTCTCGCCTGACATTTTACACAAGTTGATTTTTTTGTAATGATTTCTTCAGATATAAAATACCAGAAGTTTATTTATTATTTAAAAATATATGCAGGCTTACAGACTAGTACATCCAACACACCAGCAAGTTTAATAAAAGAACAATAAAAAACAACGAACATCACATTAAAAAACACAAAAAAGGAACTTACTATTAAAATTATTGACAAGATCGGGACAGATAATAAACAACTCTACTTATGAGACAAACAAGGCTGACAATAAATATATTGGCCAAAATAACAAATCTATAATCTAAGAACACAAATTTGTTGTTTGTGTGTTTGTCTGTCCGCTGTTTTTTCCATTGTATACTCGTTACCATAGCAACGCATTACCGGGTCAGCTAGTAATATAATAATAACATAACTGTTTCATCATTATTGATTGTTCGATACTTAAAGTCACACTCAATGTTGTAGGAAGTTATACGTAGAACACAAAGAGACAACGCTGGTGATAGCTTAATACTTGGAAAAAATTGACGAGAAATAATATAAGAAAGCATTATTGTATACCTTGTAAAAGAAGTCTAAAATAAGATTTTTAAACCGCAAAAAATGGTTTGCCTTTTTTGCAGAAATTTAAAATACATAATTTTAGAACGCATAGGTGCTAATCATTTGGCATAATAAAACACTTTTAACGGATTTTGCGCATATTTTATTTCATAATTAATCCTGACGTTTCGACCCCTTTGCAAGAGTCTTGTGATCACAGGACTCCTACTTTATTCTGTCCTGTTTTATTCAAATGTGTAGTGTGTGCGGAAATATTAGAACTAGTTACATACGGCATAATTTGAAATAGCTTGCTGGCTGGTAATGAATAAAAATGTGCATAACCTAACCTAACCTGATTTGTGTGTCAATTTATGCCTTCCGATTATTATGCCAAGTGACTTTATGTCAAAAGACATTATGCTTTTTGATAGGCTACCCAAAAAAAATATGTATAATAATTTATTTCACAACATAAAAGATTTAATTTGATTTACAGAGTTAGCTTTTCAATTACTTGCACCAGTCGTAAAAATGCCAATAAATAGAACAGCCGCAGCCGTGTCCCCGAGCGCCACTTAAGGCGCGTTTTCTATTACCTACTCATATAATTGGCGCCTTAAAGCGCCCCGGGGTAAGTAGTTAGCACCTCGCCTACGCAAGACTTTTAAAATTAAAAAAAACAGCTAGAAAAAATATGTTAATGGCGGTTTTTGACCACCCCTGACAGCGGGGTACAAATTGTTACGCTGTGCTAGGGCTGTGAGTAGCGACAATAAAAAAATAAATTAATATTAAATATTAAATTCAGAAACAATTATGTAATTAAACACCCAGAAACGAGACAATATAGAAAAAAACTTTTTCTACATTTGAACCGGCCGAGGATCGAACCTGAAAGCCCCAGAGTGGCCATACGAGAGCTACTCGACCACAGAGGCCGTCTATTATCTATTTAAGTAAATAATTATACTTTTAGCAAGCATATTCTGAATTTAAATTAAAACGAGTTCATTTAATTATTACATTAGAAATTTAAAAAAACATGACAACTCATTTTGTTCTTTTTCAAAAAGCTAAAGATATCTATAATAATACATAACAAAGTTTAATAAAAAATGCCTTATTATTTGTCGCCTACTTCATAAACAATATGTTAAATAAATTATTAATATTCCCGTTAAAGCTAAAATCTTAACTACTAAGTTTGATTAAAATTTTGTAAATAAAAATGCAGATATAATATTATACTATTCTACCTGTAATTAGTATGGGCCAAGGGTAACTAGGTGATGCAGTCGCTAAGCATAAAGCTACGCTAGCACCATATATTGGAGCGGAACGTAATACCTAAAAAATAAAAAAAAATTTTTTGCGTATTTCAAAATTCGGTCACCATCACCATCTGGTCCTAAACCTGTTGATTTGATTCACCATAAAAAATATTAAAATCGGTTAAGAACTCTGGAAGTTATGGCGTAACAGACATTGCGTCATTGAAGCCGATCCATGGGAGTTTCGCTTCGCTCCGCTCCAAAAAAGAAGTGGGCTGATTCCCTGAGACATAGCGAGCTCTCAGTGACACCTGTATTAGTATTTCCGAACTAATACAGGTCACCTATGAAATTCGATCCTTTCTTCCATATGATTTTTTTTGTTTATTTTTTTTCTTTTGTGTATACATCGAGTCAATTTAACAGTTCATTTGAATATTTCTATTTGTAATTCTCTATTTGTTATCAGAATTTTTAGTAATTTATTGTAGGTTGCGGGTTTTCTTTTATATTTGACCACTTGCTTTAAAAACTGAAAACCTTTCAAAACAGTAGATTTGAAAAAGAGTTTAAAATGTGTTACTTTCAAAATCTTATTATAGGTATATTTCTTTGAAACATATATTAAAGGTATGTTTCAAAGGGAAAATACGATACTTTTAACTGTTTTTCTAATGTTTGTTAATTTTTTATCGCAGTGTTTAGTGGTTTGTTCTAGATTACTATAAATTATCAATGCAACAATTAAGTATGATTAGGTTAAAAACAAATCTAATTATGTTTAAATTACAAAAGTAAATTTATAAAACATAACATCTAAATTTAAATATCATAATAACATGTAATAGCATAATACAAGTTTATGTTGAATATGAATAAACAAATTATACTTTTATAAAACTTTGATCAGTAATGACAATTGTATCAACAAAGCTATTTCTAAAGATTTAACAATGATTTTTCATGATGAGTCAAATAAAATAATTATTGAGCGAAGCTCTCTTTTAGGCAACTCACATATTTCGCTTTGCTCCCTCCTGCTTCTTGACGGTTCAACCGATTCGAACGAATTTTGGCATGAACATACATGATTATAACCTGACGGACATAGGATATGTAAAAAAAATATAGACCACCATGGAGGAATAATCACCGAAAGAAAAATTCAAAAGCTGATCACAGCTAAACCGCTAATACTACATTAATGAATTTTGGCGCCAAAACTCACATAGTGGTCGTGACTAATGTCCAAAAAAAGTCTTGAAATCGGACATACCATCGAGAAATAATCACCCTTAAAAAATATAATTGCTTCGTTCAGTATTTGCAAACAGCAGCAAGTATTGCAGACCTAGTATTTAAAAAAAATAACAGGAAATTTTCGATAGAAAGGCTAATACGATGAAGACGTTAATAGTGCCAACCCTAGTCGACACCGCCCGCCATCTGTCAGTCAGAGAACGGCTCAACCCTTCCGCGGTCGGCGAATGTTTATTTTTACCAATGATGGTCGTACTTTGCGTGTATATTTGCATTACCACAATATCTAAGATTCAAGTTTAGTTGATTTCGTTTAAGTTGGGTTTAAAACAATGTATATAATTCAAATAAAACAACCTTTTACGGATTTTGGGCATCATTTATTTTATATTTAATCCTGTTAATACAATTTGATTTATAAAAAATAACAGTTAAAAACGTGCCCGATTTAAATATTGTGAACGTAGTAGAAAATATATGACGACCATTGCCTTAGTCATCCTGTAATCACGAATCCTGTAAAGGAGTCGAAACGTAAGGACTAAATATAAAATAAATTATGCGTAATATCCGTAAAAAAAGGTGTTATATTCAAATGTGTAATTTACGCAGAAGTTTAAGAAGTAAAAATGTACGTGATCTTATCTATTTTTATTATTATATTATTATTAAGTACCTAAATACCGTTTTCGAATGCATGTTTTGATTCTCTGTGTTAATAAGACAATTGTAAGATTAGTTTTAGAATCAATCAAGAGATGTCGCTCTTCTGTTTTTTTTTATTATTGAGTAATCACTTCTGTTATTTATAAATTAATTTGACTTTGTTATGACAAATATTTTAATCCAACAAATGTTGAATCAAGATTTTTTTATGAATTATAGAGAAATATTAAAGTATTAGTAATTTAAACAAAAATATTTAGAATATTTTACAAAATTATGATAGAATTAATAAAAACGGTTAGCAGTTTGTAATAAAAAGTTTAAAATTTTAGGTTTATTTCATATACCTACAGTCAGTCTGATTGAGTCACTCGGCTTGAGTTGGATTTTATTCACTAAAAATTATAGCGTAATTATTGACGCGTTATGGACAGATAATAAGATAAAATAATAATAAATGTCAGTCTAATATAATGGTAAAGCCACTCCGAGGTCCCGTGTGTAGAAAACTTTTCTATATTGGCTTGGGTCTGGGTGTTGTGGTTGCTTTAGCTACTTAACTTGGTACAATGTATGTGATGTTGTCTAATATTAATGTATTTATTTGTTTATAATTAATTTTTATAATAATATTTACCTTACCTTACCTCTACACGAGTGTAAGAAAGTTTCGTATGAGTGGCTAGTTAGCCTAAGATATGAAGATGTTGAGTTTCTATTTTTAAAAAAAACACACACACGCACACACCCTTACATTAATTTGTTTAATTATGTAGCCTTTAGATTCAGTCAATTTATTTTCTTTGGTGTTTATTTGTTGTTAATTGTATAGGTTTGAAGTGGGCGCTAACAACTGCGAAACAGTCTTTGACTAATGTAGTTGTTAACGTTATTTTGTGTTTTGTAAATCATTATTAAACATAAATAAATAAAAATAAAAAACATTCGGTATGTACAGCCTTACAGCTCTCTTTTTTGTACCTTACTATTTTTGTACCACCTATATCTACGATGCAATAAATATGAGTAAAAATAGCCTCAAAAAGAAACGTCCGATTACAGTAATATTTTTTTCCAATATATCCAATTCAAATGTCTTCATAAGTATTGTCGGTCACCCTTCTAGCTTAAACCCTTGTAACGCATTGCCCTAAGTAACCCTACACCGGTGGTCCACTATATAATGCATATTGAATAAATGAACTTTTTCTCTGTCCACATCCTCTCATTAAACATTTTAACCATCTTCCCGGATGTTAAAAAATCATAATAACATACGAGGGGTCATTTATTCCCACAGATAACACATACCATAAACAAACTAATAATTTTAATTTCAACTAACCCTTGCGTGTTTTTTTTCTTAAAAAGTCTTACAGGGTCCATTCAAACTCTTCCGTGAGAACGTCAAATATGGCCATAGAGAAAAAATGAGGAGTGTAAAGAGGTCGGACAAAAAACTTAGAAATGGGGGCGCGAGTGGACAGTTGTGCGAGGGTCAAAAAGTTATAGCTATTGAATGCATAATAAACAGCCTCAGACGTGGATTATCTGATTTAAAAGCAGTAAAGGTGTTCTTTGACGTGCCTCAACGACAACGTCCCATTAAAAGGAATGTTTGGTTACATTGTAACTAGGTAGACCTATCATTGTAGAGATATTTATTTTATTCTTTATTAGTGGCTTGCACGATTTGTGCATTTAGCCAGTGTCAAGTAAGTATAATTGTCAGTTCTTGAGTAGTTTCTTAGGTTTCAATAAAGATGTGGGGTTTTGCTGAAACCTCCTTGTGGCCTTTGTTGAGAGAGCGCAAAAAGACATCTTCCACTGTTTTGTTTCACTTGCCCACACTCATGCATATTCAGAAACACTAAGTGATTAATAACCCACCATTATTACACACCAATATGAACCACAAGACAAAATTTAACAAGAAAACCAAAACCATTAAAGTGACGCTTGGAGCGCCCGCCAAAAAGTCTATTGTAGAGATATGCACAAATTTTCATAATTTTTGGCGGGAACGGCAAATGTCATTTTAGTAGTTTTTTGGTTTTCTTGTCATATTAGTCTATACTAGTCTATACAAATATTATAAAGATTTGTATTTTTGTATGTTTGCAATGAATAAACTCAAAAACTACTAAACCGATTTCTACGAAAGCTACATTCACGCTGAGTAACATAGGCTATATTTAATGCTAGAAAAATTTAAAGAATTTTGTCCACCCGTGCGAAGCCGGGACGGGCCGCTAGTTTTTAATAAAGTTAGGTTATGAATTTTGTATTCGTGAACATGCATGAGAAGTTCTGTCGACTATACCATTTGACGGTCTCCGTGTTCGAGAGGCTTGCATGCTTTGTCGTGATAAAGCCACTCCGAGGTCTCAAGTTCGATACCCGGCCGGGTCAATGTAAGAAAAAACTTTTCTATATTGTCTCGGGTTTGAGTGTTGTGGTACCGATTGTTTCTGGATTCCATAACACAAGTGCTTAAGGTACTTAAATTGGGTTCAAAACAATGTATGTTGTGGTTTTATATTTATTTAATAGTTATGAGAAATTTTGCTTATGAGTAATTGATTCAAACTTATAAAATAATTGTTAAATTATTTCTATTTAATTAAATGAAAATACGTATTACTATGTGTGAAGTATTTTTTTTTCTTTTAGTTTACTTTTTGAAGTCGTTTTTTTTTTGTTAAAAATAATTTTATTTTACGAATTTAAGTAATGGGTAGACCGAGCAAGGATGCTAATCGAATGAGAAGACGACGGTTATTTGAGACGGAAATATTAATCAAGCTCAAACATAAGGTAGCTGCTGTGAATCGTTGAGGAGTTCCCTCGACTGTTTCTCGACTCCATCATCAGATCTACTCCAGACCTTTATAAAATTGTAGTGTATTAAATCAATAAAAAAAATACGCACTAATCGCCCCTTGGATTTTTGAAAGTTCCACCCGATTTCTCTGGGTTGCCATTATCAAATCCTGATTACCTTATCACGGGACCACTTTTGAAATATCTTCTTTCCAACAAAAAAATAATGATCAAAATCGGTTCATAAACGACGAAGATACACGCGAATAAACATAAAAAAAGACATATATACTGTCGAATTGAGAACCTCAGCCTTATTTGAAATCGGTTATAAAATAAAATTAAATATATTATTGCTTTATTAATACTTAAAAGCAGTACGATTGCCCTAACGTTGCAATTGCAACGGTAGCGACCCTACCTTTTGCACCAAAGGACCTACGAGGACTCGAACCCGGGACGAGCTAATGTTTGTGTTATGAATATAAGCATTTGTTCCCGAGACATGGTCGTTTATATACTTATTTATGTATTATATACATTATTTAGAACCCATCAGCTTAGTTTTGGGCTAAATAATTGGTGTGAAATTTCCGGAATTTATTTTTTTTTTTTTTTTAACGTAAAGAAAAAATATTTTAAAAAGAACAAAGACTTAGTTTTAAAAAAGACCAACACTTCTCTCATTCTCACGATTGAATCATTAGTGTGGTTTTTCTATCATTTTTTCTCGTCTTTGCTACTCGGCCCTCTCCCTCGCCTCATCAATACAGGTGCCGTGGTTTAAAAAAAAAATTGGTTAAGGGTACAACTCACGTTCCCACAACCGCAGTATTCATTTTTTAAGGTGATCCATACAAATCTTGATTGCATAGACCCATTAATTAATCACTTATATTGATAAATTCATAATAGTGAATGTATGCATGTTTCGTTATCATCAGTGCACTAATTTGCAATTTTATCTACTCTGATACTATAATACAAAGATTCTAAAACTGAAAACAAAATGCTTATGACTAACATTACGTACAGGCCAAAAATAATAAAAAAAAAGTTTAATTACGATACAGGTCTTGTATGGACACCTGTATCATAATATAACTTTTTAATCATAACGATACACCTATACAACCTCCAGCTGGACCAAGGAGGTTGAACCTCTACTTTAAAAAGGTTTCAATGAACGAGTCCGCGACGACGCAACACGCATTCACAATCGATGTTTGCACCTTGGCGCCAACATTTGACATTTAAAAAATCTTTTCAATATTTAAACAAAGTTTGGTTTTGTTTGCAACATTGTTTTACGTAATATACACTCGGCGTCAAAAAAATCGCACCTCTAAGAAAATCACGTTCAAATGGCATTAACTCTGGATATGCACATGCAGTCGTATTAATTATAATTTTATTTAAAAGGTTACTTAATTAACTTAATAAAAAAACATTATTTTTCATTATCAAATAAAACCTAAAGCAACAAATAAAGGGTCACAAAAATTCTAAGGAAATTTTGCTGCTCGGGAGAGTCGCGAGTTGCGCTAACTTTGTGGGTATAAAGAGGTCAACACGGGTTCAATGTGGGTCATTCGCTATTAAACCGTTGAAGGGGACACACGCACTGATTTTACTGAAGAAAGAACATCTGGAAAATGGACACTACAGCTGATGAGGCCGCTCAAGTGGTTGCACTACTGCAAGCAGGGGTGCGGCAGTGTGATGTCGCCCGGCAACTGAATCTGAGCCGTTTTTCGGTTCGTAGAGTCTACCAGCGCTTTTTAGAGACCGGTGGCTATATCCGGCGACATGGGTCCGGTAGACGTCGCTGCACTTCGGAAAGAGACGACCGGTTCGTTGTGTCGTACTCTTTGAGAAATCGCTTCTCAAACGCTGTTCAGCTGCAACAGGAGCTCCAGGCAGTTCGCAGACGCACCGTGAGTGTATCCACGGTTAGAAGAAGACTGAAGGAGAAGAACATAGCAGCCCGCAGAGCTGCTACAGGTCCAAAATTGACTGCAGCGCACCGACGAGCCCGCTTGCAGTTTGCTCGCGACCACGTCGATTGGACCATTGAGCAGTGGGGAGCTGTTCTCTTCTCAGACGAGACACGAGTGTGTCTTTTCTGCAACGACCGACGAAGAAGAGTATACCGGAGGCAGGGTGAACGTTTCGCTCAAGCCTGCATCCAGGAGACGGTGGAATATGGAGGCGGATCCTGCATGTTCTGGGGCGGTATGTCGGCTGCCGGCAAAACCGACCTGGTCTGCGTCTCCCGGACCGGAGGTGCTCGCGGACAAGGGTCGCTGACTGCGCGCCGCTATATCACAGAGATCCTGGATGTGCATGTGGTCCCTTTTGCCGAATCTTTTGGCGAGGGGTTCACATTAATGCACGACAACGCTCGCGCACACACTGCAGCCATCGTGAACGACTTCCTGCGGAGGTCCCAAATTCCTGTGATGCAGTGGCCAGCGAGAAGTCCTGATCTGAATCCGATAGAGCACCTCTGGGACCATCTTAAACGTAAGGTTCGATCTCGGGATCCGGCTCCTTCGACTCTAGAGGAACTCCAAACCGCGGTGATTGAAGAATGGGGTCTTATCCCTCAAGAAGAGCTCCTGAAGTTGGTGAGGTCTATGAGGGACCGTATGGAAGCCGTCATCAGGGCAAGGGGGGGTAACACTAGATTTTGAGTTAATTTTAAGACACTTTTTGTACATTTTTTTTGTAAATTATCGATTATTAATTAGGACTTAATTAAGATTTTTTATTATTTTTCAAATTTTTATGCTTTTTGTATAATTTTAATTAAAAAAAAGATTGCACTTAATTGTTGTTTGATGCTCCTTTTTGTTACCTTTCTAATGATACCTAACACTATCCTCTATATAAGGTTTAGGAATTTTTGAATAAGATTTTTATAAGGTGCGATTTTTTTGACGCCGAGTTTAGTATGAGAGTAGATAAAGTAGTGTATGACACTGTACATAACTTGGTCTTATAACACTCGTGTGATACTATAAAAAAACTCGCCTACGGCTCGTTTTTTTAAAACACACTCATGTTATAAGAACCCTTATTATGCAACAGTATCATAAACTACTATTATTAATATATGCACCTGTTTTTATACACACTCTGGTCACCCGTCTTTGGAACTTCCTCCCGATCTCTATTAGGTGTGCACATTTTTGGCGAGCTTCGTATAGTTGATCTATCCTACTTAAAAATCTTTTTTAGTTTTTATATATATCTTTATGTGTATTTACTTTTACGCGCCCTAGATCTGAATTTGACATTGTAAGAATACAGTGCTACAATACAATGATATCAAAATAATAACTACGTAACAACTATAATACAGATATAATTAAGTTAAAATTATTAAGTCTAAATCTAAAAACTAAAACCTTAAAAGATATAATATTATATCTAAAATATATTACTGAAAGGAGTCCCTTTAGGCAAGGTTCTAAAGATACTGGCAGCGTTCCCCTTTGAATAGCTAAACTAATTCTTTGTCCGAGATAGCTGCCAGCTCTTCGGTCTCCTGTGATGACGACTAACCTTTTTGATATTTCCTTAAAAAGCGAAATTGCGCTAGGACCCAACGGACCAAGGGTCTCAACACCAAATGGGACAAAATCATATTCGGAGCCTACCTTCACATGCCGCACCAGCTCTGTTGTTGGTTCCATGTAGATGGGAAGGGGCCAGCGTGTATGTATTATATATTATTATTATTATTATTTATGTGTATTATATATTAACATATATGTGTATATTTATACTGAATGTATATGAATTTATACTGAAACTTCTTTAATTTTACACTGCCCGCCTTCTCTTACTCCGTGTTTGTCAAAGATCGCCTTAAGTTGTAATAACACCAATTTAATAAGATTTAAAGTTTTCTTTTATTTCTGTTATTTGTTTAATGTCGTTTAAAATAAAGTATTTTGTATTGTATCATTCGCATATTAAAAAATTTTGCTTCCTCCATTCCTTTTAATAAAATATAAGGCTTTTGTATTTTTTTTAGTTAGTAAAACAATTGAATGTTAATTTTATTTATTGAGCCCCAAAAGGTAAATTTGTTTGATTTTAAAAACTTAGGTTGGTTGGGATTAGATTTCCAATAACAAAATAAAGGAATGTCTCAAAAACTATATTTCCAAAACAAGTTAAGAGAAATTAATTAACTAAAATTTAAAATAGTCTCTTGCAAAATTTGTTAGTTGTTTACAAAATTATATGAGTGTAAAAATTATTTAAGCTTTTTTTTATATTTCTCTCTTCGGCTGTTAAAAAAGGGTTGGGAAAAGGTAATAAAATAAAAAAATGTGGTTGCTCTATAATAAAATTAAAAATAATGACGATTCGAAAGGACACATGTTACTTCCGATTCGTTGCCCATCAAAATCAGTTAAATATTAAAAAAAAGTCGGATGCCCTCATCCGCAATGATTCAAGTCGACAATTAAAAAGAAATAAAACAAATCTTTGTGGTCGGCTATCCAGAAAAAGGCGGGAAAGCAACTGACGTTTTATTTTTTTTCTCAATGTTTTTTACTGAACAGGTGGCAAAGGGTTAAACATGTTGACTAATGTATGTGATGCCTATTCTTTGGGGAAAGCGTGACAAATAGACGTGTCCAAACATATGTTGCGGGCGTTAATTAATTAAGGAAGAAATTGAAAGTTATCCCTTTCGCTTCAGGGATCTTATTATGGTTACTAATAAATAATTGTTCGACATCAGTCGATTGTATTTATAATGGATTATGTTCTATTATATATTTTTTTAGTAACAATCGCTCGTTGAATCTTAAAATATTTTAATGTATTTAAATTAAAATGTATTACCTAAACAAAGTTATGGCAGTATATAAAATGCTTATTTTTCATTCTGAATAACTATTTTAAATAAGTTTTTTGTTATCTATGGCCTAGGAGGCGTTAGAATACCTTGTATTCAGAAAATGTCGCAAGAAACTCGGCAAGTAAGTACTGTTTTTTCCCTCTTAACCAAAATAAAATGTTTACCTGTACTTTTGACCTTAAAAATTATTGATAGCACAGTGATTCTGTGTTTATGGCTAAGTTGAAGTCTAAATTGAATAAAATACGAAAATGTAAAAAAATAAATTATCTTTAATTAGTAGACGTCAAATTATAAGAACTTAATTATAGCTCTTTCCTTTAGCTTAGATAAATTAATTATGTTCGTACAAGTAGCTTATTTTCCTCCTAAATTCAATATAGTTGTAGGATAACAATAGCTCATCAACACGTCGACATACCACAATCTGTCAAATATTTTTAATTGATATTAAACTCTAAGTCCTTTCATTAAAGCTGAAAATCGGTTTAAGAAATTTGACAGTTGTGTACAGGTTTATGTGACTGTTATTCATAGTGTGACACATAGACCAATAATCAAAGCAGTTAACGTTGGCTTTAAAAAGAATATCTTTTAAAAAGCTTAGAACTTTTTGGTATGTTAACACTTCATACCATAGACATAGAGTAAAACTAAAGACGAGAAAAAAGTTTCTAATGTAATGAAGTCTCACAAAAAATATTTAATTAAGCCTAATATCCTAAGGAAGCGTAAACAATGACAAACTTCTTTTTAAATCGAACAATGTGTATAGTTCACGGTTCATGACCCATGTCATTATTAACCAAACAAACTGTTATTGGTCCACTATCGTTTTTATACATCAATAGTAACAAGGTTCAATTTGCGATGACTCATTTTAGCAGCATAGATTTTAGGAGCGGATCGAGGTACTATCGAGGTCAAATGTCTTTAGACGGTCAGTTGGATTATATTATGCGAAATCGGTCCAACCAACAATAATTGTGTCAAAGTTTTTTATAAATGCGGTGTGTTATTCAGAGAGAGGCAGAGTAAAACGTGTATAATACTGGAGATAATGTATTTAATTCTTCACCTTTTAAGTTAAAAAGCCATATTTCTATAAGATATAAAATACGCCTATTAAAAATAACCACGCCTCCCTTCCAAACCTACCTGAGAGCTTCAGGTGGGTTTCGATATATCGAAATTATAGAAATATGGCATTATAAATGGAAAAAATAAAACATTAAGGATAAGATAAGATATTTTTTATTTGCGATAAATTTGGTACATTGCATAAATGGAAGGAAAGGTTGAGAAACACACATTTAGCTGACTATGTCAACATACAAATATTAAATTAAATTAAAACTATTCAATACATATACGTTACAACATGACAAGTTACATATTTCACATTATACATTAGTCTGTGTTCCTATTAAATACAATTAAGTGGTCTTCAGGTCAAGAGCATGTGTATGTGCGTGCGTGTGTATGTGTGTGTGTGAAATAAAGCTGTTATCTGTCTATAAATACAACTTGACGATCTTGATGATTAATTTTATTTTTTATTGAGTTTTATACATTTTCATCAGACTAACATCGCCATCTTCTCTACACAGGCCTCTCCTAGTAGGTAAAAACCTGTTCAATAATAGAATGGACATAGATTAACATAAATTATTATAATAGACAAATACTAGAAGAAGTCGACTCGGCTCACAAGTAAATTCTCAGGCGGGAACCGAACCTGCAACCTTTGAAAATCCGGTCCAATGCTACCCAATTGAGCTACCGAGCCTTGTGAACACTCGTCGAAATTTTCTAGCACCTTTTGTAATTTTACACTGTAACGCGTAGTTTCATCAAATGAGAGGAACATCCCCTCATATTCGAAAGAAACATTTTTACAAATGTTCTAGAAATGTTGGGAGAATTCAGTTGTGAGCCGAGTCGATTTTTTCTAATATTTGTCTATTATAATTATTTATCTTAAAAGATAACATTGAAAAACTGCATAAAACATACAAAAATTATAAAAAGAGATTACCATGTTTTATAATGAACCACCACTTCTTCGATTAACTAAATCATTCATCAATCAATACAAAGTTCATTGATCCCTACACAATCCAACCTTCTGGGATCAAGAGTATATTTTAAATCTAAACCTTATATCCTTTTCAGAAGTCACACAAAAATATTTAGATTTTAAAAACTTGGGCATAACAACATTATCTTCAAAGAAATTTGAACTTTAAGTATTTTATACACGTATTCTATTTAAATGTTGCCATTTATCTGTGATGATTCGACAAACACATTTAGCTAAAATCTAGAGCAAGCCAAATAGAACTCAAGCACTACATAAATACGGTTTAAGTGAAATGCAATAAATAGTACTACGTATCTTTGTTCAACAATCAATGAAGACCCCAAAATTACGCCGCGATATTACGAATTCTGCTAAATGCCTTTCAATGTTAATTATATTGTAATAAGGGCGTGTTTTGAATGCATTTAATGAAACATCTGTCTGACAGCTGCAAGGCGAAGATTAGATCGAGTTTGTCCATTCCTTGTCGGGCGATGATAGGGTTAGATCACTTTGTATTCAGATTTTTTGATTGACCAAGAGCTGTGTGTCGTTACACAGGGTGATATTTTTTTCTTAACATTGATATTATTGAGGTTGACTGTTAAAATCAAATGTTTGGATCAAACTTTTGGATCAATCAATTAATCCAAAAGGTATGACTAATTTAGCGTGTAATGTACGTTAAGTTTATCGTTTTAAACGTATTATAAAAAAAGTATTTTTTTGCTACGATCAATTTTATTAAATAGGAAACTTACAACTACAATTAAGAATAATAATACAATATTAATTATATCTAGATATAATAAATAAACAATTAAACTAAAATAGGTAAAAAACCAGCCTCACGCCTGCTGTTGAAAATAGTGCCTAAAAAATTCATCTCACACGCTCGGAAAAGTTTGGTTTGTTATTCAATTTCTGCGTGGAAAATTGCGTTTTATTCGCTAGCGTGAAAAAGGTATTTAAAATTAGAACCTTCAAAGAAAAACACACATGGTACGTTCCGAATCGTCTTTATAAGTTACATTATATTCTTATTTAAGTTAATACTATAACAAACCGTTTTGGTTTTATTAAATGGTTTTAGTTCCTTAAATTATAAAAATCACAAGAATTAATAATATTTAGAATATACTATTTCGCGAATAAAATAATTTTTAATGTATGGTGGGTGAGATTTCATAACATATGATTGGATTTCGGACCGCACTCGAAAAAGAACTGTCAAAGTAATCTGTATTCTTAGTCAATTCACATTTCATTAAAAACAATTTGAAAAAAAATACATTTAACATTACTAATTGTAGCAATTTCTCTTTTTAATTTAAACAAATCAATTTACCATATTTTGAAGCTTTTTTTTGCACCAAAAATTTTCCCCGCTGCAGTGAGGTGAAAAATTGTGTGTTTCGCTCGGCAGCAAATTCTTAACGTCTCGTACCTTTGAAACCCTCGCTACGCTTACGATTTTATCTCTTAACTACTCTCTACTCTCATGGATCAATCCTAGAATCCTACACTTGCTCAGGTTTCAATAGAGGTAACTCGCGATTAATCTCAACTTTGCAGCCTTGCATAACAATAACTATTATATTTTGGAATAATTTATTCCAAATATTAAGTCTGGCACCGGCCAAAAAATAGTTGGCATATTTTTTGTTTTTCTCCCTTTTTAGTTACTAATTAAAGAAATTACAGTTTTGAGGTTCGGGTTTTTTTTAACTTACTTTATATTAATTTCAGATGTAATTGAAACTAATGACTTAATCATTCCTTTTTTTCTCAGTTATTTCTTTCTCTTTAAAATGCATAATGACATGTTTTAGAAACACACTTAACTGTCTATCTGAAAGAAAACTGAACGGATTTTATTAAACTTGAAAAGTTCCTTTAATTATATTATGTCTAGTCCAAATAAATAATATTGAGTTTATTTTTCTCTCTTTTTTATTTATTTAATAAATTACCGTTTGGTAGTCGGTTTATTTATTTTTATTTTTTTTATGCCTTTTGATTTTATGCCAAAGCAAATTAAGAATAAAAATAGTATCCGAAGTAAAGGAATCCGTATCTTTATAACTAGCTAAAATAAATAAACCACTGCGCCCATCAAGATGTTCGATGGACTTGTCCTTCCCTATAATTACGGGCATTAACGCGCACATTTCATACAAACTTTCAAGTCCAAATATTTCAAAATAAGGAAACATGTTTCTGTTAGAGAGACACGAACTTTTCATCATTCCGTGGATTCGCCATTCAGATGCCGGGTCCATCGTGTGCCAAAGAGAAACTTCTAACAGATGACGAAACACTCAGAGACAATATTCTTAGATTTTGCTATTTCCAGTGCTTCTGATTCCAGTGTAGACATTTAAAGTTCCGATACGTGTCCATTGAAATCCATTCACTTAAAGAAGATATGTACCTCTATGCCGCTATATACATAACTTTTGCAGATGTAGATATCTTTGCTTGTAATGCAGATAAATCGTTGTATATCATCTAAACAATTAATAATTTGAGATAATACTGACAATGTTAATTGTTACACATCTATGTAACCTGCTAATGTTTATTAAAAATAATAAAATAAAATAATTAATTTTGCTTTTTGTTTATTTTTTAATTTGGTTAATTTAATTTTAACCATAATAACACATACCTACATAGTACATAAACTATTTCTAGAAAAAAATCTTTTTGTTTTAAATTGATTGCATTATAGGTTTTTATACGACTTATTATTATTTTGACAGTATTGGTGATCACTGATCAATTCAAAAAAACAATTAAATGAGTTACATAGATAAGTTTTTAAACCATATTTTTTTTTCTAAATTACGTTTACTAACATGCCAGGATAAAACATATTCGGCTATTTTGTTTTGTCGTACTGGCCACTTCGATCTGAAATATCTCTTCTTTGATTAAGAATACCAAATTCAAAGTTACAAATCCATTTAGTATATTTGAGTTTCGAAAACAGTTATTCATTTGTTTTTTCCTGAATAGTTTTTCTTTGGCGACGCTCATATCGCACAATGGAAAACATGAAATATCGCTTTATTTACGAGTACGAGTTCTACAGGCACCAGTGTGCTGCAAAAACAGTGTTACGAGTAAAGAATCGAACACAACTCTTAGTAAGTAAACGATTAAAAACAAAACACTTGTTAATTTATATCATTAATAGTTAGTAGTACCATTAATACTTTATTAAACACGGACGGTATGCGACAAGTTTTTTGCAATAAAAACACGGTAGCAGCGTCTGTACATATAAAGGAACGCGCCAATACATCAATCCACTACGTTTAATGACATGTTTTGTAAAAAAATATATTGTTTTTTTTATATTTTGCATCTTGTATGATAAATTTTAATGGCTTCTTAACATCTTTTATAATCCAGCAAAGGAGTGGAAAGCCCTCCTTGTGTCTTATTTCCGAGTAGCTACTTATAATCGGTCTTCAAAGCCAGGGTGAATAGGGAGCTTCTGGGTTAGCTCGCTCCATCTTGAGACAGGATTGTCTTAGTCATTCAAAATGTTAAAATAACAAATTAAAAAGTAGAAAAAATCGTCATGTCTCACAAATTATTCTGAAGTGGGACTGGAACCAACCAACCAACTCAATTGGGAGAGTAGTGTTCCGGACATCCAAAAATTGAAGGTTCGAGTTTCTATTATTATTTATCATAAAAAAACTATGTTAAATTTTTCTCAAGTGAGATTTCAACCCTTGTCTTTTTGGTGAACCTGTTCAGACGTAACCACTCGGCTGCTGAAGCTCTTATCCACAAACGAATTTCATCTATACTACATCCATAATACAAGCCCTTCAGTGCTTATTTTGGGTAAGGCTAATTGGTGTAAATGTAAGAAATATTAATTATTATCATAATTCTGTTAGAAAATTGTTGAATATTTGTCAGATTGAGTTTGCTACATAAATATTGAAGCGCAAAAAAAACCATGTTATTGTCCCCGGCAAATAACTTGAACATGATTTTGAAATCACGTGACATGCGCAGTAGTGAATAATGTACCTAAACTTGCTACTGCGCATGTCACGTGATTTCAAAATCATGTTCAACTTATTTGCCGGAGACTATACGCTTGCATTACATATGGCAGGCGAGTGACACACATCGGCCACTATGCCGCTTTAACACATAATGACTTGTTTGTCACAACATTTTTTACTGAGACCGCAACTCATTGGCACATATCGTAGCTAATGATCACACACAACCTACTTTCGTCGGGCAACAATCGCCGGCGACAAAAAAGTTCCCGCCAACCTGCACAGCGAACGCGCGAAAACCACAGACGAAAAAAGCATCGTAGAACACACTGGCCAAAAATAAAAATGTCCATTCGGCGCTAGCCGCTTATTATAAATAATTAATGATTCCCTCCGCTCTTATGCACGATAAAATGCCATTACGGTTTTCATCGGGGTCCGGCAAAAAACACCGCGGACTGCCGCCGAACGACTCAACCCGTGCAAAAAATACGTTTAAAGACTGCCCGAGCATTGCTGAAATTCCCAGTTTCTTATTGCCGCCCGGTCATTTGACTCCAGCCATTATCTGAGGAATTAACAACGATAAAAAAATACCAATACGATAAAGGTATATTCGAGCTGTCGGCGACAGTTTTTGTCATATAAATAAAGGGTATATGGAAAGGACACTGTACCAGCCGCCATAATGGCGTCAACACGATAAATATTACACTCATGAAAATTCAGCGGTGCATTATCGGCCGTCCGATGGTGATCGCCTGAAAAAAAGGAACCTCATTCCTTACGAGATGTTTCATTATTAAAAAAAAACTCCACATCAGCGCCTGCAGTTGATGCAAGTAAAAAAGTCCAGTCATTATGGTGCATCGTTTCGATTGTGGCAAACAGACCGTTTTAATATCAGAAATGACAGATGCGTCACTCCGACTCTACGTACCGCAGACGCAAACAAGAAAAAACTGAGCAGACAATTAAATACGATTTGCATATTCACACAAACGCATTGTGAAATAAGCTAACTCAAGAAAGGATTGCGGATGAAAGGAGCGGCGAAAAAAGGTATAAAAACGCAGCGGAACGGTTGTTTTCGAACGCATCTTTGCGTAACTGAGTGTTCTTTATTCGAATTGAATGTGCTGTCTTAAGGAACGCGGGGGAGTGTGAATGAGATATAAAAAAAAGGTTTTTTTTATTAAAACTTTGTAAAACTACTAAGAATTCGAAAGTGTTCAGCCATAACCTAATTATGATTTAGTATATAAAACACAGACTAGCTTCGAAATTCAACATTTTTAAATATAACCTTTTTTTATATTTCAAAATATTTTTCACTACAGCACAATTAAGAAATATAATAAAACAATATTAATTATATGTAGATTTAATAAAAAAAAAACTGAAAAAGGTGAAAACCAGCCCCATCGCTGCTGTTGAAAAATGTGCCCAAAAGACTGGCAGCAAGCTTTTCTCGTTGGATAATTATACTTAAACTTTGACCGAAGAAGCTGCCAGATCTTTTGTCAATAATCAATTTAAGCTTCAATAATAAGAAATATAAAAATACACCTTTTTTGGTTAAAATCTATCTGCACTTAAATTAGTTATGTTGTGGATTATAATTATATATTGTATAATTCCAATATAAAAATATATTATTATAATTAATTACAATTCACACACGCCTCCATTTGGTCTTAATTCTGTATAATTTCATATCTCTTCCAGAAATACCATAGATCGTTATAGCAAACTAAGTGTTAAACTAGATTATTAAACTTGAGAAAGCAGTATTGAAAAAAGTTGTTAAAGTCAGCATGGACTGTACATAGCAAAAATCGCAACAAATCTCCATATTATGTAGATTTCATACCATCCTGTTTTGGATGCATATTTTTTAGATATGTTTTAGGGATCAACTTGAAAATATTAAAACCATTTTAATGTTTTTAATATAAATAAAATGTTACTTTTCACGAAAACCCGAGTCATAGTTTTTATATACTTTAAAATGTATTATATTCAATGTATTTTTGATAACCTTTTTTAAATACACTCGAGAGCAATGAATCCGGGTCACTTAAAGAATGTTAAAAATCTCGGAAACTAAAAATGATAGGTTAATGCAATAAATTGTATTTAATAGACAATGTAATACTCCTTAAATGAAAGTAAAAAAAATATGAGTCACCATACATTTTATTAACACAAAATTACATAAAGAAAAAAACTGCTGATCTCTCCTTAAAACAAAAATAGGAAACATGAAATGTTTGAACTTTATTACGATTTTCTTGAATTTTAATACTTCGTATTGCCTCCTCGTGCTTCCATTACTGCGTTTACGCGGTTTGGCATGCTGTACACCAAGTTCCTTATACGATTTTGGGGAATATTCTCCCATTCCTCTGTGAGAGCAATTTTGAGCTCACGAAGCGTGATTGGGGGAGGGTTTCGTTGTTTTACGCATCTGCCTAGTTCGTCCCAGGCATGCTCGATCGGGTTGATATCCGGGCTGCGCGCTAGCCACTCCATACGAGTAATGTTCATCTCTTGAAGGTAGTCATTCACAATCCTACCTGTATGAGGTCGGGCATTGTCATGCATAAATATAGCATCCTCACCTAAATTGACCATAAATGGACCAACGTGATCATTGAGGATTTCTTCCACATATCTTACGCTAGTTAAAGAGCCGTTTTCTATGATCACCAGCTCTGTGCGACTTTCTGAAGAAATTCCGGCCCACACAAGTACAGACCCACCACCGTAGGCTACTTTTTCTTCGATGCATGCTTGCTTGAATCTTTCCCCTGGTCTTCGATACACTCTGTGTCTTCCATCGTGCTTGTAGAGCATAAATTTTGATTCGTCGGAGAACATAACTTTTGACCAATCTTCAATACTCCAATTTACGTGGCTCTGGGCATATCTTAGTCTTGAAATACGATGCCCACGCTCCAGTTTAGGGCCGTTTGCAGGTCTAAGGGGTTTTAAGTTAGATTCGGCAAGCCGACGTCTTACTGTCCATGCACTTGGGTTACTTCCTCCGAGGCGTCGAAACTGATTGGTGAGTTCAGTTCCTGTGAGAAAGCGATTTCGAAGCATGGTGTTCACCAAGTATCGGTCTTCCCGTGCTGTGGTACACCTGGTTCTGCCCGTTCCTGGTCTGCGTAGGTTAGAACCAGTTTCTTCGTAACGTCGGAGAACTCTTTGTACTGTTGACAGCGACACACCGACAGTCCTGGCTGTATCGCGCTGACTCCGGCCGGTTTCCAGCATTGTAAGTATTCTGGTGCATTCTTCAGGCGTAAGCGACATAATTTCAGCTTGAATAATGAATATAGAGCACTATCAACATGGTTTATGTACCCACATAAATGACAGATTACAAACAAAAGCAAAACCAAATGCTGTAATTTCGTAGTTCCATCTTCGAAAGTGGCCCTTTTTCAAATTTGATTTTTTTATGATATAACTTTACAATAACTAAGAAGTTTTAATACCTTCATTTAAGGAGTATTACATTGTCTATTAAATACAATTTATTGCATTAACCTAGCATTTTTAGTTTCCGAGATTTTTAGGATTCTTTAAGTGACCCGGATTCATTGCTCTCGAGTGTATATGGACACTTTTTCCATGCAATATGTAAATGAGACCATAATACTACACATAAATGATGCTTGTTTTTTTATTTAGAATAGGTTCGCTCTTGATCCCAATCAAGCCCGGGAGCCAAGACAGAATCCACGATGGAACGAGCTAACCCAGATGGTGCTTATGGCCTACCTTGGCTTTGAAAATGGACGGGTTATAAGTTCTCGGAAATACAGACGCAGGAAGGGAGTGCCACTCCTTTGCTGTGCGCATTATAAAGGATGTTAAGAAGCGCTTGGTGCGACAGGTAGCAATAACAACCAAGAAAGGGTGGTAGCCCGCAGTGCGTCTGTATGCCCGATGGAAAAAGGAGATGGCGGTATGAGCATATGCAGCTCCTGGTTTTGCTACTGCACATGGCGTGCGGGATGGACTACCGTTGCACCTAGTGGCCGTCAATAATAATAATGATATAGAGTTATTACGATAAATAGAGTAAACTGCCATTTATTACAAACGTAACGTTATTAATAATATAATATTTGTTTATTACATGTACAGAACCCTCGCAAAAGCTGTCCTCGCTTGACCTGGTTTTTTAATAAACCTCGTTTTGTTTATACCCCTTTTTCCACACACTGGCATACTTAAAATCACACTTATCATATTGCATATACATATATGCTCCAGCCGGTGTACATCTGTTTTTGTTGTGCAAAGTGCATTTTTATGCATCCATTTTACATAATTTATGGACCTCCTTGTTGGAAATGTCAACTTTCCTGGCGTAAACCGTAAATAAATTTCAATAATATTTAGCAAACGTTGTAAAAAAGGCAAAATTTTTACATGAGTATTTAATATACAGCATTTATTAACCTGCTTAAAATAAATCTAAAAAAAAATCGTTTTGACAGATCCTTACAAATTTTACATTTGAATCACAGACAAAGTATGATTTCTTTTCTCGTTCTTTTAACTATGGAATTGCAGCAAACTTGGACACTGTCTGATTTAGTCGGGGATATGAGTATACCAAATAAAGGTTAAACAAATTATGTCCATCTTTAGATTAGCTTAATATATTAATAATAATAATATTCATAACATTCACACCAATTTCGTAACGGTCTCTGCTGAGGCAAGGTCCTGATTGCCCTTACGTATTAATTAATAGAAGTTATATTATAAATATAGTTAACTCAATTTATTTTTAATGTTGTTTCCTTTCCTTCTGGTGTGTTTGTTGTAGAACACCTTTAATAAAAATCTATCTTTCTTTCAATTAGCCTAGCCTAAAGTATGAACTGAAAGGCTTATGTTATGGATACTAGGCTAATAGATAGACATCCATATACGATGACCAATGACTCAGGTACAAACGCTCGTATTCATCACACAACTGCCCCTTCCGGCACTCGGACTTGGGAGGGTCTGGCTTTAAATGTGGGGTGACGCTACACGAAACCAGCTTTTCGTTACAAAACAAAAATTAATCTTCTATCTAAAGAAATTATAACTAAAAAAAATAAACTTGTCTTATGATATCGGGCGGGATTCGAACCCGCGTTTCCTCGCTATCCGGGCGACACTTTCATTGAGCTATCAAGATCTTAAAGGAAAGTTGAAATTTTCCAAAGCTTTCTTAAGCTGTCACCAGCGCCATCTATTCATGTTCTGAGGTACTACTACCTATAACATTGTATCTAATAACTTGTACACGTATCGAATAAACGGTAAAGAAGGACAAGGACACATTAGACATATTTTTTCTGATAACAATTTTTTTAAATAAAAAAAATTAAATTAATAAATAAATATATATTTCTTACATTCACGCCAATTAGCCTAGCCCAAAGTAAGCACTGTAAGGCTTGTGTTATGGATACTAGGGTAACGGATAAACATACATATATGATACTTGGATATGTAATATTCATAGAAATATATATAAACACCCATGACTTCGGTACAAATGCTCGTAATCATCATACAAACATCTGCTCCTTCCGGGATTCAAACCCAGGACCGTCGGTGCGAAAGGCAGGATCGCTACCGTCGTCAATGCTTTATAAATATATAATAAATACTTTTCCCTGAATGAAGTTAAAGAAAAGCCATGGGTAATCGGAATCGTCTGGCCCGTTAGCCTCACTGTTTTTTGCAGGCGCTGTGTGAGCGCAGTTTTTCTAAGTTTTCCACGGTTTTTGTTCCTATGTGTGACCTCCTACTTTTTTTCCCTTTTACGTATTATACACGCAATACTTTTACGATCGTCAAATTAGTTTTTTCTGATTTATTTATTTATATACAAACATGTTATTAGTAAACTGATGAATCATCCTAGGTAAGTACTCACAAGATTAATTCATTAATGAAAAATACATTAATTTCTACAACAAAAGAAAAAAATTGTGTGTATGTCAACTCCAATACACAACTGGAGTCTACTCCTTAAGAACGATCGTCTTTGAACAGGCATAGACAATAATAAAACAAATCTTGAAAATCAAAGTTAAAGGTGCGTATGATACGTTGCGGTTAAAAAACATTACGCTGTCATTGGATCACTAATTCTTACTCTGCATATTTTTTTTATACCGGGTGCCTAATATGAAAATCAATTCTTAAAGAGTAAACTTCAAAAACGATTAGATTCAACTGTCAAATACTTAGCAATAGTAACTTTAGCTTTTGTTATAAATTAGCCAGAACAAACATCTGTTTGTTCGTGTGTATATAGACAGACAAACAAAAATTGTAAAAATTCGATTTTGTTGTAGGTACCGTATATATGTGCTTTTTTACTACATGCAAGCTACTACATTTTTTACTACATTGAAAACCGGTTATTTCAATATTACAAACAGACACTCCAATTTTATTTATATATAATAATATAAAGATTTGAAATCCAAACAGTATCTAAACAAGAATGATATTCTTAATGAGATCAGTGAATTGTGGGTGTAAATTACCTATAACTAAGTTGCAATATTGTGCATAGTGTACGAAAAACAGCATAACTAACTACATTTTCTCAATTCATATTCAAATCTTACGTTTTGGTTTAAAAGTCGAATATCAATTATAAAAGAGACAGTTCTAGTACTCTTTTAGTTTACTCAAAGTGAAATGAACTTTGAAAAACAAATGAGAAGTTTCCATGCTAGAGATAATTTTTTGGGTGTAGCTTAGGACATATTTTTTTGTGAATATAACTTGTTATCGTCCTTAGTGTTAATACGATAGATTCTAGACTACAATGGGATCCCTATAGAGATGAATTGTTAAAAGGATCATACCATGTAACTATATATGCTTTAAATTTTTTTTAGAAAAATGTGAAAATAACTTTATTAGCATAGGTTTTTGCCGATGAATATTAAAAAAAAATTGCATGAGGTTACTGACTTTTATTTAAATTTTATTAAGTATTTTTTTCAGATGCATCTTTAGTAGAGCTAGAAAAAAATCCTTTAATTTAAAAATATATTGCTATTATCAAGATTTAATCGATTAATTTAAATAAAACCTCATTATCTACACTTAAAAAAATAAGACATTCTTTTTTAAACTGTTTAATACCTTTTCCTATACCTTTTTCAGGCATTTTTTATTAAACACTTTTGAAAGTTAGCGACATGTTAAACGAATCCTTTTTTTTTGCATTCCTTCTCTTTCTGCCACTGAACAAAAAGGACACAAATTTTTCCATATTATGAAAATAGTAAAAAGTCATCGTTGTTGTGATTACGATGCATTCTCTCGCTATGCACATTAGAGTGTTGCCAGCAAAAAGTCAAGACAAAGAGACGGTAGCAAAAACGCAAATTGCGTACCATTCCCACCGCGCCGCTGAATCAAACCTTTTTGCGACATCTTTTTCAGCTTATGGGGAAAACCAATTACAAAGAAAGAAAACTGCCGTAGAAATATGCGAGTGTTTAATGGAAATACTAAGCTTTCGATACTGTGATGTTGATTTCACGATAAAATTATCCGTTAAATTTTGGTTAGCTTTATGTGAAGGACAGAACAAGGACAATACAGAACTTTCGCAAAAAAATATATATATTTATTCGTTTTATATATGTATATCTCCGATATACATAAATATTGATGTCTCTATATTTGTTCCAAGCATAGTTCAGATTGTGTGAAATTTTGTTAATTTGTTGTATACATGCCAGGGAAGATTTTTTAAGTATAGTCAGCAAAAAAAGATCTGTAAGAAAGAGACTGGACACGTTTCAGATAATAACATTTTGTCAAACTTTACTCAAGATTTTTATCTTAATTTAGACATAACAAATAGTACAATGTAGACAATGCAAGTGAGATATGCAATAGTTTAAAAATACAGATTGTTCCGTAACCACCTTTCATTGCCCTATTAAATTTTCTAAAATAATTTACTGCTTACTTATAATATGTACTAAGCGTGCAACCTAATGCTTTAATATGCAAAGAAACTATAAAAAAATTAACCTGTCTCAGGTGTTAAGCCGGAATCGAACCTACACCTCTCGCTATCCGGGCGAGTACTATTCCTATTAATCTACCGAAACCTTGACAGCCGTCGAATCATTTCAAGAATTTCTCATATCACACCAGCACCATCCCAACATCGAGTGTAACAAATATCAAACAGTCGATAAAGGAACAGCTTCGTACTTTATTATAAGAAAATATCTTTAAATATTAAAACCCACCAGTTAAATGGTTCATTAACTAAAAATATAATGACTAATGCTTAAAACTTAAATAAATTATTATAACAGAAAAATACTAGAAAAAATCAACTCGGGTCACAAGTGAATTCTCAGGCGGGAACTTGTGACCCGAGTCGATTTTTTCAAGTATTTTTCTATTATAATGTTAATAATATTTCTTACATTCACACCAATTAGCCTAGCCCACAGTAAGCACTATATAAAGGCTTGTGTAATGGATACTAAGAAAACGGATACACATACATATATGATATATGGATATGTTATATTTATAGTAATATATATAAATATCCATGACACAGATACAAATGTTCGTATGCATCACACAAACATCTACCCCTTCCGGGATTCGAACCCAGAACAATCGGTGCGAAAGGCAGGATCGCTACCGTAAATGGTCGTCATAATTTATCTTATAAGATCGCATTGAAAAATGCATAAAATATATACAAATTTTAAAATTTAAATGTTTTTTTTTCGTTTTTAATGAATTTTATTGCAGTATGGCATTGCATCGCATGCCGAGTAGAGCTAGTATATGATAAAAGTATTATGCGTATATGTATTATGTCTTTTATGCGTTATTTATTTAACATTCATTCGTGAAGTTTCCTTATAAATAAATAAACCCGATATTCGATAAGCGGATATACCCCTTCACTATTTCTTACTTATACCATTAAAATGCGATAACTTTTAGTGAATGTAGAAAAAAAAAATGTTGAGAAACACAACCTCAAGCGGGTTTCGATCCCGCGTCACTTAGTATGCCCGGCCAGATGTCGTAAGCGCAAGGTTGCAGAGGCTGTTAAACCGCCTTTGAGGAATTATCGACACTTTCTACTTTCATTGTATTGTTAAAGTGAAGCTAATGCAATTTGTGAACTATGTCATTGCAGCTTAAATGAAGACCTTTACAATTTATCGAATACTAGCGGTCCGTCCCGGCTTCGCACGGGTGGACAAAATTCTTTAATTTTTTTCTGGCATTCAATATAGCCTATGACACTCAGCAATAATGTGCCTTTCTATTGGTGAAAGAATTTTTAAAATCGATTCAGTAGATTCCGAGATTACCCCTTACAATTTAACAAATATACAAACACACAAACTTTACTTCTTTATAATATTAGTATAGAAGAAAATCATTAAAAAAATATCCCTAAAGCAAAAATTAAAAAGTCAAAAATATTAAATTTCTGTTACAAGTCATATATTTATAGTTTGTAATCGTCCATAAGTTAACCACCGTTTGGTGCAACTGTAGCAATCCTGCCTTTCGCATCGACGGTCCTGTGTTCGAATACCGGATGTGGCAAATGTTTGTGTACGAAATGAATACGAGCATTTGTAGGTACCTGAGTCATGGATATTTATATATATTTCTATGAATGTTATATATCTATGTATTTAATATGAGTTACCCTAGTATCCATAACACAAGCCTTATAGTATTTACTTTGGACTAGATAAATTGATGTCAAAGTGAAAAAGATCAATTAATTTACATCCATTTTTATTTTAATTTATTTAGGTTAGAAACTAAAACTTATTTCAACACCAGCAACATTTACCACAGCTTTATTATATAATAGTAGATTATTAACCAAGGGGATAAAGCAGTATCTTCTGCCGCGGGTGACGATTTAAATCGCGAGCGTAACGAAGGACTGTCCTGAGTTTAGCGAGGGATTTAAGTTCACCCAAGACTAAGACAGCTTTATCACCGAGGAAAATACTCTACTTTTCGTACCATTTGCGAAAAAATTAACACAATAATAATATGAGATAAGCATTTATTAAAAATAATGACAATTAAAAGTTAACATTTGAAACATTTGTCGAATTATTGATAGAGAGAGTTACATTTTTGTTTGGTACATTTGTTGTTGATGATTTGATTTGAGTATTTCTCTGTTCTTGTAATTTTATTTAATAATCTGCATAATAAATGCATATTCCTTTTTCAAAAAGATGTCTAATGCTTTATAGGTATAAAAACTCAATGTTGTAAACACAGATGTAGTTAAGTGTAAATTTCGGTAAGTATTCCAAATTTAAATCACATTCTCCCCCTAGAGGATGAATGAAATTCAGTACAATTTTTTTCCCTGTTTTTAACAGATTAAAAATGACTATTGTTATGTTCGCTTTTTGTGGCATAGAATGTCACTTTTTTGAGCAAGTGGTACGAAAAATTAATTTTCAAACATGTGCTGAGAGAGGGAGTAGGTATACAAATAATAAGTAACATTTCGTACATGCAAATATACTAGATTTAAAAAATCTAAAAATCCCACGTTTTTCAATGTCCTAAAAAGAATAAAATAACCCTGCGGGGCAAAGCGAGGGGCCACTCAAAACGTGGGGGCGCATCTTTACAATAATCGGCATCAATGCATGTCATTCATCTCTTTAAAATCTCCTCTTAGTAATATGCGCCCCCACGTTTTGAGTGGCCCCTCGCTTTGCCCCGCAGGGTTATTTTATTATTTTTAGGACATTGAAAAACGTGGGATTTTTAGATTTTTTAAATCTAGTATAATTATTTTATTATTTTTAATTATTAACTCAACGAAGTAACCATGTGTTACGCAACAATCGGATAAGCCCCATACAAAAGTGAAAGTTGCCGAAAGTGGACCTGAAAGTGCATCTGGAAAGTTGAAAGTTGCTTTAGAGTGCATTGTCATCGGGTTCTGAACTATCCTGAAAGTTTCAGCTTTCTAGCTTATCGGAAAGTGCCTCAAATTTAAGTTGCAAGATTTTGCCCGGACAGACAAACAAATAAGAAAAGTGAGATAAGAAAAACGTGGTAAAAAAAATAATTAAAACCTACTAATCCATTATATGTCAAAGATCCCTGCCGCAGCTAACAGAAGAGCTGATAATCTTGAAATGACTAAACAGTCCCGAAAGTAATTAACAGCGATAAAATAATAAGAATATTTTATTTAATATTGTTATTTTTGTATTGTTCTGATCTAAATTAAGAAGTCAAAGCATTTGAACTATGAAAATCAGAAACAACAACTTTATCACAACACACAGACTCGAGAAAACTTCGTTTTCTACAGACCCGACCAATTAACAAACCCGGGACCTTGCAGTGGCTTTACCATGAAAACCGACAAGCAAAACCACTTGACCACGGTGGTGGTTAAAATTGTATTAAAGACTTTTTTTGTTTTCACATTTTTAGGTGATATGATTAAATCAAAATCAGTCAGCGTCCATGAAGTGGCGCGTGCACACGTTTTTGATTCGTGTGTCCGAGTGACTGAGTGAGTTTTAAGTAAAATGACATCTAAAGTTATAAAATGTGCTAATTGCAACGTAGTTATAAGTGAATTGTTGGCATTTATTCAAAATAAAATAAATGTCATGGACGAGGAGGGGCTAGTGCGAATTTGTTCCTCAGCCTATACGTCAGAAGAAATAGCGGAAGCTAAATGTTTATTATTTGACTCCGTGCCTTCAATTAAGCGGAGAATAGTAAGGAAACGAGATGGAAAGGTCCAACGGGATCTAGAAGATATAATCTGTCTTTTCAAAGCGACTGATCCTGACGTAACTCCCATTTTTGTGGCTCGAGACTTGAATAAACTCCCACCGGTAACATTTGATCACTTAGACGTGACAAGTTTGTTGAAAGACATTGTGTTATTAAAAAGCGAATTAAAAGAAGTTAAAGAAAATTACGCTAGTATTGAACAATTGAATCAGCTAAGAAGTGTTGTGGAGAGCATTAACGTAATTTCCCCGACTCGCCACTCCAAGTGCAATGATATGAACATAAATATTAAACGAGGCGCCCATTTGCTAAATGATAGTGTTGATAACATAAGTGGACCGGCGGGATTCATAACATTGTCAGCTGAGAGGGTACATATGAAAGACAATGCAGCTCTGCTACCGCCGTCCGTTCCGTTACGACTTGTGCCTATGATGTCGAGCGAGACCGAGAGCGTGGCGACCGCCGCCGAGTGCAATCCTGAGAGAGAACGCTGTGCTGTCACTGTCGACAGCGGAATGAATGAATCGGCAGCTATTATGACTAATGCGATGTCTGAGTCCGATAACAATTATGTATCTACGCCGCCGCTGCCGCAGAAAGATCCGTCTTATGTTCCAACTGCGCTGCGATATGCAACTGTGGCTTCGAAACAGAAAGAGTACCCTCAGAACGACCAAAATAATACGGATTGGAAATTAGTGCAGAGAAAACATAAACAAAAGAACCGGTTTAGCGGTAAAATGGGAACGGCGAGTGATGACATTAAATTTAAAGCAGCTGACTCCTTAGTACCAATATTTATCACTAATGTTCATAAGGAAACACAGGAAAGTGATATTATACAGTATATACAATGCAAGACGCAGGAAAGGGTATCATTGTTTAAACTTACATCAAAGCGTGATAAAGGTCATAATGCTTATAAATTATTTGTGCCAAAAATAAAATTACACTTATTTTTGGATAGCACGTTATGGCCAAAAGGAATAATTTTTAGACGATTTGTACATTTTCGATACGAAGTACTAGACGCTGCTCAGGCTAAAAATAAATATAGTAAATAATGGATTCTATAAATCATAATAATGCCTGTATATCATTAGTTACGTTTAACTGTAAGTCGATAAAAAGATCTATCGAAGGTGTCAGACAATTATGCAAGACAGTGGATTTAATAGCTTTGCAGGAGACTTGGCTTTTTCCACATGATTTACCTTATCTAGGAACTGTGGATACTGACTTTGGCTATACTGGTACATCTGCAATAGACATTGAGGCGGGCTTAATTGTGGGACGGCCGTACGGAGGTGTTGCATTGCTGTGGAGAAAGAGTGTGTTTCCTAATGTATCTGTGATCCCGTGTTCCAATCCGCGTATATGTGCTGTTAGAATAGAACTTATAGATAAACCTTTGATTGTATGCAGTATTTATATGCCTACGGATTGTCGTGGCAATTTAAATGAGTTTACAGACTGCCTTAGTGTATTGAACGCAATAATTGAAGATCAAGGTGTGGAATCGGTTTTGATTGTGGGCGATTTTAATGCTCACCCAAATGAATTATTTTATAAAGAGTTGTGTCTTTTCTGTGATGATCAATCATGGATTTGTGCTGATGTAAGTTTATTAGACATTTTTTCAGATACTTATACTTATATTAGTGAATCTAATGGCAGTAGGAGATGGTTGGATCATTGTCTGGTTACCGAATCTGCTTGGCAATGTGTTACTGGTGCTAATGTTATGTACGATATCTTTTGGTCCGACCATTTCCCGTTGGTTATTACTTGTAATTTAAATGCAATTAGAAGTAAAATTAAGAAAGATGATTTTATACCTAATTCCATAAAATGGGGTGATAGATCTTGTGGACAGGTTGACAAATATTACAAGTTGTGTCATGAAAGACTCAGATGTATTGATTTTCCGGACGAGTTACAAAATTGTTGCTATAATCACTGTGATATTGAAGAACATAAAACGGTTATTGATAACCTCTATAGTCGAATAGTGTCTATTATGGCTTGTTCTGCATCTGACTCTTATAATGTTAAGCGTATGGTAAAATGCAACCGAAAATTTCGGAAAATTCTAGGCTGGAATAAGCACGTAGGTGATGCTCACAGGGAGGCTAGGTCTAGGTTTCTTGTGTGGGTTGATTATGGAAAACCCAAAAGTGGACGGTTCTATGAGGAAATGGTACAGAGTCGAAAAGTTTTTTTAAAGGGAAGTTGAAATGGTGTCAAAGTCATCAGGAGCAGATTCAAATGGATGCTCTGGCATCACTTCACAGCAACCGGGACTTCGGAAAATTTTGGAAGTCTACTAGTAAAATGAATCCTAGACCGAGCCTTCCTGTGAGTGTAGATGGCTTTAGTGATCCAATGTCTATAGCTAACTTGTTTAAGAGTCACTTTGTTGTGAAATCACCTTTAAATCCCACTAAGTCTGTGTCTGGTGCTGAGCCATCAGGTGGTCCTGTGAGAATTATAACTGGTACCTCAATTGGAAAGATAATTAAATCTATGACTCGCGGAAAATCTCCGGGACACGATGGACTCAGCATAGAACACCTACAAAATGCGGGGCCGCACCTCCCTAGGGTTCTGGCACTGTTGTTTAACGTTTGTTTGATGCATACATATTTGCCACATGAACTAATGAAAACTATAGTAGTTCCTATTACTAAAAATAGAACCGGTGACGTGTCAGTCAGTTCGAATTACAGGCCCATTTCTTTAGCAACTATCGTAGCTAAGGTCTTTGATGGTGTGCTGGACTCCCAACTGAGTAAATATTTAAATATAAATGAACTTCAGTTTGGCTTTAGGCCTGGCCTTTCTACAGAAAACGCTATACTGACCCTCAAACATACTATCGGGCATTACACGAATAGAAAGACGCCAGTCTATGCCTGTTTTCTAGACCTATCCAGGGCGTTCGATTTTGTCGATTACAATAAACTGTGGATAAAATTGAGACAGGTTGGCTTACCGGCTGAGTTTATTTCGATTTTTAAATACTGGTATGGTAACCAATCTAATACTGTAAGATGGGCCAATGCTTACTCTGATGAGTATATAATGGAGTGTGGAGTGAGGCAAGGTGGACTAACTTCTCCAAAGTTATTCAACCTATACGTAAACGCGCTGATCGAGGGGCTTAGCAGCACGCGAGTCGGTTGCCACGTCGGGAGTGTATGCGTCAACAATATCAGCTACGCGGACGACATGGTGTTGCTGGCCCCCTCGATCAGTGCCCTCAGAGGGCTTTTAAATATTTGCGAGTCTTACGCAACTGAGCATGGGTTGCTTTACAATAAAACCAAAAGTGTTTATATAGTTTTCAAAGCGAGAACTAAATGTCCTGATATTGTGCCTCCCATATGTCTGTACGGAGCACCACTTAGTAAGGTGACTCAATTTAAATATCTGGGTCACATTATTACAGATACGTTGACGGATGATGCCGATATTGAGAGAGAACGGAGGTCACTGTCTAAAAGGGCCAATATGTTGGCCCGCAGGTTTGCTCGATGTTCTGACACTGTTAAAATAACACTTTTTAAGACTTATTGCACATCATTTTACTCGAGCAGCCTTTGGGTCAATTTTACGCAAAAATCATACCGTGGACTTCGCGTTCAATATAATAACGCCTTCAGGGCACTGCTGAGGCTGCCGCGACATTGTAGTGCATCAGGAATGTTTGCGGATGCGCAGGTCGACAGTTTCCCGGCCATACAGCGCAAAAAAGCAGGTTCTCTCCTTAGACGGGTTCGGGGCAGCCGCACCAGTGTTATGGAGCGTATAGCTAATTGTGGGGACTGTCCGCTGATTAGCCATTTAGTTTATAGTGTAAAGTCAGTTTTTAATATAATTTACTAACATAGAAAGTAAGTCAATTGTATACTAACACCATTGGATCTTTGTTGTCTTATGAATAAATAATAATAATAATAATAATAATAATAATAAAAAATGACAATTTTGTAATCTTTTAATAAGTTTTAATGTAGTTACTTCTGATAACTTAAAAAAAACTTAGTAGTTTTTAATTGCTATTTTTTTAAAGTATGTGTATTAGGGGTTAAAGTATGAAATTGCCGATTTGTACTGAAAATCTATATTGTTTATTTTTTAAATTTTTAACAAATTTATTTAATCAAAATAGTTGCCATTATTATCTATACATTGCTGCCATCTAATGGGAAGGTCATTAATGCCTTTGCGATAGAATTCCGACGATCTAGACTGCACAAACTGTGTGAAAGCATTTTGTACTGCCTCCTGGGAAGAAAACTTCTTGTCACGTAGATAATTGTCCAAATCACGAAAAAAATGGTAGTCCGTTGGAGCAAGGTCTGGTGAATACGGAGGATGACGAATGGTTTCTAACTGCAGTTCCTGAAGGGTCAAAATGGTTTCTCGTGCTGTGTGAGGTCTCGCGTTGTCGTGGAGCAATAATGGTGAAGATCGATTCATGAGTCGGGGCTGTTTTACTGCTAGTTTTGTCAACATGGTTCGGAGTTCGGCACAATAGACATCTGCCGTTATTGCTTGACCAGATCGGAGAAAACTATAGTGAATAACACCATGCTGAGACCACCAAACAGTTACCATTACCTTTTTATTGGTAAGTTTTGCTTTAGGACACTGTTGTGGCATTTGACCTGGGGTCAGCCATTGCATTTTTCTTTTCCGGTTATCATAAAGAATCCACTTTTCATCACATGTTACAATTCGATCCAATATTCCTTCATTTCTGTACCGGTTCAACAAGGCAACACAAGTTTCAACACGCGTTTCTTTCTGCAGATCAGTCAAATCATGAGGCACCCATTTTTCGTATTTTTTTATTTTATTGATTTGACGCAAGTGAGTCAATATTGTGGGTAAGGTAACGTTAAACCATGCCGCTAATTCCTGGGTACTTTGACTAGGATCGGCTTCCACTATCTCTCTTAATTCATCGTTATTTACCTGTGTGGGCGGTCTTCCTCGTGGCTCGTTCTTTAAGTCGAAATTTCCATCACGAAAGCGTTTAAACCAAAATCGCACGGTGCGTTCATTAGTAGACCCCTCTCCAAACGCAGCATTGATATTGCGGGCTGTTTCTGCCGCGTTAGTTCCGCGTCGGAACTCGTATTCAAAAATAACTCGAATTTTCGCAGTATCCATCTTTCTTGTCTAAATTGAATAACAAAAACAATTGAAAGTCGATATTCAAATGTTTTACATTTTTTAAAAAAAGAACATCATAGAAACCATTTAAAAAAAGTTTCATTCGAAAACCTCAAACCATGAAGATTCTATGTCAATTCAAAGAACCTATTGCAATAAAACGGCAATTTCATACTTTAACCCCTATTATTTATTTCGTAAAAACTGTAATTCTATTTTTAAAGCAATAATGTTCCAAAGTCATAGGTGTTTATATATATTTCTATGAATATTACATACTAGCGGCCCGTCCCGGCTTCGCACAGGTGGACAAAATTCTTTAAATTTTTTCTAGCATTCAATATAGCCTATGACACTCAGCAATAATGTGCCTTTCTATTGGTGAAAGAATTTTTAAAATTGATTCAGTGGAGCCCGAGATTACCCCTTACAATTTAACAAATATACAAACTCACAAACTTTACTTCTTTATAATATTAGTATAGATTTATGTATCGTATTTAATTTTTAACAAGAAAATACAAGAAAAGTCGACTGAGCTCACAAGTTAGTCTCAGGAGGGTCGAATCACTATTTCTGTTTCAAATATCATTTGCATAGCATTGTAAGCAATTTAAAATCTTAAATGATTAGAGTTGACAAACTGGATGGTGCTACTTTTTATGGATTTTACTATAATTGGAATTACATGAACTGCTTAGTAACGAAATTTAAACTTTTTATTTCTACCTCAGTAATAATAATAATATTTCCCACAGACATACCAATTTGCCAAGCACAAAGTAAGCACCTTAAGGCTTGTGTTATGAATACCAGGGTAACAGATAGACATACTTATAAGATGCATAAATATGTCGTATTCATAGAAATATAAATAAATATCCATGACTCAGGCACAAATACTCGTATCCGTCACAAATACATCTGCCCATTCCGGGAATTAAACCCAGGACCGTCGGCGCGAAAGATCAAAATATTTTTGGTTGAATTTAAATATAGATTATAAAAAAACCATAGAGCTGAATAGTAATTGTCATGAAGTGTCCGCAAAAAATGATGATAAAAACACTACAGTTTTTATTTGGAATCGCAATATTGTAAGAAAATTATTAAAGTAATTATTTTTTCCCAAGATATTTTGGCGGATCCTGTATCGGATGCATTCAGACTTTTTAACGTGGTTTAATCACGTTCATTATTTACTGTTGAAGAGCTACAATGAGATTGACGTAACTACTGTGTTTAAAGTCCTTAAATTAAATAAAAAAAAAAATTGTTCGCAATAAGATACTTGCATAGGTATATATAAATTATCAAAATGTATCAACTGAGAATACTGTTTCCGGTAATAATATATATATTCATATATGGCGGTACTTATAGGCGATTTTCATTTTGATTGTTTTACGTAAAAAAATATTTATATTTGTGTTATTATAACTGAACAGACATTCCTATGATTTTTGTGACATATTATTATAAAGATATATCTTCGAAATTTTAGTGTAACGATTTTCTTACAATTCAATAGCTATTATTATAAAATAAATGTATGTCTAATAAATACAATATAATAAATAAAGGAACTATACGCAAATAAAGATTCATATCTTCCACAGTAAATAACACTTACTATAGTTAAATCGGTAAAAGCTACTCTATGGAAAAAAATAACAGATAAAACACTATTAAAATAACAAGCTAATAATTTAATTTAACCCATAATATTAAATAATACTATTAATATTAATTCGTTCATATATTAACGCTCGACTTAAGAAGTGGCTTTTTGTGATTTAAAAATAAAAAAATAAAAGAGAAATAACTTTGTGACTTACTGGTTCCATTCACATTTCTTCCGATTATCTTATTGGAGCCGTTTGGTTGTGTGACAGAGGGGGTGTGCGGCGCGGGGGGTGCACTCCGTCCCGTTTCCTCACCCGAACTCTCCATGCCTCCTCTCTCGCTCGCACACATCAACCCTACACCCGCCAATTCAAAATATTCACAAAATTCGCGAACTGTCAATACTCATTTAAAATTCCCGGCAAAAAGCCAGCACTAACTTTCTGTTTTTTTAGTAAAGGTTGTATTTTGTTTTTTTTCTGTCACGCGATATTTGTAACTGTTCCGAAAGTTTTGGCGGTAAATTCTAGTGTAGTAGCCGTGACGTGGCGGTGTGACGCGCGCGCCTCGACTGATCGGGGCAAGCAAAGGACTGCAGCTGCATTCGCCCCGCCCAGCACCCCACGCGACCCCTCCACGTGGCCCCACGGCTTTCCTTGCCCTCAAACCGTACATAAAAAAGAACATAAAGGATTCAACGCTGCGAACTTTTGACGGTGTATGCGTATATCTATGTGTATTGGAAGACGTGAGGGCCCGCTTTTTACCAATTTAAAATTTCGTCCCTACACTTATGGAACTGACAGTGAAAATGGAAGTTAATTATATCTGAAACTGGTAAACTTGAATGTTACTAAGAAATGTCTTTAATTTACTCATAATATTTCCAATAACTGTATTATATTTTTTTGTCGAGATTTACAAAAAGCGATCTCATTAGATAAAAATAATACGCTTAGTATTTAATATATACCAATTAAACTACGTTTTATTACATAGATAAATAAATATTTCCTACATTGACACCAATTAACCTAGCCGAAAGTAAGCACTTTTAAGGCTTGTGTTATGGATACTAGGGTAACGGATAGCCATACATATATCATACATAAATAAGTAATATTCATAGAAATATATACAAACATCCATGACTCAGGTACAAATACTCGTATTCATCATAGAAACATCTGCCCCTTCCGGGATTCGAACCCAGGACCGTCGGTGCGAAAGGCAGGATCGCTACCGTTGCACCAAACAGTCGTCTAAATCTAATTACAACAGTTCTAGATGATGATGATGATCTATTTTTTATCCCGGAAAACAATTTTTTTGTCTTAAAACTCAGATGAGCTTGCACTATGTCTACTAAATAATGTATACTGGACGACTGTTTGGTGCAAAGGTAGCGATCCTGCCTTTCGCACCGACGGTCCTGGGTTCGAATCCCGGAAGGGGCAGATGTTTGTATGATGAATACGAGCATTTGTACCTGAGTCAAGGATGTTTGTATATATTTCTATGAATATTACTTATTTATGTATGATATATGTATGTCTATCCGTTACCCTAGTATTAATAACACAAGCCTTAAAAAGTGCTTACTTTGGGCTAGGATAATTGGTGTGAATGTAGAAAATATTTATTATTTATTTATACAATATATAAATGACGATTACTCGGTAACAAATACTTATTGTTCATCACACAAACATTCGAATTCGAACCTGGAACCCTTGGCGTAGAAGGTAGAATCGTACCATTGTACCAATTATACGTCCAGTTTTGTTCGTCTTGATATTTTCGTAGTACACAGGATAAGTACTACAATAGACTACGCTTTGGAACACTGATCGCAGTTAATTTACACTTCAAATATCATATTAAAAAAATAGGGCATATAAACAAAACCTTTCCGTTCCGTCCTATACTATAACTAGCTGACCCGGCCACGCGTTGCTGTGTTAAAAATGAAACTTATCCTATGTCCAAAGTCTTAACAAACCCAGAAAAATAAAAAAAAAACAACGGATTGCACTCCGGGAGTGCCGGCAGAAGCGAAAACATGAAAATTAACGATGTGCATTTTTAATATTTTGGATAGGTTAGGGAATAGTATAATATAAAGTACTATCATTTATGTGGTAAAATACAATATTCACTTATTGCGCTATCGTACACAAACATGACAACAAACGCACGCGCACACTAGTGCATGCGCCCTGCGCTGCCTAAACGAAACAGCAGCAGCAGGCTTACCTTTTTGCCGCGCGGTAGAAAGAGAGGGGGATGTTACTTCCTCTCCTACGCTGCGCCGGCGGTCTACTCTCTCTCCGTCTTACTAATTTTCGATCAGGTCACGTGTACTGACGCGAGTTTAACATTTTTTACCCATCCCAAAAAGTGCACAACGTCGCTAAAGAAGTTTTCACTTAAAAAAAATATCAAAATTCGTGGAGTAGTTTTGGAGTTCATCACGGTCAAACAGTGTTGTGCTAGGGTATTTTATATTTATAGATACTAGCTGACCCGGCCACGTGTTGCCGTGGCTCTGCTAGTATAATTTGCAATATTATTTTTAGTATAAATTAAAATAAAACCTATCCTGTGAACAACATTGTTCTTAGGCTTTTACTGACAATATCGTAACAAACACACACAAAGTATTGTCATAATATAATTAGGATAAATAAGTTGAAATTTACGAAAAAATATATAGAAGATAATAATAATAGAAGTCAAAAGGTTAACACGATAGTATTTTTACTTTTAAAATCAAAGTGGTAGCTTATTCACATTTTTAAATTACAGTATGAATAGCTTAATTAGAGAGCACAAAAAAACAGCTGCGCAGAAGGGCAGATTTAAAAGCCAATATTCCTTTACAACCGGTAATTCATCCGAAAATTATATTAACCCATATTCTATGTGTGCCATAGTTTTTTGCGGACCGACCACAGTCGGCCATTTTGTAGATTTTTTTACCGATTCCCCGAAACAACTTTCGGTTGAGAGTGGAATTAAGCTTTTGATACTGATTATCATTTTTAATTTGTTTGCCGCACGGAACGGGCAAGGCACTTTCTGCGATTTCTTGCGATCCATTTAATTATTTGGAGCACGTAACACGATATGTCCATTTTACTTTTTAATGGGAATTTTTATAACAAAAATAATATTTCTTAAACTCATAGGTACCAATTAGCCTAGCCCAAAGTAAGCACTGTAAGGCTAGTGTTGTGGAGTAACGGAACGAACGTACTAGGGTAACGGATAAACATACTATATGATACATAGATATGTAATATTTATAGAAATATATAAATACTCATGACTCAGGTACAAATACTCGTATTCGTCACACAAATATTTGCTTCTTACTTGACTCCAACCCAGGACAATCGGTGCGAAAGGCAGGATCTCTACCATTGCACCAAATGGTCGTCTAATTAAAAACGTTTTAAAGATAACCGAGAAAGCATTGGGTTGGACATCCAAAGATTGCGGATTCGATTCCCGCCTGAGAATTGATTTGTAGCCGAGCCGATTTTTTCTAGTATTTTTCTATTAAAAAAATTATTTGATAAGATAGCATTGAAAAATGCATAAAATATATAAAAATTAAAAAAAGAGATAATTTGTTTGTTCAAAGATGGTCGCAATCTTTGTTACACATATCTATAATCTAAGATCACAAATTTGTTGTTTGTCTGTCCGTTCTTTTTTCCATTGTATATGCGTTACCATAGCAACACGTTAACCGCAAGTAGTTCGTCTACCGGACGCTAGATGGCGCTAACGGAAAAATGAATAATAATAGAAAAAAAAAGAATTTTGTCCACCTGTGCGAAGCTGGGACGGGCCGCTAGTTTTGAACAAATAAATTATCTTTTTTTATATATTTTCAAACACATTATTAATATTCCCGTATACTCGTAGTAAGCTAAATAAGTTTGTGTTACGATTGGGTCCACGATCATTGTACATCGTTGTACGCTGTACATAATAGCCAATAATCCTTAGTTAAATTACATGAAATTAGTCTGTCTTATCTCATCAAGGCTGACGGAAGACCGCCATTTTGGATGATGTGAAAATACATAATTTGTCACACTTCTGAAGTATAAATCACTCCAATACTGTGATTACACATACTTCAGCTTATATCAAAATCCAATAAAATTTCAATTAAGATATACGAACAAAAAAACCGTTTCTCTACCACAATGTGTGAAAAATGTCTCATTATTTTAGAACTCTGTGCATAAAATTTAAAGTTTAAATCGATTGGGGATTTTTTTTTGGTAAATGTTATAAAATTGCCATCTAAAATTTCTTTATACAACACTAGACAAAGTATGTAATCACTATTACACTAGTCTCTACATATACTAGCACAGCCCTAGTATGCAATGTAGTATTGCTGTCTTGCGTCTTGAGTTGTTTACTAACCTCATACGTTGGAAAATGTTGCCGATACGAATTTTTATTGCACATGTAAGTCATTATTATGGCACTTTTATTCATAATTTATTAATTAAGTTTGTCTTTATTTAAATAGAAAATACTAGAAAAAATCGACTATACTCACAATTTATTCTCGGCTGTTTCATCTTAATCGATTGTCTAAACATTTGTTAAAATATTTCTTTCGAATACGAGGGGATGTTCCTCTCATTGATGAGACAATGCCGGTCTAAAAAGCTGGTAAAGCTGTTAAAACGCTGCTAAAAAGAAGAACAGTAAAGAAGAACTCGTTGTTTTAATTTATCTTACTATTTGTTTAATCTTTGCATATTCTTTCCGTCCTTATTTTCCGTCTTCCGAGACCAAACAGGCCCCGTCAGAATACCAGCGTTGCTGCGACACGCATTCGTGTCGTAAAAACACAAGCTGAGGCGGGGACCTGATTGACCTGTTGTGCTTTTACACTGTAACTTTTATTTGTAAAATCTATTTCTATTTTGTGTTGGTCAATAAATGTTTCTCTCTTTCTCTCTCTCTCCCTCTCAATACTAGAACATTTCGACGGATGTTCAAAAAGCTCGGTAGCTCAATTGGGAGAGCATTAGCCTGGACATCCAAAGGTTGCGGGTCTGTTAACTTGTGAGTCAAGTCAATTATTTCTAGTATTTTTCTATGAATAATAATTAATCATATAAAAAACATGAACAAAATATTAAAAAAAAAAAACATTTTTTTTTTGTTTTTTTTTACATCTTCACCAACTACACGTGTTTGACTCCTACACGGAGCATCATCAGGAGCTGTTAGACGGTGCAACATAAAGCAAAAAGTAGGAGGAAGTAGTTGTTAAACGCAAGGTGTGCCCTTATCTGCATTTATTTGCAGGAGGGCGGAAGTTGTATTTTGCTTGTTTAACTCTATATATTTTAGTTTTGTTAATGACTATGGACTTCCAGCAAGTAACGCCTAATACTATCAAATACAATGATAAGTATTTAGTAGATAGATAGAGACATGAAAAATAATGTTTAATAAAAAAGCATGTGTACAATTCACACGTGGTAGAAGTGAAACCTTCAAAAATAATACGTACACGTATACAAAATACCACGGTTGTTGTGATGCCTTCTCTCAAGCTTTGTACTACGCATGCGCACACAAACACGTATTAACACGTACATAATGTTTCCTATCTCATTTTCTCCTACATTAAATCTTATGAATTTATGTGTCTGTCTCTTTTTACTGTCGTATTTTCGTTTCATCGACATTCAAATCACAACAATGCTAAAGAATTTATAATTTTTATATATTTTATGCATTTTCAATGCGATCTTATCAGATAAATTATTATAATAGAAAAATACTAGAAAAAATCGACTCGGGTCACAAGTGAATCTCAGGATGTTCCTCTCATTGATGAAACAACGCTGGCCTACAGCGTAAAATCAGGAATGTACTAGAAAATTTCGACGAGTGTTCGCAAGGCTCGGTAGCTCAATTGGGAGAGCATTGGACCGGATTTCCAAAGGTTGCGGGTTCGTTTCCCGCCTGAGATTCACTTGTGACCCGAGTCGATTTTTTCTAGTATTTTTCTATTATAATAATTTAATGCTAAAGAAGTTTTCACTTCAAAAATCGCTATAATTTTCCATTGAGAAGAGAGCCAAGAAGCTCATCAACAATAACGATATTTTTTATAATAAGCTTAAAAGCCTTAAGCATAGACGAAAGGTTGCCTATCCGTTTTTTATAGAGTTTCGTTTCAGAGACCGTTTTTCGGAGAGTTTGCAGCAGAATTGCTCAGCCTTGTTCTGCCGCTCCTATTTTTCCATCGGACAACTAGACTTACTCCACCACGCCACCATTATATGGTTGATATACCAAAGAGTCTCACTAAGCGTTTTGGTTCCATTTTTGCCAGGGCCTTTGTTTCTTGACATATACAATTTAGGGGTCTTCAAATCACGAGTAAATAAGTATCTTCTAGCAGGCGCGTCACATCCTAGGTCACATCATCGCTTACTATATATATATATATATATATATAGCGCTTGTCACTATTTCGCCTAATTTCGGTAAGCGATGATAAGAATTATATATATTCATTCTCTTGTATTTGATCATACCTAAAAAGATTATATTGTTACGTTTTAAATTAACCCTCAATATAGACTTAAGTAGAAAAATTAATATGATGAGCCAAATAAACATGGTGTTTCTTTTTTATAATTTCCTGATAACTTTATAGCAACAGTTGTGGCTTATACAGGCCGATTATTTTTAATGTAGGACCGCATCCGGCAGGTAGGTAAGTGCATCGAATTAACATAATAACATTGTGGAAAAATATACACATTAAATTATATAAATTTCTGTCTGTTCTACATATTTAAAAGAGATTTATTTAGCTATCCAACCTTTTGCTCTTATAGTCCTATTTCTATGATGATTATCTACTACAAATAAGTATGTCTATCCGTTACCGTAGTACCTATCCATAACACAAGCCTTACAGTGCTTTTCTTGGGCTAGGGTAATTGGTTTCAATGTAAGACATATTATTTTTATTTGATTTTTTGTATTTTTCAATACTATCTGATATGACAATTTATTTTAATAGAAAACTACTAAAAAAATCGACTCAACTCAAATTATTCTTAGGAGGGAATCGAACCCACAATCTTTGGATATCCGCTCCAATGCGCACCTCATTAAGCTACGGTTAGGTACCTTGTTTATTTGATTGTCAGATTTGCTCAACACTCTTATGAAATGCACGAATATATTTCGTGGCAAGTTGATAAGTAAATAACTGTAGCACGGTTTCTTAAACATACTGAAGAACCCTTTCGTTTTCTTTCAAATAGATGGCAAGAAACAAGGATAACCACAACCGGCGTATAAGTAAAAGCGTGCGACCAGCCTGTAATCCCAGCGTACGCTGTCGAGTTTCCCCGATTTCCACAAAAAAGGCTCAGTTTCCCACAGCACACCGCTAGTCCATCATCGCGTCGACATATTTCCAGCTAGCCAGCGCTGCTACAACCTTTCACCGCACAGGAAAAACCTACACTACCTTAACTGTCGTTACGTTATTATTTACAGAAAAACTGAGGCCACAAAAACAGCGAGAAATTCTTGTTATGACCAAAAACAAGAAAACTAAAAAACTTTTATAAGTTATTTATCAGTATATATATATATACATTATATAATAATAATACTTTGTGTATTTGTTACCATATATAGTTACCATAAGCCTAAGAGACACTTTTATAATCAATTAACGTTACCATAGCAACGCGTGGCCGAGTCAGCTAGTTGTATTAAAAAGCAAAATATAAGTAGAGAAGCTAAATGAGGTAATACTGCAGGCTGATTAAATGTCCATTTCAATAAAACATAGTGGGAAGCTCGTCGTATTGTAGTACAGTCAACAGCACATCAAGCCTCACACTTTGACGTTTTGTACTCCCTACAACAAAATATATGAATTTTTTAAAGTGTATACCTTCGATGTCCATAACACAAAATGTTAATTTAAGAAGAATTAGAATCTAATTATCATCATCACTAAGCTCTAAAACGTTCTACATTTTTACCTATCACCGATTCCTGACAACTTTTAACTAACAAGAAGAACGGGCTTTAATAAAAGTTTAATAAAATCGTTACAATACATGTACAACACAAAACAATATTATTCTATTGTCACAATAATAGCAGTTCGTATTACTTCTTTGATTGCAACAAAGTCAACAAAGTTTTAAATAAATACACGCATACATTGCTATAGATATTACATATTGAGGATAAAAATAACAAATAGGTATGAATAAACACAGTAATGACATCGGTAATAGGTAAAAATGTATAATATAACGATTTAAAAGAGCTTAGTGATGATAATAATTAGACTCTAATTCTTCTTAAAATTAACATTTTGTGTAATGGACATCGACGGTATACACTCTAAAGCTTTTATAATTTTTAAATTTTATGCATTTTTTCAATGCTATCTTATAAGATAAATTATTATAATAGAAAAATACTAGAAATAATCACTTCAAATCGGCTCACTTGTGAGCCGAGTCGATTTTTTCTAATATTTTTCTATTATAATAATTTAAATCTAAAACTTTCATATATTTTGTTATAGGGAGGGCAAAACGTCAAAGTGTGTAGCTTGATGTAATGTTGACTGTACTACAATACGACGTGCTTCCCACTATGTTTTAATGAAATTGACATTTAATCAGCCTGCAGTACCTATTATCTTATTATATTTTGCTTTTTAATAAAATAAATAACTTATAAAAGTTTTTTTGTTTTCTTTTTTTTTGTCAAAACGACGCTTTTTACTAAACAACGCGTTAATTCTAGTTTTTTTTATTTAATCCGTGTATGTGTAATAGTGTGCAGTCGCGCATTTTATGGCCGCACGTTCACAGTAAGCCACTCTCGCAGCGTTTTCCCACGGTGCTGAGCCTCGCCTCTACTAGAGATGTCCACCAACACCAGCTTCATTATGCTATTTTTTCATATGGCGACACAAGAGAAACTCCTGCGCACCAGCCTTCTTATGATATATGATTTTCCAGAGAGCGATTTTTCACTGTTATCGTGAAACATCAACCATCGGCTTGTCGACAATTATTACTATATGTTTGCCTTATTAGTGAACAAAATGTTATTTAAGTAAAAATGATTAATTTGCTTAGTGTTAAACTTAAATTATATAATATTAAGTAAATGTTAGTAAGTAAATATACTGTTAAGAATATTAAATACTGTTAAATATATTGTTAAGAATATACTGTTCTATTGTGTAAGACACGGCAACCTCTAGATACTTCAATTATGAGTTAATAATATAAACATTTGTTAAATAAAAATACACACCACATGTATCTTGATTTTTTTAATAAAAATTAAAAACTGCTATAATAGTATACTAGTGTTTACGATGTAGTTTAAAATATTGGTTTTTAGTCTATGTTCGGTTGCTTAGCAATAAGTTGTTATGTCAAACCTACAAAAAAGAGAATACAGATTTTTATTATTTATCAAGCATTATTTTATTTACAATTAAAAGTATGATGTCAACTTGGAACTTCAGTACAGGGCAATGAGAAACATAAAGCTACAGAAATAGTGATGTCGGCGGCGCGGCGTCTTTGAAATTTAATCAGATCACCTTAGATCAAACTAGTTCAACCTAAACAACTAGAAAATATCGACTCCGGTCACAAGTGAATTTCCCGCCTGAGAATTCACTTGTGACCCGATGTTTTTCTAGTATTTTTTTATTTCTTCTTCTATATCTTATACTAATTTATCTTATAAGATCGCATTGAAAAATTTATAAAATATATAAAAATTATAAAATTAAAAACTGTTAACTAAACAAAAAAATACTAAATATCGCAAAATATATCACCGGATCTCGTAAGAATTCCTATGGGATTTGTTCCTATTCGGTGGATACAAAAGGACTAGGCATTTATAAGAATCTAATAAGACATTCAATATTCAAATTAAAATAGGAAACGCTTACTCTTACAAGAATACCTAAAATATTAATTGAGAAGTGCAACGATTGGGTATCAGTATAAGGAAATTAATTCGCTTAAAATTAATATATTTTGCCTATTTATTTGTTGTATTACTCAAACAATTACAATTGTATTGGAAATTGGTATACATTACTTGAATTTATTTTATATTTATTACAATATATAAATATAATAAACTTAGTAAGAGTAACACAATTATATTCAAAACAATGTCAAAATTAAGTCAACAGAGTTTCTAAAATATCTTTTATCTAATATAGAAGCATTTTCTAAGGAGAATCACTTGAATTGCTTTTTAAAAACATCCTGTGTAGATTTTAGATAGCTGGGAAGACAATTAAAAATTCTGATTGCTTGATGTTTAACACTGTGCTCAACTACTTTAAATTTAGAAATCATAGTCGAAAAAATGTCCTTTCGCCGAGTTTTGAGTCTTATTACTCTTTGCTCTAGAGTTTCATAATGATCTTGCTTTTTTATATTTTTAAATGAGATATTAAATATTACAACATACTTAAAATATTTTGCTTCTAAGGTCACACGATTTAACACATTATTCGTGTCAAAGCAGCTGATGATATCTAAAAAATATCATTATACATAAATGCCCATTCCCAAACAAGAATTTCATCAGTGGCTTTTTGCTGAACCGCAATTTTGGGAACGCGCGCGCGGGAAAAACTACAAAATGGCCGACTCGAGTCCGATGCAAATTGCGCGCGGAAAAAGCGTCGGTTGTGTAAAAACGGTGGAACTCATAGTATTTCATCGTCGTCGCCGGTTATTGCGGGGTTGGTGTTTTTGCATGGATTCCAGACTCCGGAGCTTGGCGACTTTTTTGCTAGTCTCCGGTCTCTGGGAAGATCGGAGACGTCTCGGCGCGGCAAAAACTACCCGAGCGCCGTGGTAACCGACGCAAAAACATTGAGACATACGGGTAGAATTAATGCGGTGACTTTAATTTTCTTCAAGAAAGCTCAGGAGGAAATGGTGTAATGAGTATAGCCGACAAAAACACGTCGCTGTATAATGGTGGAGCTCATTTATCGAGTTTACTGTCCGATGAACGCTTATGACTGTTGATAGGTAGTTGAAATACTTGAACGAAAAAAAAGGCTTCTGATATTCGATACTATTTAACTTACTACTTACTCAGGTAGGTAATATGACAATTTAATGAGTTAAAATGCTAACTCTAAAAAGAGGGATAGTAAAGATAATTCTCAAAAAAAACTTATAAGAAAACAATCGTCCTTAAAGTATGGGAGATATTTGAAACAGTATTGATATAAAGAGGAAAATGCTCACATTAAAAAAAATGGCTGATGGATCCTGTCTTATGAGAATTAAGAGGCTCTTATTGCATTAAGACTACTAGAAAAGTACAGACAATCCTAAAAATGTTCTTATTTAATATTTAACAAATAATGTTAAATACAGCTACCTTCTGTATATATAAAAATTCCCTGTCACAATATTTGTCCGCAATGAACTCCACAACTACTCAACCTATTTTGATGTTTTTTTTTTCATGTTGTTGTTTTTGTTCCGACTTAGGACATAGGATAGGTTTCATTTTATTTTTTAATAAAGTAGTGTATTGTTTATTGCAAATAATAATAACTGGAGCACAGCAACACGTGGCTGGGTCAGTTAGTATTTCAATAAAAAAACGTATAAGAAATAAATTGATTGAGGAGCATTGGCGTTGATCACAACTACTAACCCAGATGAATTTACACCATTATTGGAGCCATGGTATAAGTAGTCAGAACACTGATTCGAAAACCATAAATTAATAAGCATATCTACCTAACCTACAACCTGTATATAGTGATGAAACAACGCTGGCCTACAGCGTAAAATTAGAAAGGTACTAGAAAATTTCGACGAGTGTTCACAAGGCTCAGTGTCTCAATTGGGAGAGACTTCCAAAGGTTGCGGGTTCGATTCCCGCCTGAGAATTTACTTGTGAGCCAAATCGATTTTTCTAGTATTTTTCTATATAATCATTTATCCCTGTCACAGTGTTAACTACTACTACAAATTACTTAACCCATTTTGATGATCTTTGATCATTTTGTTCGATTTGTTACAATAGACATAGGATAGGTTTAGAAAATAGTGTCCCAGAAATATGGATAAAATAAGTGAGGCGCTGCGATCGCTAAGTTGAGCACGATTATTTTCTCACCAATGCCGCGAAAACTTTGTACATTATTCAACGAACTTCATCTACTTGTACTCATAAACAGCTAACTTCGCAGATACTTCTTACCGACGGCAGCGCGGCTGGTGGCTGAAAAATGAACTATAAATTCTACAAATTTTCAGGGACAGGCGGGCTAATGCTTTAGCACGTAGCGATCGTTCTCCTTCTCTCTAACCTCCACGATTTAGATTTAAATTTTCCTTTCAATATTTCTCCCCGCTTTTGCTTTATTCTAAAGATGTCTTATAATGTACTTACTATTTCAGTAATTTCAATGCCATATGTAAGTGAGTGACAAGAAGAACCTGAATTTTAGTTTCATGGCCGTTTGGTGCAACGGTAGCAATCCTGCCTTTTGCACCGATGGACCTGGTTTCGAGTCCCGGAAGGGGCAAATGTTTGTGTAATGAATACGAGCTTTGCACCTGAGTCATGGGTATTTATATATATTTTTATAAATATTACATAAACATGTATCATATAAGACGATCTGGTGAAGGTCGCGGAAAGCACCTGGATGCAGGCACCGCCGGACCGGTCATTGTGGAGACCATTGAGGGATTCTTTGCCCAGCAGTGGACATTTGGCTGAGACGATGATATATAGTATAGGTATGTCCATCACCCTCATATTCATAACACAAGCCTTACACTGCTTACTTGATTTGAAATTGGTGTGAATGTAAGAAATATAATGACTACTATTTTCAGTCCCATAAAATTTTTTGCATTAAGCAGCATGAAAATGAACTTTTAAAATCATATTTTATCATACCAAATTAATATCCAACAACACATATTCCTTCACATTCTCGTTAAAAGTTTTGAATTAGCCGCCGAAATGGGTTTAACACAATTCACTTTTTTTGTAAGTTTTCCAATAAGGAAAAGCAAAGGGTACAAAATTCATACAGCCCGACCTTCAGTAATAAAATTAGATAATGACGAATCGTGAGGAGAGCAGACTTACGAATAATGGAAGATCAATTAACCCCTTTTCCTTATAGTCATAGCGTGGGGGTTAACCAAAACTTACGTGGCAATCATAAGAAAATAAAGTTAATGCTTCCTAGTCGCGCCAATGAGATATGACAGTACTTTTTGTGGCAAGTTTTTTTTTAAGGAGCAGGCAATGTTTGCAGAGTCTATAATGCCTCTTCTTCAGTTTTTTGTTTTATTTTACAGCAATATAAAATAATTCACTCAACGTCAATCAAGGTGTATTATTATATGTTTTATATTGTTTAAAACACTTATGGTGGCTAGTATTAGTTTTATTTATGACGAAAATGAGCACATAAAAGCGGTGAATGATAACGATACGCCAAACTCGGCTATCGCTGAACATTAAATCCAATTATGCTCAGATCACTGGATCGAGTTCCGTACCCTCAGATTCTCTCAACCACTAAATACCAAGAAAAGTCAGGGAAGCGATTAAAAATACCAAACACAAAATTTTCAATCGTAAAGACTGGTTTAAATTATAGAGTGTCTGGAGTCCAGTAGTCCGATTGTGTAAAAACAACTCAACACAAAAAATGAGGCCTCGGTGTAAGTTTTTAAATGTGCAAACATTATTATTACGTTTAAATTAATATTTGTAAGTTAGGCCTTAACACTTTGAAAATAAGGACATAATTTAAAATCGTAACTCAAACACACACAGCCCTCTGATAATGCGAGTGTCATGTGTCACGAACAGTTTAGAATCTAGATACCAATCATCACATCACTATCATCATTAATCTAGAACATTAATCACACTCAAAAACAAAATCGTTGGGTGTAGTGTAACCTGAGAAAATATATAAGTAGCATTTATTATATATATGAGCTGATAGAACTTCCCATTGTTTTATTTTTGATTCTGATCAATACCATAAATTAATGAGGACAGTAGTATGATGACAGGTACTTAGTACTAAAAAATATTTTTTTACTTTTACTACATCGTTATAAAAATAGTTTTATCAAAAAAATACCTATTTTATTTTATTTTTTTGTTTTTATTCCGCACAGTCCTTGGCGGGCTTTAACGTTTTACCATAACTTGGGTGGTGTACCACCAAAGAAGTGTATTTTTTATAGTCACCCTATCGCAACACAATCCTCGACACGATACGAAATTTTAACTTAGGTTGAAGATCTATGTTTAAATCCCGATCTTAAATTGCCGAAGTTTTTCGTTTTGGTTAGATACCTAGCTTTCAGTTTAGGTGTATAGACCTTTTAAATTCTATGATACACCATGTACTACCTTCCACATAAAAAGCCCTATCATTTATGCCATTAACGGTAATAGAGGTTTTAAACGAATATGAAATCCGCCATTTTGTACCAGTAGCCATCTGAGATTTAAATTCTTTCATGGTAATATACCTTATCCTAATTTTCATGCTAGTATACCATAATTCAAGCCCTAACATTTGATACCCATACTGAGGGGTTTTCACGTCATTCGTACAAAAACATAAAATTTTTGAGGGAGTTGTGAAAAATATGTCATCTGCCATTTTGTGACGGCGGCCATCTTGGATTTACAATGACACTGAATATATTTAATGGTATTGTCATAAGAACTAAAGGTGTGTATCGAGTTTGAGATCAATCTATCAACAGGTAGGGGTTAAAATTTTACTTATTAAAGACCCAAGAACAACATAAAACAGGGCACACTAATTAAAAATTGAAATAGACACTTGTTAATTGCATATTACCTGACAATTCTTAAAAGAAACATTAATAAGGACATTTGAATAAAATATCAATTTTAATTCCTGAGACGCTCAGTGAAGCGCTTTGTATTGGAACAAAATATAGATGTCATTTTAATAGATATTTAATCAGAGTTATTGTAATAATAGAGGTCAATGGTCGTACGATAAAACAAATGAGGAGTTAAAAAATGATTAGGTGTTTATTTTTGAGACCTTCAGTTGGAATCTGTAGTATTGAAACTAAATTAAGATCGCAGTGATTTAAAATAACAACTGCTCATATACCACATTAAAATAGAAAACCTCCCTCGATAAAATTCATGATAGTTTGAAAACAAAATTAATAATATCCGTGCATGGTATCGCGTTATTACTTGATATATTTTTACCCTATGCCTTTTTTAAGTCTTGCAACACTGATCAAATCCGAAATTCAAACCATGTTTAAAGTGCAACGTTCGTTCAACGATTTCTTGTTGATTGACGTGTTTTGAAATATTTGAAGCATTTTATAGTTATTCACTAGAGTTATAAAATTGTGACCGTGCCATAGGAGTTTTTAGTGATTTATTTTGTTTTATGTGTATAGTGTAGAAATGACGTCGGAAAAACAGTCACGAAAGGATAAAAACCAGAACATTCAAGTATTCGTTAGATTGAGGTAAAGTGACTCATAATTTTTCATTTATATGTTATTTGCTCTCATTATAAATAAAACTACATAGATGAATAGTTCTTCGCCAATATAATATTATTATTTTAACACTACAAAGTATTATTTATCAAGAAAAAGTAGATTAGCTTGCCTAATTTATGAAATGACGCTAGCCCGAGTGCATCTAGATTAATCACCACTAAAACAATTTCATTCACATATAAGTATTAAGAATATAAAACAATCGATTCATATGTCATTTATTACTTGGTAATGTTTACTTTATTCATGTTGCTTACCGGTGTCATAATATCCTTATAAAAGACTACTGAAGATTTATAAAAAAATTACCACTACAATGCGTTTTTACATACTCTTGCGCTTCTCATATACAAATGTTCAACTGTATTAGTACAACCTTGTAAATGATACATTAAATAGATAAATTAAACTATTGTGTTTCAATTCTCATTTAAGTCACCTTAATTATTTAATTGTGATAGAGGTTGTACTTATTTACAATTTTAACTGATGGCAAAGAATCATGTTTAACTTTTTTTTTCTGTCTAATTATAAGTAATTTTTAATTACAATTCATAAGTTAAGTACACCAGTAAAAACCTAGAAATAAGGTAAAAAAAGCATTAAAAAAATTGTTTACATTGCACTCTATGTCAATAAATTACTTCTTAATACACAATTTACTGACTAAAAGTGGTACAGTCAACAAATTTTATTTTTATGCCACTCATAGTGTCTTATCAAAATCACTCGGTCAAAGTAGATGTTCTTAATGCATACACAGCATTTATCTTTCTCTTATCACTTACTACAGTAGCTTACAATCAAATTATTATTAATTATCAATTATTATGTTGGCCAGTGTCATCTTTATTTACCAGTTAAAGCATTAAGGTTCTCCAGTGATTTAGAAATTAAAATGGTTGTTTGTACTCTTTACATACACACCCACATTAACATCAACATATATATTATCATATACATAAAACAAATAAGATTATATTATTTTAATGTAAGATTATTTTCCTTTAATATTAAAAATGCTATTTATTTTAAGGAAGAGCAGTGTCTCCCGACATATTGATTTTATATGTTTTGTTACAGGCCCTTAAACCAACGAGAAAGGGATCTTAAATCATTGGGTGTTATTGAAGTGATAAATAACAGGGAAGTTGTTGTACGACAATCCCAACAGACATCACACACTAAGAAATTTACATTTGATAGAGCTTTTGGGCCTCATGCCAAACAGGTAGGCAATATTTATAAAACTTAGCATAGTAAACTATCATTCGATTGTTTTAAAGTTTAATTCATTTTGAAACTTAAAAAGTGAATAAACTGAAATAAATTCCTGACAACTCCACAAATTGTCAAGTTTAAATCTCTAATAAAAGTTTGTACTATGTAAAGATACTAAACTAAATTTTGAATATAATACATTAACAGCAATGTATGTGATATTATAATAAAAATTATTTCTTTTTGTATAAAAAGTTAGATAACTTAGAAGTTCACACCCATATATTTAGCTTATTAAACAGGCTATGCTTAATCTTAATAATGGAGTTATTTTTATAGTAACTATGTGTTTGATGTTGTTTATTGATTAAATAAGATAGATAAATCTAAGAAGTACTTACATTATTAAGATTTCCAAAACATAAACAATGAAGTAAAAAGTTTTAAAGAACATTTTATTTACAACTAAACCTTCGTTTTCAGGTGGAAGTATATCAGGAGGTGGTCAGTCCTCTCATTGAGGAGGTGCTTGCTGGGTATAACTGTACTGTATTTGCCTATGGACAGACAGGCACTGGAAAGACCCATACTATGGTCGGGGAGAACACTGGCAATGAGACTACTTGGCAAAATGTTAGTTTATGACATAATACCATTGAGAATTTACTTTTCCTTTACCATGTATTTTAAGAATATTAACAATCAATTATGTCTTGAGTACATCAGCAAGGTGAAACTGGGCTCTCTTGGATCATACATCTAAACTAATAGGGCTACAGCTTTCTTAAAATGAGTTTTGTCCTATGCTTTACTATAAACTCACAACATGTCACAATTTGCAGTAAAGCCCTTATCAACAAGGACTTGACTTTATCTGTACAAAATTACTTATTCTGTAGGGGGTTAGAATACCGTAAACTATACAGTATAATCTCACGAATCTGACACTTCAACACATCCAATAATGCAGCAGTGCTGCACCCTTCATCTGTAAAAGTGAAATCAGAAACAGTATTAAATTGTTTCATTACTTGCATAACATGGGCTGAATAAAACATCATATCTACTAAAGATATTATAATTCTTTGAAACATTCAAGTTTTAAACAAGGAACTTTCACTTTATGAAATGCTTATTACAATCCAGTAATCCTAACATTCCTATAATATGGCATCCTCTGATTTATAATAGCGCCGGACTAGTGAGATTCAACTGTATTTATTTACAAACTCGATTCATGGTGTCATTCTATTTCTTCATTGGTATATGACTTACTATTACTATTTCCAAAACACAATGCAGAAATGGTGTGACGCACTATGTCCATTTGTGTGTGACCCAGTGACTATTTTTACGCAAGATTTGTCACTTTGTTTAATGCAGAAAAAATTGTTTCACAACTTTAATCCGCAGGATCCTCTGGCAGGTATAATACCCCGAGCTCTCAGTCAGCTGTTTGATGAGCTCCGTATCTCCAACACGGAGTACACAGTTCGGGTATCATACTTAGAGCTCTACAATGAAGAACTGTTTGATTTGCTCTCAACTTCTGAGGACAATTCTAAGCTGAGGATATATGAGGATGTTACTAGAAAAGGGTCAAATATCGTCAATGGCTTGGAAGAAGTAACGGTATGATATTGAATATATATATAGTTAGTATTTTATTGTTGCTTGATTTATACTTTAGTTTTCTATAAATATGTGACGGTGGCCAGGAAATAATGAGAGGCGCTGGGTCATCACTTATGTATTTATTATTATGAAAATTTAGGCACAACTGAAGCAATTATATAAAAAAAGGTAAATTACGCTGAACACAAAAACAATTTCACATTTAACACTAAAACATATTATAAAAGGTAGGGCTACTTACAATAGTGCCTTAAAGAAACTTATAGACTGTTATTATCAGGAACTGGTGATACAGAATCTTGTGGGTTGTTTAACTTTTAGTATCAGCTTATTATAACTGATCAGCGCTTATAAAAATATATTAAAATAATTGTTAGCGGTGAGTCAACCGCTCTACGCGCTGACTCTGGTAAGAATGAACTTTGAGAACAAAACAAATAAAAAGAGACAGACAGTAAATTCAAAAACGGAAACCAAGAGGAAAATGGCCAGAGAAGAGCGCAATGACAGCAACGAGTCGCCAATATAGCTATGGCGCCTCGTTACTAATAGCATCATTCCTGTATCGCTGTCCATAGCCGATTGAATATATGCCATTTAAATTATTTTTAAAAATAACAGGGTTGGACCTCATATGATCTTAAGCACCAGCTTCTTGAAATCATGATTGTATTTCCTTGGCGCTTATTATGGTTGTATTATGATAGAAAATATTCAGTAGTACATGATGAGTATCAAAATTGTGCACCTTTCTAAATGAATTAATTTGTGATAGCGAGATTATGCTATATTTTTTTTTATTTGTAACTTTTACATTTAAACAACATACTAGAATACTTAAACAACATGCAAAATCAGAATTTGTATTATTAAATAAACATTATAGGTTTATGAATAAAACACTTTTTTATTCATAAACCTATAATCCCTACTAATATTATGAATGTGAATGTAAGTCTGTTTGTTATGCTTTCACGCAAAAACAACTAAACCAATCATTATGAAACTTCGTACATATATTCTTGGAGGTCTTAGAAGTAACATAGGATACTTTTTATTGAAAAAAATAAATTAAAAAAATGCAGGCGAAGCCGCGGGTACAAGCTAGTGTTATATAAAGATATAACATTACACATTTGAATAAAACACTTTTATTCAAATGTGTAATGTTATATCTATGTGCGCAAAAGTGTAAGAACTAAATATATTATAGGTTTATATCAAGTTATTTCCCAGCTAGTACACATTGCTTCTTATTTAACTTAAGTATTGTTTACCTTTTTATATAATAACTAGCTTTCCGCCCGCGGCTTCGCCCGCGTGGAATTCGATTATATTGCGGTATAAAGCACAACTATAAGAAAACTTCTCATTCCCACGGAAAAATCTAAGAAGCGCGATGTAACGCTTTATACAATTAGTTGTTAAACCAAAACTAAATGGTACACTATATTATATGTTTTCCCTTGTGGAGCAAAAACATGCAGATTTTGGGCACTGGAAACCCGGGAACACGCTACATAGAGCTGACCATGCGAAAAACAATGTTTTTCCAAGTGTACTCCAGCAACCCTTAGAGTTTGGCCTTGTGCTTTATTAATGGTCATTGCAAATGAAACCCTTATAGGAAATAGTAGTCTTTTAAATTGAAATGGGAGATCTGTTGGAATAATCGGAATCCGAGGAATGAGTCATTTAGTGAATCATTTAGCTTCAAAATTTACATGTTCATATTCGTTTGCAACATATAAGTAGATGTAAAAAAAACAGTTTAGACGATAAAACAAATTGTATGTCATCCCTCGGGAATTCCTCATATTTGGGGATTCATTATCGTATCATTTAGCTTCTAAATTTACATGTTTATATTCGTTTGCAATATTTTACCTTGTTTTAAACGACACACAGCGCCATCTACAATCCATCCATCAAGCAAACAATATTTTTGTTTTTCCTCGGGAATTTCAATTTTTTCCACGATAAAAAGTACCCTATTATTTAATCCGGACTTTTATCTTTACGTCTGCAAAATTTCAATGCAATCGGTTCAGTAGTTACGGCGTGAAAGCGGAACAAACAAACAAACTCACTTTCCGATTTATAATATTAGTAAGGATGGATAATGGTGTGAGTTTCACAATAAACTAAACAAAATTGTATTAAGATATTTGTGTTGTAATATTTGTTGTAAATAATTAAATAAAACAAAGAATATATACTTTTGTCAGGTTTATAACAAAAATGAAGTTTACAAGATAATTGCACAAGGACAAGAGCGAAAGAGGGTTGCATCCACACTTATGAATGCGCAATCTAGGTAAGCCAAACATATTTAAAAAAAAATAAAACTAATAAAGTTATATACCGCACTTATTACTTTGTATAATTTGCAGCAACCAAACAAATAAATTTCCTCTGTAAGTCTATAATATATCTTTTTAGAAAGTTTATGTTTCCTCATATAATATAATATTATTATAATACTTGATATAAAATGTTATAATTTTAAATAAATGGACTGTTTGGTGTTGCAAATTATTCTGAGGAAGCATAGGCGTTAGCTATTCCTTAGATTATTACTGTATTTTTCACTAAAATTAATGTACCTTATGCCATTGTAATAGAACCGTTTTATTGTTTTAGTGTATAGCTTGACATGTATTTTATGTTAATAATGTATTCAATAGTAAATTGTTCATCACATCCAACTTACCAACATTCTTGCTAATACACGTTACTTATTACACTGAACAACAAAAAAAAAATTTTTTTTTGCTGTGGTTTGTAAATATATGTGTGAAAAGTAATTAAAAACATAAATTTCCGTTGAAAAATATGTTTATTTAAATTACATTTATATATGTAATAATTCCTTGTCAATGTTTGACCGTGATTAACTTTGAAACTACTCATTTTTTTTTTAATTTTGCTGGATTTTTTCCGGCTTAATATATAGGATAAAAACTAATAATAACTACACTAAAATATAGGATAAGTTTAATTTTAATTAACACAGCAATGCGTGACCGAGTCAGCTAGTATATAAATTTTAGTATGAAAGAGAAACATGTTTTTAAAAATTATTCTGAACAACTTTAAGTTATTTTGCTTGTCTCTTAACTATATGATGGATGATTGAGTTTTAAAGTCCAACAAAAATCTGCAAGCATTCTTGACGAACATTTTCCTTGGTATCTTTTTCCCAACGCCATGATATCTTGATGAAACCTTTCCCCGTGTTTGTCACTACACCTAAGCTGTGGGGAAAAAGTCAATATGGGAATGAAAATGAATCTTCAAGGACATTTATTTATTGTTTATTCAGAAAGAACAACTTTTTTCACAAACCATCAAACTAAATTAAGCAAATAGATTGGCTTCCATAGTTTCCATCTCTAGTTGGTGCAGATAAAGTTATTGAGTGACAAAATTGCGAAATAAATTACTTAGTGAAGACTATTTACTATATTTGATCACTAATAAAAACAAGAAATATATATTTATATAAACAATATGTTCAAAAAGCAGCACATCAAACCACGGCGAAACGTCGAAACACTAGAAAATATATTCAACTTTAATTCAAATCAAAAAGTTTCGCATAGTGCGAAGCATAGTTCGAATTTCCAAAAGCAAAAAACAGTTTTAATAATGTTATCTCTACTATATAAAAGATGGACTTTGTTGGTTTGTTACCATAGTTACCATAAGCCTAAGAATAACAGTTTTTATAATCAATTAACGTTACCATAGCAACGCGTGGCCGGGTTATACCAGCAACGCGTGGCCGGGTTAGCTAGTACAATATAATAAAAAAATACATACTAAGGCTTTATAATACTGAGTAGTTTTAATACCATCATTTTATAGTTTGCAGATATACTATTTCCCTAAACAAAAGAAAGCCATGCATTTTTTTCTTTGTGTTTAATTTTGAAATAAAATTGTGATCATTAACTATCTTCCTTATATCCGACCCGATAAAAATTCCATCTTTCAATCACTCTATCAAGGAAATAAAGTTTTTAAATATTTAAACCTCCATTTTTATCAATGGATTCATGGCATTGCTAGTTAGGTACAGACCATCATCTTAAATAGCGCACACATCTTAAAAATAGCTTGGAAATTTTTAATCCGAAATACAAATTCTAAATGTTATTTAAAAACGGTGTAGGTATTTCTCTATTTGAACTTGAAGTAAACTCTCCAATAATGAAACTGAAGACATCTGGTGAATTTAATCATTTTCGACTCATATTGTAATGTGAATGTAAAGAACAGTTCTTTACATTCAAATCAAACATAAACCGGTGAAAAACACTAGAAATAGAACACTTTCTTATAAAATTTTGAATTATCTGATTTTGACGTGACAACGTCTTATAAATTGGTTGCGGCTGGGAGTCACTTATGAAAAAGTGTAACGCTCGGTAACGTTACGATGAGTCACCGAACGAGAGAGAGGCCCGCCGAATGTTTTCTCAATATTTAAAAGTTTATTGATTTTTAATATTATAAGTATATATATGAAATTGTAAACTCTTTATGATATATATAATACAAAAAAATTGTTTATATCGATAAATTTTGATAACCATCCAAGATTGTTCCATTTAAATCATTAATGTATAAATCACTTATAATATAAATATTTAATAGTAGTAGATATATTTCCTATATAACCCAAATTATTCATTTATTAATTTTCGAAATATATTACAGGCATTTATATTTAAACATCCTGTTACATAATGATTTATAGTTTTTTTTATCCTCAACAAAATCACTCAAATAGGAATTAGTTAAGTTTAAGTTTACATGTACAATGTTTTAGTAAACAAAATATATTTCTATAGTTAAAATTTGTGCAATTCTTATTTTCATTCAATTCCTTGTTCCTATTGTGCAATTTAATTATATTCATATCAATAAATATTCTACCGAGAAAAAGACGTTGTCACGTAAAATCTTCGCCCGTAAAACCGACTTTACAGGCAACCATTTTTTTTTTGATTATTTTTCTACTAGCTTTCCGCCCGCGGCTTCGCTCGCGTGTAATTCGGTTATATTGCGGTATAAAGCACAACTATAAGAAAACTTCTCATTCCCACGGAAAAATCTAAGAAGCGCGATGTAACGCTGGATACAATTAGTTGTTAAACCAAAACTGAATGGTACACTATATTATATGTTTTCCCTTGTGGAGCAAAAACATGCAGATTTTGGGCACTGGAAACCCGGGAACACGCTACATAGAGCTGACCATGCGAAAAACAATGTTTTTCCAAGCTATCATTCCACTTCTTATGTATTTTAAAAAACACATCGTTACCATGTTTTAAAAAACACCCAGCGCCATCTATCGCATACCTCAAGAACTAAATAACGTAACTAATACTTATACCAATTAGTAATTCTTTGACTTTAGTAATTTCAGGATAAGTAGATGTAAAAAAAACAATTTAGACGATAAAACAATTTGTACGTCATCCCTCGAGAATTCCTCATTTTCGAGGATTCATTTTCGTATCATTTAGCTTCAAAATTTACATGTTCATATTCGTTTGCAACATATACGTAGATGTAAAAAAAACAGTTTAGACGATAAAACAAATTGTACGTCATCCCTCGGGAATTCCTCATTTTTGGGGATTCACTATCGTATCATTTAGCTTCTAAATTTACATGTTTATATTCGTTTGCAATATTTTACCTTGTTTTAAACGACACACAGCGCCATCTACAATCCATCCATCAAGCAAACAATATTTTTGTTTTTCCTCGGGAACATCAATTTTTCCAGGATAAAAAGTACCCTATTATTTAATCCGGACTTTTATCTTTACGTCTGCAAAATTTCAAAGCAATCGGTTCAGTAGTTACGGCGTGAAAGCGGAACAAACAAACAAACTCACTTTCCGATTTATAATATTAGTAAGGATTAATACATGAGAGATATCGAAAATATACGAGTATAATTAGATTAAAGGCAAAGTGTTGACCAGTGTAATAGAAGTAGCAGTTCTACATAACATCCACATCGGGTGCTGAGTGTAAATTTTCAAATTTGCAAAGAAGACTATAGTGTTTGTGTAAAGATTTTTAATTCGAACCTTATTTCCATACTCTATTTTTCTCTTTTTTATTTTGATACAAAACTGACACTATGATAACACATAGGAAGATAATAAGTACCGATGAAGATATATCAAACAAATACAGATCTCTAAACTTCCACTCAGCTCCCTGTATTTGATATGGAGCTGAAACTAGCGGCGATAGGTATCAGTCGATCGAAATAGAAGGCATGCTCGAAGTTTATTGATTCTTCTCCTGAATCATACTTACACATTTTGTCATCGAAAAAAAATTAAATCTCATAGAATCGACCTGTACAGACATTGTTTTAGTATAATCATTAAATAAAAAAATAGAAGGCATGCTCGAAGTTTATTGATTCTTCTCCTGAATAATTCTCATACATTTATTTATCGAAAAAAATTAGATAGTAGAGAGATTTCTTACATTAACACACATCAGCAATCTTTAAATTGTAAAAATAACTTTAAATCACTCAAAAACCTGTTCATCCGTAGCCGCTCGCACACAGTGTTCACCATAGTTATCCACATGAAAGAGAACAGCCCTGAGGGCGAGGAGTTGGTGAAGATTGGCAAGTTAAATCTAGTGGATCTAGCTGGGTCGGAGAATATAAGTAAAGCCGGGTCAGATAACCCAGCTAAGCGTGAGAGGGCTCGAGAATGTGTGAACATCAACCAGTCACTGCTTACCCTGGGTAGGGTCATCACTGCCCTGGTTGAGAGGCATCCGCATATTCCTTATAGGTTAGTGGTTTATACTTATATAAAATTGGTTCAGAATAAATACTTTGCATTTTTTTTAAGATGGATAGATATAAATTATTTTGTGGCCCTATGTTCTTCTGAAAGCATAGTTTATTTAATATTAATTAATTTTAAAGCAATTAACTTAAATGTATTGTTTTACTTGTATATTTAGAAAATGTTAGAAATTGTGTTTTTAAACCCTATATTTCTTTTTACCACGTTTTTCTTAACTTGCATTCTTGTATGTTTGTTTGGGTCAAATCTTGCGATCGATTTTTCGACCACTTTCAGACATTCAATTGAGCTGACATTTTTTATATAGCCTTGCTTACGATGACAATACAATATTTTAAAGGTTTAAGACTTTTTAAAAAGTGTTTAGGCTATGTGGATCCGTAAATATGTTTAGTTTAAACTAACTGTAAAATTATACAATTAAAAACGTGGGGCGTATTTTAAAACGAACCATTCAACATGACTTAAAAGTTCTTCAAAAATTCCCAAGTACACCATATCACGCCCCACGTTTTTAATTGTATAATTTTACAGTTAGTTTAAACTAAACATATTTACGGATCCACATAGCCTAGAGAAAAAAAACTTATTTTACCCTTTTTAGTGCATTTGTAACAAGAGAAAAACGTGGTTTTTAAAAATATTTTTTATGATAATTTTTAAGTACTAATCCAATATTTATCTGCGAATGTTATGTACGTCGTATTTGTGGCATGCATCAGAACTTACCTACACTTAACCGATTCGTTGTTACATACAATTACCAGAAAAGAATGCTACGAGCTTGATTTACGTGAAAAATGAAGATAGTTTTATTCTGGATAGATTTCCCTAAAACTTAATTTGAAGGAGTTATTATCGATTGAAAAATGACACGGGTCCAGTGGCTAACGCCACACGCAAAAGAAAGTGATGGCACGACAGACTTGCCTTCAGCAACGAATCGGTTAACTAGTTTGTAACATGGATGTATTAATGTTTGCCATGTGGCTATACTATAATAAGATAGTCCTACAGCATTCGCAGGGCAGGTTTTCAACCCATTCGCTAAACGGTAATTAATGATTCAATTCAATTTCTTGTTGAATGGGTCTCTCTTATGATTTAGCCAATGTCTAGTTCAAGGAAGTATTTTTTAATCTTGTCCAGTAGTCAACTCTGCTTGGAATGCATAAAGGTCTGTGCAGTGTAAAAGTACTAAAAGAGTCAAGTAGACATGTATATATGATGATTGTACTGTTTTAATAATATGGAAATAAAAAAGGATCTGTTGAGGTACCTGAAAGTGCACCTACAATTTAATTTTATTAGTTCCCATCCCGTGAAACTATGCCACTTATGTCATCTATTGTAATAAGTGTACCAGTCTTGCTATGAGTTCAAATTGAAATCTTTATTGACAACTAAGTGTACACTGGTCTCAAAATATAAATGAAACTTGTTGGCGAGGGCTGCCCATGTCTTAATTACTTACCAATTATAAAATTTTATTATATTATAATTTCAATTATAAAGTAGAAAAAATATTCACATTAGGTACTTCTATTTGGACTGATCATCGCATCAATTTTTAATTAAGACAGTTCATATAAACACTCGTATCTGAAACTTAATATAAAGTGATTTCTAGGGAATCAAAGCTAACCCGTATCCTTCAAGAATCCCTGGGCGGTAGAACGAAGACTTCCATCATCGCGACCATATCTCCAGGACACAAGGACTTAGAAGAAACGATGAGCACTCTAGACTATGCCCATCGAGCAAAGAACATCCAGAATAAACCAGAAATCAATCAAAAAATGACTAAGAAAGCAATACTTAAAGAGTTTGCAGAGGAAATTGATAAGTTGAAGAGAGATCTTCAAGCCGCTAGGGATAAAAATGGTATGTCACTTATTTTATAATGACCATTACTTTTGTAAAGATTTTAAGAATATCCAAATGAATACCTATTTAGTTAAATAAAAAGGCAGCATTGTTTAGTAAATGCTGCCTAACAAACATTGTGTAATTCCTATGATTATTAATTGCTCCGACTTAACATTTTAACACGCTCGGCGCCAAACCCTATATGCAAATACATATGTACTAACAAAATTTGACTTATTTGAAAAAAAATATTGTTTTTCTTAAAACCATCTAAATGTTATAAGATGATAATTTTTTTTTCTATCTCCACCCTTCTACTGCCCCCCCTTCTAGTGTATTTTTTTCGATACACAGGCCTGTAAAAATAGTTCACACCCAAAACATTTTCATGGGCCATGTGTATTGAAAAAGATACACAAGTGTTAGTACAGTGTGTATCGAAAATGATACACATGGCGCTGAGCGTGGTTAAGTTCTCACTAACGAATACCCAATAAATTTCTCTAAAGACGCCTATACATTTTAAAGTCCTCTATTTATGAACAGCACAATTTATGTCAGTTCTCGTAGTAATTCAACTTCAAACTCAAAATGTTTATCCACTGTAAATATGAGATACGACAAAATCACAACACAATTCAACAATTGTGTTTCTATTAATTTAATTTAAAATACTTTCTGAAAGTTTACAACTTCAAGATTCAAAATTATTATTAGTTACTGTGCTCCTAGTATATTTATTGGCATTGCTTATTATTATTATTTGAATTTAATTGTGAAATTGTTTCATTATTATATTACTAGTTTTAACTGCATATGGAATTATTTTGCTTCTTTCGTTTTAACGTTTGCATACCCAGTACCTGGTGCAACACATAGACATATTGCAATTTTATATATGTTATGAATATTAATAATGTTAATAAAGATTATTATTATTATTATATATCTTTTTTACTGTGTTTGCTTGCGCATAAATTAATAAATAAAATACGGAACAATAAGAGACAGTAAAGTAAACTGTATTCGCTAATTATTTAGAATTTTATCATCATTGTCTGAAATTGTCTTCTTACCCAGGTGTTTACCTAGCGAATGATACATTCACGGAAATGACGCTAAAACAAGAGGAACAACGCAAAGAAATCCAAGAGTTGCTACTGAAGAAACGGGCGATGGAAGAAGAGAGAGATCGCATGGAAAATGTGTTTTCTGAAATCAGTCATAAACTGCATATTACAGGAAGTGAACTTGACAACACAAAACAACAATTAAACACTACAAAGGCGAGACTTGCAGACACCAGTAATGTGAGTGTATTTAACACTATGAACACAAACATTTAACACTATTTATATCTATCTATACAGGATGGTCCTGGATAAAGTGCAAATACTAACACCATGGATTCAGACCATCACCCTGAACATTTTTTGTCAAACTTTTTGTTGGAAATGAAGAAAAAATGTTCGTCTCTCCATACAAAGTTGGCAGCTGACTCGTAAATTTTGTATGGAGAGTCGATATTGTTTTTTCATTTCTGACAACAAGTTTCTCAAAAAATGTTCAGGTGATGATGGTCTGTATCTATGGTTTTCGTATTTGCACTTTATCCAGGACCACCCTGTATATGAAAATTCCCTAGTAATACACCTAGAAAAGTCAGCTAGTAATACATAAAACACAGTTTTTTGGTTTTATGATTTTATATATTTTTTGCATTTCTTCAATGCTGTCGTATAAGATGAGATTTCACTTGTGAGTTAAGTTCGATTGCTCCTTCTATTTTTCTTTTAATTTATCTTATACAGTTTTTTAGATATAATTTAAAAATATATTAGCAATAATAGGTAATATAATGAAATTTGATTACAAATTAATAATCCAAGATCACAAATTTGTTGTTTGTCTGTCCGCTCTTTTTCCATTGTACATGCGTTAATGGTAACGCATAGCAACGCGTTTACCGCAAGTAGTTCGTCTACCGGACGCTAGATGGCGCTAACGGAAACATATTTAATAACAGAAAAAATTTAAAGAATTTTGTCCACCCGTGCGAAGCCGGGACGGGCCGCTAGTAAGTTACAGTTAATTTAGTTTTTGGACCACTATTTATTTATAGTTTTATTAATGACACACAAATTAGAATGTCTGATATTTTCTGGTATATCTTATTAACTATAGGGTTTATTAGTGAGCATCAGATAATTAAACCAAAACAGAGGCACCAAACCAATCAAAAGTCAATTGTCTGCCATAAAAACCGAAATAGATAATAAATTGATTGCTTGCATACATTACCAAACTAGGTACCATAGTAAGATTACTATGTTTACCATAGTAATTAAAACATTGATATTCAGTAGAAGTGTAAAAATTATTGATATTTGAAATGAATTTTTATATTTACTCAGAACATGTATATCCCACCCTTGGTAGAGTATGTAAATATGATAATAATGTCGAATTAAAATACATTTGATACTGCTATTAGATATAAAATAAGCATCTAAGAAACAATCACGCCTTTAAGCCCTTTCGATGTTCAAGGTAGTTAGCGTTCAACATTGGTGGAACGATACTAGCTTATAATAGAAGTTGAAATACGTTTGTAGATTTTGACGCATCTTGGTAGCTCAGCGGTCAGAGTACTTGTCCGGATAGCAAAAGGTTGTCGGTTCAAATCCCATCTGAGGGCTCGGAGGCGTGGTAGTTTTTAACATTTGTATTTTATATCTTACTAGCTCTCCCGGCACGCGTAACTGTGTTATAAATGAAACCTATTCTATGTCCTAAGTGGGAATTAATCCAGCAAAATTAAAAAGTCATCAAAATCAATTGAGTATTCGGAGCTCATCAAGGTCAAACTCTGTGATTTTTATATATATATAGAAATATGGCATCTTGAATGCAAAAATTAAAATTAAATACACAATTGATATTGATTTAATTTTTGATATTTATACATTTCCTTTAATTTTTGTCCCGGTTACATGGGTCTTATTATTCCGTCAGTTGTAAGGCTTTAACTTGTATGCTATGTCCAGCTGCTCCGCACAACGAAGCAGCAATGCGAGGAGCAGAAGCACCTGGTGGCGACCCAGCAGGCCACGGAGGCCAAGCTGGGAGCGCAGGCTCGGGACCTGGTGGAGGTCGTGGAAACCGCCGCCTCTCATGCGGACAAGCTTCACAACGCCGTGGCCACAAGACGGTGAGTACCTCGCTGTTCATCTCCAAATATGACAAATATTGATAAAAGTATCGGTGCCAGATTTGGACCCAGCGGAACTCACAGTTATGCATCAACTTTCTTTTAAAAAGAATCGATTAAAAATATTAATCCTTGAAAAATCATGGTCAGTGGTCGTCTGATGCAGTTCTTGCACTAATTATAAATTTTAATTATTTAATATATTTAATGGATATATCATGATATGCAATAGGGATGTTGCGAATATTCGCATCCGCATCCGCATCGATTTAGACATCCGCATCCGTATAAATCATTGCGGAGCTGATGCGGATGCGGATGTGTAGCAGGTCGCGACAAGAAAGAAAGGGGAGATAAAATTTTAGATTAAAGATGATATATCGAAGATTAGCAGAAACACCGAAGACATCTTGGCTTCTCGAACAATATCTTCAAGTACCGAAAAAGCGAAGAAAATGAGAATGTTCGAAGCATAGATTATTACATTTGACCGTAACCTAACTTGCTTTATTTGCTTCCAGGCTTATTTATGTGATTAATTTCTTTGCTTTATTTAAACCAAGTTGAAGGTGGTTAACAAGTTTTCCTAGGTGTATAAACTTTTTTTTTAATTACAGACAACTCATAACAGTTATTTTGTCCTTCATTAAGCTGATATTTATATATTTAAAATAAACTTATTCTATGTCCTAAGTCAGAACAAATTCAACAAAATAAAAAAAAAACATCAAACTGGTTTGAGTAGTTTCATACTTCATTGCAGTCAAACACTGTGACAGGGAATTTTTACATATTTAGATAATACTAGCTGATCCGGTAACGCGTATACAATGGAAAAAGAGCGGACAGACAAACACACAAACAACAATTTTGTGTTCTTAGATTGTAGATCAATTAATCTTGAATTTAAAAATACAATTACATTATTTTATATAATCGTTTCTGGCACAGGAATATAGAGTCGGAAAACCTGGAGGTGACCCGAAAATACCGCGAAGAGTCATCGAATCAGCGGTCGCGGGTTTCGTCTGCCGTTCACCATTTCGCCGACGCGCTACTACGAACGCTCAACGGAGTGCACTCCGCTTTAGGTAAGGGAAAATGAAATGAATGAATGAAATGAAAAAAATCTAATTTATATGGTGATAATATAATTTGTTTTATTTTTTCCTAAGTAGTGTTATGTTTTCTCTTTTATTCAAAATATTTGACTTCATGTTGATTTTATAAAAAATATTTGATAAAAATTAGAACAAAATGATAACTCTTTTTCTTTTGTTTATGTTTAAATACATGCATAAAATTGCACAATGTGACGTCACATCATCTTGGGTTCAGAACAACATATTCGATTTTGTCTTATATTAATTAATATATATCTTTCTTTCCTACAGATAACTTTACATCTTCCACAACAGAAGTAAATGAACAAAACAAAAACAAATTAGCAGAACTTGTTAAGAAGATAGTTGACGCTATGAATGAGGTAATTTTCTTTTATTTAACTCGAACTACAAGCTTGATTTGACAGTACCGTACGGTCTTCTACTGAGCAGTGAATTTTTTCATCTTAACTAATCGTAAGATATATTTTGGGGTACTTACCACTACTAACTCTGCACAAATATCTTTAAAAATCATTTACACCAATTGATAATAATCAATAGGCTATTTGACAGTTGTCGGAAAAATATTACTATAATTGCGTATAATAAACATGCAATAATTACAATAAACCTGTTACAAATATCTTTCACCAAAAAAGCCCTGTTAGTTAGGAAAAAAAATCAGGCAACAGTTTATAATCAGCGCGTAAACAGCCAGTCACGTGACATTTGCTGGCTGTGACGTCACATCACATAAAAGTTTTATATGAAGCTATGGCGCCGTTTTGTGTGATGTGAAGTCATCCGATGCTTTCATGGCCGCCAACGTTTCGCTTCGTGAATCTCAGAGATAAAAACTCGGCTGTATTCTTAAAAAAATAATATACTTTATATTATTTATTATTAATATATTCTATAATTAATATTAACCACTAAGTTATTTTATGTAACACATTTTTTATTTATTTTTTTCATATTATTTCGTTACAACTGTCAAGTACGCAAATGTAAAAGCATGACACATGTCATGTTTGTAATAATTAAAATAATTTCACAATTTTTAATTTTGACAATTACTTTTATTTTTAGTTTAATATTTTCATGATACTATAGTTATTATAGATTCCTCATTTTTATTTTGATATAAATATTTGTACAATGTTTATTTAATGGTAGATCTGTCGAGGCACAAAAATGTTTAATGAATATCTAAATATCATATATTTAATTCTTACACTTCCGCGCACATTACATATTTAAATAAAACAAATTATTTGGGGATTTTGTGTATAATTTATATTAAATTCTGACGTTTCGACTCCTTAACGGGAGCCGTGATCACAGAATGACTAAAGCAATGGTAGTCATATATTTTGTACTACCTACACAATATTTTAATTGGACATGTTCCTAACTTAAAATTTATATTTAACAAACGTTTTATTTTGCATTTTTATTGAATTATTTAATTTTCACTACAATTACATTGTTACTACTAAGTCTACCACCAGTTCGGAAATTGGGAGGCCCTTCTGAGAAGAACTGGCTAAAGAAACTCGGGGTAGGGGGACCAACCTCCATCTTACTGTTATTATTTGCACAAAGAGTTAACTACATCATAAGTTGTTTTAAATGTGATACCATATGTTATTGCAAATAATATTTTTTTTATTATTATGTTGAATGGGTTTGATGCTAATCCAGCCCGGGGGATGGAACAAGCTAACCCAGAAGGTGCCTATTCACTCTGACTTTAAAAACGGACGGGTTATAAGTGATTTATTTGTATATGTCCAGATGAAATCCCAAACGGAGTCAGCACACGAAAGTGTAAGTGCATCAGCCACGGAAGTCCGTAGCAAGTTGGCAGCGGAGGTGGTTGCCCACACTGAGGTGGTGCAATCCGCACTAAGTGGGTTATTGGCGGCTCTGGCATCTGGTCTGCAGAAAGCGGGCGAAGTCGCAGGCAGGGGGGATGTCGCCAACTTTGTGCAGCACTGGGTAAGCGAGTGATGCGTTCCGAGGAATAATTATAATAGAATCAGTGCTCCCGGTACGAAAAGTCAAATGACAACAATATCTCCATGCATATCTCTCCATTTAGGGGTTGAATTTTTATGAATTTTATTAATACTAGCGGCCCGTCCCGGCCTCGCACGGGTGGACATAATTCTTTAATTTTTTTCTATTATCAAATATTTTTCCGTTAGCGCCATCTCGCGTCCGGTAGACGAACTACTTGCGGTTAACGCGTTGCTATGGTAACGTTATTGATACAATGGAAAAAGAGCGGACAGACAAACACACAAACCACTGTGATCTTAGATTATAGATTTATACAAATTATTATTCAAATATAATAAGCCTTAATACACAGTCTTTAGTCAACTTATCCCGCGGAGAGTTGACCTTATTATTTTTGCGTTGTCAACATCAGTTCACCCGCTTCATAATAAAAGATATATTGTCGTGTATTATTTGAAATAAATTTACACACATGAACAAACATGGCATGAACATGGGGGGAAAAATGACACGCCATGGCTTGATTATAATGATATATTAAAAAATCACACTTGTTCAATTAATACTTAACCGTGACGTATCTAAATAATAATAATAAAAACTTTTATTATTTTTTTAGACTTACTGAGAAGCTGTAAGAAACTTGGCAGTGACAGCTTTTCCCTCTTTTTACGAGTTACAGATTTTTTAAATGTGGGAAACTTTTAATTGTTTCTAAAATGGCCTTTTAAAAAAAAATAGTATAGTAAATCAAGGCCACGCCTATTTGTCCTTCAAATAACCATAAATATTGTTTTTATAACAACCTTTTTTAATTTCGCAAATGGCAGTTCTGTTAGATAGTGTTACCTCACAGCCTTAGAGTGCTTACATTGGGCTAGGCTAATTGGTGTGAATGTAAGAAATTTTATTTTGGTGTGGCACATTTTATCTTCATATTTATATTCTTTATTGCAAGCCACATGTTTTAGTACAGGTATACAAAGGTACTTAGCTCAAGAGTTGCATGTGACACCCTGTAAGGGCGTAGCAATATAAACTTAACCTAGAGAACGAATTTTAGTATTAAATTAATAGCAATCAATAATAATCCAAACAATAATAAATTAAACTTTTCTTTTAAATAATTATAAATCAACATAAAAATAAAGATTAATACCATTCCCTTAAATGTTAGTTAATAATTTCATTACTCACAAATTATTATCGTTAAAGAATTCCAATATATTATAATAGCTTTTTGTAATAAGAAAATGCTTTAATTTTTTTTTCAAAAGTGGCATATTTTTCATTTTTTTTTTTAAATGTGTGATATTCGCTTCCACATATATTTTTTGGGAAGATCTTGCAATAGGCGAAACATGTTTCACTCGAGCCGGGTCGACAGTACGACTTGCATTTTACTACTATAGTCTTAACAAGGAGATTAACGACCCGCATCTACTGTTTTTATATTTAATCCTCACGTTTCTTTAGTATGAGAACTAAATATGTGATTCATTGTTAGTAATTATTATGAAGCTTCTATAGGGACATTCGCCCGGCGGCCCCTCTATCCGTGCTAAGCGTCAGATTATACCATTACATGAGAGCGTCAGATTTAGTACCGTTACACGATATATATATAGGAGTCAGTTGCCTCCCCACCTCAGTATGCGTGGCCTTCTATCTCGCTTTCACTCATGTCAGTGCGCGTGACTGGCGTGGCTTTCTATCTCTTTTTTTACTCTATACATACACGCCAGTCACTTTTGAATATCCGTTGTGATCAGCTGTTTCATTTATCCTTTAAGTTACGCTTAGTACCTACGTTTATACTTAAAAGCTTCGCTTTTTTCGGGCGTGCCTAGACGGCACTTTTTTTTTCTATTCTATAGCCTGTTTGTCATAAACAATCTTTTGTCATCCCTTGCAAAATAAAATAATATTGTGTCCCTTAGTACACGGACGCAATGGCGCGCGTGTCAGCCCTCCAGCGCACGCAGAGAAGGCTGGTGGGCGAGTGTTCAGACGCGGAGGGTAGGCGCCGGGAGGCGGCGCGGCGCCAGAGGGTAGCTCGGAGGACGCGCGCCTGCGCAGCACTCGACGCCGCTCGAGCCTACGCACAGGTAACTATCATTATTGAAATTATACTTCTTCTTTGTTTAGTTTTCCCATAAGGGCAGACAAAGGGTACAAAACCCATAAAATCTAGTCTTCAGTTATTTTTTTCATCATTAGATGATGATGAGAGCCGATCTATAAATGATGATTTATTTAAATAATATATGATATCATTATATTTAATAAACTGAATTTGTCACACATGTATTCTTGAACTGTAAAGTAATATTTTTCCACTTGAAATTGTTCTAGTTTATGTTTAAATTTGTTATAGTTTTGTTCCATTTTTATAAATTGAGATAGTTTGGTATAAATTTATAGTAAGTATTTTGAATAATGAAGCTGATTCATGAATGAATGGTGAGTGACTGATAGACATTGAATTTAAATTGAGGCAATGAATTTTATTTTAATTTTATCTAACTGTGCAACTTTATTTAATTGACAGCAAATCGAAAAAGAGAAAAAAGAAATACAAGATTTTCTTACGAAGCAATTGGAGGAGATGGATAGTGAGCGACACTCCACAGAGGAACGACTGCGCCTCTGGATGGAAGAAGAACGAAGGTTGCTGGAGGAGAGACTCGCGAAACACGTGGCCACCGAAAAACAGGTAATAATTATCGCTATGGGATAATGGTCCAAACAATCAATCATTAGTTGACCAAACAACTGCGAGTTCGAGGGTTCCAGTCCCGGAAGGGGAATGTTTGTGTAATGAATACGAGCATTTGTACCTGAGTCATGGGTATTTATATATATTTCTATAAATAATACATATTTATGTATCATTTATCTATCTGTGTACCATATATGTATGTCTATCCGTTACTCTAGTATCCATAACAAAAGCGTTACATTGGTGTGAATGTGAAAAATATTATTATTATTAGTAACTTACTAGCGGCCGGCCTCGGCTTCGCACGGGTGTACAAAATTCTTTAATTTTTTTCTATTATTAAATAGTTTTCCGTTAGCGCCATCTAGCGTCCAGTAGAGAAACTACTTGCGGTTAACACGTTGCTATGGTAACGGTAATTGATACAACGGAAAAATAGCGGACAGACAAACACACAAAACTCATAGACAGAGATCACAGATTTCTGCTTTCCACAATCCTGACATACATCTTTCACTTTTTCAACTCTCATCAGACCCTTCACGGAAGCTCGTCGGTTAAGGGTACTTTTGACCTGCCCCTTTTTTCAGGACACCTCTATTTGATCCCTGAAAGTATCGAATAGACATACATAGATGTGAGAATATTCATAGAAAAATATTTAAATACCCATGACTCAGGGGCTAGTTGATACCTGACGGTGCCAACGAAGCTAGCCTGAGCGTGTCCCGGTGCGCTCTCCAAGGCCCTTCTGGCTTTGGGAACACCGGAGGTCCGGAGCTCTAGGGCGAAGGACTAGACGGTTTTCCACTAGGGGTAACTGCGCTGCGTCGCCCCTCATTCCCGGGTGCGATCGCTTCTATAAAGCCTGTATAGCCTTCCCGGGTAATGGCACCTACTTCAGGTGGTGTTTAGTCAGTACGAGTCTGACATAACCTCTCGGCCGGCCGATGTATCCATGTAGGATTCACCACCTCCCTCCCTCGCGGCCGGAGGGGGGAAAAAAAAGGTACAAATGCTCGTATTCATCACACGTCTGCCCCTTCCGGGACTCACACCCAGATCCGTTGGTCCGAAAGACAGAAACGATCATGTATGATGTTTGATTTCAGACTTGTTAATTTTTATTTTTGATCCTACCGTCTTGTAGTTCTTCAGTCAGCTTCAATTTTCCATATCATTGGCTATAAGTAATCAAAACTCATAGAATAGCAAAATACAGGTGCTATCAATTGTATCAACTGCCTGTCAATAATAATAATAATAATAATATGAATATACAGTTTGATATTTAGCTTAAGTTAAACTTGACATCTCACTCTTTTTGAAAAGAAAATAAAGCATAACTTAATTTCTTGATTAAGATGGGGCATTACAGTATAAAATGTGTCTTATATTATCAAGTATACACTTATTATTTAAGGCACTCGAAGAAAAATTGAACAGGAAGATGCTCGAGATTGAAGAAGAAAAAAAGCTTCTGGAAGCGAGAATATCTCAGCGAATAGAATGGCAGCAACGACAATTGGAAGCATCCACAGAAGAGTTGGAACTGGCCGATAAAGATTTAGAGGAGTACGAGAATGGAGCGGAAGAGATTAATAAACACTTTACCAAGTACAACAAGGAGTTTGAAGAAGGTAAGTTGGTGCCATTAGCCAGTTTCAGGCATTGCTCAACACTAAAGTGTTTTAACCGGGCTTACCACTTAACCAAATTGTTGAATGGCATTGCCGCATGCCGCGGCGGCAGCCGTACGGGTACCGCAAGCGCCGTATGCATGCTGCGACAGCCGACAACGCCCGCGGCATGCGTAAACACCCCGAGCGCCCAGAAGTGCTGCTTGCATTACGCTGTGTAGACATCATAGAATTTTATTTAAAAATGGTGAAATGGGACGTTAACCCGACGCATACCGATGGAGCTGTCGCGGTATCCGCCGAAAGCCACTCGAATCCGAACGGCGCCGACTAGAACCGACCAGAGCCGTACGGCCGTCGCGGAATGTATATGTGGCAGAAATATGAACTTTCATTTCTTATTACAAGTTTCAATGTCCTTTACCGCATTGTAAAATGCCTTCCGGGCCGGGCCTATGCGAACCGGTCGGTCTGAATCGTACCTTAAACTTACTTTGCCATCGAATCTATAGCTCAATAAAAACAATTATCCAGGTTAGACTTCCTAACGAATCAACATAGAAAAGTAACTAAATTTTCTTAAGTCTATGCTCATCATACCTTTGTATTAGGCTAGAGCAATCTGAGTAATCCCGTATCAGATTACTGATAAGGTTTGGTAATTTTTCATTACTATAACTGCAGGTAAGAACTTATTGCGTCTAATACCATAAATAGTAGTAATCAAACCATACCATTACTATAATTGTAATAACAGGATAATTTTTTTTTTTTGAACTATGTATGGTGACGACGTATAATATTGTATATGTAGTTACTTCTGTTTAAGCTTACGAGTTTGTTGCGCCCATTCTTCTTGATGTCCTGAATGGGTTGTAAATAAAAATGTTGGATCAATCGTCAAACAGCTTATTTTTTATGTGCATTTGAATAAGGTTATTTTGATAGATATGTCGATGTGTATGAACAGGCTGGAGTGCGGTGAGCGTAGACCTGGAGGTGCTGACGCGAAACGTGTGTGACGTCACACGCCACGTCTGCAACGAACTGGCCGACGCCCTCTCCGCCACTTCGGACGAAGCTCAGGTAACTATTATTAAGATATAAAAAAACCACATCTACGTGAGGGCTCGGATATGAGTTTTTTAGACTTATTTATATCTTTCCTCAAAGTAATTGAATTCATTTAATTGTATTTATTTAATTTTATTTTTTATTCACAATGCTATTCTTCTATAAGATACAATATGCCTTTGTAGTGGTTAGGTAAAATAAATAAGTATATTCCACTATTTCTTATGTTGTATGCGTGTAAGTTCGTAGGGAAAGAAATGAATAGTACGACTTACGGTTTCCACTACGTGTAATTTTGCACACACAATTAACACAAACAAAGCACAGAAGGAGAAGAAGAATTCACAGCACAAGCAATAGAAAGTACAAGAAAGAAAATAGATAGAAGGCACAGTTATAATAATTTAGCAACAAAAAAGATGAATAATACAAAGCGGCGGTACGTCGATAAGCGCACAATAAAAAGAGCGAGCGTTCCGCGTCGTAGTCAAATCTCGACTGGTTTTCTAAGATGGCATGGTTGCGCGGGCGCCGGTCTGAATGAAAGCTAACAAGACCGGTTGTCGCTAGTGCGAGGGTCATGCGTACCGATCGATTGATTTATCGATATTGAACAACTAGAACACTTACTTGTAATGAATATATTATTTATTATAATAATTATTATACATATATATATATATATATATATATATATATATGTATATAGGTGTAAGTTTAAATATAAGTTAGGATAAGTGTATATAGTAAGTTAATTAAGAAAATGTAATTATTATAGATAATATAGATAATCATGTAAATATATAGTTAATATTATAAGTAGCCTACACCTTTAACCCCTTAAAACCCGAGAGCATTATATCATGCGCGCGATAACGATACCTAAAATCCGCGTGCATTATATGATGCTCTATAGCGCGCAGTCTGATTTAATCCTTATTACGATTCTGGTAATGGTTCTTTTTAAGTGAATGATATTTTCTCCCCGATAGAAATAACGCATTTAACACAAAGCTGGGCTTCAAGGGATTAAAGCACAACCACGCCTCCGAGGTGCCACCCACCTGAGGGCTGACAGGCCTAGTTGTTTTTTACAGGCGTTTTGAAATCTTAATTTTCTTTTCTATTTACATATTTTATTCTAGTTTTTATAATAATTTATTGTTGAATATAAATGTATGACTTGTATATTTTAACCGATTCGTTGCTGATGACACGCCTGTCGTGCCATAACTTTTTTTGCGTGTGGCGTTAGCCACTGAAGCCGTGTCATTTTTAAATCGATGATAACTCCTTCAAATCAAGTTTTAGGGAAATCAACCCAGAATAAAACTATCTTCATTTTCCACGTTAATCAAGCTCGTAGCCTTCGTTTCTGTAATTGTATGTAGCAACGAATCGGTTAACATGCTGTTTGCACATATCTTTTGAAGTTGCACTGTATCATGTTGTTTTATGTTGATGTTATTGCTCTTAATCTATGTTTTGTGTGACAAATAAATAAATAAATATACTTTCTCGGCAGCACCAGGCTAACGCAGTTATGACTAGCTGTAAGTGCACAGCGGAGACACTGACTTGCACCACAGACGAGGTTCTAACAGAAGTCACCAACGGTAACAAGCAAGCGTTAGATCACATCATCACTTGCTTAGAGGTAACATATCTACGATGTCTCTTTTTCTTTTTATTTTGGAAATTTCTAAAATGTTTGATTTTTGGTTATTATTAGATGAGATTCTATATAGTATTAATAATTTTGAATAAGCAAATAAAATAGTTTATTTGTTCATAAATTTTTTACGACATAAACGTAGGAGTTGAGGCTACAAGACTCCGCTCTACATTATCAAATAAAACATGAATTAAGGAACAAATACACTTATCATATTGTCACTTACATGAGAACATGTTTACAATAATTATTTTTTACAATTCTGCAAAGCAAAACAAAACATTAATGAGTATGAAGAATCTATTTAAAAATTATTTTAAAACTAGCTGACCCGGCCACGATTTGCTGATTTATAAATTAAAATGAAACCTATCATATGTCCTTAGTCAGAAAAAATCCAGAAAAGTGAAAAAAAATCATCCAAACAGATTAAGTAGTTTCAGAGTTCATCACGGTCAAAGATAATAGAAAGACTCGATAAACTAATTATGTTACCTTCTATTTCAGTCGAACAAAACAGCCACATTAGATGAGCTATCTTCCCTGTCTTTCTCCATTTCCACTCAAATCCTGTCTACAAGCGAGCACCTGTCTCTGCAGTCACGTACCCTCGAGGCGGTGCAGCACGAGGTCATGAGCCTGGATTCCACCGTGAAAGAGGCTGTGGCACAACACGAGTATTTGGAGAACAAGTACTTGAACGATGAGTACAAGATGTATATGCCTACTGGTAAATATTCTTTTTACAGCTCACATGTTCTTGAAATTTTATCTCAATTCTGTTTACATTGAAAATTATTATTATTATTTAACACAAACATGTGACTATAAGATTTAAAATACAACCATATCTCTGAGCCCTCAGGTTGGATTCGAACCCACGACCTTTCGCTATTGCGCGAGTGCTCTGACTGCGAAGCTACCGAGATGCTGATGAACCGTTGAAATTTACAAGCGTGTTTCATCTTATGTATAGGTGTATTTTAAATCATAAAGAAATATGACATTGTGAATACTAAAAGATAAAATTATACAGCCATATCAAAAAAAATGATATGAATACCAATGATATACACATTAAAATATCTATGGAAATGAATATGCTTATGCAAAGTAAGGTCCGTACCTAAAATGTCGGATTTTTTTTAGCTCTTCGCCATAAAATATTATTCAATTGAATAATATCATAAAACAATATTAATTATATCTAGATATAATAAAAAAACTAAAAAAACTAAAAAAAGTGAAAATCAGGTTCACCGCTGCAGTTCAAATAGGTGACCAAAAGACTGGCAATGATTCCTCATTGGATAACTATAAAGCTGCCAGATCTTTTGTGCCCAGTCGCAATTAAGCTGACATTTTTTATTATTATATAGTATTATAACACTTTTAAATCTGAGATTTTTAAGTTTCATGATTAGTAAGCTTATATAAATGTCTCCAATTTTTTCTATACTAAATGGTTCTGCAACCTTCACCATTTATTATTTATGTTTAAGGCCAAACACCAGTGCGAACCCAGTACCGGTATCCAAGAGTTCTGGCTGCCACCTCACCACATGAACGCATACTGGCCAGATTCCGAGCTCAGAGACAGGATTCAAAGGATGAGGTAACTACCCTGAGTTTTTTTGGATAGTGTACCCCTTGTGCTCCTGAGGAATACAAAAAACAGTTCATGTTGATCATTCGACTAGTTTTTTTAGTTACCAGGAAGAATTTCGAGAGAAAATTCAGTTATTATCACAATTAAATTTGCATGCTGTATTTACACTACCTCTATTATATGATAGAATAGTTTATAAAAGAAAATATCTGTTAGTCATACATCGAAATGTTTAGGTTGTCTGTGGATGTGGCACAATGTGAAAAAAAAACAAACAAATTTTCTTTCGTATTTTAGTTAGAATGAGCATTTATAATGCTTTTTTGAACGTCAAAGCTAAGGGAAACGTCAAAGGAAGCAGTCTTTTTTTGTATGCCTGATGAAATGTATGCAAAATTTCATGGTGAACGGTTAAGTAATTAAGATGTGAAAGCGTAATTAACAAAATTATTTTAGACAGCATCACATACATTGTTCTGAATCCGAGTAGCTAAAACCTGTGTAAAGGACCTGTGTTATGGTATTCAGAAACAACTACAGTACCACAACACCCAGACGCGAGCCAATATGGAAAAGTTAATAATACCACAGAGAAAATTACAAACATATTACAATAATTGTTACAGATTGGCCGATTATTTTATAAGCTTCTTTTTAAGTTTCATTTTTATTAACAGATTGGTTGCGGATGGCACGTCTGGCGTGTCATCACTTTCTTTTGTGTGTGGCGCTAGCCACTGGAGCCGTGTCAATTTTAAATCGATGATAACTCCTTTAAATTAATTTTTAGGGAAATCTACCCAGAATAAAACTATCTTCATTTTCACGTAAATCAAGCTCGTAGCTTTCGCTTCTGGCAATTGTATGTAGCAAAGAATCGGTTAATTTCGTCATTTGAAAGCGATTGATTTGTTCTTGTCATTTGTCACTTTTGTATATATTATTTGCAGTAGGTTATCTCTCTGTTTTATTTTATTTCTACACACAATAGAGTTACAACAATGAACACAGTTCAGTGAAACAGAACATTAGATTGTAACATGTTAGGCTGTGTCTCCAAAAACATGTATAAATAGCATGTGTTATCATAAAGACAGCACCATAAAATAAATAAATTAATGATAGCGTAAATCTTTACAAGAAAAAATATAGTTAAATTAAGAGATAATTAAAATCATAAGCCAATATAAATAAATTGCTAACAACCCATTTTCCTCATTAGTCCGCAGCAGTGATATGGTTGAATAACATTTCAGGACGTGGTGGTAATAGAGTCGGACGTGGAAGCTTGCTCGAGCGAGTCGTCCTCGTCTTCGGAGGAGCTTGCCTTCGTGGCCCCCTCGCCCCCCTCAGCCCAGCCAGCCACCAACCCTGCCATCTGCAAGTCCACCTCGGAGACTGACATCTACGTCAGGAGAGTGAGTACTCCACCAATATTTTTTTTTTTAATAAGGCTTACCAACTAAATATGAATAGCACTTAGCAAAAAAGTATTGTATATGCATTTAATTTAAAAGTAAGCACAACATTGTTAATACGTAGAAGACGTTTTCATTTCCGTACATAATTAATTATTAAACCAGATTTAATGGATAGTTAAAGCAAAGTATTGTTTTTAATTTAAATTTTGTTTTTTTTTTGCTATGTAGATTGTCTCAAATAATATTATTTTATTTGATATGACCTTCCACTATACTGCCACTGAAATTCAGTATAAAATAAATAATGAATTTATTGTTCGATGCTTATGCAGTCCAAAAAGAATAGTTTAACGTTCCATTTCAGAAGTACTGATGTATGGGATCAGAACGATGCAGAAAAGTTATTTTATTCTATACTCTGTCCAATGTAGGATGATACTTTTGACAGGATACTTTTATTGCTACGTACTAAGGTTGCTTATGTTTGGCTTGACATTGCAATAGCAACTTTATACCCTCTATATAGGTGTCAACTGTCAAAAGTATCATCCTACATTGGACAAAGTATAACAGGATGCCAATCAAATGCTTACTAAAAATCTGTATATACACAATGTCCACCTAGTATCCAAACTCAAAGATTGGCTATATTATTTGCTAGATGTCCGTGTATGTAATCAGGTTGGCACTACAGCCACTGAGAAACCCTTGCTTATTGGACATGATATAGTGGCTACTTTACAGGTTAAAAATTATCGCCAATAATTTTTTTCTTTCAAAATAATTATGAATAACTTTTTGAATTTTTAATCGTCTTTAATATTATTAGGATTTTTATCAATTTCGTAAATTGTATAACAAATACAATTTAGGAGTCTTCAAGTCACGAGTGAATAGGTACGAGTATCTTCTAGGCAAGCAATAAAAAAGATCTTAACAATGGAATCCTTCTTTTGTTATTGTTAATAAATATCTATTAATATCTCTTTGCAGAAGCAACAAGAGCAATGCGGCAAAGAGAATCCGGAGCGAACCATGAGTTATCGGAAACCATCGAAATTGCCCGCACCCGCTTCACACAAGAAGCCGCTCGTCGAACGCAATGAAACGCTCAACTGACGCAGGCGTACACGTTTACATACAGAAAGTGAATGTGCACTTAGTGTGTTATAGTCACTAGCGACGGGATTCAATTCCCGGTTTAAAAATATTAAAATAATAGGTTGAGACTAAGCAGATGTACTACGGAAGTGGATTGTAACGCAAGTTGCTTGTCAGGAAGAGTGTACGGGAATATTAATTGTGTTTGACGCATTTTTTGTTTTTTTTTGTTCTTTATAAGGCGTCATCCCTAAAATTAGGACACACGTTAAAGGGGGGGTAATCACCGGAATGTGAAGGGGGGGGGGGGAGCAAAATCATTGTGACGTCACATGTTAAAATTTAATATACTAAAATGCGAAATTTATAAGTAATTAAAAAAACTCTTAAAATTTATTTTAATAAACAAGAATATAAATGTAAGTTAATTTTTATCTTTTATTTTTAATATATGCATAAAATTGAAGAATTGTGACTTCACATCAGGGGGAGGGGGTTCTAAAATAGTGACAACATGTGACGTATTTTAACGATGGCTCCTAAAATATCAATAAGAAAAAGAAAAAGATATGGAATGGATAATTCTATATAAAATTTAGCTATGGGGGTCGATTAATCACTTGATGTTATAGAACACTTTTGAGACCTCCCCCTTTCTCTCTTGTGATATACGGTGAATTTCTAACCAACACACCCCCCCCCCCCCCCCCTACTAACATCACGTGTATTTATAAAAAGAATTCAAATATAAATAGCTGATTAGAAAAACATATTAATCTAAAGTGTTCTCTAAACTAATTAAAATATATCTTATAATAGTTTTAATTTTGGTTATAATTTGAATATAAATTTTCATACATGTTGAGGCATGCAGATTATAAAAATATAGTTATTAGAAATCTATTTTTTCACGTCTTCAAAACTTCTAAATTTGTGTGTGTATATATATTTTTTGGTACTCCTTGTTTGTATGTGTTACGCTCAAAGTATCTACATAAAGTAACACTAAATATATATCTATATATGCTACTGACCCGGTCATGCGTCGCTGTTATAAATTGAAAACAAAACCTATCCTATCCCGAAAAAATCCAGCAAAATGAAAAAATAATCTAAATCTGTTGAGTGGTTTCAAAGTTCACTATGACAAGAAATTTTTATATATATAAAGATATATTTTATATATTTCCACAATTAAATACATGTCTTAATAACTAACTTCTAACTTTTTTTAAACTGGCAAATGATAGAAATACAATATTGACACGGAAATAATATGTATTTAGCAACTATGCTGGCAATAAGTATTGGTTTTAATTTCTGTCATAGATTTATAACAAGGACATGCGTTTTTCTTTTAAATACTTTTGTTGTATACTTCATGGAATCTAGCTTTTATTGTATTATTAGATATACTTTATTAAATATAAGTATCATTCCTATGGTGTATTATTATTACTAGAAGTTGGACTCCCGCTTTGAACAAATGATAGATAGATAGATTTGTGACGGGTGCAGTCGCGAGAAATAAAAGCACTCAAGGTCACTTATGTTTTTGTATTTATGGAATTAAGGCACAACTGAAACAATTATATAAAAAAAGGTAAATTACACTGAATACAAAAACAATTTCACATTTATCACTAAAAACATATTATAAAACGTAGGGCTACTTACAATAGTGCCTTAAAGAAACTTATAGACTTTTATATAACAGGAACTGGTGGTACAGAATACATATACAGGAAAACTTGTGAGTTATGCTTATGAGCTTATTATACTTGTGAGCTTATTATAACTGGTCAGCACTATAAATATATTTAAATAATTGTCATCGCCGAGTCAACCGCTCTACGCGCTGACTCTGGTAAAAATGAACTTCGAGAACAAAACAAATAAAAAGAGACAGACAGTAAATTTAAAATAGGAAACCAAGAGAAAAGAAAATATGAGAAATGGCCAGAGGAGAGCGCAATGAAAGCAACGAGTCGCCAATATAGCTATGGCGCCTCGTTACAGATTATTAGTTTATTTGCATCATAAGACACACACACGTTTACAACAATTAATCTTAACATATATAATTATAAAATTAAACGTGCGTGCCGCAAAGGGAAAAAGCTCAGCGATACCTTTGCTCTGAGAGCAAAGCACTGATTTTTCAGCTCCTACCCCAGAGAACGCACGGGTCTACATATAACAGCGCGAACGTGTAAACCTACACAATAAATATTATAATATAACAAATAAATAATATCATTGTCAAAAGTAATACATGAAAATGAATTAATAAGAAAATAGTTTATATTACGAAATTCTAATAGAATAATTAAATAAATTTTTGACGACCGTTCGGTGCAACGGTAGCGATCCTGCCTTTCGCACCGACGGTCCTGGGTTCGAATCCCGGTAGGGGCAGATGTTTTTATGATGAATACGAGCATTTGTACCTGAGTCATGGGTGTTTATATATATTTCAATGATTATTACATATCTATGTATCATATATGTATGTCTATCCGTTACCCTAGTATCCATAACACAAGCCTTATAGTGCTTACTTTGGGCTAGGCTAATTGGTGTGAATGTAGGAAATATTTATTAAATAATAGTTGACGAAAAAAAAAGTGAAAACATTATTACTACACATATTATTAAAAAATTAATGCCAATCGTGATATTTCCATTAAATATACTGAATTAATTAAAATGTATAATTAGTAAGTGCCGAAATCTACATCAGACAACCACTGGTGCCTAAACCTGATTTTTGCATTTCAAGGATTCATATTTTTAGGCGATTTTTATAAGCAAGTCTGGAAGTGGTGAAAGTAAATGCTGTTAAACTGATATCTTCAGTTTTCTTATTTAACTTTTCACGTTCTTATTTTGACGTGTAAGAATTAGTGAAACCGTTACCATAACAAAGCACCGAATAAACTGACAATATGGTAACAAACTCACACACATTGTCATTTATAATTACTAGATGGCGCTGTAGCGCGTAGAAACACGCTATCGTATTGTTTTTGCGGGAGTACGTAAGGCAAGTTTAGTTTGCAAATATGGTAACAAGCACACACACAAAAAGTGTCATAATATAATAATTAGGATAGGATAGGATTATAGGATATAGGATTACGATTATTATCCTGTTTATTTATTATTAGTTAATATGTAGTTAAAGTAAAAAAAACCCTTAACCTTAAACCATGAATTCTTATTAGCATTTTTTTTTTGATACCATATCTTGAAAATCAATTTTAAAGTTTTCGATAACTAATTCATTGCGACATATAATTACCAGAAACGAAGGCTACGAGCTTAATTAACGTGAAAAATGAAGATAGTTTTATTCTGGGTATATTTCCTTAAAACTTTATTTAAACGAGTTATCAACGATTTAAAAAACGACACGGCTCCCGTGCCTAACGCCAAACGCAAAAAAGTGATGACACGGCAGACGTGCCAACTACAACGAATCTGTTAAGGAAATGTTAATGAAAAAAAAAGGCCATTTTTACCCTTTTTGCCATGAGATCACATTTATAAAATCAGTAATTGCAAATTCCACTAAATTAACACACTTGGATACACTAAATATATAGACTTGCTATCTCTAAACTCGAGTGACTCGCATACCTGTTTCCATGGTTACTCCATTCCGAGGGTTCGGTACCTGGCGGGGTCAAAGTAGAGTAGCCGATTTTTTCTATACTGGCTCGAGTCTGGGTGTTGTAGGACCGTCGTTTAGCTACTTAATTTGGATTCAAAAAATGTATATGATGATGTTTAAGGGCGTTTTCAATTTAGACGTTTCGTATCGGACCGCTGTGGAACCGAATTGGTGCGGTCCGACACGACACATCTAAATTGAAAGCGCCCTAATTGTAAAATATTAACTATTCTTTTATTTAGTAAATGACTAAGAAAGCCATAGATAATTTACAACCATTCCCAATATCATATCTTGAGTTATAGGCTTACTTTAGCATCAAGGCAATCATTATTTGCCAACTTTTATTTAGAAATGTCTAGACCGCAAAACTAGAGTAACCATATACTGGGTATAGATTCTTGACTTCAAGAAAAATTCGATGGGTCTGTCAAGTTCTCGGTAGCTGAATTCGAATACTCGTCCGGACAGCAAGGGGATGTGGGTTTGAGTCTAGATTGAAACCGGAAGCAAGATGATTAAAAAAAATCCTCTGGATATATAAATCTACTATGATCAGATATGGTAAAAAAGTAAAATAAAATACAAACAATCTATTAAACGATTTAATTTTAAGCTGATGGCCAAATACATAATACTTCATATTTACACCTCTCTATGCTGAGAGTTAAATATCTATCAATATAATTCCTGATCTATGGCTCTCGTCTTTCCGCAAATACACATACAAGATGCCATAGACATTATTAAACTAATATAGTTGATGTACACATAATATATAAAAAATATTGTTTGGTTTTTCGTTCTAAAACTATAAAGTAACTGTTTCTAATCTATGAATAAATGGAACAATATTTAAATTCAGGGTAAACATATTTAAAAAAAAAAAGTGTGTAAGCTCCCGACGCACAATTGGAATTTACTCCTTAAGAACGATTGTCTATGAACAGGCATAAAAAATAATAAAACAAAACTTAAATTATTATAATAGAAAAATACTAGAAAAAATCGACTCTGGTCACAAGTGAATTCTCAGGCGGGAATCGAACTCGCAACCTTTGGAAATCCGGTCCAATGCTCTCCCAATTGAGCTACCGAGCCTTGTGAACACTCGTCGAAATTTTCTAGTACCTTTCTAGTTGTACGCTGTAGTTTCATCAATGAGAGGAACATCCTCTCGTATTCGAAAGAATCATTTTTGGGCAATCGATTAAGATGAAACAGCCATTTAGTTTTATAATTTTTATATATTTTATGCATTTTTCAATGCGATCTTATAAGAATAATTTATCTTATAATATTACATTGAAAATGCATAAAATATATAAAAATTATAAAACAAGACTTCAAACTAAAAGTGAAAGGTGCGTACAAAAACGTAACGCTGCTAGATTACTAAATTTTACTCTTCATATTTGGAGTAAACTCCAATAAAGTTTCTGCTCGGATGACATTACTAATTAATTTCAAATTCATATGCCAACTGCGATTTTTTGAAAATTTATTACGAAAAAAACATTGACTTTGAAAAATAAATAAAAAAAAGGGAAAAAGTCTGCAATTACTTGCAATACTGCAAAAAAAACTATATGCGCTCAGCATTGTGAAAACAAACATTCAAAGTCAGTAACAAAACATAAAAACAAAATGGTGGGAAAGTACGTTTAAATGCCTTCAAAACATAAAATTTAACATTAAAAACTAACAATAATAAATTAACTTACTACTAAGAAAGAGCTTTGTATTTATTTACAATGTCTATTACAAAATAAAATTTACTGAAAAATGATAAATATCTTAAGAATACTGCGTATCCAAAACGATACGTGTAAGATTATAAACTAATTTATATCTACGCAACATATTTCTATCAAATATTATTCAATTTTTCGAGATTTATTATATATCGTACACATAGCACCGATAAACTCGAAAAACAAATAAATAATTCATTAACTCAATATAAAATTTTTGCCGAAAATTTCGGAATCGGCGACTTTGCTTTTTGACCTTTCGTTTGTTTTGGTAAAGTAGGAAAAAACACTCGTTGATAATGAGTTATTTACATTTTTTACATCCAAAGTTCAATAATTTTAGTGTGATTCAGTAAAAAGGTTTAGTTTTTTATTTTTTATAATTGTTATGAAGAGGAAGGCAAAAGAGCTATGCTAGACAGCCGATTTAATTTTACTGATTTTATAAAATTAATATGCATACTACTTACTACAATTGATAGCTGCGTTTAGGGTCTAATTTTATTTAAAAACCCCATTATTTTATCTCAAACAAGTTAAATTTATTTTTAAAACCATCATTATATAATAGTGTACAATGAATTATTCAAGTAAGCATGTTTTTTCCTTTGATACTTAAGCATTTCAATGCTTACAAAATAAATAAATTTTCACGAAAAATTTCTGAACAGTGGTCTATTCCCTATAATAAGAAACGACCTAATGATTATTAAATTATATGAGCTGTCAAAATTAAACAATCGTGAAACGCTTGAACACATTCAAATAAGGTTTAACATTGAACGCACCATAAGAAACGTCAACTCTTTGATACCCTTTGTTATCCACATTCAAAGCAAATGACTTGCGGCCAATGACCTCCCGCAATAAATACAATTTTCTCAAATAAAATTGAATTCTATAAGAGGTGTAAAAACAGTCACAATTTTTTCCCGCCATTACGATGTTTTTTTTAATAATATATGAACGGTTTGTGGAGTTACAGATGAAAATGTTACCTCTTATTTACTTTTTTATTAAAATTGCGTTTTAAATGTATTTATTGCACATTTCAATCGAAGAACACACATTGGCACTCGAAGATATACACACAATTTATTTATAACGTGTGTTATATCGATATTTTGAGTCATACCTAATTCTGATGTAAGTTACATGTAGAATAATCATAGATAAATTCTTGGTGGAGACTTTTTTACGTCCAGTATTTCGAGAACTTTGTAATTTTTGGGTAGATTGATTTGCTGACTGTACTACACAAAGTGAGTTTAAAACAGTTGTCTACACCGCGGTGGCCAAACTATAGGTTGTTGACGGATATGATCTGGTTGATCCAGCCGATGAAGGAAGAGACCTTGACGTAGACCCCCGGTACGTCCCGTCGGCCGCAGCCGAACCCCCAGGACACGAGCCCCACCAACTCGTAGAAGCCATCATCTTGACAAACCAGTGGACCACCACCGTCACCCTGCGATAGTTTTAAATGCATTACTTTCAGTTAAGAAAGATATTTCTATAAAGTTATGTCTCGAAAACAAAATTTGTGCAGGCACAGTATACACAAATAAAAAGCATAATAACCTTCAAACAAGAAAAAAGATTCGATAAAAAAACTAGTCGCATTGAATACCAAACTTAATTATTGTAATCAAAGTTGGAAATAATGTTGAGAAATAAGCAAATCTTTTCATAGGCTGATTTATGTTGTAGATAATAACACAAGGGACTATTAATTCTTAAACATCCGTGCCTTCCGCGTAATAAAGAAACAGTTAACAGATTTAAAATGTGTATATTATAATATAATTATAAAAAAAAAACTAGAGTAAATAAATGGTAATATGCTTAAACACGCTTCATTCTCTTAAAAAAATTGCTATTGTTTATAGGCTTTGTATTAGCTAAATTGAATTATGAATTTACAAAAAGTCAATATCAGATAAGTAGGGTGGCCTACTCAAAGCCGTAAAACATGACAAGGGGTCTACGAGACCAAAAAGTTTAGGAACCTCTACGTTACAGCTTATTTATTGACAATCTTGTATGTGTTTTGAGGTTAAATTAGTATAAAGAGAAATATATTAATTTATGTTTATTTCTATATCGGTAAATCTTGGCGTATGTCCCAACCCTAATGTCGGATTTTCCCCGTGACCCCGTTGAACATAAGCGCAATTTTCTAAAATTTATATAAGTATTTCATCTAACTTCGGACATTATTTCTAGGACTTCTAATTAAAAGAATAAAGAGTATTAAATGATATAGTTATTTACCGAAAATAAGTATCTTTTTATAAAATACAGCTTAACTAAATGAAAGAAGCATATGAAATGAGATGGGGTATTCGGTCGTAAATATACGACCCTAGCGAAATAGACACTCAAACATATGTCGGATTAATCCGACAGATGCGGTTTAAGGGTTAATTGTCTTTGTACCTGGCAAGCGTCATTGCCTTCTTCGCCGCCGGCGCAGAAAGAACTGGCAGGCAGGATGAATATCTTCTCGGTGACTGCATTCACCTTGCGAATGCATTCCGCGTCACTCACTATAGGCAACTCCGCTTCGCGCACGCGCAGTGGAATCGGGCCGGCTGGAAATTATTTATTTATATCATCATTTTACCAAAAGACCGTCTTCTCTCTGTAGAAGAGAAGAGGGCGGTACTATTTTAATCTCCGCGCTCGGAGATCGAAGTAAAAGACCCATTTAGTGGTCAACGGGAGGTATACTCTGATTACCTCTAATATCACTAATGTAATATTAGTTTACGTATGTCAAAATGCATCGAATAATATTGAGCATCTTGGTTGAGTAAATAATTTTGGATGTATTGACCATGCTTTAGTATTTTACACTGACTGTACATACTAAAAGATATTAGACGTCTTTGAACCGTGAAGGGTTAGTGGTATTCTACTGTGTCAGACACCATACGGCAAAAACAAATAAAACTAAGCAGTTTCTGTATGGTGAGCTGTTACAGACAATGTTACCACACTTAATATTTAATTTGCGCCATTACAGGCATAGAATGTTTATAATCTGTGCTTTGTCTCGTCCATCTGACATCACTGTGAAATGTGCATGAGCAAATCGATAAAGGCAGACCAAGGCGAATTTTTATTTATTTATTTATTTATTTATTTATTTATTGATCACCAACATAATATACATCAACAATACAATTTACGATATAAGTAGGTACAGTTCAAGCTTAATGTTATTATAATTATAGGTGAAGACCACATTCGACATAAAGTAACAAAGCATGATAGCACTCAGGTAATTAATTAATAATACATTTTAAGACATCAGAATTTAAAATTTGGAACAATATAAAAAATTGAACTTTAAAAGAAAATGAGAACAAATCAATAATTAAATGAGTGATTTTCCAAACTTGCGAATGCCATCCCTAAAGAGATCTAAGTTTTTGCATTTTGAAAAACTGTTGAATTCCCTAACGAAGCGGTTTATCGGTGCATGGTGGCCGAGGTTAGATTTACTTGAGCAGTTCACCAGAAGGTTGTATCTTGAAAGGCGAGGAAGCTTTAAAGGCGTTGAAAAGGTGAGAGCTTCAAGTAGTTCGGGAGCATCGAGGATGCCATTCGCCAGCTTGTACAAAAACATTAAATCGAGCAAGCGTCTTCGCTCCATGAGTGACAAGACATTAAAGTGGTTTAGCCTATCAGCATACGTCTCAAGAGACTTGCCCAAATTACAAGAGTAGGTAAGGTGCCACAAAAATCTCTTTTGAATTCTTTCGAGTCTTTTTTTATAAACATCATAAAATGGATTCCAGACAACACTACAATATTCCAATCCACTACGCACCAAAGAGTTGAATAAGAGAAGCTTTGTTTTTGGGGACCTGAAATTTTTGCAATTTCGAATGACAAACCCTAGACTTTGGAAACCTTTGATGCATATTTTATCTATGTGGACGTTCATTCTCAGTTTAGTATCTAACCACACTCCAAGGTCCTTAACAGTATCAGCTTTGGTCAAAGTATCGCTATTGATGCTGTAATTGTGACTAAAATTATGTTTTTTTCTAGAAAATTGCATGCAGGAACATTTAGAAGCGTTGAGGTTCATATCGTTTTTCTCGCACCAACCAGTAAGATTAGATAGGTCAGCTTGCAAAAGCTGAGCGTCAGTAGCCGATTCCACAACTCTGAAAAACTTCAGATCGTCCGCGAACAGTACGTAGTCCGAATTCACGAAACATTTGCCTATGTCATTAATAAATATGTTGAATAAAAGAGGCGCCAAGTGCGAGCCCTGAGGTACACCAGATCCAATCGCGAAAGAGTTAGATGAATAACCGTTTACCACCACTCTAGAGGTTCTGCCAGACAGATAAGACCGAAACCAGCCCAGCAAGGGTTCTTCAATACCGTAGGTGTTGAGTTTCTGAAGTAAAATATCGTGATTTACACGGTCGAAGGCCTTGCTAAAGTCTGTGTAAATTGCGTCTACTGATGAACGTTCATCTAGAATACGGGAAATTTTGTCAATAAACAAAGTGAGGTTAGTAGCTGTAGACCTGCCAGTCATAAATCCATGTTGGTGAGAATCGATTAACTGTTTAAATTGCCAGGTCAAAATGGGATTCAACAATTTCTCGAAGATTTTGGCAAAAACAGAGAGAATTGATATTGGTCTATAGTTTGATATAAGTTCTTTACGACCTGTTTTGAATAAGGGGATGATCAAAGAAGTTTTCCACTCAGACGGAAACAATCCTGTAGAAAGCGATTTGTTGAAAATAATCGTTAGGGGCTTAACTAAAGCGGTTGCGCATTTAGCCACAAAGATAGAAGGTATACCATCTGAGCCTGCACCTTTAGTAGTATCAAGTCTTTTTAGCACTTTTAGAACATGATCATCTCTGAATTTAATAGTTGCTAGGAAGTTGTTGGTAGTTGAGGGTATACTCTCGCAGGGCGTGGTGGGTTGCATTCGACTTTTGTTTCTAAAAGCAGATGAGAAGCAGTCTGCAAATAAATTACAGATGTCAAAACCACTTGTAGTAGCAGTCTTATCATTATGGGTCATTTGGGCTGGGTAGTGGCTACCGTTAACTCTTTTATGCTTGACAAAAGACCAGAGGAGCTTTGGGTTGTCGCGTAAGCTTTGTTCAAGTGTCGCGATGTAATTGCTATAACAAGACGATATGAGATGTTCCGAGCGTTTTTTGAGTAATTCAAATGACAATTGATCGAGAGGATTATTATTAAACTTACGGAGTTTATTTCGATACTTAAGCTTTTCTCTAAGAACGTTTATCAATTTGTGCGAAAACCATATAGGATATTTTCGAGATTTAGGTTTTGACTTAGGAACATGTTTTTGAATCACAATGTGTAAAATGTAGTAGAATTTGGCGACCATTTCATCTGCGTCAGAACAGCTTGCAAATTCGCTGTCCCAAGAAACCGAATTTAGATCCGACACAATATTTTCATAATCAGCTTTATGAAAACAGTAGCGATAACTTTCGTTTTGAGACAAAGAATCAACGGTATTCAAAGACAAGTGGAAAGATAGTGATGGGTGCAGGGGGTCGATCGGAACAAGCGAATCACCGATAGCATTTAGCTTGGTGACTGGACTGTCACTGAGAACCAAGTCCAAAATCCTTCCTTTGCTGTTTAATTGATTGTTGTACTGTTCGAGGTCGTGGAGTGCAGTAAAATCTATGAACATTGTTGACAGTAAGCTGTTATTTGTGTCACATGAACTCGATGAATGAGATTGAAGGTTAAAGTTCCAGTTCATACTACTTAAATTGAAGTCACCCGCAAACAAGACTCTCTTGTGATTGTGTTGTTCCAGTAGCCGATCGGAATTAGTAATGAATTCATTAAGTATGTGTTGTTTAACTGGAGGTGGTAAGTATACTGCGCATATGAGCAGTTGTTCTATTTTCCCGGTAGTGTCATCGCGATAATCCATTTCAACCCATAGATCTTCACATTTTGACTCAAGGGTTTGTAGGCGAGAAGAGGAAATTCGATGAGACACGGCGATGAGAACGCCACCACCCTCTTTCCCTGAGTGGAAACCACTAGATTCTCTATCCCGCCTATACACCACATATCTCCCGTCAAAAAGTTCGGAATCAAAGACGCTGCTGTTCAACCAGGTTTCACTCAAAATAATTACGTCATAGTTATTACATAACACATTAGTGAGAAATTCAATAGTTTTAGTTCTCAACCCTCTCACGTTTTGATAAAAGAATTGGAGCATACAATAAAAATAAAAAAAAACCTAAATGATAAACAAAGCTTTCAAAACCAATTCAATCTAAATAACAAATAAAGTGAAGTTAAGACAAATTTTCTAAAATTTGGGAGTTCTTGATATGAATGTAATTAGAGTTATCACTTTTTCGTACAAATACTTTGCCGTCCCGAACCCACACAAACTTAAAGTTAAGCTGTTTAGCCTTTAGCCTAGCAGCGGCATGCAGAGATTTCGTTTCAGGTGTAAGGTGTTCCGAAACAAATACAGCACTCTTCTTAGTACCACCGTAGCCCAAATGAGCCGTGTTTAACTTGTCAGTTGGATTGTTTCGGTTAAACTTAATAACGTTGGCTAAGAAGGTGTCCCTCAAACGGCGGCTGCTGAACTTAATCAGGATCGAGCGCGGACGTGTATTATTGGTGTTATACTTAGCAATACGGCTGCAATACTGGATATCAGAGTCAGATATAGGGCATTTGATGACCTTGCCTAATTGTTGAAGCGTATTGTAGAGGTTCTCGTCTTTATGTTCGGGTACACACTGTAATTCTAAATTATTTGCCCGTGAAAGCAGCTCTAGTTGGTGCAGTTGGCGAGATAGATCAAGTGTGGTGGCTTGCAGGCGTTCGTTTTCACTCTCGAGCTTAGCTATATGTGTTTTGTGCTCTAGGATCTCAAGTTTCACGTTTTCTTGCTCAGAATTATAAAAGGTAAGGCACTCGTCTATAGACGCTAGCTTCGATTGCATTTCAGTTATAACTGTGTTGAGTTTTCTGTCTAGCTCTTCTCTTATGATGTCACGGAGGAGCTCAGGAGATATACAGCCGCAGGTCTTGCTGGTCGCTGCCGCTCCAGCGGCGCTAGAAGTAGTTCGCGCCTTGGAACGGAGAGTCACGTTATCATGTGACGAACAAATGTTCTCCGTATTTTTAATAGAAGATGCAGAGGTCAAACCACGTATAGGCGTGTTAGAATTATCTCCACGTTTAGGCTCTTTGCACCGGCAAGTAGGACACACCCAAGTATCTTTTACTTCTTTTGATAGATTTGTAAAGTCGTCCTTAGTAAAGTTCACGCAACTGTAGTGAAATTTATCGGGGCAGCGACAGCAGTTTAGAAAATTAACTCCTTTTAGAACGTTAGGGCAACCGGAACATTTTTGAGTCATTGCGAAGAAACAAAAATAAAAATATTTTTTTTGGATAAAAAATATTAAATATATTACATGCAGCGCAAGCCGTGCAGCTGTGAAGCGCTGTAGCGCTTTGTTGTGAAGCAGCAGCAGTGAGCGCCCGCGCGCCCGCGAGTTGTCGTAGGTCAGGGATATTCGCCGTTAATGAATTATTTTAAAATGTTTTTGTTCATTACTCACGATTCCGATTGAGTCCAAAAAAGATACAAGCACTATTAGAAAGGTGGTTTCAAGACCTTTCAAACGGTATATAGCACATGAGAAAACATAAACTTTTACCACTAAATTTGTTAAAAAATACGGAGTACGTTGAAAAACAGTGTTGCTTTGACAGCGTACGGACGACGACGAGAGTTTAGGGACAAAATAGAAATATTTATTGAAAAAAACCCAAGTCAAAAGTATTTTTAACTGAAGCGCTTGTAGGTATGTAAGGTCTGTTAAGAATTAAAGGATCATCATCAGTAATCTGTGATCTTTGCCTGACTGACGGAGATTTTATAGTCCACCACCAGATTCAAACGTAGTTGAACACTTATGTACTAGGTATGTGACATTAACTGTTGCGTTACGTCGCGTAACATACACTTGTCTCTTAAGCTACTTTACCATAGAGTCGTCATTAGGCGACCTCTTGATAATAATATACTCACTTTCTCCCATGTATCCGTATCCCGTAACAGTACACCTCTTGCCGGCCGCGTGGCTCACCCCTCGGGCAGGTAGACATACCAGGCATACTCCTGGAATACAATTTGACATTTGTTTTATTTCTTAATCTAAAGATATACGTAATAAAATCGGGTTTAGGTATATTAGATCGACGAATGATTTTTAACCCTGCATAAATTGTAACAAAGATCAAGTACGTAACTACAGTTACCGTCAACTATTAACATTTAATATTTTTTTGGTAACTCAAGTGATACTTGCTACCGTAATTTATTCAATCCTTACTGATAACCCGTCGGTACATTTGACAATCGGCGTCAAAATAAGGTAACGACAAGACATTCATAAAGTTAATAATGTTCAGTCATAAAAAATAATCAAACACAACGTATTTTAATCGATGGAAACACTGAAAACACGTTAAATATTTTCGAATATTGTTGGGCACTTTGGTTGTAGGCACTAAATTGTTTGGACATTTTGACTGTGCATAAGTATTTTACGCTGAATGTACAAACGTGTACATGAACATGCAATAATATTAACTGTCGGGTACTGCGGAAGTAAGTTCCCCTCGTGAATGTATACGAACCTTCCTTGAGCTCAGCCTTGCCCAGCAATTTGAGTAACGCGATGTCATTGTCAAGGGTTTGGCTGTTGTGGTTGTGATGGATGTACGTGGTGGCCACCCGTAACGTCTGCGCACCTGGCGAACCGTACTTGCGAGTAAGGTCGTGGTCACCAACGCGCACGAATATCGGCTCCCCGGACCGGACAATACTGGGAAAATGCGACTATTATGGATACAAAATAATTAAATAAACTTTTTTGAAAATATGTACACAGAATTTATAATTGATGCAACGGTAGCGATCCTGCCTTTCACACCAACGGTCCTGGGTTCGAATCCCGGAAGGGGCAGATGTTTGATGATTACGAACATTTGTACCTGAGTATTTGTATTTATATGTATTTCTATAAATATTACATATCTATGTATCATATATGTATGTCTATCCGTTACTCTGGTATTCATAACAAGCCTTATAGTGCTTACTTTGGGCTAGGCTAATTGGTGTGAATGTAAGAAAAATTATTATTATAATCTACCATCTCTATAAGAATGGATCACCACCACAAAGTTGCCCGTCTGTCGATCTTTTACAGACTATACTTTGGAAAGTGTGCTCACGAACTGCATGAGCTCATACCGTTTTTCCCCTTCTTCCATCGGACATTCGAACTCTGTGGGGGTATCACCTTTTTTGGTTGCTATTCCTAAGTGATGCACCAAGCTTTAATCAACATTATTTATAATGCGCACAGCAAAAGAGTGGAACTCCCTCTCTTGCGTCTATTCAGAGTATTTATAACACGTCCGTCTTAAAAGACAGGGTTAATAGGCACCTTCTGGGTTAGCTCGCTCCATCTTCTATGATATCTTGATTCAAACCAGGTGGGCTTTGATTGGAAGCAAGAGCGAACCCATTCAAAATAAAATAAGCTAGCTGCACCTGGCATGCTTTACAATGCTCTTTTTTTTTTACTATACACAAACCTTGAGCACGCATACAAAATCTTAATAAAGTTTCATTATAATGATGGCGAAGTGCCAATAACACCTAACTGCTTATTGCGGAGATTACTGAACAAGAGGCCGAAAGTGGATGAAAATATGTATATTGCGAAATAATTATAAAAATATGTACAAGCAGTGTGATTGATGGCAAATGACAATAAGATGACATTATGAGCTTTATCTCAGTGAAGTAGAAAAACATAGACAAAACTATACAATATGTACAAAAGAGTACGCAACACTGCTAATTACAAAATAAAACACAAGCTGAAAAGTTTAATTTATTAACAAGTTAATTATTAGTAAAAAAAAAAAATATTTATATTTTAACATAATGCGCTTGCAACTGAAAATACGATTAACAAATTTCATTAGAACATGCAAATAACGAATTTTAGTTCGAAATGATATAAAGTGAATTTCTCGACGAATTTTAGTGAGGTCTTGGCACTTCGCCGTCGATAATCTGAGCAATGGTTTCGGAAAGCATAGAAAACAAACATATGTACATTAATGATTTTTAAATTATATCGATAAATATTTCTTACACTCACTCACACCAATTAGCCTAGCCCAAAGTAAGCACTGTAAGGCTTGTATTATGGATACTAGGGTAACGGATAGACATACATATGTAATACATAGATAAGTAATATTCAACGAAATATATATAAACAACCATGACTTAGGTACAAATGCTCGTATTCATCATACAAACATCTGCCCCTTCCGTGATTCGAACCCAGGACCGTAGGTGCGAAAGGCAGGATCGCTACCGTTGCACCAAACAGTCGTCAAAAAATGGGCTTTCATTTTACTTTTCGTTAGCCCCGTACATATGCAGTCGCTATTACCCACCAATTCCGCGAGATGTGGATTATCGTCTATTCTCCCTATATTTTAATCATTAAATGGTGAAAAGTGTGTGTGTGTGTTCGGACGCACGACTGGAGTTTACTCTTAAAGAACGATTGTCTTTGAACAGGCATAAAAAATAATAAAACAAAACTTCAAAATAAAAGGCAAGATAAGTTGCGCGCATAAAACATAACGTTGTCATTGGATTACTAAATTTTACTCTAAATATTTTTTTCATATAGGACGCCTTATATAAAAATCGATTCTTAAGGAGTGTACTCCAAAAAAGGTTCACTTTTATATATTTTATGCATTTTTCAATTTCTTTGTTCTTTTTTTTTTCTTATAAAAGATTAAAAAATATATATTTTATTTCACATATTATTGAGCGAAGCTCTCTTTTAGGCAACTCACAAATTTCGCTTGTGTCCCTCCTGCTTCTTAACGGTTCAACCGATTCGAACGAATTTTGGCATGAACATACAGTATTATAACCTAACGGACATAGGCTATGTAAAAAAAATATAGACTTTACCATGGAGAAATAATCACCGAAAGAATAATTCAAAAGCTGATCAGAGCCAAACCGCTGAGACTACATTGATGAAATTTTGCGCCAAAACTCAAACGAAGCTAAGGTAGTGCTTCGCTCAGTATTTGCAAACAGAAGCATGCATTGCAGACCTAGTATAATAGAAACAAGGTAAATTATTATAATAGAAAGATACTAGAAAATTTCGACGAGTGTTTTAAGGGTTCGGTAGCTCAATTGGGGACCGGATTTCCAGAGCTTGCGGGTTCGATTCCCGCCTGAGAATTAACTTGTGACCCGAGTCGATTATTTCTAGTATTTTTCTATTATAATAATAATTTATCTGATAAAGGTTCACTTGTTTGGCACTAACTTGGTGACGCAGTGAGCAGCGGTGAGCACCCACTGGGTGCCGATGAGCGCGGCGCCACACAGGTACTGGTTGAGTGAGTTGATGAGCGCCACTTGCCAACACCAGGCCCCTCGCGCTCCGTCCGCTCCGCCAGTGACGCGGGCGCGACGACCAGCGCTTGTCCCTGCCGCACCTAGACACATGTGTTCTAGGCATGAGAACGTTATACCAAAACGTAACTAAAAACCGTTTATAATTTCATGCCGAAACGTTACGTTACCGCAAAACATAAAACCGTTTTTCTCATAACCAACGCAATGCAACTAAAACTGAAAATCACGCGCCGCGCCACGCCGCCACGATCGGGTAAATGCACCAAAAGAGTGATAAAAGCAATAATGAAACAAATAATTTTGTAATTTATTTTTCATAATATTTCTGATCATTTATATTATGATCATTTATACTATTAAAAAAATTCGAACCAAAATTTTTTGTAAATAATATGCTTTATGATGAATTTATATTTTTAAATGCACCAGAATTCATATATTAAAGTTTTAACAAACTAGTCCTAAGCCTAGTAAAAGCACGAAGGGATATCGCCATAACCATAATTACGTAAAACTAAAACAAAAACTTGCGTTACGTTAGCTAACAGCGTTTTCGTTTTCATTCGTTTTGCAGTAGCCAAAACATCTCGACAACCGCGGTAGTGATAACCAAAACTGAAAACGGTTTTTAATAACGTTATGGAAACTTCAAAACCGTTACGTAACTGTTTCCAGGGGATAGCCAAAACGCCAATCGCTAATGTGTTCATATCTACTACAGGCAAACCAAACGAACTAATCCATCTAGCGAGCGACCGCGTGGGTCAAAAGCTTTCTGACGTCACATGTTAAAAACTTCTAAAAATTTACGAACTTGATCTACATTTGTTAAAACTTTAGCACTCTCGCTATGAGAATATCTCTCATGCCAGAACGTTCAACTTCTACAGCAGCGTTGTAAAGCGAGTCACGAAAATTCACGAGAGTTCTGAATGGTAAGGTTTTGACTAGGTAGATAAGAAAACAATTGAAAAATGTGTGAGGTCACATCTGAGGGAAGGGGTTCTAAAAATATGACAACTTGAAACAAGGACCGGGGAGGGCTTAAAAAGTCCTAAAGTGTGACGGAATTTATGGATGGTCCTTAAGCACTGATAGAGTCATTGTTATACTTAAATTATATGTGTATGTTGAGCATCGTAAACTGAAATTTAAAAAAAAATAGGTAGGTATTATTCACAATATTAATTTTTTGTAGGTAATTCCCCGTTTTTAAAATAGAAAATATTTCAAATTGAAAACACATCGGCGTTTATTTATATACATACAAACCAACCCGGCTTCGCGTTGCTGTGTCATAAATGAAACTTATCCTATGTCCTAAGTTGGAACCAATCCAGCAAAATGAAAAAAAAATGGTTTGACAAGCATCGAAGTTCATCGCAGTTTAACACTGTGACAGGGTATATTACTTAAACATCATTTGTCTTACCTTTCACTCCGCAGACATATTTGTTGTACTTTTCAGGGATTTTCAAAGTTGATCCGTAGTTAGGCTCGTAGATGGCTGGAAAGAAACGATTGTTTATCATAAAATGAATAACTAAATCTAGAAAACATGAAACTAGATATCTATAATCTAAGATCACAAATTTGTTGTTTGGCTGTCCGCTCTTTTTCCATTGTATACGCGTTACCATAGCAACGCGATAACCGCAAGTAGTTCGTCTACCGGACGCTAGATGGCGCTAACGGAAAAATATATAATAAAAGAAAAAAAATTAAAGAACTTTGTCCAGTACTTTTAAATTATACTTTGTACATTTATCGCAAAGGTGACGATCAACGTTTATACATACAATTTCTCGCAGGGATAGGCAGAGCACATTTTCACTTACCTAACCGTAACACATTCCTAGCTTCTTTAATTCTCATCACACCTGACATAGAATCTCGTCAGTTAAGGGTACTTTTGACACGTTTATACAGTTTAAAATAATAATATTTCTCTCATTAACACCAATTAGCCTAGCCTAAAGTAAGCACTGTGAGGCTTGTGTTGTAGATACTAAGGTAACGAATAAACATACATATATGATACATAGGTACTGTGGCGCCCTACGCGCGCTCCGGGATCGTTGGGAACTTGGGACGTTAATTTAAACCATTTATTTATTTATTTTTATTTATTTATTTTATATTCAATTTAGGTATAACTCAATTTATTCTATTATATCAACTCTCATAACAATGTCACAGGTTACACTCTCAGTTACTACTGGTGATCGTCTTATATTCGTCTAGCCTTCTAGAATATTCTAAAAAAGGGTGACAATTCTTGCCATAAAGCATATCTACGCAACCAACCAAAGTATATATGTAATATTAATAAAAACATATACAAATACCCACGACTCAGGTACAAATACTCGTACTCATCACACAAACATCTGCCCTTTCAACAAATCAAATCGCCCATTGTTGCGAAAAGCATGATAGCTACCGTTGCGCCGAACTAAATTATGTTATCTAAATTATCTTTAAATATACGAAGTAAATGTTTAAATAACAAAAAATAATACGGCTGACTTTTCTCTATGCTTCAAAAACGGGGAAATGAAAAGGATTATTTTTAATTTTTTTTTACTAGCTTTTAACCGCGGCTTCGCCCGCAATTTTTTTTTTTAAGTATCCTATGTTACTTTTAATACCTCCAAGAATATATGTACGAAATTTCATGATGATCGGTTTAGTAGTTTTTTCGTAAAAGCAAAACAAACAAACTAACATTCACATATATAATATTAGTAAGATTAATGTCAAGAATATTCTTTCAATTTTTCTTTATCACCACTTTGGTATTATCTTAAACTTCGTGCTTACCCACTGGTGTGGTGGTGGGTAGAGACGCGGGTGCAGCGGGGAGCTGAGGACGTGCGGAAGGTGGAGGCGACGCGCTATCGTTGCGATCGCGCAAACCCAACGCCTCCTGCACTCGCGATTTAGCCGCGCAGCATTGCGTACCAGACTTCTTGCATTTGAAAACGTCCGTCATCTCCGCATTACCTGAAAATGATAATTACTTTATTCAAATGTACTTGAAATAAGTTGTTTTGAATCGTCCAACATTTTTACCTACCACCCATTGAGGAAGTCTTTTAACTGACGAGAAGAATGGGCGCAAGAAACTCGTCAGCTTTAACAGAAGTAACGACACTTACAATATTATATATCGTGACCATACGTAATCCACAAAAAAAACGAAATTATTCTGTTATCACAATTATAGTAGTGTTATGGTTTCATTACGTCGTTGATTACATCAAAGTCAACAAGTAGGTATCTGTTTAAAGTAAGTATCCTTCATTTCAATTCCTGACATAAGAACATTATACATATATAGAAAAATAATTTCAAAACATGTGAAAAACGTTTGGTATCCGAGGGTAGTTGGAAAAATATCTGTAAGTCTCAGTCAGCCCGCGACCGCGGTCGGTGTAACGTATAAAAAGAGCAGTGTGTAAATTTCCAGTTTCCAGACTTTAAATTTAGACTTTATTTCCTTATTGTTAAGGTCTATCACACAAATATTATCTCAAACGCGATAGTAGCGTGTGCGCATTTAAACACTTATACTTGAGGCGCCCGTTTTAAAATGAAATTTAACGAAAAACACGTTTTTTTTAAATTTGTATAAAAATGAACACGATATTTCAAGTAGTGATGTAACGAATATTCGCATTCGCATTCGCGAATATTCGCATAGTTTTGCATATTCGCATTCACATTAGCATTCACAAAATCTCTGCGAATGTTTTGCGAATATGAATATTAGAAAAAAGCAATTTGAAGATAATAGAATGTTCATAAATTCAAAATCCATTCATTTGTCACGTTTTTTTATGCAAGAAAAATTTACTTACCCCCGTTTACCGTAAACACATTATTAGTCTTAACTTTGCATCTAGCTCGTTCAGCATCGCAAAGTGTGAAATAAGTCCATATTTCACTAGGATTTGATTTACTCATGTTAATAAATGACTTTTCAAACTCTAACCTCTAGATTCACTTGTTTTGTTTACGAAAAGACCGGCGCGAGCGGAATGATACTTCAGTCGGATGAGTTCATTCATATCAACTCGGCAATCCGAACGAGACAGCCACCATGCCATAGACAATTGGCACCGATTTTGAACAAAAACTAAATATTCGCATTCGCATTCGCGAACATCGGTACGAGATATTCGCATTCGCATTCGCGAATGTTCAAAAAATGACATTCGTTACATCACTAATTTCAAGAGTGTAGGTAGGTACTGTAAAGATATTCGACTGCAGAGACGTAGTTATAGAGTAGTATATACAGGAGTTTGAAAGACTAAGAAAGGAATAATTTGTGTTGATAAATAACGTATTTTTTTTAAATGTATGAGTTTGCAAAAAAAAACAACCACAGTAATGCGTGGCCGGGTCAGCTAGTTTAATATAAAAAAAAATTACTCACGGAAGCAAGTGAAGGAAAGGTACGGCACGATGCAGGAGCCGGGGCAGTCAGGCCTTGGGTCTGCGGGAGCCGCCGTGGTGGTACTCGTAGTCGTGGTTGGAGGACGCTTCGTACGCTTCGGGACGCTACCACACGACAATACATTTATTAAATGATACGCATAAATAAATAGGTGCTATAAATAAAAACAGTTTCCCTTTTTTTACTAAGTGGGTGCAGTTACTAAGTATTAAGCTTTGCTAGCACCATATATTGGAGCGGAGCGCTTTTTGTTTTAATAGGAAATCCCATACAATGTTTATTGGTCATAACTTTTTTATTTTTGTTAATTTCAAAATTCTGGCTGCGTCACGATCTAGTCCTAAACCTATTGGTTCGATTAATTACAAAAAATATGAAAATCCACTAAGGAGTCACAAAGTTATGGCGTCACATACATTTTGTCGTTGAAGTTGATCCAATAAAAATACGATAAACTACGAAAATGATTGTGTTAAAACTAAATGGGTACTTGATTAAAGAAATTATTAGAAGTGAAAAAACTTTCTTAGGTGTTTGGTGGGACTGGAACCAACATCCCCTCGCTATCCAGGCGAGTTCCAATTGAGTTGAATTTTTCCAAGTATTTCTAAAGCTGACACCAGCGCCATCTCTTGGTGATCAAGGCACTACTACAATGTCTAATCTTATGTTTCAAGTAGCTATGTAGTCATTTAATCTTTTTTTATTCAAATTATCTTCAATTCGAAGAAGTACTCGCCCGTATAGCGAAAAGATGTAAGTTCAAGTGCCACGTTTGTAGACATGGAAATGTAGCAGTTAACTGCTTAAACAAAAATAAAAAATTATAAAGATTAATTTACTTTATTTTTTTACTATGAGTTTTTTAAACTTTGAAAATAACACTGGCTGCTTCTTTCTGTGCTTCAAAAATGGTGACATGAAAAGGATTTTTTTAATTTTTTGTTCTTTTGTAAATGTAAGAATTTATTATAATTTTTTTCCATCCCCATTTAGGTGTTACTTTAATTTCTCTAAACTAAACGATTTTCTAAAATGTCTGTAAATATGGTGTACTAATGTTTCTACCACTGCAAGTAGACTAGAGTTATGAAATCTGCCCCTCCTTGTATTTTGTTTGGGCATGTATTTTCTGATAGTTTAGTTAGAGTTGTGGCATTCTGCCCTCGATATCGACAAAAGCAAAAAAATACTGGGTTAGCCCATGACTGCAGTTAGCGGCACCCAAGGCCCGTTAGTTATAAACCCCATGAGATATCTGGGTAAGAGCTGCCAGCTCAAACCCGTACCCCGAACGCTGAGAAAGAAACCCGACGGACAGTGCAGTATTACTTGGTGTCGTCGCAGCAGACTCGTCCGCTGGCCTTGCACTCGGTGTTGGGCATCAGAGTGGCTGGCTGCTCGCAGAACGCCACCATTATGGTCAGCATGCAACGCCCCGGGCAGCGGCGTAGAGGTGGCTGCCATCAAAAAACACTCATTACCAAGGTTTCATAATATTTTTATAATACTAACTGACCCGGCCACGCGTTGCTGTGTTATAAATTAAAATGAAACTTATCCTGTCCTAAGTCTCAACAAATCCACCAAAATGAAAAAAAAAACATCAAATCGGTTGAGTAGTTTCGGAGTTTATGGCATTTGACTTCTTGCTCGAAAATTGAATTAAAATGCAAAATCGAGTTTCTAATCTTTTATCGAGACGTAGCTGTGATAGATCTTGAGGAATTGGTGGTTTTGAAGCTGAAAACCTTAACCCAAGCAATAAAGAATAGTATCTGGGCAAGTTATGCCAGCGGAATGTGTCTAGGCGTGTTTGAAATGTGTGTAATTTATCTCCGGTCTGCTGTCGGTGACACAGGATTAAATGGCCATCTCAATTAATGAAAACAAACATATCTGGCTATGTATCACTTCCGCTAAAAATAAGTTAAGTATACGGAAGTCAAGATTACTGAGGATAAAGCGAAAGTTAAGATAACTAAGAACAAAGTGCTCGATATTGCACAGTCTAACAACTTCTGATAATACTATGTGTGGCGAAACAAGTGTAAGGTACGTCGCTGTCTTGGTGTGTACGGTATCTGCATTTATTGGTATGAATGTAAGAAACAATATTATGTTATTATTATTATTATAGAAATGCAGATACCATACACACCAATACAGCAACGCACTTTGCACATTCAAGAACTACCCTACACGTGTTTTGCCACACAGAGTATTATCAGAAGTTGTTAGACTGTGCAATATCGAGCACTTTGTTCTTAGTTATCTTAACTTTCGCTTGTTTGCTTATTTTTTGCGGAAATAAGCTAGATATACTTTTTAATAAATTGAGAGAGATGGCCATTTAATCTTGTGTCACCGACAGCACTCCAGAGACCAATAGGCTTGTGTCCATTAACAATAAATCGGATGGGTTACAGTTACTTATTATGAATTAATTATGAATTCTACCTTCTACGCCAAAGACCACAGTAGGGGCATATGTTTATGTGATGAACATATGCCCCTACTGTTCAGCGTTACTGTTCAGTTCTACTGTTCCTACTGTGTACAGCATTTGCTCCCGAATCATGGTCGTTTATATACGTATATATGTATACTATATACGAGTATTATTCAGTACCCATAGTACAAGCTCAGCTTAATTTACGACTAAAAAAGGGTTGTGACATGTCCGGATTGTTGTTTTTAATAATGAATGTTAAGTATACCGGCGTGGTCGGCCTAGGCGTGGTAGGGCGACGGGTGGTGGTCTCCTGCTTGTAATCGGCGACGCAGCAGGTACCATCGGCTGGACACGTCGCGTCCTCATCTACTTGATCGCAGAGCAGCGCGAAAAGACCGCTGATGCAGTCACCCTGGCATTTGCGTCCTGGCTTGGGCCGTGGAGGGACAGTCGTCAGCTGTAAAGGGACATTTTGACATTTTGATGATATGATATGACAACTACTTTAAGGTTTTTTTGTGCATATTTTAAGGTTGCCTGGATAATATAGCTTTTTAGCGATAAGGCCGCCATTTGTACTTTGTCTGTATGTTTGTCTGTCCTTGTCATTTTTTTGTCATTCATTCATTTATTTGCAAGCAAACACTGTACAAAGGATGTATAAAATTATGTAATATTCACGCGTTGCACCGGATAATGGCACGCAAACGTTAAAATGTGAAAAAGGTATAAAATGTCAAATAATTCAGCATGCAGTTAAAACTAGTAATATAATGATGAATAATCATAATTAAATTTTAATAAAAATATCACTACAATTTCAAATTTTACACAATTAAATACTAATAATAATTTTATGAATATCACAATTAAATTAAAATAATAATAAACAATTACAAAAACACTAAGAACATAACAATAATTTTGTCGTTTATTCTCTGTATATTATTGCATAAATACTTCTTGATTTTGATGTCATCATCAGAATAATATTTTTTTTTTGTGGATTATGTATGGTACATATACGTATAACATTGTAAATGTCGTTACTTCTGTTAAAGCTGACGAGTTTCATGCGCAGATTCTTCTTGTCATTAAAAAGACGTTAGTCGTGTTCGTTACATTTTTTTGTGCGCATGTGCGGGATTTTGCACATGCGCAATGAATAAAATTAGTAAAACGCATGCGTTCTAAATTTATTATTTTTTAAAACTGTCATTATGAAATTTAAAAATGGCGGGTAATGTCATGAGAACGCATGCGTTTCATACACGCATTCATTTACATTATTTTACAAAAAAAAAAGTAATGAACACGACTTTTCTGAATGAGTGGTAAGTAAAAATGTTGGACGATCCAAAACAACTTATTTTAAGTGCATTTGAATAAGGTTATTTTCATTTTCAATCCTTCATCGGGCGCTAGGCCTGGTTGGAGGAATGAATGAGAGTTCCACATAACTGCTTTATCAGGTAAAGAGTATGTGTAATGCATTTTCTACTCCTAACAAAAACACAAAAAATGTTTTCCCCATTTGGATGTGGACATGAGGTACGATGGATGTGCTGTAGACCCAGAAAAGTAAAATTGGAAACACACGTATGAAATGTATAGCAAGTAAGTGATTTAAATGCTAGCTTAACAATAATTGTGGGTTTTCTGCTTTGTGTGTTTCCAGAGTCATAGCAGTTGCTCCCTCCACTCCAGAAAGTTAATAAGATAATCTATCACCGCTGCTTGTGTACACTTTTATACCAAAATCCGTAATATCAGTAATTTTGACTTACCGCCGTGGTAGGCTTTTTTGTTGAATGTTTCTTCTCATTGGGCACGACAAGGTCTGCAGGCGGTTTATCTCCATAACCGTCTTTGGAGACGCAGCATAAACGCCCCTCCGCGCAAAGGTTCTTGGATGTCAGGTACGAGATACAGTACTGTGTTAGACTTGTCTCCACGCACACTCCTGGGCATGCTATGTTACCTGCAAACAATTCAGGATATTTTAATTTTTTTTTAAGACTAGGCTCGATATTAATCCCAATCAAGCCCGGGAGCAAAGACAGAATCCACGATGGAACGAGCTAACCCAGAAGGTACCTAATTCACCCCGGATTTAAAAAGAGATGGGATATAAGTACTCGGAAATACAGACGCAGGGAGGGATTTCCACTCCTTTACTAATTAATTTTAAGTTAATTTTTAGCGTGACTATATTCTCTGTTGGCTAATATGTTTACTTATATTTTCAGAAGCCTCGGTGCCTAATAAAATAAATACTGAATTTTAAATTTAACTTCCAAGCAATGAAGACGTTTGCATATTTGGAAACATTCGCTTATCTTTTTGCATATTACTTCAGATATGCATTCCTATGAGATTGATTTATAAGAAGAGTAACCCACATAACTTTCCCGTCTATAAAAAAAGGACCGGCTTTCGTCTTTCTTTCGGCAGCTTCAGAAGGTACGTTAAACCTTTAATCCCGGTTGCCTGTGCATTTGTTATCACCCTGCAATCCGCATTAGGCTCGTGTAGTGGATTATGGCCCATTGTTCTCTACGCTATCATCAGCAGTGGTATTAATACGTTGGCAAAGATTTGGCAGAACGGTACACAACTATCCGTTTAAACGACTTAGATTCAGTACGCCGGGTTTCTCCCTTTTTACCGAAAGGAACGTCGGCGTTCTCTTGCGCCCACACTACTTTAAACACTTAATCCTGCTGAAACATTATGTTTTTCAAGGATTTTTTTAAATTTATTTAATAATATTGAGTTTTATTTTTGTAGTTTTACTCTCCGCTCCAATATAAGGGAAGGGAAGCTTTAGGCTTAGCGAGTGCATTTTTTTAAATTAAGGATGGGTTCGCTCTTGATCCCTATCAAGCCCGAGGGCCAAGACAGAATCCACGATGGAACGAGCTAACCCAGAAGGTGCCTATTCACCCTGGCTTTGAAAATGGACGGGTACCTAGTATATTATATTATTATATTGTTTTATTTACATTTATATTTACCTCTCACTGACCTTACTAACTTTTTACTAATTTTTTATTGTTTTCTTTTTGACATTCTGTACCTATTAATTGAATTATTGTTACTATCTAATTTTCTCGAGCAATTTCTATTTTATCTCCTTTTTTTGTAACTCCACTCTCTTTGACATTTTAATTTGCACATATATGACACTGACTCGCGTTGTTTCATCACGTTGTTTCACTTGCGCCCTCGTGAGCCAGGGTGATGGCTGAAAATCGGTGCTTCACCTATTCCCGGGTGAATTTTTTTGCATCGAGCCTTGACCCTATTCCCGCTGCTGCACACAGGTACCTGCCAAAGCTGGTTGTGTAATGAATTTATTTATTTTATTTTGTAATTTCTTTGATTATATAATGGCAATGTATTATGTGTGTACAAACGGAATAAACTAACTATCTATCATCTATCTATCTACTCTTATTATTAATTTATTATTGCTATGAGTAACGCTAAATATTTATAAACAGCTGGTTTATAACGTGTATCCTAATTAGATAAGAGTGATACCTAATAATTACCACTGTCTTTGTACGCGTCGTGTGGCGCCACTGTCGTGGTCTCGTCTTCCTCGTAGTCAGACTCCGTGGTCGTGTATCTGGTCGTGAACGGCCGCCGTGTCGTTATCATGGTGTCGTTGCCTGTAAAATAGTAGTAATACCCAATTGATTTGTGTTTTGTTGTAGCTGCTTACAGATAGTTTTATTGAACATCTGTATTTATCATTTCTGATATGTTTCGTGAAAATAATGTAACAAGAGAAAATGGAAATAGTAAAACAAATTAAAATACTATAAATATATTTGTCTTATTTATAAACTAGCGACCCGCACTGGCTTCGCACGGATGCAATGCTCTACTATATTATGCATGTATTATACATATAAACCTTCCTCTTGAATTACTCTATCTATTAAAAAAAACTGGTTGGTTGCCTGTAAAGTCGGTATACGGGCGAAAATAATTTTAATGTGAATATTCATTCGTATAGTAGGAAGAAGGATGAAATAATAGTAACAATTTAAAACATTTATTTATACAAAGAATTATATTTAAAACATTAATTTATAGGCACGCGTCCCTTCCACTTTTTATGTCTGTCTCTCTCGCTCTTAGGCGGGCTAACCATGCCCGAGTGGAAGGGACGCGTGCCTCTCACTCGCTCTCATTGTAAGCGCATAACGTGAGCGGAGCGTAACGCAGTTTCTTGAAGTGTCACCCGGCAAACCAATTTATAAGACGTTGTCACGTCAAAAACCGCATCAAAATCCCTTACGCAGTTTTAAAGATTTAAGCATACATAGGGATATAGGGACAGAGAAGGCGACTTTGTTTTATACTATGTAGTGAATTGAAACGGAATAAGTATACACCGCCTTTACTAGTACTATGCCTAGCTCTCTTTGACTGGTAGAGTTTGCTTATAGCTATTAATTCGCCATTTGTAGAGTATATATAAATAAAACAGATAAAAGACACAATATAACGCTATTCGCCGAGGTAGCTTAACATTTACGGTGTGTGCTTCGGTTTGCCAGAAAAAAATGTGATTTTTAAAATGAAATCCATGGAGTCTACTCTTTGTGATGACAACTGTGGAGCATTAGGTACGGAAGACAGCACATCAAGCTGTACAATCTATAAATGAAATTATCTCTTGTGATACTTTCATTTATAGATTATACTAGCGGCCCGTCCCGGCTTCGCACGGGTGGACAAAATTCTTTATTTTTTTCTATTATTAAATATTTTTCCGTTAGCGCCATCTAGCGTCCGGTAGACGAACTACTTGCGATTAACGCATTGCTAAAGTAACGCTATATGCGTTACCAATGGAAAAAGAGCGGACAGACAAACAAAAAATTTGTGATCTTAGATTATAGATTCGTGGTCGAGTTTTCGAGCTCACGGTTTTTATGGTAAAGACATTCCGAAGACCGAGGTTCGATCCCTGGCCGGATTAATGTAGAAAACGCACTCTTCTATGCCGGTTCGGCTCTGGGTGTTTTAGCACCGTCGTTGTTTATTGAATTCCAAAAGACAAGTGCTTAAGCTGCTTGGATTCAGACTGAACAATGTGTGATCTCTGTACAAGCCATAATATATAATATTTATAATAAATGAAATGAATAAAATAAATATAATGTGTATTGCTGAATGTATTGAAATATGTCTGTAAGTTGTATTAAGAGATGGCAGTGCACTTCGCTGAATCGCGGTGGCTAAAATTGTACTTCATAAATATATAACCAAAAATGTTTATAGTAAGAAGAAAAAGAATTTATTAAAAGAAATTGGTTCTGTTATATATATAACCATGTATCGGGAATTGCAGACCTTTCTGCTGACCATGCATTTCGGTATGTGACGATGGTTCCACACACAAGGTATTGACTCAGTCTAGCTCGAGCCGTCCTCTGTACCACTTGCCCTTCTAATTCAAAATAATTGATTATAAAAGTGAAACTAGTGGAAAGTTTTTTTTTAAAACCTTAACCTCGACACGTCGTATAACATTGGTGGCAGCGCTGAAGGGATCAAAAGTGATCCTCGGTACGTCTCGCGAGAAGTTTTATGTTGTGTGTGTGTAGTTCAGTGCGGAAAATTATTATTCTTTCTATATCCTGTGTAACCACTGTGTCCCGTATCTGTGAAACTACCTCGCTACATCTATCCTGTCGAAGAGTTTGCCTCACTATCGTGAACTAAGTCGAAGACCTGCCCTGTATCCTGAAAAAGCCCTGAAAGTATACTCACCTGCTAGATCCAGTACCACTACCAGCCGTGCATCCTGACGAAGCTCTGAAAAGAAATCTACCAGCTAGACCCAGTACCTGTAAGAAAACTAACATCCACATTTACCTGAAGATGATTTATACCAAAACTGCCGTGCTCCTGTAAGTTTGAACATTTTCTTACCTCAGTGAATAAAAGTGAATCTTAAAGTGCTATAAATAGACTAACTTCGTAAATAATTTAAAACATAATTCATTGTTCATTTTAATCGGAGACCAGTGCAGCTTCTTATCGCTCCGCGTTCCGTATTAACGCCAAGCCATTTCTTATCTTTGTTTAGACTAAGTCTCGCCCGCATCCGTTGCAACAAATAAATGGGCAAAGACGAGCCCGGTACTAAACCAAGTTCAGTCAACATGTCTGATATAGATTTAAATATATTGATTAAATTTATTCATAAATTTGATGGCAACCGCGAAAAGTTAAACTCATTTTTGAACAATTGCCGAAATGCAATTAATTTAGCATCACAAACTCAACAAGATACATTATTAAAATATATTTTGAGTCAACTAGAAGGGCGCGCCGAAGTCGCATGCGCTATTAAAGAATTTGAAAACTGGCAACAACTTGAAGAATTCTTAAAGTCGCAATTTGGTGATAAAAAACATTATGCTGCACTGCTTTCTGATTTGCAAGAATGTCGTCAATCGAACAGCGAAACAGTCAATCAGTTCGCACTTCGGATCGAATCCTGCTTATCAAAATTATTGTCTGAAATAAATATATCGATTCCAACCAGTAAGAAAGGTGAACTGGCAGGCCGTGTCGCGGCAATGCAAGATCTAGCATTACATACTTTTGTAATAGGTTTAAACCAAAGATTGTCCACCGTGGTCAGATGTCGCGACCCTAAAACTTTGAACGACGCAATTAATTTCGCTGGATCAGAAGAAAAAATCTTTCAGATCTCATCGCGACGAAGTACGAGTCTACCTTACAACTCTAATTCCCAAAATCAAGGACGGTTCCGTCAATTCCAATATCAAAATCGACCAGTCCCACAACATGGAATGAATAACACCAATAATTATAATGTACCTCCCACGTTTAGATCAGATCCCTTAGTGTGCCGATATTGCAAAAACCTAGGGCACACCATCGAAACGTGCCGCAAACGCGAATATAATAACAATAGGAGACTTGGAAATTCTCAGCACGGATATAATAATCGACCAACACCCTCTACTTCCTTCCAAAGTCGCAACCAATCAATTCATGCTGTAGCTTCGCAAGAACAATATGGAATTGATGAAACTGATCATAGTCCTTTAAACGAGTAAAGGGCTCCCGACGGTGTCTCCCGAGTCCAAGAGTTCGACCTCCACAAACCCTAATTCTAAACGGCACCTCTAATTCCAATTCAAAGGTCACACAACAGGGTAATCAGTCCCAAAACGGAGACCTCAGTACCAATTCCAATTCAAAGGTCACACAACAGGGTAATCAGTCCCAAAACGGAGACCTCAGTACCAATTCCAATTCAAAGGTCACACAACAGGGTAACCAGTCCCAAAACGGAGACCTCATTACCAATTCCAATTCAAAGGTCACACAACAGGGTAACCAGTCCCAAAACGGAGACCTCATTACCAATTCCAATTCAAAGGTCACACGACAGGGTAACCAGCCCCAAGACGGAGACCACACTTCCAAATCTGATTTACAAAAGTTTCATGCATCTCGCCCCGAAGCTCCTGACACATCCACTACTATACCTGCTACTTCCAAGCCCATAGATCTTGCTGCTTTTAACCACTGTGCACCCCGTATTCTAGGCACAACACCTGTAAATAGTAAATATAAAATACATAACATAACATCGAATCCCTCTAGAAAATACTTACCTTTTGTCGAAGTCCAAACATCGGTGTCGACCAAACCATTAATGCTACTCGTCGATAGTGGTGCATCTATAAGCCTCATAAAAAAATCATCAGTGGAAAATATGCCTGAAATAAAAACCCACATTATAACTTTTACCGGAATAGATAGGACAACGAATCCCATGCGTTCATTAGGTCACATACTCATAGAGTTCAATTCGCTAAAGTGTGAATTTCACGTAGTAGATAACCTAGATTTCCCTTACGATGGTATTATTGGAAACGATATTTTATCAGAGAATCATTCGAAAATCGATTTCGATAAGGACACACTAACAGTAAACAATGTATTATTTCACTTAAAATTTAACGAACCGGTTTATGTGATTGCTCCTCGAACGGAGACAATTATAGAATGTTCTGTGCTTAACCCAGAGCTACGAGAAGGGCTTGTTATAGACCAGAATCCCGTTGACTCAATCCTTATCGCTAACTCCATTGTCAAAGTAAAGACCAACTGTAGAATAAATATTTCCGTCATTAACGTTTTCGAATTTCCAATAACCCTGAACTCAGATCTCAAATTAACTCTATCACCTTTAGAAACTGAGAATAGTCACCAGATCTTCTACTCATCCCAAGCAGTCGATAATCAAACCAATACTGTAAACCGAACCGATCGAGTTCTAGACCTCTTAAGAGCGTCCCACTTAAATAGTGAAGAACGAAACTCCTTATATGACCTTTGTGCTAACTTCTCCGACATATTTCATATCCCTGGTGACAAACTGACTTGCACTAACGCTCTCAAACACGAAATACCTACTAATTCATCTATACCTATAAGTACGAAATCATACAGATTTCCCGATGTGCACAAACAGGAAGTACATTCCCAAATAAATAAAATGCTCGACGAAGGGATTATTAAACCTTCGACATCTCCATGGTCGTCCCCGATATGGGTGGTTCCCAAAAAGATTGATGCATCTGGCCAACGTAAATGGCGTGTAGTCATTGATTACCGCCGCTTAAATGACATCACCATTGGCGACTCTTACCCCATTCCGAATATTTCCGAGATCCTTGACCAACTAGGCAAATCCAAATATTTCAGCACACTTGACCTTGCATCTGGATTTCACCAAATTCAAATGTCCGAAGCCGACGCTCCTAAAACCGCTTTTTCCGTCCCACAAGGACACTTCGAATTCACACGAATGCCATTTGGGCTTAAGAATGCCCCTTCTACGTTTCAAAGATTAATGAATTCAGCTCTATCGGGCTTACAGGGCATCCAATGCTTCGTATATCTTGACGATATCGTTATATATTCCTACGACCTTGAAATCCACATGAAAAACCTGTCGAATATATTTGACAGACTCAGGCATTTTAACCTCAAACTTCAGCCCGATAAGTGTGAGTTTCTTCGTAAGGAAGTTTCCTACCTGGGTCACATTATAACTGACAAAGGTGTAAAACCGAATCCCGAAAAGATCAAGGCTGTTCGTGATTTTCCCCAACCTAAATGTCCCAAAGATATAAAATCCTTTATGGGATTAGTATCCTATTATCGCCGCTTCATACCAAATATATCTCAAATTGCTAAACCTCTAACTAATCTCCTGAAGAAAGACATCCCATTCGAATGGAGAAATGAGCAACAGCTAGCCTTTGAAACTCTAAAGAACAGCTTAATAACTGCTCCTTTATTAGCTTATCCTGACTTTTCCAGCCATTCAACCTCACGTGCGACGCGTCAAATTACGCAATTTCCGCAATACTATCACAAGGTCCCATAGGGAAAGATCGCCCCATCGCTTACGCTTCCAGAACCCTGAATAAAGCTGAAAGTAACTATAGCGTTACCGAAAAGGAATGCTTAGCAATCATATGGGGAACAAAAACATTTAGGCCATATCTATACGGAAATCAATTTACTATCCTAACTGATCACAAACCTTTAAAATGGTTGTTCAATTGCAAAGACCCAGGTTCTAAGCTCGTTAGGTGGCGTCTAAAATTAGAAGAATTTGACTATAAAATCGAGTATAAAAAAGGCAAAATAAATAGTAACGCTGACGCTCTGTCCCGGTTCCCAGTTAACCCAGTTATTGAAAACCAACCTGACGAAGACCAAATCGCTCTTGACCAACGACCAAATCAAGAACCTCCACCGGTAGCATCAAACGATAGTAACCCGACATCTCCATTTAGCCCACTTACCTTGGGTGACCTAGACATACAGCTCCCTACTATTTCTGACGGTGATAATAGTACTAGCAACTTACCTTCCTTTGACCTATTAGAAAATGATGATCTGCCTTTTGCTGACTATAGCCCTGAAAATCAAAACAACTCACCTGTACAAGATCCTCTGCATCCTCCCTCTGTTCCTCAAATTCCTGAAAAGCAAGATCACTTACCTGAATGCTCTCCGCCCACGATTCAAACTTCTGACAGAACCTCTCCGAATCCCAATAATGACTATAATGACTTCCTGAAAACGTTTTCTAATAAAAATGAGACCTTCAACACATATATCAAAGAGCACAACGAAAGTCTTCTTAAAAGCGATTCCAAAGCCATCCTGATTCCAGTATCTATTGACCTCGACGACTCAAATCCTTACCTTCAAGATGTCCTTTCTAACGCAACAGATTCTTCCGATATCACTAACTCTGAAAGAGAATTACATTCATTTAAAAGAATCGAATTAAAAGGGAAAATCTATTACCTTCTCTTTACAAAGGTTTATTATTTTGATGCCTGCACGTACCCAGATATATTTAAAGCTCTAAAATCCGCTCGCGACGATATTCTGCTTTCTGCTGATATTGGCGAAATAGCAATATCAGATTTCAGAAACCTCTTCGAACAACATTCTTTCGTAAAAATATACGGTATGCTTATGTATCTATTTAATAACACTAATATAACAATTAATATACATCACAATACTATTATCTACCCTGTCCCGACCGAAGTTGCAAAAATTCTGAGAGAAAATCACGACATCCCAATTGCAGGACACTTAGGCTCTAACAGAATGTATAATAGAATAAAAGAACGCTACTATTGGAAGAATATGAGAACAGACATCGAAAACTATGTTCAAAATTGTAAATTATGTCAGTCAAATAAAGCTTTGCGAAAAATTAATCAGTCTCCAATGCAAATTACGACAACTTCTACACGCCCATTCGAGAGAATTAGTCTCGACATAGTAGGCCCTTTACCCGAAGCCGGACTCCAAAAGCTCAGATTCATACTTACCCTACAAGATGATCTGACAAAATTCTCTATTGCATATCCTATCTCGAACGCCACAGCAGAAGAAACGTGTGAGTGCTTAGTCCACTTCATCTCCTTGTTTGGAATCCCTAAATCTATATTGACCGACCAAGGAACCAACTTCACAGCTGAGCTATTTAAGCGCACCTGTGAGTTTCTCAAAATCAAACAAATTTGGTCTTCACCGTATCACCCGCAAACTCAGGGTGCTCTCGAAAGGAGCCATTCCACCCTAAAAGAATATCTAAAATCATACGTAAATGAAAACCAAACAGACTGGCATAAATTCGTTTACACTGCCATGCTAACTTACAACAGCAGCGTCCACACAACAACGAGATTCACTCCCTACGAACTCCTTTTTGGCCATAAGCCGTATATTCCAGATTCGGTATTCGACTCGCGTCCTGATGTGACTTATCCCGAATACATAAAAATGCTCCACCACCGTCTAAAGGTGTCTCGCGAAAAAGCCATAGAAAATATAACCGCTTCGAAGGAAAGGTCGAAGTCTTATTATGACAAACATTCCCGTCCCATACGGTACAAAGTAGGTGACTACGTTTACCTAAAAAATCATGTCAGATTGCGTAAAGCCCTTTCACCAATCTGGAAAGGCCCTTACAAAGTTGTGAAAATCCATGGAAATAATACCTTATCTCTTCTGATTAACCGACGTCACGTCAAACATCATTACGACGAAATCAAACCAGCTCACGATGATTAGGATTCAGTATTACATCAACTTATAATTAGAATTTAAGAACTTTTACTTTACACATATGTATACATATATATATATTTTTTTTATTATTATTATTTAACTATTTTTTCCAGAATGATCGCAGTTTATTGTAATGTCACCCTGGCAGAACATGAAAGTCGTTATATCGAAAATATCATCAAAAGCCCTGGTATTCTCTTCGATCCGGTCGGCACACTAAGGATCCTTAATGATCAATTTCATATCGTTATTCCTTCCGAAGTGATCCCTATACAGAATCATCTTGAAAATGTCCATGAAGTTATGAACACTGTTCGCTTTCATTGTAGAGAAAGTGACGAAATAAATACGTCACAATGTCAAAATATGTTACAACCAATAGAAGCCATTTACAAAGATATTCAGCGCGATTTTCGATCCGTTTCTCATATTATTTCTAACAGCTTAACAAAAAGATCCGCGTGGTTTTCTGGTATAGGTGTTGTATTTAAACACGTATTTGGCACATTGGATGAGGATGATGCCAAAAACTATGACAACGCTGTCCAAGCCCTTTATAGTAATGAGAAAAGGTTAGCGAATTCACTAACAAAAAGCATTATGGTCTCCGAATCCGCTATTTCTAATATTAACAACTCCTTACATGAACTTAACATAAATCAAGCGAAATTAAATGACGTCGTCGATCAACTATCTTTATCTCTTAGTAATGTAACACATATTGTTAATGGTATTAATTTTAAGAATAGATTAGATGATATTTTGAATATTTTACAATCAAATTTATTAACTCTTTCCTTTAAAGTAGAAGATCTACTAAACTCAATTTTATTTGTTAAAAGTAACACTCTGCATCCGTCAATAATGACACCAAACCAAATGTATAATGATATTGTAAATAATCTAAAGATAATTCCTAAATATAAAGATTTTCCCGTAAGCTTAGATATAAGTAATATACATACTCTCATAAATATAGCCGATCTAACATGTTACTATATAAGCGACAAATTAATGTTTATTGTAAAACTGCCTTTAATAGATTTACAGCAATTCAATGTCTATAAAAATATACCTTTGCCAACTCCACACGCTGAAGGGAATTTAAACTCCTTTGCTATGATCCCTCCTTCCGAACACTTTTTGGCCTTAAGCACTGACAAAATATCCTATACTTACCTCAAAGACCTAGATAAATGTAAAAAAATACCTACCGCAACTTACCTCTGTGAAATAACAGATGTCTATACAGTCCTTAGCAATCCTTCCTGTGAGATAGAAATAATTACCAAAGCCCTAACCTTCCTCCCTGAAAACTGTCCCTACAAAACAATCTTTGGCGATTTAGATATTTGGCATAGGCTCTACAATAACAAGTGGGTATTTGTTCAGTCGAAACCCACTAAATTGTCTGTAGAATGTGAACAAAATGTAACAGAAATTATAATAGCCGGTACCGGTGTATTAAACATCCCGTCTGAATGTGTAGCTTTTCATAGAAATTTGAAACTAACCACTAAAGTGTACCCTCGTATAAGAGTGCCTGCTGTATCCTCTGAATTCAACATTATAAACGATAATTGTTGTAAATACAGTCAAAGTAAGAAATTAATTGATAACATTCCTATCCCTAAGATAAAAAGTGTAAATTTAGATGATTTGAAAACGTTCAAGGTCGCTTCCGACCAAATAATAAAAAGTTTACAAGATATTGAAAATCCAACTAGCTTTAGTAATCATATTAGTTTTCCAATTTTAAGTATATTATCTTTAGTTGTAGGAATAAGTTTTATTGTAATTTACTTATACAAAAAGGGCAAGTGTTCCAGAAAATTTGACATTAAGAACTCTGATAGTATCCCAGTCCAAGATAGTAGTCTTGAGGACTCAAACAATATTTCATTAGCACCCAGACTACGCATTGATTAATTTTAACGAAAACTTACTTTTCCGTAAGTTTCCTCTTAAGGAGGGGGTTGTTATATATATAACCATGTATCGGGAATTGCAGACCTTTCTGCTGACCATGCATTTCGGTATGTGACGATGGTTCCACACACAAGGTATTGACTCAGTCTAGCTCGAGCCGTCCTCTGTACCACTTGCCCTTCTAATTCAAAATAATTGATTATAAAAGTGAAACTAGTGGAAAGTTTTTTTTTAAAACCTTAACCTCGACACGTCGTATAACAGTTCCATATTTAAAACTATTTGGCAGTTTCTTTAAGCACATATTACCTCACCCAAAAGGATTTAATCAAACTTTGAGTTTGTAAAATGTCGTTTGATATTTAATTTAAAAAAAAAAACACTCAATATTGCGTAGAAAAGCGTGGGTGGTACAAAGAACGATCAAATCTATCTTTCTCTAATATCTCTTTTACAGGTAGTTTAGTATTTGGTCGAAAATATTTAGTCATGGTCTGGTGACCTCGATGGACAGGAGGGGTACCTCCCAGGGGTTTCTATTTAAGGTGTACCTCTGCTTACGCTTCGTGTACATTGTCAGAGGGAGTTATACACATCACAAAGCGGCGTGTCGCATCCATAAACGATTTCCCCTTAGTCAAAAAATGGACGGTCGTTTAGCATTATGTGCTGTCAAGTTAAGGTGAGGTAAAATCAGTATAATTTAATTATTAATTTGAATGATAATAATGTTATATAAGATAATATAATACTAAATATATGTATTTAAAAGTGTCATTGAAATTTGTAATTATTAACTAATAATTATTACACATTATAAACTTAAATAAAACGTCATTTTTGTGGATTTTACGCATAATTTTACCTATATTATAATTTTTATAATTTAATCCCGACGTTTTGGCTCCTTCACAGGAGCCGTGATCACAGGATGACTAAGGCAATGGTCATCATATATTTTCTACTACCTTCAGAATATTTTAATCGAGCACGTTACGGTAATTTTTTTTATATAAATCAAAATTCAATCACGGCTTCTGTAAAAGAGTCGAAAAGTCAAGATTAAATAAAAATTATGCGCAAAAAATCCAAAATAAGTTGTTTTATTTAAATATGAACTAATAATATTATATGGTTGATTTAATACTTACGCAATTTTTAGTGCATGTGGTGATTTTCTATAAGTAATTTATCTATTGTATTTTTAACTGTAAATTGTTACTGTACGCTAAACATTGCGCGGACGCACGCCGCGGGCTTGGGACCCGCGACGGATACACGCGACGTGCGCACGCGTCATGCAGCGCCGTTGGTACAATTTTGGCCTCCAGCGTGTACAGTTGTGTCAGGTAGAATGCTGACATGGATTTCTTGCTAATTTATTATTTGGCAAAAAAACGTTAGCAAAAAAGTCGTCTGATTTGTCCATTCGTGGTGAGTTTTCGAATAATTGTCGAGAAATTTTAAGCCATGACTTGACGAGCATCTCTTTCTTTGTATAGTTCACTCGCCATGTCCCATAATACTGGGTGAGATTGTACTTCGATTATTACGCGCTCCGTATCGATGTTCATCTTCGTGGCGCGTGTACGTACGCGACACGTAGCGGCGCTCAACTGATTTGGAGAAACAAATCCGCGAGCGGGCGCCCAATAGATACAATCTTTCAATACAGACACGCGCGCGTGCACGCGCACGTGCACCCGCGCAAGGTTTAGCGTACGTCCTAATGGTGTACATATTGTAAAAGAGACAAATAAATAAAAAAACTGTCCAATATGGCTGATGCTGAAGAGTACCAACCTAAGGGTTCGTCGACGCAACACTTCATGGATGACTTGGGGCATTCTACCTCGTCCAACACCTTGGTGCAGATGAGTGACGCCAGCGCGTGCATGCACACGCCGGGGCAATTCTTTGCGTCAACCTGGGTGTCCAACGTATCCAGGAGTCCTGCCGAAAGAAATTTAATCCATTAAAGAAAGCTTTAGGCAATTAGTGCTTTTATTCTAATGTTTTTTAGGAATTACAATAATATTATTTAATTGTCCCGCTGATGAGTTAAGTCACTCAAACACCCTTGGTTGGCTCTTGAGATCTCTTTTAGAGATAAGATAAGATATTAATAATTTCATTACAAACAAGTCATACTAAAAACATGTCAAAAAAACAGATTACAATTATTACAACTTAAAAAAATGAAACAAGGAAAAAATCAAATATTGTCAAAATAGAATAAAACCATATTAAATTCTATCATTGAGGAAGTCAGCGACGATGCGATCTTTGATGTGATTCGCTTGCCTAATAGATGCCTATTCACTCTTTACTTGATAACCCCTAAATTATAATTGTCAGAAAACAAAGATTCAGGCAAAGAGTTCCACGCCTTAGTGATACGTATCACGCAATTGGAACTAAAACACTTAGTGCGACTCTTTGGTATATCAACCATATAATGGTGGTGCCTATTTGTAAGTCTGGTTATCTAATAAAAAAATGGCGGAACAAGGTTTTGCAATTCTGCTGCACACTCTCAGAAATGTAACCAATTAAAAATGGAGAGGCTAACTACCTTCAGTCTATGCTTAAGGGTTTTGAGCTTTACTCCATCTTAGATCCTGTCTTGGGCCCCGGGCTTGATTGGCATCAAGAGCGAACCCATTTAAAGTGGGAAAATCTCTTTATTATCTCAGACTAAAGTCTACTACTCCTGAATGGAATCCTACACCAAAAGCTGGGGGAGTTTTGCCATATTTTTCACTCTTCGCAGGGTGGCAAATCACAGTACAAAACCGTAATTCGGAAAATGCAGTTGGTCATTTTATGGTCTACAAGCAGGGCCGTCTTTAACCTATTGGAGGCCCTGGGCATATAAGAATAAAGAATATGACTTTGACAGAACACTTTTTTACTACTACAATGAAAGGAGATAAACAAGGTTTCAGATTTTTTTTATTGACAGTCAATAGATGAATAGATAATTTTTAATTTAAATAGGGCGATTCTCACATATTTAAAATTATCTAAGCATGCTGAAATTCGGGCGAGAGCTAATAAGCAAGTCGATAATATAGTCCCTAATTGAGGTTCGATTTACTCTAATTAAATAAATTTTTCAGTAATAAATATCGGTAGGGTTTGGTGATCTGGCAGGAACCCCTTTCGATCGCGGGGCCCTCGGCATTTGCCCAGAGTGCACTGGGCACTGGGAAAGAGAGGTCTGTCTTCAAGTTTGGTGATTACATCCAGTATAATTAGTTGCCATTTACGACAATCTTAAGTGTAAAGTATTGGTGCTATTAGAATCTACAAGACAACGCATGGCTTAAAAGGAAATTTATGATTTTCTTTGCATTTTCAATGCTATCTTATATGATAATTAATAAGAAATACTAGAAAAAAGCGACTCGGCATACAATTTATTCTCGCCTGAAAAATAACTTGTGAACGTATGGGCACGTTTTATTCTACTATTTTTCCATAAAAGTAATTTAAAAAGGAACTTTCTTAGGATATAATTAATTGTTGGGGTTTAAACCCAGGTATCCCCTATAAATGACCTGTAGACATTTCAATAATGTTAAAAGTAATGAGGTATTAAAAAATATAGCCAATTGTTAGCTCATTTCTGTTTAAACAAACTTTTTCATAAAAAAACCTTTTAGCTTAACCAGAGGTAGATGCATCACGGACGCTGGAATTGCAAGTTTTAGACACATATTGGTTGGAAGGGAAAAAGGATCAACCATGACACTTCAATAAAAAAGTTGGTAGATATCTCGAAAAACTTTACGCCTTATTAAAAACGACCACGCCTTCGAGCCCGCTCAGTGGTCAGAGCACTCGCCCGGATAACGAAAGGTAATGGGTTCGAATGAAAATTCTGAGGGTTTGGAAGCCTGGTCGTTTTTTATATGCATTTTATAGAAATAAAGCATTGTGAATGCAAAAAATAAAATCAATTACATGTATGAGATTTAACATAACATTTGAATGAAAAGTTTTCTAAAACACTGTTCCTATAAAAGATTTTTCGCATGTCTCGAAAGTGCTGTTGAGTGTACGTGAACCCAATGACTGCGCTAATTAGGGCAGCCGACCACTCACAAGGGCGTCTGAAGTTCGCGCTCGGAATGCGGACGCGCAACGGAGCTGCGCACGCGACTAGCCTGCTGAAGCGCCTCAATTTGGCAATCATACCACTATTCGGTTACACATTAAATATGAACAACAAACTATGGCCGCTTCATTGTGGTAGCACCATTTCACCATTGAGCTAAATAAAACTCAAATTCGGAAATATGTAAATTATTTATTTTTTTCTAGGGTTCCGTACCCAAAGGATAAAACGGGGCCCTATTACTAAGACTCCGCTGACTGTCCGTTCGTTAGACAGATGATGTATTACTGTTGCCGCTATAACAACAAGTACTAAAAAACAGAATAAAAAAGCACACGTAGTAGAAGTGAAACCTTCAAAAACAATACGTACACGTACACGCCTTCTCTCAAGCTTTGTACTACGCATGCGCACACAAACACGTACTAACACAAGTACCATGCTTCCTATCTCATTTTCTTCTACACTAAATCTTATGAATTCATATTTCTGTCTCTTTTTACCGTCGCTTTTTCGTTTCAAAGAGTCTGTATAATGCTTCCTATCTCATTTTCTCCTACGTTAAATGTTATTAATTTATGTTACTGTCTCTTTTTGATGTCGCTTTTTCGTTTCATCGACTTTCAAATCACAACGATGCTAAAGAAGTTTTCACTTCAATAAATATTTAAGGGGACTTCAATACAACACATGTGATTTTTATTCCCGTGATGAACTTTACTTAAAGTTTGTACGGAACCCTCGGTACGCGAGTCCGTCTCGCACTTGGCCAGTTTTTTTCAAATAAAATAACATAGGCTCTACCATCAGGTGTTATAGCGATTCAAGAGAGATAATAGATTTAGAAATATTTACTGTCATTGTCCATTGAAATAAATTTGTTTAGTATAGTTCAATGAACTCATCGTTTATTTTTATAGTTCATTAACTCGGATCGTGATGATTTTAATTATAAAAAACATGCCACTGCCACATACAAAAATGGCAATTAAAATCAACAAAAAATTTATATTTATAGTGCTTTAACTAGGTTTATGATGATACTACGTTTTTTTTACCACCATGTGAACCTCGTGAAACAATAAAGATATTATACGAAAGTGAGTTTGTTTGTTACACTTTCACGCCTCAACTACTCAACTGATCATTGTGAAATTTTGCATACACTTCGTCAGCGGCAAAGAAAAGGACACAGGGTCCCTTTCATCCAGTAAAAAGTACTGCTACTGAGGGATAGCAATAGAACTGTTAACCCGTTGCCTTCATTAACGCGAGATAGGTTTTTCTATACAATGTACCTATCCCGTCAATAGTGTCGGAGCCTTTAATGGTGTGAAATATGGCATTTTTTTATCGACAAATCGCCCCTTAAATTTTGTTTTCTCTTACGGTTATAAAATGGCCGCCATTTTGTTTTCGTCTCTAACCAAGACCTGGGCTCTCATAATAATTCTGCCACCACTACTCATGTAAATGTCCTATCAACATTAAAAAGGTGTCATTTGATAGCTAAACATGTAGACAATAGTTACACAGCCATCATGTTTCAACTGTTGTGGAATAAAAAATAGAAAAAATAATTAAAGAAAAACAAATAGATTTTTTTTTGTGTATTTTTTAATTATTGGCTTTTTGAGGAAAACCAAATTTGAGGGGCAATTTGTCGATAAAAAACATCATATTTCACACCCTCTTAAGGCTCCGACACTGGTGACGGGACACATTATATATTTTAACACGTTTTGTTTCCTTTAAACGTTTTGCATTGTTTCATTAAAAACTAGCGGCCAAACCGAATTCGTCTGAGTTTAATATAACGTTAGCCGTAAGGCAGAGTAGAATACCACCAACTCCACACACTTAAGGATGTTGTTAAATGCAACAAATCAATTCCTACACACCTGTAGACCACAAAACAAATAGCAGTTTTTTTTCCGAATTATAGTAATTGCTGCGATCCTATGTTAAACCTTCCTCTTATCGAAATTTTGTCAGATTAACAATATTAAACTATGAATTGACATCAGAACCCTGCCTTATTTAATTGTCTAATTTTAAATTTTACTAAAATTCTTATATGTGATGCTTGGTGATGTCTTGTCCACTTATAGTAACTCTTTTTTACTAGTTTTATAGTTTAGAGGATTTTTTTAGTGATAAGCTCTAAATTTTTATCATTAAATTGTTAATTGTAATTCTGGTATCTCACGGGTTGTCACATAAAAGAATAGGAATACATATTACCTGATGATATATTTTATTAAAATTATAAGTCACAATGTCAGGGTCAACTTTTCTAATTTCACAAAAACTGTCAAGTAACCGTTGTTTTATGATACGCTACAATATAAAGCCCATAAAAATGTAAATGCCTCTACATTCTTTTTAGGAAAACACGATGATTTGAAAATTCTGCGTGTATTTTTTTTATTAGTTTTTTATTTTTATTCACTAGTTTTGTGCGGCGTGCTTTGCAAAACATTATTTTTTTTGCTGACTATCTATATCTTGACTACTGCTTGAGTTTTTGCAAGAAAAAGCACTTTTAAATAGTATATCTAAAATAGGAATTTTCTAGAAAATAAATTTATTCATATAAATTACAGGCGTAATATTAAAATCATTACTAAATATACCTCATCATAATTAAGCGAAGCTCTCTTTTAGGCAACTCACAAATTTCGCTTGTCTCCCTCCTGCTACTTAACGGTTAAACCGATTCGAACGAATTTTGGCATGAACATACATGATTATAACCTGACGGACATAGGCTATGTAAAAAAATATAGACTTTACCATGGAGGAATTATCACCGAAAGAAAAATTCAAAAGCTGATCACAGCCAAACCGCTGAAACTACATTGATGAAATTTTGGTGGGGTTAGGTAAGTAGTGCTTCGCTCAGTATTTGCAAACAGCAGCAGCATTGCAGACCTAGTTAAGTTATCCAACCAGTCAATCCAATTTAACACTATATAGATTCCTCCTGCCATAACTTTATTAATAGAAATTAAATGTAAGGAACTCTGAACCTTCAAGGTCTCGGTAGCTCAATTGTTAGAGTACTAACCGTCTGACGCTTGAGACAAGCTTATGTCTTCTAGTATTTTTTTAGATATAAACTAATTAGTAACTTTAATATCTCGATTTAACTTTTAATAACACAATAGCAATCTTTATAAACACTGTACATCCTACTTATAATTACTACTACTAATAAAATTGAATTCAAGTCTGGCAACATTCTCAGTGGCATATACAGATATATGTATGTCAATATTTGACCGCAATGAACTCCGAAACTACTCAACCGATTTTATTTTAATTTTTCTGGATTTGTTCCAACTTAGAACATATGGTAATTGTCATTTTAAGTTATAACACAGAAACGCGTGGCCGGGTCAGCTAGTACATATAAAAAACATCCCTGTCACAGTGTTTGACCGCGACGAACTCTGACACTACTTAGCACATACAGATATATGTCAATGTTTGACCGCAATGAACTCCGAAACTACTCAACCGATTTTATTTTTATTTTACTGGATTTGTTCCAATTTAGGACATAGGATAAATTTCATTTTAATTAATAACACAGCAACGCGTGGCCTAGTCAGCTAGATATGTTGTAGATTTTAAAGGAATTGCGGCTTTAAATTCCACCAGATTATAATGCTTTTTTAAACGGGGGATTAAACAACATAATGATTAGTAACGTGTATTTACAAACTCATACTTTACTGAATAAAACTGTCTGAATGCTTAAATAATTTGCATATTATTTATAAAAATGAAATTAAATCTCAATGGCGTTATGTAAAAGCAATAAAATCTTTACCGGCGACCGCGCAGTCGCAAATATACGACCAATAAACTTCAGTATGAATGTGATTTTACAATACGCAGAATTTCATTCATATATTACAAAATTAACGCATTGGAAATGAGAGCTTTAAGAAGTATAGCTGGAGTGACTTTAATGGATAAAATAAAGAATGATATTAAAATGTAATCTTTTGCATATATGTATTTTAATATATCTTTGACGATTCCTCTGATATTATAAAAAAAAAAACACTTTTTTTCTTAAACTTCAAATAAAATTCTAAATAACTTTATAAACCAAAATTAAATGAAAATAACTTTATTCAAATATGCTTAACATAAGTTGTTTTGAATCGTCCAAATTTTTACCTTCCACCCATTCAGGACGTCTTTTAACTGACAAGAACAATGGGCGCTAGCTCAACAGCTTTAACAGAAGTTATTTACAATCGTAACCATACATAATCCACAAAAAAGTAAGTATCCTTTTTTAAGTATAAAAGGCGCTACAATTCGGACCTCGCCGATGAAGATGCTGATTTATCTTACTGCGGGGGATTAACCGGATTTTTTTTATTTAATTAATTAGTGACACCAACGACTGTAACAATTTACAAGAATGTTATAAAACTTAAGGTTATTAGACTAAGTGCAATCACTTATAGGTGTACACAGTATGGTTATTACATCCTCAGTTCAAATAGATTTGCCTACCTCTATGTTAAAGTACTACTATATATATATATATATATATATATATATATATATATAATATACTAATATACATTACAATACATGACGTAACATAATATGACGTGTAAAACTCATTAATTATAAAAACAATCTAAATAAATAATGTAAGTAAATAGTAATGTAGTTATTAACGTTACAATAATAATATTCCTTAAAATCACACCAATAAGCCAAAGACCAAAGTAAGCACTGTAAGGCTTGTGTTATGGATACTAGGATAACTGATAGACATAAACATATGATACATTGCTTATATTGAAAGAAATATACATTAAAACCCATGACTATACAAGAAGATGTTCCTCTCTTTGATGGGACAACGCTGGCCAACAGCGTAAAATTAGAAAGGTACCGAAAAATTACCACGAGTGTTCTCAAGGCTCGGTAGCTCAATTGGGAGAGCATTGGACCGGACTTCATAAGGTTGCGGGTTCGTTTCCTGCCTGCGATTTCACTTGTGAGCCGATTCAATTTTTTCTAGTATTTTTCTATTCTCATAATTTATCTCATAAAATTATATATTATTTTAGAGAAGACTTGTGTTTTAATTCATTATTATAGGTAAATATTTTATTATTTTATATATATTTTATTTAAAAAGAATTGTTGTTTATGTTTAAAAACATTAATGAACTTTTCTTTTTAGCCTGAATTTTTTTTTAAACTCATTTTGCTACTAGATTTTCATATCTATATATTTTTTATTTTATATTATTTATTTTAGTGTAATTATTATAAAGTTAGTTTATGATTTTCACAATTAACAATAATCACATATTATTTGTACAACAATAAATATTATATTGATGTTACTATTCATCGTAATCGTTTATTACTAAGTTGATCATAAGGTAAATATCTAAACGAGGGAAAGCATAATTTTTATTGAAAAACATTGACGCAACAATAAAATAATATAACATCGATTGATCATCGTAACACTGCATCACTACGTGATAACAATTATCTGTCAGCAACAACCGAAGTAAACTTCGGCATTCCTCAACCTGTCCTCGGGAGATACCATAATGGCACGCAATTCTCGACCGTGTTACCTCAGAGGGCCGCATTCCTGCGGAGATGATCTAAACCGTGGGTGCCGTTAGGCCTTCGTCCTCCTCACCCCGCGAGGCGACCTCAAGCCACTGACACAGAATCGGCCAGAAACGAAAGGAAAACAAGATTATAAGAGGCGGGCGCTAGCGGCCTACGGTTATCTGGGGAGTTTTGTCCTAAAAATATTGATGCAACGGTAACGGTCCTGGATTCGAGTCCAGAAAAGGCTCCAGAACAAGTCCAGAAAAGATCTTTGTGTGATAAATAAGAGCATTTGTCAGTCTGTATATATAAAAATTCCCTGTAACAATGTTTGATCATGATGAACTCCGAAACTAGTCAACCGATTTTGATGTTTTGCGAGAGGTGTTTTGGGTATCTTGTGTGTACTCAAATTATAACTTTTATTTTTAAATACTACTTTTAATGGAATCACACGTAAAATAAAAATACACTCTACACGACGACTGTAACATTAAAATGTCATCTTTTACAACTATGTATTATCTTTGACGACTTATCTCTCATTAAGAAACCAAACACTTTATTTCTTAAACTTCAAATAATCCAAATCTATATTCTATATTATAAAATTTCCCTGTCATAGTTTTTCATCGCGATAAACTCCAAAACAAATTAAATATCTTCTATTTAGATAAATATCTTGTCAAAATCCATTTTTAAAAAAACACAACGTGATCTATTAAAAACCGGCCAAGTGCGAGTCGGACTCGCGCACCGAGGGTTCCGTAAAATATTTTTATTATATGATGTAACTAAAAATTTACGGTATTCGCAATTTTTCCTTTATCTGTGCTATAAGACGTAGCTTTGTACCAAATTTCAAGATTCTGAGTTCACGGGAAGTACCCTGTAGGTTTTGATTTCCTTGCGAGTGTCGAAAATTTGCGGAATTTTGCGGCATAAACGGCTGTATCTTTTGATTGCGTTGGTTTAGAAGTTTGAGTTTTTCACAGCTCCAAGGGACAGTAGACCTGAGTATTTGATATAAATTTCAGCTTGATACGTCCACGTGTTCCTGAGAAAAAGAGTCTTGAAAGACGGACGGACGGACAACAAAGTGATCCTATAAGCTTTCCGTTTTTTCCTTTCGAGGAACAGAACCCTAAAAAAATATGTATAGATATATTTAATGAAAGAGTAGAAAATGTTGGATCTAAATAAAACGTTTCTTTAACTAAACGATTTTAAAATACACGTGTATTCTTCGGAAACTAATAACAAGACTTTCAGCTTATAATTAATGGATAGACAAATTTCTATTAAAATGTATAAATACAGAAACATAACTATGTTTTTATTTTTTTTAAATCCCTTTGCAAACAGACAGTACTTGTAGACGCAACATAAAAAATTATTCCAAATGGTTCGTCTAGTAACTTTTAATTTCGTTTAGCTATTAAAGATATTACTTATCACCTTGTTTATGTAAGTACAGTCAAAGATAAAAATAAAAACCGGCCAAGTGCGAGTCGGTCTCACGCACGAAGGGTTCCGTAAAATGTAGTTAAGTAAATTAAAAAAGCTACTTACAAGATCTCGTTCAAACCAATTTTCGGTGGAAGTTTGCATGGTAATGTGCATCATATATTTTTTTAGGTTTATCATTCTCTTATTTTAGAAGTTACAGGGGGGACACATTTTACCACTTTAGAAGTGTCTCTCGCGCCAACTATTAAGTTTAGAAAAAAAATATATTAGAAACCTCACATGAAAAAAACTTTTAAGTTTCAGTTCTAAGTATGGGGAACCCCCAAAATTTATTGCTTTTTTCTATTTTGTTCGAAATTCTTAATGCGGTTCACAGAATACATCTTCTTACCAAGTTTCAACAGTATAATTCTTATAGTTTCGGTAAAAAATTTGCTGTGACATACGAACGGACAGACAGACATGACACATCCATTAGAGTTCCGTTTCTTGCTATTTGGCTACGGAACCCTAAAAACGCATATAAAGTGTCATATATATATATATATATATATATTCATAACAATTAGCTGAACCGGCCACGCGTTGCTGTGTTATAAATTAACATGATAACTATCCTATGTCCTACGTGAGAATAAATCCAGCAAAAAAAATAAAATATATCAACATTTGTTAAGTATTTTCGGAGTTTTTCGTGGTTAAACAATGTGACAGGGAATCTTTATATATATAGATAGATGTTGACCTTAACGTCTATGAGAATCATATTTGATCGATACGTGAAAATAATTAAAAGTGCATTTTAAATTCAAAGTCGCAATGTTGACTTTTGTCAAATGGATACATTTCTCCTCCGGACTCGGGGAAGGGAGGTTGTGAATCCTACATGGATACATCGGGCGGCCGAGAGGTTATGTCAGACTTATACTGACTAAACACCATCTGAAGGTGCCTTTCCCTGAGAAGGGAATACAGGCTAAATATGAGCGATCGTATCCAGGGTGACGGGGCGACGCAAAATGATACATATTTTTGGCACTTTGATTATATACATATTTTTACCCATGACTGTACCATATCAAATATGATTGTCTTATTGCTCCCATGGATCAGCTTCAATGGCGCAATGTATGTTACGCCATAACTTCCCGAGTTCTTAACCGATTTTAATATTTTTTGTGTGGAATCGAATCATCAGGTTTAGGACCGAATTTTGAAATTCAGAAAAATAAAAAAGTTATGACCAAAACACATTGGTACTATGGGATTTCCCATTGAAAAAAAAGCGCGCGCTTATTGGAAGTTTTCATTCTTATGGAATTTTCAAATTTACTACACATGATTATATGTTACATTATTACATGATACATTATTGATTTTTTTAAATGTTACGCTCCGCTCCAATATATGGTGCTAGCGTAGCTTTATGCTTAGCGACTGCATCGCCTAGTATGTAACTATCAAACATATAGAATATAGATATTGGACAAATTAAAATTAAAATATTTTAGCAGATCTTTTTTAATGTATCATCTATTTATCAATAATACTATTTTATTATTTATTTGTGATAAAATCTTAAAACTGACTTTTATTTTAGCTAATTGTATGAAAACCTACAACAAAAAATCCCAATTTCTCTCCATCAACCCGAACTGGCAACGTCCGCCAGTTCCACGCATCAAACAGGCACATAGCAGCAAATAAAACGGGGAGCCATCCTCAAGTGACTTGGGCCAGCGAAGCAACCATCGCAATACCGTTATCCGATGACCTAACGAATTGTCGCCGGTGAAATTTCATCGCTGCTGCCGCCGGCCGAAAACGAAAGTACATGCAGACATAAACGTGTAGTGTATACCCGCGCTAGTAGAGAACGTAGCGTTTACCCGCCCTACATAACTGGTCACAGGACTTAGCAGCGATTCCCGCCCTATATAAAAGTGACTGTGACGCTTCATCACTACATAGTATAAAACAAAGTCGCTTTCTCTGTCCCTATATCCCTATGTATGCTTAAATCTTTGAAACTACGAAACGGATTTTGATGCGGTTTTTTTAATAGATAGAGTATTTCAAGAGGAAGATTTATATGTATAATACATGCATAATATAGTAGAGCATTGCATCCGTGTAAAGCCGGGGCGGGTCGCTAGTATGTTAATAATAAGAAGCTTACAAAACGTTTTCGATTTTAGTCTAAGTAATTTTTATGTTTTTATCCTGAATATATTTAGTAAACTAACTAACCCAGCCACGCGTTACTGTGTTATAAATTAAAATGAAACCTAGCCTATATCTTAAGTTGAAATAAATCCAGCAAAATGAAAAAGAATGATCAAAATCGGTTTGATTAGTTTCGGAGTTCATCGCGTACAAACATTGTGACAGGGAATTTTTATATAATAGATTTTGAGTATAGCTAAGGGGCTATGCCCACTGCGTTTTTTTCCACAGAGCAATTTTTTATATCTGAAACGTTTGTTCGATACAAATGTTATCATCGCATCTTTACCGGTTCAAACGCGAGGCTGAATTTATGCCTGTATTCAAAGGTAGAACATTGAACAGCTACAGTGTCGCGTTTGTATCAATGCAAGCACGCGCAAACATAACACTACTATTATTATGAGAACAATATTGTTTTATTACGATTATTATTTTTTTGTAGAGCTTTATAGAGCTGATGAGATTTTTGCGCCCGTTCTTCTTGTCAGTAAAAATGCAAATAAAGAAATTGAAATTGAAAGACGTCGTTCTGAATATTCAATTCAATTCAATTCTTTATTGCGCTCCATAATGTTACTTAGAGATATTACAAAAAAAGTTGTATTAATTATGGACCCCGTCGGGACAGGGCAGTTTGGTAGGAGAGAGGAATTAAATTGTAATGCTATTACGTTTGAATTAATTAAATGTATTAAAATAATATTGTTATTACGATTTTATGATTTTTATTCATATTAAATTTTCAATAATTTTTATATTGTTGTTATAAGATCTAGGTAGGTAAAAATGTTAGACTATGCAAAAGATTTAATATCTCATTACCTTAAAAAGTTAAATTTATAGCATAAGCAAACACATGTAATCACAAACATTCCGTAAGTTGTGTTCTACGCTTTACATAAATTTGTGAAGATTAAAGGAATATCAATATAATTTTTATTTTTTATTTTTACATGACAACACAGCGTTGTGGTGGCAACGGTGGTGTGGCCTGGCCACATGATAACGAAACGTTACCCGCGTTATATATACATATGATTAAAGGGTAACACTAGCCATAGGATAACGCAATGTTTACCCGTCTTATTACGAGCATTCATCGCAGAATAACACATCGCGTCCGAATCTATTTATTAGCCACATGATATGCGTAACTGGGCATAGGACATCTCAGCATAACCCGCCCTATAAAACTGATCATAAGACACCGTAGTATTACTCGTCTTAGTGAAAACTGGCCATAGTTATGAATATTTTTTTTATTTTGATAACCAACAAGGCTATACACCTTAAGAACTAAGATATACAAGGTCGGTAGTATATAATTATAACTGCTAACATGGAGAGGAAAAATTAGAAATAGTTAAAGTTATGAACAAAATTTTAAATAAAATACAATTGCAATAATAACAAACAACAAAGCTAAATAAGTATTTATAAATACTAAAAATGATTTTTTATAAGAATGATTTAGCCATTCGACAAACTTTATACTATTACACCTAACCTTACTGTCTTTTTCTAATATAGACAAACCAGCGATAGTATTTTAATAGGTGACCACAAGGATCATATGGGAGGCTCAGCATTTCTCTGATTGGTTCTTTTCATAAAGTCCAAAAATACCTACAGGTACATAAAATCCCATAACACGTATATTATATGCTGATAATATGTACTCGAAAGTATAGTTTTGAAGAACTGAAGTTAGTACAAGACATTTTAAATTAAATAAGCAAAAATATTGTGGTTAAAAAAGGTTTTAAAACTTTGAAACAACAACTTACATCGAGGTCGATGAACATTTTTAGTCAAATAAGAGCTTATAAAAAGGCCTATTATTATTGTGAAACAAATATGTGCCTATTTCAAAAGGCCCTGAAGATGTTTAATGTAGGTAAAAACTTAAAAAAAAACCGTTGTGTGTTTACGTACGCACGTAAGAAGTTATACGTCTTTATCGTTACTAAACAAAGATAACTAATATTATAATTTTATATAAATTATTGTTAATTACCATATATCATTTAAAATCACACACACACACATTCATAATTAGCGGCAAACTATGAAGATGGCCGCTGGTTTGTTCTATGTCACTTTTGCGGTCAACTTCAACATGATAATTCTGTGTCACATCTTAAACACTCATCATTTTTTCATAATGCGCCTAAAGAAGTATAACTTCAAAAATGTCTATATAAATGAAGTATCATACAAAGCTGCCTGAAAAAGACATCAACGCGTTTCCTATACAAGACACCTTTGAATTATAAGGGTGGAAAAGCATTTTTTACTAAATGTTACGTCTATTATAGCTATGAAATACCAATTTTTCCTACACACCATTATTCTGAGCCCTTCTAAGGCATTATTTGTCCAATGAATAAGGAAACCAGACCATATTTAAAAGGCATTTACATCCATTTGTATAAAATTAATGGACATTAAGATCAACGCCATCTTTTTAAGTCGCAGAATTATTGTTTTCTTATCTTAATTTTTTTTTTAAATTTAGTATATTTCTTTCTTTTTGCTAAACCTGCGTTAATATAATATTTAACAAAGCATTTTAAAAATTATAACAACAAAGTTTTAAATGGAATATCCTTACAAATCAGTGTTTAATACGTAGTACTTAACATTATTGGAGAGGCTTGTGGGTTTAACTTTAGAGTTATAATAATTATTCATGAACTAGCTGACCCGGCGACGCGTTGCTATGATAACGTTAATTGATACAATGGAAAAGGAGCGGACAGACAAACACACGAACAAGAAATTTGTGTTTTTAGAGTATATACTGACCGGTAAGCTGACCCGGTAACGCGTTGCTATGGTAACGTTAATTGATATAATGGAAAAGAGCGGACAGACAAACACACAAACAACAAATTTGTGTTTTTAGAGTATATACTAGCTGACTCAGTAACGCGTTGCTATGATAACGCGTATGCAATGGAAAAAGAGCGTGGAAAAAGATCGGATAGACAAACACATAAACAACAAATTTGTGTTTTTAGAGTATATACTGACCGGTAAGCTGACCCGGTAACGCGTTGCTATGGTAACGTTAATTGATATAATGGAAAAGAGCGGACAGACAAACACACAAACAACAAATTTGTGTTTTTAGAGTATATACTAGCTGACCCAGTAACGCGTTGCTATGATAACGCGTATGCAATGGAAAAAGAGCGTGGAAAAAGATCGGATAGACAAACACACAAACAACAAATTTGTGTTTTTAGAGTATATATTCACATCACATACGGCCGCTTGGAGCAACGGTTGTGACCCTACCTATTATTACATTATTTAGTACTCATAGTATACGCTCAGGCATAAGCTATATCAGCTCAGTATAAGCTCAGGTATATTTGTTGTGAGTAGTTCGGAATAAAAAAAAATAAAGTAGCCTAGCAGAAATAAGTACTGTAAGGCTTATTTCAGCTAAGGTAGAAAAGTGTATCCGTTTAAATGTGTTCAGTTTGTGCCTATATATGTGTCTATAGTAATAATATTATTTTTTATATTAGTGCTTTACTTTTATATAAGATTTTCTCTTATTTATAATAACCATTTTGATTTTCTAAATAAATTGAGATATTTTAGTTGACTTTTTTCGTGTTGATTTAATTGGTATTCTTTTTTTTAATTTAATTTATTTGTTTTGGTTCACTTGTGTGTTGGAGGCTACTCAGTAAACTAGAATTTTAATTTAATTTGAATGTCTTTAAAAGTGTATATCAATTAGTATTACAGGCAGCCACATCTTACATTTTAACTAACATATTTACGTTACGATTAAAATATTATAGTTATTAGTAATATTATGATTTAAAATTATAACGGACATCGTTAGCAAACAATAAAAAGAAATAAATGTATTAAATATAATTTAAAAGAAATAAATAATTACAATTCAATCTTTTCATTTCGAACCTTCATATTTCGAGCAAGGTTATTAACGTATAGATTTATTGAACGACAGCCGCCAAAGCCAGATGGCTTGCAGAGTCGGCACATGAAATGCTTTCACGGGGTCAACGACCGCGCGAAAGTAGCCGCTATGATACAACCCACCATGTGTACGTCTGTGACCACTATCGTCCATTCATACCTGTTAGACATATAATAAATATATTTTATTTAATTATAAAATGAAGCCCGATGTTGCTGGAGTACGATTGCAAATGTTAAGCAACTTTTGTAAAGGTTATAAAGAGGATGGGTGACCGAAAAAATATTTGCTGCTTAAAATACAGTTTAAGCTAGATGTTTGGCCTCGTCTGCAGTTGTTAGCGGATGAAGTTCGAATTAACTGCAATGACGTAAAACAACAGAATTAATAAGACATTTTGACACCATAATTAAAAAAATACCGTTTTAATGAAATCGAACAACGTAAGTTGTGTTATAATTTGATCCTTTTTGGAACATAGTTCCTTATGGGGCGTTGCGGGGGGGTATCCTAGCCGGGAAAAAACGTCCGTAGCGTTAATCAAAAAGCGTAAGATTTTTATGTCTATGTGGGATGGCTATAAAGTGTCTAATGTATAGTCTACGTGATGACTGTTATTATATATTTTTATAAATCATTGTAAATAAAATAAAGGTGTTAAGATAATTTTTTGTAAAGTAGTTTCTTTGCTTTTTATCTATAAAAAAATCATAATAAAAAAATGTATACCCGAATAATTATTTTCTTCATACCTCGAATAGAACTTAAAATTAATATTTTTATAATAACGCACTTCGTTCCTATCCGCTGTCCCATACAACTTTTTTTCATAAGAAATCAGTCAAAGGGCTTAAAAATCATACGACCCCTTTCTTCGGTTATATTTTTATTTAAATTAAATTAAATTCATGACTATATTCTAATACCAGTGACCCAAAAATATAATGTAGGTATATCATTGGACCAACGTTCGCACGACTTTCTTTGTGTTATAAATCAAACTCAGCTGGCTCGTTAATACGCAGTTCGTAATCGGCTTCAGGCTATGCGTGCTTACCACCAGATAATAAAATATAATATTGAAAATATTTTTTAATTAATATAAGTATTTACAATGCCATGGATTCCTAAGTCTTACAACCAAGTAAGGAGTATCCTCAAGATATTCTGCAAGGGCTATTTGCTCCCTTAGGTTATGTGTTAGAAAGTTTTTGAAGTTATACTTTTTGAGGCGGGTTATGAAAAAAAGATGAGAGTAAAATTTTAAGATGCGCGCGCATCACTGTAACACAAAAGTTGACAGGTTGAAGTTGCCCGCAAAAGCGACATGGAATAAACCAGCAGGATGAAGTTGGCCGCTGATTGGCTAAAGGTAGTTACTTAAATATTTATGAATGTGTGTGTGTGATTGTTAACAATAATTGATATAATATTATAATAACACTTTTATATTATATGATAACAATATAACAATTTTATTTACAAGTGGTTTTTATTTAAAGATAATTTTTTTGCCCGACTATCCATTACACAAGCCTTACAAACTCATAGATTTATGGCGTCACATCATTAATGCTGATCCATGGGAGCTGCCAATTAATAACTATATGGATTTAACCATGCCCTAGTTCATCCTATCGAAACTCTTTCGCAAAAATTAATTTCTGGAAGAATCTAGAACGTCCGCTTTGGTTAACATGCCATATTAAATCACTTTCAGTATTTCACGTTTCACCGATGTTGGTTCTAACCGTGGCTGTTCAGAAATGCTCGCACGCACTTCCCAAGTGCTTGCTCCGAGCTAATGTGCTTTGTTGCATTCCACCGATCGCCGATTTTATTCAGTTAACAACTGTTAGGAAATAGAATTTGTCGGAAAATATATAATATGATTATTCGCCTCATGTGATAATCATAGTAAAACACGAATACATTAATATAAAAAATTTTAGTTAAGTAAATTATAAAATCATGTTTGTTGTATGAGAGCCTCCCTTAAATATTTCTTTTATTTTAATTTAATTATTTAATTTTAAAGTGAATAGTAGACCTCAATATTCTGTGAATATTTCAAGCGTCTACCTGTTGCCGTTATCAATATCGAGCAAAAACGAGCAAAAAAGGTCACATTTGTTGTATGGAAGCCCCCTTAAATATTTATTTAATTCTGTTTTTTAGTATTTTTTGTTATAGCGGCAACAGAAATACAGCATCTGTGAAAATTTCAACTGTCTAACTATCACGGATTATGAGATACAGCCTGGTGACAGACGAACGGGCAGACGGACGGATGGAAGGACAGCGGAGTCTTAGTAATATGGTCCTGTTTTACCCTTTGGGTACAAAACCCTAGAAAACATCACTATAATCAACACTCATCAGTCCACAACTAAAAATAGGTATCTCAAAAGTCGTCCATCAAGACCGATCTTCGCATTTCTTCCAGTCTTACTTAATACCAATGTCGCTCCACCTTTTTGCAGGACATCCTACAGTAAGTATTCCCAGCGGTAAACCACGCGTTTATTCTTCATTTTTTTATTTAAAACTGACGTTTAAATTGACAGGAGCAGTGACTAGGTTTACCTTAGTCATCCTGTGATAATAATAATAATAATAAAAGTTTTTATTTCTCTTTAAAATAAAACGCTTAGGACTAAGAAAATTTTACAACTTTGTGGAAGAGACTAGTCCCTGAAAAAAGTTCCTGAGGAACCTGAACTACAGGTAACTAGGCCCCACCCGGAGATAACCTTAGCTATATGAGATTACAATAATCATTGGCAAGGAAACACTATCAATAAATACTTTTTAATTCATTGTTAAAGCCAAGTAGTTACTTTTTAGTTTACTAGCTGATCTGGCCACGCGTTTTTGTGTTATAAATTAAAATTGAACCTATATTATGTCCTAAGTCGGAACAAATCAAATAAAAGTTCATCGTGGTCAAACATTGTGACAAAGAATTTATATATATAATAACTAAAATATATTATTAAAAGGAGTCCCTTTAGGCAAGGTTACGAAGATACTGGCAGCGTTCCCCCTTTGGATAGCTAGACTAATTCTTTGTCCAAGTTAGCTGCCAGCTCTTCCGTCTCCTATGATATCGACTAAACTTTTTGCTATTTCTTTAAAAAGCCTTATAGCGCTAGGTCCCCGCGGACCAAGGGTCTGGACACCGAAAAAAAGAAAATAGATACCAAACAAACCAAGAAGTCATAGTGAGAAAAAAATAAATCTGTTGAAATAATACTAGCCACCTATAAGGTTCTTTTTATAAATAACTGTGTAATCAAATTTAATTTTATATTTTTGACATGTTTATCCGTCACTTCCTTACTTCAATATAAAATCTACACTGAACTACATGTGTTTTGCTCTTACTCGCCAATAATATCCAACAAAATCAAACCGACATGTTAGTTTTCATAACTGTTTTAGACATAGTGTCGACCCCCATTAGGTGTCAATAACATATATACATATGCTAATAGATGAATCATCGGCGGATCTTACGACCATTGTCAGTGTCATTACGCTGACTGTCCGCCGGCTTTCATCGCCGAGTGATTCAGCATTCGCCGGCAGAAACAGCCAAGAAACGCGGTTGCATCAGACTGTCTTTTTATTGCTGTCTCTACATTGATATCTTGATTCACACTTGAGGTTGCTAACTTTTGTATTTATTTTAAAGTTCTACTTTTTCTGGCGCATTGAGGGTGAAATTTTTCATGTAACTTAATTTGCGCACGTAGCATGCATTAAAAATTAAATAAATCTTTTTTTAAACTTTAAGCTTGTTGTGACTGTAAAGCGATATCCGTTTGATAAGAAAAAAAATATTTTATTAGCTTATCTTATCCACTTGTCAGTCCGCTACCGCGCAGCCCACCCCTCTCAACAGTCCCACATGCTGCGCGAATTGTGAAAAAAAATGTCGGACTTATATAAAAATGCCATTTTCTCGCTAAATATATTAATATTAGTTTAATATTAGTTTAAGATAATGTTTTGATTTAGGTATTTATTTTGTCGCGTCGGGGGACGGCTAAGGCGTAATTGCAACAGATGCGTGACGCTCAAGAGGAGTAGGTACCTATTTGCTGGCTGATGAAAGTATGCTATCGAAAGAATAAATGTGAACTTCATAAGACCTTCCCCAACGCCGGATGTTTCGATTAAATTATTATCTATCTATTTTGTATCTATGTGCTTATATCAATTTAATAAATACATGGTACCTATTAGCTATCGAAGGAAATTTTGAAGGTTTGTGTTTGTGCAGGGATTTCATTTATTTATTTAAATATGTTTTATTCATTTTATTATGCTTCTGCTAAATCTGAATGTTATGTCTATAAAACGCTGTTTATTAAATAATGAAAACATCCACCACAGAATATTTGGATCTCTGTAACTCAAAAATTAATCGTAATTTTATAAGAACAGCAGGTCACGCGGAAATTTGAATATGGTAACAATTGCAACCGGGACTGATGAGGGGTGTTGGCTATCGGTAGCAATTGCTACCGTGGACTGACAAGTGGTTATACACTTATTTCATCGAGTACACATTTCTTTTATTCGTCTTCCGAAGATGACGTATGACTTATATTTGACTTTAATTTGAGTAATTTGATTGTAATTGTTTTTTTTATTATTATTTGATTTCAGTAATTTAATTTTTAATGATTTTATTTTAATGATTGGATAATTTGATTTTCATATTTAATTTTGTTAGCAAGTTGATTTTATGAATTAAAAAAATATATAATTGAAACCAAAATAGAATATACACACTAACATAGCTTTTAAGATTCTTTGTTACTAACAGATTATGAGACATTGTTTCTCGGAATAAAATAAATTGAAATGAATTTTATCCCTATAAAGCGCCTTACCGTTCAGGGCGAAGCACCAGATTGCGTGGGCGAACCGACACGCGATAAATCAAGTCAGCTGTGGGTGTTCTTTTAAATGATTACGGTTTACCCAGTAACCGTGAGAAGTAGCAAATACCTATAAGAAATATAACATGCTGCTTCCAAATAACGGTGTATGAGTACCATGACCTCTCTCACATGAGAACATCCAAGAAGATAACCTAAAACGAATAATGTAAACTGTCAACAAGTCAGTAACCGAGCCAGACGATCGTTTATTTATTTATTTGGTGCTGGATTCGAGTCCCGGAAGGGACAGATGTTTGAGTGACGAATACGAACACTTGTACCTGAGTCATGGGTATTTATACCGACCTGGACCAGAATCACCACTTAAAGAGCAACTTGGAGAGCCATGCAAGTAGTGTTGCCCAAATTCAGTCTTGGTCTTGCAGTCTTGGTCTTGTTCTTGCGTTTTTGCAAGACCAAGACCAAGAACAAGACCGCGTATTTTTAGCAAGACCAAGACCAAGACTGACCGTGCAAGACTTGAGCAAGAACAAGACTAAGCCTGCAAGACTCTTGCGTCTTGCAGCTAGGACTTAGCGCTATTTCACGGAGTAGTTAGGTGTAACAGTTCGGTGTATAGGTACGCTTAGGAATTCTATGAGACGCAAAAAACTGTATCAAAGAATATGAAAAACTGGATCTATGCGCATTACGACTAATACCATAAACATACCTACATAGCGAATAAAAAAATATCCATTAAAATCAAACTGAGTGCATGCATAGTTATGTTTTAACCATCGGCACTTTGATAATGCGGCATCAAAGGTTTTGTACTTACTTCTCAAAGAAATTTGCTGCTTTTCGGAAGCACATGGTTATAATACACGCGCCGGCGGCTTCTTTTGAAATCATATACAACAATCGTTGCCGCCGCGCCGAAATCACAACATTTGACACTATTTGATTGCCGCCACAGGGCGTAGGCGTAGGTATACTCATGCAAAATAATTTCGAATTTTAAGAGTACCTACAGGTGTTCCAAAGAATAAATAAGTTTCAGAGTGCTTATAATGAAAATGAATACATTATACTGATCACGCAAGTAGTATTATGATTAGAATAAAATGGTAAGGATAGGTAGTAGATGTCATAATAATTTATTCTAGTAAGTATATATTATAATATTGATTATATGGTTTTAAACTAATTACTTAGGTACTATTATTGTACATTTAGTCATTATATTTCTTAAGTTTTTACAAGAAAAAATAGCAAAAAAGTGTTCAAATATCACCCGTTTGATAAATATTGTAGCCACTTTTAAATATACTTGAAACGTGTAAAAAAATTCTACATAATTAATAAAATAATATAAAAAGCGTAGGTACTTACCTACTAATAAAATAAAAAGCCTGCGATTTATTATTAGTAAATAATCACGGCAGCCGAGAGTGTGTCTCCACTTTTGAATACATAAATCATAACCAGATCACTAGAGCCACTTCAAAAAAGAAATTTGTAATTCCTAGGGTTCAAAATTATTTTGGTGACAGAACTTTACAGAAGCGTATACCATATCTTCTTAATTCGTTGCCCGAAACTATTAGATGTGAAACGGATAAAAATAAATTTAAAAAAATATTAAAAGATTATCTGATGACTACTATTTAACACAACAATTGTATGTTTTTATTTATTTTTTTGCATTCACAATGCAATATTTCTATAAGATATAAAATACGTGTGTAAAAAACAACCACGCCTCCGAGCCCATCTGAGGGCTCGGAGGCGTGGTTGTTTTTTACACACGTATTTTATATCTTACAACAATTGTATCTTATTATTATCACCGCTAAATTTTCCTTCAGTTTGTTGTAATTCAGTCTAAATCCAATTATTGTGCACTTAACTTTACCTGATACAGTTATAGTTGTATTATATACCTACATAATTATAATTATAAGCTAAGAGACTAAAGATCCCTCAGTCAAACCGACAAGTCGGTTTTGTGGGACTAAATTGTATCTTTGTATTTTTTTTTCTTGTATATGAAATAAATAAATAAAAAAAAATAAATAAAAAAAAAAAAAAAGTATTTACAAGCAGTGCCCGCGACTTCGCCCACGAAGAATAGTAACTTTGGAGGTATAGTGACGTTCAGGATTTATTTATTTATTTTAAAACTTCTGTCATCAAACATACAAACAAACTCTTCAGCTTTATAATATTAGTATAGATTAGTATAGATGTACGCCAAAACATTCACTTATATGTAAAGAATAGTGATTGGCACTAATTCTTTACATATATTTTATTCACGCGTCGCGTCTGTACAAGTAGGTAATAATCTGTGTTTGTACGCCGCACGCGGCATCGTTTGATTTGCGGCGGCATCCTTTTAATAGAGCCGGCACGTGGCGAGGCGGCGCGGTAGAAAGCAAGGAAACGTACTATAAACAAAGGAATTATTTTAATTCCAGTCATTTCCAATTGAGCTGTGCTTCGAGTCTAACTTAATAATTGTTTTTACTAATTCTTGTTGTTTTCTAAAAACGTATCACGTGTACAATTTAATATGAGTGACGAAGATTCAAATTATTCTAGTCCGAGTAACGAGAGTTTGAGTCACAGATCTAAAAGACCCAAAAGCAAATTTGAGGAGTTTTTCGAAATAATTCATGCATCCCAAACTGCCTTGTGTAAATTGTGCCAACATAAAAAGACTGAAATAAAAATGAAAAACAGAAACACTTCAGGCTTAAGGAAACATCTAATATCTTTCCACAAAAAGGAATCACAAATATTTCTTCCTGTTAAACCAAAATTAAGTGGAGATATCACAAGCTTTTTAGTAACCGCTGGAAGAAGTGGACAGGTAAGAATATATTTTTTTTATATGAAAACTCCAGGAACTCAAAAAAGTCTTTTTTGAACAAATGACTTTAAACTGACTTCGGAATATTTTATAGATATTGATAAAATAGTAATACATAGGTACATATTTCGCGTCATTTTTAACAATGGTCGAAATTGTCGCTACGGGAATTTTAACTCCGCGTAGCTGTTCATGCGATACTTTCAAAAACGCCATTAACTTACGTAAGTATTTTTGAGTTAGTGGTGTTTTCATCTAGGGGTGCGACATATTAAGTATGTAATTATCGTCTTAAATATTTTTATAAACACCTATATTTTCATTTGTTTTCATAATCGGCCAGTAACAACTAAGTACTTTATTTTGGTAAATTACAGTACAGTGCAACCTTAATATAACAAATGTCAATTTAACGATTTTCTCGATTTAACAACAACAAACCTCCTCCTCCTAAACGCTCAAACCTAGTATGTTTTAAATAATAACACAAGATTTATTGTTTTATTTCAGTCGGAAAACAGCAGTGACAACATCACGACAGCTACAGTTGATTGGGTAGTGAAAAAATATCTTCCCTTCTCATTTTTCGATGACGAAGCTACACAAGTATATTTTCGACGTATTTGCCCTAATATGGAGTTTCCTAAAAGGTCTACACTTAGAAGGAAAGTCAAAGAGCGATTTGAAGAGCTCCAATTTAATCTCAAGGAACGACTTCAACAATTATCATCTAAAATGTCATTTACCATTGATGGGTGGACGTCAATTGCTGGTAGGAGTTACTACGGGGTTACTATGCATTATATAGACAACGAATGGAAGTATCGATCTGTAGTTCTTGATTTTATACCATCACGCGGTCGACATACTGGGGAAGATATTGCAACGATTTTCCATGAATGTTTATTGGAATATGGCATAATTGATAAAATACAAGGTATCACGGTCGACAACGCAACTGCAAATACCAAATTTATGTATGAACTGGGCAAACAGTTGCCACACTTTGATTCAGACAATCAACATTTCCGGTGCTTTGCTCACATTTTAAACCTTGGTGTACAAGATTTATTAGAGACCTTAGCATTACACTGTGAGTCTGACACTAACGCGCAAGATCAGCAGTATGAAGACTATGCAGACGAAACTGAGGAAGATGAAGAATATGCACCAAATATTGCTGACTCGCGTACATCTGTAACAAAGTTACGCAGTATTTCCAGTAAAATAAAAAGAAGTGAGATAGTGAAGAAGAAGTTTCAGTCTGCTTGTGAAGCAGCTGGCGTGCCATCAAATCTAAATGCCATTCTTGACTGTCCAACAAGATGGAATTCCACACATGATATGATTGGATTTGGTTTAAAAGTGAGAGCGGGCATTAACATATTGTGCAGTTCTGTCACCGAATTGAATGATTTTCAAATCACAGCTAGTGAATGGCAGGTACTCGAAAAATTACATAAATTTCTAATAAACTTTAAACTTTTAAGTACAAAACTTGGTGGAGACAAATATGTTACATTACCGCTAGTCATTGTATCATTCAATCTCTTGCTAGATAAAATTGAATCCATGGTAAAACAGTTAGATGAGAAACCTAATCGATCTGAAGTGGATGAAAGGCTCATTCTAGCTTTCCAAGCAGCTCGAGACAAAATGCTTAAACATTATAAGAAGAGCAACTGGATTTATTGTACTTCTTTAATTTTAGACCCAAGGCATAAGGCTCAGACTTTTGACCTGACAATGTGGGGGAAGCAACTTAAAACAGAAAGTCTGCGCAAGTTCAATGAACTTTATGAAGAATATAAAAGTCTACACTCACTGAACAAATCTCTGGAATTGCCAAGAAAAGAAAATAAAGTATGTGATGAAGATGAAGACATTATAGACTTTGATAAACTCTATGAATGTCCCTCGACGTCATCTGGATCTTGTCTTCAAGGCTTAGTGATAGACGAGTTGGAGGAGTACCTGAGAAAACCAAGAACTGCCAGCTCGGAAGACATTTTAGATTGGTGGAGGACGCATGAGACAGAGTATCCGACTTTATCGAAGATGGCCCGTGATTTTCTCTCAATACCTGCAACTTCAGTACCTGCTGAGAGATTATTTTCTAAAGCATCATTAGTAATTAGAAAACATAGAAATAGGTTAAGTGATGAGTCAGCCAGATGGTTACTTTGTATTAATTCTTGGTCAAAAGAATTGATATAAAGTAACATAACCTAATGATAAAGCTGTTGTGTACTGTTATGTTTGATTTGTGTTGTATTTTATTTTTGATTGAAATAAATGATAAATCATAAAACTCTTTTATTAAATTTCATGCAAGTTGAGGGTTCAATCTCTTTCTAGACAGACATTGTTATTTAAAATACAGTCAAGTTATTGTAATTAATTTGTTTTTTTACATGTTTTAGCAAATGTAAGCTTATAAATCATAAATGTTTATTAAGAAACAGTTACTTCCATGGAAAACGACATATAGGTCAGTTGATTTTTCGACTTTCTTATCAAATCTTCAGTTATTTATTAATCTGATTGATCTTTACTATGGCTATGTTAATTCAAGCTCACAATGTTCCAATTCTAATACGTTTTTCTAAGATTTAAAGTAAACTTTAATAAATAGCAATAGACTAATAGGTAATTGCAAGACTTGCAAGACTCTTGCTGCAAGACCAAGACCAAGACCAAGACTGCAAGCGCAAGACCAAGACCAAGACCAAGACCAGGTGTATTGGCGCAAGACCAAGACCAAGACTGGCTAAGTCTCGTCTTGTTCTTGCATTTGGGCAACACTACATGCAAGTGGACTTTAATATGCTGAGAAGAAGAAGAAGATATGCATGTCTATCCGATACCCTAGTATCCTTAACACAAGCTTTACAGTGCTTACTTTGGGCTAGGTTATAAGTATAACTAAATAATAATGATATATTAAATAAATAACTTAATAAAAATTATATAGTAAAAATAATTATTATATTTCTTACATTCACACCAAGCGGTGTGAATGTTTGATCACATGGTTAGGTAAGTTTAGTTGAGCTTAATTTTATTACATTTATGGATGACGACAACAATCGTTATTGATGCAAAATCAAACATTTTAGATTAAATTAAATTATGAAAAAAATAAACACTGAAATCGAACATCTTTTCCGATAAAGATAAAAAAAATCAAAGAAGTGACTTTAGTAGTTCGTTATAGAATCTGTGTATTCCAGAGAGAAGGTCTAGAAGGCCAAGTAAATAGTCCGCAATACTGGCGATTTTTTATTCAGGCAGAGATTTGCCTTAAAATGTTTTCAGGATAGAATGACTGAATCCGAATGAACAAGATGTTATTTTCCAGCTGTGACGTAGCAGTGCCGGAAGTGGTTGATAACAGATGTCATTAAAGATCAAGGCGCAATCCACATAAGCTAGTTATAGAAACAGTTCCAAAAAATCAACGATTCCTAAAGAAAGCTTATTCCCTACCCACACAAAAATATACCATCGCGCTTTAAGGATTTGCCTCTAAAGCGTTTTAAGACGATATTACGAAAATTGTTGTTGGAACACATCAAATAGGTACTTTTTTGAGTTATTATTATAATTGTCACAATAAATACTTTTTATATTACTCTGACAATTATTGATTTGAATTCGAGAATTTACTGTCACTGTGAGTTAGTAATAATTACTCTGATGCAGTTATCGCTTTTGGTCAAGCGGTGCGGGGTGAGGGGGGGTGGTGAAAGTCCCGAGACTCGTTGACGCCGAGTCAACGTCACGTCACGCAAATGACGTTTAAGACCTGACTGACCTGTTTTTAATAAAACGACTTTACATCCCATCGTGCGACAGGAAATTTTTTATCGGAAATCGGTACTTAATAATTATATAAAAAAAAATTATCATGCGATTGCGCTCATAAAAATATATAAAATTCAATTAATATGAGAGTAAGAATTATTGCTGTGTATTAGAATTACATAAAATGAAATTTTAATTTAAATATAAATTAAATTTAAACCAAATCAGTTCATAAAATAAATCAAATCGAAAGCTCGTTTCACCGAATGATGAAATTTTATTTTTCAACATTTTCAAAATTTGCACTAAAGCTACTATTCCGAGGATAAGTTTACTATTGTTTTATATGTTGAATAAAATATTTTTATACAAATGTTGATGTACAGCATGAACTTATCAAAATAGTTATCCGTTAAATCCCGGGTTCAAAGCCTATTTGGAATTGATTCCCAAGTCACAGTCGTCTTTATACTGATTTGTGTATTCTAAACTTTATTTAGTATCCATATTATTGTTGTAAGTTGTCCGAAATTTAATTTAATTATAAATTAAAAACTAATAAAGAAATAATTAAGTTAAAACTACTATGTCTAAACTTAAAAACTAAAAACCTTAAAAAATATAATATAATATCTAAAATATATTACTAAAAGGAGTCCCTTTAGGCAAGGTTCCAAAGATACTGGCAGCATTCCCCCTTTGAATAGCTAAACTAATTCTTTGTCCGAGGTAGCTGCCAGCTCTTCGGTCTCCTGTGATGTCGACTAACCTTTTTGATATTTCTTTATAAAGCCTTATTGCGCTAGGACCCCACGGACCAAGGGTCTCGACACCAAATGGGACAAAATCATATTCGGAGCCTAGACCCCTGTATTTGCATGCTTTAGCTTTTTCAGCCGCTTCACATGCTGCACCAGCTCTGTTGTTGGTTCCATGTAGATGGGAAGGGGCCAGTGTGTCTGAACAGGTTACATCCCATACCAGCACCCGGCCCATCTTCCATGGAATCAAACTCATACCATCCGGTCTCTTGCCATCGTCTCTTGCAATTCCAGTTGGCTCAAGTAGACTTGGCACGTTGACGGTGGCAAGGGACCGGCGTATGATATCGTTAAGTGCGGCATGTCTCGAGAAGCGGCCTGCACTTTTTTGGCATGACAGTCCGTGATGTCCTAGCTTATCGACATCACTGCCACAGGGACATTTATGAGGAGCGCAGACCGGAACCCCAAGCCGTAGACAGGTTGCGATTCGGAGCGTGTCAGGCTCAAGAAATGTTCCTGTATTTGACGAAGGGTACGCGTGAAGCCAGTAACCGGCCTCATGCGCACCCACGGCCAAAAGCCTAGCACGCGCCGAACCAGTACTACAGCTTAAAAGATTGTCAAAAGTAAATTTACAGTTTATGTCATCCCAGCTCCTCTGTGAATCTGGAGAATCTGGAAAATTTTGACCTGGGCATACAATTGAGAAAGCGTTTCTAGCTTCTTCCAAGCCAGCAATCTCAAAGTTTGAAGGCAATGCCCTTAAAATTTTACTTATGAGATTTGCTGAACTATGGACAGAAGATAGAAAGGCTGGTAAAGCGACACTGGAAATTTTGCGAATCCCTAAACCACCATAACGGATGGGCAGGGATGCTTGGGTCCAAGATTGCTCGTTCAGCTGCATATTAAGAATCGATTCTAAGCTAATTTTGATTAAATCGTCTACTTGTGTCAAAAGATCTGGGTGATTCCAAAAGGAGCAGCAGCGGAGCACATACGTAGATTTTGGGACGAAAAGACAGAATTTTAAGATGCAAAGTGCATAATGTGGGCTAATTTCGAGGAGACGGTAAGCAGAATTTTGAAATTGAGTAATTGAATTATTAAAATATTCAGAAATAGATTCCTCAAAAATTGGAGAACCTAAAAGGTAAAGGGAATTACTGTTAACTATTTTAATATTTGGAGCTAAAATATCAAATTTTTGTTTTACATCGTTTAAATTTAAGTCGCAGTTATTTATAAAAAGTTCGCATTTGCTAAAATTAAGCTCCAAACCAATGACTTCAAATTTATTTTTGATTAAAGAAAGGTCCGAAAACACAGTATCCACATCACCTCCTAGGGTTCCGTCGTCCAAATACCAAACGTTGAATTTAGAATTTAAATTTTTGATTATCAGATTTATAGCCAAACTAAAAATTGCAGGCCCAAGGGGATCACCCTGTTGACAACCTACTTCTGAGGATAGTTCATTAGAACGATATAACAATTTTGTTGGGTCAGCGTAACTGAAAAGAAGATAATTGTATATTTCCGGTATGTGTTGTTTTATTTCCGACAGCAGGGTATCCCTATTTACCGAATTAAATGCATTTTTGACATCAATTTTGAGCAAAACGTCAGGCTGTCCGTAAGTTAGGAAAGAGCGTAGGGCATGGACGGCTGCCTCACACCCTCCTTTTACACCGAAGCCTAACTGTACGGGTTCAAATTCGGAATTTAATTTTGGTAAAATAAATCGAACAGCAATTTTGGAGGCCAAACGTCGTAGTGTAGATCCAACAGCAATTGGTCTCACCCCTCCGTCCTTTTTGGTGAGGGCAATGAGGTTCGCGCCGAAAAGAATGGGGACAATTTCTGGATTTACATTACCGGAATACATAAAGTTGATTAATTTAGTGATCGAATTAACAAGTTGCTCGCCTGCATCACCCACAGAATGCGATGTTAAGTCTTTCAAATGTTGGGGTGAGATTCCATCCAAACCTGCAGCCGAACCTGGTTTAAAAGATAAAATGGCAACCATAACATCTTTGTTTTGAATTTGAAGGCATGCTTGCCCTGCTGTTGGTGGGTCGAGAAAAAATGGGTAAACTGGAGCTGGAGGATGTTTTGTCCGTAAGGCCTGAAGGGTGTCAGGGGTATCTGGTGATAGCACGTCGTTGGAGACCAAAAGGCGAGCGGCACCTTTGAGATCTCCGTCACAGATTTTGTTTTCGATGAGTTTGTTGCGATTACGAGGTGCATCATGTTTGATTAAAGGTGCGGGAGAAGGCGAGGAGCTTACAGCACAGTTATTCTTAATCTTTTGTGTCAATGATAAATTCGGTTCAACAGTTTTTGATATATGTAGTGTACTGTATGAAAATAAAAATAGGTTCTGCCAGTCTTGAGTACAATTGCTTGTGTAACATTTCTGGATTAATTGAGACAAATGTTTAGCAACGGTTATTCGAGCTCCTCGAGGGATTCTTTTCACTATGGGAATACTATTTTTCAAATGGCTAAGATATGTGTGGAAAGGAGTAATAAATAATAACTTAAAATTAAACAGTGCCAACTTTAACAGATTTTTATGGGTACGAAACATTTCAACACCCTTGGCAAACAAAAAGCGTAATGAGAAACAAGATTTATTATAAATATATATACAAATACGTAAAGTGACTCGTTGATGTCTTTTGTACGCTCGAATCTACTAAAATATTCTATAGTTCTCTTTTTATTTTCTTTTTCTTTTCTATTGTTATAGAGCATAGAGTCTTGGGCACGGTTGAGATGTCCAAAATTATGTAAAATCAATAGCCCACTAGTGTTGCAAAAGACTTGAGTCTTGAACTCAAAAAATTGAGACTCGAGTACTTTTGTAAGACTGAAGTCTAAACAAAAGTTTTGAATTTATATATACCCAAGCCTTAACAAAGAAATTCGTGAGTAAGTTTTTAAAAAGAATTGAAAACTGATAAAACCATAAGCAGTTACGTCTTAACTAAATGTTAAAAGCGTTTATATAAAATAATAAAAAAATTAACACCATTAATCGACAGCCTAAATTATGAGTTTAATGTGAGTTCTTTTGATTAAACTGCAGTCTCCTTCTTTAAGGCTCAATTTGACTTCAGAGAATTGAAAGGGCTATTATCTCAAAATTTAAAATGAAATGAAAATAACCAATTTAAATGCACACCATGAGTAAATCATTATTTTCGTTGGTAAATCCGTACTAATTCGAAGGATTGGCCCTGGCCTGGGCCTTGTTAGTAGTTAACGCAAAAGAGGTTCTTACCGGAAATTGAACAAGTGGAAATCCGATTTTTGATGTCAATTCATGTAGTGGCAGTTCAGAATGATTTAGTGAATTTAAAAAGTTCTGTGGATACTGGACTGCGCCTTTGATAGTAGTTACGTTTTAAAAGTTTTCATACAGATCAACTATTTTGAATGATCTATCGCTTATGTTAATCAAAGCTAATGTAGAATTTTCAATGTGATTTTTTTTTAAATCGGTTACCTAGTTTCGGAGCCTATTCAATACAAAAAAAAAACAAATTTTGCATACGGATCCCTAATTTTTTTTAAATATTTTATAGCCTATGTTCATCAAGGATAATGTAGAATTCCAAATGTGAAAGATTTTTTCAAATCGGTCTAGTAGTTTCAAAGCCTATTCAATACAAACAAACAAACAATCAAATCATTCCTCTTTATAATATTTTTATTGATTGAAAATGATTCACTAACATATCTTTACATATTGAAATAAAATCATACAAACATGATTAGGCTAAAAAACATGCCTTAATACAGCAATTTTGTTTTAAATTTCTTTTTTGTACCAATTGACTAAACTATCTTATCATATTTAAGATATTTTCATAGCTAAAAACAGATAGAACAGTTTTTATATGACGGTTTTACATATGTGTAACTATCCGCCATTTTTTTGTTCGGAATTATTTAAAATAACGATTCTATTATAAACTTACTTAGCATATAAAGCTAGCGAACTCTTAATGAGTGAGCAACGCGTTGCGTCTGTAATATCGAGCGCGGATAACGGTGCGCGCCCCGTTAACGTATGTATGCGCCCGCGCACTACGTGAACTATTATAGGTGGCGGAACACTGGCACACTTCGCTTTATCTGTACTACTGATAAACGGAACAAATATGGCGCACGATTCTACGATATCATCTTCACTCCTATAAAATATATTTATGTATTATTGAAATTTAGCGTTATATCGAAAATAGGAAACAATTCTTTTAAATAAGTGAAAAACCCAAAAAAATTTATAAATTGGTAAATTTTTCAAAGAAGAAAATTTTTGAATGAATGAAAATACTTTTTTCAGTACGCACAGATTATCACACTAAAGGAATAAATAACAAGAGGATTTACAATAGGCGGTCTTATCACTTATCATCTCTACCAAACACCCCTTGGATGTAGAGAAATAATGCAATTAACGATGGTGATGCAACATAAAGTGCAGCATGTACTAATAATATAACCTGTTACTATTGTTTATCTATAATCTAAGATCACAAATTTGTTGTTTGTCTGTCCGCTCTCTTTTTCCCGCTTTTTTTCCATTGTATCAATAACGTTACCATAGCAACGCGTTAACCGCAAGTAGTTCGTCTACCGGACGCTAGATGGCGCTAACGGAAACTAGCTGAGCAGTGTCTACTTCGCTGGGTGGCAACATTATTAACCGCACTCAAATATAGCATATGTCACTCAAGAATAATATAAGTTTATACTGGTGTAAGAATTTTTAAAATCAGTTCAGTAGTTCCACAGATTACATCACAAGTAAATTATAGACGTTAGTGTTTTCAACTTTTTTAAGTTATTGTTCTTTTATTTATTCTGGCCTGGAGACGTAATCTTTCGTAATCTTGGAGCTTCAATGTTGCCAATAAAAATAATGGAAACACTTTAATTTTCACTTGCTTTAGATTAAATGAATTTCAGACGTCCACTAGTGTGGTACCGTAGCTTGTGGCATGTTTTAATTAAACGTAGAATTGTATTATGGTTTCAATTTCTACTGAACATGTTTTTTGTACTGCCATATTAAAAATTGGAGTTTTAAAGTAAAACTTCTTTAGCAGCGTTGTGCACTTTTTGGGATGGGTAAAAAATGTTAAACTTGCGTCAGGACACTTGACCTGATCGAAAATTCGTAAGACGGAAGGAGAGTAGACTGCCGGCGTGGCGTAGGAGAGGAAGTAATATCTTTCTCTTTCCCTCTCTTTCTACCGCGCGGCGAAAATGTATGTCTGCTCCTGCTGTTTCGTTTAAGCGGCGCAGGTGCTTGCGCGTGTGTGTGTATGTGTTTATTGTCATGTTTGGAAACGATAGCTCAATAAATAATTATTGTATTTTATCACATAAATGATAGTCCTTTTATACTGATGATTAAAGCAATTCGTGTGAAATGATTCCCTAAACATTCCAAAATATCAAAAAAGCACAACTATAATGTTCATGTTTTCAATTCTGCCGGCACTCCCGGAGTGCAACCCGTTTTTTTTTACTTATCAGTGGCAATAAAAGTTTTTTTAGTATATTTTTGTAGGTACTGTTTTTAACGATATTTTAGAGCTATTATTGTTATTGCAATAGTTTTGTACTTAGAAGTGCTTATTGTGTTTAACGAAATTATTTACAATAATTATAAGTAGAAACTCCTAGTGAAAAACCTAGACTTAGTAAATTATAACACCGTTTGTGTCCCAAAAAATAAATAACTAAAAAAATAACTTCTTGTATTTTTCATTTTAAAAGCGATACAGAGAACATTAACGTCGTTTTAAAAGTCGCTTAATGCTATTTCGCTATTAATAAATGTATGAAGGCCAAGATTTTAGCAATTTCAAGTGTTTACTTTCTTCTATGTGTAAATACTTACATGAATAAAAATGCACCAGATGAACAGCAAACCGAGACGTTTACATTTCTCTAATTTAAATGAACAGTTTTTGGACAGAAATGAGTAATTAACCTCGTTTTTAAGTCGTAAAAAAATATAGGAAGTCTACTTAGGAAATAAGACTTAGATCTAGATTAAGGATTCCGCAGATGCACTAATGATTATGAAAATAAAATGGTTTTACCGTGAATAAATACGAACTGAATGCAGCCAAGTAGGTATTAAAGATGGCGTATAATGCAATTCAATGATATTTCATGAAAAAAACCATGTGTGCAATTCACACGTGGTAGAAGTGAAACCTGCAAAAATAATATGTTCACGTATACAAAATACCACGATTCTTGTGATGCCTTCTCTCAAGCTTTGTATTATGCTTGCGCACACAAATACGTATTAACACACGTACATAATGCTTCCTATCTTATTCTCCCCTACGTTAAATCTTATGAATTGAATGATTATGTTCGGTTTTGTCTGATGAAAGTATGAGTGAATATTCTTATTAATGTATTTACAATTCTTCGTTTGGATACTTTGAATCTTAAAAAAAACAGACTTACAGTGTAATATTTTGAAATTTCTAATAAGTATCAAACCAGGGAGGGTTTGTATTATATAGAATATAACTAGACATGATAAGTTACCTTATTATCTAGTAATTATAGTAAAAACCGTACGTATAGTCCAGAATATAAAATTATTTCCCACAATCACACCAATTAGCCTAGCCCGAAGTAAGCACCTTAAGGCTTGTGTTATGGATACTAGGATAACAAATAGACATACTTATACGATACATAGATATGTTATATTCATAGAAATATACTATATTAATATCCATGACTCAGGTACAAATGCTCGTATTCATCATACAAACATCTGCCCCTTACGGGATTCCAACCCAGGACCGTCGGCGCGAAAGGTAGGATCTCTACCGTTGCACCAAAACGGTCGACAAATATCCCTATAGTAATTCGTATTAGGCATTCGCATGCTTAAAGTCCCAATACAAAAAGCATTGTAAGCTTTTATATCGACGGTGAAGTGGCAATAACTCCTAACTGCTAAATTCAAAATAATATACAGGCCGAGTAAAACGTATAATTTCTTGACAAGTTAAAAATTGGTTGAATTTTTTTTATTTATTTTTTAACTTGGCGCGCTTGCGACTGAGAACACTCTTAGGAAATTTCATTAAAACATGGAAATAACTCATTTTAATTCGAAATGACAAAAAAGTGAATTTCTCTATTAATTTCAGTTAGGCGGTATTGGCACTTCACCGTCGATATGTATTAGATAGATTAGTATCCTTCATACCAGGTCAGTCATAAAAAGACTAGATTACATAAATTAAGGGTAATAGTTGTGATCAACGATGTAATGAAACCATAACACTACTTTTATTATCATAATAGCATAATATTGTGTTCTGTTAAATCTTATGAATTTCTTGAGTTAAAAGACGCCTTGAACGTTTGGTAGGTAAAATGATGGATGATTCAAAACAACCTAATTTAAGTGCATTTGAATAAAGTTCTTATCATTTTATTTCATTTTGTTGACTTCATTAATGAAGTTACGAATGTCTCCTAACTGCTTCGACCGTGATTATAGCTCATCGCATCAATCGTAACACATTTTCCAAATCCTTTATTAGTTCAAGCTTGTTACTTATTTTAAAGGTTGTTTATATTAATAATCAACAATTTTGTGCAAAGAGCTACAAAATTAACGCTGTTTTAATCTTCAAGTTAAAACTAATGTAATTCTTGTTCTTGTTGTTTATTTCATATTTTTAGGGTCCGTCCGTCCGTCTGTCTGTCAATACCCTTTTTCTCAGGAACGCGTGGAAATATCAATCGGGAATTTATATCAAACTAGCCTTTGCCCGCGGCTTCGCTCGCGTTAAATTCGGGTTAAATTCGTTAAATTTAAATTCTGCTCCCCTTTCCTGAACACAGAAGAGAACTCGGAACAGAATTTTACACGTTATTTATTTTATTTTAACACACTACTATAGACTATATTATATGTCTTTCCATTTGGGGTCAGAATAAAAAGATTCTGGGCCTTGGACACACGCGAACATGCTATATACAGCTGTCCATGGGAAAAGCACGGCTTTTCTAAGTTCACCCCAGCCACCTTTAAGATAAGATAGTGGCGCCAATGATATCGCGGCCAAGTTGTGTGACACGAAGTAAATGGCAGGTATTTTCGTTAGTAACAAAGAGTCTGTGTGCCGATTTTAGCTTCCTGCCTTGAAAACTGCGAAAGGTCTCATATAAAATTTCACCCCCACTATTAAGAGGTTGGGTGCAGATTTAAAAAAAAATGATTGGCGATTTTTTTGGTAGTCATAAATAGACAGCATACCAATTTTTAGCTTTCTACCTTGAAAATTGCGGAATGCTCCATACAAAGTTCCACCCCCATTTTTGGGAAGCCTATGTTACTCTCCATCTCTTCAACTATCTCCACTTAAAAAATCACGTCAATTTGTCGCTCCGTTTTGCCGTGAAAGAAAGACAAACAGACAGACACACTTTCCCATTTGTAATATTAGTAAGTATGGATACTCAGGTGTACTGTCCCTTAGAGCTGTGAAAAAATCAAACTTCTAAGCCAACGCAATCAAAAGATACAGCCGTTTATGCCGCAAAATTCCGCAAATTTTCGACACTCGCAAGTGAATCAAAACCTACAGGGTATTTTCCGTTAACTTAGAATCTTAAAATTTGGTACGAAGCAACCTCTTATAGCACACTAAAGGAAAAATTTTTAGTTACATCATATAACATAAATAATTTACGGAACCCTCGGTGCGCGAGTCCGACTCGCAATTGGCCGGTTTTTTCTATTCACGTCAATTAGCCTAGCCCAAAGTTAAATGAATGAATGAAATTACTTGAGTCTGTGTTTCCTGATAAATACAATTCAGGGGTTTTCAATTCACGAGTGAATAGGTGTCTTCTAGGTATCAGGCGAGATAGCGGTCAAGCGCTTACCTATTCACGATTAAAGTGTCTATGAGATAATTTCTTTAAACACTGTGCACTTAGAATATATTTTTCCGCAAGGCGTTTCAGTTAGGACGATTTTGAAAGCGCCACAACTTTCACGAATGCTAGATCACTCGCACACGATACACGCACTGTTTTCTAATATTCATTTCCATAATATTTATTGACATTTCAATGAACTAACTACTATATTATACTAGTAAATATTTCATTGTAATATATGACCAGTTTCTTCGTTTTCATGTATAACGGTAGAGACTTTCACGAGACGCAAAAATGATCCTTATATACATGTATATTTATACACTACATTAACTTAAGTTGGTATTTACTTAGGACTATTGTATTTTAATCCTTTTTTTTCGTAAACATGACAGTAAGCTGAGATGCGAGCGCAGTTTATTCATAGGTGAAATCGACTAGTTTAAAGAAATCTTTTTAATTTTAGGTGACTGAAAAGTTTGTTGTAACTGGCATCTGAAATAAGGAACGAAAAATAAACCAGTCTGACTACCAGGATGGGTTTTTACTGGTCTAGGGGGTGAACTAAGGGATTAAAAAGAGGGGTAATTATGCATCCTTAACTCTATAATTCGCCTGGTTGCCCATTTAATAAAATTTAATTGCTGAAGAGTTTGTGATCAAACTAACTAAATAAATTAATATATTTTTAAAGTTTATAGTTCTGTTTATAGTAATACTTTTGTAAAGTTTTTGTGCTTCTTTCCAGATCACTATGTCACTAATTTTCTATAAACGACACACAACTCTTATTTTGGAGAATTTAATATTTTTATTAAATTGAACATAGCTCTCTATTTGACCATTTTCTTAGGGAAAAGATAAAATACATTTTCTAACCTACAGAAAAATTAAATTGTCTAAACTAGCTAGAAAACTAATTAAATATTATAATTCAAGTAATCTAACTTAAGTTGAGGTAAATAATTGATATCAATACTCCTTTCTATTATAATTTTTTTTCATCCATGATTTTCCACAAGCTGGAAGGGGCATCTAACATCAGCCTGCCACTGAAAAAACGACCCGTCTGCAGAGGTGAAAGTTCTTACCGGACAACAGTGAACTCGCGAAAGACTCATCCTGCCCGCAAACTGGGCCAACCACCAACGCGAATAGCACGACGCACGCCCGCACTGTCATGGTTATACACTGTCAAACTGTCACCGAACTGTCAAGCGCTGTCACTGAGCTAGCGCGCTGTCAAGGCGCATGGCGCGTCTGGTCGCGTGATCGCGGGGCACTCAACTGATGGCAGAAAGAAAGGGGTACGGTGGCCAGCCCAATGGCAAAGAGTAGCTACGTGTAGAGAGATATTGGCTTTCCCCTGAGTTTTCTACCTGTTATTTTTGAAGCGAAGCTTCTATACGGCGTTTTGAGCATATAGGCGTTCGCCGTACGGCCCCTCCATCCGTGCTAAGCGTCAGATTTTACCGTTACACGAGAGCATCAGATTAAGTACCGTTATATATGTAGGAGCCAGCTTCCTCCCCACCTCAGAGTGGGTGGTCATCTGTCTCGCTTTCAGTCATGTCAGTGTGCTTGACTGGCGTGGCTTTCTATCTCTTTTTCGCTTTATACTTCGCTTCTTTCGGGCGTTCCTAGACGGCACTTTTTTATTTTATTTATTTATTGAGATAACAAACAGCCGTACAAAATTATTCTTAAATGTGATATTGGAAAAAACAAACAGACCTTTAAATACCATAACTTAATAATAGCAAATAATAAAGTTGTGGGAAATTGTGACAGATGCTAATGTATTATACAAAATACTGGAAACGATAAAAAAAAAAGAATCAAGCAGGAAAGCAAATAAAAAGAAACCTAAATTTATACCTACTTTTACAATCAATGAACTATTATTTAGATAAACAATCCTTTTTAACATATTTATTTAGCCTTAATTATTTAGAATAAAAATCTACTTTTTTCTGTTATATTGATTTGACAACAGGTCTTGTTCAATCTGCTGTTTGTCTTCATTCTTTGTAATAAGTTGATATTTTCCTTTAATAATTAATATATTCAAATAAATAAAAATAAAAAATTACATTTCTTGCCAATTGTATTACAATATTTAATATAATGATAATACAATATGTAATATTTATAAAAATATATTCAAATACTCAAGGTACAAATGCTTGTATTCATCACACAAACATTTGCCCCTTCCGGAACTCAAACCCAGGACCATCAATGTGAAAGCAGGATTGTTCATTTTAGACTTAAATAGTGACCAGTAAATTAAAACATTAAAAAGATAACGAATTTAATTTTTGTAATTTGCCATTAGCTAAAGAAAGGGGAGCTATCTTATACCTACTTTTGCTTTCTATACTCTGTATATTAATCTTTGAACAAATTAATACCATTTAACGGCAAATGGCATGGTAGCCAAGGTATGATTTGCTATACAGACACTATATACGCACTCTAGTTTTTTTAACATTAATTATAACTTCACAAAGAATTAAATATTGAAATCACTAGGAAAAACATAAATTTAAATTGCAATTAATTTACCTTTAATCACGATTTTTTTAATCAGTAAAAAGCTTATAAGATATATTTTTTCCTTTTTCCCAAAACCTATTGTTCTTTATTTAATTAAAACCGTTTTTAATGAATTAATGACGCTTTTAATTATTGTTTTTTTTATTTAATACGGACGATTCGACTCCTTTACAGAATCCGTGATCGCAGGTACGTCAGTCGTCATCCTGTTTTGTTTATTTTTTGTGACAAAAATAGCCATATTTAATTTATAAATATACAATCTGACTTGTGTAATGTCGTTTTCAGCCAAAAAGTTGCCAACATTAAAAAAATCATAATACGCCTAAAGCAATAAAAAAAGTAAATAACAAATTAACACAAGCGGCCTAATTATTATTATTAATAGCATTTAAGATATAATAATAATATAATGTAATAAAGTAGTATAATCGTGATAGACGCAGTAGCATAAACCTAAATATTGTTATTTATTTCATATCTCGTTTTATTTTTATTTTGAATGTTATTTTGGTGTATGTGCCGTATATACATTCATATGCATGTAGTAAAAAACGGTTATTTCAATATTACAAACAGACACTCCAATTTTATTTATATGTATAGATAACATCTAAAAGGTATCAAAGGTTTTTGCCTCGCGAGAAACAAGAAGCGATACGCAGAGCCAACAACCTCCAGTAGTGGAGAGACACTCCAAGAAGAAGAAGAAGAATATCTGTACGTATATTAAAAATTCCTTGCAACAGTGTTTGACCGCGATAAACTCCGAAATAACTCAACCTATTTTGATGTTTTTTTATTTAAATTTTTCTCCATTCGTTCCTAATTAGGACGAACTTAGGTTTCATTTTAATTTATGAGGACCGTTTGGTGCAACGATAGCAATCTTGCCTTTCGCACCAACGGTCCTGTGTTCGAATCCCGGAAGGGACAGATGTTTGTATGATGAATACGAGCTTTGTTCCTGAGTCATGGATATTTATATATATTTCTATAAATATTACATATCTAACAAACATTACATTATTTAAAAAAAAATCACACAGTGTTTGACCGCGATGAACTCCGAAACTACTCAACCGGTGTTGAAGATTTTTTTTCATTTCGCTGGTTTTATTCTTTATTATTTATTGATTTTAATTTATTTAAAATGCAAATTATATTGACTGACCTACAGCAACGCGTGGCCTGTTCAGCTAGTCTTAATATATATAAATTACGTGTCACGTTGTTTGTCCGCGATGGACTCCTAAACTACTTAACCAATTTTGATCAAACTTCGTAACTATATGTTATTTGATCTAACTTAAAAGATAGGATAGATTTGATTTTAATTTATAACACAGCAACGCGTGGCCGGGGCAGCTAGTATTATATAGAATGTTGTTTTGCAATGTATTGGGACCTAACGTGAAAAAGTGCAATACAATATCACAGATACAAAACAAAATGGGGATTACTTTCCACATGTAAGTTTATTGTTTATGTATTCATATTAGCGTACATAAAACTAAAATAAAATATCGAATAATAGAATTTAGGTTCAGTATTACCACTACAACAATATTTTAGGGCTGGCAAAGACTAGAGCACGAAAGAGCAAAATCAAATAACATTTCTTTGGCGCTCCGAGTTGTAATTGACGCAGTTCCATTATTAATTTATAAATGCCATTCGATTCGGCTCAAAATTCACACGGATTAGGCCATGGGCGCAGTCTACTAGTTTTTTTTTTTCAGTTTTACATGAAGGATACTTAAAGATGAAGAACGCCGTGGGTGGAAATAATTCGATTGCTGAGAAAACAGCTTGACTAGCTTTCGGCTAAATCTACTGCCATTTGTTCGAAGCACTTATGGGTACTAAATATACAAATTTTGACCTGTATTCGTATTCTTAATCATAATATCATAAAAAAATCCGACCCAATGCGAGATTATATCTCAATTCTATATTGGATCCGGTCAAATCTGTGTGCTAGATCAATAGTATCTGTCATACTTATTGTTATACAAATCTACTGAAGACAATGTTGCTATGAGGAAATTGTATTTGACTAGTTATGGTAGACGTGTATTGTAAGGCTTTTTTGCTGCCTATAAAAATTCCCTGTCATATTGTTTGACCGCGATAAACTAAAAAACTACTCAACCGATTTTCATGATATTTTTCATATTGCTGAATTTGTTATAATGAACTCCATCCTGTCCTAAGCAAGAACAAACCCCTCAAAATGAAAAAAAAATCATCAAAATCGGAATGTGTGTGTGTGTGTGTGAGTATGTGTCAACCACACCAGGGATGTTGCGAATATTCGCATCCGCATCCGCATATGCGGAACATCCGCATCGATTTAGACATCCGCATCTGCATCCGCATCCGCATAAATCGATGCGGAGCTGATGCGGATGCGGATGTGTAGCAGATCGTGACAAGAAAGAAAGGGGAGGGGCGTGTCGACCGAGTTAAAGATTAAAGATGATACGTGGGTACCACTGAAAATGTTTAGAACTGACCAGTTAGAAACATTGCTAATGAAAACTTTTTTGAATTTCAATTTTAGAACTCTTTGGTAACCTAATGTAGACTCAAAAACAAAGCTATGATAGGCTGCTATTAGCATTTCTTAATGAAGCCCCATCTCGTGCCACTATTTACGATTGGTTTAACGAGTTTAAGCGTAGTGGACGTAGCAATCTCAACGATGATCCACGTGAGGGAAGTCCTTTAACAGCGACTACTGAAGATAACATCAGTGCTGTGCGACGCATGATAGAGGATGATAAGAGAGTGACTTATCAGCAGATACGGGCAAGCCTAGGCATTGGTATGAGTTAAGTTCAAAAAATATTACACGAACATTTAGGCGTCAGGAAGCTTTGTACTAGATGGTTTCCCCATACTTTAACCGACGACCAGAAACACCTTCGCATGGACTGGTGTCGCCAAATGTTAGATAAGTTCAACAGCAGTGACTCAAATGCTGTATTTGACATCGTCACAGGTGATGAAAGCTGGATATATTGCTACGAACCCAAAACCAAAAGACAATCAGCTCAGTGGGTGTTTCCTTTCGAGGATCGGCTAACTAAGGTAAAGAATGGAAGAAGTCAAGGAAAAAAGATGATTGCCTCATTCTTTGGTCGGAAAAGTCATTTCGCGACAGTTGTGCTAGAAGATGGAAGGACAGTTTCTGCAGACTGGTATGTCAATCGCTGTTTGCCTGTTGTCTTAGAAAAAATTCGACAGCAGCGCCCTCGAAGCAGGATCCTCCTTCACCACGACAATGCTTCAGCGAACTCCGCAGAACGGACAGTTGAATATTTGACTATGGCAGGTGTCGAGATAATGACTCATCCGCCATACAGTCCTGACCTGGCGCCCTGCGACTTTTATTTATTCCCAAGAACTAAAGATAAAATTCGAGGTATTCGCTTTAGGAGCCCTGAAGATGCGGTGAAAGCGTACGAAAATGCCCTAGAAGAGACCCCTAAAGAAGAATGGGCCCACTGCTTTTCTCAGTGGTTCCATCGAATGCGACGATGTGTATAGAGGAACTGAGATTACTTCGAAAAACAATAAGAGTATTGGCAACTTTCTACATTAAGCCGTTTTTCATTTTATAAAAATTTTCAGTGTTACCTAGGTATATTGAAGATTAACAGAAACACGGAAGACATCTTGGCTTCTCGAACAATATCTCCAAGTACCGAAAGAGCGAAGAAAATGAGAATGACAGATTTCATGGAAACAGAATGAAACGACTAAAGACCTCAGGCTACAGGACGTCAGTCCTGTTTAATTAGTGAGCCCGCGCGATAGACAGCCTTTGTGATATTGATTCGTTGGTGGGAGAAATGGTGGGAGGCGTCCGAGGCGACGGCACGGTGGTGGTTTTTTTTAAAAATAAAAGTAGTCTAAGTTACCTCTTATTACATCAGCTACCTGCCAATAAAAATCCCGTCAAAACCGGTCCAGCCATTTTAGCCATATATATATATATATATATATATATATATATATATATATGCATGTAGTAAAAAACGGTTATTTCAATATTACAAACCGACACTCCCAATTTCATTTTTATGTATAGATAAAGAAAGGATAAATATTACTGCTTTTTACCCTACCAAACCAACACTTAAGTTTTTGACGTGATAACGTCTTATAAATTGGTTGCGGCTGGGAGTCACTTATGAAAAAGTGTAACGCTCGGTAACGTTACGATGAGTCACCGAACGAGAGAGAGGCCCGCCGAATGCCTTGCGTCTCTCTCCCACTCAACTATGATCGGTCTGCCGCGCGCATTGTGCAATTTAATTATATTCATATCAATAAATATTCTACCGAGAAAAAGACGTGGTCACGTAAAATCTTCGCCCGTAAAACCGACTTTACAGGCAAAAAAAAAAAAAAAAAAAAAAAAAAAAAAAACCGACTTTTTTGTACAGATCCGCATCCGCATCCGCTTCCGCGGATGTGAGCCTCTTAAAATCCGCATCCGCATCCGCATCCGCGGAAGTGAAAAAAAGTGCATCCGCAACATCCCTAAACCACACATATGTGTATGTGTGGGTGTGTTTGTGTGTGTTTGTGTGAATGTGTGTGAGAGTGTGTGTGTGTGTGTGTGAGAGAGTGTGTGTGTGTGTGTAGATATAGATAAAGACCATTTTTATGTAAAATTATCTAAGAAAACTATCTGTTTATAATGTCCATAGCATAACATGCCTATATACCCTTTCTTGGATCTTCATACTGACGGCCATTTTAGATGTTAATGACCCTGACTGTGAAACCTACTATCGCGAGTTCGAATCCCCCACTGTTTACCAAGGGCGGATCCAGCTTTGGCGCCAGGGGGGGGTCAAATAGTCGTGGTCAAGTCACAAGAAGTAATAATTAAATTTTGATAATAATTGATACAGGTAAAAAGTAGGTATTTTATTAATGTATGTAAGTACTGTACCTACCTGCCTAATTTTTTTAAGAACACTATTCCTTATATTAGAATTTTAAACCTGTGTGAACTTGGCACCCGACTTGGCTTTTTTATTTTTTTTGACCCGAAATTTGTTTTTTTTTTCGAAAGACTTTGATTAGTAGTGGATAGAAGTGAAGTTATTTTTGTTAGTAGTAATGCCAAAAAAATAAAAAAAATGTCATCCCCGAAATTAGAAAAATCTGTTTTTCCGGTTGTTTCTCATAGATAAACGTTAGTAGTGGATTGTAGTGCAATTTTATTCGTTAGTAGCAAAATAGAAAAAATAAAAAAGTAAAAATGTTTCTGAGTATTTTAAAAAACGATATTATGACGTTATTACTGTTTATACGATTACTACTAACGGTAGACATGACAGGGGGAGGTTCGTAGACGTTAGTAGTGAAAGATTTTTTGATAATAGTAAAGAAAAAAAAATTACTGCGAGCACTTTAGTTGAATCAAACTTGTTTTGGAGCGATATTTTCAGGATAAAGTCTGTTTGAAAATTAAAAAAAATACTAGGAGCACTTTAGTTGAGTCAAATTATTCCACAACTAACCTCCACGAACCCCTCTTAGTAAATTCTAACGTTTGTAGTAATCGTATTCATTCATCGTCCGCAAAAGTGACATAGAATAAACCAGCAGGATGAAGTTGGCCACTAATTATGAATGTGTGGGTGATTTTAAATTATATATGGTAGTTAAAAGTAATTTATATAAAATTATAATAACAATTTTATAGTATATAATAACAATATAACAATTTTATTTAAAAGTGGTTTTTATTTTATAAACTTTATAAGTGCGTTTATTGATTTGAGCTTAACTGTCGATATGTATTCTTTTTTCTATAGGGTTTTATATACTTTAGATAATTCTATGATTAAAAAAAAGGTCCAATACTTGGGTCACAGCTGTGGAGTATTGACGTGTGCTGCTTAAAAACTTTTCAGTTGGCTTTGGTAGTTATAGCTTAGAAATATTTTTCATAATGGTTAATTTTTTTTATTTCGTACAGGTTTTTTTCGCAGAGATTAGACGCTTTTCTCTAGACTAAGATGTAATAATGCGTTTTGTTATTTCTTAGAGGTACTAAATAAAAGTCGAAAAGAAGTGCAGTTAATAAACTGTAGTAGTTGCGAATGATTTTAAAACTTATACGTCGTGACGGAAGTTTCGCACCCAGCATGCAACGAAAAAGCGATACACGGAAGTTAGCTGTTAAATCGAATAGGTTAACTTCAAGATATCTCATTTAAAAATTAAAAAAGTACAACTTCATCCGCGTGTACATAGGTACACACACGCTTTTTTTTCTATTTTACTACTAACAAATAAAATTGCACCACAATCCACTTCTAACGTTTATCTATGAGAAACAACCGGAAAAAACAGATTTTTCTAATTTCGGGGGATGACATTTTTTTACTTTTTTTTTTATTTTTGTGCATTACTACAAACGAAATTAACTTCCCTACTATCCAGTCCACTACTAATAAAAATCTTTCGAAAAAAAATAAAAAAACCTAATTTTCCAAAGTCGGGTGCCAAGTTCACACAGGTGATTTTGAAAGCTTTTTAACTTAGTACTTTAACAACTTTAATAGTTGATTGAAGTAAGTTTAGTCGCTCCGATTGAGGTAATGTAGGTCTTGCTATAACTAAGTCGAAACCTCAGACTAAGTATAACAGTGGACTCGCAATGTATTAACTATGGCACAAATAAATTGGCGTCCAGTCTGCTATTACAAAGCACCGTGTGATCGCGCTAAAATATTAGTCAGTGAGCATTTTTTGTGAATACATTTTACAGTTCTATGTTTTTCATTGAAGTTTTTTAAAGAATTATATAAATAAAAACATAATAAGTGTAGAATCTTGGATGCGGTGTCTCTAGTTTTTGTAGCTATCTTAGAGCACCATCACAAATTTTTCGCAGTATTTCATGTCCTTTGCTATCCATGGTCTAAGGTCGAAACACAGCGCGCGCAAGTGTCACACGAAGATGAAAGGTGGGACGGTAAAATTAAAATTTTCACAAACGTTTGAAACGTTTGAAACTTTGTACGTTCATACAAAGTATTATATTAAATTAATTAAATATTGAAAGAACTTACATTAAATCTAATAATATCTTGTGTGAAAAATATATAAAAACATTGTTTAACAATTTTAATTAGTGATCTACCTAGGTCCTGGACCCAGCCCAGGGGGGGGTCATGACCCCCATGACCCTCCCCCTGGATCCGCCCTTGCTGTTTACATGGACAAATGTTCGTGTAACCAGTTTGTGTGAGTCAAGAAATGTTATATTTATGATATCTTTACTGTCATAACAACCTTTAATATTTTTTTTATTATCTCGAAATCAAAGTAAATAAAACTAAAAATATATCTGAAAATGTAATTTATTTGAATAAAACAACTTTTTTACGGATTTTGCGCAAATTTATTTTATATTTAATCCTGACTGATAAAAAAATTAATACCTCCAAAGACACACGTTGCAAGAGCTGGTGATTTAATTAGCTCTTTTAGCAAATAATAAAGTAATACCAGTTCTTTTCGGAAGGGCCTTCCAATTTCCGAACTGGTAGTGGTGAATTAGTGGTTTATCGAAACGAATGTAGTGGTTTGGCTCCTCAAAAGCATGCTCACACATTGCAGACCTATTATCGCACCTATGTTTTATGTCGGCTACGTGTTCAACATACATGACAACCATTATCTTAGTCATCCTGTGATCATGGCACCTGTAAAGGATTCGAAACGTCAGGATTAAATATAAAATAAATTATGTGCAAAATCCGTAAAAAGTTATTTTATTGAAATGTGTAATGTGCGCGGAAGTGTAAGAACTAAATATTTAATTTATGGTAAAAAATATATCAGCCGAGATTTTTCGGAATGACAGATAGATTGACATAATCGTAATATTTTCAAGTTACAACAATAATGACTTAATAAACGTCATATTTTTTTCGAAAATTTCTCGGCAGTCACCGACGCACACATTTACCCTTACTCATCGAGTAATCATTTATAATGCTGACTCATTTTCCCCAGATGCTTAAAATTCGCTGAAACTTTCCAAATCTCCACAATGCGTAACTATTAATCATACTTACTTTAAGGGTTGTCTCAAATTATTTTTTTTAAATAAAGAAGATATTCTACAACTTTACGCAGGTCTAGGTAGCTCAGAGGTTCGAGCACTCGCCCGGTTAGCGAAAGGTCGTGGGTTCGAATTCCACCTGAAGGCTCGGAGGCGTATTTTATATCTTATAGAAATGGAGAGTATAACTTTTACAACTACCGAACAATCGATAAAGAAACAACTGTGTAATAATTATAATGTTAAATTTTTATATGTAAAGATTTCTTTGCTAATACTAATTTCTTAGTAACTTATAATGATGGTTAATGAATAAACGTTAATATTTCTCAATGTTTGGATAAGATTGTCTATTTTTTTTATTTATTAATTTCCACGCCGAACAAGCAGACCCCTCTTTCCCACTGGGCACTCTGGGCAAATGCCCAGGGCCCCGAAATCTATAGGGGCCCCCTAGTTCCTGCCAGATCACTAAACCAATACCGACAATTATTACTGAAAAACTTGTTTAATTAGAGTAAATCTAACCTCAATTAGGGACTATATTATCGACTTGCTTATTAGCTTTTGCATGCGCGAAACTACTCTACTCTCGCCCAAAATAAGGCTATCGAATTTCAGCATACTTAGATAATTCTAAATATGTGAGAATCGCCCCATTTACATTATCTTCATATATTGACTGTCAATAAAAAAATCTGAAATTTTGTTTATCTACTTTCATTGTCTATTCTAGTAATAAAAAAGTGTTCTGTCAAAGTCATAGGGCCCCATTATTCTTATATGCCCAGGGCCTCCAATTGGTTAAAGACGGCCCTGCGAACAAAGCAGGATTTGTATTATTACCACGTTTTTCTTATCTCACTTTTCTTATTTGTTTGTCTGTCCGGGCAAAATCTTGCAACTTAAATTTGAGGCACTTTCCGATAAGCTAGAAAGCTGAAATTTTCAGGATAGTTCAGAACCCGATGACAATGCACTCTAAAGCAACTTTCAACTTTCCAGATGCACTTTCAGGTCCACTTTCGGCAACTTTCACTTTTGTATGGGGCTTATCCGATTGTTGCGTAACACATGGTTACTTCGTTGAGTTAATAATTAAAAAGAATAAAATAATTATACTAGATTTAAAAAATCTAAAAATCCCACGTTTTTCAATGTCCTAAAAAGAATAAAATAACCCTGCGGGGCAAAGCGAGGGGCCACTCAAAACGTGGGGGCGCATCTTTACAATAATCGGCATCAATGCATGTCATTCATCTCTTTAAAATCTCCTCTTAGTAATATGCGCCCCCACGTTTTGAGTGGCCCCTCGCTTTGCCCCGCAGGGTTATTTTATTCTTTTTAGGACATTGAAAAACGTGGGATTTTTAGATTTTTTAAATCTAGTATAATTATTTGTCACCTATATTAACTACCATATGGAATTAATTGTTATAATAGAAAAATACTAAAAAAAATGTTTCTTTCGAATACGAAAGGATGTTCCTCTCATTGATGAAACAACTCTGGCTTACAGCGTAAAATAAGAAAGGTACTAGAAAATTTCGACGAGTGTTCACAAGGCTCGGTAGCTCAATTGGGAGAGCATTGAACCGGATTTCCAAAGGTTGCGGGTTCGATTCCCGCCTGAGAATTCACTTGTGACCCGAGTCGATTTTTTCTAGTATTTTTCTATTACAATAATTTATCTTAAAAGACCGCATTGAAAATGCATAAAATATATAAAAAATTATAAAAATACCATATGGAAATAAGGTTTATCTTACCTCCTCTTAGGTATAAAAATCTTGCAGTTAAATACTAAAATAACAATAAAAATTGAATAACGTCGTAAGATTTCTAAAAGCATCATCGAAACTCCGATTAAAATTTTATTATGTATGCAAGACGGACTGCTTAAATTATATTCGATAGCTCAGAAGGATTTTTTTTCGATAACTGAAATACCTTAACCAATCTATAAAACAAGATCAGGAAATTCGTACATTCTCACCTAGTGAAGTCTAAAAATTTAAATATTATTTAAATTACCTAAAAATAATACTACCCAAATTATGATATTAAGCATTATAACATTTTTTATTATTATGGCCAGAAAGGTGAATTTGCAACATCTATGAATGAAAACACTTAAAAAACGAATTGTTAAAATTTTATATAAATCAATATTTTTAACTAAACTAAACTAAATAAAATAGGAACAAAGTTCCTTATTATAAAAATATTAATTTTAACTTCTATTCGAGGTATAAAGAAAATAATTATTCGGTTATACATTTTTTATTATTATTTTTTTATCGATAAAAAGCAAAGAAGCTACTTTCCAAAATTAACACTTTTATTTTATTTACAATTATTAATACAATATATAATAACAGTCATCACGTAGACTTTACATTAGACACTGTATGTATAGCCATCCCACATAGACTATACATGACAATCTTACGCTTTTTGTTTTACGCTACGGACGTTTCCCGGCTAGGGTACCCCTCCGCAACGCCCCATATATTTTGGACCATCTCGTCCAATTATTAAATTTCTAAACAAACAGAGCCAGTACTACTAAACAATGGATAAACATACATAAAATCACTTTTGACCAAGCTTTTTTCAGGGCATCTTCTATTTGGTCCCTGAAAGTTCGCCTTGATCTAGCTTTACCGACTTGCCAATGCACATTTGCCTCATAAACTTGTTTCGTCAATCTCCTTTCGTCCATCCTATCTATTCTATCTTTGTCACTATATCTTCTTCCACATCACACCACTCTCTTATCACATAATTACTTACTTTATCCACTAAATTCACTCCAGCTATTCTTCTTAAAGCTCTCATTTCCACTGCGTTAATCATACATTCGTACTTCTAATGGATATTCTGCATTTATTATCTCTACTATATAATAATAATACTTTGTGTGTTTCTTAGCATATATAGTTACCATAAGCCAAAGAATAACAGTTTTTATAATCAATTAGCGTTACCATAGCAACACGTGGCCGGGTCATCAATTAACGTTACCATAGTAACGCGTGGCCGGGTCAGCTAGTTTACGGGATACAAACCCGAAACCTTAGTTACATAGATAGACATGATCGCTACACCTTGACGACTGGCCGTCTGTACATCTATAATCCGTGATAAAAGTAAAATTTAGTAATCGCAGTGTCATTATAAAACCGAAACCGCTGAAATTGCTACTATAATACGTAGATAACTTTCTCTCTCCACAAGCCAGTACCGCGGATACACACTAATGAAATATATACATACCTATAAGAATAATAGGTGTCCGTTACTGCGTCTTACAAGTATTTTTGTTTTGTAATCAGGCTCACACATTTTCATTAATTTGGTAATCAGTTTCTAAAATAACGTGCTTGTAAAGAAAACATAGATATGTTTTCTTGACGTTTATCAAACAAAATTAATATCTTAATTAACAAAAAAATTGGTTGCCTGTAAAGTCGGTATACGGGCGAAAGTTTTACGTGACAACGACTTTGAGTGGTAAAATAATTTTAATGTGAATATTCATTCGTATAGTAGGAAGAAGGATGAAATAATAGTAACAATTTAAAACATTTATTTATACAAAGAATTATATTTAAAACATTAATTTATAGGCACGCGTCCCTTCCACTTTTTATGTCTGTCTCTCTCGCTCTTAGGCGGGCTAACCATGCCCGAGTGGAAGGGACGCGTGCCTCTCACTCGCTCTCATTGTGAGCGCATAACGTGAGCGGAGCGTAACGCAGTTTCTTGAAGTGTCACCCGGCAAACCAATTTATAAGACGTTGTCACGTCAAAAACAATTAAATATCACCTTATCTTAAATAAAGATTAATAATTATTTCTTCTTATTTAAATATAGATTTTTTGTGGCGGCGTCGCGCCATGCCTTTTAGCTGCGCAAGCTTTTTAGAATATAATAAGATATATTCGATATATTTTTACTATATATCATATACAAACATGTAATCTTGCTTAACAAAGTGATTTTAAAGGAAGATTACATGTTAGTATATGATGTATAGTAAAAATATATGGAAAAAAATGTGTTTGTAGTAGGGATGTTGCGGATGCATTTTTTTTCACATCCGCGGATGCGGATGCGGATGCGGATTTTAAGAGGCTCACATCCGCGGAAGCGGATGCGGATGCGGAACTTTACAAAAAACCTAAGTTTTGGTTTGGTAGGGTAAAAAGCAGTAATATTTATCCTTTCTTTATGTATAAATTAAAAATAAAATTCGAGTGTCGGTTTGTAATATTGAAATAACCGTTTTTTACATACATGAATATATATACGGTACATACACCAAAAAAACATGTTTTACAATTTTTGTCTGTCTGTCTGTCAGTGTGTTCGGGCTAAACTCTAAAATGGCTGGATCGGTTTTGACGGGACTTTTATTGGCAGGTAGCTGATGTAATAAGGACTAACATAGGCTTCTTTTATTTTTTTAAATATTTTATTTTAGAAAAATAAATTGATATTGCCATGTCCAAGTACTGTCCAGTACCGCACGCAACTCTCACCACTTCTCCCACCAACGAATCAATGCTGCCTATCGGGCGGGCTCAGAACGCGCGAACGGGCTATTGCTGATTTTTAATAAAAAAATATATTGCATGGCCGGGTCTGGTAGTTTAATAATAAGTGAATTACCATTACTGATTACTTGTTTTAGTAATGAAATTTAAATATGGAGCATTATATTTAATGAAAAGTAGAATGGCCGCCTTTTTCGGACTCCAGTCTGTTTCGCAAGGGTTCGTGTATTAATCCTGTGCTACTAAATAACTATTCACTTGGAACACTGGCTGGTGGCGCTGATAAGAATTTGCGTGCTTTTTTAGGTAACAGTTTAAACTCACTTTGATTAACACTCCACCATTTAAGAGGACTCTTATTTAAATGAATTCACTTTTTATTACGGAAAGTAAGTAACTCCTTCTTGTGAATTGTGTCCGGGCTGACAATTTCTGGTGTTTCCTGACTCTCCTCAACATCACTTGATAAATCGAGCATAATCGAGATAACTAATTAAACAGGACTGACATCCTGTAACCTGAGGTCTCTAGTCGTTCCGTTCTGTTTCCATGAAATCTGTCATATTGTTCGAGAAACCAAGATGTCTTCCGTGTTTCTGTTAATCTTCAATATACCTAGGTAACACTGAAAATGTTTAGAAAATGAAAAACGGCTTAATGTAGAAAGTTGCCAATACTTTTATTGTTTTTCGAAGTAATCTCTCTACACATCGTCGCATTCGATGGAACCACTGAGAAAGCAGTGGGCCCATTCTTCCTTAGGGGTCTCTTCTATGGCATTTTCGTACGCTTTCACCGCATCTTCAGGGCTCGTAAAGCGAATTTTATCTTTAGTTCTTGGGAATAAATAAAAGTCGCAGGGCGCCAGATCAGATGGCGGATAACTCATTATCTCGACACTTGCCAAATATTCAACAGTCCGTTCTGCGGAGTGCGCTGAAGCATTGTCGTGGTGAAGTAGGATCCTGCTTCGAAGGCGCTGCTGTCTATATTTTTCTAAGACAACAGGCAAACAACGATTGACATACCAGTCTGCAGTAACTGTCCTTCCATCTTCTAGCACAACTGTCGCGAAATGATCATTCCGACCAAAGAATGAAGCAATCATCTTTTTTCCTTGACTTCTTCCTTTCTTTACCTTAGCTGGCCGATCCTTGAAAGGAAACACCCACTGAGCTGATTGTCTTTTGGTTTTGGGTTCGTAGCAATATATCCAGATTTCATCACTTGTGACGATGTCAAATACAGCATTTGAGTCACCGCCGTTGAACTTATCTAATATTTGGCGACACCAGTCCATGCGAAGGTGTTTCTGGTCGTCGGTTAAAGTATGGTACAAAGCTTCCGGACGCCTAAATGTTCGTGTAATATTTTTTGAACTTGACTCATACCAATGCCTAGGCTTTGAGATTGCTACGTCCACGCTTAAACTCGTTAAACTAATTGTAAATAGTGGGGGATTCACGAGATACACGAGATGGGGCTTCATTAAGAAATGCTAATCGCAGCCTATCATAGCTTTGTTGTTGAGTAAGCCCACAACGAAAGTCATTATAAATCATTGACCGAAAGTTTTCTCGCGTAAGGTTCATTTTCACTTGTAACAAGAGTTTTAGATTTGCCGCCAATTCCCAAAAACAAATGATAAATGAATGCAATATACTACATAAGGTTACGAAAAAGTTCTAAAATTGAAATTGAAAAAGTTTTCATTAGCAATGTTTCTAACTGGTCAGTTCCAAACATTTTCAGTGGTATCTACGTATCATCTTTAATCTTTTACTCGGTCGACACGCGCCACTCGCCGGCCTCTCCCCTTTCTTTCTTGTGGCATCCGCATCCGCATCAGCTCCGCATCGATTTATGCGGATGCGGATGCAGATGCGGATGTCTAAATCGATGCGGATGTTCCGCATATGCGGATGCGGATGCGAATATTCGCAACATCCCTGGTTTGTAGCAGGGATGTTGCGGATATTCGCATCCGCATCCGCAAATGCGGAGGTTCCGCATGGTTTTGGACATCTGCATCCGCATCCGCATCCGCAATAATTATTGCGTATAATCATGCGGATGCGGATGTAAGACAAGCTGCGACAAGAAAGAAATTGGGTGGAGCCGGCGAATGGCGCGTGCTGTTGGCACTTGACCTCAACCAATGGGAGCGAAAATCTTGGTTACAAGATCCGACGTGTTTCTTGTTGTGCGTCATTTGTTTATGTAAACAAATCATTACGTGTTTGCATGCGCTGTGGAATAGGTACTTAGGGTAAAGTGTTGAGTAGAGTATATTGTTGTTGTGATTAAATTGTGTGTAAATAATTGTTATATTACCAGGTAAATTTAATTATTTTACACCTGTAATATTTTTTATTTTATGTAACGTTTATCGTTTTATAACAAAATTCTTCATTTTTCCAGCGAGGTTCCCGTTATTAATAGATTTTATAGTTAAATTACAATGTCACCACCAACACAAAGCAATATTTGGAATTATTTTGAACCGAACGTAAAAGACACCGAAAAGGCTGATTGTAAAATTTGCCAAAAAAGCTACTCTCGCAAGGGCCGTACCACCTCGTCTTTAAAAAGTCATTTAAAGTCGATGCACCCAAAAGAATTTACCATGTTGGAGAGCATAAGTAAAGAAAAACAGCTGCAGAAGATCAAATCTGAGACAGGTAAGTTTTATCATATAAAATGTTAATTAATTCGTTTTTCTTGTGGCATTGTTTACTTTCATAGTTTAGTTAGGTTGTTTAGGTGATGTTTCCGCTCATTATAATTATTATTTTTGCCACATAACTACGTCACTTGTGAAGTGATTAGAAAATTAATTGTCTATTTGATAGTGTTATAGAAATTTTATTAAAATCGGTTCAGTAATTTTTGTTTAGCCAAAATTCTAGAAAAAATATGACATGGTACCAAAATAACATATTTCCTTTTTTAGCAAATAATTACGCTAGAAATTTCTTTCTGCATTTCCCACCATTTCGTTAGTCTTAGCTAGCTGTCTTGATGTTAGACAGTCATTTGTCGGTTTGACATGATATTGACAATTTTTATGTCAGATATAAAACACGTGTGTAAAAAACAACTACGCCTCCGAGCCCTCAGGTGGGATTCGAATCCACGACCAATCGCTATTCGGGCGAGTGCTCTGACCACTGAGCTACCAAGACGCTGGCAAACGTGTCGAATTTTACAAACGTATTTCAACTTCTACTATGAGCTAGTATCGTTCCACCAATGTTGAACGCTAACTGCTTTCAACATAGAAAGTAATATTTTTACAAATATTAAACAATCGATTAAGATGGAACCAGCTATAATTATGTTTTTTATTTAATTTTGCATTCATAATGCAATATTTCTATAAGATATAAAATACGTGTGTAAAAAGCAACTACGCCTCCAAGACCTCAGGAGTAGTGTTGCCCAAATGCAAGAACAAGACGAGACTTAGCCAGTCTTGGTCTTGGTCTTGCGCCAATACACCTGGTCTTGGTCTTGGTCTTGGTCTTGCGCTTGCAGTCTTGGTCTTGGTCTTGGTCTTGCAGCAAGAGTCTTGCAAGTCTTGCAATTACCTATTAGTCTATTGCTATTTATTAAAGTTTACTTTAAATCTTAGAAAAACGTATTAGAATTGGAACATTGTGAGCTTGAATTAACATAGCCATAGTAAAGATCAATCAGATTAATAAATAACTGAAGATTTGATAAGAAAGTCGAAAAATCAACTGACCTATATGTCGTTTTCCATGGAAGTAACTGTTTCTTAATAAACATTTATGATTTATAAGCTTACATTTGCTAAAACATGTAAAAAAACAAATTAATTACAATAACTTGACTGTATTTTAAATAACAATGTCTGTCTAGAAAGAGATTGAACCCTCAACTTGCATGAAATTTAATAAAAGAGTTTTATGATTTATCATTTATTTCAATCAAAAATAAAATACAACACAAATCAAACATAACAGTACACAACAGCTTTATCATTAGGTTATGTTACTTTATATCAATTCTTTTGACCAAGAATTAATACAAAGTAACCATCTGGCTGACTCATCACTTAACCTATTTCTATGTTTTCTAATTACTAATGATGCTTTAGAAAATAATCTCTCAGCAGGTACTGAAGTTGCAGGTATTGAGAGAAAATCACGGGCCATCTTCGATAAAGTCGGATACTCTGTCTCATGCGTCCTCCACCAATCTAAAATGTCTTCCGAGCTGGCAGTTCTTGGTTTTCTCAGGTACTCCTCCAACTCGTCTATCACTAAGCCTTGAAGACAAGATCCAGATGACGTCGAGGGACATTCATAGAGTTTATCAAAGTCTATAATGTCTTCATCTTCATCACATACTTTATTTTCTTTTCTTGGCAATTCCAGAGATTTGTTCAGTGAGTGTAGACTTTTATATTCTTCATAAAGTTCATTGAACTTGCGCAGACTTTCTGTTTTAAGTTGCTTCCCCCACATTGTCAGGTCAAAAGTCTGAGCCTTATGCCTTGGGTCTAAAATTAAAGAAGTACAATAAATCCAGTTGCTCTTCTTATAATGTTTAAGCATTTTGTCTCGAGCTGCTTGGAAAGCTAGAATGAGCCTTTCATCCACTTCAGATCGATTAGGTTTCTCATCTAACTGTTTTACCATGGATTCAATTTTATCTAGCAAGAGATTGAATGATACAATGACTAGCGGTAATGTAACATATTTGTCTCCACCAAGTTTTGTACTTAAAAGTTTAAAGTTTATTAGAAATTTATGTAATTTTTCGAGTACCTGCCATTCACTAGCTGTGATTTGAAAATCATTCAATTCGGTGACAGAACTGCACAATATGTTAATGCCCGCTCTCACTTTTAAACCAAATCCAATCATATCATGTGTGGAATTCCATCTTGTTGGACAGTCAAGAATGGCATTTAGATTTGATGGCACGCCAGCTGCTTCACAAGCAGACTGAAACTTCTTCTTCACTATCTCACTTCTTTTTATTTTACTGGAAATACTGCGTAACTTTGTTACAGATGTACGCGAGTCAGCAATATTTGGTGCATATTCTTCATCTTCCTCAGTTTCGTCTGCATAGTCTTCATACTGCTGATCTTGCGCGTTAGTGTCAGACTCACAGTGTAATGCTAAGGTCTCTAATAAATCTTGTACACCAAGGTTTAAAATGTGAGCAAAGCACCGGAAATGTTGATTGTCTGAATCAAAGTGTGGCAACTGTTTGCCCAGTTCATACATAAATTTGGTATTTGCAGTTGCGTTGTCGACCGTGATACCTTGTATTTTATCAATTATGCCATATTCCAATAAACATTCATGGAAAATCGTTGCAATATCTTCCCCAGTATGTCGACCGCGTGATGGTATAAAATCAAGAACTACAGATCGATACTTCCATTCGTTGTCTATATAATGCATAGTAACCCCGTAGTAACTCCTACCAGCAATTGACGTCCACCCATCAATGGTAAATGACATTTTAGATGATAATTGTTGAAGTCGTTCCTTGAGATTAAATTGGAGCTCTTCAAATCGCTCTTTGACTTTCCTTCTAAGTGTAGACCTTTTAGGAAACTCCATATTAGGGCAAATACGTCGAAAATATACTTGTGTAGCTTCGTCATCGAAAAATGAGAAGGGAAGATATTTTTTCACTACCCAATCAACTGTAGCTGTCGTGATGTTGTCACTGCTGTTTTCCGACTGAAATAAAACAATAAATCTTGTGTTATTATTTAAAACATACTAGGTTTGAGCGTTTAGGAGGAGGAGGTTTGTTGTTGTTAAATCGAGAAAATCGTTAAATTGACATTTGTTATATTAAGGTTGCACTGTACTGTAATTTACCAAAATAAAGTACTTAGTTGTTACTGGCCGATTATGAAAACAAATGAAAATATAGGTGTTTATAAAAATATTTAAGACGATAATTACATACTTAATATGTCGCACCCCTAGATGAAAACACCACTAACTCAAAAATACTTACGTAAGTTAATGGCGTTTTTGAAAGTATCGCATGAACAGCTACGCGGAGTTAAAATTCCCGTAGCGACAATTTCGACCATTGTTAAAAATGACGCGAAATATGTACCTATGTATTACTATTTTATCAATATCTATAAAATATTCCGAAGTCAGTTTAAAGTCATTTGTTCAAAAAAGACTTTTTTGAGTTCCTGGAGTTTTCATATAAAAAAAATATATTCTTACCTGTCCACTTCTTCCAGCGGTTACTAAAAAGCTTGTGATATCTCCACTTAATTTTGGTTTAACAGGAAGAAATATTTGTGATTCCTTTTTGTGGAAAGATATTAGATGTTTCCTTAAGCCTGAAGTGTTTCTGTTTTTCATTTTTATTTCAGTCTTTTTATGTTGGCACAATTTACACAAGGCAGTTTGGGATGCATGAATTATTTCGAAAAACTCCTCAAATTTGCTTTTGGGTCTTTTAGATCTGTGACTCAAACTCTCGTTACTCGGACTAGAATAATTTGAATCTTCGTCACTCATATTAAATTGTACACGTGATACGTTTTTAGAAAACAACAAGAATTAGTAAAAACAATTATTAAGTTAGACTCGAAGCACAGCTCAATTGGAAATGACTGGAATTAAAATAATTCCTTTGTTTATAGTACGTTTCCTTGCTTTCTACCGCGCCGCCTCGCCACGTGCCGGCTCTATTAAAAGGATGCCGCCGCAAATCAAACGATGCCGCGTGCGGCGTACAAACACAGATTATTACCTACTTGTACAGACGCGACGCGTGAATAAAATATATGTAAAGAATTAGTGCCAATCACTATTCTTTACATATAAGTGAATGTTTTGGCGTACATCTATACTAATCTATACTAATATTATAAAGCTGAAGAGTTTGTTTGTATGTTTGATGACAGAAGTTTTAAAATAAATAAATAAATCCTGAACGTCACTATACCTCCAAAGTTACTATTCTTCGTGGGCGAAGTCGCGGGCACTGCTTGTAAATACTTTTTTTTTTTTTTTATTTATTTTTTTTTATTTATTTATTTCATATACAAGAAAAAAAAATACAAAGATACAATTTAGTCCCACAAAACCGACTTGTCGGTTTGACTGAGGGATCTTTAGTCTCTTAGCTTATAATTATAATTATGTAGGTATATAATACAACTATAACTGTATCAGGTAAAGTTAAGTGCACAATAATTGGATTTAGACTGAATTACAACAAACTGAAGGAAAATTTAGCGGTGATAATAATAAGATACAATTGTTGTAAGATATAAAATACGTGTGTAAAAAACAACCACGCCTCCGAGCCCTCAGATGGGCTCGGAGGCGTGGTTGTTTTTTACACACGTATTTTATATCTTATAGAAATATTGCATTGTGAATGCAAAAAAATAAATAAAAACATACAATTGTTGTGTTAAATAGTAGTCATCAGATAATCTTTTAATATTTTTTTAAATTTATTTTTATCCGTTTCACATCTAATAGTTTCGGGCAACGAATTAAGAAGATATGGTATACGCTTCTGTAAAGTTCTGTCACCAAAATAATTTTGAACCCTAGGAATTACAAATTTCTTTTTTGAAGTGGCTCTAGTGATCTGGTTATGATTTATGTATTCAAAAGTGGAGACACACTCTCGGCTGCCGTGATTATTTACTAATAATAAATCGCAGGCTTTTTATTTTATTAGTAGGTAAGTACCTACGCTTTTTATATTATTTTATTAATTATGTAGAATTTTTTTACACGTTTCAAGTATATTTAAAAGTGGCTACAATATTTATCAAACGGGTGATATTTGAACACTTTTTTGCTATTTTTTCTTGTAAAAACTTAAGAAATATAATGACTAAATGTACAATAATAGTACCTAAGTAATTAGTTTAAAACCATATAATCAATATTATAATATATACTTACTAGAATAAATTATTATGACATCTACTACCTATCCTTACCATTTTATTCTAATCATAATACTACTTGCGTGATCAGTATAATGTATTCATTTTCATTATAAGCACTCTGAAACTTATTTATTCTTTGGAACACCTGTAGGTACTCTTAAAATTCGAAATTATTTTGCATGAGTATACCTACGCCTACGCCCTGTGGCGGCAATCAAATAGTGTCAAATGTTGTGATTTCGGCGCGGCGGCAACGATTGTTGTATATGATTTCAAAAGAAGCCGCCGGCGCGTGTATTATAACCATGTGCTTCCGAAAAGCAGCAAATTTCTTTGAGAAGTAAGTACAAAACCTTTGATGCCGCATTATCAAAGTGCCGATGGTTAAAACATAACTATGCATGCACTCAGTTTGATTTTAATGGATATTTTTTTATTCGCTATGTAGGTATGTTTATGGTATTAGTCGTAATGCGCATAGATCCAGTTTTTCATATTCTTTGATACAGTTTTTTGCGTCTCATAGAATTCCTAAGCGTACCTATACACCGAACTGTTACACCTAACTACTCCGTGAAATAGCGCTAAGTCCTAGCTGCAAGACGCAAGAGTCTTGCAGGCTTAGTCTTGTTCTTGCTCAAGTCTTGCACGGTCAGTCTTGGTCTTGGTCTTGCTAAAAATACGCGGTCTTGTTCTTGGTCTTGGTCTTGCAAAAACGCAAGAACAAGACCAAGACTGCAAGACCAAGACTGAATTTGGGCAACACTACTCAGGAGGGATTCGAACCCACAACCTTTCGCTATCAACGGAGGCGTTGTTGTTTTTTACACACGTATTTTATATCTAATAGAAATATTGCATTGTGAATGCAAAATTAAAAAAAAAAACAGTTCTTATGTCAATTGTTTTTTTGTTTCATTTCACATTTCTTGATCAATAATAATTAAAAAACCCGGTCCCTTTGGCGTTATTCTGTTATATCTAATTTGTATTTTTTGCAATATAATGTAGGTTGGAAAAATTGTTTCTTTTACAATCTAGATTTTGAGTTATTTAAAAAAATATATCGTTTTATAATTTTTATATATTTTATGCATTTTCAATGCGATCTTATAATTTAAATTATTATAATAGAAAAATACTAGAAAAATCGACTCGGATCACAAGTGAATTTCCAAAGTGGATTTCCAAAGGTTGCGGGTTCGTTTCCCGCCTGAGAATTCACTTGTGATCCGAGTCGATTTTTTCTAGTATTTTTCTATTATAATAATTTATAAAATATATCAAGTACACGTATCAAAAATATAAAAGTACACGTACTTAACGTGTACTTTTTGATTTAAAAAATGAAACACGTCCTTTGCTTATTCGTTTCTTTTGTATAGGTGGTTTTTTATTAACAATAATTTTAATTTCATCATCATAAGCCTATAACATCCCACTGCTGGGCACAGGCCTTCCCCATAGATGGATTTGCACACAGTATATGGGAAGAACGGGCTGTAATCCACCACGCGGGCCCAATGCCGATTGGTCGGTTCTAACGATTGCCGAAGCAGCCGGGACCTACGGCTCAACGTGCCTTCCGAAGCGCGGCCGAGCTCGAGATAATAATTTTTTGGTCACCCATCCGATGACCGGTCGCATCGAAAGTTGCTTTACTTTCACTATCGGCGCTGGAACGCACTAACTTCTGCGCCACCGAGCTTCTCTAATTATGTGTGTAATTAATTTGTGTTTATTTTTTTCAGATAAAGTTGTCACTCCTCTTCAAGCAGCAAAAAAACAACTCTCGTTAGAAGAAGTAATTTTAAAAGAAAAGAAGTGGGACACCAATCATTTAAATTCAAAAAAAATTGATAAACTGATTGGCGAAATGCTTGCTCTTCAAAATTTACCGTTTAACTTTGTGGATGGACTGGGTTTTCGAAGGTTAATACAAGAATTAGCACCAAGATATAATTTTAGGGGACGCAATTTTTTTACCGATTTTGTATGCAAAGAATTATATGGCAGAGTTGCCCAAAAAGTTAAAGAATTAATAGAAAAATTTGATTACATGTCGTTTACGTCTGACATTTGGTCGGATCCAAGCTCAAACGCTTCTCTGCTTAGCCTGACTTGCCATGGAATTGCAGAAAACTTTGATAGATCATCGATTATATTGAAATGTGAGACCTTCGATGGCCGTCACACCGGCGACGTAATTTCCGAAAAATTTAACATAATGCTTTCTGAATTTAATATTAAAAAAGAACAAGTGCATTGCCTAATAAGAGATGAAGGATCTAATATGAAACGAGCCGTGCGATTAGCAGCATTGAATGACATAGACTGTACCATTCATAAGATACAACTGGCTATCCGCAGTAGCTTAAGTTCGCAAGAAAACATAAAAATACTCAAACAAAAGTGTAAAAGAATTTCGACTCATTTCAATCATTCTACCATCGCTCAGAAACAACTGCAAACAATTCAAGACAGACTAAATCAACCTCATCTCAAAGTTTTCCAAGAATGTGTAACGCGATGGAACAGTACGTTTTACATGTTTGAACGTTTTTTAAAGGTAAAGGATGCCCTAAGTATTTACATCAATGATAATGAGATTAACCCTATTTTGCCAGACGAATGGAAAATCATTGAAAGTTTTATTGAATTATTAAGACCTTTTGAGGAAGCCACACGAGAACTGAGCAGCTCTCACGCTATTATTTCATCTGTAATTCCAATAATTCAAATGCTTGAAAAAAAAGTTGACGACTATTTAACAAGATCACACGAGTTTGATCTGATTCGACAGGCCGTCACGTCTCTGAAAAGTGAACTTTCAACAAAATTTTCCAGCTTGGGAGAAAACAATTTATACATTATCGCCACCTACTTAGATCCTCGTTATAAGCACAAATTTTTTACACCGGTGACCGAGGAAAAAATTAAAGAAGACATTTTAATGATGACAAAAATTGAGAATGATGGTTCTGGCTCTCTTAATGCCAATTCCGAAGGGGCTACAAGAATGAGAAGGACGGATTCCACGGAAAAGTATATGGAACAATTAGGACCAGGGACATCAAGTTTTGTCAGAAAGCCAAGCTTAAAGAACGACCTTGCTATGATGCTAGATTCGTCAAGTGAAGATGAGAGTCAAGAAATTTCAGAAAATGGTAGCATTGAAGCTGTACTCAAAAAGGAATTACTTTCGTACCGCACTAAAAAAAGAGTCAATGTGGATGAAAATCCCCTTAAATGGTGGAGTGTTCATCGAGAAGAATTTAAGGTATTATCACCAATAGCACGAAGATTTTTATCCACTCCACCAGGCAGCGTTCCTAGCGAACAATTATTCAGTAGCGCGGGTTTAATTTATGAGCCTCTGCGTAACCGGCTTGAATCAGAGAAGGCGGCAATATTACTTTTTATTAAGTATAATGCACCTATTTTTAACTTCATGTATTAATTGTAATTAATAAAAATGTTAACAATTACACTTTCATTATTTTAATTCTTAAATCATATACTTTTTATAACATCTTAAACATCCGCATCCGCATCCGCATCCGCGGATGTGAGACTTTTAAAATCCGCATCCGCATTCACATCCGCGGATGTGAAAAAATCGGCATCCGCAACATCCCTGGTTTGTAGTAATGACTGAAATTTCAGCTGCATTCATCACTCCTCTTCGTATTTCAGATTTAGTCTTTTCGTAAATTTGAGGAATGATGTTCTCTGTGAAATACTTTCTGCCCGGTATGTTATATTTTGGTTTAACATTTCATCAAGTTTCTAAACCGAGTATTTTCAACAATTGACAACGGCTGGTTGTCAGTGCTATCATCTCACCTATCGCAGTTGTCTCTTGATCTTGAGTTTTCACGTGACCATTGTAGAGCAGCACTATCTTAAATATTTTGTAGACTTTTCCGACATAAACGGACTTTTGATCATAATGAAGTTGACGGAGTAGGCATTGTTGTAGGCAGTCCTTCTGCTTGGATTTGCGACTGGGAGGAATATTTGGTCGCAAGAAACAACACACACAAGAAATTATAATTTTTCATTGGTTACAATTAACTTTACAGGAATCATTGTCCAATTGTTACAAAAAATTCTACACGAGACTTTACTTTTGACATTATTAAATTTTAATTGAGCTCTTTCCCTTTCACTCAAGAATATTTTTTTATACAAAAGCACCGCTCTGAAGCGTACAAAATCAAAAATTAAGAAACAATGCGAAGTAAACAAAACAGCTGTAAACGAAGTCACGTCACGGATTGCCCCGAAACCGTAATCAGCTTGGCCGACTAGTCGGCCGATTAGTCGGCCACTTTACAACCGACTAATCGGGTAGTCGGCTAGTCGGCCAAAGTCATAATCGGCACATCTCTACATCTCTCTTTTACAGACTATAAGTACTTGGGACTGTGCTCAGAAGCTACAGGTGTTCATACCGCCATACCCTTTCTTCCATTGTACATCCAGAAGCATTACAGGCTACCCTTTCTTATTTGCTATTCCTAACTGTCGCACCAAGCGCTTCTCAACATCTTTTATAATGCGCACAACAAAGGAGTGAAACTCTTTCCTCCCTTTGTCTGTATTTCCGAGTACTTATAACCCGTCCGTACTCAAAGCCAAAGTGAATAGGCACCTTCTGGGTTAGCTCGCTCCATCGTGAATCCTATCTTGGCCCCCGGGCTTGACTGGGATCACGAGCAAACCCTTCAAAATAACAATAAATATTTGTGTATTTGGTTATCATTGGTCAACAATGGCTGAATAGTGTGGTTAAAGCCGTATTAGTATTTTTTTGAGATATCTCTGTTTTTCACAATCTTATTATGCGCCGTCACAACACCATAGTTTTTGTTTTGTATATTTATCTTTCTCTGTGATTTTTTTTTTATTTTGAATTGTTGTCATGACGAAATAATGTCATTAAAATCTGCGGCAACACCTCTAAGAACAAATGACTCGATATTGGCGGAATCCACAAGGACAGCGCCATCTAAAGAAAAAGATAACGAACAAATGTCAAAAAAATCAGCACATGTACAATAAGCGTTATTGGGATCTTTTTGTGACATCTCAATTATATAATAAATACCTATAACAAGAGTTGTATCAACGAAAATGAAAATAACGTTATTTAAATGCACTTAAAATAAGTTGTTTAGAATCGTACATAATTTTTACCTACCACCCATTCAGGACCTCTTTTAACTGACCAGAAGAATGGGCACAAGAAACTCGTCAGATTAAGAGAAGTAACGATATTCACAATATTATACGTCGTCACCATACATAATACACAATATAATTCTGCTAAGTCTCTAATAACGCAAGACGCGAAGTTTTTATCGAATACTATGTAATGAGGTCAACGACTTAAGTACCTACCTACTTTAAAACCTTAATAATTGTATTACCTTAATACGCATAAAATATATAAGTCTACTAGCTTTTACCCGCGGCTGCGCACGCATTTTTTTATTTTTAAAAGTATGTTACTTCTAATACCTCCAAGAATATATGTACGAAGTTTCATGATGATCGGTTTAGTAGTTTTTGCGTGAAAGCATAACAAACAAACTTACATTCACATTTATAATATTAGAGGATTATTGTATTGTTCAATAAATTACGTTACAATTATTTTTCCAGAACTTATCAGTAAAACTTCAAGGATTCATATGCTTATGAGAATTCGCAATCAAATTCGAGTAAAACAAAAAAGAAAAGAAATAATAACATATGATTAATTCCATTAAATTTTATTCGCATACGACTTTCCAAGTATCATCTTGAGGTTGCATTAAATCAGTGCTGTAAATGTAACTTATTGTGAACATCTGTGTCGTTTTTTGTGATTTGCAGTTTTATGTATCATTTTAAGATTAAAAATTATCGATCTGATCCTTAATAATGTTAGTGTGCGTGTATATTTAAATAGTTTAGTAACTAACTTTATTTTTCCTTTCAGAAAAAAAACAGTAGGTACTGTGCCATATTTTTATTTTTACATGTCGATTAAAATATTTAATAACATTCCTCAAAATGTAACTGTCAATAAATAAATTCAGACATGGCTTGTGTCTGAATGTTATTATAACTTAAAATAATTTAAGCAAAAATTGACAATATTATATGGATTATTACCGTTTTATTTACATTATTATAATACTGACTCATTATTACTGCCTAGTTTTTTATCAGTACGTAACTGAATCATCATATATTGTCCTCTTTATAAATATTGTAACTTATTTTGATATTATTAATAACGCAATTTGACATTATATTGAATTCTTATTAATATGAACTACGCTATGAATGAATATTGTAATTTTTATACCAGTTTATTAATTCCGGCGAAATATGCTGAGGTACTGTAATTTTAATGACATCTTCGTAATGCGACCATAGTCCAGGCCAGACCCCTTTTTTTCCACCGGGCACTCTGGGCAGATCACTAAAGGAATACCGACCTTTATTACTGAAGAACTTATTTAATTAGATTAAGTCGACCCTCAATTAGGGACTATATTATCCACCTGCTTATTAGCTTTTGCATGCGCGAAGCTACTCTACTCTCGCCCAAAAAAGGCTATCCAATGTCAGCATGCTTAGATAATTTTAAATATGTGTGCATCGTCCCATTTGAATTAAAGATTATCTATTCTACTATTGACTGTCAATAAAAAATCTAAACCCGTGTTTATCTACTTTCTTTGTCTATTCTACTTATAAAAAAAGGGTTCTGACAAAGTCATAGGGGTCCCATTATTCTTATATGCCCAGGGCCTCTAATAATTTAAAGACGGTCCTGGTTCAGGCAATAAAATATCTTTATCTAAATACAAAAAATATGTATACCAACTTAATTCCACTCGAACAAGTCGGTCAAAGTTTTATCTGTGAGTCAATACACTATGTGTAAATGAATGATCGGTTTACAGTAACGAAACTGGTATGACTGGTGGCGAAGCGGTGATAGCCCATAACAGAAGTTAACATGGCCGCGACAGGTGAATGAAATTAGAAAAAACGTTGTGGCCATTCCGATTTAGCATATATAACTGTATTAGTTTGCGAGTAGGTTTATTACCTTTTCATTAAACCAGCTTAGCCTCTTGTCGTTATCTTGTGATAAACTTTGTATCAATGAAGTGTTTCTATTCTTTTACAATACGAACTAAAATAATCTTGATTTTATTTATATTAGTAGTAGGAATGATAATATATTGTGAATGTAACATCCTGGGTTCAAGTCTCGGAAGGGGCAAAGGTTTGTGTGATGAATACGAGCATTGGTACCTGAGTCATGTATGTCAAATATGTTTCTATAAAATGTTTAATATTTATGTATTATATATGTATGTCTATCCGTTACCCTAGTATCCATAACACAAGCCTTATAGTGCTTACTTTGGGCTAGGCTAATTGGTGTGATTGTAAGAAATATTATTATTATTATTAGCCTAGCCCAAAATAAGCACTATTAGTCTTGTGTTATATATACTTGAGTATCGGATGTACAAACAGTAACAATCTTAACTGCCCCTGTGACGTGACTACCAACTTTTTGAAAGAAAGTGAGAATAGATGTATGACGTCTTCATAAATGACATTTTTATTGTAGATGTGTGTGTAACGTTACAAAGTTTTGAAATGAACCATAACAACTGAAACTACATAATACTTTTTCTAAGACCCTAATGAGTTTCGCATCAAAAAGGTGGGATTGTTATTATTCAATAATAAGAGTAATGTCAGAAAAATCATTGTCAATTTTTTCCGGTCGCTCGTTTGGAATTATTGGTTTTATCTTTTTGTTTTAGTTCTTTACTTTCTTTTAATTTAATTTTTAAAAAAAAATGCCCGCCCGACTATCTTACTTTGAGATGGTCACAATTGTAACTTTAAGACTAACTGGTATGGGAGTTGTGAAGATCTCGCGGCAGTTAGGTATTCATGTAAATAAATTTTACATCACCTAAAAAACTTTTCCGTACACAGAAATAACGTTTGTAGACACCAGCTGTTTCTATTTGTAGAGAAGGTCGGTAAGCCAGTGGATCCAGCGGTTCGAAGAAGGTGGTGACGAGGCTCTTCGAGACCGTCCTCGCGAGGCAAGAGCCCGGGTGAGTACGGAGGCGGAGGATGCAACCATTATAGCCCCCCACTCTCAAAATCCCTTCTACCGCACTCGTGATTCAGCGGTTCAGTACCGTGTATGTTTGACACTGTCAAAATGTGATGTATTTTAAATTTTAGTATGAAATACGACGGATTCAGCAGTAAAGTATTATTTTATCTTTAATTGCAGATATCAATGCAGACAGTGCGGCCGGCGTAGGCTGAATGAAGGTGGCCTACACCATCACATACGAGGACTGCACTAAAAGTATCGGGAATGGAATATTTCCACTGTTACTGTCATATTAAAATCTTTTTAATTGAAAACTCCTTGGTTTCGAAAATCGAATACCATTTATTTATTTAAAAAAAAAGATTCTCGGTCTAGGTCTAGTCACAAGGTCTTGTCAAACTTGTTTAGTCGTTGAGAAAATGGAATTGACTCGAGAAAAATCAAGAGCGATGATTTATTATGACTTTCGTAGTAGTTTAACACAAAACAGTGTGTTGATCGGATGCTTTCTGCATTTGGTGATGAAGCCCCATCCAAAACCACAATTTACCGCTGGTTTGCTGAATTTTAACGTGGACGTGTCAAGCTCAGTGATGTTCCCTGTCAAGGTCGTCCAAAAACTGCAGTCACCCAAGAAAACGTTGATGCTGTGCGTAAGCTGATTGAGGAAAAGCGACAATCGACATGTGACATGCCGCGTAATTCAGGCAACTTTAGACATTGGCATGAGTCAAATACAAATAATCTTGCATGAACAATTAGGTGTAAAAAAGTTGTTTTTCCGATGGATACCGTATTCGCTCAAAAGCGGCTCAAAGGCGGCAAGTGAAGAGCAAAAAGCGGCTCGCGTTACTTGGTGCGTCAGAACTCTCGTAAGGTTCCACACAGGATCCTCAAATGCTGTATACAACATCGAATCAGGTGACGAATCCTGGATATACGCGTACGAAACCGAAACAAAAAACCAGTCACGAGTTTGGGTGTTCGAATATGAGTTAAAGCCAACAAAAATTGTTCGTTCACGGAGTGTTGCGAAAAAAATGGTGGCCACGTTTGTCTCCAAAACCGGCCATGTTGTGACTATTCCTCTTGAGGGACAAAGAACGGTTAATGCAGAATGGTATGCTAGCATTTGTTTGCCACAGGTCTTTTCGTGGTGAGAGATTTTCATCACATGAAGAAGCTGTGGACGCCTACAAAACGGCCATTTTGGAGACCCCAACTTCCGAATGGAATGGTTGCTTCAATGATTTGTTCCACCGTATGGAAAAATGTGTCAAATTTCGCGGAGGATACTTCAAAAAGCAATAAATACATTTTTAAATAGTAATGTTGTATCACTTCCTTGATTCCCGAAAATTTCAGTGCCGCCCTCGTTACAGCCCGAAAAGTGCCACTTACACAACAACAGTTTTTTATTACTGTTGGTCCCAGTTATCTTCGTATGATAGCGATTTTTAAAAGGCAGAAGCCACAAACGGTTGGTCCTTCATAACAATGTTTGAACATTGTTATGAAGTGGTAATAATATATTTTTACTGAAAAGCGTATTGGGTTTTAAAATTACCTAATACTAAGCAAAGATTCTGCCTAATAAGGCAGAATGTATTATATGTATATTGCTACAAGTGTTGGTTTTTTATTTTACTTTTAGTCAGACTGGCGAACAAATTATTTACGCGCTTTGCGCTCACACATTATAGCAAAAGAATAGGTATATTTAATAAAATATTATTTCATATTGCACTACAAAAATTGCAATTTTTACTTTCTTCACTTTCGTTAACCTGAAATTTAAAAGCAAGACACATTTTGAACCTTAAAACCATTCTAAAATTTGCATTTCTAAAACCGAGGTTTTTGAACAGAAAAAGACACGCTGTCACAGATATAAAATTCGAGTAGAATTGAATAGATTACCGCATGTCTGAAAAATTATTACTTCATATTTTAAATAACAGAAATAATAAAGTTTTGGGAACGAAGGCAACCATATGCGTGGTGGAATAAGAGCTAAGGACAAACTACATAATGAGGTCGAGTTTGGCAATGATCCTACTAACATAATCAGAAAAGATTTTGAGTTTGAGTTACCGGGAGGTAAGGACAAATGTTTGTGTAATTAAAAATCATAATATTTATGCGCTATTTCGATTTGTTTATTTGTTAAGTTAGTATATGTTTAGTTTAAGTAATATAATGTTAATAATATTTTTTTTATAATACAAGTGTAAGAAATCTTTATTATTATTTACTTGCTGCATCTATACGTTTCTAAGTCTATGAATGCAGGATAAGTAAAATTAAATTTTATCATTATTTCACCCAAAAGCATGCGACGTTGCCGTTACTCTTTGTTTTGGAAGAGCGGCAACAACTGAAAGCACGTCATCAGACATGTCAAGACTCTGCGTCAAGCAGTGACAGTTCTCTGGCGCCAAGAGACACACACCACACACACAAAGATATTATGTCATAAAAACTTTAGATTTTGTTATGAAGTTGTCATGAGAAAAATAATTTCATCTCTTTCTACCTTTCTGTCTGTTGGGTCTTGAACGGGCAGTTAAGAGTGTTGCTGTTTGTACATACATATATGATACATAGATATGTGATATTTATAAAACTTATATAAGTACCAAAGACTCAAGTATAAATGCTCGTATTTATCACATAAACATCTGCCGTTTCCAGAATTGGAAACCAAGACCGTTGGTACGAAAGGCAGGAGCCCTACCGTTGCACCAAACGTAGGCTCCATCATCTTCGAATGCATATTATGTATTTCACTAACGCCTTTTTCTGTGGTAATTTAATTGAGATTTACCTACAAGAGCGAATTAGAATTTTCTTAAATTCGCCACTCTGTTTGTCAACTCTTACTGCCTTCCCGTATTTTTTTAAATAAAATCACTTTTCGAATAAGCGATGTGAATTCCTGCTAAACCTAAGAAGTGTTGTGGGAAGAAGATTAAATTTACTCCTTAAAATATAAATAAAAATTGAATTTTAAGATAATAAGGATTAAGAATTAATCCTGTAAATAGAGGATATCAGTGAATAAATCTACCGATAATAGCAAATACTGCTCCTATAGATAAAACATAGTGGAAATGAGCAACTACATAATAAGTATCGTGTAAAACCACGTCAATGGATGAGTTGCCTAAAATTACTCTTGTTAAAATTACTCCTGTAAAGGAATGACGTTTTGACTCCTTTACAGGAGCCGCTTTACAGGCAGGCTCCTGTCAAAATTATCCAAATAAAATAGTTTGTTTAATTTTGCATTTTATTTAGTAATTTAATTATATCTACGAAAACTGTAAACCGCTGGGTCTACCACCAGTTCGGAAATTAGGAGGCCCTTCCGAGAAGATCTAGCGAAAGAAACTAACAGGAGGACTGACCTTTATTTAAATGTACAGCGGAAGTTTTAAATTATAAGATAAAGTTTTTTACATATGCTACCAACATTGAAAGCCTACTTAAAAACAGGAAAAAGGTGATTCATCTTTTTTTAAATTCATAACTCCTTTCAACTAGACGCCAAAAAGATATCAATATCTGCACATGGAAAAATGCCGCTGATGATTTTTTAATTTTACCTACATCTTAAATATACAATATAGGAGTTATAGATATTTTATGAATGTGTCACATATCGACGGCGAAATGCCAAGACCTCCTTACTGAAATTAGTTGAGCAATCCACTTTTTTATCATTACGAATTAAAAAATTTAGATCAATGTTTTCTTATGACGCTATCACGTAAAATTATCGTCTGTAAACTGACTTTACAGACAATCAATTTTTTTAACTAATTGTTAACTTGTCAAGAAATTAAACGTTTTTTCAGCTTGTGTATTATTTTGAATTTAATTAGGTGTTATTGGCACTTCGTCGTCGATATGTATATCCTAGTATCCATAACACAAGTCTTACCTACAGTGTTAACTTTGAGCTATGCTAATTGGCGTGAATGTAAGAAATATTATTATAGGTGGGTACTGTAAATCAACCCAAAAATATGTCGTTTCCATTATACATTATCCATACCCAAAAATATCCAGTTTGCATTAGCTGAAACCTATTAAATGTGTAGATCTTACCTTTGTCGATACTCAATAAAAGATATTATAGATTTTTCAAAACTTTCATTCTATTTACATTCTTAGTTACTTATTTATAAAAATCTAATTTAATAATATGGTGTCAGGATATCCACACAATAAGGGTAGCAGTTTTAATTTAGCAGCATAACATTTCTCGTACCGACTACGGATAAATAAACAATCACGGTACCTTCCGCTTTACGGATCCCCCGAGAACTCGGGGGCAGTGACTTCTTTCACCCTTCTCCAGGGAGATAAGGCCAGGAGAAGCGGCGGCGAAGAATTGGCGGCTGCCAACGGACCGGGAGACCGTTGGTGGCATTGCGCTGCCCCATCGTCTGTGATGGCGTCTGACTGTACTCAGGCGCCACAGACCATATCGAGCCAACCACCGGGTCAGAATGGCAAATCCTAAAAAGGGCCCCACAAGGCCAACCAGTGGTATGGAGTACAGCGGGGGTTTTAGTGGGTAGGCTTCTGGCGCTACACGTCTCACTCCTGTGATGACTCCTGTAGCGCCAGGTTCGAGACCCAAAGTCATTCTCCGAGCTACCCACTCAACTCCACTTAATAATATAATTTCCCCTCAAAAATAAAAAAAACTACGGATGTCCTTCATTCTGAATTCTGACAGAGCTATGCTCTTGCATTTTAAAATGGTTTATTAACTCTTGTCATATTTTTGGCCCGTGGAAAAATTCTGCCAAGATAATTAGTTTCGGAGATAAATGAGAGAATTTGTGGCGTTGCTGGTCTGGCGTCAGGACAACAGCGTCGCATTTGGAACTTCGTAGTTAGAGTAAACTTATGGAAACTCTCTAGTTAGTAATTTAGTGGTGCAAAATAACTGGTGATAAATCTATCTGTGGCGCTGCTGACCTGACGTCAGGATAACGGTCAGTTATAACTCTATAGTTAGGATAAACTTACGAAAACTGTCTAAGCAATCATTTAATCATAATTTTGTAAGTCCTAATCAAAATGGTAATAAATGGCTTAAATAACTACGAAGATACGAAAAAGAAACTATGGCGCTGCTGACCTGACAATAGTGGTGGTCGTTCCAAAGACGAACTGCTTTTAAAAACAGTTTTGTGTTCCGCGACGATAGAACCGTTTTACGTTTCGTTTCAAAGCAGTCCTCGTCGCACAACCAGTCCTCGAAATATTTGACGCGATTTTGTACTTACCTATAATGTAAATACAAGCTAGAATGCAATGAGACCATTGCGACGTCGTCGCTCGTTCCGTTCGTTTTGATCTGTGATATAGCAAAATAACCTTTTTTACTGATCAATTACGGTCGATTATCGTATAAGACTACTATTTATTTCAATGTTTCGTCTCGTTCGTAACGCGGTGGTCATTTTTGTGTATTGTATGAGTATTGATATAGAATGCAAAGTCGTTTCGCAATAAAACTGAAATTAAGAAAATTATTAATTTCCTAAGCCTGGGAAAGTATGAAGGCAAGTTCATTTAATTTATTATTTAATAAATTATATGTTAGTTAATTTAATATTTTATAAAGAAAAAGCAATAACAAACAAAAGGAACATGTACACCAAACAACAACATAAGAAAATAAATAATTTTAAATTGTAATTTAAAATTTATAATACCTTACTACAATAACCGCAAGTCCGCAACCGTCGCCGAGACGAACGAACGTTCGCGTCAACGAGATTTCGATTAAGAGCCGTTTTAGATTTGTTACGTTCGTTCGACCGTTCGCCGCGTCGTCGTCCGTCGTCGTCTGCCGCCCGTCTCCAACCATCAAACCGTTGCGAACGAGAACCGTTTCACGGACTAGTTTTCGTTCTTGAAAAAACGGTTGCGTCTCGTCGTCGAAAAAACCGAGAACGACCCACCGCTACCTGACAACAGCATAACGGTATTCGAAGAACTCTGTATTTAAATTGTACTCATATTAATAACTTTGTTGTGATAATAATAATTACTAAGCAATTGCTAGCATAGCTCACAATACATTGATGAGCGTCACATCAATTAGAACTTAACAAGAAACAGTTTAAAGATCAAAGTTAAATAGCAACTATATCTTCATTTGTTGTGTCTGCTAAGCTTGTTCTATGAGGCGCAAAGTTCGTTGCCGTTAAATCGTCAATTATCACACACCAGCACAAACCATTTCTATGTTATGGGTAAAAATATTAGAAAATAATAATACATTTAAATAAAACAACTCTATCCCCTTTTTTTTTTTGCTCAGAATTTATATTTAATTCTGAAATTTCAACCCCTTTGAGGAGCCGTGATCACAGGATGAATAAGGCAACTCCTGTAAAGAAGATTTAATATAAATTATATGCAAAAACCGTGAAAAAAGTTATTTTAATGAAATGAGTAATGTTTGTGGAAATGTAAGAACTAAATAAATAAAAACACATTATCAAAATCAAGTTTTTTTCTTTCGAACAGCCATCTGTAATTGTTACAGTAAACACTTACTTATATTTACAAGTCAAAAATTAAATAACTCAATTTTTAACCTATTCTAAAAGATAGATTTGAGAGAACAGTCGCATAGTTTCAATTATTTTACAAAGCAATAGAAAACAGTGTTTAACAGCGATTGAACTCAAAAGTTACTAATAACGCTAAAGAGGAAAAAAATTGTTACTGAATTGCCAGTAAAATGAATCTTAATAAGTACATTACAATCTATTTTTAATTTAATGGTGGTTAATAGCTAAGAGCAAGCGTCAACATCTGAAGCAAGTATACTAGTAAATATGCATTTTGTGAGACCGAATAGTTTAAGAGTTTAATGACCTTAAGCTAGCTGAAAAATGTAGGGCTTTGCTCAATACTAGCTGAAGCAAGTTGCGATGTTTATGATAATAGACGAAAATTTTAGGTCTCACATAATGCACTTTAAATAAAGAGGTAGAGAGTCAACATTGCTGTGTAGTTTTGTGTATGCAAAATAACTCTACGTACTAAAGGTAAATTGTCCAAAGTGATATTTTAACACTTGCCATAAAATTATCAGCGATTAATATTTTTATTAAAAAAAGTTAGTTTTTTCTATTTTTCTAACAAACCCCTAATAATGGCACTTCTAATAATAAGCAAACCTATTTGTTATTCTTACAATATTCAACTGATTATTTCGACAGACATTTGAGACCGTATCGACCTGATCTATGTCAGCTATCAACATCATTAATTATCGTAACTTTATTGACAAAACTTGGCAGATATCAATTTTAAGACTGTATTACCTGTTTAAGTCTGGGTGTCTAAGGTTGGTTGCGTGAAACTGCAATTGGTGTAAGACCACAGACTAATAAACAACTGTTTCCTTAAACAATTTAGATGGTAATTAAATAAACAATGGATCACTATATAATATTATTTGGTTGGTCAGAAACCGAATTCGCCAAATAAAAAAAAACTTTTTACTAGTCTGTGATTCATGATACTGTTCTGTGAAACAGTATAAAAATTTAAATCTTACAAAAATATCGACTTAAATTTGATTTCACTCGAAATGTAATATTTTTATTAAAAAAAGTTAGTTTTTTCTATTTTTCTAACAAACCCCTAATAATGGCACTTCTAATAATAAGCAAACCTATTTGTTATTCTTACAATATTCAACTGATTATTTCGACAGACATTTGAGACCGTATCGACCTGATCTATGTCAGCTATCAACATCATTAATTATCGTAACTTTATTGACAAAACTTGGCAGATATCAATTTTAAGACTGTATTACCTGTTTAAGTCTGGGTGTCTATGGTTGGTTGCGTGAAACTGCAATTGGTGTAAGACCACAGACTAATAAACAACTGTTTCCTTAAACAATTTAGATGGTAATTAAATAAACAATGGATCACTATATAATATTATTTGGTTGGTCAGAAACCGAATTCGCCAAATAATAAAAAACTTTTTACTAGTCTGTGATTCATGATACTGTTCTGTGAAACAGTATAAAAATTTAAATCTTACAAAAATATCGACTTAAATTTGATTTCACTCGAAATGTAATTTTTTAACTTTAAGCTTGTAATTATGCTTTATTTCAATAGGCTCAAATTATATGAGTACAGTCAGTAAGTTGGATATCTAATGTAAACAACTTTACCATTAAATATTTGTTGTTGACTGTACATTAATATAAATCATTACAATTAACCTTTGATAATTGCCATTTCGACACTTTAACGATAATTTGCAAATAAAGATATATGTTGAGTCAAAAGCAAATGTTTCATTAAAGATTTTTATCTAAAGAAACATTTACAAGAAAAAATTCAATCTATGCCGACTAATTTTTTTTATGGAATTAACATTAAGCTTCAGATATTAAAAAAGGATAATAAAAAAATGTGTTTCACAATACGCCTGAAGGTATACAGTTAGTTTGGTATTGCCATCAACTAAATATTTCCCGTGAACAAAATAACAGATGGTGGTGCCAAAAGTGTATCATTTCCATCGCAGAACTGTTACACTAAATGGACAGAAACCTATATTAACTTATATTCATCTCTTTCAAAAAGCACATTACTTTTAAATAAAATAATGTTATTTTCAAAATTTAGTATAGTGAAAAAATGCACCTACCACAAAATGTCAAATATTCTCAATCAATGTTAATGTATTGTTTTGTTATAAATTCGATTGGACACGAAATAGGAAATTGATTGAGAATTTTATTCTAGAAATTTCTATCATAACATGAACTATCATTTTAAAATGATTTTGTTTTTAAACAAAGTATGTTAGACAGCTGCTAAAGAGTAAACAAATCAACAATATAGAAAAAAAGAATGTAATGTGTCTCTCCAATAACAACACAAGATATTTGATTTAAATATTATTAAATCAACAATACTATATAAAATAGTACATATTTTAACAGAATTTAGTTACCTAATGTCAAAAGAAAAAAAAACTAGAGAACAATGAATTCTACCTATACATGAGTAGAAAAATATATAGATTACCAAATATTATGACCTATTTTATTTTTTCAATAAACTTAAATTACAATTTATTTTCACGAGATGTCGCTATTACTTGAATTAAAATCAATGGGCTGCCAGTATTTTTGCCTAGCTCTTTGACTTCTTAATAACGGCATCTTTTGAAGTTAATTATTAACTCTTGTTCTTCAGTAGGTCTACCATGAGTTTAGTGTCAAAAAAATGCGAAAAAGTAACGTAATAATTGTATATCTGGCCACCTAGTTAGCCAGATTTCCAATTGGTTTGACCTCTTAAATGCTAAGCTACTAAAGTTCTTCTTGAGGAGTGAAATTTTATTTTTCTTTATTTATAAAGAAAAAAGAACATTTGTAAGATGTATTTTGGGTTTCTTACTACTAGTAACTCTGCACAAATATCTTTGAAAAACTCATGGTTTACACTGAAAATAATCGGTTGGCTATTTGACAGTTTTATATTATAATCATTATAATATTACAGTTATTTTTTTCTCCAAAAAGCTCAGTTAATTAGGGGAAAAACAATATTTACCCAACAATTTAAAATACGAGCGAAAACAGCCGCTCACGTAACATTTGCTGGTTGTGACGTCACATCACATAAAACGCAACAATTTTGATATGTCGCCGTTTTGTGTGATGTGACGCCATCCTGATGCTTAGTCATGGCCGCCTGCGTTCTGTTTTTGCAACTTAGATGTATTTAAAAAAGAAGACTTAAATATTTTTTTACAAAAAACATACTGTATAATTATTATTAACCAAAAAACTATGTTATTTAATATATTTCATATTATTTCGTTACAACTATCAAGTAGCCAATTACAACAGTTTTATTGCTTATTTTTTAAATTTACACAACAAAGACTAGCTGAACAAAAACTTACACTATAGTTTGATGTAACTAAAAGTAGTCTGAGAGTCCAACTTAATCAACACTTACACTCGTATGAAAATAAACTTCTTTGAATATTTGAGTTCACACTTTTCACTTCACTTTCAGTGTATATTGGCACTAATTATTTAAGCCAAAACTTACAAAATATATTTTGTCTATGAACACAGTTCCCAATAAGGAGTTGGAAGGCCAGTCCTATGTAAATAACCAATTTTGGAGTACAGTGAATTATAAAAAGGTTCGTCAATTTTTCTAATTGACCCTATTACCTTTTGAAACATTGTCAGAGAACAGATTGTGGTATAGAAAATTATGCTTATCGGATTGATAATAAAGTTGATTCAGAACTAAGTTGATTTTTATTTGCCATCCGTTAGCGCATAGGTTTGCATTTTTTGCAATATCAAGCGAAAAACATGGAAAATATTGAAAACCAACGTTTTTGCTTTGAACTATTTCAAAATTACAAATAACAGAAATATGACTGTTAAGACAAACCTCTTCATTTAGCTTGAGATAATAGTAAAACTAAAATATCCACTCTGACTTGCCAGGTAACCGAACATGAAACCTCAAAGATACGTTATACTAGTTACACAGACATAAGGAATACTGGGTATCCTATTGTGTATTTCATCAAGAACAATCTCCATAAGCTTGTAAACACTCACCTGTTTTTTATAACATATGGCTAAAGAACAATTTAACGCAAAACTACTCCATATAAATATATATATTTTTTTTATATTTAAAAAATTATGCCAATATACACTTTATCACTGAAACTCCACACATATTAGTGTCACTGTGTGTCTATCATTCTTGTTCCATAGCATTCTTCATGTAGGTGTCCAAGTCTTTATCAAGGGCTGCCTTTGTTCCGGCCATGTACTGGTCCAGCTGAAGATCTAATTCCTCGCGACTCGGCACAAGCTTTTGGTTCTGGGTACGGCGACCTGGAAAGATAATTCTCAATATAAAAAACAAGCATGAGTTATTTTCGTTATACAAATAAATAATTAAATATTTTGTGACTGTTCGGTACAACAATAGCTATCCTGCCTTTGACACCATTGGTCTTTGGCTCGAATTTCGGAAGAGGCAGATATTAATGTGATGAATACAAGCATTAAATTTGTATCTGAATCATGGATATTTGTATATATAGAAATATTATATACATATGTACTGTATATGTATATCTATCCATTAGCCTTATTATTATTATTTGCCCTCTCAATATCCGCACCCACTCCCCTATTATCCTTTCATCTTTACTAATTCTTTTCATTGGAAAAGTACTTCTGTATGTTCATAAGAGACATCGCTTGTGAATCAAAATCTAAATTACTCTTTTACATTTTCACATACATGTGTTTAGTACACAATTTATTTTCTTACTTAATTGCGATTATTGCGACCAAATATACATACCTACAATCATAGCTCATCAGCCTTTTCATACAAGCTTGTTGGTTAAGTGACCTGGCCTGTACGGTGTTCTCATAAAGAAATAGTGAGTATAATAATATGCTTACCACCTCTAGGTAGCGCGCGCCCCCTCGGCCGCCCCCGGGCTTGCGCCCCCTGCCCTCGCCCCCCTTGGAGACCCCCAGATCGCCCCCCTCGGCCCCCAAAAGCCATGGGCCGACCACGGCGTCCTCGCATAGCGGAGCGGGTCACTCTGCCCATGAACTGAGGACCACCTGCTCCCCTAAAATTATATTTTTATCTATTATACTTCTATCCTTTTATTTTTAATTATTCTTTTCACCCAAGTTAGCCTGGAAAAGAATGCTGTGTAGCAATAGGGCCGCCTGTCTGTATACTTTTCTTAATATATTTTTTCATAATAATGCTACAGTTACATAAAGGTAAACACAATATGCATAAAATTAAAATCTGTAAATAAAAAGTTAGCTCAGGAATGGAACTCCCTTCCTGCATCTGCATTTCCGAGTACTCATAACCAGTCCGTTTTTTAAGCCAGGGTGAATAGGCACCTTATGGGTTTGCTTGTTCTATTGTGGTTCCTCACTTGGCCACCGAGCTTGAGTTCGCTCTTGAGTTCAAGAGGTCCCGGATTTGATCACTTGCCAACGTAGGTCAACGTAGTAAATAGACTTTTCTATATCGTCTGGTGTTGTGTTGTGCTATCGCTAGTACAATGTATGTGATGTTGTCTAATATTTATTTATAAAGCGTATTACCTGAAGCGCCCTCGGAGTGGACGAGAACCTCCACGAATCCAGAAACCACGCCAAGCGCCCCCCCTAAGGTTTCCGAATGACGCCGCCCTGCTGCTCAAAACAAAAATTAAATAAAATCAATTTTATAACCATAAGCATTTGTCGTAGTTGGCTGTGCATACAATAAAGGAAATTATAATTATTTAATATTTACCTCAGATTGCCATTAGATTGTCTCCAGCTGACTCGGTTTTTTATACTGTTTTGACTAAGATTTCCAAAGCTATTTGACCTCCGCAAATCAGCTAAGTTGCTCTCACTGCCGAAGCGCCTCATCATACCTAGTCTATGTTTAACTGCTTGCTGCAATTTAAAAGACAAAACGGGACTGTGTGAGTTGTTGTGTTTAAAACTGCATTGTACACAACATTGAAAATATCCCTACTTTTCAATGTTAAGGGTTCCAATTTTTAAATTATTTAAATTAACTTTCTTAAGATATAAAATACACCTGTAAAAAAAAACCATGCCTCCGAGCTACCTTCTACATCACAAGTAATATTTTTACTAATATTAAACATTCAACTAAGATGTAACTTTCTTAGTTACATATATGTGTATATCTTGATGTGTCGTTAATTCTTTGTAGAGATAGTAAACATCAAAAATTAATTCAAAGCGTATAGGTTTCAACAATGGTTCCTTCGAAGGAAAAAGGATGCAAAGAAGAAAACAAATAATCGCACTATTTATCTCTGGGTTTCCTGTCTTTTACTTTGTTCGAAAAACAATGAATAAAATGCAGATGGAGACCATAAAATCAAAATCAAAATAACTTTATTTCATAGGCCCTTGCGGGCACTTAAAATCGTCAATTTTACATAGAAGAATCAAGATAATATTCTTTTATAATAAAGATAGCCCGTGCGCTAGCGGCAAGTACATCCGCGGAGTTGATGCCGCGCATGTAATCGCCACGAGCGACCCGATTCCGAACGTAGGGGCTAACATGAGAAGAATCGGGCAAGAAACTCATGTGCCAAAACTCTTATAAAATCGCCAAATGTCTTACAAATTGTGCATATTACAAAACGATTCAGAGAATGAGCAATTCATTTCTTTTAGGTCCACGCTGCCTTATCATTCAAAAAATCTTTAACACTATAATAAGCCTTTTTGCATAACTGAGTTTTAATTAAAAATTTAAATTTATTCATAATTACAATTTATTTCTTAAATTGTAATTATGATTGTCACTATTTTTTCTGAATTTAATATCTTTACACTTATGCGCATACAGTAGGTTTTCATAAATATATTGTGAATGTACAGTCATAATACCAATTTCTTTAAATTTTTCTCTTAAAGACTCTCGGGAGCCCATCCTAAAGATCGCCCGAACAGCCCTCTTCTGCAGCACAAAAATGCAGCCAATATCGGCGGCATTTCCCCAAAGTAGTATCCCGTACGACATAATACTGTGGAAGTAGCTAAAATAGACTAAGCGTGCAGTTTTTACGTCTGTTAACTGACGAATCATTTTTACGGCGTATGCTGCAGAACTGAGTCTGCTCGATAGGCATTCAATATGAGGACCCCATTGTAACTTAGAATCTAAAGTTATACCCAGAAATACAGTTTGATTGGCCAGCTCTATTTCCTCATCCCTAACCCGGACTTTGGCTTTAGCTAATTGAACATTTGGCATAGTGAATCTAATGCATTAGTATATTATTGTAAATCAGTTAGTGTGTATATTGAATGGCAGTATAACAAACAGGTTCTTATAAGCCTACACTTGTTCAAATAACCAACAATAACCTTGAAATCTAAACTAATAATCTGGTCAGTATCAATAATACTATAACTATAATAAATCTTTCAAGAAAATAATAAAACAATAAAATTTTCTAGCCTACTTTACCACATATTTATAAAACACTTATTTAGCAATATTTATTGTTTTTCTTTTGATGAGAATAATGCTACTGTACTACTAATTTTATGACCAAAGGCCATTTAGGTTATAATGTAAAAACATACAAATTTAATAATATATGTGAAATTATTTATCATAGTTTACATAAATTATATGTGATAAAAAGATATAAAAACGTTTTAATTACTCTTTTGGCTTGCAATTCCAAACGCCGGGCGATCTGCTCGATAAGATTTTGATTCTTGAAATTGTGGTTTTGGTTGAAGTAAGCACCCATGCTAGGGCGCCTCCGCGGCCTCATTGGTGCTGGAGTTGGGACCATCGTTGCTAAAATCGTGAAACGATCATTCAAGCTCAAACCTGTAGCCTGAATACCGTACACTTTTCCCGTCACCATACTGTCGAAATACCACGTGAATTTATCTAACAAAGTCAACTAAGACAGTTGGAACTATAAACTATGAATATGTTAATCAGCAAACATCGAAACATTTAGTAAAATACGAAAACGTAATTCGATAGTCAATTAGTGCTGACCTGACATAAAAATTTTGACAACGCTGCCTCAATCACAACTTAAATCGTAAACTGTGCAGATGCAAACAAGCGTTACGCACTAGAGATGTGGTATTCCGCTATACTCATATATTATAGGGTAACGTTATGCAATATAGAGATATTATGTTATTTTTCTGCTATAATATAACACATTAATTATAGTTATTAGCAGTATCGGAAGCTATTTTATGCTATATTTTCTGTTTACTCTGAGTATATTTTGGCAAACACTGATAAAGTTTTTTGATTATTCTTGGGTCTTCTCAAATAATTACAAATTTACCCCACGCGCTGCTTCTTATTCTTAAGAATGCTAAAATTTCTTATAATTTAGCTATTGTTAGCTTCCATATATTCGTTATTAAATATAACTAACACCTGTATTATACACAGCGATAGCTGAGGAGAGGAAGGAGATATACAAAAAGTTATCAGATGAATTAATGCATTCATTGTTTTTAAGTCAAAGAAATTGACTCTAATGGATATTTCACCCTTTTTTTAGAATATCGGAATTAGCTGATTTATTATTTACTTTTAATTTTCGCTTTCTCGTAACTAAATGTCCTTGAGGATATTGACATGCCAAGAACGATAAAAACCGAAGAATTGTTAACTAAAAGCGTTACTTTAGGCGTCCGCAACCGGTTTGCGCTTTAATGAGCATTTTAAGCGGCTGTCCCCAAAACTGTTGAATACTGCTGCAGCGCTGAGTAGACTGCTCCCCATACTAGGGGGGCCAAACATCAACTGTCGCAGACTTTACGCGGGCGTCGTAAAGTGCATGGCCCTGTACGGTGCTCCCATTTAGGATGGCCGCCTAGATGCGGAGGCCAAAGCTCTCCTTCGCAGACCGCAGAGAATCATTGCCACGCGCGCAATAAAGGCCTACCGCACGGTTTCCGGTGCCGCAGCCGGTGCTCTCGCTGGTATGCCTCCGTGGGAACTAGAAGCCACGGTCCTTGCGGAGGTATACCACTGTCGAGCAGAATCGTTACGGCGCAATGATCGCCCGAACGCCGAAGAATTGGCGCATGGTAGGCGCCTAGCAAATGAAAGGCTAATGGAAAGATAGGCAATGCATGTCGAGGCCGCTTCTGCTGGGAGAAGAACGCTCGATGCATTGACCCCCCCATCTTCAAGAATGGACAAGCCGCAAGAGCGGCAGCCTTAATTTCCATCTTGTGCAGATACTTACCGGGCATGGCTGCTTTGGTAAGTATCTTCACAAGATTGCAAGGAAAGAGCTGACACCAATGTGCCTAGACTGTGGCGCCATTGAGGACACGGCACAGCACACTTTAGAGTGGTGCCCTACACAGCGCAGCGCCCTGAAAGCGACAGTGGGACAAGACCTCTCGCTCCCAAGCATAATCAAGGCTATGCTCGAGTGCGATAGGAAGTGGGTGGCCATAAATAACTTTTGTGATCAGGTCATGACATAGAAGGAGGCGGCCGAGCGGGTGAGGGAAAACGATCCCTCAGCACACCCGATTAGGCGCAGAAGAACGGGAAGGAGGCAATGGCAATATGACCAACGCCTCCTACTGGACATTACGGGTATAGCAATAGTGGAGTAGATTTGTACCCTCCCTCTTCCTACGGGGGCCTGCGGGGGCCGAGCTTGTGTGGCTCGACCTCTGCTTTGCACAGGATTTCGCTGACGCCGAGCGTCCCCAACGTCCCGGGACGCTCCAATTCTCCAATCCCCTGGAGAATATAGAAGGGTCCGCCTAGGGCGAACATCCACCGGCGGGGCCGCGGAAGTGTCCGCAAGGGTTCCCGTGAGTCCGCCTGGTGTCATTGCTTCGTCGAACGACCTATCGTCTGATGATGATGAGTGGTTCGACGAACCAATGGCACTAAGGTGAATGAGGGGACGTCGTGGAGTTTTTAGTGGGTAGGCCCCTGGGCACCGACCTGACGAGCTTTTATCGTCAGGTAGGTCCGCAGGGGAGAATCCCACATAACCCCACCGTCCACCCACCGGTGGGGTATGCATAACGCATTTTCTTCACGTAAAAAAAAAGGCGTCCGCAACCGGACCCCTCGCACAGTACCTCTCATTGCGACATTTCGTCCTCCGGGTCCAATGACGCGGCTTCTCGCGGCACCACCGGCTGAGCGATCTGTGTTTCGGGGCATTTGCCCCTGACGGCGAAGGATCGATTTTGGTCGACAGAGAGCCAGTCTTGGTGGAGGTCAACATTCTGGACTGTCTTTGTCTGTGAGTTCGCGGAAGGTGTACTTGCAACGTCAGCACTATTAGGCAGAGGATTTCGCGAAAAATAGTCGGCGTGTTCCATACCCTTTCCTTCACAATATACAATATCAAAATCGTAAGCCTGCAAGATAGTCCACCAACTATGCACGCGAGGCGTTAGATCTTTTTTTGATTTGTAAGTTGTAAAGATAGAGATAATGTCGAAAGTGCTCAATCGCGCGTACAACTGCTTGGGTCTCTAACTCGTAAGAGTGATACCGTGACTCCACATCTGATGTACGTCGGCTGTAATACTCCACTACATGAGGGATGTTATTTTTCTTCTGAATGAGTATCGCACCGTAACCTTCAGTACTCGCGTCACTATGTAATTCTACTGGTAGCTCCGGATCAAAAATGGTCAGTACCGGTTCAGATGTTAGGACGCATATTATAGCGTTACGTATTTGTTCGTGTTTTTGGGTTAATACGATTGGACCTTTTAATTTCGTTAAGGGGTACAACGGTTCCACAATTCGAGTAAAATCAGGGATACATTAAAATAAATAAATAATTTAATTAATTATTTACTTATTTTAATGTATCCCTGATTAGAAATAGGAAGCGAGGCCTAGGAACTGCCGTACTGGATCAAATCTGACAACGCTTGTATTTTCCTAATATTCGGCCTTATTTCACCAGATTGAAGTGAATATCCCAAGTAATCAATTTTCTGCTTAGGATTGAGAACTAAAGACTAGGCTGTATGGGCTTTGTACCCCACCCCATAATTGTCAGTATGGGGAAAACTTAACAAAAAGCAAAATACGTCATTGTCAATATTTGTCATTCGGTTTTAAGTTAACAGAGTTTCTGTATTCTTGAAATTTTCAAAATGTTCTATTAAAATAACCCTTTCATTCCGTTTATAAGGAATACTCAAACGAACCAGGGCTATCACTTTTTAGTATGTTTGAGCAAGGCTTTCAGCAGATGTGTGTTGAGAGAAAATATTTAATAAGAGGTTAGCCAAGTTAACTGTGCAACATGAAGTTCGATTGCCTTATAAACGGGTGTCGCGAAAGCCGACGCATCATTTCGTTCCAACCAACGATGTCGGAGGTTGCTAACAGTACACCAGTAGACGAAAATTGTTTGTTCGATATGGACGCGTGCTATGAAACATTTGATAAGGATGGGTAAGCTTTTGCACATAAGTTGAATATTCGGACCCTGTGTTTTTTAATTTGTTAAAGAAACTCTCGTTTAAAGCAGTAGAAACTAATTTTTCTTTACAAAAAAAATTATCTACACAGAAGTTATAAAAGTTAATAAAATTGTAATTTAGTTTTGTCAACAATCATCCTATTTAAAGAAGTTATTTTATTAGAAGTTAAATTTAACTTATTAACAAAAACCGCTAATTAAATTTCTTCAATATTTTGTTTGTATTTAATTAAAAAAAATATTTTCTATATCCAAAGTTTTTAATTATTTTAAACTTAATAAAGTTCTGTAAAAGCTTGCGGTAATTGTGTATTTTATACTTTAATATTTAAGTAATTTATATAAAACTAGCAAACGCTGATCATAAAATTTTGTGGTAATTGTGAATAAAATATCATTATAGCTCAATCAACTTTCATGAAATAATGAATGAGTTCTGATACAGACCTGTTTAAAATCTACTCTTTAAAACTCACTATTCTCTAATATAATAAAAGTGTATCTTGATTTCTTGTTAAAAATAAATAAAACCTAAAATAAATATGTGAATTTAATAAATAAACCTTATTTATTTAAGGTTTTATTTACTTTTAAATACTGAAACACAAAATATTTCAGTATTAATAAAGAAAATATGCTTAGAAAAATTATCTGAATTAATCATATATTTTATTTACAGAAATATAGTGAATGAGTAGGTACTTATAGTATTGAAATTGATAATTGAAACAATAATATAGTCAACTGTATGACAGTATATAGAAATAAAAGGAATAAAATCAAAATACCAATTAGTCAATTCCTTACAGAATTTAATTTGTAGGTATATATTTTTTTATTATATGTATATAATGCTGATTACGATAAAATATGAAAACTATTATCTCTTATTTTATAAATGTAACATTCTTTAGAAATAATATAATATTGTTTTTTGTTATATTGATTCCAATTCTGAAAATTCCACAATAAGAAGGGATTATTCATTTAAAAATCAAAATAAAAAAATCATGAAGGTGTTTTTTTTTAATAAATTACTGAGGTTGTAGAACCTTCAATTAAAATTCAGCCTATACTGATTTTTGTATAATTAATATATGTAATAATTTTTTTTAACTAAATGAGACAGGGATCTTTAAAAATAAAACAATATGATATATTGATATCAGTGCAACATTGAAGGCTTGGCTAAGCTTTTGTTGTAGAGATTAGCTTATTTCTTTGTATTTTGGCCATATTTTTCCATTATAATGAGTTACATTTACCCAAAATGGATACAGGGTACACCCACATTTAAAAGCCAACTGTATGCATGTGTAACTTTGAAGTAGTTTAATACAAACTATTGTAAATTTTGAATCTCTATGATGGTAGTAAAATTTCAGTAATTCTTTTCTTCCATTCCATTCATATATATAAAAAAGGAGGACTAACTACTTAGCAAACAACCAAAGATATACTAATTTGGTAATACCATAGATATTGTTATTTGCAATATTTAAATTCTGTTTGAAGATTTCAATATTTGCTTAGAGCTTTGAACATTTTAAGTTGGACTCTAGATGCCAAATTAGCCGAATGCGCTAACAGCTGCTGTAAGCGCGTCTCATTTATATGGTTGCGGAGATTAGCAACATTTGAGGTCCCTATTAATGAACTACGCTTATCAAATGGGTGGCCAAAAATTATTAATTCATGCTCCTCCACGTTTCGAAAGGTACCAATCAGAAGTTCATGTAGGATGTTGACGCCGCGTGCGACCGACCTCCATACCACCAACACTGGCGCGATGCAAAATTTTAGTGTCTAACTTTGCCCGTTCCGTGAATGTTCATAATTTCGTCACTTGAAGTGGAATTTGTCTAACACGCGTATATGTTTGCGATACGAGCGGGACTTTTTTTCCGGAGTTTACTAAATGCTGCTAAAGCAGAGCCGATCAAGCAATTGGTCACCAGATCACCACATCACAAATATTACGGAGTCTCCAAGATATTTGAATTTTTCGACCTGCTTGAAAAGGTTCCCTAGGTCAACCTGCAGTCAAGGTGAAAGATATTAATAATCGTAACCTCAGTCTTCGTAATGTTTTTTTTTAATCCAAATACAGATTTGGATTCATGACACATTGAGATTAGACATCAATTCCTGCAGCTTCTTTTTTGTGCTTTTTTTCATTATTTCAGTAAGTTTCAGTCTTATCTTAAGAGACTTGAATGTGCTTTAAACTGGGCTAAATTGAAAAGCTTTACATCATTTACCACAACCATGAAAAGGTATGCCTTGTAGCGAAAAGGGAGGTGCTAAAATGCAGAACTTATGAAATGCCTTACCATCCGTACAAACTTTTCATTACGCCCAAGTTTGCGCAGGACAGTTCACAATGCTTTACGAGGTACACTGTCGAAAACCTCTCGGTATATAAGCAAATAAATAAAGGTTGAAACTGCTCTCTGCTCTTTTTCTGAACCTGAGGTAATGAGGTGATTGCCTCGCACGTACTTCTATTGGGTAGAAAGCCAAATTCAGTTTCTGGAAGTAAGTTTTCAGAAAGTTTAAAAAGAATTCTTGCAAAGGTCTGACCAGGCACAGATAGCAGGGTTATTTCACTCTATGAGTTGCAGTCAACACGATCGTACAGTGCACCGTTCTTCGACACAATAAACTTGATCGATGAATTAATTTTTAAGGGGTCTCAACCCGACATACTCCAGGTGTTCACCAGGAAATCGATCCACCCTAAACGTTAGGATTTCCCGTGAGATTCAGGACACTGCAATTTCTCAAATGCAGATGCGAGGATTTGGATCTAATGAATCTATAGGGCATATGCAGACACAAGTTACGGTTAGATATTACAAATCTACGATCCGATCAACAGTTTGCCTCACGGATCACTCTTGTCAAAGTACCAGTGCCAAGTTTTTCTCTTGGACTTTGACATAGTCAATAAGATGCCAATGCCCGGACCTAGGGTGCTATCATGTGGTCTTATACTTGGCAAGAAGTCTGAACACGGTTCCTGTGTAATGGGTAATATATTCTAGCACTCAAGACACTTAAGCCAAGTATACGCGCAAAAACTGGTGCAATCTTTCGTCCGTACTCTTAATTGCCCATACAAAAAACATTACGACTGAAAAAAAGATAGATAGAATGTTTGGCTGACAATAACTCGCGAGAATACTTTAAATGCCTTGTTAGCATACTATCTCTGCCAATACCAGAAGCTTATCAGAGATGGGTTGGGTTTGCTACCGAGCTATTATTAGTTGCACTATATACGAAGAGAAGCCTCATGACTTGTATGATAGAAGATTCAAACCCCTTTACTTGTTCAGCCAACGTTGCTTCCCAGGGTTTGTCATCGTTTTCATCAGTTTCTTGAAGCCACCAGAGAAAGTTCTTCCAATGATTTTTTGTTTCATTTTGTAAGTTCTGCTGTTAGAGCAGACATCACCATCCCACTACGCCCAGTTGGGGCATCAATAGGGTGATGATGATAAAAATATATATCGATACCAAAAGGGTCAATTTTTAAAAATATTTATTTTCGGTTTTTTTGACACATAACTTTTAAGACTATTCAGGAAATTTTAAACTCATTGAGAATTCTTGTCATTCTAATTATATTAACGTATCAAATATAACTTTGCCCTTCATTTATTGTCAAATGCAAGACACCAGAACAAAGTTTAAAGACTAAATAATATGTCCAAGTATTGGACATGTATTAAAATATGTATTAAAATATGTATTAAAAAGAATTATAATACATATTTCTCGATGAGTTTTCGCTAACATCAGCTTTGTCTTTTTGCCACAGGGACGGCAAACTGAACTTCGAAGAGTTCCAGCTGATCTGCAAAGCTCTGTTCCGGAACGACAAAGGGCTCATCTACCCGTTGTCCGAAGACCGTGCCAGGCATATATTCCAGGTGTTCGATAAGAATGGTGACGGGTTCGTGGATAAAGAGGAGTTCACCTTCTGCTGGAACCATTGGATCAAGGTGGTATGTACCTTATTTTCATTATTTTTGTATTTTTATAATAAAAACGTGATAAACAAGTGAAAGCCAAACGGGTCCCTTTTCGAATCCCCGTAGGGGCAGATGTTTATGTAATGAAGCCTATGTACTTGAATCGTGGGTATTTTTATAACCTTATATATAAAAATTCCCTGTCATAGTGTTTAACCGCGATAAACTGAAAAACTACTTAACCGATTTTGATGATCTTTTTTCATTTTGCTGGATTTTTTGCGACTTAATTTTAATTTACAACAAAAAATATTACAAATTATGATAATAGAGCCACAGCAACGCGTAGCCGGGTCAGCTTGTATTTCAATAAATATTACTTTATGTAGCTTGACGCAAGACTCATAATTATGTTTTTATTTATTTTTTTGCATTCACAATGCAATATATGGCCCTCAGGTGAGGGCTCGGAGGCGTAGTTGTTTTTTACACACGTATTTTATATCTTAAGACTCATAATGTTTGCTTTGGGATGCTAATTGGTGTGAATGTAAAGAATATTATCTATCTAAAGAAATTATAACAAGAATAAAATCAACATGTTTTAGTCTCAGACACGAACCGAACCCACTCTCCTTATGGCCTCAATATCCGGGCGAACCCTATTCTAATTGAGCTGCCAAGACCTTGACAGATGTGGCGAATTTTTCTAAATCGTTGTATCGTATGTGTGAGTTTTATAATTCTATACGTTTTAAATTTGATATATTTAATGGTTCTCTTGCCTCGGCCAAGCATTGTTTAAAAATGATTATTTAGTTATTTGTTTCTCATTTTGGGGTAATATTTTAATTTTAATTTTTTTTTTTATTATTGAAAAATAGATTACTTACATATTAGGTAGCCGTCAATTTCGATATGTAACTAAGTATGCTGTGCTTACTTCGAGTACGGTAAATTCTAGTAAGTTAATTTTTTATGCTTTTATATGTCTAATATAAAAGGATTGTACCCAGTTTAGTGAGCCAAATAAAAAAAAATCTGAAGCTGAAGCCAGCGCCATCTTCATGTTATAGGTACTACTACCTACAATATCGAATATAATACTTTTAAGTGTATCGAACAATCGATAAATAGGACAGGGTTATAACCGCCTGACACCTCTTTTTATCTCTATCCTCTTTCTTTCCTGTCGATCTGTCGCTCTTTCATTCTAAATTCTTTTTCTGTACTTGCGCCTAGGCGAGAGGGATATCCCTAGCCTCGACCCTTGGATGCAATTATATTATAATTAACCCCATGCGCATAAATTTTATATAAAAACTTAAACTTAATAAATAAGACAAAAAAAGACCTGTACCTAAGACAAGGTAATTTTTTTTCTTGTAATTATTGCTTTAGATATAAAATAATAAAACAGGCCAAGTGCGAGTCGGACTCCGCACCGAGGGTTCCGTACAAACTTTTAAGTTAAGTAGTTCGTTCATCACAGGAATTAAGATAAACAGAATCAGGGGTAAACTTAACTTTGCCGTTGGAAAGCTGTTGTACCCATACATCGACATAGGTCGCGGTTAGTTTACCAACTGCAAGTTTATGATATCAATTTTTTTTTGTGATTCAATAACAAATTTGCTGTTTTAGGATTGTTTCCTTTACTTGTGCTACATGACGTTGCTTCATGTCTAATTTCGTGATACTAGGTTAACGGAAAGCACCTTATATATTTTGATTCCCTTGATTGTCGAATTATACTTTTTTGCGGCATACACGGCCGTATTTTTTATCACGTTAACTTAGAAGTTTGATTTTTTCACAGCTTCAAGGGACTGTAGACCTAAGTACCTATATGGTTTCAATTTGAACTCCATACCTTCACGCGTTGCCGAGATAATAAAGGGTCTTGACAGACAGACAGATGGACGGACAACAAAGTGATCCTAAGGGTTCCGTTTTTTTTCGTTTGAGGTAAGGAACCCTAAAGATGGTAAAAAATACCAAAAAATATATAATTAATATATGCAGGGTTACAGGTTAAGTCGACCTATTCCCGATAAGGGCGTGTGGGACTTTATGGCGGGAGCACGAAGCGTCTCTTTAAGGGTTGTCGTTTTCTTGTTAAATTTTGTGTTGTGGTTGATATTAGTGTGTAATAACGGTGGGTTATTAACCACTGCGTGAAACACAAACAGTGGAAGGTGTCTTTTCGCGCTTTCTCAAGAAGGCCAAGAGGATGTTTCAGGAAAACCCCACTTCTTTACCTAAACCTAGGAAATAACTTAAGAACTGGTAATTATACTTACTTGACACTGGCTAAATGCACAAATCGTGCAAGCCACAAATAAAGAAAAAAAAGGATGTGTATTTTACATTGTTTTTGACTGATTTGACTATGAAACACTGTATCCTAAATTGAACCGTTTTCGAAATATTTGAATTTAATTGTTTTTTATAAAAAATACCCGATTTTCGGCTATCAGCTTAGATATTTCAGATGTGAAAGTCTTATTATTATTATTTGATTTTTTCATATTAAATAACTTTATGACCTTAATCTATACATATAAATAAAATTGGAGTGTCTGTTTGTAATATTGAAATAACCATTTTTACTACATGCCTTTGAATATATATACGGTAAATACAGCAAAATAACATTTTTTAACAATACTTGTCTGTCTGTCTGTCTGTTTCTTCCGGCTAATCTCTGAAATGGCTGGACCGATTTTGATAATTTTATTAACAGGTAGCTGATGTAATAAGGAATAACTTAGGCTACTTTTATTTTAGAAAAAAAAACTTTAATTCAAAAAAATAAAGTAATGTTGCAATGTTCCACGCGGACGAAGTCGCGAGCGGCCGCTAGTAACCAATAAAATGAATAATTAAATCATTGCAGACGATTAAAACTAAAAAAAAAACTAATAAACAATTAGACTAGTCATTTAAAACATGTCGCCAGAAAGTTTTCTTACTAGTCTAGCAATTACTGTATCTTGCCTGGTTCCCCAGCAATGGTTTTGAATATATTACGGATTTATTCGCATAAAAAATAGAAGAAGACTATGATGCTGAGAACGCGCGGTAATACAGTCAACAATATATCGAACAACGTAAAACTAACAAACTTCTACTTTACAACTTAAAGTCTAGCAGATAAAGTTCATTATCAACTACGAATTTTTTTACTTTTTTAATGTAGGTTTATGAGCTGTTGTCTTTACATAGCTGACGGAAATCTTAAATATAAAAATTAAGTATCGTTCATTTGTCTTGCAAAATCTCTAAAAATAGTTAATGAATTACGTCGGAACTTAGATAAGATGCTGTGCGTATAGCAGAGAGGTTTGTTTGTACAGTCAACAAAAAAATATTGCGTTGTAAAGTACGCCGGGTACAGCTTTTCCTATATAAACGTATCCACGTATCTGAGATTCGGGTTCTTAACGTGCTACCGTTTTGAAATTATAAAATGAACTCTTGCCCTCTAGCTGGTTATGGTTTATGAATGTTGTTCACGTATAAAATAGGATTTGACAGGTTCAACGAAAATATCTAAAACTTGTTTGTTTACACTACATTTGCCATTTGATTAATTATTTATTATTTTCTCTATTTTCTATAAAATCACCATCAAAGTTTAAAGTAAAAACCCGCAAAAAGCTTAACATCTTTAATGTTACTTGCTTGTTAACATACTTTTCGCTGTAAAATCTTAATACGATACAATATCTTAATTAAATAAATTAAATTAAATATTATATATATAACACCAATAAGCCTAGCCCAAAGTAAGCACTGTAAGGCTTGTGTTATTTATACTAGGGTAACAGATAGACATACATATATGATACATAGATATGTAAAATTCTTAGAAATATGTAAAAACAGCCATGACTCAGACAGGTACAAATGCTCGTATTAATCATACAAACATCTACCCCTTCCGGGATTCGAACCCAGGACCGTCGTTGCGAAAGTTAAGATCGCTACAGTTGCACCAAACGGTCGTCTTTGACTTTGTTAATCAGTTCAGTTAATTAAATTAAATAAACGGAATACAGTTAATCCCGTGCATTTTCAATCACTTGGTCGAACATGAAATTTTAATTATTGTTTTAATGAAAAATTTGTTTTCTAAATTGGTTCATAATATTTACTGTTAAGCTAACAACAGTTGGATCTATATTTTCTTTGTATTGAAATATCTTATTGCTATTTATTCAAAAAGATACTTCCAGTAAATAAATATCCGCCAATCTTGTTCACGAAGTGGCTATATGCTCCATTTGCAAATTGATGTCAGTTTTTGTTAGCACGGAAAACGGTTATGGCATGCCTATTCACTGAATGTTTCGTAAAACTTCAGGTAAATTTCACGTAAGGTGTATTCGACTACGGATAAACTCGTAATGGAATATTTGTTATTTAACCATTCTGCTGCTCGGTTTTTATATGTAAAGAGATTATTACTAAAAAATACTTCAACATGTCTGTCTCCATCTTGAGCTTCCCGGCATCTCAATTTTCAACTTTCAATTTTGGCTCTTACATTGAGAGTAACGCTCAATAAGCTTCAAAAAAACTTGGCATTCTGGCGAAGCTGAGAAGGTACTTCACGCCGGAACAGTTGCTCAACCTTTACCAAGCGCAAGTTCGATCGTTAATGGAGTACTGTTCTCATCATTTGGACGGTTCCGCCCAATACCAGCTCCAGACGCTTGAGTCAATTGAGAGGAGGGCCAAGGAACTCACGGCAAGAAACACACTGTGTTTCCTGACAAATACAATTTAGGGGTCTTCAAGTCACAAATCTTATAGGCGAGCGCGTCATATCCTAGATCGCCACATCGTTTCGTCAAAAAAAAGGTGTCAGGTGGAGCTCGAACCCCTATTCTCTCGCTATCCGGGATCCGATTACTCTTCTTCTGTATCAATTGTTGGATACTTGCAAAAGTATTATATTGGATTTTGTAGGTGGTATTACTTAAATTATTTGATAGAATCAGGCGTTACTTGGCGGAAGCCCATATCCACTAGTAAAATAAACATATGTAGCTTACTTCCACCGCCCGCTCATCAGCGGCCATTCACTTAGTGCTCGTTATTGCATGGTCTAACAACTCCCGATGATGCTCCGTGTGGGGGCAAAACACGTGTAGAGTAGTTGGTGAAGGTGCCGGTGTCTGCGGTTTTTGCATTTATTTGGGGCGGCCGGGCGGTTCACACTGCTTGAGTTTTGCGGAAGTAAGCTACATATTTTTACTTCGGGCGTCAGCTTAAGAAATACTTAAAATTCGACAGGACTGTTCAGGTCTCGGTAGAGCAACATTTAATTTTTTAAAGACATGAGATTCGAAAAAACATAACGAGATAGATTAATGCAGAGCTTATAAAACTTATTTGAAGTGTGAATTGGAATCATCGAAATTTTCACAATACAATATAGTAAAATTTACAAATTTCTTTAACCGATTTACAACTTAAAATCTAATATAAATAGAGTTTAACCAAATGGGAAAGTGTAAAAGTAACTGTTAATAAACTGGCCTTAGCGTGCTGCTAAACAAATGCAATATGTGTCAGTCTGTGTGCTGTCAGTGTCGAAACGTATCGCCATTTTGAATTTTGTTTCAAATGTTCAGAAAAAATAACATATTAAAACAAAAAAAATGCATCTCTTATTTTTAATTATATTTCAAGACAAATAAATAAAACGTACTTGTTATAACGATAAAATAGTTAATGCTGTATCTCTATGGTACAACCAGCAATACATCAGCCTATACAAAAATTTCTACATCTAACCGATTTTCAGTTTCAAATCCAAAACATAGAGATCCATTTTAATATCAAGTAAACATGCCGTTGTCCGTACTTGAGCTAAATGGCGTGATTTCAGGGCAATGTAAAGCGCTGCGCATACGCATCAAACATGTGGTAACTGGCAACTTCTTACAATTTTTATAGCAGACCACCGCAATCTTAAAAAGTTGTCAGTTGCGTCCACTAAAGTTTATAGTTGCGATGTTATTAACCAAACTATGTTAGTACACATTAACTTGTTCTGACTTATTTAGTTCTTACACATCCCCGCCTATAATTTATATTTAACTAGTTATTAGCCTATAGTTTAATTGTTTTTTACAGGCTTATTTTATATCTTATAGAAATATGGCTTTGTTGTAACTTTTAGTTGCTAAGGTAAATTCTGGTTGCAGATAGTTCGTCCGGTGAGCGCGTTCCTGATTGTAGACGTGCAGAACGACTTTATCTCCGGGACCCTCAACATCAGCAACTGCAACGCGCAGCAGGATGGCAGCGAGGTTGGTATACCATCATGTACTATCCAGTAGGGATGTTTCTTCAGTTCTTTTATACTGCGATCAGCAAAGAAGTGGAACTCCCACCCTGCGTCTGTATTCCCAAATATTTACAACCCGTCTTCAAAACGGGTCTTTGTCAACGAATGACGCTCGAACTTATCCCGCGGGATCAGTTGACCTATTGAATGTTTTGAATTGGGCAACTGATCCCATGGATATATTTTATGATTTGTATAGTCACGTATAAAAGTGTTTGACATTATATTTATTAACACTTGAATAATAATTAAAAAATTGTTTTTTTTTTTCAAATCATAAAATGATTTTATCGGATTGACGTGAACCCAAATCACGTCAATCCGATACGGATAGGTTAAAATTTGAAGCGGTTTCTGTTTACTAATCATATAACTGTGATTTTTTATATATCTTTATAATCAAGTCATGGTATGATTCCCCAATGATTTTTGTTCACGTGTATACATGTATTTCAAATAAGACAATACACTATATCTTTTTTTTAAAGTGGGATCAGTTGACGAAGCAAAAATAATAAAATTAAACGTTTAGTCAACTCATCCCGCTGGATAAGTTTGAAGCGGGATCAGTTGACTGAAGATCCTTCAAAACCAGGGTGATAACATACTTTTGAAGTTGATCATATTTTCGGAGTTTACTCTTCAAGAATTGATGTTCATATAAGGCATCCGGTATTAAAAAAAAAAATGAAGAGTAAAATTCAGTGTTCGAAAGACAGCGTAACGTTTTTTGTGTGCAACCTATCGTGCGCACCACTTTGATTTGGAAGTTTTGTTTTATTTAAATCATTTCAACTTTATAATTTTTATATTTTATGCATTTTTTTCAATTGTATCTTATAAGATAAATTATTCTTATAGAAAAATACTAGAAAAAATCGACTCGGCTCACAAGTGAATTATCAGGCGGGAATCGAACCCTCAATCTTTCTCTCTCAATGTTATAAAACTAAATGGCAGTTCCATCTTAATCGATTGCCCAAACATTTGTTAAAAGGGTCGTTCTTCTTTTCTACCGACAGTGAAACGACGTTTTTCTGTTTTTTTGGTTTTTGAACTATCCGTAATTGTGGTTTCTGTGTGGAATTTAAAAGAAATTGCATCTGTTTTGTCATTAGGACTAATTAAAGTTTTCTTTGCGGTAAATATTAATTCTTTTTTAGTGTTGGTTTTTAAAAAAATATGTGACAGAGTGGCCTTTTTCTGTGGAGACCACTTTTTGGTTTACCACTCTGTCACGAAATTCTACGGAAAACAAACGAAAAAATATGTCGATTGGAGAAAATGAAAACTTATAAATTTTAATAGATAAGAAAAATATGGATGTTTATTCGAACCAAATTAAAAAAACCGTAAATATCAATACTCCAACGAGATACCATAATAAGACGAAGGACAGACCACTGTCGGTAGAGAAGTAGAACGACCCAAAAATGTTTCTTTCGAATACGAGAGGATGTTCCTCTCATTGATGAAAACAACGCCTGCAGCGTAAAATCAGAAAGGTACTAGAAAATTTCGACGAGACACAAGGTTAGGTAGCTCAATTGGGAGAGAATTGGACCGGATTTCCATAGGTTACGGGTTCGATTCCCGCCTGAGAATTCACTTGTGACTATTATTGTGATAATAGAATAAGATTATTTTTTTGTTGGTTATGTATGGTGACGACGTATGAAATTGCAAATGTCGTTACTTCTGTTAAAGCTGACTAGTTTCTTGCGCCCGTTCTTTTCAGTCTGACATCCTGAAAAGATGGTCGATAAAAATTGAAACAAATTATTTACACTGTAAATAATTTGTTTGAATTTTTACCTATCTATTGGAATTATTAAAGAAATAAAGTTATTGAACGCCTTTAAATTCAAAACTAAAATTGATTTGAACAAAATTTTGACCAAACTTCCCCTGGTTTTCCAATTAAAGATTAAACATATCATTTAACACACGCATCAAGTATTGCTTTGTATGCAAAATTAGGGCCGTGTAATTCGGTATCTGTACCGAGTATCGATCAAACATGTGTGGTGGAACATCGATACTGACTAATAGCGTAGTTTCGTGTGTTGCCTTTGTTTGCCCTCCTTCCTCGAGGCGAGGAACGGTCGACTGCGAAGATCCGTGGTGGCAGATTTACGTTTTTAAGAAATCGTTGTAATAAAGGAGTTTTTACAAAAACCGACTTTAAAATAACTAAATACAGTTTAAATTTCAAATACTGCTTATACAACCTTTAATATTAATAAAATACTATTATTTGTATGTGCTACCTACTGAAAGGTTTGAAGTCGGTGTAGCCCTAAACATCTATACATACATAAAAAAATGATACGTATAATTTTAATTGACATAAAAATGGCGTAATAATCAAAAGGCATAAATTGATATACATTGCAGGTTAGGTTAGGTATTATTTTATTCATTACCAGCCAGCAAGCTATTTCAAATTATGCCAAATGATCTTATGCATAATAATATTATGATTTAAAAAGTTGTGCGTAAAAAGGTGACCCAATCAACCTCCTCCATTTTGAAGTCTATATAGATATATTCCTACACACAGTTATGCGTATAAATTTTTGTTATATAATTCATAACAAAAGTAAATTTAGGTTGTTTGATAAACTTGGAATTTACACTGAATTACCTAGTAATAATAATATTTTAATTGTATGGTTCATACAGTATTAATAATAAAGGATAATGAAATTGTTAATGATAAATTCGGGGATGATAAATGAAACTGCCCATGTAGGATGCCGTAAGTGCACTAACTTTATTTCGACATATAATTGGCAATTTAATATAATATTTACAAATACATAATCATATAAAATTTGTTGCAACAAGTTATTTTCGCAGAATTGATGCTTTTAGTAACATTTTAAATAGTTTGCTTTTTACGTATACATATATAGATTTTACATATATATTTGATAGAATCAGGTGTTACTAAGCGGAAATCTATATCCATTAATAAAACAAAAATATATAGTTTACCATCTTGCGTGATAGTGGACAAGCGGTAGGTGATAGGCTTTAGTTTAAAAAATAAAACTTCTGCTAAAAAACAAGCAACTTACACAAAACAAGCCTTACATTGCTTACTTTGGGCTAGGCTAATTGGTGTGAATGCAAAAAAATATAATTATTATTATGTTTCCGATCAAAACGACCAAATACTTTATTTCGATCAATGGACCGACGAAAAACTCAAATATTAGACTTGATTGATTATATTACTTGATTACTTTTCTACTATACAATAAACTCTAAACTAATAGCTAAGAATACTTAACCATCAAATAAACATATGTATGTACATTAATAAAACAAAAATATGTAGGTTACTTCCACAAAAACAAGTAATTTGCACCGCCCGCCCATCCGCAAATAAATGCAGAAACCGCAAACACCGACATACCTTACACCTTCACCAACTACTCTACACGTTTTTCGCCTCCACACGGAGTATCATCAGGAGCTGTTAGATCGTGTAATACCGAGCTCGACTTAGGGCTATGTCATCGTGGCTCCCTACTCTCGGCTTGAAGTTCTTTTAAGGATCTCGCCATCCCAAAACCCGGTATTGTTATTGCAGTCATCTGCGACTAACAACATTCAGACATCAAAAAAAATTTAGACTATGCTCCGTGTGGGGGCGAAACACGTGTAGAGTAGTTGGTGAAGGTGTCGGTGTCTGCGGTTTCTGTATTTATTTGCGGGCGGGCGGTGCAATTTACTTGTTTTTCGCGAAAGTAACCTACATATTTTTGTTTTATTAATGTACATACATATAGATAGCGAAGTACCAATAACACCTAACTGCTAAATTTAAAATAACACACAAGCTGAATAAAAAGTTTTATTTCTTGACAATTTAAAAATTAGTTAAAAAATTTGTTAATTTATTTTTTAACTCGATTCGCTTGCAACTGAAAATACGCTTGGGAAATTTCATTAGAACATGCAAATAACGAATTTTAATTTGAAATGACAAAAAAAGGGAATTTCTCGACGAATTTCAGTTAGGAGGTCTTGGCACTTCGCCGTCGATATGTATATTTGATGGTTGAGTATTCTTAGCAATTCGCTACAGTTTATTGTATAGTAGAAAAGTACTCAAGTAATAATCAATCAAGTCTAATAATTGAGTTTTTCATCAATTCATTGATCGAAATAAAGTATTTGGTCGTTGTAATCGGAAATATAATAATAATAATATTTTTAACATTCACACCAATTAGCCTAGCCCAAAGTAAGCAATGTGAGGCTTGTTTTATGGATACTAGGGTAACGAATAGACATACATATATCATGTATACATATATGTAATATTTATAGAAGTATATGTATATATAAACCAATGACTCAGGTAAAAATGCTCGTATTTATCACACAAACATTAGCCCCTTCCGGGACACGAACCTAGGACCAACGCTACAAAGGGCAGGATCGCTACCGTTGCACCGAACAGTCGTCAACAGAAAACATATAAGAGTATACATAAATATTAGGGGTTAAAGTATGAAATTGCCGATTTGTACTGAAAATCTATATTGTTTATTTTTTAAATTTTTAACAAATTTATTTAATCAAAATAGTTGCCATTATTATCTATACATTGCTGCCATCTAATGGGAAGGTCATTAATGCCTTTGCGATAGAATTCCGACGATCTAGACTGCACAAACTGTGTGAAAGCATTTTGTACTGCCTCCTGGGAAGAAAACTTCTTGTCACGTAGATAATTGTCCAAATCACGAAAAAAATGGTAGTCCGTTGGAGCAAGGTCTGGTGAATACGGAGGATGACGAATGGTTTCTAACTGCAGTTCCTGAAGGGTCAAAATGGTTTCTCGTGCTGTGTGAGGTCTCGCGTTGTCGTGGAGCAATAATGGTGAAGATCGATTCATGAGTCGGGGCTGTTTTACTGCTAGTTTTGTCAACATGGTTCGGAGTTCGGCACAATAGACATCTGCCGTTATTGCTTGACCAGATCGGAGAAAACTATAGTGAATAACACCATGCTGAGACCACCAAACAGTTACCATTACCTTTTTATTGGTAAGTTTTGCTTTAGGACACTGTTGTGGCATTTGACCTGGGGTCAGCCATTGCATTTTTCTTTTCCGGTTATCATAAAGAATCCACTTTTCATCACATGTTACAATTCGATCCAATATTCCTTCATTTCTGTACCGGTTCAACAAGGCAACACAAGTTTCAACACGCGTTTCTTTCTGCAGATCAGTCAAATCATGAGGCACCCATTTTTCGTATTTTTTTATTTTATTGATTTGACGCAAGTGAGTCAATATTGTGGGTAAGGTAACGTTAAACCATGCCGCTAATTCCTGGGTACTTTGACTAGGATCGGCTTCCACTATCTCTCTTAATTCATCGTTATTTACCTGTGTGGGCGGTCTTCCTCGTGGCTCGTTCTTTAAGTCGAAATTTCCATCACGAAAGCGTTTAAACCAAAATCGCACGGTGCGTTCATTAGTAGACCCCTCTCCAAACGCAGCATTGATATTGCGGGCTGTTTCTGCCGCGTTAGTTCCGCGTCGGAACTCGTATTCAAAAATAACTCGAATTTTCGCAGTATCCATCTTTCTTGTCTAAATTGAATAACAAAAACAATTGAAAGTCGATATTCAAATGTTTTACATTTTTTAAAAAAAGAACATCATAGAAACCATTTAAAAAAAGTTTCATTCGAAAACCTCAAACCATGAAGATTCTATGTCAATTCAAAGAACCTATTGCAATAAAACGGCAATTTCATACTTTAACCCCTATTATTAAGAAGTATGTATATTGAATGACTGTAAATGCAATGGACCGTGAACGCCGCTCTGTAAATAATTCGTGTATGGAGGTGCGGCATCATAGCCTTGTTGTTATGTGATTGTGATCACATGCTGTTGGAAAAAAGATACTTACAGTCTCCATACATACAAAACGACCATTTGGTGCAACGGTAGCGATCCCGCCTTTGGCATTGATGATCTTGGGTTCGAAGCAAAGGAGCGGAACTGCCTGCGTCTGCATTTCCGAGTACTTATTAACCCGTCTGTTTTTAAAGCTAGGGTGAATAGGCACCTTCTGGGTTAGCTCGTTCCATCGTGGATTCCGTCTTTACCCCCGGACTTGATTGGGATCAAGAGCGAACCCATTCTAAATTAAAAAAAAAGAAAAAAAAACTCTGGAAGGAGCAGATGTAAGTATGATTATTACGAGTATTTGTACCTGAGTCATGGGTATTTATATATATTTCTATAAATATTGAATATCTAGGTATCGTATGTGTATATTTTTTCATTACCCTAGTATTCATAACACAAGTTTTACAGTGCTTACTTTGGGCTAGGCTAATTGGTGTGAATGTAAGAAATATGTTTTATCTTAATATATATAAATTCCGTGTCACGTTGTTTGTCCGCGATGGACTCCTAAACTACTTAACCGATTTTGAACAAACTTCGTAACTATCTGTTATTTGATCTAACTTAAGAGATAGGATAGGTTTCATTCTAATTTATAACACAGCAACGCGTGGCCGGTTCAGCTAGTTAAATATAAAAACAATAAAAAGCGCGTCGTAGATACGGTAAGTGTTTTTTTATGCGATTGGCGCGGCAGTGTGCAGTGCATTAATGCACTTTTTAAATAAAAAAAAATTGCCTTTTTAATAGAATCTTATCACTTTGATCTGTAATTTGTCAGATTACAAAGAACTCAGTATGAAAAAATTCCGGACTATAGGGGATCTTAGGCAGTACTCTAACCCGGCAAATTCGATAGTCCGACATAGTTTGGTTTACATGATTGAGATATGAGTTTCATAAATTAACGATTTTCAGTATTGCATAATCGAAGGCGATCTTGCTACTACTTAGAGACGTTTGTTTCGACCACTTGAGATTGATACCTTAGGTTATGTTATAAACAATGGTTTTATATTCGTTTTTATGCAAATGAAACTGCATCAAAATTATCATACCTACCAAACTGCAGCGCTATCAAACGGTGTACCATGATGCTTATGCAATTCCACAGTGAACTATCACGATACGGATTTAGGTTCAAGCAAATTATCATTGCAGGTTTTGCGATCGCAAGTGAATTCCGGCTAAATAGAGACCTTTGGAACTTGTATGCTTAGGGTTGTCGACTTCTTAATATTTATCAGGAAACACAGACTTATTGTTCCATTCCTTTTTTTTAAATTTATTATTGTTTGTTCCATTAAAAGAGAAATAAGCCTAAATTTAGTGAATTCTGTTAATAAAATGTTAGTTATATATTTTTCTCTCACTTACTTATACCTCGAAAGTTACTTAATACAAAGTATCAACCCTAAGTGGTTAGAAGCCGGTGGCTCCACGAACTTGCTCTGATTCTGTTGGGCCTGATCCAAACTATCACAGGTATCACGCAAGCCTAATAGAAAAATTACCTTCTAACTTGCTCCGAATGGTTAAACATTAAATATATTTAAATGGATATACCGAAATAGCTTTGAATGCTTGTTTATAATTGTGAGAAATGGATATTGAGTCGTGTATACACTTCTTAAACCGTCGACGAGTCGGTGATAGGAGTCAGAAAAGGTTTATCAGAAAATACTTTTATTTTTGTTTTGATTCAGTAGTTATATCGGTTTCTCGGTGATTTATATTTTACTTTTGTATGAAATATAGCAAGATTTTATTATTTTAAACATACAAAGGAAGAAATAAATTATTATTCAATCTGAATGATAAAATGATACGATTTAACCTTGGTATTAACCGATTCGTTGCGGATGGTCTGCCATCACTTTCTTTTGCGTGTGGCGCTAGCCACTGGAGCCGTGTCATTTTTAAATCGATGATAACTCCTTCAAATTAAGTTTTAGGGAAATCTACCCAGAATAAAACTATCTTCATTTTTCACGTAAACGAAGTTCGTAGCCTTCGTTTCTGGTAATTGTATGTAGCAACAACTCGGTTAAATAAAAAAAAATAAACCTTTGAGTTACCAAAGGTTTATTTTATTGTTTTATTCAATTTTATTATTCTCACCTAGTTTTATTTAATGCGTAAAACAAATGTCTAAGCTCAATCAATTTCTCAGTTATAGAATTTTCACTTTGATATGATTTTGAAAGACCATTTTTCTTTCCTGACAGAGCCATAGCCAACATATTATTTTGCCTGATAATTCTCCACTAAAAGAATGTGGTTAAAAAAACACTAAATATTATTTACTTAATTTAAAAAATAATTCAATAAAGACAGGGATTAATAAAAATTATATGTTATTAACATTATTTAATTTCTAGACGGGGATTATACAGAATACCGCTTAAAAAATTATTTGCTAGTTCTTTTGACAAGAAACTTCACTCATCGCTATACTTTGTCCAATGTAGGATGATACTTTTGACAGTTGACACCTATATAGAGGGTATAAAGTTATTGCAATTTCAAGCCAAACATAAGGAAACAAACGCAACCTTAGTACGTAGCAATAAGGTAGTGACACCTATCAAAAGTATGATCCTACATTGGACAAAGTATAACGAAAGTGGTCGCTTAAAATATACAATGATTATATTAATTTTCCTTTTTAAAAATACTTTCCAAAAGAAAAATAATGACCAACACAACGTGTACTCGTTTTTTTATGGCGTATTATAAAAATTATATATATAAATTTGTTATTGTGAATGCAAAAAATCTATAAAATGAATCTAATCGTTTCTCTAAAATTAAAGGCAAAGTTACTCGAATGCCAACAAGAATGGTGATAAGTGGGAACGATTAAAAACCTTTCAAAACTATCAAACCAACGCCACTGCAGTAGAAATTGGAAGGCTGTCGAGGTTCGCGCCTAAAAATAAATTGGCGGTAAAGTTAATTCGAACGATTTCGGTGCGGCGTGCCAGGCACCGCCCGATGTGGTGATAACGGTGGGTGTTCAGAAACGCCTGATCGGTAACGTGTCCGCAGATATACTACACTTGTTATTTAAAGGCAAATTTAATCGGTAATGACGATCTTTTTTTTTTTTTTTTATTAAGGATGGGTTCGCTCTTGATCCCAATCAAGCCCGGGGGCAAAGACAGAATCCACGATATAACGAGTTAACCCCGAAGGTGCCTATTCACCCTGGCTTTAAAAACAGACGGGTTATAAGTACTCGGAAATACAGACGCAGGGAGGGAGTTCCACTCCTTTGCTGTGCGCATTGTAAAGGAAGTCGAGAAGCGCTTGGTGCGACAGACAGGAATAGCGACCAAGAAAGGGTGGTAGCCCTTTCTTTAATAACAAGCTGAAAAGCTTTGCACATAGACAGAAGGTAGCTAGCCTATCCGTTTTTATAGGATATATTTCGAAGAGTTTGCAGCAGAATTGCACAGCCTTGTTCCGCGTCACCATTTTTCATCGGACAATCAGATTTACAAATAGACGCCACCGTTATATGGTTAATATACCAAAAAGTCGCACTAAGTGTTTTGGTTCCAATTTCGTAATACGTGCCGCTTAAGAGTGGCCCTTTGCCTGAGTCCGTTTTTCTTGATAAATACTTCTAGGCAAGCGCGTCACATCCTAGATGGCATCACCGTTTACCATCAGGCGAGATAGTAGTCAAGCGCTCACTTATTTAAAAAAAAGCGTGTGCGTCTCAGGACGCACGACAGAAGTTATAAACTTAAACTAATCTAAGTTGAACTATTTAATATTGAAATTGTTTAACTTGAGAAACCACACTAAACAATGAGTAGGGAGAGGGGAAAGCGTCTGTCCGAAATACGGCTAGCGCTGCGTGTTAGAGTAAGAGAGGAGAGCCTGCCTATTGCTGCCGTATGCGTTAGAGGAAGAAGTTACGTGTTACGTAACCAAGCGGTTAACCCTTCCATGGTAAACCTTGACAGACAAACATACAATCACGCGTTTTGCCGGCAGTGATAGGAAGTGATCACAGATTCCCACCTACCACGATCCTGACATACATCTCTCGCTTCAACTCTCATCGGCCTTTTCATAAAAGCTCGTCGCAAGGACTCTATATGGGCCCTTAAATTTCGCTTTGGTCTTGGGTTGCCGACTTGCCCACGCACATTTGCCTCATATATGTGTCGTGTTAATGATCTTTAGTCCATCCTCTCTAGATGACTAAACCATCTAAGTATCCTATCTTTGTCACTATCTAGACACGCGGTAGCGTGTCAAGCCAAGTTCAAGAAACAGAACTGGCGAGCCGCACCGTGTGTAATATTACACGAACCATTTGGAGCCACTTTTGACCCCTCATAAATCAAAAACTATTTCACATAAACTTATCAAATTTGTCTCATGTATTGAGACTTGCGAGATACATATGTGTTCTAAATTTCATAAGCTTATCTCAAACGGTTATTTAGATATTAATGTCCAAAAATCCTCATTTTTATCATTCACTGACTGAATGACCTATAGATCAAAACTCTTACCCAGTTCCAGATGACCTAGAGAGTTAAAATTTGATATGCAGATAGGTAATTAGATGAATACAAATGAATAAATAAAAAACTGGCAATTTTTTAATAATTAGATTCTATTATGAACGCTTAACATAAATACCTAATTAGTGCCTGTACCTAACTATAGACGTAAGAATCAGTAAGTAATCAAAACTCATGGGACCCACGGCGTTACGAGGATATGTACTTACCTACAAAAAGTAATGATATCCTAATCAAAAACATAAATGTGAAATGAGAGCCAAGTTCAATATTATGATAAATGCCTTGGTTGTTGACTTCAACGACAAAAGAAGTGAGACCTTAATGGGTGCCAAGTTCAATGGTCAGTCCTGAAATGTATTTATAAGTAACAGTATACATTTCATATCATCTTATAACATAAGATAATGTATTGTAGCCTAAGGTCTGTCTTGGCTAGTTTTTATAAACCTACCAACGAATTATTATGTTCGATCGCTAGTTTCTACCAACAATCCAAATTTTCGGAATTATAAAATAAGAACCGACATATACTTGTAGGTTTAGAACTTGCGAAGGCTATAATTCATATATGAAAACTTTTTTAATTTTGAATGGGTTCGCTCTTGATCCCGATCAAGCCCGGCCAAGAAAAGATCCACTAAGCTACTAAGCTAACCCAGAAGGTACCTATTCACCCTGGCTGAAAACGAACGGGTTATAATAAGTAATCGGAAATACAGACGCAGGGAGGGAGTTCCACTCCTTGGCTGTGCGCATTAAAAATAATGTTGAGAAGCGCTTGGTGCGACAGGTAGGAATAGCAACCAAGAAAGGGTGGTAGCCTGCAGTGCGGCTGGATCATGAGTTTTACATACATATGTTACAAAAAAGTTCGAACGGATCGGGACTTTTGGCCCGATCCATCATTTCAAGTAGCAAAGTGCACTTGGCCTAGAATCGACTCCTGATATCCTGATTAAGTTAGTATTAGGTTTCGACACTTAGTTAAGATGTTTGTAGCCAATCGGGTAGACTTCGAAGAAGCCCTGTCCCCAAACACCAGTGACACTGGTCAAACACCAGTTGGTCGAACCACAAGCCATCAGAAGGGGTGAAAGTCTAAAGGAGACCTTTCTTTTCGGGCCAAAAATGTACCTTGGTACAAGTTATTTGAAAATATTCATAATAATGTACAAACACTTATTTTATATATAATATTCCCATAAATTAGATTTTTATAAAGTTAATGAAACACAATAAATTATACACAAAATCACAACTGCGTAGAACGAAACGCTAATATGGCACTTGTGTGTGACAGTCGGTTAGATTTTAACAAGTTTCTCGCGGCTCTGGAACACGGTATTTTAGTAAAGTCCGTAGGCTGATAAAATAACTAAACGCTTAGAATAATTCGCAATAGCAAGAAATATCTATTTTCGCTCTTGATCCTACTGTATATATTAAAAACAAAAGAATTCATAAAGCAGTGTTACTGATAAACTTGTATACATTTTATGTTTAAGACTGAATATCGAAAAATGTTTATATAACTTTAAGCTACAAAACGCTTCAAACTCAAAACAATTGTGCTTGCCAGCTAAAAAAAAACATTTGTTGCAAGTAATGTATATTTTTGAATGATTTTTTTAGTGGTACAAATGTATTTAAAAATAAATAAGTATTTTTTTCGGAATATACAATTTTTTAGCTATTTTTTGGTATCTTTGAATCTTAGGTACATATTTAGCCTAACTTATATGGAAGAAAGAAAGGCTCCTTTTTAAACCACTTGTCAGTCCGCTACCGCGCGCCCCACCCCAACAGTCCCAATGCTTCACAAATTGTGAAAAAAAAATGTCGGACTCTTTGATAAAAATGTCATTTTCTTGCTAATTAATGAAGCTAGGACCGAACAAAAAATACTACCGTAAAGCTGATTAAATAAAGAATCCACCACAGAATATTTGGATCTCGGTAACTCAAAAATTAATCTTATTTAAACAAAAACAAGGGGCCACGCGGAAATTTTGAATATAGTAGCAATTGCTACCAGGGACTGGCGAGGGGTGTTGGCTATCGGTAGCAATTGCTACCGTGGACTGACAAGTGGTTATATGAGTTTGACCATGGACTTTACTGAGTTTAGCTAGTTTCTTAAATAACAATACAAGCTGTCTGCGCTCCTGCTTCATATAAACTTTAATTGTGTCATATATCACACTCCTACGTTCAATTAATTTTCTTAAAAATTGGTACAAAGTTAGATTTTTTTTACGTATTAATATATAAGTATCATTAATGAAACCCTTAAAATTTCTTTAGTTATCAAAAGATAACAGAGTTATCCTGAAATGTAAGGAATACGAGATCCTTTTAGGTTCCCCAGTTATTGTTTACATTAGGAAACCTATGAACTACTTACTTACATAATTAAATGTAAACAACATCTCAAGGCTAACACCACTTACATATTAAAAGAAAACTTATTATATAAAAAAAAAACATAAAAGCACTATGATTCATTCCTGATCCAGTAATGTCACGTATCATGGGCCAAGCCAAGTACGGCTTAGGATTATTTGAATAATACCATACTACGAATTAATCGAATCTAATACGAATTAATCGGTATGGAAGTCAATTATCGATTCTTACAAATACAAATATGTTAATTATTTCATGAGTTTTACATGGTGGTAATATTCACGGAAGTATTATGAACCCAGTTAAGCCACTACAATAGTTAAAGTTAATTTTTTTTTTAATATAATAAGGTACATTTTTATCATTTACAAAACAGTTTTCCAACAAATACTCCTATAATTTAATATAAATAATTTTTATTACTTTCACTTTGAATAAATTTTTATGACGTTTCCTTGTGTTCCCGAACTATGGAGTTTTTAAATGAGATTGCGGTGAATCTAAGCGGTTTTTATGTCTGAGTTTGTTCAGTTATTCCCACTAGTAAAAGACAGCTATCTTTTACTAGTGGGTATAACTGAATGTTATTATTGACGAATTTGCTGATTTCCAATATATATATAGTGAGGTTAAGGGCAAGATTTTGATATTTTTAAACTGCGGTCTACAACTGTCTGTTACATCAATATTTGCAAGGATTCAAATGCAAACAAATATTTTTGAGGCTTCTGTGCTGTTTCTCGATAAAACAATCCCGTAGCTTATCCAGGAATGAGCGGACGCATGATAAGCGATTTTTGCAGTTTTTGGTTAGTCCATTTCTTTAATTATATGGTTAAGTGAAACTTGATAACTTTCCGCTATTTTAAGTTGAATATTTTTGTGTTTGACGTAAACTCTATTGCGTGTCCTTAAAAGAGATGATGTGTAAAAATTACGTCACTAAAGCGTTTCATGTCACGAAAGGAAATGAAGTCAAAAAAGACAAATTCCGTTGCGTGCTCTTAAGAGAGATGACACCCGCCTTCGTGCTATAAACCATTTCATTCTGTTAATTCCTCGTTAAATTTATTTGCGTCGCGTTTCTTCAAATCCTTCGAGTGTTCAATGGACACATTTGAATTTTGTTTACGTTGTATCAATGATATGAAATGTCTTTATTCAAATGCAATTAAAATAAGTTTATTTGAATTAGATGGCGCTGTAGCGTGTAGAAACACGCTATCGTATTGTTTTTGCGGGAGTAAGTAAGGGCAAGTTTAGTTTTGCAATGTTAGGATAGCGAGACAATATGGTACAAAACACACACACACAAAGTATTGTCATAATATTGGATATGGGCGTTTTGGCTGCTTTTTAAAAACCGTTAAGTAACGGTTTTGAAGTTTCCATAACGTTATTAAAAACCGTTTTCAGTTTTGATTATCACTACCGCGGTTGACGAGATGGTTTCGCTACTGCAAAACGCTGATAGCTGTAACGCAACTTTTTGTTTTAGTTTTCAGTTTTGGTTGCATTGCGTTGGTTATGAATAAAACGGTTTTATGTTTTGCGGTAACGTTTCGTTTCGGTATGACATTCAAAACGGTTTTTAGTTACGTTTTAGTATAACGTTCTCATGCCTACATAATATAATTAGGATCGTATTCGGGACTTCTTTTAACTGACAGCTAGAATGGGCGCAAAAAAACTTCAGCTGAACTGTGGCGACATTTACAATATTATAAAAAATAAATAAAATTAAATGTGTTTAATTAGGAAACAGAGTCTAAAGGGTAAGTTACAACAAATCTTAAGATAAAGATGTCTTGCCTGATATATGGTCATATTACAAAGATAGCATTAAAATTACAGTCGCTAAGCATATTTCGTAGGAGGTCCGACATGCAAATTAAAACAATTAAATAAATTGGTATAAAAAATTAATATTACCAACATTAGCACAATTATATTAGTTAATTTTAATAGCTTAGACGAACATCGTGACTACATAAACCACAACAATATTTTTCTATTACCAGACTAATACAATATAACAGTACTGTTATGTTATGGTTTTATTTCATTGTTAATTTCAACAAAGTCAACAAGTAGGTATCTGTTTTAAATTATACTATAATTGCTATGACATTCAGAGGATAAAAGCAAAAAAATAATTGTCGATAATATTAATGGTTTAAAGCAAACGCATCTCCGAAGGCAGCGTTCACGAGCATGACGCATGATGCAGCCGATTGGTGCAAGGGTAGCAATCCTGCCTTTCGCACCGACGGTCCAGGGGTTCGAATCCCGGAAGTGGCAGATGTTTGAGCGATGAGTACGAGCATTAACATAAATATTACATATCTATGTATCATATGTCTATCCGCTACCCTAGTATCCATAACACAACCCTTACAGTGCTTACTTTAGGCTAGGCTAATTGGTATGAATCTAAGAAATATTATTTTTATAATATGGGCAGCTGAGTTTTCCCGGATGTGATCTTTTACGGCGATCTTCAACTTATTTGCCAAGCGTTCCCTATTGCAAAACTCCCCATTTTTAGGGAACGCATCCTCCCAACAGTGGACTTCTTTCAGTTAAGACGATGACGATATAATGTCGATTGCTCTAACAATAGTCACTTTAACCTGCTAATTGCAGGGTGAACGCGACTGAATTGCAATACTTCATGTTTCGTCGTACATTGCTCGCTAAGAAGGTCCTGTGTCACTGGTGCTTTGAAATTTTCAGGCAATGGAAACGATAAGCGACGAATTTTGCGACTAATCTGTTAACAAGGTCTTGCTTTAAAAGACTATTGTAAACTTCTTATACTATGAGGCCTTTGAGCAATACATAGTTATATTTACATTATTTAAACGAGGCCAATTCAAGACTGAAAAAATATCAGCCTTTTTACCACGTTTTTATTAGCTTTCGTTTGTGTCTGTCCTTCTGTCTGTCCGCAAAATTTTCTAATCTTATAACTCAAAATTAGACCACTTCTGATGCTCCTAAAGAGTTTAAATTTTACCACACGTAGATCATGGTTGACAGTTCATTATTCAGTCAACACCAACATAAACTTAATAGTTAGATAAGCCACAATAAATTGAATAAAACACCTATATAATCCTTAAAGAAATCCAATAAATCCTCGGATTAATCCTGGGATTTACGTTTAAAAAAATAAAAGTATTTTTTTTAAAATCACGTTTTTATAAATGTATTAAAAAGAAGAAAATATTTTTTTATGAAAAATTCTTTAAAAAAATGTTTTCTTTTTAGTACGCATATAAAAACGTGTTTTTTTTTTAATCTTTTTCTACTTCTATTTTTTTGCCTAAAACTTTTACGAGTTAAATTAGTTCTTAACTATAAGAACACCAAATATTTAGTCGCCAACTAAGTAATGCTTGTAATATGGATACTTCAAAATAATTATAATATTTCTCACGTTCACACCAATTAGCCTAGCCCAGAGTAAGCACTGAAAGGCTTATGGAATCAAGGGTAACGGGTAACGAAATATGTAACATGACCTAGATTTCTCTCATTGATGAGACAACGCTGGCCTATAGCGTAAAAAGTAGAAAAGTACCAGAAAATTTCGATGGGTGTTCACAATTTTCGGTGGAGGTCGGTCCCCCTGCCCGAATTTCTTTCGCCAGTTCTGGTAGTGGACTCAGTAGTATACAATGTAATCGTAGTGAGAATTTAATAACTAAATCAAATGTAAAAATAAAACAATTTGATTTATATAAAAAAATTAACAATTAGGAACGTGCCCGATTAAAATATTGTGAAGATAGAAATAGTATGACAACCATTATCTTAGTCATCCTGTGATCACGGCTCCTGTAAAGGAGTCGAAACGTCAGGATTAAATATAAAATAAATTATGCGCAAAATCCGTAAAAAAGTGCTTTATTGAAATGTGTAGATGTGGAAGTGTAAGAACTAAATAATTCTCGGTAGCTCAATTAGGAGAGTATTGGATCGGCCTTATAAGATTGCGAGTTCGATTCCCGCTTGAGAGTTCACTTGTGAACCGAGTCGCTCTTTTCCAGTATTTTTTTTTTATAAAAATAATTTTTCACAAAAATCCTTGAACTAAAGACGTCGACGACAATCATAGCATTCACCCGTTCACAATCAGCTAAATACTTGCGCGTGAAGCAGCAAATTATAGACACACAGAGAATAAAGACCGCCCTCATACTGTCAATTTTGCCAACAATGTAAACGGAAGTAGAACCGCCCGTACACAAAGTGAATTATACTGCGCTAAACCGATTTAGTGGAGTCTTTACATCATGTCGACTAATTTATTACCCTATTGTCATAACGAATAGCTATCGTCATTCGAGGCCGATGTGAAATTTATTCATTTGGACTATCAACAGAATTATGTACTTATACATTACTAGCGGCCCGTCCCGGGTTCGCACGGATGCACAAAATTCTTTAAATTTTTCCTAATTTTAAATATTTTTTCGGTTAGCGCCATCTAGCGTCCGGTAGACGAACTACTTGCGGTTAACGCGTTGCTATGGTAACGCATATACAATGGAAAAAGAGCGGGGAAAAGAGCGGACAGTAAAACAACAAATTTGTGATCTTAGATTATAGATTATAATCATGGCCTCTTCCCGTAGGGATAGACTGTCAGATTTCCCTTTCTACGATTCACATAGGCACATCTCTCGCTTCTTCAACTCTCATCAGACCTTGCATACAAGCTCGTCGCTTAAGGGTGCTTTTGACTTGGCCTTTTTCATTGATGTATTGGTAAAATAAGAAGTAAGGGAACGCATAGTGGGAGCAAAAAAGTCCTATTTTAAGCAAACCATTTTTTTCCATGTAAGTTTTTATTTTTTCTTATTCTTACTATACAAAATATTAACGATCACAAAAAAAAAATAAAAAAGAGGTGAAAATCAGAAAGATAAGATTAATGTGTAGTACGCTTATGGTGTACTATAAAAACTCCCAAATAGGATCACACACATTTTTATCAAGCAAGATAAATACTCTGTTAGCTAACGTATTTTTTGAAATGTTTTTCAAATTCGCCAATTTAAAATATAATTTTCATTTATAATTTAAAAAAATCTACTATAAAAAGTACTGGAACGCGTTCCGGTTCTGAAAAAAGATGAAGAACGTCGTTCAACCGCGTTCCGCTCCCAATACACCACTGGCCTTTTTTCAGAACTTTTATTTGGTCTCTGAAAGGACGCCTTGTTTTGACTTTACGGACTTGCTATGCACATTTGCCTCATACTTATCTTTAAGATATAAAATACGCGTGTTAAAAAACAACTTAGCCTCCGAGCCCTCGAACCCACGACCTTTCGCTATCCGGGCGAATGCTCTGACCGCTGAGCTACCGAGAATTTTACAAACGTATTTTAACTTTTACTATGAGCTAGTATCGTTCCACCAATGTTGAACGCTAACCTTCAACATCGAAAGTAATATTTTTACAAATATGAAACAATCGATTAAGATGGAACCAGCTATAATTAGGTTTTTATTTAATTTTTTGCATTTACAATGCAATATTGAATGCAAAAAATAAATTAAAGACATCATACTTGTCTTGTTAATCTTCTTTCGACCATTCTCTCTAACATGTCCAAACCATCTTAGCATACCTTTTTCTATCTTTGACAATATAATATATCTTTTACCTTTTTACTCTTTGACAATATAATATATCATTGTAAAAGATATATTATAGATAGCTACAGCATGTGCCATCAAAATTCAGGTAAAATTCAGTGTCTCTTACAGTCAGTTATTTCATCTTCACATCGAAGACAACGACAGTAAAGAAGGTATGAAGGTGAAAAAAAAATGCATTTCATGATATCTTACAAAAATAAAAATCATTTATTTTTATGCGTTCCTAAACCATTGATCAGATTGTGACGATACTTCAAGCTGCATTTATTAGCATTCATAATGGCATATTTCTATAAGATTTAACCCTTCATATCACTGTGTGACATTACTGTAACAAACCAAATAATTCCTAAGAATTTCCACTATACGCATTTTATCTCCTTGTAAGTCAATGTGTCGGTATCGGTAACATACCTGTCTATGCATTTTAGTGCAATAGTCATGAACTAGATGGCTTTACTTGTGTCTAAACTCGTACGGAATTCACTTCGCGCCAATTTGTGATATTCGTTCGTGGGTAAAATTTGCAAAATACAAATAAAATATCAAAAAACTACATAACTGTATAGCATTACGCTATAATTAGTTGAACAATTGTTTCAAGGCATTTCATACATCCTAGAGGAACAGTAAAGTACACAGTGTAACATATCTGTAACACTCCCTTCTTTATGATTATCTACATATTTATTTAAAAAAGCGAAACAAAAAAAAACCTGATGTTTTTAACTTCCCGCTAAGAAAATTGAAGATTTTCGAAAAATCGAGAAGTTATTGTTTTTACCCCGCGTGTTGCAAAAATCGAGTTTTCAACAGATCTCGACGTTTTGAGGCCTTAGGAATCTTCCCTGACCCTTCCCGCGATGGTGTTTGTATGTATATGTGTGTGTGTGTGTGTGTAAACCTCTTATAACTTTTGAACCATTTGACCGAATCGAACCAAACCAAATGCGTTCCAAAGAGTTTCATCAAACTTAGGTTACCTGAAAATTTAAACCGATTCGGACCGGTAGATTTTGAAAAAAGTAAAAAAAAGTAAAAGAAATTCGAAAAGGAACTTTTTTAAATGTGGTTTTGTTGAAATAACTTTTGAACGGCTTTACCGATCAATTCCAAAAACTAATCAGCTCTTAACCTCAAATAACCACGTCGATCGCGCCCAAGTGCGTCAAAATCGGTTCATTCGTTCGTGAGATATCGTTGACGAAAAAAATCGAAAAAGTGTTTATTTGTAATTACTCCGAAATTTTTCATCTGATATTTTTTTTTGTTCCAATTTTTTGTGAAGTTTGAAAATCTACATCAATTGCTGCCAACCTCGTAAAAATCGGTTGCTACATTCAAAAGTTTTGAAATTTTGAAAATTTAAAAAATCGTGTCTCATCATACTTTTATTGGCCTTTTGAGCTCGATGAGCTCAAAATCATAGAATAGCTACTTCTTGAGCTCGGAGAGCTCAAAATAACACATAAATTATATTTTTAGCTCGAAGAGCTCAGAAACATTGTATTGCCTTTAGGGTCAACCGTTTTCCAGGTATTTTTATTTATTTTTACCTACCAAAATAACAAGTATTTAAGAAAATAAATGTTATTGAGTTATAAAGGGTTAAAATACCCCTATAAAAAATCACATATCCAAGCCCTCAGGTAAAATTGTCTTTATTAGTAAACCAAAAATTCTTGTCTCCATGCCAAGGGAGGTTATATTTAAATTTATAGTCAAAAAAAAAATCAGCAAAGAAGAGCATTGCAAACCATTCCGGGTGTATGGTTGCTAGGTCATAAAATTTTAAAGTCGGACAGACCAGTCAGTTAAGCCGGTTTTTAGTCTTATTATAACACGGCAATTTTATTTTTAAACTAAAACAAGACTTTTCTATTATTAACCATAATATCATCTGGAATTCTAATGAAACATCATTTAAAATTGAATTAATTAATCTTATTTTTTTAATTGTTATTCAACTTTCATTACAATATTAATGTTAATAATTGCAATTATAGCAAACCGACATTACAAATGTAAAAAATGGCTAAAGGCCGGATACCGTCTAATTTGGCCGGACACATATACAAAAAGCCTGACTGTGTCCGGCTTTAACCGGACGCCTGGCAACCCTAGCCGGATGTAACTAGCATTTCAATTGAAAAAATACAAGAAAAAATTAACTCTTCTCTTACTATTATAATTTATTCTCAGGCTTCTCCCGCCTACATGTCAGCCCCATCGTAACTATAAATTTAAATTACTAATGTCTGATATTAATTTAATAATTTCGGCTTCGAACCTGTGAGTCATCAGCCTCAGGTTCGAAAAGAAAACACTAGCATTTCGATAGCATTTCATTTTCTCCACCAAGTCCTCTTTTTATTAGTCTCACAAAGCTCATGTAAAATGATTACAATGAACAACTAAAAATATATTTATAACTTTTCAAACTACATTTAACCGATTCGTTGCGACATACGATTATCGGAAACGAAGGCTACGAGCTTGACTTACGTGAAAAATGATACTTAGTTTTATTCTGGGTAAATTTCCCTAAAACTTAATTTGAAGGAGTTATCATCGATTTAAAATGACGCAAAAAATGATCCATCGCATCCACAACGATTCGGTTAAACCTACTCTATGTAAGCACAACATACGTCAGTAACTTTTTTTTTTACTTGGAGGAAATGCTTTACACATGCTTCCGCCGCTGGGAGTGCGGCGAAACTTATGTGGAACTCTCCCCTGCGGACCTACCTGACGATAAAAGCTCGTCAGGTTGGTGCGCAGGGGCCTACCCACTTAAAACTCCAAGATGTCTCTCCGGTCACCTTGCTGGGACTGGACTGTCGTACGGCAGTGCGGTGGCACCGGATGGGGTCACGGGAAACCTCGCGGACACTACCGCGGCCCCATCGGTTGACGTCCGACTCAGGCGGACCCTTCTGTATTCCGCCGGGAAACGGTTGTACTACGGAGCGTCCTACATTAATAAGCAAGGACTAATTTCCGGCCTAGGAAGTACTCTAACATTAATTATTAACAATTAAATTACTAGAAATTGTGATTAATTTATGAAATAAAAATATTAACAAAGGTTTTACAAAAGAATATATTTTAAGGCCTTCTTTGCTGAAGCCACCGAACCATTAAAACTATTAAAATTTCTCTGAATGATCCAAAAGTTCTTCCCCAGGTGGTGGACCCTATTAACCGACTTCTCGAGTCAGTTCCGTTCGACGCGGTCTTCTACTCCCTGGACTGGCATCCGCCTGACCACGTCTCCTTCATCGATAACGTGCATATGAGGGAGCTGCATCCCTCCAGCCCGGTGAGTCGCTTATAAATAAAATAATATTTCTTATATTCACAACAATCAGGCTAGCCCAAAGTAAGCACTATAAGGCTTGTGTTTTAAATACTATTTTATAGACATACATATATGATACAAAAATATGTGATATTCATAGAAGTGTATATATAAACACCCATGACTCAGGTACAAATGCTCTTATTTATCATACAAACATCTGCCCCTTCCGGGACTCGAACCCAGGACCATCGGTGCGAAAGGCAGGATCGCTACCGTTGCACCAAACGATCATCTAATTTTCGCAGTAAAGAGGTGACAATTTCACAAATAAGTCGAAACTATTAAAGATTTTATGAAGATTGACTATATGATATTAAATTACTAATGGGTAAAGGTGGAGAAAACACTTCTAATACCAATTTTAAACGAAAAACATACATAGCGTTGTCTTGCTCTGTGGAGAGAGCTTTTCTCTTTCTAATACTACCTAAAAAGGGTTTGTGATGTCTAATAATTGTCATAATTAATTAGTTTCTCTTAGTAAGTGATTGCGTTTTTGTTCCAATTTTGTAATCCGTACCGATAAAGGGAACTTTGCTTGAGTCTGTATTCCCTGACACAATTTAGGGGTCTTAAAGTCACGAGTTGGTATCTTCTAGGCAGGCGCGTCACATCCTAGATCGCATCGTCGCTTACCACCAGGCGAGATAGCGGTCAAGCGCTTACCTATTCACGAATGAAAAGCACTTACATTTTTTTTAATTAAATAGGTATAAGAATTGTTTTTTCCATCTTTACGTATAACTTCATGGTTACGTCGGAGGGTTGTGACGCGCATTATCGTTTGTTTATAAAAAAATACGAATTTGTAGCCGTGGTGAATGAATAGAGTTTGTAGATATAAAGTAGATTTTTTTTTAATTATATTTTTTTAGGCGCGTTATGAAAAAATGTTGAGAGTAAAATTTTAAGATGCGCGCGCATCACTGTGACACAAAATTATCATGTTGAAGTTGGCCGCAAAAGCGACATAGAATAAACCAGCAGGATGAAGTTGGCCGCTAATTGACTCAAGGTGGTTACTCAAATATTTAAGAATGTGTGTGAGATTTTAAACTATATATGGTGGTTAACAATAATTTATATAATACTATAAAAACAATTTTATATTATATAATAACATTGTAACAATTTTATTTAAAAGTTATTTTTTTATTATAAACTTATTTAGTACGTTTATTGATTTGAGGTTAACTGTCGGTATGTATTCTTTTTATTTGTTTACTAGCTTTCCGCCCGCGGCTTCGCCCGCGTGGAGTTCGGTTATATTGCGGTATAAAGCACAACTATAAGAAAACTTCTCATTCCCACGGAAAAATCTAAGAAGCGCGATGTAACGCTGGATACAATTAGTTGTTAAACCAAAACTGAATGGTACACTATATTATATGTTTTCCCTTGTGGAGCAAAAACATGCAGATTTTGGACACCCAGCGCCATCTATCGCTTACGTCAAGAACTAAATAGCGTAAGCTATCATTCCACTTCTTATGTATTTTAAAAAACACATCGTTACCATGCTTTAAAAACACCCAGCGCCATCTATCGCATACCTCAAGAACTAAATAACGTAACTAATACTTATACCAATTACTAATTCGTTGACTTTAGTGATTTCAGGATAAGTAGATGTAAAAAAAACAATTTAGACGATAAAAAAAATTGTACGTCAGCCCTCGAGAATTCCTCATTTTCGAGGATTCATTTTCGTATCATTTAGCTTCAAAATTTACATGTTCATATTCGTTTGCAACATATAAGTAGATGTAAAAAAAAACCGTTTAGACGATAAAACAAATTGTACGTCATCCCTCGGGAATTCCTCATTTACGGGGATTCATTATCGTATCGTTTGCAATATGTTACCTTGTTTTAAACGACACACAGCGCCATCTACAATCTATCCATCAAGCAAACAATATTTTTGTTTTCCCTCGGGAATATCATTTTTTTCCAGGATAAAAGGTACCCTATTATTTAATCTGGACTTTTATCTTTACGTCTGCAAAATTTCAAAGCAATCGGTTCAGTAGTTACGGCGTGAAAGCGGAACAAACAAACAAACAAACTCACTTTCCCATTTATAATATTAGTAAGGATAATATAAATTATTTAATTTAATGATGCCAAAGAAGTATAACTTCTCAGGCGCGTACATAACTACACGCACCCATAATTTATATTTAATTATTGAAATGATGAGAATTACAATGCAATTATTAAAAGTCAACATCTCTGCCATGGCTTTGTAAGTCCTACGACGCGCGACGGGAGACTATGTACCGAGAAGGGGCAGCAAGGGCTGTTTTTTATCTCCCGTTAATGTGGTACAAATTTACGCAATAAATCTTCCTTAAAATGACCCTCTCTCTTTTTACAATCTGAAGCTTGAAACAGCAAGTGAAAGAGACAGTAAAAGATAAATGTTTAACCGCGTTGAACTCCGAAACGACTCAACTGATTTTGATATTTTACTATCTATACTATCACTTTTCTGAATTTGTTCCAACTTGGGACATAGGAAAGCTTTAATTTTAGTTTATAATTTAAAATATTTATAATTTTAATAACTGAGCCACAGCAAGTTATTCTATAACCGGGTGAGCTAGTAATTATAATATAAATTAATGTAATGTATACGCGTAAGGGGCATTGGGGATATGGCGTGCCTGTTTTATATTTATGGTCCCAACTTCACCTCAACCGCATTGCTTAATAAAAGACATTTTTTTCGACGAACTTTTATTTTTGTTTATATTTTAAAATAGAAAACACATCGATGCTCGACAGACCTCCCGATCACGCAAATTTTGTAGGTTAACCATGATATTATAAAATGCAGGATATATATTTTGGCAGTAATTAATCTTAAAGCAAGTATATCATTGCTTTTGAATTTATAAAATATTTATTTTTAATAAGACCTGTACGCGTCTAATATCCACTGTTATTATAACACGTTACGTGGAAAGAAACAAGTTACTATATCAATCGACCGAGTTATTGATATTGTGTTTACCTATATCTTTTCTTTATCGATTGTGTCATGTCTTCCATGAAACTGGAATCATTTAATACCGAAATAACAAAAAAAAACACTTAAATAGAACTTGGTAATCAAGCTTCACACCTCAGCTCACCGCTGCAAAGTTTCTTGTCTGTCGGTCTTCTATAGACTGTACTTTGGAGTGTGCTCAGAAGCTTCAAGAGCTCATACCGCCTTCAGGTTTTTTCCTTCGGACATCCAGACGCACTGCAGGCTACCACCCTTTGTTGGTTGCTATTCCTACCTGTCGCACCAAGCGATTTTCAACATCCTTTATAATACGCCATCAAAGGAATGGAACTCACTCCCTGCACCTGTATTTACGAATACTTATAACCCGTCCGTTCGTGTTCAGAGTCAAGGTGAATAGGCTCCTTTTGGGTAAGCTCGCTTCAACGTAAGTCCTGTCTTGGCCTGCGGGCTTGATTGGGATAAATATCAAACCCATTCAATTTAAAAAAAAAATGTTGTGTGTACTTATGTACGCACGTAAGAAGATATACTTCTTTATCGTTACTAATCAAAGATAACTAAAAATTTCCTCCCGTGTGCTCGTATTCTTTGTATGTGAAAAGAAAGATAAATTTATAAATTATATAGTCATCAGTAAGATTTTTCAAAAGATTAACAGATGTTCTATATATCTGTATACAGAATCAAGTAATATATCAAAAACCAATAAAATAAACTGTTTAACCAATAGTAACGTAAAAATAATATTATAAACAAATAAAAAGAGTACATACACACAGTCAACCTCAAAGCAATAAACGCACTTAAAAATGTTTTTAAAATAAAAAAATATTTTAAATAAAATTGTTATGTTGTTATTATATAATACAAAATTGTTATTATAATTTTACATAAATTATTTACAAAATTAACTACCATATATAATTTTGTGTCACAGTTTGCGGCCAACTTCAACATGACAATTTTATGTCACAGCCTGTGTGCGTGTGATGCGCGCGCATCTTAAAATTTCACTCTCATCATTTATTGTTAACACGCCAAAAGAAGTATAACTTCAAAAAATTGGGATTACAAATAAGATTTTTAACAAATTAAAGACTAAAGTTACATAAGAAGATAAGTAAGATCTGTCTTATTATTTTGTTCAAATAGTAATTTATCTGCCTTTCTATCACAATAATTATGTATCATAAGTTAGTCGTTTGATTAAAAATAAAACCCTCATCAACGCAATAATCATAAATCCAATTTATATTTTATCCCGCGCCATCACTGCTACATGCAACACCTAATTCGTAATACTCAACCGTACTGTCAGCCAGGAGAGTCGAAGGTCGCGTGCGCCCGGCACGTAACAATGCGCTCGGTTCTCGAGGCCAAGTTCAAGTAAAGTGGATGAAGAAGAACAGAATTAGGGAACAGCGATAACTTTAACACCATTCAAAATGTCATATACTCTTTTATTATTTATGAGTAAACTTTGGCTTTATGATGACAATCAGAGTCTTCACACTTATGGTTGTGTCGTAGAAAGCGACTAATAAAACTGGCTGGACGTAAGAACCTCCCATATATGACAAAATGAGTAGCAGTTATATAATATTTTAACAATTAGGAACGTTCCAGACTAAAGTACTGTGAAGGCAGTAGAAAATATATGGCGATCATTACCTTAGTCATCTTGTGATCACGGCTCCTGTAAGGGAGTCGAAACGTCAGGATTAAATGTAAAATAAAATATGTCCAAAAATCCGCTTTCTGAGTTATGGTCTCTTATTGCAATTCCCAACCGACCTTAGCAGGCAACGCTTGGCAGGTGCCAAGTGAATGTTTATTGCCTTCGCCCATTACTGAACTACTTTTGGCTGAGACGATTTATACTGATGCGAAAGCACGACTACTAGTTATATGCTCCTCAGCTATTGCGTCACAAGAACGCCTTGGAGCAATATAAACGGGTTAGTTGGCCACCCTACACCACAAATACGGCACATTTAAAATAGTGCCTACATATCTTTATTTATAAATTACAATTTTCTTACACGCAGTTGTCATACATAATTAATAAATCAATTAAAATGCACGTGTCAAATATTGTTGTAATAAATAAGTGCTTTACAAATTATTACACTAGGTTGTTTTTTAAATTTAAAATGGGTTCGCTATTGATCCCAATCAAGCCCGGGGGCCAAGACAGAAGGCAGAATCCACGATGGAACGAGCTAACCCAGAAGGTGCCTATTCACCTTGAAAACGGATGGGTTATAAGTACTCGGAAATACAGACGCAGGGTTCCACTCCTTTGCTGTGCTCAGTATGAAAAATGTTGAGAAGCGCTTGGTGCGACGGGTAGGACAGTATCCAAGAAAGGGCCGTAGCCCGTGCGTTTGGTTGTCCCATGGAAAAAGGGAGATGGCGGTATGAGCACATGCACCCAAATACACTCTCCAAAGTACAGTCTGTAGAAGAGCGACAGACAGACAACTTAACGGCAAATAGGTCAATACCACAGTCATAAGCGATGATATCTCCTATTAAACGTAAAGCACGATTGGTGGGGGCATGAGCGGAGTATATTATTAAAACACTGTAATATATTGGAGTTTGTAATCATAGACATCGTGAAGAGACAGAAAGAATACGCTATAGACGACCTGGAAAGGAAAAGCCTATGTCAACTGTCGTACGACTGCTAGATGGTTTAATAAACACATCATGTCTCCGATGATCTACGTGGTTGAGGGGTCCGACTACCGATTTTCATGGCAAAGTCAATCCGAGGTCTTGGGATCGGGGTAGAAATCGATTTTTTCTGTTTTGTCTCGGGACTGGTTTTTTTTTATTAATTTATTTGTGACCTGGATTCAAAGTCCTTTAGCCGTATACACCTATAAAACAACTTACATACAAGAAACAACTAAAAAAGAAATCAAACATAAACTCTACAAACAATAATAGAAAGGAAAACAATAAATATTAAAATTAAAGTTACATTTCTAAAATAAATAACTAAACCTATACAAATATCCAAACTAAGCTAAATCTTTTCTACCGTTGTCGTAACAAACTTGAAAAGATGAACAAAAAACTGCGGTCTATTTAATAAATCTTGGACGAGGCGGGGTAAAAAACTAATTTGGATTCCTGGACGAATACTGTCACAATCACTCTTACTACTGTCAGTTAATTCTTTGAAAAGTAATCGTCGCTGGTTTTTAAATTTTGGACAACTGAAAACAAGATGTTGCAGATCGGAAGATTCCTCAGGACAGTGTTTACAGTGACTGTTCTCGTAGATATTGATTCGATGGAGATGTGTAGGAATAAGGCAGTGACCAAGCCGCATTCTTAATATATACGTTATGAATTTCCGGCTTCCTTTTGCGCCAAGTTTATCATACCACGGTCTTATTGGTAAGTCTTTCTGCACCTCAGCATACCACTTTCCTTTGGTCTCAACTGTAGTGTCCCAGTGCTCTTTCCAAAGCTTTCGCGAATTGGTTTTGAAGTAAACATAGTAATCGGAGAATGGTACTTGTTTTGATTGACTGTCATCTCGATTAGGATCTGTATGTGTTATACTATCTCGGGACTGGGTGGGTGCTTTGTTGCCATCGATGTTTCTGAATTCCATAACACAAGTCTTTTAGCTACTTTCTTTCTTATTTTAGATCTTTTGTCCCCAGTAGCTTTAATTAAACGGGCGGAAATTTTTGTAAAAAAGAGCTTGGCTTTCTGACCCCATGAACCCATAGTCTTCACACCGAAGGCAACAAAGATGTAATTGCTTGAAAGGGCTACATACTTTCGAACTTTACGACTTTCTGCAGTTGTTGCAGCAACCCCGGTTTCCTTCAATGTAACTGCTACATGTGTTGGAGCCAGTGTGTCGACACAGGTCGCATCCCAAATCAATGAACCTTGCCGCCAGGGGACATATTTATTGGCGACTGTTTACCTTGATGACTGTAGTTTGTCGCCATTAATAATAATAATAATATTTTTTACATTCACATCAAAGAACCTAGCCCAAAGTAAGCACTATAAGGCTTGTGTTATGAATACTAGGGTAACGGATATAAATACATATATGATACATAGATATGTAATATTAATAAGAATATATACAAATGCTCGTATCCATTACACAAACATCTGCCTCTTCCGGGATTCGAACCCAGGACCGTCGATGCGAAGGGCATGTGTTTATCTACAAAGTGCTTAAATTATGAGGAACTTAATTCCCTTTTCAGGTGTCAGCGGATAAGGCGCAAGCTTACGACACGGTGGTATTTGCTGGCCCTCCGCCCATGAAGCAACGCTTGTGGCCTAGACACTGCGTCCAAGACACCTGGGGTGCAGAACTGCATAAAGACCTCAAGGTAACTAGCATGTGACCAGAGGCGTCTTTAGATATAGATTATTGCCTCAAATATGGTCACATTACAAAGATATCATTAAAATTACAGTAGCTCAGCATATTTCGCCGGAGGTCTTTATCAAATTAAAACAATTTAATAAAGTGGTATAAAAATTACAATATTCATTTATAACATAGTTCTTCATAAATAAAAACTAAAAAAAAAGAGTAATCTGCAATGTAATAAAGATATGTGCTCAATTCACTAAGACTCCATTTCTAGAATGGGTACCGACTGCTACAATTTTTCTTCTTGTTTTGTTTTTTCATTTCCAAGTTACACAGACACGTAGTCGGATTTTTTTCTTTAGCCCTTCGTCAGAATACCAGTGCCTCTTTGTATAATCTGGTCAGCTGTGAATGACTGAGGTAAAATACTTAGTGTGCGGTCTTCAATATTTTACATATTTGAAATCCTTGGCGGGCAGGTGGTGGAAGGGGCGGTGAAGGTATACAAAGGCACCAACCCTGAGGTGGACTCGTACTCGGTGTTCTGGGACAATAAGAAGCTGACTGACACCAGCCTCATCTCGCAGCTGCGCATGCGCAACGCCACCGACATCTACATCTGCGGGCTCGCCTACGACGTATGCGTCGGTCAGTGTTGCCCTCATACAAAAATCAAATTTTATTTTATTTAACTTAATATTAATTTTAGGGGAGTTAACTGCTACATTAAAATACAATAGATGGCTTCTTTGAATATTAGGAAATATAATTAATTGTTAAAAATTAATATATAAATAATAAGTCAGCACAATTCATACCAAAAGTGTGAGGCTTGTGTTATGGATACTAGGGTAACGGATAGACAAACGTATTCATAAAAGATATTAATTAAAGGAATCTGTCTTCTTGATCCTTAAAATTAAGTTCCCTAGGATATAAAATACGAGTGTAAAAAACAACTACGCCTCCGAACCCTCAGGTGGGATTCGAACCCACGACCTTTCGCTATCCGGGTGAGTGCTCTGACCGCTGAGCTACCGAGACGCTGGCGAACGTGTCGAAATTTACAAACGTATTTGAACTTCTAATATGAGCTAGTATCGTTCTAGCAACGATACATCGAAAGTAATATTTTTACAAATATTAAATAATCGATTAAGATGGAACCAGTTATAATTATGTTTTATTATGGTATATAATTATGTTTTATTACACGCGTATTTTATATCTTATAGAAATACTAGCTTTCCGCCCGCGGCTTCGCCCGCGTGGAATTCGGTTATATTGCGGTATAAAGCACAACTATAACAAAACTTCTCATTCCCACGGAAAAATCTAAGAAGCGCGATGTAACGCTGGATACAATTAGTTGTTAAACCAAAACTGAATGGTACACTATATTATATGTTTTCCCTTGTGGAGCAAAACATGCAGATTTTGGGCACTGGAAACCCGGGAACACGCTACATAGAGGTGACCATGCGAAAAACAATGTTTTTCCAAGTGTACTCCAGCATCCCTTAGAGTTTGGCCTTGTGCTTTATTAATGGTCATTGCAAATGAAACCCTTATACTAAATAGCGTATGCTATCATTCCACTTCTTATGTATTTTAAAAAAAACATGACTTTAGTGATTTCAGGATAAGTAGATGTAAAAAAAACAGTTTAGACGATAAAACAAATTGTACGTCATCCCTCGGCAATTCCTCATTTTGGGGGATTCATTATCGTATCATTTAGCTTCTAAATTCCCATGTTTATATTCGTTTGCAATATTTTACCTTGTTTTAAACGACACACAGCGCCATCTACAATGCATCCATCAAGCAAACAATATTTTTGTTTTTCCTCGGGAATATCATTTTTTTCCAGGATAAAAAGTACCCTATTATTTAATCCGGACTTTTATCTTTACGTCTGCAAAATTTCAAAGCAATCGGTTCAGTAGTAACGGCGTGAAAGCGGAACAAACAAACAAACTCATTTTCCGATTTATAATATTAGTAAGGATAGCATTGTGAATGAAAAAAAAAAAAAAAAAAAACTTAAGTTCCCTAAGTTAGTAAGTTTGATGGATAATTTGATACATGGAAGAGCGGTGCGTCCTGATACAGGCCAACTGAGGCTTTAAAGGTGGCATTGGCCACTATTCATATCACTGCATTTTGTTCAAGCCAATTAAATTACCTTATTTATTCAATTTTTTTCTAGTATTTAATATTTATTAGATTAAATTTGATTTTTATCATATTTAATTACAAATTGATGTTAAATGAAAAAATGTTAAAAATACTAATAATGCGTGTGCAGGTGCGACGATCGCGGACGCGCTCGCGATTGGTTACCGCGCGGTGCTGATCGACGACGCCAGCCGAGGGGTGGACCTGGCCGATATCGAGCAAACTAAGTCCACAATCATCAACAACAACGGCGTCATCGTCAACTCGCACGAGGTATGACTGAGTATCGATACCGAATACTCATATTGTATCGATACCCAATAGTATCCACATCGAATACTCATGTGGTATCGATACCGAATATCATGTGGTATTGATACCCAAAAGTGTCGATACCGAATACTCATGTGGTATCGATACTCAAAAGTGTCGATATCGAATACTCATGTGGTATCGATACCGAATACTCATGTGGTATTGATACCCAAAAGTGTCGATACCGAATACCTACTCATGTGGTATGGATACTCAAAAGTGTCGATATCGAATACTCATGTGGTATCGATACCGAAAATCTGCAAACGCAATCTGCAAATGATATAAACTAACGATTTTAACAATAAAAAAGGCATGAGACAAAATTGAGATTTGTAAAACACTGTGCATTATGTCATACGTAAAAACGTACCTTTATTGGCCGAACATTGAAAAGCATAATATTCATATACCTAGCTGGTAATAGATAAAAAATGTATATCCTTGCAATGTTTATCAATTTATGCAATTATTTAAAATAACAATGTTAAAATATTGGCAAAACCGATTACATTTTCCATGACCTTGATTATTTTCTGCTTACAGGTAGCAGCTATGGTCGATGGTCGCGACCGGAGACCTGAACTTGGATACAAACTTGCCATGGAACTCAAAAACGCAATGGAAGACAAACAATGAATGCTTATACGCCTCTAGAGCTGCAATAATACTGGCCAGTATAATGTTATAATTTCGATTATAAACCTTATTACAACATCTTAAAGATCAAACAGTTTAAAGTCGTAAAAAAATTTTTAAAAATAACAATTATGCAATGGGGGATGTTTAAAAACAGTAGTAACCTTCTTATTATTTAATATAAATATTACCAATTTTTAATTAAAATATATAATTTTTATCATTTAAATTTACAACAATAATTTACTTCCTCCATCTTGTTTACATTTTGACATTATTTCAGATTGGATTACTAGTTTTTTTTTAAACTAAAGAGAAGGCAAAGGATCTGAACCGTTATTCTGTATGTCACATAATTTGTTTTTAAACTTTAATTTTATGTTACAAATAATGAAGATAATTTTCAGTCTTTGAAAAAGATTATATGTATACAGAAAAAAACTAGGCGTATAAAACTATTCTTATACATCTCTCATTAATAATAGACGAAACGCGTTAATTGCTATACTTAAAATTAATTTTGAAATGAAAAAGTTACTTAATTTACAAACATAACGTCTTTTATCCAAATGAAATAATTAACTGAAACTAATATTATTTAAATACATTACGATTTTTCAAATGGAGGTACATCTATATTTAAATTCATAATTTTTATGTATTTATCTTAACAAAGTTAAGTAAATTAGAATTCGTTAAGCGAAATCAAGCTTTAATATCAAACATATAAAATCTCAATTCAAACCCAGTGTTATTCCAGTCTCTGAATATATTCATAAAATAGTTTACACAGCGAATACTACTGCACTTCGATATGAAAATCTTTATGATAATGAATTAATAGCGAACTTAAAAATTGTACAAATTAAAATTAAGTACTTAACAATGTTCTAGTGCATTTGAAACATTGGTACCTGTTATATTATTGATAAATTAAATATTTAATTGTTAAAATAATTATATATATTTTTAAGGCGCAATCTCATTTATATTCATGACACGCTTGAGCCTACACCTCTGTCGGCATTACTACTTAAGTTTTATTTATTTAATATTACAGACAATTTAGGGAGAGGTAGGGCTGCCACCTGACACTGTGTGATTTAAGGGTTACCAGCATCAAAAAGTTTAATTAATTTATTAAACTTTGTATTAATTGTTAGATGGGACGTTTTTAAAAAAATCTCAATTTTGCTTAGTCAATTTATAATACGGGTACTTTGGTTACAATTTAGCTAATTAAGGGAACTTGTAGACGAAAAACCGTTACCCGTTAAAAACGGGGCATCTGGCAAGCCTAGGGAGAGGATAATACTATAATGTATTTCTTTTTACAAGAACTTTTTTTTTTCAAATATACCATTTGGTGAAAGGGGTGAGGTATGGTACTTAAGTCAACTATGTATAAAATGGTGGGACAAATACACTAGTTTTAGACTGTATTCGAAGACAGTTTAAAAATACCAATTGATATAGGTTTTCCAAGAAACTGATTGCAATCAAAAAGTAATTTTGACCGAAATTTCATTATTATTAACATCTGATTATTTTATAAATTATTATAATAGAAAAATACTAGAAAAAATTGAGTCGGCTCACAAATGAATTCTCATGTGGGAATCGAACCCGCAACCTTTGGAAATCCGGTCCAGTGCTCTCCCAGTTGAGCTACCGAGTCTTGTCGGTACTTTCGTCGAACATTTGTAAAAATGTTTCTTTCGAATAAGAGAGGATGTTCCTCTCATTTGATGAAACAACGCTGGCCTACAGCGTAAAATTGGAAAGGTATTTAAAATTTCGACGGGTGTTCATAAAGCTCGGTAGCTCATTTGGGAGAGCATTGGACCGGATTTCCAAAGGTTGTTGGGTTCGATTCCCACCAGAGAATTCACTTGTGTGTCGAGTCGATTTTCTCTAGTATTTTCTATTATTATAATTTATATTATATGATAGCATTGAAAAAATGCATAAAATATATAAAAATTATACAATCTAATTATTCTATTAACTGATTTTTCTCAGGTTTTCTTTCTACAAGTTTGAGTCTTAATCATTTAATATTGGCATGTATATAGAATTTTGAAATAAATGACAATATTACAAATACCAGTAACATATTTAATTATTTATATTTATTAATTAATAATTTATTTAAGTAACAAGATCCATGATTTTGTTATGGTAACGGCACACAAAAATTTAAACGGCAAAAATTACTGATTTGAGGTAAATTAATTTATAACCTGGTATCAAATACCAAAGATGGGAGAATTTGTGTGAAATGTAAGATAACAGAGCACTTAGTTTGAATGTAAGGCACAATCAGAATTTAGACATTCCTATGTGTTGTTTATTTATAGTTTTTATTTATTTACAGTGTAGTGACTAGTTTGTAAGTGAACTTGTGTTGTTATTAGAAATATAAGTTATTTATTTTAAATCAAACTACAAATGCAGCCGGTATGCTTGTAAATGTAAATTATGTTTGTGAATTTCAAGTATTGAACCGTGTCAGTGTGTCTTGAACAAAATTACAATCATGTCATTACTTCTTGGAACAGCAAGCGAATATTCAAAATTGCACCCTAGTGGGATACTATGAGTTATTAAGTGACATGTAAAGAAATAACATTAGGTATAATTTAAAATGGAGCTGAAACTAGCGGCGTAACAAAACAATTTCTGTACAGGTTGATTCTATGAGATTAAATTTTTTTTCGGTGAAAAAATGTGTAAGGATGATTCAGGAGAAGAATCACTAAACTTCGAGCATGCCTTCTATTTTTTTTATTTAATAATTGTAATGAAACAATTTCTGTACAGGTTGATTCTATGAGATCTAATTTTTATTGCCATGAAAAAATGTGTAAGGCTGATTCAGGAGAAGAACCAATAAACTTCGAGCATGCCTTCTATTTCGATCGACTGATACCTATCGCCGTTAGTTTCAGCTCCATTAATTTAAAAATTTATTGCTTACTTTTTAAATTCCTTTATGAGCATCAAGATGGCAGAATCTAATTTAATATCTTAATAGGGTATTTGACAATGAAAATATAGATCAAACTGTTGTTAACTTTTATATATTTTAAACTAATTTAACCAAACCATTATTTTTTTTTAATAACGGAGTTACGTCACATGCTTGTTTACAGTAAATGTCATTGTAAGATTTACTCATGAAGGTTAGAGAGAAGGAGAACGATCGCTACGTGCTTAGCCCGCCTGTCCCTGAAAATTTGTAGAATTTATAGTTAATTTTTCAGCCATCAGCCGCGCTGCCGTCGGTAAGCATCTGCGAAGTTAGCTATTTATGAGTAAAAGATGAAATTAGTTGAATAATGTACAAATTTAACAACAATCGCAGCGCCTCACTTATTTTCTCCATATTTTTGGGACACTATTTTCTACAGTGATCGTTCTTCTTTCCAACCTCCATGGTTTTACTTATTAAGATTTCATATCTAAAAGATTGTTGACAAGCAGTAGCAAGTAGGTAGAGTATTTTGTTTTTTATTGTGCTTAGGTTTTTAAGGAAAGAAAACAAGGTGGGCTGGATGGTATATCTCACGAAGACCATAGATTTACAAATTTTAAAATAAAATAGTTTTGAGGCATTAGTACTATAATGTCGTCGGTTAGCTCAAATTTCTTTTTATCTGTTACTTATTCTATAACTTTTAGTTTTTAGCAAAAACATTAAACGGTTCTTCACTTCAATAAATATGCCAGCATAGCTGAGTACGGTTCTAAAATCACAGTAGACCCCGCTATCGTATTCTAATATTTCTGTCCTACTCTATCGCATTAGATGAGAGCTCATTTAAGCGGTCAACCTATAGTGTTTTGTTGCCATCTCAAAAAATAACGGCCGCAGCTTTTGGTACCTTAGATCTTTGTTATTAACCCACCGACACAGCACGGCATTGCGAATTATTGAATACCATGTTGTATTAAATAGTGACACCTCTTAAAATATAGCTTATTTTTAATTAACCTTAATAGGCTGGACCTATAGTGACTTAAATAGTTGTCATAAATGTGATCCAGTGTTATACTACGTTTAAAAAATATAATTCTCTTTACTCCGATTATAATTTTTGAACGAAATACAATGGTTTGTTGTTCCTTATTTTGTAATGTCGCACTTAATAAAAAGTTTGACTTTTAAATGTTGTTTTTTTACATTGTGGTGTGGTTATATGTATGCAGTGTATTATATAACTAGTAGGTATATATTGAGTACTCTTAAATCATTGTGCCTCTGTGTCAATTTGATATAGGGTTAAAAAAAACATTAACACTTCAATTAGGCGTATTATTTTTTTACCGTTGGTAACTTTGTAGCTGTAAATGTCATAATCCAAGTCTGATTGTTTATTTATAGGTTTGGAATGTCTGTTTTTATTACAATAAGTATATAAAATAAAACGTTGTGACTATGGCTCAGTCCAAAACTTTCACTACAGGGCGGAAACTCTCCCTAAAAATGGGGAGAGGCCGTGCCTTCTTTTGTAAAAAATATTAAAAGACTAATGTTTTTATTTAACTTTACATTTGTATTTCAAATTTTCAATATTTAAAAATTATCACCCATTTTAAATAATTTATTATATATTTTATTAAAATTTCCCGCCTCAAGTATACCAGCGCCATGATGGGGCTACTTTAGAGAAAAAGGTTGTGGTAACACTGGTTGCTACCTCCAGGAGGTTATGAAAGACCATAATTAGGAAACCGTCGTCGTCCATTTTGTGGCCTATGGGAGGTGTATGATTACCTACAGTATCATTAATCGCCTTTTACACAGCCCTAATTTGTAGGGTTGGTACTATTCCACTATACCGGAACGACAAGTAATTTTAATAATCAAAGAATAATATTAAAAGAATATATTTATTCAACAAACACCATAAACGTAATATTGAGCAAAGGTACAATAATCAAAAACAAATTAAAAAATAAACAAATCCACCCTTCTTGATTAACAAACACATAATAAATTACTTAAGTTTAGCGAATTACAAAATTATCTTTTGTGCAGCAAAGAGAAATAAAACTAATTATTTGGTTTTAATTAAATTACTAAAATACAAAACTTTATTTAAAATTGTAATTTTGGTCAGATGATTCATAACATCAGGTGATTAAAATGCTACATTACAATTAGCTCTTCTTAATCATATTAAAAACTATTTAACAATTTATATCGAGAATAGACTAGAAGGACGGTATCTCACAACCTCTACTTTCCTTAATACTTGCAACAGTCTGATTTTAAAACACAGTATTAAAAGTATCGAGATAGGATATCAATATGATTTCTAAACACAGTATTAAAAGTATCGAGATAGGATATCTTGAAACCCCATTAACAACTACTTAAACAGAAAATTAACTACAGTCTAATTTAAAATCACAGTATTACCACAAAATAATATCTAAAAAGAGTGCTTGATAAATCTAGTATCTATGTATAAAGAAAATAAAGTTGAATATAGACTGAGATAGAATGTTTCCATAAAACATATTAAGTTAGAGACCACTAGAAGTTGAGAGAAAGTATAAAATATTTGTATATAAAACAAGAACCGCACAAACCTATGGGAAATCTTAAAATGTATTTACTCCCAAACAACCTGAGATGAAAAGGAAGATTTAAGAAAAGAAGGTATAGGTTAGAATAATGGCTTGAAGATAGGGCAAGGCAGCATACATATGCATGGGTGAAGCCTGACAAACTGGTACCAAAAATATAGCAGGGATAGAGAACTCGCTTCAAATTTGATGCAATCTTGCCTCACCATCTCTACGTCCATGGAAATACAAAATAATAAAGATGGGCACTGACCAAACTGCTGGGATTATCTTGAAAATTCGAATTTTTCAAAATCTTCTAGAGATGTGCGTGCACAAGTGTAAAACGTCTGTAAGAATGATTACTGGGTCAGAAGATGCTGAATATGGGAGATTAGGTCAGAGTGTAGTCTAGTAGGAAAGAACTTGTTTCACCATCAGGAAATTTTAGAGGAGGTTTAATGAGTCCAAAGGGAAGAGAGGGAAGGAAGGCTAAGTATATTGAGAAGCTTGGAATAAGTAAGATTGTCTATGTAGACCACGAAAGGAGTGGAAGACGACATTTCGATACATGCAGGAGTAATAGTGATTAATATCTAAGTTTTAAATGAGTAGAAGTAGGAATCAATAAAATTGAAGAAGGATGGAGAAAATAAGAATGACAAGTGGCTGGAACTTGTAAGGTTTCAGTTTAGTAAGGTCAAAGGAGAGGCAAGTAAAAAAGAATGAATAGGTTCTCCTATCGTCTTCTCTTCAATAAATTAGAGAAGGATGGAGAAAAGAAGAAGGAGTCGTTGGAACTCCTTAGGTTGAGAAAGGTCAGAGGAGAAGCAAGTGAAAATGAATGAACAGGTTCTCTCCTATCTTCTTTTCTTACTTTGTTTCACAATTTTTCGTCTATACAAATGGGTCAAACTCGTGGTAAAGGATCTGGGAATATAAAGCCAATCATGACTCAGGTAGATGAGAATAGACTTAAAGAGAAACAGTCACAGAATGATGCAGATAAGCTGCTGTCCTAGCTTGTAGGGAGCAATGAGTAAAGTGGTAAATAAAAGGAATATGTAAATGGGGAAAATCATGGCAGAAACAATGACTCATCCGGTCTCCCTGGTTAGATTTAAGAATCGGAAAATTAGAGATAACAAAGCACTAGAAGGAAAGCAGCGTAAGTAGATTGCTCTAACCTGGTAATTCATTCTTACGAAGAGGACCTGGAGAACCACTAGAAAATTATTTGATTTGTCTGCGGCCAGAGCTACAACAGGTTGGTGTTAATTAATAAATTTTGTAAAAACTATAATATGATTAAATGTGATGTTGTCTTGTTTATTCATTATTTTCATTCTCCTTCTGTATTTATTAAGTAACTTGTCACATAATTTATTTCAAAGGTAATTTACCTTTTCAACTTTTTGAAATCGCATTCTCATTTGCAAACAATGAGTCCCGTACTAGAGTTGACAACCATAATATTTTTACGAACATATCTACTTTATTTTATAAATATACTTATATACTTCAACATAAAAGAATATGGAAAAATATTTTCATTTTATATATACCTAACCTTAGTTTGTAGTTCTAATTTTGAAAATTCATTTTTTGTTTTAATTGTTTAGGAATTAAATGTTATTTTTCTGAAAAACATTGGCAGCCCTAATCGGTAGGACCACTTTCCCGATTTAAATAAGGTCCTTTAAATAAAAATAATATTATTAATAAAATTTCAAATGCGGACATATAACTGTAGGGGAAACGATTGCTACAATCAATTCAATTCAACGATTTAAAATTAAGTAAATCAAACTATAGTCAAAGAAATTGGTCTATCAAGCACTTAAAACTATCACTGTCATGATCTTTTATAAGCTTATAAAACTTATCAAGTGCTCTGTATATAGCTATAAGTTCAAATTTGAGAGTGGCATAAACCTCGCAACATATCTTGTGTACATTTTTAGCACAACACTAGTCCTTGTCTGTAGTTAAAAAAAAAAAATCTCTGTACTGAACCTAATTAACATTCAAACCAGCTAGCTATATTCAGAACACCCAAGTTAGTCAGAATCTGTATATCTTAGTACTCCTCACTTCCTTACACAGCAGCAATGTGTGCAGCAATGGCGCCAGCAGTAATGCTGGAGAAGACTTCCCTTCCAAGCTTGTTGGCGATGACGTCCAGGAGAGTGAGAACCAGTTCCCTTCGGCTGGCAGTGCAAGCCATCAGAACTTCAAATGCATGTGCATAATCTACTGGGTCGAGCCGACGAAGGTAATTCAACACTATGAACACAAGCTCCTTCAATTTCTCTTTTACTGTGTCCCATATATCACGCAGCCTAACTAATGCTGGAAAGTTAAAAATAACAATTTTGGTATCCACAAGAAAAGTATCAATTAGTGACCTAGATAATTTTTCTGAAACAAATTAAAGAAAATGATATTATACTGATATTGCTATTATCATTTAACTTAACAAAATATTTTAAAACATATTTTTTCATACCTATATGAGGTTTGACAAACCAAGTGGTATGACCAAGGCCGTATTATGCCAAGAAGATAACGACATGCAAAGTTCAAACCAATACTACTCAAAAACTCACTTGATACACCATAGCCCGTGGCGCTACCTATGCCGGCGCCGAGTGCGGCACCTAACCTGCCACCACTGTAGCCACCTATAATCCCGCCTGCCAATGCCAGGGCTCCAGTCATAATCGCAGTGTCACGGTCCCATAACACACGGATGTCGAATGCATCAGCTGAAATAAAATACTAATAAACAAATCAATATGTCAAAAACCCCGCCATCCTTTCTGCTTTTGGAGGTCGAAGTTCGTTATTAATAGGCACTTTAAAGATGTTAGAAAGTAACTTTAGCAAAATCAAAACATTTATGAAGGTTGGCGTTTTATTCGTTCATGGAATATCTAATTTACAGGTAAATAGCGTGCGTATATCAAACTTTTTTTTAAGGTAAAATTTTATGGCGCAATCTTACCCAGTTGCAAAATCACTTGTTCAACCCAGTTCGTTTCATATCCTACGACTTCTCTGTATGGCTGCATCGAAGAACACATCTTATGCTATCTATATGAATGGCTGCTTTGTTTTAAACTAAACCTTACTTGGTTTGCCAAGTAAACAAATAAAAAGTATTTTGTAAAGTTATTTTCGACGGTTCGGTGTCATAGATAGAGCTGTAACAAAGCGTATGTATTCGGTACTGAGACTGAGTAACGGGTGCGCCATCTAGTACCGAATAACGAAACGTTACAAACAAATGCATTTCGTTACTTGCATTTTTCCTTTTTACCTACAGTATTTCAGTTGACGCAAGTACCATTGATGCGTGTAGTTAAACCTTGTTAAAACATACGATCAGTTTTACGTATGCGCGCACTTACCTATTCAGTGAATTTATAAACGTACGTTACAAAGAACGATGTTTGTTTATTAAGTAAAGTATAATTTGGAAATTCGTCATCCAAGTTTTTTACTGTTTATTAAAGGTATTGTGTGTGTAGACCAAGGTTGAGATTGTAACAGAAACAAGGTATTTTTTACTATTAGAAAAAAATGTTCTTATCTTTAAAGAGATGTGTCTAAATGAGCTCTAATGAGATTTAATTGTTTCTTGGTTAGGGAGCGTTCAAGTATTACGTAACGCAATTTTTAAAGATTTTTGACCCTCCCTCCCCCCCTTGTAACGCGCCGTAACGTTTTACTGTACCCCCCCCCCCCCCTCTCTAAATGTTACGTAACACTCAAGTGACCATTTTTACCCAAAAGTACAAGAAAGTCGCTAAAATATCCTTGTTAAATGTTTAATCGACTTTGCGGTAGTCATAACAAATGAAACAAAATATTTTTCTTCTATTTCTATTTTAAAAAAATCTTATATATTTTTTTAATATTCTTCAAATATGTTATAAACTAACGGCATTGGTTAAGATCGATAATTTCTATTATTTTTCTCGAAATAATTTAAACGAAAGTAAATTTCAAAACAAACTGAGCGCCTTCTCAATAGTTGTGGCGTCCCATAACATGAAGCCATGCGTTTGCCGGCAACATATATCATTAAAATGTATGTAGATTCACCTATAGTAACTTGGCGTGTCATGTCATGTGACGTCATTCAAAGAGTGTGAAAATGGCGGCTGTTTAAATTACGATTAATGCACTGACCCAAGATAATATATTTTTTTTAACAAAAATCAATTCTACAAAAAATTGTTTTAAAGTATTTTTCTATTGAATATGACTTGATTTAAGGATTTATACAATAAAAAAATCATGCAAGAAACATATTCGATTGAAATTACTGCTGCTCTATCCACGGGTTTGCTACTAGTCACTCAGATTCTCCGACAATCGATTCCATAAGAGATGAATAACTGGATTAAGCTATAACATCCGAATCCTATAAACCAAGAGAAAATAATTTAAGAATAGGTATTATTGAGACATGCGATGAAAAAAAAACATAATATACACATACACAAGCAGATGCACCTGGTTTTGTTGAAGAGCACGTGAAGTCGAGGGGACATTGGGCCATAGTATTTATTGCTGGCGTACTTGATGTTTTCATAGGTAGCTATACTTATGACCAGTTCTGTTATGAAAAATCTTGGTTTGAATTACATATTACTAGGCGATGCAGTCGCTAAGCATAAAGCTATGCTGGCACCATATATTGGAGCGGAGCGTAATACCGAAAAAACGAAAAAAAAATTGTTTCAATGAGAATTTTCGTGAATTTTTGAGATTGAGATTTGAGAAATTTCGAAAATGCGGGCACCGTCACAATCTGGTTCTAAACCTGTTGATTCAATTCCACAAATTCGGTTAAGAACTCGGGAAGTTATGGCGTAACAGACATTGCGCCATTGAAGCTATGTCATTATTATATTTTAGCAGTAAACTTCCCTGTGTTAAATAACTAAGTATTGTTGCTTTCTTCTTCGTGGCCTTCACCTTTAACTCTCGTATAACATCATTTATATGTTCTATTAACATTTTTTTACTTTTTCTTAAGCTGTTTTCCAAATTTCGGTGGCATTTTTTGACACAGTTGCGCTAGTAAGTCAACATGAGAGCCTTTATAGGCCAAGAACAGCTGATGATACAAATCTCCATCTTTTGAGGACATTACAGTATGAACACTATGAACTCACTTTAATAACACCGACTATAGCATTATGCTTCTCGATAAACACTAACGAATACTGACAACGAAAACAACATTAAATGACATACAATACAATCGAGGGATTCCCCTTAACACGTGAACGAAAAGGGTTGTCAAATTGGGAGTTTTAATTCCCTAATTTTAAATGTTACGTAACGTTTTGTAAGAAAGACCCCCTCCCGCCCCTGTAACGCATCGTAACGTTTTACGAGAACCCCCCTCCCCCCAAATTGCGTTACGTAATACTTGAACGCCCCCTTAATAAAAGCTGTTAATTATAAAAAGTCTGCTTCAAAATACAGAAAAGTGAAAAAAATTACCTGACATAGCTTGGCATGCAATGTACTTATACATTTTCTACAAATCAGGAATGTTGCGACGCCGCGACGTCATACTGTAAGCGTCCGCAATACGATTGGATTCGTTGTTCTAATATACATAACATAGCATGTTATAAGGTAACTGAAGTAACGTAACGATACTATAGTAACGAATACATACGGGTACGTTTTTTTTCGTTACTTTTACAGTTCTAGTCATAGACTAACCAATGTTGCCGATGTCTACAGTCTGGATTTCCCAAAAACCTGACTAAAAATTGCCAATTTTGGGAAAAATAAAATTAATATTCTCCAAATTTTTCCCACAAATCATGACAGAAATAAAAGTACTGTTCCTTTAAACTAAACATATTTGTTACAAAAATTTACTTAGATTACTAAATACGTAATAATTACTTACGATTTATATAATAATTTTAATCAGTTCTTACGTCTTCTTCATTACGTCTATTTGTTTGTTTTACATCATTTGAATATCAGATTTAAGCTCCCTCTTTTTTTCTTAATGCCTTCTGTAGTAGTCATAAGCACAACTACAGTGTCAGCAGGTAGACAATTACGATACGCTCATTTCAAATTTTAGTCAAATGCAAATTACAATATTTTCAATATTTCATTACTAACTAGTACTCCTACTTAATCTGTGTCAAAAACTAAAATGATAAACAAGAATTTTCTCGATTTCTTTGCTGCCATATAATAAACTCTAATCCTTCGGCCTATTAAGTTGAGTTAAAATTTCTTTGAGTATACATTTAATTTATACTACTTTTATGTTTAGTTCTAGTGTAAATGTTTTAATTTCTCGCGTTTTCACCGCATAAATGCTCTTCCTACTAATTGCCCAATCGGACTATAAATCCCCGAATTTTGGGGAATTACCATAGAGTAACTTGTATCTACCTACTGCCAGCGCTGAGTCGAGAAAATGTATAATGATACTAAGTACGAGATAGCGTTGCGCAACTTTGTAAAGTCAACCTACTAACGAAATTTTTCGAATACATGAATAACTATTAAAGTCGATGCTGCCGAATCATTCAACTAAACAAATCTCTTTTGTCAATTTAGTGTCATTAGCAATAACAATAGTAATAATATAGTATAATAGTTTTAGTAATCATCAAATTATAATCATCTATCAACTCGAGGAATAACGAAACGTGTTAGGTGTTGTCTTTTACCCGCGAACTTCTACCGTAAAGAAATATATATGATGCCATTTTCTTTAATCAATTCAAAACAACCCGCAATGTTAAATTTTTTCAACTACCTTCAGCAAAATAGTTTTTGCTAAGTTTTTGTGAAGCATTTATAATGGGTTAGAGTAGATACTGGATGCACCAAAACGATGTAATAATTTCGTAAACATAAAATTATTTAGAGTAAAAAAAAATATAGTATCTATCTTAAATGATCTCTTGATTATGTACAGTGGAGCCAGTAGTAATAAAGGAGCAAATATAAGAATCAAATTGCCTTTATTAAAATTATAATCCTGTTTTAATTACCTACTATAAATCTTGCAATCATTTTATTACATTATTAAACAGTCATCTATAAAATTAATTTATTTCTACAGTAAAAGTCATCATTATGTTTAAAATTAAATATAAAGAAGAATACAACATCAATAGATTAAAAATTAACATCACATTACAACAAATAGCAAAATAAACATATTAGGTCCAGCCTTATATAAAAATTACAAACAATGTCGAAGTTAAGCATCTGATAAACTAGAAACGATTTTTTTGCCAAGCAATCCAGATGCTGTTTGCATGATAACTTGAGCGAGTTCTGTAGTATTGCTGTTGTTCTTAGCGAGGTACATTGCTGCTTTCTTGTAATCTTCCAGCCCCATACCAGCCAAGTAGTCGTACACGATGTCAAAAAGCTCGGAAAGCTTCGATTTAATTTCTTCCCAGATTTCACGCATCGATATGGCTGAAAATAAATGGATATTATGTTTTTGTATTATGTACTACACAATCAGCAGCTCGACAAACTACCAAAAAAGTTGACTATAGAAATTATTTTATTTTTTAGTAAGTCTAAACAGCCAGAAGCACTTCCGTCTCGGAATTCTAATAAATAAATTATCTTTATTACAACACAGTAACATCACTATTACCTACAATTGATTGTTACACAACCATTTTGGTACAAAAAACAGCACATCAGTCAACCTACCACAGTTTGACAATATATCGTAATTTGTATTAAGTTGTATTTCATAAAGTGTTGGACATTAAGTTGAAAATCTATTGTGCATATTTATGTTTATGCATGGGAAGGTTGATGTGTCGTTGACTTTACATACAACGAGAAGGTCATGTTGTTTTTTAGAGCATAAAATAATCGAATAGAACAATATGTCTATCCATTACCCTAGTATCCATAACACAAGCCTTATAGTGCTTACTTTGTGCTAGGCTAATTGGTGTGAATGTAAGAAATATTATTATTCATTAAAAACATGGTATACTAATATTTTTTCATGCGTTATATTTTACGCAATTTGTTGAGATGTGTGTTTATTAATCGTGGTCATTTATTATACGAAATGTAATGATTTGAGTTGAATTTATATGCTATTTTAATGGAGTTATATTAAAAAATCGTTCCTGTTGAAAATTTTTCATAAAATTTCCAAACTACCTCCAGAGTATACAATATGATTTCAGCGTATTGAAAAATATATGAAATTCTTCCGAGGTATAAAATATTTTTTGAGATAGTTGATAGATAGAACCACACCTGAAGGCGATCGGCCGTGAAAGCATGATAATTGAAAAAGCAAGTAATCAAAATGGATGATTTAAAACAAAGCATGTATAAAATTTTTACATTTTATTTTGCTTGGATAAATTGCTGACTGGATTATAGTAGTAATTGTATTCTTACCAACGATGCCGAGACCGCAGGCACCTCCAATCGCACCACCAACGGCGGCGCCAACTTTCCCGCCATAATGGCGTCCTATTAACCCACCCGCGATCGCTAACCCTGTAGTGACCAATACAGCGGTCTTCGCTCGGTCATCGCTCATTATTACTCGAAAATCAAAGCAATCGCTGATGGTCAGGATCACGTTTTCTAGAGACGCGGGGTCGAAGGGCAGAGCGCAAGATTCGGATCCACGTCGACACAATTCGTATTCGCCGCACTCGTAATCGGAATCGTCAAAAGAACTCATTATTTATTATTTTTAAAGACAATATTTTAAATACAATATCGCTAATTTATCTTCGCTCAAGATTTGATTAATTTTTACTTGTTCTTACGTTTCACTTAAGACTTCTTACTGGGAATTATTAGAACGAAGTGGTTACATTCTCTTTGGGAAGTATTTTTATATAAAAGTCATTGTCATAGACAAAAAGTTTTTTTTGTAGTGGCATTTAAATACAACATTTGAACAAATGTCGCTTTAAATATCTAATAACCTTGTTTAATAAAGAAACATTTGGTGATTACTGTATAATGTGTAAATTTTAGTTGCCGAGCTTTATTTATAAGAAAAATAAATAATTTTAACTAAAATATTCACTTTGGATAATAATACCTATTTTAAGAATATTCATAATAATATACTTATTAGTTTTAGATGCTACAAAGCTTATTTCGAGAAATATTAAAATAATAATTTATTCTATACTACATTCCAAGAGTCTAATAATGATAACATCTGTTTTTTCTGGGACTCAAACCCGGGACCATGGCCGGATCTACCATATGGCTTTTTGGGCTTCAGCCCAGGGCCCCGTGGATTGAAGGGGCCCCCAGCTAAGTCAAGTCAAAGTAAAAAAAATACAATAATGCAAAAGAATCCTTAATTTTATTAAATTAAACAGATTGTATGGTTTGCAGCCCTGCGAATCCTGCGATTAATCAAAACCATTCAATTAATTTAATTCAAGTCTACGTTCAGGTGTTGGTACTTCAAACCGACAGTTAAAATGTTCGGCTGCCATTACACATTCATCTCAATCGTGCTTCGCTGTTTCCCTCTCAGACTTTGTCTCCTTCTATCTTGCTAGAATTATTTATAAGTACCATTATTTATCATTTTTAATTATTTATAACTAGTAGGATAGAAAGAAATTGAGTTTTGGAGGAATGTAGCGGCTCGTGATCCAGATTGAATGTGTAATGGCCGCCTACGGGTTGGCAACCCTGAACTCCCGGTATGCATCTCTATCGAACGGAACGGGGATTTCCCCGTCGATTTTTTACGGACGACAGTATATTGTCTTAATTTTCTAGAGTTGTGGATAACTGCTTAAAAAAAATTTACACGTTAGAATTTAATATTTTAATTCGGCTCATACAGTCAAAATCTATAGAAATCGTCAAAATGGAAGCAAATATGGCCAACTGACATTGACGTATTTTTAGTCTATGTACTAGTGATGCGCAAAACCTTTCGTTAATCACAACATGAAATTAAAGTAGTACTTACGTACCTATAGCTCGCCGAGTTAATACAACTAGATACTAATGATACACCTTTTTTAATCTACTATCGTTACCATTTATTATTTTTTGGGAAAATTTTTTGGAAAGATTTAATTCAGTTAATAAAAAAATACAGAGCCCAGGTTTAGACATTTGTGAAGGATATAAGTTAATTTAGTTATTAAACGGATTTAAATCAAAGAAATCAAGTACATGAGACATGTAGCAAAAATATAAATTTGTATAGATTTGCAAGATAAAAAAAACATGCAACGCATTGATTTAAAAAGCGCACGTAAGGTTATTGACTATTATCCCGATGATGTGGATGAATATTTAGTCAATGAATGCATCCCATTAAAAACTTATTTGCTTCAGTCGACAAAGTCCTACTCGTCTTGCGTACATTTTTACGATTATTTATGAAAAGAAGCTTATTGACGTAGTCCCAAACTGCTATACAATGTTAAAAATATAATTAATCTTCCCAATCACAAGCTGTGCGCCGAGCCGAGCGCTCCTTTTCCAGCATGGCATATATAGAGAATAAATTAAATACAAAACGACGATGTCAAACTCACGACTTAACCATGCATCCGTTTTGTCCATAAATGTTGATTTAACTAAAAACATAGAACGTGAGGAGCTAATTAAAGAAATTGCCAAAGAAAAGTGCAAAGAAGTTGCTTTATTATTTGTCAATTTATTTACGGTTGTATAACACTAAGGCATAATATATTATAATATTAATAAAATATTTTAATGTCTAATTTTTTCCATACTTTGAGTAATTAGGGCCCCTTAGTAGTATTAGCCCAGGGCCCCCTAAACTCACGGTCCGGCCCTGCCCGGGACAGTTTATATTTGTATGAATATTTCGAGTTTAAGTATTATGCTTTTATCCTATCTCTAGTAATCATCATCATCAGCTTCTTTTTCTGGTTTAAGAAGAATGGACAATAACACATCACGCAAGCCAAATGTGGATTGGTATGTGCAAAAAGGATTTCACTGTGCCTACTGAGCAACGAAGAGTTTGAGATAGTTTATTCTGGTCACCCGTTCGATCAATAATGACCAGCTCTTACAGTCCTAAGTGCGCTGACGTTGGAGATAAAGAAACCACGATTTGTCTTCTCTTCCAAAAGTTTTTAGATACGTACATTTAGTGAATCCCATTGAAAAGGAGGAAATGTTATTTCTAATTTATGTATAGTATGAGGTTATACCGCTAGCAATGGGCATTATTTATTTAGTTATACCACTATCTATTTGGTTGACGAATGATGAATAATTACTCAACGAACATACATAAATCAGCCCTCATCATAATCTTATTAAGAAAAAAAATTTTTGAAGACTAAGCTGTATGGGAATTATACCGTTTGCCTTCGTTAAAGGAAAAAAATACTTATAATAATAAGAAAGAACCTAAATGTCAGGTTGATAAATGTAAATAAAATCAGTTTTTATTTATTTTTTGCAATAAATAAATTGCAATTGTTAATTATAATTCAAAATGGACGAAATGACAGATTATGAAAAACTAGGTCATCGTGTTGCTGAAGAAGCGCAGTTGCTAGCAGAAGAAAAATGGATAATAGAAGCGTTGGAAAAAGTAAGACAACAACGCAACTGTTTGCAGGTTAGTTTTCTTGTTTATATATAACATATAAAATATTGTAAAAAAACGTAGTATTTTATTACTAAGTATTGTTTCAATAATAGATTGAAAGACTCCAGTTGGAGAGTATGAAAAAGCAGCTGAAGACTTCTACAGACAAATCGGTAGTAGTAAAGTCTCAGGAATCTAAACAAGATAGAGTTCCCGTTACGTTTAACCTTGAGATGATGTCGAAGGTGCCTTCAATTGAATCAACTGATGCTAGTACAGCCCAGGAACATTTATTAGAAACCGAAGCACTGTGTAATAAGGAAGCGTTAAATCTGAATGTCACCAACTCAGTTTTGGGTAATTTTATTCTATATATTTGCTTATTTGAAGAGTAAACATTAATTATGGTGTCTTATTGAATCTTTGGCCTAAGTTTTTCTGTAGCAGTAGATACTTTTAAGTAAATAAATTGGACACAATCATCTATCAGAATAAAACACTTTTTTACGGATTTTTGCGCATGTTTTATTTTATTTTATATTTAATCCTGACGTTTCGACTCCTTTACAGGAGCCGTGATCACAGGATGTGATCACGGATCCGCGCACATTACACATCAGAATAAAAAGTGTTTTATTCTGATGTGTAATGTGCACGGAAGTGTAAGAACTAAACACAATCATCTAATCTTTGTAGACAAATCCATCTGCTTACAAAGTCCCTTGTCACATTAGCAAGTATTGTAAATATATCAAACATAATTATTTAATATTTGTAAATTAAAAAATCTGCTTATAAAAGCCTTGTCACATTGGTAAGATTATCTCTATAGCAAAATATCATTTTGGCATGGAATTTTTAAAAGTATAGAAATAATTCACAGCTATTTGGTGCAACTATTTGGTTCAAGTCCCAGAAGAGGTAGATGTTTGTGTGATGAATACAAGCATTTGTACCTGAGTCATGGGTATTTATATATTTATATAAATATTAAATATCTAAGTGTTGTATATGAATGTTTATCTGTTAACCTAGTATCCATAACACAAGCCTTACATTGCTTACTTTGGTCTAGGCTGATTGGTATAAATGTAAGAATTATTATTTATTTAATTAACTCTTAAACTTCTCTCCTCAAATCAAGGATGAAAAAGATTTATTTTGATTTATTGTACTTTGTGTTATAGGTCAAATACCTTTTGAAGATCTCAACACAGAGGAGGATGAGGATGAATACGAAGATGAAGAGAATTGTGAAGATTTGGTTATAGATATGAATATGTTTATGCATGGTTCTCAAACAAACAAATCCGATAGATCTTAAAATATTGGCAGAAGTTGTTAGTGGCAATTATAGAATGTACTTTTTTGGCTGCCTATTTTGGTATTTCTTGCACGGTATTGATGTGTTTATGGATGAGTAAGGGATAGTTTGTTGCAAATAAATAAATTGAATTAGTGTGTACTATAAAATGTATATAATAATTATTTTTTTAAGAATTATTACATTTAATTTTAAAGATAATTAATGTAAAAAAAAGCTAAATGGGAGTTGAAGAAGCTAGAGATGTATGTCGGGATCAGGGTAAGTGGAAATCTGTGATCTCTTGCGGGAAAATGTTGAGAATTATGAGCATCACCGCTAATGCATATGACTGCCGCCTATAGCGAAGAGGCGCCACTTCCCCACCTAAACCTGCTGACATATATTAATTGCAAGTGCGCTGTCATGATTGTTTGCCATATAGTTTTCATTTGTAAAATATATATTTATACATTTAAGCTTATTATGTATGTATAACAATTTTGTATTAAAATAGTTAAGCAAAGACATTTGATTCATTGCTATAATTGAAGACCTGTCTTTTGATAGTACAATAGTAGAGTTGATATTCTTATATTTACTCAAGATACCACCATTTTTTATTTAGCAGTCTTTATTTACCAGTTGTAATTAATAAAATAATACACCAAAATAGATAAACGTCAGAATAACTATTTTATTTATTATATTGCAGACTTATTTGAAGTTTCCAAATATTTCTTCAGTTGACATTGGCGCCGTCTCTTCATGTACTTGTACAATATAGTATATGGTTGTACTTTTACAAGTATCCAACAATTAATAAAGATGAAACAGCTTTCTCACTTCCGTATCTCAATGGGACGAGTACTTGCCTGGATAGCGCGGGGATATGGGTTCAAGTCCTGTTTGACATCTGAGAAAAGTTGAATTTTTTTCTAGTCATAACTTCTTTAGATATAAAAGCTAACAGATAAATAACAATATATATATATAAATGTCAAAAATTATGTAAGAAAAGAAGTCTATAAATATGTCTTTAAATATAATCTAACAACACTTTTGTACAACCATTAATGATACATATTCACCTATACTAATGAATTAAAACACAAGTCTATATTAACAAAGAATTTAATAAAGTTTGTCTTACATTTAGATTTACAATAAACCATTATGTTTCTTTTATTTACAAGTACCATGCAGCAGTTGAGGAAAATAATTATGTTCTCTTGAGGAACTGCTCGTTTTAATGGCACTACCAGCTATTTGTCGCCCTAATGGTAAACTCCTAAATATTCCAACCTCAGGCACTGTAATTCGATATTTGACAACTATGTACATTAACTTCAGTAAATACATAAAAGTGTGGCATAGAGACATACCAAAATTGCTTTATGAAGATTCCAACCATGAATATTACTTTAATATTATACATCTACATTTTTAGAAAAGTTTATATATATCTCTATGTTAAAATTGTTGATAAGCCCTAATATGCTCCAGTGATAGTCTATTTTAACATCTGTTTAATTGTTAACATACTGTTAACAAAAAAAGTGAATGTCACCAATTATCATACATACCTACATATTATAAATTTAGTATTTTTATGTTACATCTTAACATTGAAGATCGGCAACTAGTGAGTAATATAGTATAGTTTACTTTGCCATATATTCATATTGTGTGAAAAAATAAATATAAAATTTCAGTATGAAAATACAAAATAATATGATTTAGTATTTTATGTAGATAATGACAAAGCTTTTTACATTTTCTTAAGACTTTGGAAAGTCAATTTCCAGTCAAATGACTATCAACTTATATGAGATGAAATTATGAATATAAAGCTAAGGATCAATTTACACTGAGAGGTCCTAATAAACTATTAGCATCATGAGATTGAGGAAAATGAATTTAGGGTAAGGCATTATAAGCTTGCTATTTGCAGTATAATTTGAACTTTATTCACAATTAGCTAAGATTCAATGTAAAAAAGTCAATTCTTGAAAATATGATGCTAGCAGCTGAAACTTTCAGTGTCAATTGATACTAGGAAGCAACAATCGCTCATTTTCAATTACTCAGTCTTCATTCTTTATAATGTACAAATCCAAATACTACACAACCAGCAAAAATGAACAAAAAACTCTTACAGTCCTCCGACATTGGTCAGGTCTGATATTGGTTAAAATATCTGTTTTTCTTCTAGTTTGATATTGATTAAATTGGTAATATGTCATATCGTATTTTTGTCTTCTTATAAAAGAAGAAAATGTCAGAAACATGTACAGTTGATAAATGTAACAAAATCAAGAAAAAAACAAATATCCCATTTTTAACCAAAAAATTCAGTAAACTTTAATTTAATCAGTAAATGGTGAAAAGGAAAGGCTATTTTTTGTCATTCTAATTGAGCAAAGTATAGAAACGAACTCACGATGTTCGCTGATCATAAAATTAGCATTAAGTATATTTCACAAGGGATGAGTGAATAAGTAAAAAAAATAAAATACTGAGCAATATGTTGATGGTTGGCATTGGAGATTTAGGATTAAAGTACAAACATTATTCTACCATCAACTGTAAATTTTTTCAATTGAAATCATACTCTATTAGTTTGATTTTACGTTGGAAATTGAATGAAGAAAGTTTTTTTTTGCTTAGGTTGATGTAGTGGACAAGAAAACGTTTTTAGAGAACTAATTAATAATGTGAGTGTATCAAACACTGCATTCAACCTCAAAAAAAATACCCTAACAAAGAAATGATTGAGTTCAAAATAGATCACTGTTTAAACTGCCTATTGATGTTGGTTGTTAACACCATTTTAAAAAATAGTTTTATTTCTCAACTAGCGGCCCGTCCCGGATTCGCACGGGTGGATAAAATTCTGTAATTTTTTTCTATTATTAAATATTTTTCCGTTAGCGCCATCTAGCGTCCGGTAGACGAACTACTGGCGGTTAACGCATTGCTATGGTAACGCATATACAATGGAAAAAGAGCGGACAGACAAACAACAAATTTGTGATCTTAGATTATAGATTATCCTTAAGTTGCTTGACCATTGCGTTGTTTTTATAATTAGACTAAAAGTTAATTTGACGAATATCAGACTTGACCAATAACCTATGACAAAATACTATGGTTAAATGACTTTATACAAAAGGCATAGATCTTTAATTCTCTGTACTAATCTAAATGGTATTAGTCGTTTTGTACTCTGTAACGACTCATAATGCGTCCAAATGTAAATCTTTCTGTAAAATACTGCACATTAGGTTCATAGATGTGTCATATGCAACACTACAGTAAACAAACCTCATTAAAAATAAATAATAGTGTGACCACCTACTTATACTGAAATTAAAAAAAATAAAAATGGCCATCATGTCTAGTTATAAGGTAAATGGTTAATACTGATGGAATTTTAAGAAAAAAATTAATAAAACCGACAGAGACAAATACTTCTATATGGAAGCCATTATGATGAATTTAAAATTGAATATTGATACAAGTTTTTAATGTAAAATTGTCCTAAAATTTGCAAACTGAAATGTTCTATGTTAGATACAGACAGAACAGTTAATATGTGTACACTGTAGAACTATGTATATCAAATTACCTTTTTACCAGTTTGTTGTCAATTCAACGTGACATAGTTCTATAGTTTCCACAGTTACTAACAATCAGACATATCATTTAATAATTAATCAGACATGATAAGATGATACGAAAAGAATAAAACGCGTTTTAAAATCATTCTCATATAAATTCAACAATGGTGTATCAATAATCACAACAAAATTACATTCTAATCTATAACAACTAACAGAAACACAACTAATTTATACATTAATTAAAATATTGAGGATTTCTTATTTTTAATATGCCCTTGCTTCATTCTATTGAAGTATATTTTAATTGTAATGGGTATATATTGAATTGTCAATTTTTTTTAGCCCTATTTGTCAATTGGCAGCACACAAACTTTTGGCATAACTGATATAGCTTGTTAGCTTGTAAACGATAAAAAAGTCTTACTAAAACTGTAATGTATATCAAATTATGTCAAGTGCTCAGTCTGCCTGATAAATGAAATTACGGCCAATTGTTTTAGGTAAATCGAAGGGCAACTCGATTATAACAAAATGAACTAGTAAAAGTACAGTTGTTTTAGGTGAATCGAAGGGCAACCCGATTATAACAAAATGAACTAGTAAAAGTACAGATGTTTTAGCAGTATGGTCCAGATGTTAGCTTTAGTTGAAAAGTTTTGAGTTACAAAGAAAATAGTATGTTGTGTGTTTTCATGTAAATAGGTTATCCACATGACATTCACAGAATTGTAGAAACACATAGTTAGCCATTAACCAAAAGTTTACAATCCAGTAACATCTTTACAATCTCACTTCACAAAACGTTCTGAATGGATGAAGCCTTGCCCTTGTTTATCTACCCTTCATTTTAATTCAAACAGAATGTTGAACCCTAATTGAAATTGATACACTTCTTAGTGAAATGCATTTGTTTTCATGTTGATAACTCAAACTCCTTTTGATGAAGAGAGTAAGTGTAACATCTGAATATGTGAATCATTCCTAACTATTTTTGCAATACACAAGGAATAAGATGTGCATGTGTGTAAGATGCATCGTTTCCTATGTAAATGTGATGATATCTATTATATAATGGATACATAATACGGACAAAGCGGCTTACTATAAAAAAATCAAGCACAAGATTTGGTGTTCTCATTTCATAGTAATTAATATTTTTGATTTGACCTATAGAGCACTTTGTATGTCCTCAATTATCCGAAGTCGACCAGTATTATACTAACTGTCGTAGTATTGACGTATCACATTAAACAATGCTTTATGATAATTCTACAGCTGCATAAATAATGTCCATACATACCTTTTAGTATCACCCACACACATGTCCGCTCTACATCACAAGATGTTCTTCACCGTACCAATATCACTAGTATATATGAGGCGGATTCTCACTCAACACTTTTTTAGTTATCACTCGATCGCTTAGCACAGGTTCCGTCACATTATGTAAGCACAAGTCGCTCGCTATCTTCTGGAGATGGTGGCCCGAGTATCCATGATCGGAGGGGCCGGGGGACTCTGACCCCAGGCTCAGCGGCACCGGGGGCTGGTGGGCCATCACGCGAGCCTCGACCCGCACGAGGTGTAGAACAGGATGTAGGCAGCACTCGACTTCACATCGCTCGCTGAGATCTCGGTTACGACGTGGTCATCGTATTTGTACCATCTGGGGAATAAGTTCACTGTTAATTAAACAATATAATAGTGTTTAATTCTATAAATATTGTTAAAAGCGAAAATAACAACGAAATAAATAGAACTATCATAATATTGTTATGTTATGAATGTTTAAATAATTTAATTTACTGAGATTTTAATTAGTTTAAGGCATGTGGTGCCCTTTTATAAGTAATGGGATACTTAGTTTAAAAACCATATTGTTAAGTAGTTGTATAAGTTAAGGTATATTCATTGTTGTAAGAGCCTAAATAAACAAATAAAAAACTTTTTAACTAAAATACGTCCATTGCTGGATGGCTGCCAAAAATTTTGGGGGGTTGTAAACTTGGCTTGGCAGGGGTTTGCAGTGGAAGATCATAATTTGGGAACTGTTGCTGCCTATTTAGTGGTCTATAGAGGGTATATAATAATAATAACTTTTCATATATACATAATTAAGTGGCTATCAATTTCAAATAATAGTATAACTTGCTCTGTTATTAAACCTTCTACGACAAAAGAGAGCTTATTAATAATTCTGCATAACCACTATTAAATTGCAATTTTGATATGTGTGTAGTTAATTTGCATGCAACGAAATTTGGCAAAACATGTGTCCCTTAAAAATCTATGTAATAACTTTATATACCATGTTTTAAGCACACACACACCAATTAGCCTACAAAAGTAAACACTTATGTGTCTTAACAGGGTAGATATACATACATATATGATATGTAAATGTTCAATATTTATATAAATATATATAAATACCCATGTTTCAGGTACAAATGCTAGTTTTCATTACTTAAATATCTGCCCCTTTGGAACCCAGGGCAGTTGGTGAGAAAAGAAGGATCGCTACCATTGCACTTAACGGTGGTCATATACAGTGATTCTCTCCAGAATCATAGCTATTCTACATTACCGGACACCACAGGATACAAAATGGTACCATTAATAGAAGATACTCACTTTCCATAGACACTGCTCTTACAATATGCCGTGTAATGTCCACCCTCCATAGATCCATAATGATTTGAGACTGCGTATAGATTATACAAATGATTGCTCGGACAGTGTAAAGAGAACTGTCTCATGTCCAACTCTTCGAGTGGGAAATCTATGTACGTCTGTCTCTTTCTGTATGCGTTGACCATATACTCTTTGGGATCGACGTAGAAGCGTTTGAAGTGTATAACGAGGACTGGTGGTAGACGAGATATGTCCAGTTTCTTAACAGCGTCTCGCTTCTCCTTGCAGTTGGGGCAGTTCCAACCTGGTATGGTTTCCCCGTTCAAATACAGTTTGAGGCAGTCCTGTTAAACAAAATAGATGATAACAAATAAACACTCAACTAAGAACATGACGAACCGAGAAAAATATTTTTATATATAATTCTTTTGTACGTCTGTATGTCGGTGAACTCAAGGCTAAACCGATTTTGATGAATTTTTTTTTGGGTTCCTGATTGTTGACTTACTAAAAAAATACAATAATTATCAAGTATATATATTTTTTGAAGTAAAACCTCTTCAGGCGCGATTTGAGGGTAAATCAGATTTTTGTTTTGACGAAAGTAACGTTCTGTAGTCTATAGCCTGTTTGGAGTTACAGCTATTTAAATATTTACGCGCGAATGAATGGAAATTTAAGTTCGTTTCAGTCATATAACACACATTTTTTTGTTTTAATTTTCGTTACAGCCTATTTTTCTTATTTGCAGATCATGAGGCAGAATAACTCTTTTTCTTTAGTGTCAATCAGGGAAACGTGACTTTGTCATCACAATTCTTAGTGTTTAATTTCAGAGGACTCCTTGGTTAAGCCGTTTGGTCCTTGCTACTTTTACTGTCATTACCATTCACCAGTTTTTACTGAGCTTGTGTAGAAGTGGGGGAAAATTTAAGCAAATTATTGGGATAATTGAAAAATATCGTTTTCTATTGATAATGAAAATTATGTATAAATTGCGTAAGGAACTTGTATGAAACAGCATCAACAGAAGTACCGTCTGAATGCAGACTAGTTTCTGGAGGCCTATATTCTTCGAATCAGTTTTTTAAGATACGTATTCACCCATGACCTTTTGTGGGTTAGATATGGTGACGACGTATAGTATTGTAAATGTCGTTACTTCTGTTAAAGCTGACGAGTTTCTTGCGCCCATTCTTCTTGTCAGTTAAAAGACGTCCTGAATGGGTGGTAGGTGAAAATATGAGACGATTTAAAACAACATATTTTTAAGTGCATTTGAATAAAGTTATTTTTATTTCATTTCACTTACGCTGAGGGAACAACGAGCGGCGTGTGCGGGTAGTTCCAGCGACAGGTTGGAGAACGACTCGTAGGTGGCGCTCGTGTTGCCACACACGGTACAACGTACGGTGGACTTGATCTGCCCGTAGAACAACTTCAGGATCAGACTCTCCTTTGATTTGGTGTACTCGTGCCACGCCTTCTCCGATGGCGGCAGGTTCTCCTGAGAACATAGCATCGAATTGTGACTAAAATGAGGATTTTTTATTATTATTTAAAAAAAGAAAAGACATGACCGAAAAGATGTATGGGTGTTGGACCCTTTGCCTTCCCTTACACGAAAAACTAAACAAAAAACATGTTATCGGTGTCATTTATGGTATTGAAATATGACTAAATTGGGGATCCAATATCATTATCTGAATAAGAAAAAAGGACCGACAATCAGGATGAATAGGCATTGTACACTTTGTTTTCCTTTATAGGAAACTTTTCAAAAAATATATTTAAAAAATCCTTAAATTATTTAAGATTGCTATGGATATATACATATTAAAGGCTTTGTCCTGAGCGACAGATTGTTATGGGGTTGAAATAGGGGATAAACCGGAAATCTGTAATTTTCGAAGATACATGAAATTCGAAATACGTGCTCTTGGTAGCAGAACGTACGTACGTAAGAAGAAGTACACGGACATCAGTGTTTTAGAAAATTCTACCCTTAAAGGGCTGGAAAGAGTTTGAAACTGAAAGAATTTGGGCGTGAATATTGGTATTAAGAATTCTGATAAAAAATAAACGTACATGCATTTCTCCCTTTCTGCTAGTACTACCCCTGAGAACGCTCGACCACGCCACCGAGACTTCAGGTAGGATTCGAACCCACGACCGGTAGCTGAGCGGTCAGAGCGTTCGCCCGGATAGGGAAAGGTCGTGGGGTCGAATCCTACCTAAGTCCATGAGGATTGTGAGAAAGTCATATAAATTCTGTTGTAGCTTAACCTGAAGACTGTGAAAACTTAAGTCTTCGAGTAGCATTTTTGTTACATAATAATATGGCACCGAGATATCTTTCTTTGTCTTTGACCGCTTAAAGCCGTAGGTAATGTTGTATGGAGGGAATTGGGGAAACCGTGTCTTTGTGTTTCTACAGGGTCCGGATGATGGCTAACCTTGTGCGGATGGGTAATGGTGAACTGCAGGTCCAGATGGAGCCAGTCCATCAGGATGGTGAGGAACTCGTGGGAATCCTGCTGCTCGCAGCCGCGGAACGCGCGCTGGTGTTTGCCCACCTCGTTCTAAAAAAAGAAGAAAGGTGTCCTTAAATGGTTTTGATGCAAACATAGATAGAACATTTTAAGATCAAAGAAATAATAATAATGATGATGTTTTTATTTGTTGATTTAAAATAATAATTTAAATATTTCTTGTGAATCAAAAGCTTCCTTTAAAAAATCAATTTAGGACTGTTGTATGAATAATTTTTAGTTTTTTTTCTGTTATATTATAAATAATGTCCTAATTTCGAATAATGTTAATTAATTGATTATTTATGGAAATTGAAACGTCATATACATAAAACAATTTTGTGCTTATCTTTAAGTCAAATGCACGTATGATGCAATTTCGCTAAGTCCGGTACTTTTAATGTAACATCTTTTGGTGTTTAGTTGGTAAGCCTTATTAAATCCTACTACTATTATAAAGGCGAAAGTTTGTAAGTATGGATGTATGGATGTTTGTTACTCTTTCACGTAAAAACTACTGAATGGATTTGAATGAAACTTTACCACAATATAGCTTATACATCAGAATAACACATAGGCTACAATTTATAAACATATTGTTCGAAATACTAATCCTGCGCAGACGAAGTCGCGGGCACCAGCTAGTAAATAAATAAATGATGATGTGATGATTAGACCGTAATTAAGACTGGTAGTTATTTTGATTTAATTATGCCTTAATATGCTTTTTCTGTTTTTGTAAAACTAAAATTATTGTATAAAATCAGAATTGTTTTTTTACAATTCTATAGATTACTAGTGGTTGCTCGCGTTTCACTTCTAAGGCAATCAACGTATAAAAATTCCAGTGAGTAAAGGAGCCTATATATATGACCTGGTGACTGGAAATCTGTCAAATTATGGCAATTGGATGGTTTGATAACGATTTCCAGATTGTTTTTTAGCAAAATGAAATGAAAATATCTAAAAACTTTGTGCATATTATAGTTTTCTTACTTTAACTAAAAAATGTATGTTATAATACATATTGGATTTGAATCGATAAAACATGATATAAATTTCCAATATCAAACTGTGTAAAAAGGGAAAAAATAGTATAAGCACAGCATGTGAGAAACGTTAAAGAGCTTAAAACCAACAGGCAAGTGCACTTAATAAGAGCTCTGATCATAAGACAAACATCTGTGACACAAACTCCCTACAAAACATCATTAAACGTAAATACATACCAACATATCTACATACTACATACTTATTGAAATTGTATTTCGATGTTGGCAATTGTATCATTTTTACTTAATAATATTTAGTAACGTTAGTATGGAATTCAATGAAAATACAATACACATAGCGAATATATATATTGTGTGTTTCACATAAAAAGAAACTGACCCTGAGCTCCTTGGTGGCGATGAACCGGTACTGGCCTGACCATAGCGCACGCACCACCGCCGCCAGCTCCTCCGCGATCGCGCCACGGGTGCTGTGTGACCTACCACAAGGTCATAACTGATTTTTTTCACACCAATTAGCCTATGCCAATATAAGCACTGTAAGGCTTGTGTAATGGATACTGAGTTAGGGATAGACATACATATATGATACATAGACATTTCTTATTTATAGAAATATTAACTGACCCGGCCACGCGTTTCTGTGTTATAAATAAATAATAATAATAATAAATATTTCGCACATTCACACCAATTAGCCTAGCCCAAAGTAAGCACAGTAAGGCTTGTGTTATGGATACTAGGGTAACGGAAAGACATACATATATGATACTAGCGGCCCGTCCCGGCTTCGCACGGGTGGTGAAAAATTCTTTAAATTTTTTCTAGGATTCAATATAGCCTATGACACTCAGCAATAATGTGCCTTTCTATAGGTGAAAGAATTTTTAAAATCGGTTCAGTAGATCCCGAGATTACCCCTTACAATTTAACAAATAATATATACAAACACACAAACTTTACTTCTTTATAATATTAGTATAGACATAGATATGTAATATTTATAGAAATATATATAAACACCCATGACTCAGGTACAAATGCTCGTATTCATCATACAAATATATGCCCCTACCGGGATTCGAACCCAGGACCATCGGTGCGAAAGGCAGGATCGCTACCGTTGCACCAAACGGTCGTCGAAACTAATAAAAACTAATAAACGAATAAATGAAACCTATCTATTCTATGTCCTAACAAATCCAGCAAAATGAAAAAAAAAATCAGCAAAATCGGTTGAGTAGTTTCGGAGTTCATCGCGATCAAACACTGACAAAGAATTTTTATATACCTATAGATAGACACAGGTACTCATGTCCCGGGATTCGAACCCAGGACCGTCAGGGTCGTTATCGCTGCACCAATTGGTCGTCAAATCGTTGTTTAAATAAAGACTGACGTTTTCAAATATTTTTGAATATTTTAAAGTAAACAGCGATGTACATTATTTTTTAGACAAATTAATAATCCAACTGCGAATTTAACGCTGTTCGTTTTCCAAATTGAATAAATTATGTTAGATGTGTATAACCTTATAAGCGGGGATTCCCCGTGGAACTCGTGGTGGCCAATCTAACTAATGGGAGAAATAAGTTGAACTGCCATTCTTAATTGCACCTTATTCTAGTCAGAGGATGGTCGATTATCGCTTACCTGTTCACGTGCTCCAAATACTGTCCGTTGCAGAAGTAAGCGACCAAGATGGCGGTATTGTTGAGACATTGGATGATGGAGTTCATGTAGCAGGTATTGCCCAAGTTCTTGAGGCCCGTCAGCCCACGACCCTGCGTTACATCAACATACTTCCTTACATAGACAGCTAATCCAAATTTTAAACATTTTATTTGGTAGTTTATTTTAGTTTACTTCAAATTGTTTTGTGAAAGTTCCTTCCTTTGTCCGTGCAATTGATAAAATATTTAATATTACGACTTTTGTATACTTACATTTCTATAATTATTTTTTACCCTTTTACAAGTTAAAATCCATTAATACACAAAACTTACCCGTTTGAAAAGCCAGACGATGTGATTCTGTGAATACTTGAGCCTTACTTTAACTTTTAACACCATGTTGGCTGTGTCCAAGGGAATACATCTTTGCTCGTACCGGAGAATCTTGGTATTTGATTGATATCTTTTAAACTAACTGACTCAGCACTAAACACTTTTTATCACTTTTGGTATCGTCAATATCCACTGTATCTTTTATAACTTGTGTTTAGTAAAAACTTTTCGTTGTATATCGATCTTCTTGTTTGGCTTAAGTCCAAAAATAAATAAGAATTTAAAACTTCGCAGCAGTTCACTCAATCTATACGATTGTGAATCACTTTAATATGTAAATTTTCTAGTGGCGTTCGAAAAAATATTCTCAACGAGGCACTGTCGTCTTGTATTTGGACAAAGGGAACACCAAAACTAGCATTGCAATCAAATAAAGCAAGAAAACCGTCGATATCACTGTCGCTAATGTCTTCAGCATGTCAAAATAAACTCTATTATACTACAGGTGAGGTCGAGTTTAGTTTACAGTTAGAATGTTTTATTTACACGACGTATAATTTAACGACGTAACTTTTATTTAAGTTTAACTTTATGTTTTTATAAGTTTTTAATATATCGCAAAGGTAATCTTTAAGTATGATTAAGTTTGTTTGGTATTATTTTCTTATATATCTCCCGATGATTATAAATAAGCAATGTCGCACCGTCCATGCAGAGGTTTGCTACGGGACGTGCGCTCTTGATCATAGTTGAAGTACAACTGACTCACGTGGCTAGGGTGGGGGTGGGTGGTGGGGAGACTAAGGGTGGGAAGGTAAGGTTGACAACCACGTATGTATATTTTTTCATGCTATACTGTGCGATTTAATGAAGCAAACGAGAAAACCTAATATTTATTGTAAGCCAGACGCAAACATTTCAAGCCTTTGTTTGACGAAATTTCTAAGCAATAGGGTATAGGGTTACTATATCACGATCGTTTATTGAAGTATATATTTTTATATACCAATACATATATTTATTGTGTCCATATAGGTAATAGATTAATTATTTTTTATCTTTCTCTTTTTTAGGAGCTTTGATTGAATATTCGAACAAAGCTCTGTCTTACCCAAATCTTATTGACTAAAGCAAGTGAAGACCATCAATAAAAAAGCTGTCTATAATTATATATACCTGAGTAAGGCTTAGCTAGAAAGTTAGTCAAGAAACCTTAATTTATTAAATCAAAAGATTTTATTTTTAATAAAACTTAGCAGCGGATTAGTTAAAACTAAAATTAAGTAAACAATTTTAATTCTTTATCGTATTTTTTGTGGGTGCAATGGTATAGCGTACCAATCCTTGAATCCTGGTATTTACAAATCATTTTGCGATGAACATAAGCATACATTTCAAAGTAACGATACGATATATTTGTTTATGTATATATTAGTGATATTATAAATATCCATAGCTGAGTATTAACTCGTTAATCCGTTAATCGTTAATTAACGAAGTTAACATTTCTATGAACGGATTAACTTTAAACTTTGAAAAATATTAACGGACTCGTTAACTTCCGTAAAATTATCCGTTAATCGTTAATCCAGGACCTACTATATTCCTACGTCTTTTTTTCACCGTCACTCTCAGACGAGAACTTCAACATACTAAAGTTCATGAAAGGGCATATTCACATTTTGCCAGATGATTAAATTACACACTTTTATTTTTTTATATCTTTATACACTGTCTTTTTTTTGAACCTAACCTAATAACTTCCAAAACAACAGTTTTTGAAAGCAGATCACTAACGCAACGATATAAAAAATGCAATTTTTATCACGTGTTAACGGATTTATAACTTGCGTTAAATCTTCCGAAATGTAACGTTTTAACGTTTAACGAAGTTAATTTTTTTAGTAACGGATTAACGATTAACGAAGTTAACTATTTGATTAACGGTGCCCAGCTATGTAAATATCATACACTAGTCCACTCCGAGTTGGTTGAGATCCAGGTGATCTGTAATACAGGTTTTGTATGAAACCTAGTAAAGACTAGATAAACCTAGTATAGGTTAAGGTGAACCATATCTGTTATAGCCTTAAGTATAATTGTAGCTACCTTTTTGGAGAAATTAGTCTTTATTTATTTATCTGTTTAGTATCCACAATGCGAGTTCTGCTTGGCAACTTAGTGTGGCGTGAGTTGTCCGGAATTACTTCATTACCTGTATCATTTATTATTGACAGCCCTGACGGGGGCCACAACGATGTATTTTTACGTTCGACGTGTATTTGTAAAATATTGCCAAGTCTGACAATTAGTTGGCGTGACGTGCGCTTTATCATAAATGGACTTTCGTAATCTAGTCTGGAACAACATTGGGATAGTTTCTTTGTTTGTATACGTTGTTTGTCTCTGTATATTTGTTTTGTGAAAAATATAATATAAAACATACATAATAGTACATCGCATTTTTACTTGGAATATTGTGTTTATAATTTTTTTGATATTTTTTACGAAAACTAATTCTTTTGTTATTAATTAATAATTAAAACTTAATGGGATGTAGTAAAAAGGGCAAAGGTGACACAGACTATCATTACAACTACATAAAGAGGCGTTCATGACAAGGGCTGCATTAATATTCCTAATATTTTTAAATGGAAATATACTAGAATAGCGACTCAGCTCACAAGAGAACAACTTGTGAGGCGGATCCCGCTTGAGAATGACTTCTGATCAGTCAATGTTTTCTAGTATTTTCTATTAAAAAGGTAGTATATTGGAATATTGTGCTTTTTATATGGTGATAGAATGCATAAAAAAGATTAAGTGGTCCCAAAGATTATAATTACATAATCGATTTTTCTTTATATATTGGTATAGATATCAGGTACCTTCTAGACTATAAATAGGATAATAAATTTTGATAAATTTTATTTGTTACATTTAGCTTTCACATTTTCGTGCCTTTTCGTGAAAATTAATCAGTTTACAGATACTGAACTGTAAAAAAAAGTAAACAATAAAAAAAATATAATTATGATTTTTTTTTTAAGAATGTCAACAATGAGTTGTGCACATTATTAATAATCCCAGTTGGTTAACGATATGTTACGAGTGGGTCTTGGTCCGTAGTACATAGGCGAATAACGAACTCTATCCTCTTGTGTTAAAGTTGACATCTCATCCGATGAGCCGCGGTCACCTCCAAAACAATTATTTGCACTTAGTAATTTAACATATAAAGCCCAAAGGAAGCACCTTAAAGGCTTGTGTTATGGATACTAGGGTAACGAATAGGCATACTTATACGATACATAGATATGTAATATTCATAGAAATATATGTAAATATCCATGACTAAGGTACAAATGCTCGTATTCATTATACAAACATCTGCCCCATCCGGGATTCGAACCCAGGACGGTCGGCGCCAAATATTTCGTTATTCGTTACCCTTGTATTTATAACACAAGCCTTATAGTGCTTTTTGGGTTACAGTAATTGGTGTGAATGTTAGAAATATCTCTATTACTATATTTCCAATGTGTAACTATATTGTATTACGGATTAGTTTTATGATCAAAGATGTTATAGTATTATTAGGTGAAGTGAATATTAATGGTACAAATGTTTTTTTCAAGGTACAACATCGAATCTTGTTCTTGTAGATGGCGTGGGTTTAGGGCGAGGGTCACGGTCATCTGTCGGCGTCGCCCGGCTGACCGGGGAAACACCTTGTGTATGATTGATGAGGGACATTTTCTACAACTATGAAACTTTATGGCGGGTTATATCACAAACGGCAAATGTAAGATGACTTTCGCGTTGTGTAAATAGTAAAGACTAGCGGCCCGCCCCGGCTTCGCACGGGTGGACAAAATTTAATTCTTTTTCTATTATTAAATATTTTTCCGTTAGCGCCATCTAGCGTCCGGTAGACGAACTACTTGCGGTTAACGCCTTGGTATGGTAACGCATATACAATGGAAAAGAGCGGACAGACAAACAACAAATTTGTGATCTTAGATTATAGATTGTTTGATAAAAGTGGGCAGAAATACATTAGTAGTTAATAACAATAATATTTCTTGCAGTCACACCAATAAGCCTATCCCATAGTACTGTAAGACTTTATATTATGGCTACTAAGGTAATGCATAAACATATATTTTTGATATACAACGTGTTACAAAAAACCCCGTAAAAATGTAATTAATTATCAACGCGAAAAATATTGTCAACCCTAGTAAGCTGTCACTGCATAGAACTGAAGTTATCATAGATTATTGAACAGACTCTTTAACGGATTTTAAGTTTTTCATTCAAAAGGGTTTGCAAACTCAATAAGAGGAATTAATGGCTTTGCAAAACGTCAAGTCGAAAAAAAACGTTATGTTGTCAATTTCAAATCTAATCGATATGTTACAATTATTTGGTGTTTTAACCAACATTATTTCTAAAGTGAAAAAAATGGCTGTTTTCTAACTCTGAATATTACGATATGATGTTATGCGTAGGCCATGAAGATGGCAACTTAAATCGTGCTCGCGAATTGTATCGGCAACGATTTATTGATGGTAAATGGTCCGTTGTCGTTCCGCGGATATTAGGTAAAAATATACATAAATATTCTTATCCTTAATTATATGGAAATAGGGTTGCCACATAATAATAATAATAAATAAATAATAATAATAATAATAAATATTTCTTACATTCACACCAATTAGCCTAGCCCAAAGTAAGCACAGTAAGGCTTGTGTTATGGATACTAGGGTAACGGATAGATATACATATATGATACATAGATAAGTAATATTCATAGAAAATATATAAAAACACCCATGACTCAGGTACAAATGTTCGTATTCATCATACAAACATCTGCCCCTTCCGGGATTTGAACCCAGGACCGTTGGTGCGAAAGGCAGGATAACATAAATGTTTTATATTTATAAATATTGGCGGTAAATCATACTGCGATACTACAGTTTTTAAATATTGTAAATTAACTCTTTATAAGGGACCATTTAACCCCGTTTTCGTTTTACGGGTATTTTTGTAACACCATGTATAAATTTTTAATATTTATCTGACATTTAAATCGATGGGTCGCGGTTACCTCCAAAACAATTAAAGAGCTTATTTAACAATTTAACATAAAAGATTTCAGTTAGTTATATTATAATTTATTTTATAGAAATATAATAATTTGACTACCCTTTGGTGCAACGGTAGCCATCCTGCTTTTCACACCAGATATCCTGGAATCGAGTCCCTGAAGAGCCAGAGGTTTGTATGATGAATACGAGCATTTGTACCTGAGTCATGGGTATTTATATATATTTACTAGCTGACCTGGCCACGTGTTGCTGTGTTGTAAATTAAAATGAAACCTATCCTATGTCATAAGTGGGAACAAACACAGCAAAATGATAAAAAACTTCATAAACGGTTAAGTAATTTCGGAGTTCATCGCGGTAAATCACTGTGACTGGATTTTTTTGTATATATATAGATTTAGTTATGTGGGTCGTTCTTCTTTTTTACCGACATTGAAACGGCGTTTTTGTTTTTGAACTATCCATAAATGTGGTTTCTGTGTGGAATTTAAAAGAAATTGCATCTGTGTTGTCATTAGGACTAATTAAAGTTTCCTTTGTGGCAAATATTAATTCTTTTTTAATGTTGGTTTTTTGAAAAAATATGTGACAGAGTGGCCTTTTTCTGTGGAGACCACATTTCGGTTTACCACTCTGTTACGGCATTCTACGGATAACAAACGAAAAAATATGTTGGTTCGAGAAAATGTAAAATTATATAATATTAATAGATAAGAAAAATATGGACGTTTATTCGAACGGAATTAAAAAAACGTAAATATCAATACTCCAACGAGATGCCATAAGACGAAGGACAGACTATTGTCGGTAAAAAAGAAGAACGACCCATGTATCATATATGTATGTATATCTATCCGTTACCCTAGCATCCATAACACAAGCCTTACAGTGTTTGAGCTAGGCTAATTGGTGTGAATGTAAGAAATATTATTACTATTCATATATTGATGATATTATGATGTAACAAGTCGTTTCGATTGGTTAATGGATGCCATTGGTTGCGTGTCAATCGAAGCCTTATGACTACTGAGTGGCATACATTGTCTATGCATGCAGACAAGCTTTACTTGTGATTACAGTGTATTAACTAGTGTGTATTTTATCAGGGAAGCTGGTAAATGTTACATATTGACGGTGAAGTGCCTAACTGATATTCGAAGAGAAATTCACTTTCTTGTCATTTCGAATTAAAATTCGTTATTTGCATGTTTTAATTTATTTTCAGTTGCAAGCGCATCAAGTTCAAAAATAAACAAACAAAATTTTTAACTAATTATTAACTTGTCAAGAAATTAAACGTTTTTTTCAGCTTGTGTATTATTTTGAATTTAGCAGTTAGGTGTTATTGGCACTTCGCCGTTGATATGTATTAGTACCTATTCAGTGCAACGGTAGCGGAACTGGCTTTCTAAGTGATGGGTATTTATAGTTTTAAAATAAATAAGCATTTGTTGCTTGTGTATGCTTGGGATGCAATAATTAAAAAAATAATGTCTCCAAAGATACACACCGCAAGACCTAGTGATGTAGTTAGCTCTATTTGCAAATAATAAAAGTAAGATGGAGGTCGGAGGTCGGTCCCCCTGCCCGAGTTTCTTTCGCCAGTTCTGTGGAACGATACAAGCTCATAGTAGAAGTTGAAATATGTTTGTAAATATCGACACGTTTTCCAGCGTCTCGGTAGCTCAGCGGTCAGAGCACTCGCCCGGATAGCGAAAGGTCGTGGGTTCGAATCCCACCTGAGGGCTCGGAGGCGTATTGTGTGTGTGTAAAACACACGTGTTTTATATCTAATAATTGATTAAAAAAATATATAACAGGAACGTGCGAGATTAAAACATTGTGAAGGTAGTAGAAAAGATATGATGACCATTGCCGTAGTCACGTAAAGGAGTCGAAACGTCAAATTAAATATAAATTTGCACAAAAAACATTACATTTGTTGTTTTATTTAAACGTGTAATGTAAGAACTAAATTTATTGCTTCTTAAAATAATGTCGTAGAAAGTAAACGGTGTTAAGAAAAAGTTAACCTTGAATTATTTTTCCCTATAATACCTCAAATAACAATTTAATTTTACCCCGTGTTCATAGAATACAGCCTTGACTATACCGATTTACGGCACACGATTTAAGTAAGAAATGTTATTTCCTAAATAAATCACTACTAGCTACAAGTTTAAGGTATTATTATAAAGGCAAGGCCGCGACACATGTGTTTATATGTGTGAGTTAATTTCTCCACATTTACATTTGTGCGTCAACGGTAGTCCTACTGTAAACTAATCTGTTGCATATAGGGTTGTCACTTCAACGAAAAAAATTCAATTATTAGAAATAAAATTGTTTGTTTTGTATTTTTATTTTTATTTTGGATTGGTTCGCTCTTGATTCAAATCAAGCCCGGGGGCCAAGACAGAATCTACGATGAAACGATCTAACCCAGAAGGTACCTATTCACCCTGGCATTGAAAACGGGCGGGTTATAAGTACTCGGAAATACATACTCAGGGAGGAAGTTCAACTCCTTTGCTGTACGTATTATGAAACATGCTTGGTGCGACAGGTAGGAATAGCAACCAAGAAAGGATGGTAGCCCGCAGTTTAATTTACAATATATTGTGGGTTAATTTTTTTGTATTTAACTATTGCAGCTGCTCCCCGCTTTATGGCAGGACTTTATATTTCTTGTTTTTTTCTCGTTAAATTGTTTCGCTTTTTTATAACTAATGGTACTCTTTTTCTTTGTTGCTTTTCCTTTTCTCTCTGTTATTTAACTTATATATAATACAATCGATTTATTCTTCTTCTCTTTGATTTTACAATTACAATTTTAACCTTATTTTCTAGGCCCTATTTCCTATTTTACATTACATTTTTTTTTTAGTTTTATCTACATATTCGTGTTCATTTTATGTTAATGTTATTTGGTCTCTTAACTTGTCTCACGTTTCAGGGGGACTAGAACCAACAACCTCTCGCTACCCGGGCGATTACTATATCAATTGAGCTAACAAGACTTTGACCGTCCATTTTTTCCAAGTATCTTAAGCTGACATCAGCGCCATCTCGTTGTGTTTTCGGTATACTACTTACAACATCGAATGTTATACTTTTTTTCAAGTATCGAATAGGCAATATGAGAGTTTGAACGAAATTTGACGGGTTGGTCAAGGTCTCGGTAGCTAATTTGGATGAATACTGGCTCTGATAGCATGGAAATGTGATTTCGAGTCCCGCTTCACATCAGAGTCAAGGTAATTTTTCTTTACCTTGACTCAAAGGTAAAGAAAGAGATAGATATAAAAACCTACAGAACAAAAAGTATACAACAATAATTCATTACTTGTTATAAGTAGTCTAGAATTTTTACTTTCTTTTCATTAAATTGCATTAACCTACTCAATATATTATTTGTCTATGATATGTTTGTATCTACATCATTTATTTCATTGAACGTTTGCTTTAGTACTGTAACAACACCAGAAGCCAATATTGACACAAAATTGACAAATTTCTCCATTCTTTTTTAAACTTTAAAGTTCTACATAAAGAGTTCAGTATCAATAGTGAAAATCAACTTGGAGTAGATTGCGCTGCTGTTGTTTGTACACCGATGCATGCTATTGGATTGATATTGAACTCCATTAGAGCTTAAAGTATCTGGTAATAGTATTTTTTGTGGATTGTTATATAAAGGCACATGCAAAATGCAATAATGGCGGTCACCGTCCCTCTTTCGACGTCTGGACCTAATAAAATTGTTAACTTATGCCTTCGTAGTCCACTCGCTAGCATGCTGGTTTCAACCGTAGCTTTATACCAACGAAGAAAACCATCTATTCTATTTTGTCTCGCGTCTGAGTGGTTGCAATGTATGTCTGTGTTGTGTACACAACATCATTCACACTCATAATAAGTACAATATTTTATAATTTATATTTTCTTATTAAAAAAAAATATAATAAATATTACACAACACACTTTGTTCTGAATCGACGTTAAGTAGCTAAAGCACTTGTGTTATGGAATTCAGAAACAACAACGGTATCACAACACCCAGACCCGAATATAGAAAAAATCGTTTTCTACATTGACCCGACCGGGGATCGAACTTCGGAACATGGAGTGATCTTAGCATGAAAACCAGCATGAGAGCCACTCGACAACGCTCGTCAAAATGTAAATGAAATTAAAACTGAACTTGTAATAACTTTGTACATAACATGCTTTGTTGTAAAAGTGACTCTTTCTGGCACAGGTGTCTTAGCACTTACAACGAAGAGCTCATCTTTAAATCTGTTTAATTTCTTTTGCTAATGAAATAATTTTTTTTTTTTAATTCGATTTAGATGGCAACCCTTACCGTGACGTCAGAAGTGACGTAGCCCCTTAATAGAGCCGTTCTATTATAGGAAATAAATTGAGATCTTATAGGGCTATAATTGTCTCGTTTAGGTTTATGGGGGCGTGGATATTTTCTTTGCGATAACGTCGGTAGGAAGCGACTTAAAAATTATTTTAATTTTGTTGGAATATCTATTTATAATGGCAATATTGTGGCTATAGCAATAATTAAGAGTGAAAATTGTAATGTACTTTTTTGATATACCTCTTCATCAAGGTTTTGTATACAAGTGTTTTTGAAGTGAAAACTTCTTTAGCGTCGTTGTGCACTTTTTGGGATGGGTAAAAATGTTAACTTGCATCAGGGCACTAGACCTGATCGAAAATTGTTAGTGTGTGCTTGTGTGTTTGTTGTCATGTTTGTGTACGATAGCGCAATAAATGATTATTGTATTTTACCACATAAATTATAGTACTTTTATACTCATAATTAAAGCAATTCGTGCGAAATTAATCCCTAATAATTCCAAAATACCAAAAATGCACAACGTTAATGTTCATATTTTCACTTCTACCGGCACTCCCAGAGTGCAACCCGTTGTTTTTTTCATAATCTGAATCAGTTCTATCTATACATATAATTTACATAACATTGTTCCAAATTTTGGACTTCAAAAGTCTTGAAGGCTCATTCTTGGGGAAAGGTATAGCACTTTTTAATAAAGTTCCACAAAATATAGTTGATTTGCCTTATCATAAATTAAAAACGTATGTGAAAAATAAGCTCATGTCCAAAGGCTATTACAAGGTCAACGACTATTTAATAGATCGCGATGCATAGAAGTAATATGCGTCGTTTCAACATGACACTATTTATTACAGGTTGTGTCATACAACTATTAGCATTTGTTAATTTTAACACTAATTTATTACTGGTAGTTGGAGAATGACATGCTCTTCTAAAACATCTCTTGGGTCGTGGCATGTGGTACGAGTCGTTACGTTCCCTAAGATTGAGCGAAGCGATGGCAGTATCACGCGTCATGCTCGTGAACGGGTGCTGCCTTGGGAGATAGGTCTGTTTTAACCTTCAGTATTATTATCAATATTAAATATACAGTAAGAGGCAAATCTCTGCGTGATAAATACGAGCATTTGTATCAAAGTCATGGCTATATATCTATATACATATATGCAAATTATCTATCACATTGTTTGAACGTGATAAACTCCGAAACTTCTCAACCGATTTTCGTTATTTTTTCCATTTTGCAGGATTTGTTCCGAATGAGGACATAGTTTCCTGCAAGATCGCTAAACGGTCCTCAAAATGTTTTATAAATTTTCATGGTCACTAACATTAATCTTATTGAAAATGACTTTCACCATGTATTTTTGTTTTTGAATCTTAGTTATTTCCTCCTAAACAAAAAAAAAACATGATAAAAATCCCGCTTTAAATTATGTCTGTAGTTCTTCAGACTATAAGTCAGTCTTTATTATTTTAAACTCATGTTTCCCACAACAAAGAGCAGACGAATAACGGCTAGTTTTCTACAAAGACTTGTGGTGGGAGTGGGGGGTAGGTTGAAATTCTAATCGCCTCCTACCCCCTTATGCGGCGTTTCTTTCAGTACCGCAGGCAGCAGACGTGTGCTTTTTTACACGAACGTGTATATATATTTTTAAACTGTGTTATATATTAGAAATTATATTTAGAAGCTGGTCCCTTTACTCAACAACTGCTTATTGTTTTAATTTTTATTCTTATGCCAATTAGCTTGACCCAAAGGAAGCTCTGTAAGGCTTGTGTTATGGATACTAGGGTAACGGATACACATACATGTTACGTAGTAAATGATACATATGATATTTCTTTTTCACACGTTTTGCTTGTCTGTCGTCTTGTCTGTCCGGTTGGAATCTTGTATCTCAATTTTGAGGCACTTCCCGACCACCTAGCGAGTTGAAACTTTCAGGATAGCTCAGAACCCGATGACAATGCACGCTTAAACAACTTTCAACTTTCTAGGTGCACTTTCAGCTCAACTTTTGGCAACTTTCACTTTTGTATGGGGCTTATCGGATTGTTGCGTAACACATGGTTACTTCGTTGAGTTAATAATTAAAAATAATAATATAATAATGCTAGATTTAAAAATCAAAAAATCCCAGGTTTTTCAGTGACCAAGAAAGAATAAAATAACCCGGCGGGGCCAAGCGAGGGCGAGGGCCACTCAAAACGTGGGGGCGCATGTTACTTATGGAGATATAATGAGATGTATAATATGCATAGATGTTGAGAGTATTTGTAAAGATGCGCCCCCACGTTTTGAGTGGCCCCTCGCTTGGCCCCGTCTGGTTATTTTATATTTTTTTGGTCACTGAAAAACGTGGGATTTTTAGATTTTTAAATCTAGTACTATTTAATCCGTTCAGGTTACGGAAATCACTCCTCGCTAACGGTATACGAGCGAGCGCTACCGTATTTGTTTATTTATCTGGTTACTATTGAGCGTTATGTATTGTTGTGTGGTATATAATGAGTATATGGTATGTAACATTTACTTCGTGTTTGCTTTCCAGCGTCGATATTATGGTACATAGGTATTTGAATATGTTTTACCCAAGATTCAAGTGTAAATTGGTGACTCCTTTCTGGGACTCGAACCCAGGACCTTCGGTGCAAAAGGATCGTTATAAATATTAAATGCTTACATGTTGCGTAGTTTACAGCACTTTGCAATAGCATTCAACATGCAAAGGCAAATTATTGAACGTTTAAGCAAGATCTAACTCTGGGAAGTGTACTCCTAAAAATTAGAGTTACAATCACCTTTAATTTTATTTATTTTCTAGATAAAATATTCTTACATTTTAAAATTGCTTCACCGATTTGTAAGTAATTTATGACTAACTGTATTAATATTCATTAATACAGTTAGTCAAATTTTTTAATTTCATTTTTTCAATCTTCTCTAATTTTTCCTAATTATTTGGTATAATTAATTTTGATGCCTATCTTGTTTTTTTATTGTATCACGTATTTACTTATAAGTTTTTGTTGTACTCGTTTTTTTTTTAGCACGTATTTTATTGTTATGTTGTGGTGTAAACAAATGTAAGTAAATCAATAAATAAAATAAAGATATAAAATACGCCTGTAAGAAACAAAGCCTCCGAGCCTTCAGGTTTATTTCTATATTCCTCACAGAGAGATACAAAGAGATATTTATAAAAAAAAAGCAGTAGAGGTATATTACCTCAGGTATGACCTGGTACTCAATATAAGAAACACTGAAAACTTCACCAAGTCTGTTAACCCTTTTGAAAAAGCTGTCGATATCCGTAGAGCGAAATTGACACCAAATATTTTTTTTTTCTAGTATAAAACTGCTTTAAAGTTTTTATGTGTTGACGGTACATTCCGTTTTATCGTTGGATCGGCGCCTCAACGAATTTGCGTATACTGCACCGGCCGTCGCTGATCAATAGCCACGCAAGCACGCCAAACTTTGAACTTGACACGCACGCCCATACGGTAAGCCGGCTTATTAAGATGAATTATAAAGCCATTCTCCAAAATTGGTACATTTTTCATTAGCAGTGTACGAGTCATCGTTCTTGTTTTGTATGTTTTAGGTAAGCATTTTATAAATATTGTACGATGTAAGCAATTTATCAGTGCTTGGAATAGGTTGTTATCATTTTTAATCTGTTCTTTCAATCCAATTATTGTCATCATATCATATTATCAGTTATCATCTTAGTGTAGGACAACCTACAAGCAATCATTGTTCCGGCCCACAATCATCACAATCCTAACTATAACAAACTGTTTAACATTCATGATTGCTATTTTTTTTATTATTTAGAATGGGTTAACTCTTAATCCTGGGGCCAAAACAGGATCCACGATGGAACGAGCTAACCCAGAAGGTGCATTTCACCCTAGCTTTGAAAATGGACAGGTTATAAGGTCTCGGAAATACAGACGGAGGAAGGTAGTTCCACTCCTTTGCTGTGCGCATTATGAAGGATGATGCGAAGCGCTTGGTGCGACAGGTAGGAATAGCTACCAAGAAAGGGTGGTAACCCGCAGTGCGTCTGGATGTCCGATTGAAGAAAGGAGATGGCGCAAATGCAGCTCCTGAGCACACTCTCCAGAGTACAGTCTGTAGAAGACCGACAGACAGGCAAGTTTGCTATTCTTATAGTAGGATATTTCATGACAATATAAGTTGCATTGTATTAGCCCACCCGTGGGTGGGTAAGTGTCACCCACTTACCTTCCGATCGCAGAAGACGCGCATCAAAATTATTTTTATTTGTCTTTTTAATTATTATACGAAAGTTTAGATACATTTTAGTTTTACTAAGCTCCTGTTCATATCAAGCGAAGACAGTCTTATAAAACAAAATGTTGATTTCCCGATAAAAGAAAATTATTAAAACTTATCACAGCAGATAACATTAATAATGCAGAAATTTAATCATAAATTAAATGTCTGTTTCATCCTAGTTGATTGTCAAAACATTTGTAAAAATGTTTTTTTGGAATATGACGGTATTCATCATATTAATGAAGAAACGCCTAGAACAGTTAAAAGCACTAGAAAATCTTATTCCGACTTTTCCGAGTTTTTACAATGTATACAAAATAGATACTTTTTTTGTAATAATGTATTTTGTAAATGGTGAAGGAAAATTAGATTATATTTGTATTAAATAATCACAATTAAGAATAACCAATGATTAAATATTTACCATAAATTATGTTCAGTGATGTCAATACTATTACAAAAGGTTTGCTTTTAAATTGAAATTGAACAAAGAGTTTTGTAGATTTCTGTTTGACAGTAGTAGTAGTTAGACGCGGCAAGGCATTGATATGAACTTTACTTGTTTCTAACTTAAACTAGAACAATATAAATAAAACAACTTGTTTAGGGTTTTTTGAGCATAATTTATATTTGATCCTGACGTTTCGACTCCTTTACAGGAGCCGTGATCACAGAGTGAGTATAGTACCCGGCATATAAGTTCAACGTGCTTTTGAAATCACGTGACATTCGCAGTAGCAAGTTTAGGTACATTATTCACTACTGCGCATCTCACGTGATTTCTAAATGCAAGTTCAACTTATATGCCGGGAGCTATAAGGCAATGGTCATTGTATATTTTCTACTACCTTCACAATATTTTAATCGATTAACGTCAGGATTGAATATAAATTATGCGCAGAAGTGTAAGAACACAATATAAATATAATTCCTAATATTTAAAATCACAATCGATATGTGATGTGAGTTGTTAAGCAAAGAGTCTTTAAAGTGGTATTAGAACACTTTATTTGGCAATAAAAAAAGTTTTTTTAATTAAATCAATGTTCAATGTTCGATAAGATTCTCAATGGTGATGATTCTGCCCCCAGTGGTCGATGGGAAACATTGTGATAGTAAAAAGCAGTAATCATAGTGTTCTTGTTTCATAATCAAATACTTTAAAATAGGTAATAATTTGAAAGAAAAAAAATAAAGTTTTTATTTTATTTTTTGGCATTCACAATACCATATTTTTAGAACATTTAAAATACACATATTGAAACAACCACTACTTCTTTTAAATAAAATAAAAATATTTTTAAATTAATGATGTACAAGTATTTAAAACAAATCGTCAGACAAACACTTCCACTCGTAAAATTCACAAATTATGGGCGGTTTAATTTTTTTTTTGAAGAAAGGTGTCGAAGGACGGAAGTAAAACGATATGCTGATTGAGAGCCAAATGAGACGAGTAAGAACTCCACACCACGGGATAGCCAAACCGGACACCGCGGGGACACTCGAGCCCCCCCAAAGATGTCCATCGGGTCCTCCCGTCCGGGATTTTTCACGAGATGACGGGCCTTTCGGGTGTGGCTAGATCACTTGGGTCCCCAACTATTTGCGGTCGGCCAGCGGAAGAACCGTGCCTCGGCTCCCGCTGCTCTCCGAATTTGGATATCCGATGCATTGCCCTTAAAACCGGCCATTGCAACCAGCACAACTGTTCTGACCCGTCCTCCAATGTGATTTCACTAGATTCTTTTTTCTAAAGGGGACTGCAGTGATGGTATGCAAAGTTTGGGAACCTCTGATACAGAGATATTTTTGCGTTTTCACATGTTTCCCTGTAATCAGAAGCCGCCCCGTCCGCGGATTATCACGCGGCACTACACGAGTCTTTTTGGGGTGGACCCGGTGGGCGTGTAAACGTGGGGGATTAGAGTACGATGAACTCGCCTCACGGTTGCTAAAAATATTTCTACTGTCAAGTGCACGAACTTGAACTTGATTTTTTCAACTGTGGAGTTGACTTTTGAAACAATTGTGACTTTAAACACGACGACCGTTGACGACCTCCGTTGTCGAGAGGCTCTCGTAACGGTTTTATGGTAAAGCCATTCCTAAGTGCCGGGTAATCCCCGGCCGGGTCTACGTGTTGTGCTATCGTCAGTGTTTCTGAATTTCCATAACATAAGTGCTTTTATTTGGTTTCAGAACAATGGATGTTGTTTGATATTATATTAATATAATCAATTATTTTAAGAGAATAATACTAGAAAAAATGGACTCGGCTCACAAGTGAATACTTAAAAGAATTTGTCTTATAAAATAGCATTGAAAAATTCAAAAAATATATAAATATTATAAAATTATATTAATATGACTATAATAATAATATTTTTTACATTCACACCAATTAGCCTAGTCCAAAGGCACAATAAGGCTTGTGTTATGCATACTAGGGTAACAGATAGACATACGTATAATACATAGACATGTAATATTTATAGAAATCCCATGACTCAGGCATAAATGTTCGTATTCATTAGAGGAACAGGCATCATACAAAGGCAGGATCGCTACCGTTGCACCAAACTGTCGTCAGAGCGTACAGATAAGAATATAATTGTCATTTAAAAATTAAAATTATAGTCTTATCTGTCCACTTTTCAAAATATTGTTTACTTATTATTTAATTATTTATTATTAAATTTTATCACTTCTTTTAATTTTATAATACTAATTGTGACATGATTTAACTTGAATTATTTTGTAAATTTTATTTGCTAATTTGGGTTTTTTTATTTGTTTATATTTTTGTTCTAATTTGATTTTGATTTAATATTATTTTAATATCGTTATTATTAATTATGATCTTGAGTAATTTGCTTGTGTATGGGTTGAATCACCTGAATTAAATGATTTTTTTTTAATTTTATTATAATATTATTAAAATAAAAAAACATCTTTTATTCTTTATTTAATCAAAGATTCTACTACGTCGAAAAAAAATTGTGAGTTTGGCATCAAAAAGTCAGTCAATCGAACAGATAAATAGTGTCTTCCAAATAAATCACAAACAATACATTAATAACGGGAAGAATTAATAATTAAACACAAAACGGCTATTGCTGATAGTAGTTAAGACGTAGTCATAAACCCATGCGATTTAAAGTACTCAAATTAGTACTAAGTATCGAATTAAAGTATCGATATTAAAATACTAGTATCGAAATCAAAAGTAGTGATTAGAGTTAAGTATCGGGTTCGATATCGTGTATTATATGTTGTATATCTTATCGAAATATGGCATTGTCAATGTAGAAAATAAAAAAGCAAATACATCAGTATTATTAGTTTAAACAATTACAAGGGGTACGTAATTAAGCATTACAGGCATTATTGAGAGCGTGGGTGAGTCAGTTCGTGACGCGTGCGCCCAAGGCCTGCGCCCGTACGACTGCTAATCCCCCAACAAACGTGCCCTCTCCCCCCTACCAGACCCCCCACTTTAATGTGCAAGCTTACAACGTGCGAGCAATTATTCTTAAGATATTTAACAAGTGGATTCGGTCGAAATGTCAGAGCTAACTATGCAAATAATTTATATAAACTACAGTGTCAAATTTCTCTATATTTGTAAAACATTTTTTTTTAAATCCGTGCATACATAGCTACCTGTTAGCCGCACCTCTCTCACCTGAGGGATCGGAGGCGTAGTTATTTTTTACAGGCATATTATGAATGTTATAGAAATATTGCATTGTGAATAAAAAAATAATGATATAAATTTGTTTAAAAAATACCTAACACTAAACAAAAATGTTTTTATAGGTATAAGATAGAAAAAGGGTTGAAAAAAAGGTCGTAATAACGGCTGTTTATTTATATATTTTATCTACTCTGATACTATAATACAAAGATTCTAAAACTGAAAACAAAATGCTTATGACAAACATTACGTACAGGCCAAAAATAATAAAAAAAAAAGTTTAATTACGATACAGGTCTTGTATGGACACCTGTATCATAATATAACTTTTTAATCATAACGATACACCTATACAACCTCCAGCTGGACCAAGGAGGTTGAACCTCTACTTTAAAAAGGTTTCAATGAACGAGTCCGCGACGACGCAACACGCATTCACAATCGATGTTTGCACCTTGGCGCCAACATTTGACATTTAAAAAATCTTTTCAATATTTAAACAAAGTTTGGTTTTGTTTGCAACATTGTTTTACGTAATATAGTATGAGAGTAGATAAAGTAGTGTATGACACTGTACATAACTTGGTCTTATAACACTCGTGTGATACTATAAAAAAACTCGCCTACGGCTCGTTTTTTTAAAACACACTCATGTTATGAGAACCCTTATTATGCAACAGTATCATAAACTACTATTTTTATAATGTGTTTCTAGAAATAAACTATTTGATTGATTATTTAAATAAATACATAATATGTATTGTTAACAGTCGAGTTAGGCGATTTTTTTTGTTGTACACCATCATCATATCAGCCGTACGACGCCCATTGCTGGACATAGGCCTCCCCCAAGGATCTCCACAACGATCGGTCCTGTGCTGCCCGCATCCAGCGTTTTCCCGCGACCTTAACCAGATCGGCGGTCCACCTCGTAGCGGGCCTACCCACTGAGCGTCGTCCGGCACGCGGTCGCCATTCGAGAACCTTTCCGCCCCAACGGCCATCGGTTCTCCTTGCTATGTGTCCTGCCCATTGCCATTTCAGCTTCGCAATTCTTTGAGCTATGTCGGCGGTTTTTGTTCTCCTACGGATCTCCTCATTTCTGATTCGATCGCGTAGGGAAACACCAAGCATAGCTCTCTCCATTGCCCGCTGGGCGACCTTGAGCCTTCTTACAAGACCCATAGTGAACACCATACACATTACATAAATTATATTATTTGTTTTATTATATTGCTTTGGGTAGGATCCATGTATTGTGATTCTATGCTGTTAAAAATAAAGGTTTTTTATAACTGATTTATTTTATTTAATGTCATAGTGTAATGTCCCATAGGGATCGAAAGACTCAGTGTAAGTTGTCAAATAATATCGACGACGAATTTAAACCTTATTTTCATAGTGTAAAGGCCTATCGCACAAATATTAACTAAAAAGCTGTAACGTTTCAAGCATTCTAAAAACTACACCGAGGTCTCTGCTGCTAACATTCAAAGTTTTTCTACAATTGCACAAAAAGATACCAGTTCGTCCTACATTCTTCCGTTTAGACAGTCTCTCACAGACCTGATTAAGAAAATTAATAACTCTATAAAAATAATAAATGTATGAAAAACTGCTTTAGTCAAGCATAGCCACGTCCCTCACTTACACACGAAACAAAAATAACATGCTATTCCAAGTTTTAAAATTCTAGACAGAGGGCTCATATTCGGGGAATAGTTTTTTCACGTTCCATTAAGTGTAATTAATTTGCGTCTGCATTTAATGAATGTGTAAAATACACTCATGTTCAAAAGTAAACACAAACTCAATGACTATTTAATGTACAGCGATGCACGAAACGAATGTAGCCACAACTTAACACAACACTGTAATTATTACAGGGTGTGGTGGTCAGCTAGTAGTATATGTTAATTTTAAAACTCATAGAAAATATCAAATCGATTTTAGGTAGTGTCGTTCTGGTAGGTCGTTTGATTTGTCAACTATTGTATAATTATATTTGCAAAAGAAGCAAGAAGCGATTTGCCAAGACAATCCTTGTGTTTGGCAGAAAAAAGCGCTTACAAGCACTTACCAGCGCTGAAAAACAAACTATACAGTTTTCGGCCAGGACACGTTTGCTAACTTCAGTTGCACTGACACAATTCGCCATTTTGCTTGTTATCGTTTAGCGATCGCCATTTTTCTTACAAGCGATCACAAGCGCTTTTTTCTGCCAAACAAGGAATGTGCTTATGCGTCTCGCTTTATTTATTTATTTATATATACATAGGTTAACAGATGAGCCATCCAAGGCACTTACAAGATTAATTCAATAAGGCGAAATATATTATTTGCTTAAAAACAGAATAGATATCCTAACTCACAAAATGTAATCTTCAAATACTTATTATAAATTTTGTTCCCACAAAATTAACAGCTGACCGACCTATAAATATCATACTACCTAAAAATTATAAAATATTGCTGAATCAGGAGCAAAACACATATAAAAGAAACTGAAATTTTCTCAATCGATTTTCGATCTAAGGTCCAAAATACAGAGATTAGTTTCAGTTGAAAAAAAAAGGTAGGTAGAAAATAAAATTCCAAAATGGTTGCGTGCGTAATCAAGATCAGAAGCAAAGATCCTCCTCCACAACAGACTGCACCCGAGATAAAATAGAAGTGGCTAGGCTTATCCGGTATACGAAACAATAATCTCGGTAATAACTACGATACACATTTGAGGCCGTTAAAGATAGATTTTGGTGTACTGCGGATGGAATGTAGAAACATCTGAAGCTAGTATTCGGAGTAAGTAAACAAGTTCAGTCATCTTATTCATATGAAAATGGCGTTTTGTATGAGAGGTATATTAAGTGCTTTTTTTGTAAAATATAGACTACAGGATGACAGACATTTTGTGATCACGGCTCTTGTACAGGAATCGAATCGTCAGGACGAATTATAAAATGAATTATGCTCAAAATCCTTAAAAAAAGTTGTTTTATTCAAATGTGTAATGTTCGCGGAAGTGTAAGAACTAAATATTGTTTTACTAAGGTTTGATATCTTGTCTGTGTAATACCAAACTTTATTTAATCAGAGTATGCACCATTGTTATCTATGCACTTTTGCCATCTCAAAGGTAGTTCATTGATCCCTTTACTAAAAAAAACCATGGGGCGAGAATCAATACACTCTCTAAAGGCGGCTTGGACTGCCACATCAGTTGAATTTTTTTCCTTCTAATTTCTTATCAAATTTCGAAAAAAATGGTAATCTCTTGGAACAAGGTCCTGGGAGTACTATAAAAATTGTTGATGGATTTAAATAATAACTTTCGTGAGTTGTTATACGCTGAAGAAGGTTTATTTTTGGCCAGCAAAAGCAAAGCTTTGCAAAGCATTCAACAGGAGGTAAACGGCCCGGAGTGTGTGTATCCTTATCGAGTACCAACATTTATTTATTTATCTCGCGATTAAAATCATTTGGAGTTTTTAAGATTCAAATGGCGCCATGAGTCCAACTGTGCAGAAAATTGTATAAAAGATAAATAATAGGAACGCCAGGTTCAAAATAAGCTTAATCTTGGTATTTTCATAATACATTTGACAAACAATAAAAACATAATTTAAGGTTAATGTCAATAGATGGCACTTAGATGGATTATATAGATAGATAATAGATGGCATACGTGTCATGCCACTATTACTAGTTTTACCTATAAAGGAGTTGCACTATTTCATGTCAGGGAAGGTTGGTTTTTATGAGATGGTAGAAGTATAGGTGTGTGCGTTACACTATAGAAATTAATAATGTTTCTATATGCATTATTTATCCAATATATGAAAATGGTTACATAATTTTAAAAAATGCACTAAAAAATTGTCACTGCTTCGAAAACTTAAAATACATAAAATACACTTTGCACTCGTTTCACAGTCCAGTTTTGTTAATTTTTGTTACTTGATCAGCAATAAGCTTAAGATACCATCTTTGTAATTTAAGAGATTTTTTTTGTTCAGAGTTATTATAATATTAGGGGTTAAAGTATGAAATTGCCGATTTGTACTGAAAATCTATATTGTTTATTTTTTAAATTTTTAACAAATTTATTTAATCAAAATAGTTGCCATTATTATCTATACATTGCTGCCATCTAATGGGAAGGTCATTAATGCCTTTGCGATAGAATTCCGACGATCTAGACTGCACAAACTGTGTGAAAGCATTTTGTACTGCCTCCTGGGAAGAAAACTTCTTGTCACGTAGATAATTGTCCAAATCACGAAAAAAATGGTAGTCCGTTGGAGCAAGGTCTGGTGAATACGGAGGATGACGAATGGTTTCTAACTGCAGTTCCTGAAGGGTCAAAATGGTTTCTCGTGCTGTGTGAGGTCTCGCGTTGTCGTGGAGCAATAATGGTGAAGATCGATTCATGAGTCGGGGCTGTTTTACTGCTAGTTTTGTCAACATGGTTCGGAGTTCGGCACAATAGACATCTGCCGTTATTGCTTGACCAGATCGGAGAAAACTATAGTGAATAACACCATGCTGAGACCACCAAACAGTTACCATTACCTTTTTATTGGTAAGTTTTGCTTTAGGACACTGTTGTGGCATTTGACCTGGGGTCAGCCATTGCATTTTTCTTTTCCGGTTATCATAAAGAATCCACTTTTCATCACATGTTACAATTCGATCCAATATTCCTTCATTTCTGTACCGGTTCAACAAGGCAACACAAGTTTCAACACGCGTTTCTTTCTGCAGATCAGTCAAATCATGAGGCACCCATTTTTCGTATTTTTTTATTTTATTGATTTGACGCAAGTGAGTCAATATTGTGGGTAAGGTAACGTTAAACCATGCCGCTAATTCCTGGGTACTTTGACTAGGATCGGCTTCCACTATCTCTCTTAATTCATCGTTATTTACCTGTGTGGGCGGTCTTCCTCGTGGCTCGTTCTTTAAGTCGAAATTTCCATCACGAAAGCGTTTAAACCAAAATCGCACGGTGCGTTCATTAGTAGACCCCTCTCCAAACGCAGCATTGATATTGCGGGCTGTTTCTGCCGCGTTAGTTCCGCGTCGGAACTCGTATTCAAAAATAACTCGAATTTTCGCAGTATCCATCTTTCTTGTCTAAATTGAATAACAAAAACAATTGAAAGTCGATATTCAAATGTTTTACATTTTTTAAAAAAAGAACATCATAGAAACCATTTAAAAAAAGTTTCATTCGAAAACCTCAAACCATGAAGATTCTATGTCAATTCAAAGAACCTATTGCAATAAAACGGCAATTTCATACTTTAACCCCTATTATTTTAAAATATAGTTGAAAATCAAAGGCACCCCTTTTGAAGGAACTTTCACAACACTAGTAAAGTACAAAAAAAAACAGGTTTTACACATTGTATTAAAGAAACGTTAATAACATTTCCTAAATACATAAAATCATTACTAGTTGATTACTATTTGTTATTACAAAGCACATGCATATGGTCCTTCGAGCAGGATATTATTAACAAAATATTAAGTTAAGAGAATATTTGTTTAACCATTATAAAAGTAGACACTAGCAAATTTTAAAGATACAAGAACATCAAAGATCTCAAGCATCGTTTGTTTTGTAGTATATTTTTAAACGCGGTGACTTCTTCTGAAATATAGGTGCGTCTAGTATGAGTAAATACAAATTACTTTCGCTATAGAAAACTATAGCAAATACTGTTCATTGTAGATGCGAGTAAGTGTTGAAAAGATACTTTACCATAGCTATAGCTAGATCACTAAAATTATGAATAGGCGTATTTATAACTAAAGAGAGTTGATAAAAAACATAAAGGTTTCTAAAATCGATAAAAATCGCATCTAATTATTTTTATCGATATAAAAAACGAAAAAAATGATATTATTATTATCATTAAGTAGCCTGTACTGGGTAAAATTATGAACGCAATTTTGGGAACAATGTATTACGTGATGTTAAGACAAATGTCACCGGTTCAACTTGGCTATTCCCTAGTCTGTATTTTTTTCTACAAAAACTTCGCTTATACTCTTGACAGCTTGAACAAACTAATTACCGAGATCATCCCGGTGTAAATACGATCGTGGTAACATTGTCTTAGACTCGCATGAAAAAATCTCGTTCTCTATGATGCCCTAAATGAGGTTTATAGCTTTAATGGATAATAATGCTCTTAAATGTGTTGAAAATTTTTCTATTTTTTTTTAAACGATTTAGATATCTACATAATTAAAGATAATTTGCTCTCCTTCATATCATTATAACAATATTGTAATAGTGTAACAGTTGGTATGTTTCGTTTATACGCCTCTCTGAACCTGGTTGACATAATACCAACGCCATGGAAATAACACGTTGTGGCATTATACTGACTGGAGACCCTTTTGGTAGCATATTAATAATTTTTACTCATCAAAATGTACTTTTATATAAAGATAATAAGTGTATGCGCCAAATAAATATTTTTCCTTTCTTTAAAATAAACTGGCAATTTAAAAAACAACAATTGACAACATAAAACTCAATAAAAATTATAATTGCCGTAATTAAGCGACAGTCGCTATTTCAAAATCTTTTTACAATATTTATCAACTCTCTTTGAACAAACTATAAATGCTATAGATTAATCGGATCGAAGGACCATTTGCACTTCCAGTACAATTGAAGATAATTGTATAGCAATATTTAAAGATTTACTCACCACTTCGCCCCACACGGGTTGGAAGTCTCTCTGGTAGAGGTCGCTAGATGGCGCCACTTTGTTGGGCTTCGTGCTTCGATCGAACGCGGGAACTGGCAATTCTTCGTCGTCTGATGGCACCTGGACGAGTTCATATATAATATGAAGACGATAAACAAATTAATATGTCAGTTATAAGTTTTAAGGTTTTGCTATATATAAATTTGAGGGTTGTTTTTCGTTGTTGATGTATTTTATGACAAGACTAATTGGCTAATTGACAGTTTGCGTCTAATGTATATATATTTAAATTGGAAACCGAAAGAAACTCGGCAAGGGCAGATTTTACTTCTGTTCTTAACCGAGAGTATAGCCAAGGTTCAACAGAACGCCGGCGTTGTCACGCGTCCAAACGATTTTGAATTTTAGACTGAATGGCCAATCGAGAATTTGCATCTAATTAAATATATTTAAATTCGAAGTCGTAAGAAACTCGGCAAGGGCTGTTTTAACTTCCGTTTTGAACCAAGAGTTTTTTTGAAAGGCAATAAATTTTTTTTCAAGTAGTACCAACAAAGAAAAGATTTCTGATTTTGAAATTTTTTTTTTTAAATTATCGGCGGCCATTATAATCATCATAATAATAACCATAACTTTATTACCGTGGCTTTGACGTCATGTTAAGCGATTATTTATGTTACGTAGTTCATAATTAAAGAAATTATTATTTGAATACAGTGTTTGTGGTTTGTTCTTACTTTGGGTATATTAGGGGAAGAGTGGGAGCGACTCAGGGCTGCCGCTCCAGGACTATCCCCGGGAGACATCATGTATGTGTCGCCATCTTCATCCTGAACATAAGAAACACCACTATACCATTTTTACTGTTTCAAAACAAAGATTTTTTTTTTGTTATGCAACTACAAATTTGCTGTTTTTGGATTTTTTCCTTTTCTTGTGCTAAATGACGTTGCTATATACCAAATTTTATGCACCTAGGACAACGGAAAATACCCTATAAATTTTGATTCCCTTGAGAGTGTCGATTATATGATTTTTGAGGTTAAATAAGAAGAGTACTAGAAAATTTCGACGGGTGTCCACAAGGCTCAGTAGCTCAATTGGGAGAGCAGTGGACCGAACATCTTAAGTTTGTGAGTTCGAGTCCCGCCTGAGGATAACTTGTTAGTAGAGTGATTTTTTTCTATTATTAAATTTATCATCTCAAAAATACTTCTGTTTATTTATATGAATATATCGCCTTAAGTGGATATGTATAAGTATATTAAGGCAAAAAGTAAAATGTATAATTTTTTATGTAATATTGCGGTATACTTGATTAGGTCCTGTTTTTGGCTCTGCAGCGAACTGAGTGAGTATAAATTATTATAATAGAAAAAAACTAGAAAACATCGACTCGGCTCACAAGTGAATTCTCAGGCGGGAATTGAACCCGCAACTTTTGGAAGTCCAGTACAATGCTCTCCGAATTGAGCTACCGAGCCTTTTAAACATCCGTCGAAATTTTCTAGTAATCTTCTTTTTTTACGGTGTAGGCCGTCTTATCATCTCATTGTCATTCATTCATTGTCTGAGAGAGTTCTGAGAGGAACATCCTCTCGTATTTGTTCGATTCCCGTCTGAAAATTCACTTGTGAGGCGAGTCGATTTTATCAAGTATCTTTCTTTTAAAATAATTTATATTATAAGCTAGCATTGAAAAATGCAACAAATAATTAAAGGTTATACAACGGAGTGAGTTTGTGTTTGTGTGTGCGTGTGAGTGTTTGTGTGTGTGTGTGTTTGTGTGAATTACGTAGCGTGCTTTTACTGAAACCGATGATATTGCGGTAACCCAGTTTAAATCCACGATTTGTGCAACATGACGGAATAACCAACGCTGCAAAACGTGAGGTCGCCGCGTGCAACGTCTTTGCGTCACTTTGATACATAGGTACATCGATCGGGTCAATATTTATAAATTAATTACTGTAATTTTTACACCATTAAATTTATTTAAAATCATTTCGACTTTTGTGTTTGTGTGCGTGTGAATGTGTTTGTGTGAATGTATGTGTGTGTGTGTGTTTGTGTGACTTTGCGTGTGTGTGTTTGCGTGCGTGTGAATGCGTTTGCGAGTGTGTATGTTTGTGTGCGTGGGAGTGTGTCTGTATGTGAGAGTGTGTTTGTATGTGTGAGTGTGTTTGCGTGCGTGACTGACCTGGTCGTGTCTAGGCTTCCGCTTGTCCCTGGCCTCGGCCAGCTTCCGCTTCCGCTCGAGCTCGAGCAGCTCGCGGCGGCGGTCGAGCTGGTGCCGCTGCGACTCCACGGCGGCGATCCTCGCTCGCTTCGCTTGCACCTCGCGAGCGGCCGCCGCTTGCTCGCTCAAAAGACGCTCGGCCGCTGTATGAAACCAAATCAAACCAAATTGAACATGGAAATCAGGCGAGACTAAAACAAGCTCGGACTTTTGAATTCTTCCAAGCTGATTACCAACGCCACCTGGTAATAAGCTTGGAAGATATGATCGACGACATTATAATCAATATGTCGGTTGCCCTAGTTTCCATACTACAAATCTTATAGTGCTTACGTACTATGGACTAGGCTCATAAAATGATGTAAATGTAAGAAATATTATTAGTTTCAATTTGTCTTAATACTAGATACTAGTGTGTGTGTGCCTGTGTGAATATGTGTGTGCCTGTGTGAATGTGTGTGTGCCTGTGTGAATGTGTGTGTGCCCGTGTGGTGTGTGTAAGTGTTTGTGAGGGTGTGTTTCTATGTACCTTGTGGCTCGGCATGGTTCGCTTGTTCCTGCGCGATAGTGGAAGCGAGACGGGCGGCTTCTTCTCGCTCTCGCCTCTGATACTCTTCCAGTTGCTCCCGAAGACTCTGATTTTCTTGTTCCTATAAAAGAAGCGCTCTAGTAAACAATAACATATTTTGCAGATTTTACGATATTATCTAAAATTGTTTGTTGTAACAAAATACATTTGCCATTTGTTTAATTTAATGTTAATTTCTCTATTTTCTATGAAAATCATCATCAAATTTTAAATGAATAAAAAACCCGCAAAAACGCTAAAGACACTTTTATGCAGGTTACCTGATGTTATGACGTCACCTGCTTGTAAACGAACTTTTAGCTGTCGAATCGTAATACTGGAATTTACTGTAAATAAGCAGGCTACGACACTCCAGATTCAGTCGATCGTGTGGAAAATAATGAAAGGACCAAATTACCATATCATACTGCTTGTTCTCCAGTTGCATCAGCTGGGATATGATCTCCTGCTCCCTCAACTTGTAGACGGCCCTTAAATCGTCTTGTTGAGTGTTCTCCTTTTGCAGGTGAACTTTCTCCCAGTCCTGAGAAAAACAAGGAAACGGTTAAGGAATGTAAAGAATGCTTATTGAAGACTGTAATGGTTGCTATGGTAGATCATAATATTCTTTATTATTAATAATAATAATATTTTATAAATCGTTAAGTAAACATATGATTTCATTTTAATGATTTTGACTTTTATTTCAGTAATTGTTTTTTTTTATTTAATTTCTGTAACTTTTTTTTTGCAATTTAGTTTTATATATTATATAATTGAAAGTAAAATACATACATACATACTAATATAGCTTTTAAGTATCTTTGTTACTTACAGGTTATGAGACTTTGTTTCTAAGTAATAAATTGATTTGATTTGATTTTGATTTATAGTCTTAATTGTGGATTACATCGAGCAAATAACATAATTATCTTAGTAAAGCAAGCTACCTAGTTAAGCCTCTATCATATTGCAACAGTCCGAGATGCAGTCAGTGCAACCTGCAATGGCCTACGTTTCGTCATCATTTTTCCTCAGTTGCAAGTTTTTTCATAAGAAATAATGCACTTACAGAACATTTACACACAATTACTGTTAGTAAGTAAAAATTAAATTGTAATTTTCCTGTTATATAATTTAGAATATTTTTTCGTTTTTTTTAAATTCTCCGGCTGTAGCTTTCATAATTTTTGGTTAACAAAGATGTTTACAAAATATAAGTAGGTTCATCACAAATAAACTATTGTTAGGTGTACAATGACATACAGTGCACTATTGATTTTATCTAAAGTCTTACAATTCCTTTAGGACATACAATTTTTTTCATGTTGCTAGATATAAGAGCAAACAAAAAGTACATTTCAAAGTAGCTACACTTCTATTCATATTTTCCATAGTAAGCCCCTCCCCTTGTACAGTTACGAGCAATAAGATAAACCATATCACATTATTTCATTTTTTTTTTAAATTGTAAATAGGTAAGAGCTTGACCGCTATCACGCCTGATGGTAAGCGATGACGCGATCTAGGATGTGACGCGCTTGCCTAGAAGACAGCTATTCACTCGTGACTTGAAGACCCTGAATTGTATTTATCAGGAAACATAGACTCAGGCAAAGAGTTCCACTCTTTAGCAGTACGGATCACGAAATTGGAACCAAAACGCTTAATCTGCTTGGTATATCAACCATACACTGGTGGTAGTTCTATGCTGTTGTCTCTTTCTAATGATTTAGTGTGACATAGTTCTACGGTGAATACACTTATTTCTCGTGACTATACCCATGAATGGAAGTCAAATCGGAATTAATTTTTGTACACTGTATAATATTAAGTTACCAGCTCTAACCCTATCCCCCTATCTCGTGTATGTACCTGTTCGGCTTGTATACGCTGCATCTCGAGTGTGAGCGATGTGTCCGCTAACCTCTCTTGTTGGTCCAGTATCAACTGCATATTCCTGGCTCTCTCTTCATACATTTGTACTGCCGCCGCCTGTAAATTTACAAATAATTTTAATAAGCCAAACTCGGTTTGTGCGAGTCTTATGGTCAGGTAAGTTTGTTAAAAAGAACAAAGTTTATCTAGGAAAAGAGGATAGTTAGGTGTATTTCAAATGTTATTAAGGGTAAACTATATTTTTACTTATGAATTTAGTTTTGTATTTTTCGCATTTTTCCATGTTCAATGCGGAGAGCATTGGACCTGACTTCTAAAGGTTGCGGATTCGAATACCGCCTGAGAATTCACTTTTAAGCCGAATCGATTTTTTTTATTATTTTGCATTAAAATAATTTATCTCATGGATTTGGGTTTTGGAGTAGTTATAAATGATGGATAATGGTGAGTTATAGTGGTGTGTATATTTACCTTACTGGCCCGGTCCACCACTGGCTCAGAGGTGCGAGGACGGGAGGTCGGGACCACGGGGGTCGCCGGGGCCAGTTCCGCCCAGGTCGGGTACTCGATGTCCCCTGTGAGTTTGTTCACATAGAATAGAATACTATTTATTTGCTTTAAACATAGTATATAAACATATATTTTCAAGTGACACATTCCGTGGCATACAAATTAATAACACACTTATCAGAGTTACAATTCAATAGAGGATATATAAAATTATTTAAAAAAGGTGGTCGAAAAAAACTTTTATCAATAAGCTCTTTTTTGTCATAAAAAGTTTATTTAAAAGTTTATCATACTATTTCTTTTGATATCAATGGAAACTTCATTTTACAAGCTATTATTGACTTCCACCTATCCTGTCTGTAATGAAATCTTGAAGTTCAATTTGACCCACTTCCCAGTTTCCGATTGAGCTGAATTTTGTATGTATGACAATGCAATATTATGACAAGATGGAGCTGATATAATGCTGGAGCTGGAAGGTGGCTATAGGAACTGCTCAATAAAACGATACAACCCCATCTTATTAAGGCTCGTTTGATTCGTTTTGTTTAGTAGTTTGGTCCTAGATACTATCAACCCCATTTTCAACTTTTTTGTTCGTTTTATTTACAAGTAATAATAAAAGCTTATTTTTTAAAGAAGAAAATTATTTTACATTATATATAAAAATGTATGTAATAGATAGTAGAAGCCCATCGACTGACAAATCAAGTTTAAACCAAGTGGATCGAGTTTCAACCTCAGCGAAATACTGTTAAATTTATCAGTTGATTTTCAACCTTTTAATTTGTAGAATTCAATATCCATAAAAAGTAAGGTTTCAGGTAAGTGGATATGCCATTTCCTGTATCAAGGACGTTGTCCAAATCTTCATCTAATATTTTTTTCATAACAGGGGGTTAATAGGAATAACATGTTAACACATTTTTAGTTTTCCTCGACCTCTTTACAGGACCTGAGTTCGCAGGATGGTCGTCACAAATTGTCATTAGCCAGAGTAGTAACCTCTTTGTTATTTATTATATATGTATGTATTATAAACACAAAATAGAATGCTTTGTGCACTACAAGCTAACGGTAAGCCATTTATGTTGTCAAGGAATAGGAGTGGACCCAGCACGCTTCCTTGCAGTACTCCAAACCTATTCGAAACAATCGGACATAAAGATAGACTTAGTTTTTCCAGAAATTTTGTTGATTTCTACATATTGTTCCCTATTATACAAGTATGATTGTATCCAAGGGTGTGCAATTACTCCTATAACTTTTGAGAGATGAAATCAAAGGCCTTGCTTATGACAAGATAAATCTTACTGTTTAATGTTTTCAGTTTTAATTACTTGTTATGTGGTGTAGTAAGTGACAACATGATAGACACAAATAAATAAATAACGGTAATGATATTTAGTTCTTACACTTCCCCGCACATTACAAAATTGAATAAAAAAAACTTAGGCAACAGTCGTAATATATTGTCAACTACTTTCACAGTATTTTAATCGGGCACATTTCTAACTTTTTATATATATGTATATATCAAATTGTTTTATTTTGCATTTTATTTAGTTATTAAATTCGCACTACGATTACATTGTACACTACTGAGTCTACGACCAGTTCGAAAATGGGGAATTGGCGAAAGAAACTCGGACAAGTCACATGGAGGTCAGTCCCCTGCCCTAGTTTATTTCACCAGTCTTTCTCGGAAGGGCCTCCCAATTTCCATACTGGTGATAGACTCAGTTGTGTACAAAGTAATTCTAATAGTAATGATGATAAAAAATGGCGTCTACAAGGATGAGGACTCAAGGACCATGTCGGAGATAAATCTAACTGTCTTACTTTTAATTACTTATTATATGATGTAGTAAATGAAAACATGCTAGACAAAAAGAAATAAATAATGATAACGGTAATGATGATGAAAATGGTGTCGACGAAGAAAAGGACTCACGAAGCATATCGGCCAGTACTGGTGCAGGACGTGGCGGCTGCGCCCGCGGGTTGGTGGTGAGCGCGGGGTACTTGAGCAGCCAGTCCTCAAACCCGCCCAGTAGAGCCAGAGGAGGCCGCGCGTATTGCACCTTCACGTCCCACTGCACGAAATACACAACTCCTTTATAGCCTTGTTAACTCTACTCGTCCATGTTTTACCCTACATATTTATTCATAACAACTCACCAGTTTTCAAGGGCAAAAAACCCTCAAATGTTTTCAAAAGACATAAAATTAAGTTAACAATACTGACTGTTACTAAAATATTAATGGCTAAATTCTACTTAGAGATGCTGTGGCTATCTTTAAGTAGAGTTGCATGCACCTTATTATAGTAATCAATTTTTTGTTATGCATAAGAACATGTTAACTCTGATAATAGTCCATTTAAATAAATAAAATATTTCAATCCAAAATGTTACAAGGACCGTTTGGTGCAACGGTGACGATCCTGGATTAGACTACCAGAAGCAGCAGATGTTTGTGTGATGAATGCGATCATTTGTACCTGAGTTATGGGTGTTTATATATATTTCTATTGATATTAATTATTTATGTATGATATATGTTAGTCTATCTGATACCCTAGTATCCATAACACAAGCCTTACAGTGCTTCTACATTATAATAGACACAATTTTGGACCCTGTTGGGCACAGGAATCATGTGATACTTCTTTTAATTAGTTTCCATGAGTCATAAAACTAAACAACCAGAGATGTGCCGCACAGAGAAGTCTTAAAAAACTTTGGAGTTTGCTTTAGGCAGTTTAAGCACCTTTATATAGATGGGATGAATTTAGAAACGGGAAGAGAGGAGAGTTTGGAACTTTTGGATTTTAAGACAAGAAGATAAAAACGTACAGATGAATTGGTGGTCGTTATTTTAAGAGTTAGATGGAAGTGATATGCTTGTCAAATGTTCAGTTACCTTGAGCAGGATGGTCTTTAGTAGGTAGAGCGTCTTTCCAGGGATGACAGCGGTGCTGCTCCAGTCCAGCATGACCACCAGCTCCATGGCTGCTCGCTCCGCCCACACGGGCTTGGACGCCGCTGGTAGGCTTTGTTCAAGAAGGTTCGCAGATTTTCTGTACAAACCGAATGTACAAGATTTCTTTAAAATGCTTGGTGGGTTTTTACCATTATCTCTAAATACTATTTTTTGCATCAAAATTAGTTATCAATAGTCACTGAATCTTTTTAATTATAACACATAGAAATCTTAGCTTATGTAGTGACTAGTTATTTTATAATGATAATTTTTCATTTTACCACGTTTTTCTTATCTCACTTTTCTTATTTGTTTGTCTGTCCGGGCAAAATCTTGCAACTTAAATTTGAGGCACTTTCCGATAAGCTAGAAAGCTGAAACTTTCAGGATAGTTCAGAACCCGATGACAATGCACTCTAAAGCAACTTTCAACTTTCCAGATGCACTTTCAGGTCCACTTTCGGCAACTTTCACTTTTGTATGGGGCTTATCCGATTGTTGCGTAACACATGGTTACTTCGTTGAGTTAATAATTAAAAAGAATAAAATAATTATACTAGATTTAAAAAATCTAAAAATCCCACGTTTTTCAATGTCCTAAAAAGAATAAAATAACCCTGCGGGGCAAAGCGAGGGGCCACTCAAAACGTGGGGGCGCATCTTTACAATAATCGGCATCAATGCATGTCATTCATCTCTTTAAAATCTCCTCTTAGTAATATGCGCCCCCACGTTTTTAGTGGCCCCTCGCTTTGCCCCACAGGGTTTTTTTATTCTTTTTAGGACATTGAAAAACGTGGGATTTTTAGATTTTTTAAATCTAGTATAATTATTTTTTACTGATTAACAGGAGGCCCAGCCTTAAGTGAAGCTTAAGCGGCTAGGTATTCATGAAGATTTGCTGATGGATGATGAAATAGAAAATATCATACTTGTCTAACCAATTTCAAGCTGTAGTACTAGGTGGTTTATGTTCGGTAATGTGTAAACTCAAACAAATATTGATTAAATTAAATATTTGTTTGAGTTTAAATAAATGTAACCGCATTATTTTCACTCGGAAATAGAACCCTATTTTATTCCAGTATAACTTCGATGACGAGCTGTTAGAGAGGGTTGATGTTGTAAGGGATTTAGGTGTGCTTCTGGGTACCAATACTTCTGGATACGATAGTGTAAAGGGGCGTTTCGCAATTTGGGCTTCGTTATGTGTACCTACCGTCTATTCAATTCGTTGATAATCCTATCTGGAGACGCCAATATGAGAACTATATAAACTGTATAGAGCACATCCCGAAAAGATTATTAACAGATTTCACTTATTAATGGGAAATACCAGATACTGTCACATATGTTGAAAGGGGCCTCACGCTTTTGGCACTTCAAGAGCGAAGCATGGTGACGGATATAAGGTTACTATGAGGCCTAATTCACAGTCGTTTCAATTGCCCCGAGTTGCACGGCTAGTCTGCGATCTTGTGTTCCGCAATATATTATACATAACACGACTTGTTTTTTCACATACCATCATACTGAACCAATTATGGGATCAATTCTATCTTAACTTGAATCCTATGTTTACATAATTTCAAAGTCAATACCAACATCTTACTTGGAACAAAACAGTTTTAAAAAAAACCCCTCCACTTTACTCGATAAATAATCCAACGATAATTCCTATTGGTTTATTTATGTTTATATAGTAATATGTTAATTTTATATTACATATAGATATCTGGTTTAAACATTTCGTAATTATGGTCTGCAGGCTGTTTCCATTAAAATTTTTCATTACTTGTGAGACTCATTTTGCATTTTGTTCCCTTATTTTTATTATGTGTTTATGTATTTGTACTTGTTGCTGTTATCTATTAAACTATGTATATTTGTAGAAATTCATGCTTGTGAAAAACTGCAATAAATATGCAAGAAATATTACCCTGGCGTGATGCATTCTTCAGGTACACTGATACAAGTCTGGTGATTGATGTGGGACTCAATGTAATCCTGGCCTGGTCTCGCATCCAGGATCATCACCTTCAATTTGCCACTTTTCAAGATGGTGTAAAGCTGTTCACTCCTTATTGTTACTTCATCCAGACCTGGAAGTTAACATAAAATGTTTATAATTCAGATGACTTTTTAAGCAAGGGAATCAGGAAAGATATATTTTATGTGACTAAGATATATATGTAAATAGCATGGCTCAGCTTTGACTACATGTTTTGTCATACTAAAAATCAAAATAAGTTTGATATGTATCACATACATAAGAATGTGTTGTATTTTTTTTAAATTACATTTAGGCGGTTCACACACTAGAGATGCGTCCCGCCGCGGTGCGCGTAGCGACAGAAAACGCGCCCCCACGCGGAGGCGCAGATCTGCCTAACTTAGCGGTGTAATCTGCTTCCCCGCGCAGATTTTCAATACAAGTTGACTCTACTTCTTCACGCCCCGCGCTCCCGCGCAGGATCTGCGCGCGGGGCGCCTACCCGCGCGTTCCCGCGTCGACAGTGTGTTGTCATAGGCGTGTTTTCTATATTAATTGAGATTCTTGCATACAATAATAAAATTTTTTATTATTGTATGCAAGAAAAATACATGGCACAAAAAAGCATTGGATTTTAAAATGTAGCATGTAAATATAACAACCAATAAGTAAATCAGAAAAATGGTGACTGAAATCTTAATTTAAAAGTATTGTGCATTAAAATCTTCTTATTTTTTATTTAATGAATTTATTACTATTAAGATCAATGCTAACTTTTTATAGGTACCACCAAGATCGAGAACTAACCTACTAGATATGATAATATAAAATGCTTTTTCATCTATATGAGCAAACATTTACTGAAAGTCTACTATGCCATGGCTTCTTAATTCCTATGACATGAGACTTTGTAGTGAGAATAAGCCCCAAGAAACTCGGCAATGGCTATATTTACTTGAAGACTTTCAGTTCCAGTAATCATGTGCTTTATTTTCTTATTGGATACATATGAAAAAAAAAATTTTTTGTCATCAACATTATCTCTTTATTTTTTTTTATATAGTGTATATTCAGCTTTATTAGGGTTCGGATTTCTACTTCTGATTTCTATTTCTGATACTCACTTAAAACGGATGCCTGTTGACTTTATTGTAATCAACGAAATAATGAAATCATAACACTACTATTATTGTGATAACAGAATATTTTTTTTGTGGATTATGTATGGTGACGATGTATAATATTGTAAATGTGGTTACTTCTGTAAAAGCTGACGAGTTTTGTAGCGCCCACTCTGCTTGTCAGTTAAAAGACGTCCTGAATGGGTGGTAGGCAAAAATGTTGGATGGTTGAAAACAACTTATTTAATGCATTTGTATAAAGTTATATTTCATTTTATTCATTCTCATTTTCATTGATACGTATCTAATGCAATTGTAAGTAAATAAATACATATTCTGGACTTTTAGGATCAACAGTTTAATAAGATGTGATAACAGAAATGGCAATACCACAGGGCTAATTACTTCTAATACTAATGAATTACTTGGTAAACCAGCAGTAGGCGCAGGTTCTTCCGCTGCTACAGCCTCCATAGCCTTCTTCCTGTTCTCTTCTATTTTTTGTTTGATCAGTTCATTCTCCTTAATATCACTAAGTCTCTGAGCCTTTTGTTCTTTCTCATATCTGTAATTTATCATCATAATTTTACTATTGTACTTTTATCAAATCATATCAGTACATATAAAATAAGACTTTTTAATTTTTTTTATGTGAGGGAGCCTAGCTGACATAGATTCAACATGGAGCTTCTAAACATAAATAATTGCTTTAAAATAAGCAGTTTCTATATAAGGTGATGCACTGTGATGACCTCTATGGTTGAGTGTCTTGCATGCTAGGTTCGATGGTGCCATTCAATTACCTTTTCTATATTTACTTAAATCTGGGTGTGACCGGGTGGGGTTAAGTGACTTAACTTGGATTTAGAACAATCTATGTGATGTTGCCTTTTAATGTTGATCTATGTATTGATAACAGTATATTTATTGATTGTGGCACATAATTTTATACACAGTACAATAAAAATATATAATTTCATATTACATAGCTAGTGAATATAACTATAATAGATATGCACAGCATTAAGAAAGAATGAAAGAAAGCTTTTTATTTGCCCATAACACACATTTATCATTTTAGATATTACAAAGTAAAAAGATTATAATAATAAAAAATAAAAAACATTTGGCCAATCAGGACCCTGCCTCAGCGTTATACCATTACACTGTGACACGTCACAGTGCATTGGCGCTGGTATTCTGGCAAGGCCTGTAGGAGGTTCTGTGTACAAATAAAATAAAAGTTTGCATATATTTACACAAACAAAACACAAATAAACTAAAAATGAGATAAAAAAATTATAAGAAACAAAAAGTATAAGGGGATTTAATATCCATAGAGTAATATTCATCTGTACCTCATCTGTGACACAAACAGACATTACTCTATGGATCTGTGAATTTTATAGTTTTGACAATTGATTAACAAACAATAATACAAACGGTTAATTTACAAAAGGGTTAAACAATTAATGGTTAACAGTTTATCAACCTACCGCCATTATCTTAGCAGCTATTTCACTTTGTATTAATTGAAGATATTACAGTTTTGAGAAGGTTGATATGGTGATTTCTATAGTTATTAATCAAAATATAACAATGAAACATGCTAACTGTTTTACTTGGCTAGTGGTAGATATTATTAAAAACACTTTTCACATCAAAAGTATAGAAAATATTGCCTAAAATTAAATGTCTATCATATTGCAGTATTGTAAACAATAAGTAATGTTTACTTTTAACCAAACTGCTGACACTAATATTTGATAAACTGTTTAAGCTTAAATGCAAACAAGAGATAAATGTTTCTCTTTTTTTTTTGGAATATTCTCATGCAGATATGAATAGAATGACACACTTTGAAGTAACTGATAATGTTGAGTACAAAATCTGAATTTTGAATAATGTATGAACACAAACTATACAATATGTGACAAAAGCATGAATAAAATTTATTGAAACTGCAATGTCCTCAGCTCACCTTTCTATAAGGCTGTTCTTCAGCTTCTCAGCAGCATCAATTGCTTTGTTTGGGTTTTTGGATCCAATCATATTGTTAAAGTAAGTTTTGTCTTTTTGATATTCCTTATCTTTTGTAATATAAGCAATTATACGCAAGTATTTCATAAAGCAAACGTAGGAGTACTCCTCATCTCCATTTTTCAAAGCCTCTTCAGCACTCTCAAATAATTTTTGAGCAGTTTTGCATAACCTTAGAAAATAAACATCATAATTTTATTGATACAGTTGTTTCTCTTAATACTTTTATTACCAATAAAAGGCAAATACTTACAGGGTAGCTCGTTTTGATTTCAAATCTGGTAAATTGTACATTTTATCCAAATCTTCAATACATTTTCCAAGGTGAAGTTGCATTCTTCTAGTTTCCGTCATATTGAATTTCGATTTTCTTCCAAGTATACCGAAGTTTTGTATGGACTTATTGCGGACAATAACACTGTACACTACATTTGATAGAAATAACAACAAGATCGCTCTATAATTTCACTGGAGAAAAAAATTCACGACTTATAATGAATAAACGTCATGTTTTTTTATTGGATGACAGATTGTCTAGTCTGTACTATTATGGGGCCATGGCTCTATTACAGTTCTCTTTGGTCTGTTTGTTCGTGGAAAACAGATAACAAAACCCTTTCTTTCTATAAAAGCAATTTGATTGTTCAGTCGATTATATTTTATAATTTTTTATTAAATTAAAGACAAGAAGTAGTGCTACCATTGGTAATTCCTTTGGAAAATATTAAATAATTCTATTTTTCTTAGATTTTATCTAATATTCATAGTGTACAAAGGTTTTAATGTAAAATGAAATACATAGGTATTGAATGATGTTTAAAAGTCATTGACAGTTTTGTGACATTTGACTTAATCCTCTGATAGGTATATTTTTTCTCTACTCTGACGACTGACATTAGATAAATGTACAGTGCGTTCATGAAGTTTTGCAAAGGAAAAACAATTAATAAACTCAAGTAGTCTCTAAATTGTATTCATAAGGTTTATATTTGAATGACGATTGAAAACTGTTTTTCTCGTAACTTGTGTTGCTCCAGTTTTTCAAATAACGCAGCGCAAGTTTCCATGCGCAGTGGATTCCTCGTTTTCCTGGTCGATCGTGGGTTTTCATTTAGTTTTTCAGCTGATCACGCTTTCTGCTGGCGCATCGCAGACTGTCCGTGGCGTGGGTCATGTGCGAAACTGTCGCAGCGTAGTGAATTCGCTGAGTGATTGTGTTGTGTAGTTGTTTAGCTAGTGCCAGTGATAATGTTTTCAGGACTTACAAATCAGGTCAGTTCGTGGATGGGGGCTGCGAAAGGCGAGCCTCAAGATGAGGAAGTGCCTACCCCCACTAAAGAAGCGACGGGGGAAGCTGCAGCGGAAGGTGAAAAACAGAGGTGTGCTATGTTTGTTTACATTTTGTTCTAGCAAGAGGGGAGATAATATGCCTAGAATGACCGTCGTTGTTCCACAATTTGTATTCTTCAATAATTAATAGATTCCTTACAATAAAGAGCGTAGAAACTCGATATTGTAATAAGCTAATTTTATGAATAATATGCTGAATAAAAAATATGAATATAATATGCTGAATAAAAAAAATTAAAGTCAATATTTTCAAGACTTAATACATTAATATTAAGGAGTAATTAATAAATGGTTAGGCATGTAAGTTAAATAGATTATCAGAATTTTTATGGTTTTAATTGGTTAAGAAACCAAGATTTTTTTTTAGTTTTTTGTAGATGATAGAGATTTCACATTTGACAAACAAAGGCTGCCATTTTATTATATTGTGTAAGCTTATATAAGAATAACCAAATGTTACTATTATTTTACTCTTTACCCTTTTTTTCTTATAAGATTTAAAAAATTTAGGCTTAAAAAAATTGTTTCCAATTATATTCAGGTCTGGGGTATCCCAACAGTTCCTTATAAAATTAATATTTGAACTTTTATTCAAGCACCAAATGAGATGCTGAGAACCAATTGCTTTAATTTAAAACTTACATAAATTATTATACTTTTCAAAAGAATTTAAAATATATTTATCCAATTTTAATATAATACATAAGACAAAATTTTTTTTACTTATTTTCAACCAACAAGTTTTTATATATTTAAAGTAAGTCTTTAATGAGAGATATTTAGTATGTGTCACTAAATAATATATCTTTTCTCTTTTGGGGCTGTGGTTTTTGTTAATAAATAAAATAAAATAAATAATTAATAATCTTAATATTTTTCATAGAGAAATAAAAAAAAATGTCTTTTTATAAAATATCTGTGCTTTCTGATTGGGAAATATATATTTACATTACTACAAGTAATTCAGAGTTTATTTTAAATATAACAATGAACTCATTGAGTGAATGAGTGAGCAATGTGCAATTTGTAGGACATCTCTGGCCATGACAAGTGATCATTACAACCAGATAAAGATCCCTACATCCAAATCTTATCCAAATGTTGTGGACCAATAATTTTCGTCAATTCTATCTTTAAAGTTTGGAAACATTCATAATTAATATTATATCTAATAAGTCAATTTTAATAAAGGTGTCATCACACAAAAATAATCAATTGATTAATGAAGTGACAGAACAAATATCTAGAAGAAAGTAAACCTTAAATATTAGCTAACAGGATTCAGGCTATTACCAGTGGCTTCAGCTGCCTCCCTGTCTATTATTATTAATAATATTTTTTAAAAACCAAAGTAATAATTTCTTTAAGGACCCAACCAATGCTCTAGCAGGAAGTGCTAGCCAGGTATATGTGACTGACAATAGAATAAAGCAATTATTCTCATCTCAAGAAAATCAAAACAACCTACTGATTCCTTTAAAGCATAGTGTACACCATAACAAACTTTTTTCCAAGTGGAAATTGCTATGCATGTAATCTTTTGCTGGAAAATTACTTGTTTTATGGGGGTTGTTATGCAGGGCTCTCTTACCAGCATACCTGGCAGATCTACCAACAAAAATATCTCTCTTTGCACGGCATAGTTATCTGCTGTGGTCTGGGTAACAGCAGCGTTTCATAAAATCTGGTCAGTTACCAAAGCAAGCTCATGAGCAAGATGAAAAAAACAGCTTGCATTTTACTAACAACAAATTCCAGTAGTCTCATATTGTTAAAAATTGTTAAGTTCCAAAATAAGTAGAGATTGAATAAGTAGAATAGACAACCATGATTCCGAAACAAATGCTCGTCACACAAACATGCCCCTACCAGAAATTGAACTCACATCCTTTGGTGTAGAAAATAGGATCATTACCATTGCACCAAGCAGTCATCATATAGTTGTAATCTCAAGTTGTACCCTATATTGATTGTTTTACAAGTTGGCTTCCTGTAAAATTTCTTAGATTTTTCTAGTCTGTTTTCTAGTCTAGTCAGTAGATTTAATGGAGTGTTCAATGATACCACAATAAAGGCAACATTAATAAATAATTTACTATAAATGCTTCCATAATATGGGCCATAAACTACCACTTAATCCTTATTTAAACCGGTGCCTATAAAGGCACAGAATGGCTTATTAAATTATTGTTTGCTTCTCTGCTTTTATTTCTTTAGTCACACAACTTATACTAGTCGCGTAAGTCGTCTCATTTTGTTTGAGATAACTTCAGAATATTGAAAGATAATGTGCGGTGAAATTGTATTATTCTTTTAAACCATTGTGGCATTAGACTCAATAATTATTAAATTAGTTTTCTGTTTGTTGGATATTATGGAAATATTGGACTCTTCAGATAAAGAAAGAAACCATTTTCGGGTGATTATTCACTTAATAGTATGACATGAGCGACGTTTCATTCGCGGATTATCCGTCGAATAAGTATCCCGTACATTTTAATAAAAAAAAAAATAAGGACGCGTTAAACACGTTATTAATATTACCGTCAACCCCTCTTGGCAAGCTAAATGCTTGTGATGCTAGTGGGTCCACGTTCGTATACATCGTCGGCGAGAATCGAACTCGTTCCGCTTAAGTGAAATCTGAAATCTCAACCGATAGCTACGGCCTCCTTAAACCATTACCGATACTCGGAGAGGTTTTTTTGCTGTTTTTTTATCATCTATTTTGCTTTGTTCGTCATCCTCTGTAGATTCATTACGTGCTTTTCTCTCGAGAGCTACCGAAATTGGGACGTGGCCACAAACTCGGAGCAAAAAGTCAATGAAAATGTCAATCCGATTATCGGTCGTCTAGTCTTGTCACTAATATGTATAGTATACCATACATTTCTTTTGTGACTTCTCTTTATGTTGCTTCTCTGTCGCTTCAGAGTGGTATCAGAATGCTCGGGATGGGCGCAGTGTTGCCACCTTGGATGTTTTAAGGCGCTAGGTCAAGAGTAAAATGTCGCCAGAAATTTCAGAAATTTGGATTCAAAGAAACGAAACCCTTATTTCAATTAAAAACGAATGAATATGTATGAGATGCTAAAAAATAAATTGTATCCGGCGTTCGTTCTTATAAATTATACTATTTTACATATTTTTAAAATGTTGTGTACTTAACAGAGTGCAATAAAGAGTTTTTTCTAACTTACAAATAACCAAACATAAACATTATATTCGGTATAACTTGACAAAATGTTTAGTATTCTGCAAACGACTCTATCAGACTTTTTCAACATCACGAACCAAATTCCGGATATAGAGTGACAGATAAAAAGAAAACATTAATTAACGACTATGTCTAGGTATTCCCCGATCATAGAGTAGGCATAGAACTTTATAAAATTCTGAAACGCTAGGGGATTTCCTTCTTAAAAATGTGTTGCCAGATTCCATATTGAAAAACCGCCTAAAACAGCAAAAAAGCCATATAATGAAAAATACCACTAGAATCCTTAAAAAAGCACTGGTTAACAATTAATGGGCGTTGCCTGTGATCTTAATCTAAAGAATGACATCGAAACCATTATTTAAATAGCCTTGCGGAAATTCTAACTTGTGAACAAGGTGCGGCGTATTTTCACGCCTGTTTAATTATGCCTAGTCACTGCTGTACAAAACCTAGTTTGATTATTGCTCGCACACCTGGGATAGCCCAGCTCAGTAGCTACTTGATGCTTTTCATAGCTTGCAGTGTTGCGTAATCCGCATTATTGGCAACATGAAGGTCTCGAAACACATTGAGCCTCTGCAATTACAGCGGCAATTCTCAACGCTGTCTATACAATGGCGGCATTCTCTGATTTTTTCCCCCACCCTTCCTTCTACTTTCCTTCAAACAACCAAGTGTGGTCATCAATGTCACCGTCCTCTCCTTAGAGAATCGGCAAGGAATTCTAGTGCAGCATATGAGCAGTAGTGATAGCTGTATTAGGATCTGGACTCTGTTTTCAGCAGTCATTAGCCAATTTATAAAGAAAGAAAAACTAGGCGGCACATATACGACCGACCGCGGGATTATCGGCGTGCGACTTACTTATACCGCTACGAGTGCTTTTTTAAAATATTTTTTCTTATTTTGAATGGGTTCGCTCTTGATCACAATCAAGCCCCGGAGTCAGGGAGTCAATATACAGGGCGTGCATACCCTGTAAATTGGTACTAAGTACTTTGTTATTTGACCGATTTGCCATTGTAGTAATCCTGGAAAGATTCCATCTAGCCCCGCGGATTTAAACGATTTGAAGCTTTTTAGGGCCCACGTTACTTTATCTGCGGTTACTATCTTGGCGGCGGTTTCCCATTCCTGGGATGTTGGTGTGTTGTGATGTTCATTCGCCCATTCAGAGTCTGATGAAATGAGACAGCCAGGAAAGTGTGTCTCAAGCAGCACTGCATTGGTTTCATCGTCTGAGTTCGTATAAGTGCCGTCGGCTTTTTTGAGGGAGCCCAGGAGATTAAGGTCACCTTTTGCTAGGATTTTCTTTAACCTCGGCTTGGCTTATTGAGTTGATGCTACTACAAAAAGTACGCCATCCTTCTCTGCTACGGAATCTAATGCGTTTCTTGTAGTGTTTTTGGGCAAGTTTATAGTTGTCCCAGTCTTCTTCAGTTCTAGTGTTCTTGGCTCGATTAAAAAGTGCCCTAAGTTCCCTACGTAGACGTTCAAGCTCAGGCCCCCACCAGGAACTTTTGTCTGGAGCTTTGGGTACTACTTCAGGACACGCTGATTCGTAACTTTTTAAAAGAGCTGTGGTTATAAGTTGTATATTGATGTCTATGTTTTTTGTACTAAGTGTCATGTCTGTCAGATGTGTCTCACTTAGTGTTTTGGTAAGTAAGTTTATAAACTTTGGTATATCTGTTTTACGGGGGTTACGGTATCGGACAGGATCAGCCGGCTTATATTTTATTTGAAAGCATATGCGGCGGTGGTCCGCAAAGGATGGTTCTTTTGATACGTGCCATCCTTTGATTTGGTCCGCCGCGGCGTTAGTAGCTAGCGTGATATCAACGATTGTTTGGTACCTTGAACTTACAAAAGTGGGTTCCTTACCTCTGTTCATAATGTTAAGGTTTGTTTGCAATAAATATTCGGTTAAAGACTCACCCCTTTTGTTTACTTCCTCACTTCCCCACAGCGGGTGATGTGCGTTGCTGTCTGCGGAGTTGATTATGTCCCAGGCATGTGTGTCACAGTGCTGTACCAGCTCTGCCAGTTCCTTTGGAGGCACTTCGCCTTCATACGGCATGTACACTGAAGCTAACACTAGGACTGTTTGTCTATCTGTAATGATTTTCACGGCAGTGAGGTCTCTAGAACAGAATTGGTTAAGTAAAGTTGCTGTTATAGTTTTAGGCATGTAAATACAGGTCCTTGGCTTTGCAATAGAGGTGTTCAGTAGTAACTTACCTCCGATGTTGTTTAGACCGCAGACTCTGTCATTTCTGATCCAAGGCTCTTGGATTAGAGCGACGGTCTTGTTGTCGACCTCCAGCACTCTGCGTAAGGTGGCCGCCGCTATTTGATTGTGCTGGAGGTTTGTTTGTATGATGGTGAGGGAATTAGGGGCTGCGGAGGACGTCATCTTCGTCGCTAGTCCCTGCATCCCTTTCTAGTGGTGGGTTAGACCCCACCTCGCTCTGACCCTGTTGGGGAGCTGAGGTGGTCGGCTTCGGAGTGGATGACCGTTCTGCCGTGGTTTCGCCCATCACTGCTGGTTTTACTTCGCCCGTAGCCTCTTCTTCTGTGTGGAAGAAGCGGATGTATCCGCTTCCCGACATGTGAGCTACGCGGCGGTCTCTATCCAGGATTGTTGCCCTTTGGTCTTCCGGGATACCCAGGATAAGGTGAACTACCTTGTCCTCCTCACCGGACTTCTCATCAACCGTCATGTCGTAGCACTGCCAGGAATCGACTTTGTACCACAAAGGACACAAAGGCACAAAGGACTCTCTGCAGTGTCTCGGCATCGGTGATGCGTGTGTGAATGAGAAGCCCTGCCTTGAGCTTCTTCTGTAGTTCCGACTGTTTGATAACAGCCAGAGTGGTGCCGGGTATCGGTGATGTTATGTCTTTCACAGCGTTTTCCAGCCAGCTTAAAGCGTTCGCATCCTCACACCACATCGCTAGTACCCCATCCATAAGGAAGGGTCGTCCGCGGAAAGATGGAGCTTGCGCGCTCGGAGATGGTGGAGACAGGACCGCTTGAAGGATGCTATCGTCGATAGCTCTCCTAAGCTGATCTGCCTGACACTGTGAGAGGTCCCTCGGCGGGACAGTAATAACTGCTACTCTCAGATGCGATTGCATCGCATCTGCGTAGCTCGCTGTCCGCTTCGGTTTCGCGTCGGTTTTCGCGCGCTTGGCTTCCCCTCTGGGTAATCGAGTGTCATCCAGGCGAGCGCGCTTCGTTGAAGCTCGCTCGTCCAAACGACCCCCGGTCCCAGGATGTTCCTTTTCAGGAGCTGTGGGTGCCATCGCAGCAGTCCGCCGACCACGGTGACCCCTCCGAGTTCGTCTCCTTTTCGGCTGGTTGGGTGGTGGCGGTGGTGGTAGTACCGTGTCGTCTTGTGCCTTCGACGCCTCTTTCGAGGTGGATGGCATAGGGTCGCGCTGCGTTTCCGCTGCTGCGTTACCCGACACGGTCAGTTGGTTTGGTCGTTGAAGGGCCTCCCTTCTCGCGCGCCTGTTGGGGCGACTGCGTTCAGGTTGGTCCTTCTTTACGTCTGTCGCTGTTAAGTCGTCTGAAGCTGTCGCGGCTCTCTTTGCGGTCCTTTTGCAAGGGCGCTTATGAGCTGCTAGGCTCCATTTCGTCTTGGTGGTCGTGTCCAGTTCTGTCAAAGTCATTGTCGATGTCAGAGTCGATGGAATCGCCTCTGCGAGACTGGACATGTCAAGGCTAGTGGATTCGCACAAATGTGTGTTCCCCCCAGAATACGAGGAACAGACTGAGCTGAGCTCAGTGAGGGATTCTCCACAATTTGTGGTACCCTCCTGGGGTAATTTCTTTTTTACCTGTGCTTCCATATTTTTGGGGCAGAAGATAAAGTGGATACCCACACTACTCTGGCCCTCGGTAGTGTGGTATGGATGGGATTTTGGATAGAGGGTGTTGGGTGGGAAGAGTAGGGATGGGTAGGGGGTAGGAGTAAAAGGGGGGGAATGGGGAGACCACTCGGTGGGTGGGAAATTCCACACAGAGTGCACTGGGAGAGCAAGTGTGGGATGTTGGGTAGGGATAGTTGGGTAAGGGAAAACGGGGATGGGGTGGGGGAGAGGGGTAGGGAAGACCACTCGGCAGATGGGGAGTGCCGCACCGAGTCCACCGGGCTCGATTCCGCTCACTGTCCATCATGGATGCTCAGTGATAAGAAACGGGCCTTTCATCTTTGTAGAACCTTAGCCGTCAACATCAGATGTCCACGCAAGCGGTGGGCATTTGTTGTTGCCGTTGCCCGGAGTGTGCCATTAGGAGGCTTTCTGACTAACACCCCAAAAAAAACAACACGCTTATGCACAATCAGAATTATTGTGATAAAATGGATTCATCGTGGTCGATCTGTCGCTAGTCCAACATGTCATGTTGGTATTCGGCGTGATACAATGATAACATCAATTGCATAGAACTCTTGGTTTTGAGTACGCCTATGCTATGGTATTGAGTGAGCGTAAAATTACGTTTCAGATTTTTTTCAATTCGTTTAGTATTTCTCTTGTAAATTATCATTAATAGTAATAACATATGATTTCCCCAAGTTCTCTTGCACGTTCTTAAAGTACTTACTGAAAATTTAGCCGTAACATAATTTTCGGCGGCCGCTTGGTGCAATGGTAGCGACTCTTTTTTTATTTATAGGAAAATTGCCTTACGCATACTGCGGCGCAGTTACGTGGGGCTCTTCTCCATTCCTCCACCCAGCTTAGTGCCCGATGGAGGATTGGAGGCTCCTGGAATTAGTATGCACCCGCAACCCGCCGTTGGGCCCGTGGGGCCGTTATGAGCTTTCGCCACGTAAGCCCGAGGCAGTTGGCCCGAAAGCCCCACCACAATGGGGGATGCCTGTGTGCATCTGGGCATCCCCCCCAATAGTAGCGACCCTTCTTTCAGCGCCAAAGGACCCGAGTTCGAATCCCGGTAGGGGCATATGTTGTGTGATGAACATAAGCGTTTGATCCCGAGTCATAGTAGTTTAAAGTACTTATATATTACATACATTATTACCCATAGTACAAGCTCAGCTTAATTTTAGAGTAATAAATTGTTGTGAGTTGTTAGGAATTTTATTTATTTATTATTTAACTCTGTAACATACAGTAAATAAATATATGTATGATTGGGTAGTAAATAAAAACTGCTACCGAATCACTGATTCTAGTCTAGTAGGATGGAGAATTAGACAGTACTTCCAAAAGGGTTTGCCTGATAATTCACTTGCGAGCCGAGTAGATTCCTAATATTTTTCTATTAAATTAATTTAAGAAATATCTATTTGCATCAATAAATTTAAAATATATTGTTTTTTTCCAGCCCCACCAAAGGCGGTAGCAAACTGGACCTTATCACCAACGTAAAGTCACAGATGACAGGTTGGCTCGGCTCTGGTATCCCAATCCCGGGGCTGAGGAAAAACGAGGCGCCCCCGGCGGAGGCCGAGCCTGCCCCCGCGGAGCCTGAGGCGCCCGAGCCGAAGCCCGAGAAGGACGATGACGATAACTCTAGGTATAATAGGTACGAGGGGTGAGCGGAAGCGATGAGTTTATTTCAACTTTGCTTTTTTTAAGTTTCAAGTTGTGGTGTTGACCTCGTTGGTAATTTTTTATAATACCGCCCAATACCAGCTCGACACGCTTGAGTCCATTGAGAAGAGGGCCAAAAAGTTCATAGGCAATGTCGATCTTTTTTAAAATAAGCTTAAAAGCTTTGAGCATAGGCGGAAGGTAGCTGGCTTATCAGTTTTTAGACAGACTTACAAATAGGCGTCACCGTTATATGGTTGATATACCAAAGATTCGCAAAAAGCGGATTAAGCGTTTTGGTTCCAATTTTGTGATCCGTACCGCTAAAGAGTGGAACTCTTTGCCTGAGTTTGTGTTTCCTGATAAATACAATTTAAGGGTCTTAAGGTCACGAGTGAATAGGTATCTTCTAGGCATGCACGTCACATCCTAGATCACATCGTCGCTTACCATCAGGCGAGATAGCGGTCAAGCGCCTACCTATTCACGGTAAAAAAAATAATTACAGCCTTTTTCTAAATATATAGATTCCTCTTTTTCGAGCACAAATACAGTCACATACATCAGCATAGTTGTTGAAACATTTTTTAGATAAAACCTTTATGTACGAGTGTATGCCAAGGGACTCAACCCAAAAATGGTGGTAATTTATTGTCTCGGAACCTGAACCAGAACTGTTCCGGCAAGACAATGTCTGCCGGATACGATAGTAGGATAATGTACATTTTTTATTTTTACAATTGTTTTGTAGCTAATTGTCATTGCAACAATATAATAAAAAAATAAGTTTTAGGATAGATCCTCTTGAAATTGTAAGTCTGTGAAATTTCTTGTAAATAGTAGCAGTAATAAAACGCAACGTTGCGTATATTTTAATTGCACATATTTAAAGATATTACGGACAAGGGCAACACCACAGCTAACTTTTAAAATCCTTAATTGACTTAAGCAGTGCTTTAAATAATCATAATAGTTTTGCTCTTTTATTTTTAATTTTAAATTTGAGCACTTTTGATATCTAACACTAACCTAATTCAATCAAACATTATGCTTTTTGATGCATTTATAAATCCACGCATTTCATTTAGCTTTTATGGCACTTTTATACAATTTTTCCTAGGTACTATAAAATTTATTTGGAATAAAAAAACATAATAATTAACAAGTAACCTAAATGAAATAGTACCTAATACATACTTTTTAATATTACATAATATCTGATGATATATAAAATAAATTGAAGTTTAATAAAGTTCCCACAATTTTTATTTTGAGTGTTGTAAGCTCAAAATATAAATAAAAGAAAAAGCAAAGGTTACAAAAAAAACATTTGTTTCTGACGTGATCCAACTTATCATCGCGTGTTCACTTGTTAAAGAAAAAGTTTAAAATACTTTTTGGTGTAAAGAGATGTAATAACTTTATAAGGGTCTATGGTCAGCTGGGCATCATATGACATATTCATAGATTATTACCACTTTTAAATGCATGATTAACATCTATTCTTTATAGTGTAAGCACATGCTGAGTTGTAAACTCATTTATTCTGCTCAAACCCCATTTTTTATTTCTCATTGTTGTGCATTTCGTTTCTTATATAAACACCTAGCCACATTTACGAGTATTGTACCCGGCATTTAAGTTGAACATGATTTTGAAATCACGTGACATGCGCAGTAGTGAATAATGTACCTAAAATTGCTACTGCGCATGTCACGTGATTTCAAAATCATGTTCAACTTATTTGACGAAGACTATACCTTTCTTTACTATATCTATTTTTACTAAGTACTTTTTGGGAGCAAATATCTTTGAGCCACCTTTCTAAACAATAATTAGATAGATAATTATTTAGTTTTATTTGAGTATTTGCAACATTTATTTGTGTAGTTTCTATTTAATATTATATATATTTTTTTTATGAAATAATAAAGCTTGAGTTCGAATCAAGTCTTTAATTATATACTGGCAATCATGAATGTGGTAGCAAGTTGCAAATTGCTACCTTTCATATTGATTCATCGGTGTCGATTCTTTCAGTTTTTTTTACTACCAATTTTTACTGATTTATTTGAACATTCAGTGTACATTTGCATTTTATTAGACTCCCACAAAAAAAAAAACTGGTTGGTTGCCTGTAAAGTCGGTATACGGGCGAAAGTTTTACGTGACAACGACTTTGAGTGGTAAAATAATTTTAATGTGAATATTCATTCGTATAGTAGGAAGAAGGATGAAATAATAGTAACAATTTAAAACATTTATTTATACAAAGAATTATATTTAAAACATTAATTTATAGGCACGCGTCCCTTCCACTTTTTATGTCTGTCTCTCTCGCTCTTAGGCGGGCTAACCATGCCCGAGTGGAAGGGACGCGTGCCTCTCACTCGCTCTCATTGTAAGCGCATAACGTGAGCGGAGCGTAACGCAGTTTCTTGAAGTGTCACCCGGCAAACCAATTTATAAGACGTCACGTCAATAATTGAATATAATTTTAAACAAACTATTATATTATTATTATACAGATAAAAACGACATAATATAGCTTGTTTAAAGCTTTATTAACTGTGTACTTAAAACTATATTTAAATTAACATTCAGTGCTCCAGTTGCATTTTATTAAGGTCCCACAAAAAATAATTTAATATAATTTTTAGACAAACTCTTATACTAATATTATACAGATAAAACGACAAAATATAGCTTGTTTGAAACCTATTTAACTGTGTATTAAAGACTAAATTAAAGAAATAAATATTTTTTTTGTAATTTGCATTTTGAGGTTGTCCGGTTATTTTGTTCTCAAATAGTATAATATAATTAAACTTCAGTTTAGTCGTCGTCAAATTTCGAAACAGTAAATGTGGCTGGTACATAAAATTAAACTATTCTAGATAAGGTTATCGCGCAGTTAGTTAATTGAGTTCAGTCACTGTGCAACCATTGCAGATATATTGGATTTCAAACTTGTACGCACTGAGGTCACCCTTTGAAATTGTAATTAGTCTTGGTGTAAATTTAAGCTACCGGTAAGCAAGCCAGTGGCGTAAATAGATCAATTGCCGCCCGGGGCAGTTTACCAATTTTGCCGCCTCTGTCAGAGGGCTGCGCCGCCCCTTGGAACGTTCTTCCGGTGGGTACCACGTGCCTTATCTTTTACCGTAGCCGGCCGGGGCATTTGCACCCTCTGCCCCTCCTATTTACGCCACTGAAGCAAGCAACATGTTGGGATAGGCATAAAGGAATAGCAAAAAAGTGCGGTTGGTGTTGACGCTAATCTGTCAGTGCAATATGAGTAATTATTTAGTTCAAAATTTCTATTTTGTAACGTAAAACAATGTTCTTCCGATGGTCTGTTAGCACCTTTATTTGTTGTCCCAATGGAAATTATGGATTTAATGCGCCCGGTTGACGGCGGAGATTTGTAGGAATATTCCTTACCTTAGCGCACCGAACGTAGGCAGGGCATGAAGTAAAAACCACTAGCACGTACCATATTCTCCATAAGATTCAGTGGGTTATAAGATGTGAGCATTTTTTTTGCACAGTGGAAACATCCTTTATGGATTTAACCCAACGCGGGATCGTTGCGGGGATATGTTGGACTCCCTTTGCCATGATGTACGAAACGTAGACAGATTACTTCCGTCAAGGTCCCACTGGGTTTGTGTAATTATGCGCATCAATAGACACTCACAGTAAGCCCTGCGGTCCTAAGGGAGGGCCCCATGGAGATGCCAGGGTATGTAACGGAGCTATATGCTGAAAGCGCGCCGCTCCTACCCTCCTTTCATGGTAAAACGTGTCGCGGTAAACGAAAGGCCTCTATGACTCCTGACTGGTCCTTACTGCTGTCTCCTAGTGGAGAAGGGTGAAGCAGTTAGCTCCCCAGATGGTCGGGGGTTGCCGAATACTCGCCCGCATACACGCCTCATGTGCTTGTGCCCTCGTTTCTTCTGTTGTGCGAGCTACCAGCTCAGGTGGCTTCTCTTTTACTGCCAGTGGGTCGAATTTTCTCCCGCCCATGGTGAAGCTTTCTGGCAAAGTAGACCCAGCCTAAATGGCTTCTTTTTACACAGAGCTGCTATGAAAACCCTGGTAAGATGTCTATATTTTTCAATCTAAATTTTATGCCATAAAGACAAAGGAAATCGTAGAGATAGAAGTGACTAATGGATGTAAAAAAAATCGAATTGTGTGCTCGGACACAGTAGAAGTGAAACTTCAACGTTTTAATACGCTTTTTAGACAGAGCGCAAAGCGCGGCGGCACATTATATTCATCTAATAGAGCCGTTGCCCTCTTCGCTGTCGCCAGCCTTTCTCTCCCTCCGCCGCTGCAGCCTCTCACCACGCGATATATCGTCTCCCCCCTCCACGCGGCCGTAACGCTTATTCGTTAAAGGAAAAACCTAATATCCCCCGTATATATAGAGGCATGACCTTATTTAGAATAAATACCTTATTTGCCACCTAATCATGCGAATCGAAAATCTGATACATAGTTATTGGATTCGAGCAGACACGTATACGAAACATCCAACCAATCACAACTTACTATCTTCCATTCGGTTAAATTGAAGTTCTGCAAAAGGGTGCCCAAAATAACTAACGTGATTTATGTAATAATAGGCGTGGAGCGGTGATAATAAAGGTCACTTCTCTCCGCCTCCATAAAGTGTCACTCTTAGGGACCTTTACATTTAAGCACATCGTGAACTTGAAACAATTTACAGGGAAAAGGGAGTCACTGTTTGAGTTTTATTTAAATATTCGAAACATAAGATTAGTACGAAACATTTTGGTAGAACAAAAATCAGACATGACGGATCGAGTGATTCCTTTTTGTCTATATATTAAAAATATATATTCCATTTAGAGTCTTCTTTTCTAACATTAAAATGAAGTTAATGTAATTGACAAGATACGATGGAGCTGACGTATCCATGAGGATAAAAGCCCCAAACGAAATAAAGACAATTGGCAGCCATTATCGTCAGTAGCGGATTTACAAATTTTCAAGGTATAGGCTGTGAAGCTTTTGCCGCCCTTGCCTCCACAATTGTCAAATTGTCATGTCCTAGATTATTTTTACAATTCAACAACTTCGTTGGAATTGCACGTAAAATAATTTTTAGGTATATTTTTCTAAAGCTAGTGCGTGTTCAACACATAATACTCGATACATAAGATTAAAATCGGTAAAATTATGCACTAAATTCAAATTAAAATCACTAAATTATATACAAACCATGCAGTTCGCAGCCTCCAAAAAATATTAGGACTGGCTGTATGGGTTGACGGTAGGAAAGAAAAATACATTTTCTATAATTTCGCTCTTTACACTCATTCAAAGTGCGGGGAGAGGGCGCATTGGGCGCAAAGACCGATTACCGATTCGCCGCCCCCAACCGATTACTCGTTGGGGGCGGCGAACTAGCTGTTTTACTCTAGAATATGGAAGATTGCTAAACGGATTCACGGAACGTACAATGACAAATGATAAGTGAGAAGGGAAAGTCGTCGGCAAAATTTGTTGCAGACTTCTATCTGTAAAACATCAGAAAACAGAATACAGAAAACCGTCATTCAGAAATATTTTTGATTTCTGGTAGCAAAAAAAAAAAAAAATCGTAACCAAATTTGCCGCCCCAAAAATCTGCCGCCCTAGGCTCAAGCCTACTCAGCCTGCTGGTAAATCCGCCACTGATTATCGTAGTGCGTCATTCATAGTCATCATCTTAAAAATGCTTACGAGATTGTCATTTGTATTGCCAAAAGTTATTGTAGGTGTTAGACTCGTAGGTTAATTTTTCGTAGGTGTAAGTTTTTAGAATTGGTTCTATTTGCTGCGTAGGATGTTCATCGATACTTGTTTACCCGCATTGCGGTACTAAGAAAAGGTCACTGAGGCTAGTTACCTCCCTGATTCTCGTGTAGTGTGATGTGACCCACTTTTCATGTATATTGGAATGAGTACATTTTGGACAGCAGTTTAGATCATAAAGTCAAGCATAGGTTAAAAATGTTTTTCAAGGATATGAGTGAAACTGGGAAAGGTTTTCAGCAGTTTAATTTTGAAGTCATGTATGATTGTTAAGCCGTGAAGATACATAGTTTTCTGAATGATATTTTGGTGCATAATTATATAAACAACCATTTACAAAGATACAGGAGTGCGAGCAATTCTAAATGTAACTTAAGCCGATTATCGCAGTGCTAAGCTGGTAGTCGTGCAGGCTTTACGTAGCTGTTTTTCAGCCACCGCCTTTCACTCTACTTTAATAGCATTATTTAGTGGGCTAGGCTATATGATAAGAGAGATGATTACATTAGCCATTTAAAATATACTACAGCTAGAATAGGAAGCTCATTTACAACGTTACTGTGTAGAAAAATAAAAATTTTGTAGCTCGGCTGGAGTTAAGGTGGGAGTTTGTGAAGAACTGGACCATTCAATAGTAAAAATACTTTATTATTTTTCTTTAGAGATCATTTCAACTTTAAGGCAATTTATCGAACTAACTAATTTTCGTGTACCTCCATTACGTGCCGGCTCGGACTCTGTCGTTTCTGATTGGGTGAAAATACTGTCAACCTCTAAAGACCTTAAGGCGTGTAAACATAATATATATCTAAAGCTCAAGTCACTAGGGATGGGTCATCGACGTTTTTTCATCAACGAAACTATACCGTCCATTTCCGTCCATCGACTAGTCGATCGATTAGTTGAATTCGTTTCGAATTCGTGACTAGTTAACGTGATAACGGTAGACGTTCAATCGACTAAGCGCGATGTCTACGTGCGCGATGCAACGACGACCTTCGATTAGAACGTTGCAGTTTATTCAACAAAATGCAAAGTTACTTAAAATTCAAAGAAATCGGTTGGATTTCGTACACCAGTCAGAGTACAATCGATCATTTTGAATTTCCCTTCCTACTTTTCCAGGCTTAGGACTAGCTGAATACGTTTTAAAAAGATTTTAATATTATCGTATATCTTATTATATTAGAAGATAAGAAGATCAACTGTTTTTATGTGGTAGTATTTTTCCAATTATTTTTATGAATACTAACTTGCCGCACTGGCACGATTCAGCGCAGAGCTGAGATGCTCCTCGGTGACAGCAATTTGGTGAAGAGCAGGCTTCACACCTTAGCTCATCGCCGCAAAATTGCCTGTCTGTCGGTTTTCTACAGACTGTACTTTGGAGAGTGTGCTCAAGAGTTGCATTTGCTCATACCGCCATCTCCTTTTTTCTTTAGGACATCCAGACGCATTGCAGGCTACCAGCCTTTCTTGGTTGCTATTCCTGTCGCACAAAGTGCTTTTCAACATCCTTCATTATGCGCACAGCAAAGGAGTGGAACTCTCTCCCTGCCTCTGTATTTCCGACAACTTATAGCCCGTCCATTTTCATAGCCAGGGTGAATAGGGTTAGCTTGTTCCATCGTGGATTCTGTCTTTTCCCCCGGGCTTGATTGGGGTCAAGAGCTAACGGATACTAAAAAAAAGAAAAAAAAAATGCTTTTTTTATTGATTTATTGCTTTTTTTTATCAGAGTGCACTTCCTTCTTCTAAGTCTATTTAAAAAATAACAATATCAACTCCTACGCGATATACTTAACGTTCAAATTCAATCGCATGAGGTTGTATTAACCGGGTACGTTTACACGTCGTTGTCGCGTTATCATCCGTCTATGAATTCGACTAGTACACGAATGAACCGCAGACCGTCGAAGCGTCGATTAAACGTAGACTATTTAAACCGTTCGTTGATTCAACGCCCATCGCTACATGTCACCCGAACGTTTATAACGAAACTAGGGAGTGATCCATAAATGTCAGTTACCTTTGTAACCCAGCAGTGTTAACCATGATGGAGTGGAAAAAAGTATCGCATTGAAATTGAGAATGGGATAAACGCGGTCCAACTTATTATGTCGGTGTAGCGCTAATCATTCTCGCATTATAGAATTTGGAGACCGCTATGATGCTATATAAACTAGCTTGTAAGTAAAAATAATTATTATTAAGCCGCAATTATGTGAAATTTCTGCCTAGTGCCCGGTGAAAGGTTGGAGGACTACCCACTAAAAACCTTACCATGCACAGTCACACTGTCGGACTAGTAGGGTCGTTTTTGAATTTCTCCTTTAAAATCCCGGCAGTTGGTCTGATTTGATTTGATTGGGCACATTTGGACATCCAACATTAAGTGCTATGTTGGATGTCCAAATCTACCCAACATTGTTAATTTGCCTCATCTAAATTTAAACTAACTAATCTAAAATAAATCTAATCTAAACTTGTAAATGAATATGAGACAACGTCACATACGTCGTTTTGTACCCAAATTAAGTAGCTGAAGCATTTGTATTATGGAATTCAGAAACAACGACGGTACCACAACACAAGACCCGAGCCAATAAAGAAAAGTTCGTTTTCAACATTGACCCGGCCGGTGATCGAATCCGGGACCTGGGAGCTGCTTCACAAACTGTATAGAGACAAAAAAATAACAGTGCTGTCTAGGGACGCCCGAAAGAAGCGAGCCAGCCACGCACACTGACATGAGTGAAAGCGGAACAGAAGGCCACGCACACTCAGGTGTGGCTAACTGACTAACTGGAGGTAACGGAACTAAATCTGACGCTGTCGTGTAACGGTAAAATCTGACGCTTAGCACGGATAGATTGGACATAGAAGCTTCGCTCCAAAAATTCAACGGAGAAAATAATAATAATTAGATAACATCACATACATTGTTCGGAACCCAAGTTAAGTAGCTAAAACACTTGTATACTACAACACACAGACAAGCAAAGATATTGTACATCTGACTGCATCGTCTGTACAATGTATACTGTCCGTTATTTAGGGCATCCAATCCCTAGGTGCGCGCCCCAATTTACCCGGAAACCATTTTCTACGTACCGATGTTTATAAAGTGGCATAGCGGTAATTTACTCCTATTCCGCCGGAACTGCAGGTCTTTATATACCGTTATAAAAAAGTAACATTCTTGGACGGCCCACTAGGCAAAAGAACAAGAGGTAGACCTTTTACAAGATGGGAAAATGATATAAAAGCAATAGCTGGTCCAAACTGGAGACAAGTAGCTAAAGACAGAGTAAAATGGGCATCACTGGAGGAGGCCTTCACCCATTCTGGGGTTTCGGTAGACTAAATAAGAGACAAATAAATAACATAGAATAGTATTCATTCTTCTTTCAGCAAATATTAGATAGATATTTGCTGAAGTACAGTTTACAAGATCTTAGGACACACGTTTGAATCTGCCTTAAGCATAGACGAAAGGTAGCCTATCCGTTTTTTATAGGATACATTTCGGAGAGTGTAACAGAATTGCACAACCTTGTTCCGCCGTCCCTATGTTTTCATCGGACAACCAAACTTACAAATAGGCGTCACCATTATGTGGTAGATGTACCAAAGAGTCGCACTAAGCGTTTTAGTTCCAATTTTGTGATACGTGCCGCTAAGAAGAGGAACTTTACCTCAGTTTGTATTTCCTGATTAATACAATTTAGGGGTCTTCGAGTCACGAGTGAATAGGTATCTTCTAGGCAACTGCGTCACATCCTAGATAGCGTCGTCGCTTACCATCACGCGAGATAGTGGTCAAGCGCCTGAGTATTTACCTGAAGAGAAAGTAATTCGAGTAATTCGTATAGCTGTTAAAAGTTGGAAGAAGAAGCTCGCAGTTCAGTAGATTTGTTTACAAAGGATTATTTTCATTAAAAGTTATAAATATAGAAGTTATAAATATAAATTTACGATGGATGACGTAATTGATACTTGCTTGATTTTAATTTTGAAATATCCAATTCTTATCTGAACTTATCAGGAAATAAATTAGATTTTTGATACAAATAAAAATTAAAATTGTTTTAGATTAAAATAGAACTGTGTCGTTTTAACTGCTAGAGAATTACAACGTTTAAATTGGTTAACGAGTTATATGTCAATAGTTTATTGATTAATTGTGATAAGGTTCTAGAGGGGCCCAGGATTGGTTGATTGTATAATCACAGTGCCTAGAAGCCGACTATTGAATGCATCAATATTTTAAAACCTACCGTTTAATTAATTTGCTTTTACCCGCACCTTCGCTCGCGTTGATATAGACTACCGATTAAAAGTCATATTTATATCCCTCTGGAACATTACTTTTTGTCTGGATAAAATGTACACTATGTACTTTTCTGTACCCCTGGCAAAGTGTATGCAAAACTTCATGGTGATCGATTGAGTAGTTAAGGCGTGAAACTGTAACAGACTCACTTTCGTAGTAATGATATTAGTTTGGACTTTTAAGTTTTTACTGTTATGATGTATAGCCTATCATTTGCGCGATGACATGTTCTTACCACTTACCAAATTTCATAGAAATCGGTCAAACCGTTCTTGACTTAAGGAATGACCGACAGACAAAAATTTTAAAAATAGTAGGATTGTTATCTGTGAATCATAGAATGAACATTTATCATGAAGTCCAAAAAATAAATGTACCGACAGAACCTGTATATTTATATATACATCGTAGTAATTTAAAAATATGCTAAAATGAAGTGTCTCATATTTATAGTTTTGTTTCTGTTTGTTTTTTATTTGTAAATATTTTAACAGATTTTTTAAAGACGCAAAGGCAAAAAGTGTTGCTGCCTAAATAACACAACAAAAAAAATATTATATGTCATTTTATTTATACTTCATTTTGAAATGAAACAATTAGGTTAGAAATATGAAATGTTATTTATTGTCTAGGGTTGTGCATTTTTTTTGTATTACAGATTAGCGCTTGACCGCTATCTCGCTTGTTTATAACCGACGATACGATCTAGGATGTAACGTATCTAGGTTTGGATAGAGTTCTACATATGCCCGCCGTTATCCTCCGATGCGTTGAATTCATAAAGGATTTTCCACTAGATCGAAAATAAGCATGCAACGTGCTTGCTTAGAAAATAATAATATAAATAAACTACTTTCGATTTCCCTTTGGGGACCAACTCGTCATACTTACCCGGCTTACTAGTTTCGACATAGGTTGCCATTTGGGGGCCAACTCGTCATACTTACCCGGCTTACTAGTTTCGACATAAGTTGCCATTTGGGGGCCAACTCGTCATACTTACCCGGCTTACTAGTTTCGACATAGGTTGCCATTTGGGGGCCAACTCGTCATACTTACCCGGCTTACTAGTTCCGATATAGCTTGCCATTTAGGGGCCAACCCGTCATACCCGGTGTACTAGTTTCAATATAGGTTGCCATTTGGGGGCCTACTCGTCATACTTACCCGCTTAACCCAGTTTCGGAGTTTTTCAAAAACTGGCCAAGTTTTTTTGTAAAGTTGTATAGTTATTTGAAGCAATTTGACTTTGGACTTTGACTTTGACCCGCAGCGCTACTGGTGGGGCGGACAGCAGGCCCGCGTCCACTGGCGGCACCCCTACTGAGGAGCAACCAGCAGGCGTCGGCAATGGTAAGGGATTTATAATAACAACGGCATAAAGTTCAATTTAGCTTGTTTTTTTAAGTAGAGCTATTTTTATCAGTGCTACTGTTTTTTTTGTTGTTTTTTTTATCACTGTTAAGAATTTATGAGATATGAAAAAGGAAATTATCAACTAGAATTTAATGCATAGACTGATGATTTTGAAGTTGAAAATCCGATGGAATTTTTGTGGTTTTTGATGTTTTTATCCGCAAGTAAAATTCATTCCAATTATAATGTAAACCCAAGCTGACAAGCTAAATTAAAAAAGAAACTTTAAGAACTTTGATCCGAAATGGGAGGCCTTTTAGAGATTTTTGCCAAAGTAATCAGCATAAATGGCAAATTTAATACATACTTATGTTGGACATTTTACGTGAAATAAGTTTGAATCCCTTATTTAAATAAAATCAAGGAAAACTTACAAAACTTGTTATTTCAGGATTTAGCTACTATATTTTTATATTTTACAAAATCCAGGTATTACTTTCGATATTAGTGCCTAGATAAGAACAACAACTGAACATCTTTTATAATGCGCACAGCAAGGGAGTGGAACTCCCTCCCTGGGTCTGTATTTCCGAGTACTTATATACCGTCCGTATTCAGAGCCAGGGTGAATAGGCACCTTCTGGGTTTGTTCGTTCCGTCGTGGCGTGTTCCCTGGCCCCCGGGCTTGCTTGGGTTCAAGAAGCGTCAGCTTAATAAATACTTGGAAAATTATACTAATATAAGTTATTTACGGGATTGTTACCATGTACCTTGTTATTGAGTTTCCGATATTTCGGCACTGTTGCAAGTGCCATGATCACGGAGCGACTGAAGTAATTGCGGGTAGGCTGTTATTGGCAGAAATATCGGTCTACCCTCCGACGAAGTCTCTTATTGCGTTCGTTACCCGTACCACTGTCCCGAATCCATACCACAATCCCGTAAATATATTACTTATTATCCCGTACTTATATTACTATAATGTTAGTGACCATGAAAGTTTAAATAAATATACTTGGAAAATATTCGACGGCCTGACAAACTCTTAGTAGATTTGGAAGGGTACTTGTCTAGATAGCAACGCGATATGGGTTCGTGTTCCACTTGACCCATGAGACAAATTGATTATTTAATAGTAATTATTTCTTTAAGTATAAAACTATTTTTTTTAGTTTTTTATATTATTCTGTTTTTCATCTTTTTATGGCTACCGATTAGTTTACATTAAAGTACCTACAGGCAATAGTAGGTTAATTCAAAAGACACGCACACTGCGTTTTAGAAACGCGCGTCAGAAGCGCGGTAGCGCGGCAGCGCATTTCTTTTTTCCCACCGAGCAATTTTTGGCATGTCTAATGCGTTTGTCTCGATATGGTGGAACATTTACGTTAATGTAGACACCTTCTGGTTTAGCTCGTTTCATCGTGAACCCTGTCTTGGCCCCCGTGCTTGATTGGGATCAAGAGCTAACCAAAAATAACAATCCAGCTGCGCTTGACTCGCGAGAGTATTCAAACGTGATATTATAGATAAAGGCGCGCGTCGACGGCGCGTTTAAAAAACGTGGTGTGCAATCTTTAAGAGTAATATTATCAATGGCCTACAATAGACTGTGTTTATTTTGTAAATTTTTATTTGCTTCCCTGTTCTGTTTTGTTTTTATTACTTTTGGCTATGTTTTTTTATTTTTTTTGTTTCTCCTCAGTTCCAGGTCCGCACAGTAAAAAGTTGTTCAATGTTGATGCTATAGATGTACCCGATATGCAAGAGCGTTAGTATTTTCTTTTATTGCTTCGTTATCATTATTTTTAACACGCTTTTATTAACTTTATCTGTATGTTTGTTTGTTTGTAACGGATTTTACTAACGCGATTTTTACCCACTTGAAAACGTCATATTAATTTGGAATTTTGAATGCTTATCACAGACTGGTGTAAAATAATAAATAAAATTTTTTTTAGAGAAATCTTGAAAAATATTTCTAAATACGAAAAACTGAAAAATTATATTGAATGACAAAAATTATGAAATGAATTATAGTTAAATAAAACTAGAAAACACGCTTATATTGTAAACCGAACTTAAAAGTGAAATAATTACAATATAAAAATGAAGTAATTAACGAGAAAATTGATGTCATTGTAAAAAAACTGTGAATTCTTTATACGACATTCTTCTTTAATTGACTCTGCATTTAGAAATAAAAATAGTAAGTTTATTTTTAAGTCTAGCCCAAAGTAAGCACTGTTTGGCTTGTGTTATGGATACTAGGGTACCGGATAGACATACATATATGATACATAGATATGTAATATTCATAGAAATAGATATAAACGCCCATGACTCAGGTACAAATGTTCGTATTCATCATACAAACATTTGCCCCTTCCGAGATTCGAACATTTTTTTTTTTAATTAATAAAACTCTTCTAGCATTAGAAAAATTTACATTACAAAATATTATTTAGAAGTATTGTTCTTAAAGCAAAGGCCATTAAGTTCACAAAAAGTGTTTCTAACTTTTTTCCCTTTTTTCTGTAGTAAAAGTTAAGCATAATCCGGTGTAACTTATTTTAAGATAAACTCTCCTCAATAGTCGGGGATTGTAGAAATTGCTCTCTTGCGATTGACCCTGAAACTCATATATGTGAGAGTTTACTTAGGACCGCCCAAGGGACTCGTGCCCCACGTGTGATTTTCCGGGAATTTCAAATTGGAAGCGGTTGGATGTTTTTACTTACATACAATTTATCTGGTCGGTTTTCATTTGAAATTGTTTAAAAAAAAATAAAGATGAAATTCTTTTATCGGTTTTTTTTTGTTTTTATCCTGATGTTTCGTTATGACAAGATGACTAAGCTAAAGTTCGTCTTACAGCTGCTACCTTTAAATATTACAAATTCCAATTCAATTCAATTTATTAGTTAGAAACCTGTCTGATTAAAATCTCAGAGGCTGGTCAATAGTTTGAGCAGCCTCTGAGATTTTAATCAGTCGGCTTTGTTATTAATAGTCTTAAGTTGATTTACTTAATAAGATTAGGGCAAGGAGGTTATTGAAATATCCGATAAAATATCCTAAAAAAGAGGAAACAAAAATATATTGGAAGGTACACATACACCAATATCATGACTACATCCTGTAATCACAGCTTCTGTAAAGGAGTCGAAACGTCAGGATTTAATATAAAAAAAAAAAACAAGAATATCGACTTGTGAATCTTGTAAAAGTGATTTTATTTAAATATACGATAGACATGGAAGTGAAAGAACTAAATAATTTACAGGCTCTTCGTTCTCTCTCTTTCCTATCCGTCTATTACTCTATCTGTCTACCCTCTTTTTCCCCACCCGTTTTCGCGCTCTGGCGAGAAGTATCTATAGCTTCAACCTTCAGATGTGACTACAACCACTTAAAACAACTATATGAACCAATCAATAAAGTCATAAACTTTATGAATCAGTTATATATTTATTATATTTATTTATTATATATCTGAAATTGAATTAACAAGATCTTAAAAAACTCCTTTACAGGAGCTGTGATCACAGGATGTCTAACGCGATCGTCGGCATACATGTTCTACTACCATCACTATATTTTAATTTGTATAATTAAAATTGTTTTATTTTACATTTTATAAGTAATTGTAGTGTAACTAAATAAAATTCAAAATAAAATAATTTTGATGTGTAAAATTTTAACAGTTAGGAACGTAGGAATAAAATATTCTGAAGGTAGTAGAAAATATATGACGACCATTACCTTAATCATTCGAAACATCAGGATGAAATATATATGCGCTAGTATCCGTTAAAATCCGTCGTTTTATTTAAATGTATAATGTGTGCGGCAGTATAAAATATAACTGCATATTATACTATTTTTATCACGTATAATTTTTTATTTGTATGAATGTCTTGCCTGTTATCTTGTTTTTATCGTTGACTGGTACATACAGTTACCAAATACTGAGAATGTATATATATGTATATATAGAATGTATATCAATTTCTGGAATTGTGAACAAATGTTAGTCATTAGTTTATTACTGTCTACACAGATCATACTGACAATTCCTTAATTCCTTAGACACTTTAAACGACCGTTTGGTACAACGTTGACGAATTTGCCTTTCCTATTGACGGTCCTCGGTTCGAGGCCAGGACGGGGCAGATGTTGTTCTGAATTCGAATATTTGTACCTGAGTCTCATCATCTGTGTATCAAATCAAATCATTTATTTAAAATATACAAGATGTGTTATATACAAACTGTGTCACAGCTGTCAGCACCCGCCCTCCTCAGTTTTTTATGAAGGTACAATAAAACTTCTTTAAAAAAGAAAAGAAAATATAAAATAAATTGATTCTTAAACAGAATTAAGCAATAAGAGTATAAAATTTAAAAACAAACAAAGAAGACAGATTTTACCACTAGAGTGTTTGTGTTTTTGTGTTTACGTGTGCGTGTATGTGTGTGAGTGCGTGAGAGAAAGTAAGTGTCTTGTTGTGTAATTTTATAAAGACTGAAAAAGTAATAATAATAATAGTAAAATATATATTAAAATCAATAAAATGTACAGCATTCCTAAAGATTGTGATTTGAGTTCTGTTGCAATATAATCTAAACCTAACAACCACTGGAAAATTCTCCGTTTGCACCTAAAGTAAGACAATGACACTATCCTATTCATTCTGTTTGTATTTCTTTTATCTCTCTATCTATCTCTTTATCCTATTCATATATGTGAGCCAAAGACAGAAATGGCGTTTAGCAAGGAAGGAATCATATTTGTATGTCTAACTGTAACCCTAGTATCCATAACACAAGACTTATAGTGCTTAATTTCGGCTGGGCTAATCGGTGTGAATGTTAGAAATATCTATTATGAACACGAGTTAACTGAAAAACTATAAATGTAAAGTGAAGAGAAATAAGATGTATTCATCATAGAACCATACCACACTAAATCGGCCGAAAACAAAGAGACAGCAGTAATTAAAAAAATACTTGAAGAAATGTGACATAGTTCTATGGTGTTACTTCTCTTTGCTAGAGACTGTACTTATATTAACATAACAAGCAAAGAGTAATGCGTGGAAGTGTAAGAATTAAAAATATTGAAAGTAAATGTTCGTTATCCAGTGACGACCAAGGCAGTAGCCGGGGCAAAGTCTCTCGGCAATTTCCTGTACTCCGCTGTGAACAAGGCAGGCGCGAAGGTCAGCGAGACCACCGCGAAGATCAAGAAGACCGTCGAGGAGAACGTGAGTAATCTTTATCTATAACGTTTCTGACTTTCTGTTTAAAGTATTCTGTGAAATTGTTTACATAATCACAATAATATTTGATATGAAGCCAATATTGAAGGGCGTTTAAAAATTTTATCGACATGTGATCGGAGAGCTGGTTTTGTATTTTTACTGGAGAATCGGTTTTGCGATGTAACGCTGTATTTCAGGTTCTACGAGCAAAGATTTCGGGGATTTATTTTTGTTATTTTGCTTAAAACCAATTTGGTATATAACCATATATGACATAACTTTAGAAAGGTTCTCCGACAGGGTTGCAAATTATCAAGATAATTATTTTCTCTGATAATTATCCGATAATTATCTGTTAATTATCCAACTGTCAAATTAAATAACATATATATAAATGAAAGATTTTTTCTATTTTTAGACATTATTTTTACCCGAGAGTCTGATACTACGTTTGTTAAAAAAACTTTATTTTGATATGTGTACGATTTAATTATTGTAATTTTTGACTGACTTTACTCGTCCAGCAACTCGTTTTGTACAATAACAGTTACTCGTGATTATTAACGATAATTATCAATACGTAATTATCTTGATAATTATCACGATAATTATTCAGTGCAACCCTGGTCACCAAGATGAGAGATCTTGGGGTTCAACTGGATTGTGGCTTATATTTTGAATATCATATCAATAAAATCACAGCAAAAGCGTTTTAATGGGTTTTATTTTACGACAAAGTACAGATTTTAAAAATGTTAACAAGTTAATACTGCTTTACAACTCATACGTTCGAACATTGGAATATGCGTCTACTGTGTGGAACCCGATGTATTCCAAGTATGTAAGCAAGCTTGAGAGAATTCAGAATTTTATTACTTGAATGAAATATAGGTTTAAGAACTTTAATGCTGATAAAGTTGAATCCCTCGTGATTTGCAGAGAGCATAAAGAACACTATTTTTATATGAAATTGTCTATAGCTTCGTAGATTCACCTTTCTTGTTAAGTAAATTAGCTTTCAGGTGTTACCAACCCCGTGCGAGGCATAAATTCACTTTTATTATTTCTAATTATAAAACAAGGTATAGAGCAAATACTCATATTATTAGAGCGTGTAAAAAATGTAATAGTACTTATAGTTCCATCAATATATTTCACGAAAAAAATCTTCGATTTCGCAGTTATTTTAAGGAATCCGGTACCGGATTCTAAAAGGTACTTGTGTTATAATTTTTTTTATTTTAGTACTTAATTTTTAGCAGCCCTACCGTTATATTAATTTTTTTATGAAATTAAAAATAAAACACTTTTCGCACATACTTTTGATCAACTAAATTATGTTTATAAAACTAGCTTTGGAAACTAATTAGGCCAATCTACTAATTTAGATCTAAGGTTTCACATGTGTTATAACATGCTGTTTTTTTTAATAAAAAAAATCAATTAAAAATAATCTTATGTAATATACCTACAAGCACTTAAAGAACTTATATAGACCTCTGGAGATCGGCAAGCTGGTTTCTACTGCTTCCGGAGAATATGTAAGAGCTATATCTACGAGCAAAGATTTAGGAGATGTCTTTATTTCGTTAAATGTTTTAGTTTCACTTTAATCAAGGTTGCTTGTAAGAAATTGCTCATAGTGATAAGGCTGCCTTTACTACGCCTCTGACAGCCCTTTCACACGGCAGTCCAGTTTTTTACAGGATCCCGTTTTCTGCAGGATCCCGTTTGATGGCGAATGTGTTTATATGCTAGCGTTCACACGAGCATCCCGCATGCGGGATCCTGCAAAAAACCGATCCGGTCGAATTGTGCCATTCGGTTTTGTCACTAGAAACGGGATCCGTAGTCCAGTAAAAAGCGGGATCCCGTTTAATCACATATATTTCAATAGCAGTGTTCACACGGCTTCCTGCGTGCGGTTTTTGCTGGACTCTGTTTTTTGCGGGATAGTGGAGTGGTGACAGCCCCCATACTCGTTCTAAAATAAATGAAAAATGTTGGCTCACCTCTTCTCAAATCGCTCATAAGATTCCGAAAAATACCCTTCTATTTCGCTGCCGACGCCGATAATACCAATAGAAAATTAGGAAAGATTTCACGTCCATTTCACCTAATAGGAATGGTAATAAAACAGGATGCAACCGTGTTCATACGGCAGTCTAGTTTTGCGGGACCAGCTTTTCACTGAATCCTGCAAAACTGAACTGCCATGTGAACACAGCTTCCAGTTTAGCAGGATACCGTAAAAAGCCGATCCTGCAAAACTGGACTGCCGTGTGAAAGGGGTCTTACTGTATCTCTGTGTGTACAATAAAGAATGTTCATTAATTAATTTATGAAATGAAAAATATAACGCTCCGCGTTGGGTAATAAAAACAAATACGTAAAGAAAAATTGTTTTCACCTCTTCGTAGTGATAAAGTGTTTTATAGCTATTTCTCGAACGCGGAAATTACAGCGCGTGTATCCATTATTTAACTATACTTTGTCCAATGTAGGATGATACTTTTGACAGGTGTCACTTCCTTATTGCTACGTACTAAGGTTGCGTTTGTTTCCTTATGTTCGGACATTGCAATAGCAAATTTATACCCTCCATATAGGTGTCAACTGTCAAAAGTATCATCCTACATTGGACAAAGTATAGCGAAGCTTGTGGTCCTGAAATTTCTGAAGGGTTACCATAAATTCAACGGATTGAGAAGTTCTATGTTTTGATATTGCCATATGAAACAAATATTATTAAGAAGGGATTGCAAACGATTACATACATAGTACGAAACTAAAGTAACAACCTACTGAAGTAAAACTTCTTTAGCTGCGATTTGAGGATAAATCAAATAAATATTTTTTTCTGACGGAAGTATCGCTCTCTAGTCTATATAGCCTGTTTAGACAGTTTCCGCTATTTCAAATCTTTAAGCGCGATTGAAGTAAAACTTCTTTTAGTTTATGACACAATTTTTATCTGTGATATAAAGAATATACGCCCTCAATATTTGTTTTATTGTCGTTGGTACTCTTTTGTTACACTAATTATCGATAGATGGCGTTACTGCTTAATCATTTGCCATTCCATAAAGCACAAACTTTTTTTATTGTAAGAGAAAACAACTTTCTTAGCTTTGAAAATTGTAAAGTTAGCAAGCTGAGCTTAATTAAAAACAAAATTATTAAAATAAAGTTTGAGGTAACTATAAAAATTGATTTTAAGATCGCTAAAACAGTTTTGAAACTTATAACAAGTTTTACTAATATAATTAAATATAGTTTAAACATGATTTAGATGTTATAATACTAGTCTCAAACGCAGAGACAATTTGATAAACATTTGCATTCAAATTGCCTTTCACACCGATGGTCCTTGGTCCTTGGATGGTATGATCAGTACAGGCATTTGTACCTGAGACATGGGTATTTATATACATATATTTCTATAAATATTACATATCTACGTATCATATATGTATGTCTATCTGATGAAATAAGAACAAAGGCGATTATATAATTTAAACCATATATTTAACGCGTAAGTTAATACAACAGTATGACGGTGCACAATGTATGCAGACGAGAGAGAGCCTAGCGATTTGACAAGTACAAGCTCAGTAGACAAAAATGTTTGCTATTTATTTTGCGTAGGCGTCCATACTCTTAATACTATCCGTTGCCCTAGTACCCACACTAGCCTTACAGTGCTTGCTTTAGGCTAGGATGATTGATGTGAATGTAAGTGAAGTGAAAAGTATATATAAAAAGCTAAAAATGTGTTTTTTCTTTTAACGTAAACTGTAACATGTCGCGCGCAGTGGTCATTCGTATGTTGACTTTGCTCTGTTGACAATAGAATTGAATGTCAATTGTCCGGGTGGACGGAATTATAGTTCGCTCTGTGTTTACAAAGTAAATAGTAAGATTATAACCGATCGGATATATGTCATTATGGGTATGTGCTGGTTCAATATTTGAAGTAGATCTAATGCTTTTAAGTCCCTTTTGATACACTTCTCTGACTCTTTATAAAAAAACCTATTAGAGTATGTTATATTAATCACTACATAGTATAAAACAAAGTCGCTTTCTCTAACCCTATATCCCTATGTATGCTTAAATTTTTAAAACTACGCAACGGATTTTGATGCGTTTTTTTTAATAGATAGATATAATTCAAGAGGAAGGTTTATATGTACAATACATGCATAATATAGTAGAGCATTGCATCCGTGCGAAGTCGGGGCGGGTCGCTAGTTAAAATATATTTTGATTTGACAATAAATAAAAATAATAAACCCAAATCAAAAATTATATGAAAATGTGCCGATACACGCACGCACACTCACACACACTTACTCACTCACGCATATACACATGAGTCACGCACACATTCTGTCCAAGTCATACTTCACATGGTGGGCAGAGATCGCAGATTTTCACTTTCCACCATCCTAACATACATCTCTCGCTTCTTCAACTATCATCAGACATTTCATAGAAATAATTTCGACCTGAACTTTCAGGACATTCTATTTGGGAAATTGGCATTGGTCTGTTTTTATACTTGCCGAATACACATAATTAAAGAGACTAAAAATTTGAATTTTAAAGTGAAAACTTCTTTAGCGACGTTGTGCACTGTTTGGGATGGGTAAAAAATGTTAAACTTGCGTCAGGACACGTGACCTGATTGAAAATTCGTAAGGCGGGGGGATAGTAGACCATCGGCGCGGCGTAGGAGAGGAAGTAATATCCCCCTCTCTTTCTACCGCGCGGCGAAAATGTATGCCTGCTCCTGCTGTTTCGTTTAAGCGGCGCAGGGCGCTTGCGCGAGTGTGCGTGTGTGTTTGGTGTTATGTTTGTGTGTCACGATAGCGCAATAAATGGATATTGTATTTTACCATATAAATGATAGTAATTTTATACTCACAATTAAAGCAATTCGTGCGAAATTATTCCCTGACCATTCCAAAATATCAAAAATGCACAAAGTTAATGTTCATGTTTTCACTTCTTCCGGCGTTCCCGGATTGCAATTTTAAATAAAATTACTTTGGTTTTATAAAAACATGTGGTTAAAAATTCGGGTTTTATTCCTATCCCCCCACTTCTGGCGAATCTGGTAGACTTCGTAACCGCTGATAGATAATAATATTTAAAATATATGAATAATCAACCACAAAACAAATAATGGCGTTGGTTTATAAATTAAATTATTATTCATTAGCCATTGTCGCCGTTGTGGGAAACGAATTTATCACCGCGGAAAGGCAAAAGGGAACATCGCTGGCTGTCTGATCTTATCATGTACGATGGAGGTCGGGATCTGTTATTTAACATGCCTTAGAAACTCCGTGAGCGCGATATCGGCCTCCATACTAATTGGTTGTCGTAATGTGTTACCAGGTTTAGCGGTGTTATGTGGTAGTGTAGAGATTTCGACTTTGGTAATATAAATTAGTCTATATTCTATATAAATTAGGATTTTTATTTTTATTTTAATATCTGGAAGCACTAAATCTATTTTGTATAGTTTTTTACTATTATAATAGCGAAAATGTTTTTTATTCGATTTTAGCACTGATTATTACATTCATTTAAAGTCATCAACTATAATAAATAATAATATTTCTTACGCACTGTAAGAAATATTATAACACAAGGTTATGGATACTAGGGTAACGGATAGACATACACATATTATAAAGAGATATGTAATATGTATATACTCTTTATTGCACTTATAAAGTAATTAATCAGTACATTAACATATATTGGTGGCTTATCTTTAAAAGAGATCTCTTCCAGCCAACCAAGGGTATGTGGGTAATTAAACAGGCAAGCGGGACAACTTAAGAGTGCAGATCATATAATATTCATAAAAAAATATAATCTCGATCAAAATTCTAAAAAAAGCCATTATACTATGTCAATATAATACATAAATACAATAAATAAATAAAATTACACATTGAGTAAATAGATAAAGTAGATAACTATAGTAAAGATTGTAAATATGTATAGAAATATATGGGTGTAAAACGCCAATGACTCAGGTGCAAATGATCGTATTCATCACACAAACATTTATCCCTTCCGGGACTCGTGCTCAAGACCATTAATGCGAAAGGCAGGATCACTACCGATTCACCAAACAGTCGTCAACTATGCCGTGGCTTCGTAATCCCAGAGTCAGGAGACTTTATATCAAGACGAAGCAGCAAGGAACTCATCATTGTCAATATATTTTTAATAACTCAAATGTTTTTAAATTAAAATGAAACGGCGGACCGCAGTTCCCTATTTAAATTTATAATCACTGACATAAACATCCATTCAAATAAAACTTGCAAATGGCGGGCACACAACAAAATGGCCGCCGAGCCTAATGATAGGGATCCCGTCGCGTCCGTCGCGTTAATCCTGGCTTCAAAGCTTCATAAATATCAATTTTAGTATTCTCGTTGGTGTTGGAATAATATTATCTTTATTTCAAATTTATTATCATACTGGTATTATGGTAGTTTACTTAAGTGAGATAGATTTTGTGACTTACCTGAAAGATGAACGGTCAAAATCATAAAGTATAACATTATAATACAAGGATAGTTAAATTATATTTAAAACAACAAATAATTACAGTTTTCTAACATTATCCTAATTATATTATGACAATACTTTGTGTGTGTGTGTGTTTGTTACCATATTGTCTCGCTATACTAACATTGCAAAACTAAACTTGCCCTTACGTACTCCCGCAAAAACAATACGATAGTGTGTTTCTACGCGCTACAGCGCCATCTAGTAGTTTTCTAAATAAGACAAATAACGACACCTACTACAGTTTTCTACATTGGCTTGCATCTGGGTGTTATGGTACGGTCGTTTCCATAATTCCATACCACAAATGTTTTTGCTATTAACGTTCAGAAAAACGTATGTGTGTCTAATTTTTACAATGAAAATCCACACCTTTACTGAAACCTAGGGAAATGGATATTTCTGTTCAGTCATCATTCCTTGATCATCTATTATTCAAGGATCAGCTCTCATCATTCCCCATCAAATTAAAAAAAAGGAATTACTCAAGAACTGGCAGTATGAAAGAACCTTTGCCTATCCCAAGGACCAATATAAACTTTACTACTCAAATTATGAAACACAAACCATAGATTCAAGTTTTGGGATACAACCCTTGACAATGTACACAACAAAACAAACCAAACGGCTTAATACAAACTACATAATCACCAAGTTAATACATAACATAGAAACAATAAATACATTAGAAAAATAATGGGTATATATTTGTTACTTACACTTCTGCGTTAAAATAAAACACATAACATTTTTACCGGAAAAGTTGCGCATTTTTTAAATATTTAATCCAGACGTTTTGTCGCCTTTACAGGAGCTGTGATCATAGGTGCAACTACTACCTTCCAACATTTTAATCGGGCACGTTCTTACTTGTTTAATTTCTGCCAATAAAATTGTTTTCTTTTGCACTTTTTATTAAATTGTTGTACATTAAAATATCTACGAATACAGTAAACTACTGAGTCTCTTCTGAATCCGAACTGGTGCTAGATAACAATTTTATTTGTATTTTAACATGAACGTAACCGGTTAAAATATTGGAAGGTTTTAGTACATGTATGGTGACCATTACCTTAGTCATCTTGTGATCACGGCTGTTATAAAAGAGTTGAAGGAGGAGATGAAAAAAGACCGGCTAAGTGCGAGTCGGACTCGCGCACCGAGGGTTCAATAAAAATATTTTTATTATATGATGTAATTAAAAATGTACGGTTTTCGCAATTTTTCCTTTACCTGTGCTATAAAACGTTGCTTCGTACCAAATTTCAAGATTCTGAGGTCACGGGAATTACCCTGTAGGTTTTGATTCCCTTGCAAGTGTCTTGTGGAAATTTCCGGCATAAACTGTATATTTTGATTGCGTTGGCTTAGAAGTTTAATTTTTTTCACAGCTCCAAGGGACAGTAAACCTGAGTATTTGATACAAAGTCTGATTTGATACCTTTACGCGTTGTTGAGAAAAAGGTCTTGACATACAGACAGACGGACGGACGGACAAGAAAGTGATCCTATAAGGGTTCCGTTTTTTCCTTACGAGGAACGGAACCCTAAAAACAAAATTAAATGCGCAACTTATCCGTAAAACGTTTTATTTAAAATTGGTACAACCAAAATAACAAAATATATTAAAACAAATTAACTAAACACAAACACATCACTAGTAGAGTACACTATTTTTTAACAATCACCTGAAAATGAGGTATTGCTCAACTAGATATGTAAACAACTTATGTACTAATAATAAATATATTTGGTATTTTTACCTCACTCTTTAATTTATGGCTTCTGTTGCACGTCCTCCGAAGACGACAGCCACCGCGGTCGAAGAGCCGGCTTACCAGTTATACTTTGTTCAATGTAGGATGATACTTTTGACAGGTGTCACTTCCTTATTGCTACGTACTAAGGTTGCGTTTGTTTCCTTATGTTTGGCTTGACATTGCAATAGCAACTTTATACCCTCTATATAGGTGTCAACTGTCAAAAGTATCATCCTACATTGGACAAAGTATAACATGGTAATGTCACCTCCGGTTCGACTTCTGGCCGGATCGATGTACAAAAAGAACTTTTCTATATTGTACAAGGACTTGGTGTTGTGGTACCGTCATCATTTCTTATTCCATAACACAAGGGATTTAGCTACTTGGTTTCATATTAAAAAACGCCCATCTCTTCAGCCTTCTCGATGTTATTATCAGTTTTTTCCTTATTGGATGGCTCTGAGGATAATTTTCTTTTGCATACAACTTGTTGACACTTGTAATCTTTACTCCAAGTTATGTCTTCAAACATCAAAGTATCGTAATTGTAAATTGTATAAACATTAAGAATAAGTAAGTAGATAGATTTTTTTTTGTTTTTTGTATGCTGCAGAGTAGAATAGCTCTCATCCTTTACACTTAAGGGTGTCTTTATATTGCACATAATCACCATACACCTCTCGTAAACTACAAAATGGTTATCAGCGTCTTCCGAATTATGGTCTTCTACTGTTCTCCAACTCCTTTGCCAAGTGCAGAGTAGGCGCTTATCCGCACAGATCATGACGAAATATATTTTCAATTTTCAAATCTTTATCTTTTAAAAAAAGTCTAGGTATCTTACGGAGAGTGTGCAGAATTGCATAGCCTTGTTCCACCATTCCCATTTTTTCATCGGACAACCAGATTTACAAATAGGAGTCACCGTTATATGGTTGATATACCAAAGAGTCGCACTAACCTTTTTTGTTCCAATTTTGTAATCCGCATCGCTAAAGAGTGGAACTTTTTGCCTGAGTCTGTGTTTCCTGATAAATACAATTTATGGGTCTTCAAGTTACGAGTGAATAGGTTTCTTCTAGGCAGGCGCGTCGCATTGTAGATCGCATCGTCGCTTGCCATCAGTCAGGCGAGATAGCGGTCTAGCGCTTACCTATTCACAATGAAAAAAAATTATCAAAAAGGCAGTTATTATTTTGTCGTTTTTACTGTGGCAATATTTTGGAATTGGGAATTTAGCATTAATAGATCGGCACCCGCACGGAATCCATTACCAGCAATATTTCAATTCCATGAACAGGATAGAGATTTGCGTAAGTGAATTTTATATATGTATAGTAATAAGTAATTCAACCAGTATCGCACGCAAAGTGCTTAAGTTCGTAACTCCATCATAACTTTTTCTTATACGTCGGCGCTAACTTCGTATAAAGCACTTTTCGGATACCCTTCGCAACTTTTATAGCTGTCTGTCCAAATGGCCTATTTAACGAAGACGGCTTTGATAATTGTAGTTTTATTTTTATGGGACATTAGATAACTACAGTTTTTCTGAAAGCGTAATGCTGCTCGATGCACATCCTTGAAGCCCACCCCATAAATGAAAAAAATACCCTCATGAGAGTTGAATTTACATGACGCAACAAAGATTAAAACGCTGATATTACCGAAAGTCCGGCATAGAAAAAAAAGAAACGGTGCGGTGGTTGTTACAGGATTTTAATGACACTGCCTGCTGTCGAACGTATCTGGTTTGCTTATCTCTGACAACAGTAATCAAAGTTCTGGGTATTAGTGAAACAAACTTTATGGTACCTCCAAGTTATGTAGTTAGTCTCATCAGGGGCTCTCAACAAAGCCATTACATTTTATTACGCTGGCCTCTTTTAGCCGGGTCTACGTGACCTCTGCGTTTGTTTTCATCTCTTATATTTTACTGTTCTTTTCACTTACAACTTCATGGATCTTAATTCTTTCCATTGTGCGATAAAACTTCTTTTCATCATGAAAATAAATTAAGGAACATATAGGAATAATTTCAAGATTTGTAAGTCAAGCAAGCTAAAATCTCGAGGACATTTAAAAAATAGAAAATAACAGCTATTTTATAAGTAACTTATCCCACTGCGTTGTGTTGTAATCTTGTCGACCAGCATCTAACATGATTGAAAGTAAGCTGTGGTCTTAGATGGTGCATGCTTGTCTAGAAATTAAATACCATTTTACTTGACTTTTGGGAATGTCCAAGTTGAATTGTTTAGGGAATATTTCGGCAGGCAGCGCATTTCACTTATTAACTGTCCGCATTGAAATATCCGTTGAGGATGGCTAAAATAATAACTATACTCTATCACCGCATTTCTGCGACGGGCTGGAGCGGTACATCCCAGGGGTTTTTGTGCGATATGAACGAGTCTGCACATATCCCCGTCGCCCACCCGCGGCTGGTCGATGTCTCAAAGCTTTCCCCTGGATAAAAAAAAGTGCAAAGGGACTAGTGGAAATAAGTCATATAGTTCTGTAGCGCACTCGCCAATCTGAATCCTGTAAAATACTAAAAGAAACCTTGCGGGGATGGTGAATCCTGTCTACCAGGATTTGGTGAAAAGTAATTGCTAGCATTGTTCTTGTAAGACGGCTCCATCTGCTACACCGCGCATGAAACAGTCGATTTATTGCAGCAACGATTTTAGAAACAAATTATGTCACGATATTCTGATGTAACTGACCACCAAGATCATGCGATTTAACGCCGTGTCATTTTTTCTTTGGGGTTTTGTGGTAAACCAGAAACAATTCCTGAGCTCAAAGCCGAGATCCAACGCGTCATTGGTGAGATACAGTCACATCTCTGTGAAAAAGTCATGGAAAATTTAATGAAAAGTGTAATGCCCTGTTATAAGAGCCGTCGAGATCCTTTGCCGGAAATTTTGTTCCATACTTAATCAGAACACGTCTTCTTTACTCCCAATAAAAAATATCACAACCCTCTCAAAAATACGTGTTTTTATTTTAAAATGAAAAAGTGCACTCTTACTGAGACAATGACTTTGCAATAAATTGTATAATATAATGTATATTCCAGTAATTTTAAGTCGTTTCATTATTTCAATATAACACTTTCAATAACCATTTAAAACAGTATAAGGCAATCTGTCATTATACGAGATGAAAGGAGCACAGTAATGGAAGTTCCCGATTCGGTTTCATATTGAAACCGCAGTCTTTATTACTTTGATTGGTAAAAGAATCTCATTTCCTTCACCATTATTGAGAGAGTTATACGATTCCCCTTTGTTTTATACTTGTATTTAGTTGAGGTCAATACCCGTCTCTGCACGCTTAAGGGTTGGTTTTTCGTATAATAATTCTATTGCTGTAATGAGCTTTTTTATGTTCTTGTAGTTGTAAAGGATCTTCTCTTTACTTATTTGAGTGACTCTAATTTTATTAGTTGTTGTATCAATAGGTCTTTAGTCTTCGGCCCTAGCGGTTGAGGCATTATTAAGGCGAGAATGTTGAAAATGTTTAATGTCATGAACACTTTAAGACAGAATGGCTACTTCGCTTTGCCTTTTATTTATTTATTTATTAAGTACTACCACATGACTTACATTATCACAATTGTATAGATTTAACAAAGGTTGCAAGAATTCTGATGTATGTCACAATAACGGCGTACATAACATTCGCCAAAATTATATTAAATTAAATTAGAAAAAAAAAAGAAAAGATGATAACAAAATCAAACCAAACAAATTTAAAATTGATCCAAATATTTTAAATGAAATTTAACATTTAATTTAATTACATTGAAAAAAAGGATAAAATAATATTACATTGGGGTACACAAGCAAAGTTAGTACTGAAAAATAATATTCATTCAATAAAATAAAATAGAATAACACAAGAAAATTTTAATTTAAGTTACAAGCATAAATCATACCAAACATTAAATTTTGCCTATGAAATCAAATGGATTTCGTTTATTGGGGAATTATACTTAGATAATCTCCATCATGTTTTTAACTTTGAATTACATTACAATCGGTTATAGTTTTTGTGTCTTTATGTGTCGTTTTTGTGACTTTTGTTTTATCATTGGATTGTGTGCAAGTTCTGTATTTGATTAACCTTTTATTCCATCTTTTGGTCTCAGTGATTTCGTCGTTTCAACGTTGTACAGAAATTTTGCGCCATCCGATTGGATCTTTGTTTCGTTCAAAGCTCTGTTTACCAGACTTGCTTTGAAATGCCTATGTTGAATCATTCTGTTTGGCCTCAAAGCTGCGATGCTGTTAGCATATGATTAGATCAGCGACTGAATAACCACATGACTGACTTTCAATATCAGATGAAACGTTATCTGAACATTGGTTTCTCATTATTTCACCTGAATTGTTTGTTTTAATTATCTCTCTCACTTTCTTATTTTTTTACGTCACCGTGAAGGAGCTGATTGATGTTTTCAATGTGAAAGCCGAATAAAATAGATGATAAACAAATGGTTGGTTACGTGGAATGTGAAGAGATGTAGTCAGTACAAGAAATGCATTAAAAATTCAACAGGTTTATTTAGCTCTCAGTAGCTCTATGGGAAGAGTAGTCACAAGAAGGAAGTTAAAGGCTGCGGGTTCTTGTCCTGCCCGAGACTACGGACAAGCTGAAAGTAGTTAGAATAACACACACGTTTGAAGAAATATTATTATTGCACTCTATATTGTCTGTGGTTTACTGGAATCTCTATAGCGGTGCGGAATAAGTTTACATCAATTATAACCCAGTTTCTATTTCTAATAATATTGTTTTTTGTGAATTAAATATGGTGAGGATGTATAATATTTTTAAATGTCGTTACTTCTGTTAAATCTGACGAGTTTCTTGTTTCCGTTCTTCTTGTCAGTTGAAAGAGATCCTGAACTGATAGGAGAAAAGACATTGGACGATTCAAAACAACTTATTCTCAATACTCAATATTTTATTGCTTTCCAATGATTTTTGTTTTATATTGTTCTTAAACAGTAATTTATGTAAGTATATTATGGACCCTGTAAGGCACAGCCAATTAGGAGAGAGGATTTGAATTTGCATTTGAATAAATGTTTCTAGTAAAATACCTTCAGATTTTACTTAACTTACAAAACCTTTCAGACAATCCTTGTTATATTAAAATGATATTTGATATGTGTCAATATCACTGAAATGCGACTCGAGAAAGGAAGAGCCTGCGTTGGCATTCTCTGATTCATGAATATCTGGCACTCAGCCAAGAAGCTTTTAGTTTAAAAAAAAACCATTCGAATATCCACTTTTAGTCCTTACTATTAAAGTCTTATGTTACAGTCCTGATGTCTTTAATCATATACTGGTGTTATTACTGCAAGGGCTATTGGGGAAAGTTTCAAATGAAAAAAAACTTTCTTTTTTACTTGTTTTCATTTAAATTACTTCTAAATATTGAATGTCATTATACTTCTTTAATTTGAAATGGTTTTATAAGGAGTTGACTGTTTCCTTATTTAAATTAATTACTTCTAAATAATGGAAGTCATTTAACTTTCTTAATCTGTAATGGATTATTATGCTTAGAGGCTACGTTTTATAATGGATGTTTTTAGAAAAGTTCTTTTCTCAACATTTTTTATAAATTTTTAAGTAGCTAAATGATCCTTCGTAACGAAATATTGCGTGTTTCATTTGCCGTTATCTGGGCAAAAGCAAAAGGGAATATAGAGAATTAGGGTGTATTTAAAAGCTTTCGAACATAAATTTTACAATAAAGAAGCCAGGATTTTGCCAGAAGAAATATTATAAACAAATGTTTGTAGTCGATTTAATAATCAAGGGTTTATTATTGTTATTTGTAATCATTCATGTAATACTACTATATTGCTACTTGTATCTGTGATAGGAGCGAATTCACTACGGTTCTGACGCTATTTGTATCACACCAATCTGTGGAACTTTGAGCTTGATGCGCATGTGTGACTAAGCGACTACACGCACACAACGCGCGTCTATTTCTACTTTTGTAATTTGTCATCCCTACTGTGTTGGACGCGCCTGCGTACAACGCACCAAGTTCCTGAGATATCTCACTCTAGCAGAAGCCCTTCCGCTTACTGGTACTACAATATCGTATTACATATATGTTTGTAATTAATTGAAGCTCTGTTGACTAATGCTGATATGCAAATACAACACCGCCAATCAGATGCGTTCCCACCTCTCAGTCGAGGCAGAGACCTTTGCACCGCCATTTTGGCGAGGCTTGGCGTCTGTGGTTCAATCTGGTGGGCAGCATTTGGTTGCTGACTTCGATACATTGCACAAGTGTAAATAAATGCATGAAACAACTATAAAATTAACTGCATTGTACGCATATTATTTGCAAGTGGTAAGAAAAGAAATTGTGTGGACTGAGATGTTTTTCCCGGATTCCTGCATCATATTGTTAATAAATATTAGACAACATGCATTGTTCTGAACCCAAGTTAAGAAGCTAAAGCTATTGTTTTAAGGATTTAAAAATAAAACTATTTTAACTAATTTTTTTAATCAAATTTTGTTTTTTATATTCAATTCTAACGTTTCGACTTCATTATAGGAGTCGTGTTCACAGAATGACTAAAGTTTCTGTTGTGGATACTAGGGTAACGGTTATACATACATATACAATACATATATGTTTATGGAATATTAGATAGAAATATATACAACTCCCCAAAGGTACAAATGCTCGCATTCATCATACGGATAACTACTCCTTCCGAGGTTCGAACCTAGGACCGACACGGTGCGAAAGGCAGAATTACTACGGTGACACCAAACTGTTAATTTTTCCGTTATCAAAACTACCTTTTTTAGCGTAAGACAGAAGTTGAATTTTCGTTATTTGGATAATAGGCCATTATGTGCTTTCCCTCCCCTTTTATTTTGTAATATCTGCATTCCGATAATGTCTCGTTCCCACAATGTCTACATTCCAATAATGTCTTTATCCTGATGTCCTTTTAGAGCACAAAGTAAAGAATAAAATATTTTTTTATATAGAAGAGCGTTTATATTTCAACCCCTACTTCCCCTGATTGAGGGAACAATTTTCTGAAATTCTAAAACATCCGTAGAGTTACTTGCCATTTATATTTTTAACGCGGTTAGGTAAGCGCTTGACCGCAATCTCGCCTGATGGTAAGTGACGATACGATTTAGGATGTGACGCGCTAGCCTGGAAGACAAACTAGTATTTATCAGAAAACACAGACTCAGGTAAAGAGTTTCACTCTTTAGCGGTATGGATCACGAAATTAGAACCAAGACCTAAAAATATAATAAAACTAGCTGCCACCTCGACTGTGTATATGCGACGCGAGAGAACACTATTTAATGACCTTCTTTGTTGTTCAAATATTGTGGTAGCAGTATAAAATCTATTGCAATACTGCATAGGATTGTATAAAAAAATATTAAAGATGGAAATTTTGGCAATGTTTTATTTTAAAAAGTGCATATAACCCATCCGTCTTCAAAGCCAGGATGAATAGGTACTTGGGTAAGCTCGCTCCATCGTAGGTTCTGTCTTGGCCCCCGGGCTGGATCGAGATCAAGAGCGAACCCAGAAAGATAAAAAAACATCATAAGTTGTGCTCATGAAAAGAAGCAAACTATCATATACATTGGAAGGTTATTATAGAAGAATCAACGCAAATTTTCCCGTAAAGCAAAGATAATTTTGGTTTTACTTTTTTTTATAGACGGAAGCAAATTTTTACAAATGAAAAATAACGCGGAGTTTCTCCCAAACTTTTTTTAAAAGAAAATCGAGCTCTTCAAATTGAGTAACCTATTGTAAAGATATTTTCGTGACCCAACAAGGGTTGCCACATGGGAACACTGAAATATCTGGGCAAATTTACTTTGTCAGGATTTAGGTGATATCGACACTGAAATTATCACAAATCAATTATGATATTGAAATAATGACAAAGAAGCTACATAGGATTATTTTTGGCGTTGCTTTATGTATAGTCGATGGAACATCATCTCAGCCGAAAGGCGTCCGCCGTTGGATGGATGTCTACCCTAAAATTGTGTGGATTAGGTCATAATCTTCATGCTTGGCAGGCGGGGTGCAGATCACAATAAAAGTCCAGAAGATAGAATATCACGCTATACTTTTTGCCTTTACAACTTCCTTATTACCTTTAACAATCATATTATTTATTTGTGGTAATATAATGCTTATTTTGTAGGTTTTCATATCCGTGCTGTTGCATGTAGTCTCGTGTGTTCTCTGGGTAGGAGCTGAAAATCAGTGATTTGCTGTCAGAGTAAAGGTATCGTTGAGGTTTTTCCCTTTGCGACGTTGCGGCACGCACGCTTTAATTTAAAATCGTATCATCTGTAGTTTGATTGTTGTCAGCATGTATGTGTGCAAATAAATAAATTATCTATCTGTCTAATATCATTCGATTTCTAGAATGTATAGCACGTGCTGTTGACCTACATGACACTCACTAAATCCACCAATCAAATAAAGTTCAACGTGTAATCATTTTAAAATCATACTCAGTTTTGGCAGTTTGCACTTGCATTTTATATTTTGTGCTATATGATATTAAATGGCGGGCCTCACCAGATGAATCCCGACGACCTAACAACCCTATGCCCGACTATGGACTAATACCTATCTATACAAGTCAAAAGTGAAACGCCGCAATAGAGAGGTGGGGTAAACGGGTCACCGATATGGGTCGCGGCCGTTCTCTGATGAAATATTGGTTCCGATTCATTGCACTTTATTCATTATATCTCGTTATAATTGAATTTTTTGCGAACTCATCTGAGCACTCATGTAATAAGATTTGAAAGGTATTGTGGATCGTTCTTGTAAGAGTTTTGATTTATATCTTTATAATGTAATTAATGATTAAATCAAAACTAAATTTCCAAGTGTTGTTCTAACACTTCTTAGCCAGGGTACAAAAAATAGTTCTTGTCGAATTTCTTGCGGCTTTTCTCGACACAAGGTCTCCATTCATAGGACTTACGAAGTCATCACATGGTCGTTGACTTTCAATAAATGATTTGTTAATACTCATATTGAATAAGAAGCTTTTTATCTTTATTTTACCTTATCCATCCTGTGATCAAATGTAAAGGAGTCGAATCATTAGGAATATATATAAAAAAGCAAGAATAAATGCGTCGTTTTTCCAGCAGAAGTTATTATATAACGATATTCCACGACCAGATGCCATACCACGATCTCTTAGAGCGATGCTAGTTCGATTGTGAAAGTGAGACAGCGTTATACCTCGTCTATAGTGGCGTCTCTCTTTAACAGTAGAACTTGTATCGCGATAAGACGTCATGGAAGGACTTCTGTAAGAAATGAGAAACTTTTCTTTTATGCCTACAATGCTTTTAGAAAAGTCGATTGGATTAAAGAGACCGCTCGGAAGCGTAGGCAGCCGATGAAACTCAATCAGAAAGTCCATTAGGCGTAACTGAGGAACGTGGGCTGGTACACGGTCACCAATAAATTAGTGAATCTTGCCATAATTGTTTTATACAATTAGCTTTATCGAATTGGTAAATTACTTAATCTTATTACGAAACATCAGTGATTTGATATACCTTATTTTACTTGTTGTAGGAAATCTATAATCTAAGAACACAAATTTGTGTGTTTCTCTGTCCGCTCTTCTTCCCGCTCTTTTTCCATTGTAATTGCTTTTATTCAGTTGAAACTAAATCTAATCAATGCGTCAGTCTCACGAAAATTTTATATAGTATGATTTCATTAATCCGTCATTTGTTTTTTAAAAATTCGTCGATAGAATAAAATGTTTTTCTAGTAACCATTTACGTAATTTTTTATGGAACATGTTTGATGGGAGCTGTTTAATGTCATCTGGTATTTTATTATAAATTCTGCTACACGCGGCTAAACCATTTATTAAGAATCGCTTTGTTATAGGCTGTTAAGATGCAGTGCAGATTTTAGCAGTTATAATTATTTGTTAAAAGTTGCTGGAAGTAACAAAATATATTTTATAAGCTTTAATTTTACTCAGTGTACTTTTTTCTACCTTTGATGTCTAATGTACGTTATTTAGGCAAAAAAAGGTGACAACCCTACCTTTGATCCTATTTTGATAAGCGTTAGGTCGTTTGAATAAAATGCCTGTGAATACATAAAGGGGTGTCAGCAATTGGATTATTTTATTTTTACAGAGAATTTGATTGCTTTGTGGAAAGGACGTTATACACAGGTTAACCGAAAAGTGAATTTGATAAGCAAGATTTGATAATGTTTTGCATATTTTACTTTAAAATAAAAATTTAATAAAAAACAATGGACATAGGTTTTTTGCGTTTTAATACTCGTTGCATATTTGTTTTTATTATCTTAGTATTTGGGGACCTCTGAATGATCCAGGGAATAGTAAGACTACAGAATAGTTTAAAACTAAAGTTAAGATACGTAACAGGATGACTATTTATGGAGGACATTTGGAGTCTGGGATAGGTTTTTATATATAACTAGCTGACCCGGTTATATTAATTTGATAAATTTATTTATTATAGATTAAAATGAAACTTATTTAATGCCCTATGTCGGAACGAATCCAGCAAAATGAATAAAAAATCATCAAAACAGGTTGAATAGTTTCGGAGTTCATCGCGGTCAAACACCGTGACAGGTATAAAGAACCCATTATAGTCCAGTCATTATATACATTTAAAAGTGAAAATGAACCGAGAAGGCCAAATTTTGGATATCACGTGGGGGGTGGCTAGAAAAGCTTAAGTTCAAATTGTCGACCAAAATAACCTTGTGCAATTTCCGCCATCTTGAAAAAACCTATTACCTATACGCCGAAAAAAGATTTGTTCAAATCGGTTCATAATTGGCGGAGTTATCGCGTAACAAACATAGAAAAACTTTTGATATTTTTGATCGATATCTCGAAAACGACGATCGATACGTGAAAAATGCATGGGACCTTAATTGTAGATCGCGAGAATAGCAACAAAAAAGTATTCTATAAAAATTTTCGTATCTCAACGGAGAACCGAGTTATGATGAAAAAACTGAATTTAAGGGTTTTTTCAAGATGGCGGAAATTGCACAAGGTTATTTTGGTCGACAATTTGAACTTACGCTTTTCTTGCCATCCCCCACGTAATAGCCAAAATTTGGCTTTCTCGGTTCATTTTCATTTATTTCCCGATTTTTCCGACGTAATGACTGGACTATTAATACACATCGCGACCTATTATTACATATTATTCATAAATAATTTTATATATTCTAGCCGATGCAGTCGCTAAGCATAAAGCTACGCTAGCACCATATATTAGGAGCGGAGCGTTATACCTAAAAAAAGAAAAAAAATAATTAATCGGTAAAAAAAAAATATTAAAATCGGTTAAGAACTCTGGAAGTTATGGCGTAACAGACATTGCGCCATTGAAGCTGATCCATGGGAGCTTCGCTTCGCTCCGCTCCAATAATAAATTAATGACTCCCAATGTTTTATTGACTGTGTGAATAAATTTGACGACCATTTAGTGCAACGATAGCAATCCTGCTTTTCGCACCGAAGGTCCTGGGTTCTAGTCCCTGAAGGAGCAGATGTTTTTGTGAGGAATACAAGCATTTGTACCTAAGCCATGGGTATTTATTCTATAAATATTACTGATCTATATATGTATAATTATGTATGGATATACGTTACCCTAGTATCCATAACACAAGCCTCATGGCATCATATCATAAGGAATGTTATTAATATTATTAATTTTGCTTATCTATTCGTTAATTGGCCCTCGAGAGAGTGCTTATAAAGTACAAGTACACATCAATTCTCTACAATATGCAAATAAAAACCATTTTCCTTGCTCCACAGGGTCCGGTTGTGGAGAGACTGGTTTCCTGTCACACAGGTCTCCTAGCACAGAGGCCAGTCTCACATAGACTATACACCTCAAATGTGTCTTAGACTTATGTGTTTTACAATTAGATTAAATGTCTACATCTAATACAGCCATAGGATTATAACTAACCACTGCGCCAATGCTATCTCTTTGCTTATTGATTGTATGTCTGTCAATATCTCGCGTACATTACTCGACCTAGTTCTTGTACTCGAGTTACAGGCTTCAGCGCACGTTTGAGTAAAACACCGCTAAGTTTTGAAATGGTTTTCACGTTACTCTTGAAGCTGAAGTTTGAAGATGATCGACGTCGTCGTCGTCGACTAAAAAAAATTAAAATGTCTTAGGTGTAAACTGTAACTTGAATCCACAATCTGACCGACATCTGAGACCTTGAATTTTTCCAAATATTTCTTAAGGAGATGGCAGTGCCATCTGGTCATGTTCAACAACATCAAATGTAAGTACCGAACAATCGATAACTATGTAATTATATTTTTTTTTGTTAGTTAGCCATATATCTATTAGAAATTAATATCTTAAAACAAATTATTGTAAGAATTTAAGTTGTCTCAAGCAAGAGACGCGTATTTTTCTTAAAGATCTTAAGCCCATTTTCAAAGCTAGGATGAATAGGCACTCTCTGTGTGACTCGTTCCATAGTGGGTCCTGTCTTGGCCCCCGGGGTTGATCTTGGCTTGATTGATTAATCAAGCCATTTAAAATGGATAAAGCTAAAGATAAGAAAAAAGGTTTTCATTATTTTCTACATTATTAATTTAATAAACGAAATCATTAGCTTACAAAAACCAATCACCCAGTCACCAAAAGCCGTTGGCGAATTACATAATCCAGTAGAAAATAAACCAACTTTGTGGCGACATCGTAATATGTTACATCGAAGCCATTAACGCTTCACAATTCCATGGTATAACGTAGAACGCAAGAAAATTGCAAGAACTAAAAGCCTGTTATATAATGCTGTACCAGTATCGATCGCAGACTCTTAGGTCGGCGCCGTCGACCAGACGAACTGGCGGCGCCTGCAGACTGAAACTTTTGTGAAAGGTTGAAATAAAGCTTACACTAAGTGTAATAAACGACGTAAAAAGAGAATCTTGTCTGTGTAAGCAAGTGAAAAGTAATGAAAATACCTTTATCTAGCCACCCACCCTTTGAATTTTTATTTACTTACTGAAGCTAATGAAATCTATGAATTGTTTTGCAATTTTAGTAATTTTATTAAATAATTTGACTTTCAAATGTGTTTTGGTAATTTTGACTTTATTTATTAATTTAATAATTATAATTAAAATATTATATTCTAACATAGATTTAAGTTCATTTGTTACTAACCGTAATGAGATATTGTTTTTGATTAAAAGAATCGATTGATTGATTGATTCAAATGCACTTAAAAATAAGTTGTTTTCAATCGTCCAGTATTTTTACCTACCACCCATTCAGGACGTCTTTTAATTGACAACAAGAATGGGCGCAGGTTACTCGTCAACATTAACAGAAATAATGACTTAAAATATTATTCGTCTTTACCGTACATAATCCCCAAAAAAAAAAAAATGATCACAATAATAGTAGTATTATGGTTTCGTTACATTGTTGATTACAACAAAGCCATTGCAATAATATACAGGGAATAAACGACAAATTTAAGAAAGAACAATGAAGGTAATGAAATTAGCTCATGAGAGCTAAAAAATCGAGAGATATATGTCAGGATCGCTGTAATGTCTGCCTACCTCTTCGGGAAACTATATACCAACTGTAGACCACTAAATAGGCAGTAGCATATTATAGTCTCTTACTGAGATCCAGATTATGCCAAACGTCCTCCCTTTTCGGAGGAGACAGTGGATGTATTTCGGTCGAGATGACTTGTTGATAACAAATAAACTAAGTGAACATTTTATCGAATTCGTTGTTGGTCCATTACTTCCTCCTTCTGTCCTTTGCACTGGTAGATATTTCACATCTACAATGTCAGATGCTGCGTAATCGAGTGTATTGTAATCGACTACAAATCGCTGAATAACAACTTGATGTTTTTCCAACAAGGCTAACTCGCCGTGTCATGGACGCCTTGTGGGTTGGAAACTTTGAATAATGCTGGAGTTTGAAATGACATTGAGATTTAATACTTTAATTTCGTTTAAGCTAACAGGAGGAAGAGTGAGTGAGTGAGAGTGTTGATGACCATGGCTGCGAAATCTGTGGTAGAAGATTAGAATCTTCCAAGTCAAATGTTTTGATGAATAACTTAAACATTAGTGCCAGAGTTATTAATAGAATACGAACATATTATTATCATCATCATCGCAACCGAAAAATGTGCACTTCTGGATGTAAGCGCGCCCCAAATTTAGATTTTGCCACAATCTCCACTTTTGGCAGAGCATATTTAAGACGATTTTGTGGTCTAAAGCAGTTGTATGGTGTTTACCTGCAGTATCATCAGTCGCCTTTTACGACACTGGTAAGTGTGAAAGATTGGTGCTATTCCACTTTGTTGGACACCATACGGTTTATGAACTTATCGGGTATATAGTCCCGATGTGTCAGAGATATTTTAATGCGTTTTTACCCACTATGTTCCACTCGGCCTCTCTTTTCCTTGGTATATCCATAGCACAAGCTTTGAAGAGTAATACTGATTTGTTTTCTTTAACTTACATTTGTTTTTATTATATAAAAAATATTAGTATAATCAAATATTCTGAATGCCAAAACTGAATCTTTTCACTGTTGGAGCATTAACATCATGGCCGTACACATCGTAGGGAGAATAGGTTAGAAATAACGATTCGTTTTGCCTAATATATTCAAACTGTACTCCTCTTCCTCATCAGGTTCTAGTCTCACGTATAAAACGTGAAATGTTATTTAGCTAAGTCGCATAATGAATAGAAACTGTTGCTGAAACGTCCTCTGTTCAGTAGTTTAGTAACAGACTTAACAGCAATGCGAGTAAATGTGTTTACTCGTTCACGTTGCGGTTGTCCAGTTTTATATTTAGTGCGAAATTGTGTCGACGAAATTGTAAACTGGTACATTGTATTGTCGTAGTGTTTCAGGCATGTGTGACCATCTGTGTTGGTAGTAGGGAATTTTGATGCTGGAGTGTAGTAATCGGATTAATTTTTAATTGAACCCCCCACCTTTCGTGATCCGAGCGACTGCGCAGGTCTATACTCCATCGGGACATTGGTCGAAGCTACAAATTTTAATAAAGCCTGGTATAAGGTATCGTTACGTTGTCTCCTAAAATCGTTAGAAATTTGCTCTCAATTCGAAGACTGAAAACGATTATATTTCTTTTCTTTAATAAAATGCAAAAAATAAATAAAAACATATTCAGACAGGTTTGGTATCATTGCACTGAATTTGTCAATTTAGTTTACTATTAGGGAGGAAAGGTCAATTTGAATATAAGCTATCGATTTACCAAGTATTTCGGTATATTTATGATCGATCATAAAAATACCGAAACTGTTTCCTTGAGATTTAAAAACACACCTATCGATATTATAGACTAGCAATGTTTCCCAAACAAGATGTGACTTTTGGGAAGAACATTGTCCACTATCAGGGAAAGTCTGCTCCTGGCCATAATTTAACGTGGTTAACTTGAAAGTCCTTGAACAGACTAATTACTCAGACCGATGTAAGGGCAAACTTTGCCCTTACACTTTAATTTACCGTTAGGATGCTGTGCTCCCGCCCAAACTATGGCATTCCTTATGCATGTCCCGCGTGCGTCATCTTGCACACGCGAGGGTTATATAGAACTACCGATAACGCGAGTGGCGCAATTTCAGTCAGAAAAAGCTTGAAAGTTTTTAGCCAAACTATTAATACGCTTAGAAGTCTACCAACATCTTGGGATAGGCTTTCGAACAGTATTAGTGATGGACTAATTGGGGGGCAAGGACCTCCCGAGATTACCGAGATTGGTTTGCCCTTATGTGTATCGTTAAGTAGGTTGTAGCCGACCGGTTGAAATGTCAGCTTTAAACCAAGTGGACTAAGCACTACGGACAAGGACCCAATCGTTACACAAGCATTTAGCTTACCACAGGCTTGACGGGGATATAAATAAACTATTGACGCATTGTTAATATTACTTCAAATAATAAAAAAATGACTAGCCGTCCAATCTCCTATTAGATTTTGATATGTAGTTTATTTTTTGATGTTACGACAAGAACGGTGACATATTTCTTTATAATGCTGACTCACAGTTATAATATGTCTATTCGTCTTTTCATAGTTCTTCATATCTTTCCTTCCCTACAAATTTCCTGAACCCTCTCCCTTGTGAAAAATACTAGCAATAATACGAAGTTATTTTATTTCCGACGTTTTATTCGCACCGCTGGGTTATACTTCTCGAGTCTCTACCATTGCGGGAGCATTGCTTAATGTACCGAGCGCTTTTGCGTTAATGCTCTTTGTATTTGCACTTTTTCCTTCCCTGAGTGCATTTATATTGAGTTTGCTGGGAATCCAGCTTGGGGATTAACTTGGGTAGTTGTTATTTTTCTATCGGAAATGCATTTGATGTTTACACATTAAGCACTTGAAATATTGATGGCTAGTGTTTTTTGGTTTGAGGAACTTCTAGGCACAGTTCGATTGTGGCCGTTCAATAACTTCCGCAATGTTATACTATTATATTTATTATTTTTATTCATTCTTTGTCTTTTTTTTGTTTATGTTTTGTTTTTTACTTGTGTAAATTAATGCAAACTTTTATTTTTATGCAGCACCTCTTTCAGGCCTTGCCAGAATACCAGTGTCCATAATAACAAAGATATTTACAAAAGCAGACAAAACCTGAATGCTTATTATAAACAAGGCTGTGGTGAGCCCCATAACATATTTTTCCAGATAAATTATAATAACTCCATGCAATGTTTACCCCAAGCTTACTACAAGGGTCTAATTTATCACTGGCGATAATTACGTGAGCTGTTAGCGGAACGGGGTTAAGTGTTGAAGAGACCCTCCCGTCTAGACCATCCCAGAAATAGAAAAGGGTTATGTAAACCTCTTGAATATTCATATGCCCACTAAATAATGCCTGCGTACGCGATATTAACTGCTGCAATAGCCTTTCAGGATCGTAAATCTCGTTAAATTTTAAATAAAAAGGAGACCCAGATTCACTTATTTGAGGAATTAAGGGATGTGTTTTTTCGATTACAATTTATATCATTCTGTTGTGTTTTTGTTTTCGTTGCTAAATCATAGCAGATTGAAATATTTCCGCTGTAAGTGATAAGTGATTGCAGACAGACAGAACTGCCCCATTCAAATGCATTGGATCGAGCAAGGGGGCTAAGAAATTGACAAGATTGTGGAAAATAAAGAAAGAAAGAAACACCTTTTATTGGCTTCGCAAACAACACATTATAGTACATTATATTAATACAAAAACAATTACAAAAAAAAATAACTATGACATTAAACACAAAAAGTACATTTATTTAAACACTAACATAACATAAAATACAGCGAGGCCAATTCGGACCCTGCCTCAGCATATGCGTCTGCGTCACTCTAAGATGGACAGAGTGACGCAGAAGCGCTGGTATTCTGGCAGGCCCTGAGGACGTAATAATTATTTAACAATACTAAAAAAGATGTCACTTACACAACTAACAAGATGGACATTTAATCTGAAATAAATGAATTTATTATTATTTAAATAGTAATAATAATTAACTGCCCAACGTTAGTGCTACATTGACAATTGTTTTATTATCCATATAATTTCGCCTTTTTTTAAATTTTGCTTATAAAAAGGTTTCAAGTTATAAGTGTCTCACCAAGATACTCTTTAGTCTGTGACATTTCACCAAGGTTGTGTTTTCTATTGGTGAGGACTCAGCACCTTCAAGCCAAACCTATTGTTTGCTGAATAATGACATAATACATACAAAAAACAATTTTAAATTTTTAAACAAACATTTTTAAACAAATTTTAAATTCAAAATAAATTTGATTTGTATATTTCAACAATTATGAACGTGCCGGATAAAATATTGTGAAGGTACTAAAAAATATATATATATAAAAATTAATATAGTAGAAAAAATACAATGTGTCCCGTCACCAGTGTCGGAGCCTTTTATGGTGTGAAATATGGCATTTTTTATCGACAAATTGCCCCTCAAGTTTGGTTTTTCTCAAAAAGTAAATATTTCAAAAATACACAAAAAAGAATCTATTTGTTTTTCTTTAATTATTTTTTTTCTATTTTTTATTCCATGATAATTGAAACATGATGACTGTGTAACTGTTGTCTACATGTTTAGCTATCAAATGACACCTTTTTAATGTTGATAGGACATTTACAGTAGTGGTGGTCGAATTAGTATAAGAGCCCAGGTCTTGGTTACCAGAAAATTATTTTATAACCATAAGAGAAAAACAAAATTTGAGCGGCAATTTGTCGATAAAAAATGCCCTATTTCACACCATCAAAGGCTCCGACACTGGTGACGGGACACATTGTTTATGACGACCATTACCTTAGTCATCATGATTGTGATCACGGCTCCTGTAAAGGAGTCGAAACGTGAGGATTAAATATAAAATAATTATGCGCAAAATCCGTAAATACGTTGTTTTATTTAAATGTGTAATGTGCGCGGAAGTATAAGAACTAAATATTGTAAGTTTTGATATCTTGTCTGTGTAATACCAAACTTTAAATTTAGATTATATCTCAATCTGAGTTTGAATAATGGCTGAATTCAATAATAATTCTCCAGTAACAGTGTTGCTGCCCAGATAGTTTTGTTGAAGCCCGGGAAATAACAAAAGAAGAATAGAAGCAACCAAGGAAGGCTTGTCTTTTACTAAGGATAGTTTATTGATTGATATTTACTATAGGTCAAGTCTACAGGGTTAGCCAAAAATACCGGAACACCTAAATAACTCTTAAACCGTAAACATTTTCAAGCAAAAGTTTCTTCGATGTAAACAAGCTATCGTTTAAAATATTTTAGAAATACAGGATGCTCATTTTATTATGGAAACAGGGTAACCAGTATTTTTTTTAAATACAACACCCTGTATATTTTTACATGTTTCGATTCTTAGATTATTTTTCTTTTGTCCAAAATATTTTTTAATAATACGCACCATTTTTGAGTTATTAGCAATTAAATCAAACTTCCACCTATAAGCCTACTTTATTTATGATTTTGAAATTAATTTATCCTTTGACTTAAATAAACGAATATGTATGACGTTCAAGAGTTTTAACACTGTATAGGTCGGGACCTGGGTGTTCTGGTACCGTAGTATTTTCTGAATTCCATATCAAAAGTGCTTTAGCTATTTGAGTTCAGAATTTAACTATGCGATCTTTCTTATTATTTTTATTTATATTAATAAAAAGAGTTTATTAACGGATTTGCATTTCGTAAATAATCTTTCACTTTGCGTCGCTTTTTATTATTATTAATAATTTATATAATAAAACATTCCATATTCATTACATTTTCTTTGCTTCGGTTTTTCAAACACATCAAAATGCTTAATTTCCTTTTTCCCAGTCTAATTACCCTGTCTGTCTTATTTTCTCCTCTTCTCGAGTTGTTCGCGAGTCATTAATTTCATAATGTTCCCCGGGGCTTAGGCGGGAGTGATATCATCCAATTTTATCGATAATTCGTTTCGATATTGGAACGATCTACGCAAATTACTCGCGATGCTGATGTGGGTATTGCCAAGTAAACCTTTTCACAAATCTCGCTAAAGCGTTGAGAGCTATAATGGTTCCAATTGTTGGATATTTTGTTAGAGAGTTTTTATATTAGATAACTTCCTTAACTTATTCCCAAAGGTATATATTTTTGTGGACGCAAATATCAAATTTGATGTGTTTATGATGTGTCGATGCACAGAAGTTTTAATTGGACAAAGGAAATATGTACGAAACACTTTTATGTATCATTTATATAGTCCATTTTTTTAGCAGTAGAAATTATGTAAACAAAGAAGCAGTGGTGGCTAACCTTGTGCTGGAGTCCACTTCGACCGGCTTCAGGCTCGTCTATTGTTGAACAGATTAAATAACAAATAACAACAAAAACTGTTAACAAAAAACTTCAACAAAAACAATAGAAACTTAACAATAAACCAAAGAAAATAGTCAAAACAGATAAATGCAGACGTTGACATTTGCCGCTATTATTGCAAATGGCGGCCATGCTAAGCGATCATTTTAAAAATCACCTAATATGGTACGTATTACAACATCGGCATGTACTTTTTAATTTTGTCGTGTCAAACTGACCAACGTTTCGTTCCACAAGTTTGCAACTTCTGCTTCTTAAGGTATTTTTAGTGTAAACTTTTCACGATGTTACGTTTTGCTTGTTACATTATATGTATACAATAAAGTACCCAAATTTTGTTCTTTCTAATGCCAAAAAAACGGACTTTAGAATTTATTCAATTGGGATTGGGAAGATAAATCAATGAATTTGCCCCGAAAGAGCCTACTCAGTCAAGTTAACGGATGATATTATTGAAAGTCGCAAAGAACTCATATCGTTATTGGCAAATAGGATGGAGATATCTAAGTCTTTGACGATTGATGTTTGTCAATTTAATAAAGATTGTATTAAATATACAGAACAAAGGCTTCGAAAGGTGTAGATACAGACGGAAGAGCCACTTCATTCGGACTATGAAAAGGTATTCGATTTCACTGAGACTGTCACAGTTTCTTCAGAGACGCCAGACGCGGTGAAATAATAGGGAGAGATATACATTGAATGTTTAAAAATTCACAAAATAAACAAAAACAAGGGTAACACAAAGTAAAAAGAACACAAATCTATAATCTAAGATCACAAATTTGTTGTTTGTCTGTCCGCTCTTTTTCTATTGTATATGCGTTACCATAGCAACGCGTTAACCGCAAGTAGTTTGTCTACCGGACGCTAGATGGCGCTAACGGAAAAATATTTAATAATTGAAAAAAAATTAAAGAATTAAAGACGGGCCGCTAGTATATACTCTAAAAACACAAATTTGTTGTTTGTGTGTTTGTCTGTCCGCTCTTTTTCCATTGTATCAATAACGTTACCATAGCAACGCGTTACCGGGTCAGCTAGTCTAGTTATTATCTAAATTTATATTAAATATATATTAAATTTTTGACGACCTTCGAGTGGCTCGTATACGGATTTTCATATTAACGCCTCTCCGAGATCTCGACCGGGTCAATTTAGGAAGCGACCTTTTCTGTATTGTCTGGCTCTGAGTGTAGTGGTACGGTCGTTGTTTCCGAATGCCATAACACAAGTGCTAATTAACTTGTGTTCAGAATAATCTTTGTGTTCTTGTCTAAAATGATTAAAAATTGATTATCGTTTTGCTATCAAGTCCGGAATCCTTTCGTTAAGTTCCTTACCCTTTGAGTCCCAGTAGATTCGCACTGGAACCACCTATTTATAAATTATTTCCTAGCGTCCTAGTACACACAACTTGGAACCACCAGCGTGAGTAATGCGAAGACATGTTACAAAACGAAGATTAATCCTCATCGCACTCGTTGGCATTGTGAAAGTTGCAATGTAGGGTTGTGCCTTGATAACAAACGAAATTGTTTCAAAGAATTCCATAGACATTGAGTAATTAATTTATTGTAACTACATTTTACTGGTGGCCCCAATTTGAAAGCACCATTTTTTTTTTTAAATTTTGATAAATACATATTTGTGTTCAATAAAACTAGTTTCATTGTTCAATACCTAATATAATATTTCATTTTTAAAAAATCATGACTCAAAGAGTTAATATTTTTCGTGTTTTATCGATACAAGTGTTTGTGTTTCCCTATCTCCCGTTCTTTAACGCGGCACCAAAGGTTTCGTTTTTAATATTCATTGCACCGCCATCTGGCTGCGGCTGTTATCCACTCACGAATTCATCCTTATTGTTTTGTGAAGAGAAACGTAGCCCTAATTTCTCATTACGCTCATCTAAAATGTAGGACTCCTTGATCTTTGTGAGCTTTGAGAATCATATAGAGATAAGTTCTGGTTTTTAATTAGTCTTTGAGGTAGTTCTCCTAAAATTGCCTATCTTTCTACTTTTATTTTTGTTTTTATAACAACGTATTTAAACAATTTTTATTTTATGAGAACTCTTATTAGCTGGTTTGATATGTAATATTGTATTGGCATATCCTACCGCTTCAAATAATGAGTTATTTATTTATCAAAAGTAAAGTTCCCGCGCCTTGTTTTAAGGCATGGCGCATGTGAGATTCGAAACGATATGGCAAATAGGGCCTGAATCTTCAATTAATAGTCTGCCTGTTTTTCGTGTACCTAAAAGCACCGTACCGGGAAAAGATCCGTAATCCATATCACGAGTCGATTACGGATTGGTTGCTAAAAACAACAAAATACTGCATTGCATACAAATGTTAATTATATTATTCGTGAATATATTAATGATAAAGATTTAGTAACCAAAAACATTGAGCAACTAGTTATATTTATATCCTGGAAGATAATTCTCCTTCGGGAATTATAATTGTTTCGTTGACGTATTATTAATTATTGGTTTTGTATTAATAGGTCAATTATTGTTGGGAAATTATTTACACGTTGACTTGATCGATAGAATATGATGGGATGTAATATAATAAGATCCTTTGTTACCATATTCTGGGAAATAAATATATTGATTGATAGGTTGAAATCGGGACTTCTGTAGACGTATTTAAGTATGAAAGGACTTTAGAAGCTTACACAAGAGTTAATCAAACTTTCTCGACGCTGTTTTCATCAACTAATTCATAATTTTTTTCTGTATTTCTTTATATTTATCGAATAATTAAGTATCTATGTAATCTTCTAATTAGTCTCTGAATACTTGTTGTTTTTTTATATTCCTTTTCAATCTTACGACTACTAATTGGCAACTTAAATATGAATGACGGCTATCAAACTGGTTGCTCTATATTTAAATATCACGACAGATTAGCAGAAGAGGTTACTACAATTTCTAGTTTTTATTTTACGTATCCGTTTTATATAGGTTACATTTCGGACAGTGTGCTGCAGTGTTGCACAGCCTTGTTCAGCCGTCCCCATTTTTTAATCTGATAACCAGACCACCGTTATACGGTTGATATACCAAAGAGTCGCTAAGCGTTTTGGTTTCAATTTTGTGATTCGTACCGCTAAAGAGTGGAACTCTTTGCCTGAATCTGTGTTTCCTGACAAATACAATTTAGGTGTCTTCAAGTCACGAGTGAATAGGTTACCTTTTAGGCAGGCGCGTCACATCCTAGATCACATCGTGCACCTGGCGACATTAAGCGCTATTTTCTATTTTCTATAAAAAAAATAAATATAATCCTTTAGAGAAAAAAAATAAGTCACACTCCTTAATTGATTATAACCACTTTTGTTTGCCAAATATTTATTTTTTTTACTTTGAAGGGTTTTAATCTGGATCCTAATTAAGCCCGGGGGCCAAGACTGGATGCACGATGAAACGAGCTAACTCAGAAGGTGCCTGTTCATCCTGGCTTTAAAAACGGACGGGTTATAAGTACTCGGAAATACAGAAGCAGGGAGGGAGTTCCACTCCTTTGCTGTGCCCATTATAAAATATGTTGAAAGGCGCTTGGTGCGACAGGTAGGAATAGCAACCAAGAGAGCTAAATAATAAAAGAAAGGTTATTAAAATGGATTCTCTTTCACTAGCTCTAACCTCAGTTTGTGTATCAACTGTCCCCGTGATCTGTTGTCGTGTTAGCGAGACAGCCTGTCACTAAATTGTCACGTTAATGTGACGTAATGTGGCTCTTTCCAAGTCACGGCACACGCACCCCTAATGGGATCTCGCCGAGCCGTCTATACGATACGCATATTTATATTTGTTCGCTTCGTGTCACTAAATGTCCTAAGGATAATAGAAAATATGTCTTGAAAAAAATGATCTTTTTCCTTGGCAATTTGGGCAAGAAAAATCCAATCATTTTGATGTTCAATCTTACATGAATTTAATAATAATATTTCTTACATTCATACCATTTAGCTGGAGTAACAGATAGATATACATATATGATACTTAAACATGTAATATTCATAGAAATATATATAAAGTGAGGCAGGTAAAAATGCTCGCATTTGCCACATAAACATATATAACACATAAACCTTTCTGGGTCTCGAATCCAGGACCGTTCGTTGCGAAAGGCAGGATCACACCAAACGGTCGTCAAATAGATAGTTCATAATGTTTTATGTCCGCCATAACAAATCGGAGTAGCGTTTCGCAGTTTGCACCTCGTAAAACCCAACGTTATAATTTTAACGACGCCTTTAATGGCAGCGATCGTCAGATGTAAGTGCGCTCGAAGCACAAAATGGCCGCTCCGCTCGACAAAATGGCTGATGAAGTTAGCCTGTCGCGCGCTTTGGTTGATACATTAAATTACATAAATCTTGATGAGTTTGCAACTTTGCCGAAAGTAATACGTGCGAAGATTAGCAAGATTGGAACGGATCTCTATTTAAGACGTCATAAACGCTTTTTTAATAGTATTAATTATATAATATCATAGTAATAAATTAGTGTTAGAAATAAGTCTTAACAACGATCGTTGTCTATTTAAGAACAAGATTTTTTAAGATAGTAATTGGGCACTTTAGGAATTCATTTAATACCTAAACTTTTTTGAATGCTTTTTTATTGTTTGTTTATGATTTTTGATGCCAAACTAAATTAATATATATGTGACGGTAAATGTGATTACTATGGTAATTAATTAGTAATTATTAATACTTACCTCATGATTTGGTAAGGTTAGGCTTAGTTATTAAAGTTTTATTATTAATAACTGTTGGTAATATCAAATAACAGATAGTTACGAAGTTTGATCATAATCTGTTCAGTAGTTTCAGAGTTTATCTCGTACATCGTGAGAGAATTTTATATATACATTACACATTATAACTTTGCGATAGTATTTCAGGATTCCATTGTACTTGTTCGTAGTCCAGCTTTTCTTCGTTATTCGTAACTACTTATGTAATGCTACGAGTCTACTGCTTCACGTTGGCAATGCTACAATCACTGCAGTAGCTAAATAAGGTCGTAGCAATTCCATTGCACTCGTTGGAAGCTTATCAAAAACTGTTGTCTGGCTGCCACCCAAGAAAGTTAGCTTTTCGTATTTCAAATGATTCATTCCGTTTCTTTATTAATTTTATGTATCTATTTGACTATGATCAAAACATTCTTAATTTAGTTGTAGTTTCGCAGTACGAAGGTAGCACTTTGACGTTTGGATGTTTCTTTTGACATTTTTATTAGGGTTGCCACCATAAAATGAATGTACGATGAATTATCGTCGCGAAATCCGGAAGTCGACATTTTCCAGCGCAATTTGTCCTCGTTTCGCCGTAGTATAGATAAAACACTGTGCCTATTTTAGTTTATGTTTAATATTTTATTATATGTTTAATATTATATTTTAACGGTACTTCAGTATTCCCAGTAATTTAATAATCTAATAATTTTGTTTTTTTTTTCTATCATTTTCAATTTTTATTAACATTTATTTGATTTTAAAATCAATATAAATTGTAGCAATGAATTTAATCTTAAACAAATAGCGCATATTTTGTTTTAAACCCTATTGTATTTTAATTTTATTCCGTAATTTTAAATGTACTAATTTTATGTGGTTCAACTTGGTAACTCATCCGTTCATGCCTGCTATGTACACTGTTAAGGGTTAGAGTCTAGTACTTATCTAATTTAATTTATTATCATTTTATTGGAATAATAAACTGTAACCTGTTTGTGTACTAAATAAATAAAATAAAATAAAAAATGGGTTTCAGTAATTTTTACGGGGAACAATTAAAATAGCATTGTTTTATAACAAAAACCTTATTTTTCTAATTGTTACTCGAAAGTTTTTAAAAAATTCAGGCAATTGATAAAAATACGGAAACTTTGGCTACCCCGAATTCAATTTAGCTAATTGAATTCGGAGGTATTTGGCAAGGCTAAGGTAGTAGAACTAATTTTAATTGACTTCATCTAAATGGTATTTTTAAAGTGAAATAAAAAAGTAGTAATTGGTCTGAAATCCGTGTACACGACTGGAATATTTCATGACGATTTATTTCATCCGTATGTGGCTTTGTTCCGGAATATACTGACCCCTTTTGACTGATTCACCAGTAACGGGTGTGTTTTGATTAATGAACCTATTTCAGCTGTATTCCGGTATATTGATGACCCATGGGGTTTATGTGTCTTTCCGTATTTTAGAAAAATTAATCGATTTCGATGACCTTTCGCAGATAGTATGGTTCCTATACCTTCATATACATGAGTTTTCCAAAGTATTTTGGCGGATCCCGCATCAGATGCAGCCAGGCTTATATGCGACCTCGTTCCACTACGTTTATTATGTGCTGCTGAGTTTAGGGTACAATGGGACTGATGTACTCTGCGTAAAATTCCCTCAATTAAAAAAAGGAAAAAAAAGGAAAGATCGGATCGTAGTAATCTTGGCACATAAAAAAATAACATCGTCGACGAAGTAATTATCTCTTAATCTTATCTGGAATATAAACAAAATGTTTAGGAGCTGCATGTGTGTGCTCATACCGTCATCTCCCTTTCTCCATTGGACATCCAGACGCACTGCGGGCTACCCTTTCTAGATTGCTATCGCCGTCGCACCAAGCGCTTCTCAACATCTTTCATATTGCGCACTGCAAAGAAATGGAACTGACTCCCTGCGTCCGTATTTCCGACTACTTACAACCGGTTTATTATTAAAGCCAGAGTGCCAGAGAGCCAGCCAAAAAATGCACCTTCTTGGTTAGCTCGTTCGCAATGTATATACGTATTACACGGCTCAATGAGAGTGAAAAGCGTCAAATTTAAATATAGCTATTATTTTTTATTCGAGTTGTTACTGGAATGTTTCGAGACAGCTGGTGTTACCATAGCGCCTCGTTACGGTATAATGGACTTCGAAAAGGCGAAAACAAATTAAAGGAAATACTTCAATAACATAGATAAATTAAGTTATTATATATATATATATATATATATATATATATATATATATATATATATATATATATATATAATAATCCTCCTAAACTACTTAACCGATTTTGATCAAACTTCGCAACTATCTGTTATTTGATCTAACTTAAAAGATAGGATAGGTTTTATTTTAATTTATAACACAGCAACGCGTGGCTGGGTCAGCTAGTATATATATATATATTCCCTGTCACAGTGTTTGACCGCAAACTCCGAAACTATTTAACCGATTTTGATTTTTTTCTTTTTGCTGGATTTGTTCCGACTTAGGACAAAGGATAGCAACGCGTGGTTGGGTCAGCTAGCATCTTATATTTTGTGCACTGCTAAGTGATAAGAAATGTTTGTTTTACCTTTTATACGTATTATACGATGATTTAGTGAGTTATTTTGATGAATGGTTTGAAATTATTACGATTGAAGTTAATAAAATTGCTGAAAGTCAACATAGTTTACATAGGAGGAACTCTTCCCAACTCAGACGAGTTTTTAAGTAACAGATAGTTAACTGACAATTACTTACCAAGGATACAAAATATGTAGAATCGTGGCAAAGCACGCGTTGCTTATAGCAAGCTGATCAGCAGCCATCTTGTGAATGAAAGAAATAAAATATTTTCTGTGTGAAATAATTACTAATACTATTCCAGAAATAAAAAAATCTCTATAACGTAAATTAGCACTATAAACGTTAAGACGTGTATTACAATAGAGTAATCATTATCTAGAACAGTGACAGAGATAATAGCAGTAATTAGAAATAAGAAAAACCGGCCAAGTGCGAGTCGGACTCGCGCACCGAGGGTTCCTTAAAATATTTTTATTATATGATGTAACTAAAAATTTACGGTTTTCGCAATTTTTCCATTATCTGTGCTTTAAGACGTTGCTTTGTACCAAATTTCAAGATTCTGAGTTCACGGGAAGTACCCTGTAGGTTTTGATACCCGTGCGAGTGTCGTAAATTTGCGGAATTTTGAGGCATAAATGGCTGTTCTTTTGATTGCGTTGGCTTAGAAGTTTGAGTTTTTCACAGCTCCAAGGGACAGTAGACCTGAGTATTTGATATAAATTTCAGCTTGATTCGTCCACGTGTTCCTGAGAAAAGGGGTATTGACAGACGGACGGACGGACAACAAAGTGATCCTATAAGGGTTCCGTTTTTTCCTTTCGAGGAACGGAACCCTAAAAAAGATGTTGATTTAACCAGAAATAGTGAAAATGAAGTGAGACACTTGAAAACTCACAACAGTCTATGTATAAAAACTTACGTATTAAAATAAAAATAATTTGATTAAGTCTCAATAAAATAAATAAAACCTTTGTATTTATTTAATATTTTCCATTCACAATGCCATATTTTCAAAAGATTATAAATGGATCGATACTAGCTCATAGTAGATGTTGAAATACTCGCTCGGATAGCGAAGGTCGTAGCTTCGAATCGCACTTAAAGGCTTGGAGATGTGGTTGCCTTTTTCAGACGTTTTAAAGTTTTAAATGAAATTTGTAATGCAATATCATTAAGCTTCCTTCAGATTGAACAGGGACAAGATCAGCAAAGCTATTAGTACAATCACTGGTCATTGCTCGCTAAACAAGCACCATGTCATAGGTGTGACCGACAGCCCTCTATGAAGAGGCTGCATTGAGGCAGAGGAAACTCCACAGCATTTACTCATGGAATGTACAAGTGTGGCAAAGTAAGAGGCACAACTACTCCAATCTCCGGCATCTCTCCCTGAAGCTTGCAGTAGTGAAAGGGCTGCTAGCATTCTGGGATGAATTGGGTTGGCTGGAGTAGTGGGAGAACTCAACACCAGCACAATGGCCCAATCACGAGGCTAAGTGCGGATATATTCTTTTAAATACATAAATGTTTTCGGGACGGTTGTAAAATAAATGTCGGTACTCAAAATCCCATTGGAATTGATTTTTTATTCGGTCATAAAATGCCCTCCGACCCTGCAACCTCAGGACGTCCTTATCGCCACCCCCCTTTGTCTGGATAACCGGGACAGACGACAACCCGCAACTTGGGAACGATAACACGAAACGAACGAAATGAATTTACATGGAAAATATTTCAGTTAGTTGTAGAATGGATTGCGTTTCTAAGCGTAGGTTAGATATCAGAATTTATAATAATAATATTTCTCACATTTCCACCAATCAGCCTAGCCAAAAGAAAGCACTAAGCTTGTGCCTAACTTAACCTAAACTACCAAGTAATGGCTTCTATCCTCAATTAAATCATGGTTATAAAATTTATTCCGGTATTTGATATATTCGTCAAAAATGAGCGATTTTGTAATATTTTTTTTTTAATAAAACTACCTATTTGATTTTTAATCCTGACGTTTCGATTCTTTTACAGGGGCCGTAATCACAGGATGACTAAGGCAATGGTCATACATTTTCTACTACCTTCACAATATTTTAATCGGGCACGTTCCTAGCTGTTAAAATTTATCATTCAGAGTCATCCTCTGATTACAGCCCCTGTAAAGGACTCGAAACGTCAGGATTAAATATAAATCAATGCGCCAAAATCCCTTAATAATTTGTTTAATTTAATTGTATAATGTGCGTGGAAGTGTAAGAACTAAATAAAACGGTATTTTGCAAAAAAACATTTTTTGAAAATATAAGAGTTTCACTTCAAAACAAAGTCCATGGAACACTAGTATTTGACCGCGGTTTCGGTTGTGTGGATTTATCTTTGCTCTTGTTATATTACACATGAGTCTACAATTTAAAACTTTTTTCATCTTGGACTTTTCCTGAAAGAAATTTGTCAAAGTTTTTTAAAATTATTCATGAGTTAATTTTGGCCGGCGTGCTTTAATGCGCCCCTTTTTTCCGACCTGTTTTTGTTGACTATACATATTCTCAAAGGTATACCTGCAACTTACCAAAGTTTCGTTGCGATCCATGGACTATCTACTTTTTGAGTTTTTTATGAGAAGAAGATAGACAGCAAAATGAACAAAAAAAAAACAAATTAAGCATGTGTGCAATTCACACGTGGTAGAAGTGATACCTTCAAAAATAATACGTACACGTATAGAAATTACCACGGTTGTTGTGATGCCTTCTCTCAAGCTTTGTACTACGTATGCGCACACAAACACGTACATAATGCTTCCTATCTCATTTTCTCCTACGTAAAATCTTATAAATTTATGTGTCTGTCTCTTTTTAATGTCGCTCTTTCTTTTCATCGACAACGATGCTAAAGAAATTTTCATTTCAAAACATCAATATCGGTTATGTAGTGTCGGAGTTCATCGCATTCAAACACTTTGACAGGGAATTTTTATATATATAGAGAAGTAAACAAGAACCATCGTAATCTTAGTAATCGTTTTACAAAAACTTTTCGCTTCTTCAAATCGTATATTTAAAAACCGCAGGCTGGTTATAAACGCATCGCTGGCCAGACCTTTTCCTTAATTTCTCACATTAATTCATTTATGTTGTTTCTGGCACAAAATAACACCGAATTACACTTGAGTGAGTCGTAAAAAGCGATAAATGATACTGAATATAATTACATCTCCCGTGGACCTCAAACTTGAAGCAGCGTTTTTCGAATTATGGTCTTTAACTGCGGTCTCACCCGCTTGCCAAGATTCTGTCACACGAAAAACCTCCACCAAAAATCCCCCATTTTTTTCGTATAAAGATATCCTACTGCTAAATTACTTATATACGGGAAGAGAAAAATCTTCGTATAAATTTCGTTATGGCTATTAGAATTAAATTCCTTATTTTGGTTCCAAACGTAGCCCTTTTGCTGTCAGTCACGTGTCCGTCCGTCTGCGGTCTCTTAGTCAGGTTTAACAGCCAAAAGGTCGCTACAGTCTCTAAATTTTTATAGTATGGGCACCTCGTTGACCCAAATACAAATTGTCAAAAAATATTTTTGTATATTTTTAAGGGGGGCTCCCATATACACAAAAGGGGGGTGCAAAAAAAAAATGACGTACCCACTTGAAGTATCGTATTTGAGTATACAAATGCTGTATTTTTTGGTGTAAAAAATATTGAAAAACAAAGAAATGAGTAGCTACCAAAGTCAGTTTTTATTTAACGAAATTCTGTTCGGATTTCTTTTATATTCTCTTTTATCTATAAACTTGAATTGAAATGATATTTATTATTACGTGTATTTTACTAACAATTACGAATATATTGATAAATCATATTTTCTTTGCCAGTACGGACTTAATGTACGGAGTCCGACACGTACTTATCGTATACGATTTTAGTAAGTTCCTCTGGTAGCGTCAAACGAAATGGAAACCATTTGCTTTTGTTATAGTAAATACGGGTAATATTTCATTAGTTTGCTCCAAGCATTTTCAATTCGCGGAGAACTTCAAAGGGAGTCCTTATCTTTCTTTATCTTATTCATAGTTATAAATCTCGATCCGTTGTTTGCTCTGAAGTCGAAATAGTTGAATAGTCTGGTTAATTATGTTTATTTGGAAAGTAATATCTCTGGGAAATTGACTATCAATCTTTAGGTACAATTTCGTATTTCTTCATTACTATAAAACATTCAACTTTGTCAGAGCTTCTGCGTCTGCACTATGGGGTCTCATAAGGATGACAATCGAAGGACCTAATGATGTCTATCTATTACAAAGGTAGCGCGATTCAGGAGACTACAGGCGCTATCTAGTTTTCTAAATATGAACTAATAATATTGTACTACGAGTATATCGCTAATGATATGAAAAAGAAAGAAATTTAAAAATCAAAGTAAAGGGGTCATTTTTATATTATTACTAGCTGACCCGTGTACACTTCGCTGGGCGTTAAATAGTTTTAATTACATACAAATATAGTCTTGACCACTCAGGAATAATGTAGCTTTCTATTTGTGAAAGAATTTCAAAATCGCTTTAGTAGTTATAGAGATCTTTATGATATAATTGTAGATATATATTTAAAACATACTGAACAAATATTTTTTCATAAAAAAAGATACTATAATAACACACACCCTTATTATAGAAAAAAAGCATGTGTGCAATTAACACGTGGTAGAAGTGAAACCTGAAAAAATAATACGTACACGTACGTATATTTAAAATACCACAGTTAATGTGTGCCTTCTCTCAAGCTTTGTACTACGCATGCGCACACAAACACGTATTAACACACGCGCATGATGCTTCCTATCGCATTTTCTCCTCCGTTAAATCTTATGAATTAATGTGTCTGTCTCTTTTTACTGTCGCTTTTTCTTTTTATGGAATTTTAAATCACAACGATGCTAAAGAAGTTTTCACTTCAAAAATAGAGACTGTTTGGCTTAAACGCGTAGGTTTTCATCCCTTTTTCAACGCATGTTTGGCACGACTAGAGTTTACTCCTTAAGAACATTGTCTTTGAACAGGCACAAAAAATAATAAAACAAAACTTCAAAATAAAAGTGAAAGGTCCGCACGATAGATTGCGCACAAAAAACGAAACGCTATCATTCAATCACTAAATTTTACTCTGCCTAATTTTTTCATACCGGGCGTCTCATATGAAAATAAATTCTTAAGGAGTAAACTGTAAACACATTAAATATATTATTAAAATGGCACAACAGTTGTTTTTCTTTATTTTCTTTGAGTTACACTTAACCAGCAGCGGCGTGAGGGTAATTCAAAGCATTCTAGCGAATCCTGAATTACATGCGGCAAAAGAATTAAGTGGCTTATTTCAAAATGTGAACAGTCATTCTCTTTGTATATCATTAATTGTTTTCAACACCTAACCACTTGTCAATCCACGGTAGCAAATGCTACCGATAGCCAACAGCCCTCGTCAGTCCGTGGTAGCAATTTCTACCATATTCAAATTTTCGCGTGAATTGCTGTTTTTTTTTAAATTACGGTTAATTTTTGAGTAACAGAGATCTACTGTGGTGGATTCTTTATTTAATCAGCTTTATGTTAGTATTTTTTGTTTGGTCCTAGCTTCATTATTTAGCAAGAAAATCGCATTTATATCTAACTAGCTTTCCGCCCGCGGCTTCGCCCGCGTGGAATTCGGTTATATTGCGGTATAAAGCACAACTATAACAAAACTTCTCATTCCCATGGAAAAATCTAAAAGCGCGATGTAACGCTGGACACATTTAGTTGTTAAACCAAAACTGAATGGTACACTATATTATATGTTTTCCCTTGTGGAGCAAAAACATGCAGATTTTGGGCACTGAAAACCCGGGAACACGCTACATAGAGCTGACCACGAGAAAAACAATGTTTTTCAAAGCTATCATTCCACTTCTTATGTATTTTAAAAAACACATCGTTACCATGTTTTAAAAAACACCCAGCGCCATCTATCGCATACCTCAAGAACTAAATAACGTAACTAATACTTATACCAATTAGTAATTCGTTGACTTTAGTGATTTCAGTATAAGTAGATGTAAAAAAAACAATTTAGACGATAAAACAAATTGTACGTCATCCTTCGAGAATTCCTCATTTTCGAGGATTCATTTTCGTATCATTTAGCTTCAAAATTTACATGTTCATATTCGTTTGCAACATATAAGTAGATGTAAAAAAAACAGTTTAGACGATAAAACAAATTGTACGTCATCCCTCGGGAATTCCTCATTTTCGGGGATTCATTATCGTATCATTTAGCTTCTAAATTTACATGTTTACATTCGTTTGCAATATTTTACCTTGTTTTAAACGACACACAGCGCCATCTACAATCCATCCATCAAGCAAACAATATTTTTGTTTTTCTTCGGGAATATCAATTTTTTCCAGGATAAAAAGTACCCTATTATTTAATCCGGACTATTATCTTTACGTCTGCAAAATTTCAAAGCAATCGGTTCAGTAGTTACGGCGTGAAAACGGAACAAACAAACAAACAAACAAACTCACTTTCCCATTTATAATATTAGTAAGGATAGTCCCGACATTTTTTCACGATTCGCGCAGCATTGGGGCTATTGAGAGGCGTGAGGCACGCGGTAATGGACCGACAAGTGGCTAATACAATAATAATAATTCCTACATTCACACCAATTAGCCTAGCCCAAAGTAAGCACTGTAAGACTTGTGTTATGGATATTAGGTTAATGGATATACATACATATATGATACATAGATATGTAATATTTATAGAAATATATATAAATACCCATACTCAGGTACAACTGCTCGTATTTATCACACTAACATCCGGGACAATTCAGGACCGTCGGTGCGAAAGATAGGAACGCTTCCGTTGCACCAAACTATGCCAACTTGGAATTGTAAGAAAATACAATGGATATCCTTTTGGATAAAAGCCCCAAAATAAATATAGCATATCGTCGTTGCGACTTTCAGACCTCCTATGTGTGAAATTCATGTTTACGAGATAATCGATAAAAAGTGTCTAATGAAAAAATGCGAAGAAACTGAAGAAACAAATACGTTGAAGTTAGTTATGTTGAAAAAATGTGAAGAAACTGAAGAAACAAATACGTTGGAGTTAGTTATGTTAAAAAAAATGTGAAGAAACTGAAGAAAAAAATACGTTGGAGTTAGTAAGATAATGTAAAAAGTTTTTTTTATAGTAAAGAGGTTTCGAATTGACCCTAAACGATTCAATCATGAGAACTCCAATAATGCTGAACTGTCTAGAACTGAAGCGTCCGATATTCCTGTAATCCCTTGAAGGACGGCTTATTTTCAGTAAACGGTATTTGAAATGTCGACGTTTGCATGAATAAATTTATGGTATAAGGCGCCCTGAATATCACATTTTTAGAGTGAATACTAATAGCTTAAATGTATACGAAATGTAATAATGCAATGAAATGTTATTAAACGAAAATATGGTTTATGGATTGGTAGGTAAGGTATAAAATGCAATGCAGAATATTAAAGACTGCATTAATTTTTAATATGACATTTTTCACACTGAAAATAGATCGTACAAATATATAGCGGCAGGCTTTCCGAGAAAACACAATTATTTTATTTTATTCTGTATTGATATGTTAATAATCCTAAAAACCCCTAGATGAAACTGTAACATATTTAAATATGTTTTTTGTTATTTAACACCTGCATTTTATAAAAAAAAAACGGGTTGCACTCCGGGAGTGCCGGCAGAAGTGAAAACATGAACATTAACGTTGTGCATTTTTGATACTTTGGAATGGTTAGGGAATAATTTCTCACGAATTGCTTTAATTATCAGTATAAAAGTTATATCATTTATGTGGTAAACTACAATATTCATTTATTGCGCTATCGTACACAATCATGACAACAAACACACACGCACACAAGTACAAGCGCCCTGCGCCACTTAAACGAAACAGCAGGAGCAGGCATACATTTTCGCCGCGCGGTAGAAAGAAAGGGGTATATTACTTTCTTTTCTTCGCCGCGCCTTCGATCAGGTGACGTGTCCTGACGCGAGTTTAACATTTTTTACCCATCCCAAAAAGTGCACAAACATGAGTTTGCGGACTCTTGCTGATGCTGCTGTTATGTGTTCCCCCCATTGCAATCTCTCATCAACAACGACACCCAGATACCTAATACTGGAAACTCTAGATAGGGCAGTACAACCGCAAGAAACGTGATAGTACCTATTACATGGATAGACATGCATTAAGATATTAAAATTCGGCTCAGGACTGTTGACACATGTCTTTGAGAAGCATACGTATTTGGTTTTCTGCGTATTTATTGAGAGAAGATTATCCTCCAACCACGCTGTTATGCGGCTAAGGCCTGTTTCGGTCAAATACTTTACCTTGTTCCAGTCTTGACCATGAAATAAAACCACAGTGTCGTCAGCAAATATAATTGTGTCTGCGCCCTTAATTTCCAATTTACAAAGACAATTTATATACAGGAGAAAGAGCGTTGGACCTAAAGAACTACCCTGCGGAACACCGTAAGAACACCGGGCCAGATCACTATAATGGTTACTAACCTTCACACTTTGTTGTCTACCAATTAAATAGTCACTGAACCAAGAAAGAGGGGTACCTCGAATGCCAGCATTTTCTAAGCGGGCCAATAGCAAGGGGATCGATACTGTGTCAAAGGCTTTTTGAAGGTCTAGAAACATTCCGACACACCTTTCCCCCCTGTCTAGATAAGAAGTGATCAAGGATGTGAGTTCCAGTATCGCATCTTCCGTCGATTTGCCAGCCCGAAAACCATACTGGTTTGCCGCTAAAATGTTCAGCTTTTCCAGGTATTTAACAAGCCTGCTATTTACAAGCTTCTCCAAAACTTTAGAAAGAATCGGAAGGAGCGAGATTGGTCTATAGTTGGTAGGTTTTCCGCGATCTCCCGATTTAAAAACTGGACAAACAATGGCAGTCTTGAAAGCCAGTGGAAATATACCCGTAGATAGACTCTTGTTACATATGTAAGTAATAGGCTCCACTAGTATACAGCTAAACCTTTTGAGAAACCGAGTAGTAATTTTATCCCCCCCAGATGCACTGTTTGAGCTTAACTTATTTATGACACTAGTAACTTCATATGGATCAGTTGGTGCAAATGACATGGAGTTCAAAGGGGCGTTTGTTTCCTTCATATTGTTAACTAGGTCAGCCTCAGTGAGTCCCAACTTGCTCAGTGTACTTCCCGCAAGATTTTTACCAATAGATGTAAAGTATTTGTTTACTTCATTAAGTGCAGTCGTTGGATTATCATGTAGTGAAAGTAGTTCTGCATTAGAGTCCCTTGCAATATTTAAACCGCATAAGTCTTTAATTACTTTCCAAGTTTCTTTGTTGTTGCCAATTGCTTTTTCCAACTCGTGTTTATAGTAATCTTTTTTTGCTTGTTTAATTATTCTGTTACACGTATTCCTATAAGCCTTATATTCTAAAGATAAGCAAATGTCATCAGGTGATTTTTTTGTGTTATTTAGAAGCCTGTCTCTTTTTCTTATAGATTTCACTAGTCCTACAGTAATCCAAGGTTTTAAAGGCTTTATTTTATTGGGCACTAACGATGTAGTTGTGTTTGCCATGATAGTGCGTTGGACATTCGTTAATAAAAAATCAACCGCAGAGTTAATATCCGACATATTATATAATGTGGACCAATCTATTTGTTGTAGTCCTATCCCAATAGCTTCATAATCTGTTATAGTCTTGAAAATTGGCGATGTTTGATTTTTGTTTATCGACATATCTATATGTAGCAAAATCGGCGAATGATCGGTAAATTCCTCGAATACAAGTGTTTGGCAGTTAAAGTGTGTCTTGATCATAAAGTGATCGATGTAAGAATTAAGTCTTGTCGGCTTATCAATCCCTTGTTTAAGACCATTGAAAGCCATTACATTGAGATAATCGTTTCCAGCGCCATTCACCTCACCTGGTAGTATATTAATATTAATATCCCCCGTAACGATAACAGTCTTTGTTGTAGTTTTCTGCAAGTCGTAGCCTTAAATCATATACAGATTTTCCGCGTTGATTGGTCATGATTCCATACCGATAGGTTCAGTAGTTTTGACGTGATTGCGTGACAAAGAAAAGCATTTATATATAAATAAAGATTAGCATAATTACCTTCATTCTGTACCTAATGGCCCTGAAAAGCAAACACGGTTAATGAATAAAAATTAACCCTTCTCGTGAGTCCGTAAAAAGTAATTCATTTTTAATTTGTTATTTAAATTTGTTAAAAACAATTCCTCCTTAATTATAAAACGTGGACGTAATTTTATACGGCCACTTTTATTTGGTGAAAGGAAAATACAGCATCAGTTTTAAGCTGAGGCAAGGTGTTATTTCCACATTTAATAATATGGAGGTTTGTAATTATAAGGGTGCTGACCGTATTTAAGTTTTTAGTAGTTCGTAAGGTTATTCATTAAACGAGATATCATTATTATCAGTCAAATTGGTTGTGCGAGCGATTCAAAATTAGTGGACTGTTTTGCGGTATGAGAAAATTAATGTCGACAGCAAATATAAGAGGAAGATGAAGGGGGCACGATACCTTGACCGCTACGTGGAGATGCTGAAGGCTCCCGGGGTCGTCCCTGGGCTTTTCTGTTCCTTATTATTACGCACACGAAGTCACAGTCACATAGAACAAAAGTTTGTTGCAGGGGTTTGCGGATAGGCCACTAGTTCAATTTAAAATTGCGAAACTCGGTGCATGCGCGCGAGCGGCCATCAGTCGTCTCTTTTTCCTTTTGCTCGCATTTTGGCTACATTGCGGTATGTTTTGCCACCAATAGATGGCGCGGCTCTTCCATATGCGATAAAAGGTAAGGTAAGGTAAAGGAAAAGGTGCGAAAGGGAAATGGAATAAATGGAAGTAAGGCTAGGAGTGTCGACCAAACTAATAAAAATTACAAAACACAAATAGATAATGCGGCAGTTTTTAATTTATTACTGGCGCAACCACAAATGCTGGGATAGAAGAGGCCTACCTTCTAGACAAAATCAACAAAAATTATAAAAAGACAATAAGGAAATAGTTAACCTAGCTTAACCCCAAGGTTGAAAATTAAGAACGTTCCTGAAAGATATTAAACATGAGAAAAAAGGTATTAATAGTGCATTGATAATTGTAGGCATAATTTTAAAAATCATAATTTAAAAGCGTCTTGCTGATCAAAAGATATAAATTGATATATAAGGCTTAGTTAGGTAAGATAATTTTTAATCAGGTCAGTATAAATTAAATTTTGAAAGGAATACTTTGGTATAACTTGTTGATGGAAAAATGGACAAAAAATATCTAACGGAACCTATAAACTAAATATATCCGTTTTCAAAGCCAGGGTGAATAGGCTTCTGGGTTAGCTCGTTCCATCGTGGATCCCGTCTTCCTGATTGGCATCAACATCGAACCCATAAAAAAACAATTTATGCCTTTTGATCGTATCCCAAAGTAAATTACGTGTAAAAAACATTATGCGAAAGAAAAGGATCCCAATTTATCCATTACCAACAAGCGAACTTTATCAAATTACGGCATTTACAGTTATTATACTCGTATAATAAATAATAGCTTTTTGTAAAATAATAGCTTCAAAATTATGACAAAAAGTAAAAGAAAATAAACAACAACAAACTAAAAATCAAGTTAGTTTTCTACGTGAGTCAAATTATTGTTTTCGAAGTCTCATTCTTTGTGTTTGTTATCTAGTTCTAAGGTAAGTTCTCCAATTATACTAACGAAGCTTACAAATTATCCATGAATTCCCGAACCTTGACATGATGACTCTATCGGAGCACCCCACTACCCTATTAGTTCCGGGGCACCAATAATGCCCTGGGGAGAATATTGTGTTCGGTTTGCGCTCTATTTTCAGAAATCAACTACTACTAATAATAACGTCTAGGGTTTTATCACCCAATTATTTTTAACTGGGTAAGGGATGAAATTTTAAACGGAGTAAAACATTTCTTAGGGATCATTTAATTCAATTCAATTTATTTAGTTGCAAATTAAGTGTACATCTTAAGGTATTAATACTAGCTTAGTACTAACAACTTAATTACTCTTTTCGAGTAGAGCAAAAATATTGGAGGACATAAATTCAATGAAGAAACTAATTAACATTACCAAAAATTAAATTACATATTTTGTCAATAAGTCACAAATAATGATATTATATTGTATTGTCTAATAATATAATAATAATAAATTTGGTCAAATTTTATCATCAAAAAAATCCTTTAAACTATAATAATTGTGATATTTCAGCCATTGATTTAGTTTATTTTTAAATAACGTTATATTATTAATATTTTTAAATTCATTAGGAATTTTGTTAAAAATCTTAATACACATATTAAGACAACTTTTACCATATCTATCAGATTTAGGAATGTCGCTTAGAACAAGTCTGTGCGGATCTCTACGTTGCCTATTGGGTAAAATATCACAAGCTTTTCTAAATAGATAATTATGTTTTTTTACAAAAATACATACTTCCAGAACATAGAGTGATGGTAGCGGCAACAAACCAAAATCCCTGAAAAGCGGTCTACATGACTGATCCGATCGAATGCCGCCAATGGCTCTAATGCATTTTTTTTGCGCTTTAAATACTCTATGCCATTCGGTACAGTTTCCCCATATGACAAGCCCGTAACGCAAAATAGAGCCTACATAAGCGTAGTAAGCAAGAATGTCAGTATTTTTGTCAGTTACCTTTTTTACTTGATTAATTGCATATGAGAACTTATTAATTCGCTTACAGAGATTATCGAAATGAAAACTCCAATTGGTATTTTCATCAATAGTGACACCTAGAAATTTTGTATTTGTCACTTCATTAAGTTTAGATATATTTAATTTAAAATTATATTTCCTATGCTTTGATTTATTGAATTGGACAAGAATAGATTTATCGAGATTAATTTTCAAATTATTGTCATCAAGCCAGTTACATAAACAGTCAATTGTATTGTTTATGTCAATTTCCTGAGTCATTATTGAATTAGGTTTCTTCTCAGTGGTTACTATTATTGATAAGTCATCTATGGTCAATAGAATAGCTTATGTCATTTAAATACAGAACAAATAAAATGGGTCCCAGTATGCTTCCTTGCGGGACTCCAAATTTATTTTCACGATAGTCTGATTTAAAGTCAACCATTTCTTTATTTATTACATTATTGATGGAGACAAATTGCTTGCGATTATTTAGATAAGAGTTTAGCCATTGGAGTGCGACACCCCTTAACTAAAAAGCTATACATCTAACACAACGATAGCGATCCTGTCTTTCGCACCGACGTTCCTGGGTTCGAATCCCGGAAGGGGCAGATGTTTGTGTGATGAATACGAGCATTTGTACTTGAGTCAGAGATATTTATATATATTTCTATTAATATTACTTATCTATGTATCATTTTGTGTATGTTTATCCGTTAACTCTAGTATCCATAAGACAAATTGATAATATTATTTATGATATATTTATCATACAATTAAATATTTTTGTTAAGCTTTGAACTTCTAGATTTTTGAATCTAAAGAAATTATTTGACCTGCTTTAGGTGTTAGGAGTCAGCTTAAGAAAGATGTAAAAAATTCTATTGTTCGGTAGCTCAATTGAAAAAGTACTACGCCTACCATTTGAGACAAGTTGAATTTATTCGTGTAATTTTTTTTGTGATAGAAGATTATTCGCAGACAAATGAGTTGTGGCTTCTTATTAACTGTTGAATGCGCCGGTCTTCAATGTTTCGGAAGACTAAGAATTGAGACTTGATACAGAATGACTTGCTTGAACTTGTTATATTATATAAAATGATAATGAAAAATAGATATTTCTAAATAATGGATGTGCGTCACTTCGGAGTCCAGAGCGCACTGACTTGCAGCTGTTGACGATGCGATGATGTTTTTCAGAGTTGGTAGCATCAGGCGTTTAATTTGCCTGAACCACTGTTATTATATATAGCATTCTTTTGTTTTTTTTGTACTTTTGAAACACGAAGTGGGCTGTGCTGTTTGTGTGACGGTTTCAATAAGTAGAAGCGGTACGTGTACAGACTCGGCCCATGCCACGGGCCAACAAAGCGGGAGTCAATATTTGACTGCCCTTGTGTCGCAGCGATGGGACCGCATCACGCGAAGGTCTATGATTAATGTCTTTTTAAGCGTTTTAAAAAATATTAAGGGGTAAAAGACGATTTGCGTGTACAGATTACTTGCAAACTGCGAGTACTTGCCTGAATAGCGAGGGGATGTGACTTTGAGTCCCGCCTCACTCCTGAGACAGGTTGAACAGAGATTTTTTTAGGCAATCAATTTCGTCTTGTGCCACTTCACTAGATGGCACTGAATAACATGAAGTTGTATCTATATCATTCAATCGATCGCAAATCGGTGTATACAGGTTTATTTGAGTATGGATAATATTTTCTAACTTATTGCAACTTCCTAATTGCAAATTTCCTAGGTTTCTGTAAAAAAAGGGGTTTTACTGAAACCTCCTCGTGGCCTTCTTGAGAGAGCGCGAAAAGACACCTTCCAACCTGTTTTGTTTCACTTGCCTACACTCATGCATATTCAGAAACACTCAGTGGTTAATTACCCACCATTATTACACACTAATATCAACCACAACACAAAATTTAACAAGAAAACCAAAACCATCAAAGTGACGCTTCGCCAAAAAGTCCAAGCCATAAATTATTAATTTTGTTTTGTAACTTTATATTAGAAAGGCGTTAAAATGCTTCTACATAAAATGTCACTTGTAATTGGTACTGCGTAGATGTCAATCATAACACAATGTTTTGTAGAAGTTGAAGTGTTTCAAGGGAGAAAAGCGCCATTTGCTTGATTGTATATTTCCAACAAATACCGATCAATCATAACGTCCTAACTTCTTGTTCAATAACGAAATTTATAAAATACATATAAACAGAAGCAGATTATTATGATATAGAAAAGCTTTATACCGAAATGAATTAGGTTAAATCTCTTTCGCGTGATAACTCGTCCAATAAAATTGTTTTTTTCCTAGAAATATCTTTTTAGAAAAAAAACTAAAAGTTAAATGTTTACATAACCGCCTGACACGCAAGTAATAATTTCTTTAAGAAGTACTTAATTTATACATGCATGCATACAATCACGCCTTCTTGCAAGGGTAAACAGATGCCTTAGTGTGAGTTTACGCTTCGATACTCGATATCGTCTGCGTAAAATATTACTATAGATTTTCGTATGAACGCCCCTAGCGGTAACCATCAGGAACTACGAATCTTCATAGAAATCCGTAACGCACTCGATAACGAGTGTCGAATGCGTGGACTCGCACTAAGGTATCAGATTACAGATATTCACTTACCACGATCCTGACATCTCACGTTTTTCATTTCTCATCAGACCTTTAATAGAAGCTCTTCTGTTAAGGGTACTTTTGACTTGGCTTCTTTTCAGGACATCCTTTATTTGGTTCCTGAAAGTTCGCTTTTGTCTGCCTTTACCGACTTGCCCATGAATAGGCCTTATCAATTTGTCATGTCGATCTTGTTTCGTTTCTCTCTTCATATCCAAACCATCTAAGCATATCATTTTCTATCTTTGTCGCTATATCTTCGTCCACACCACACCGCTAATAAATAAAAAAGTTGCTTTTTGTACTTATTTATGCACGTGAGAAATTATACTTCTTTGGCATCATTAAAAATTAGTTTTTAATTGCATACAAATAAAAATAATTAATTAAAATTATCTATATATCTGTATACAGATAGATCAAGTAATATATCAAAAACCATTAAAATAGACTGTTTAATTAATAGTAATGTAAAAACAAAATATGTTATAAACAAATAAAAAGAATACATACCGACAGTTAACCTCAAATCAATAAACGCACTTAAAAAACAATAAACCACTTTTAAATAAAATTGTTATATTGTTATTATATAATATAAAATTGTTATTATAATTTTATATAAATTATTGTTAACTACCATACAGAATTTAAAATCACACACACACACACACACATTCATAACACTGGTCAACAAAAATTTTACCCAGAGACGTGAGTATACTTTTCCGAAGGATTTTGGTGTGCTGAACCCAAATCTGGTAGCAGAATTGCTCTGTCACGTCAGGTTTTTGAGATATTCTAACCTAAAAGTGCAAAAAACGCCGTTTTCGCCCATTTTTGAGGTTATGTGATCCTTCAGTTTTTAGTATACCTAAAAAACTATAGGAGTCTTCTTAAAGTATAAGTCTTGAACTTTCAAATGGCGTTGAGTTTGTTTACAAAATCTTCTTTTTTTTGCTGAGATATCGTATTTTGAAGTTCATTTTTCTCAATTTTGCTTCATGCTACCTATACTGTCATCAGTTTAGTTTAGATCAGTTTCAGTGACGTGATAGAGCAATTCTGCGACCGGATTTGGATTCAGCACACCAAAATTCTTCGGGAAAATATACTCAGGTGTCTGGGTAAGAAACATTGTCAAATTTTGTTGGCTTGTGATAATTAGCGGCCAACTTCATCCTGCTGGTTTATTCTATATCGGTTTTGCGGCCAACTTCAACATGATAATTTATTGTCACAGTGATGCGCGCGCATCTTAAAATTTCACTCTCATCATTTTTTCATAACGCGCCTAAAGAAGTATAACTTCAATAATATAAAATAGTCCATCTTTGTTCTAAAACATAAACACTGAAAGTGAAAACTATTATTTATATTGTTCAAATACGTTATCCTTTTTTATAGAGCCTCTTTCTGTTTGAAGATTTTTCTCGAATAAGCTCTGAAAGGCTACAAAGGATTTCAAAGAACATTTTGGAGAATAAACCAGGATTTTTTACTTTCGTTTTACGGCTTTGGATAAGACATGAATGTCGAAGAAAAATAATAAACATTTTCAAAGAAACAAATTACGACAAGCTTTCTGTGATGGGATATTCAGAAACACACAATTTTTAAAGCTATTATCGCTTACAATTTTAGGTTGTGTATTTCCTTCTTTTTCATTCACAATGCCAAATTGAAAGCAAATTATGAAAGTTAACAGTTATTATCATGTATTTGCCCGGATAGCCGATCGTGGGTTTGAATCCCACCTGAAGGCTCGGGCTTGTTTTTTTTACAGGCGTATTTTATACAGGGTGTCCCAGAAGCCGACGTCAAGCAGAAAGTGGGTGATAGACTAACTCATATAAGTTATGAGAAAAATATAAAAAACATCTTAATCATCTATTTTAAAAAATCTAGCATTTAAAAAAATCGATTAAATTTACACCCTGTGACGGTATTTTCACTCTTCTTGCTACAAATCTTGACTTTTCTAAACATTTTCTTTTGTTTTGTTATCCTGAATACTGATTCTATATACTCTAATTAAAACTTTTAAGCCAGCTGCTTCATTCTAGAAGAATATGCCATTTTTATATTTTTCTGGTAACTTATATGAGTTAGTCTGTCACCCGCTTTCGGCTTGACGTCGGCTTTTGGGACACCTTGTATATTGTAATTTTAAGGTAATGTTAAATAAAATAAAATAATATTTGTTACAATCACACTTTAGTCTAGTTCAAAGCACTGTAAGACTTGTATTGTGGATGGATGTTAAGGTTAACGAATAGACACATACATAGATATGTTATATTCATAGAAATATTTATAAATACCCATGGGTAGGTGTAAATGATCGTATTGCTGGGATTCGACCCCTTGTTGGTGCAATAGGCAACGTTACCATCGCACTAAACGGTCGACAAAGCTTTATCAACTTAAATACATTTTTTAAACGATTTATGTATTTTTCAAATACCAAAATAGCCTATTCTTCATTCTAGATCCTTTTAAATTTCAGTAATAGATATTTACTCTCAAGGAAAAGTTATATATCAAGAACGGTGACGCAGCGGGTGTTAAAAGCGTAACAAAAGGCTGTAAGCTAACAAAAGCTGAATTTCACATACGTAGGTATGAGAATAGACTGCCGTCGTAACTTTGCTGTGATGATTCACAATCACGCAAACTCCTTTGTACAGTTACCCGGTGATAAATTGGCAATTACTATTTCGGGAATAACTTTGGATACGCGTGAATAAGTATTGTTCCTGTTTTTAATTATCAGCTATTTATTAGCTTCGCTCGCTTCATGTAGTATGATAGCCTATATTAGCGTTATGGTAAGAACATGTTATTGCGTCATTAGCGCAATAACATGTTCTTACCATATACCAAATTTTATTGAAATGGGTCAACCCGTTCTAGATTTATAAGAGGACATACAGACAGACAAACTTTTAAAAATAGTAGAATGGGTATCTGTGGGTTATGAAAAGAATAGGTATCAAAAAATAAAAGTAAAGACAGAGCATACAGATTTATATAGTAGTAAAGATTTAAAAGACAAGAATGCGTGGATTTGGTGGTCTTATACATATTAATAATAATATTGTATAAAATCCGTTGTTTGTAAGAGTAAATATTTTGATACGTCTTGGCAGCGCAAGAAAAGTTTTCTCATATTCTTATGATTATGTAGTGTAGCACATTATAAAATGGAGAAAAATCAGCCCTTGCCGAATTTTCTGCGGCTTCTTCTCGGCACAAAGTCTTCCGACGTAGGACTTACGAATCCAAGGCGTAGGATACACGCATAGGAAATGTCATATTTAATAAAAAAATATATTACTATTTATCTTATATTTTATAAAGTAAAGTATATAACAGAAACAAGAAAAAAATTATAGAGACACGATTGGCTATTAACATTTTACTAAATCAATATTAATAATCAATATTAGAAAAAAAAATGGTTTTAATGTATTGATAAATATTAAAATGTAAAGCCTGTCAAATACCTTTTGTCTTATTATTAATAAATAAAAATCTGGACAAGTGCGAGTCAGACTCGCGCACGAAGGGTTCCGTACAAATTTTTAGTTACTTAAAAATTCACGTTTATTGTATGGGAGCCCCCCTTAAATATTTATTTTATTTTAATTTTATTATTTATTATTAAAGTAAAAATACAACTATTTTGTGAATATTTCAAGTGCCTATCTGTTGCCATTATTGATATCGAGCAAAAAAGGGCAAAATAATTGCCTTTGTTGTTTTTAGTATTTGTTGTCATGGCGGCAATAGAAATACATAATTTGTGAAAATCTCAACTGTCTAGTTATAGCGGTTCTTGAGATACAGCCGGGTGACAGACAGACGGACGGACAGACAGCGAAGTCTTAGTAATAGGGTCCCGTTTTTGCCTGTTGGGTACGGAACCCTAAAAAAACGGCTATGATGTATGTAATCATGTCTGACATGTTGCCTAATGTTTTTTTTTACACAAAAATTAGACTAACCCAAAGTAGCGCACTGTAAGGCTTGTGGATGGAGCACGGATAGACATATAATATTCATGGAAATATATATTAAAAATACCCATAACTCAGGTAAAAATGCTCGTATGTTTTACAAACAATGGCGTTCCGACTGCGTATGGCAGGATCGCTGCCGTTAAACCTAACGGTCGACAATATTTCATATTTATAGGAATAAATCATACTAAAATTGGGCCATCCTTTTAACTGCTATGATTTGACAAAAAATACAGAGCTTCTCAATTTCAAATTTTAATTATTATTTTTTTATTTGCATTAATAAAGATAATATATGGATGTCAATTGTAATTCAGCGATTATATTACCAATATCAGAATAGCATGCAAATATTTCAACAAATTACAAATTTATATAATTTTAACTTAAACTTTTTTAATTCAATTAAATTAATATGTATGTATAAAAATAATAAAAACATATAATAATTATTCTCAAAACCTGATTATAATGATACAAATTAATGCATTAACACCTTAAATATCTTTATGTCTTAATAAATCATCAATTGAGTAAAACGCATTCTCTAACAGCCAATTACGCAACAAAGACTTGAACTGATTTATAAGGAGGTCCTTAAAACGATTTGGTATTTTATTATAAATGACTATTGCGTAGCTGTTATTTAGGAATCTCTTCGTTTTAGGGACTAATTGTAGTACAAGTCTCTATTTGCGTAGAAGTTAGATGCTTGTCCTAAAATAGCAATATTAATAATATTTCTTACATTCACACCAATCAGACTAGTACAAAGTAAGCACTGTATAGTTTGTGTTATAAATACTAGGGTAACGGACAGACATACATATTTGATACATAAATATTCATAGAAATATACATAAATAATACCCATGGCAAATAATACACAAACATCTGCCCGTACCTGGTGTCGAACCCAGAACCGTCGATTCAAAAGGTAGGATCGCTACCAATGCACCTAACTGTCGTCAAATAAGTAATAGTTCTACATAAATTGATAGTAACTAGCTAACCCGGTAACGCGTTGCTATGGTAACGCGTAAATAATGGAAAAAGAGCGTGAAAAAGAGCGGACAGACAAACACAATAACAACAAATTTGTGTTCTTAAATTATAAACTAGCTGACCCGGTAACGCGTTGCTATGGTAACGCGTATACAATGGAAAAAGAGCGGGAAAAAGAGCGGACAGACAAACACACAAACAACAAATTTGTGTTCTTAGATTATAGAATATAGATTAATATTATTGTGGTTTACATGTTGCGGCAGTAATACAAATTGCTTAATGACTTCCTAAAAGGCATTGTTCGTGTTGGATTACAGCTTTCATGTTAACGGTTTGAACCACGTGATTCAAAGGGATTTATCACGCGCTCGTAAATTGATGGATCTGAATAGGTATCCTCCGGGAATGAAATCCCGCCAGTGTGAATGCCGCTATATATCAGACTGAACGTTTTGTAGTGCTTAATTAATCCGTTGTGAGGTTCAACTTGTAATTCACATTTTGTATTTAAATGTTGAAAAAGTTGCTAAGGTCTTAAACCTTACTGAAGTACTCAAAGATATTGTTAGTAACTTTTGTAATCCATATTATATTATGACAATACTTTGTGTGTGTGTGTGTTTGTTACCATATTGTCTCGCTATCCTAACATTGCAAAACTAAACTTGCCCTTACGTACTCCCGCAAAAACAATGAGATAGCGTGTTCCTACGCGCTACAGCGCCATCTAGTTAAAGATAAATTTAAGATGGAGTCCCTTCAACTTGATTAGTATTTTCCGGGGTGCACCTGTACCTGTTGTTGTTAAAGAGTGGAACTCGTTGCCTGAGTCTGTTTTTCCTGATAAATACAATTTATCGGTCTTCAAGTCATGAGTGAATCTTCTAGGCTGGCGCGTCACATGCTAGATCGCATTGTCGTTTACCGTCAAGCGAGATAGCGGTCAAGCGCTTACTTATTCACGATAAAAATAGCCTCGAACTTCTTGGCATGGAGTTCTTTAAAGATCTCAACTTCGGCACCACATCGAGTCCAAGGCTCAAACTACAGCAAGAAGCTGGGCGTTCTAAATAAGGTCAAGGGATATTTCACGCCGGCACAAATTTCAGCTATATCAAACTCAAATCGGAATTTGCATAGTATATTGCAGTCACCTCTGGGGCGGCTCAACAAGATACCAACTTGTTGCACTATAGACGATTTAGTACAGAGCTGAGATATTCATAAATTCCAGCAAATTGTTAAAAAAACAAGCTTCACACCTTAGCTCACCGCCGCAATGTTGGCCTGTCTGTCGATCTTTTAAAGAATATCCTTTGGAAAGTGTGCTCAGGAGTTCAGGCATGTGCTCATACACATCTCCCTTTTTCCATTGGACATCAAGGCGCACTGCGGCCTTCAATTCTTTCTTGCTTGCTATTCCTAACTGTCGCACGAAGCGCACGTGTGAAACAGCAAAGGAGTGGAACTCCTTCCCTGTTTATACTTCCGAATACTTGTAACCTTTTCGTCCGTTTTCAAAGCCAAGCACTTTTTAGGTTACCTCCCGTCATCGTAGTTCCTGTCTTAGGTCCCGGGTCTTACTAGGATCGAGAGCGAACCCATTAAAAAAAGAGAAAAGGTGAAGTCTAGACCTCTATCCGTGTTAATTTCGCCAGTTCTTCACAGAAGAATCCCAATTGCCTTGCTCGCAAAGTTACACCCATTGTGTATATTATTTTATTATGTAAACACTAGTTCACCCGGCCACGCGTTGTTGTGTCTCAGTTATAGATGTCGCTGTACCAAAATGAATCGCGCTAACGTTTCGGTTCTACGACTACACATACCTATAGTTAACCGTTCTTAGCCTTCTTGAATGTTATGCTTAGGCACTATGGTAACGCGTACACAATGGAAAAAGAGCGGGACAAAGAGCGGACAGACAAACACACAAACCACTGTGATCTTAGATTATAGATTTGAAAATAGAACATACAAATACATTTAATCAGAGCATTGCACTAAACCACTACGGTTTGTAAACCATGCTAATGAATCATTCAATATTGCAATAATAGGTAGATAAAAGTTACTATTTACATAATAAAAATACATGCTTAGGTGTACTTACTGTTACATATCACATGGTAAAAGAAATCATTTAGTTTTGATTTGATATCATAAGTTTTAATTTTGGCTTTTAATTCAGTGGGTAGATCGTTTATAACCATAATCAATTAGCCAGCGTTTCTCTCGCTGTTGAAATTGTTCGCGCTGACCCAAAATATTGTGCATATTAGATTTCAAGGAGCGGCGGTGTTTTTTTTGTTAATATACCCCCGACGTAAAAAAATAAAGATGTAATAAGTTTGACCGCCATGTGTGTGTCTGTCTATGGCACCGTAGTTCTTAAAAATGTGAACCGATTTCGATGAGGATTTTTTATTGCAAAGAAAGTTTTTTAGCGATGGTTCTTAGACTTGTTATATCAAAATCGGTTCAGAGGTTTCAAGGTCATCAGCTCCTTTGTTAGCTGAAGAAGGCTTAGATACATAATGCGTATTAATTAATTGATCTGTCTCACTCAGACACGATAACAAAATATATACGGTTAATATGTACAAAACTGAACATTGTAAAATAAAATATAATGATTCTCTTTTCTGTTTTTTTTATTTTATTATTTAAAAAAAAATCTTTCGTTTCAATACAAATATTTTTCCTATAACGATACCCCAGCACAGATACTTCCACGGTGGTATTTTTCGCTGACTCAGTAGGTAAACATATTTGTACTTTAATGAAATTTTATTTTTTGTTGCCTACGACAAAAAAATGTTTGATTGAATATTATTTAAGTTGTCATTAGTAATTTGGGATAATTATAATTTCATAAAGTTAGTATATCATGTAAATCAATAATTATGCCGGCATGTATAAGTCTACCGTTGTGAAATATGCTCTGTTAATTAGCATTAGGCGCTTTTTAAATAGTTTAATTGGTAAGATCCTTTTCGGAATTTTATTAAATTTGATTATATATTATTGATTTTGTTCGATTTGTTCCAACTCAGGATATAAGTTTGATATTCATGGTAATAAAACAATATTGCAAAAAAAAATAACTGAACCGCAGCAACGCGTGTCCGGGTTAGCTAGTATATCATAAAAGGATATTCCATTTTTCAATGCTTTCTCATATCGTTAAAAAATAATAATACTAGATTTATAGTAGTTTATGATACTGTTGCATAATAAGGGTTCTTATAACATGAGTGTGTTTTAAAAAAACGAGCCGTAGGCGAGTTTTTTCTAGCATCACACGAGTGTTATAAGACCAAGTTATGTACAGTGTCATACACTACTTTATCTACTCTCATACTATAATATGTAAAACAATATTGCAAATAAAACGCTGAATATAACAACAAATTTATTTAAATGTCAAATGTTGGCGCCAAGGTGCAAACATCAATTGCGCATGCGTGTTGCGTCGGTCGTCGAGGACTCGTTCATTGAAACCTTTTTAAAGTAGAGGTTCAACCTCCTTGGTCCAGCTGGAGGTTGTATAGGTGTATCGTTATGATAAAAAAGTTATATTATGTTACAGGTGTCCATACAAGACCTGTATCGTAATGAAACTTTTTTTTTATTATTTTTGGCCTGTACGTAATGTTTGTCATAAGCATTTTGTTTTCAGTTTTAGAATCTTTGTATTATAGTATTAGAGTAGATAAAAAATATAAAAATCCCACGTTTTTAAGTGATCAAAAAAGAATAAAATAACCCAGCGGGGCCAAGCGTGGGGCCACTCAAAACGTGGGGGCGCATGTTACTTATGGAGATGTAATGAGATGCATAGATGTTGAGAGTATTTGTAAAGATGCGCCCCCACGTTTATTATTTTATAGAATATTAAAGAATATTATTTTATTCTTATTAATTATTAACTCAACGAAGTAACCGTGCGTTACGTAACAATCGGATAAGCCCCATACAAAAGTGAAAGTTCCAGAAAGTTGACCTGAAAGTGCACCTAGAAAGTTGAAAGTTGTTTAAGCGTGCATTGTCATCGGGTTCTGAGCTACCCTGAAAGTTTCAACTCGCTAGGTGGTCGGGAAGTGCCTCAAAATTGAGATACAAGATTCCAACCGGACAGACAAGACGACAGACAAGCAAACAGACAAGAAAGCGACCTAAGAAAAACGTGGGAAAAATATATGAACATTATAAAATAAACGAGCTAAGCCCTTTACATGAACGGTCAATGCCTTATACGACTTATGACTTTATTGATCCCTCGCCTGACTGCCTCCATTTCGACCTTTAAATCTTAATCTTTGAGGTTCTGGGTAATCTTTTCAAAGTAGTCCGCATTACGGCAAAATCCGCATTTGTGGGTATTAATATTACTTGGAACACTTCGATTTCAATTGAGTTATAAGAGCCTTTTGTAAGATGTCGGTAAAATATGGCATCTTTTATCTATACTTATATCTGTATCCATACTGTTATATACAATCTGTAGGCTCTGTCTGTACATTTTTTTGAACAAATTTAATGATAAATATTTGTTTTATGAGTCACTGATACCAATTCTTAAAATTATTATCTGTTTGTCTGTATGTCCTTCTATAAGTTAAGAACGAGTTGACTAAATTCGATAAAATTTGGTATATGATAAGAAAATGTGTTTGCGCAAATGATAGGCTATATATCATATCAGTAAAAACCTTATCTATCTGTATGTCCTTCAATAAGTTAAGCACGGGTTGACCGATGTCGATGTAAATTGGTGAAAATCATAGTATGTAATAATGGTTGTTCCATTCGAAGAATGTTTAATGACGCGTACCTGATATTCATTTTGTGTTGTAAAGTAATCACAATTTAACTTCTTCCAATTTAGAAGTAACGCCTATGATTACAAATCAAAATTAAAAAAAAAACGAATACAGCAATTTCTTTTCTGTAAAAAGTATATTCACTATAAAATTTTCGCACGTTTCAAATTATCGAAATTCACGGTAATGAAACGCAGAATGTTATTGTTACGATATTTTTCGATCCATTATAGAAATGAAGATGACAGTGCATTATATTCTGAAGCGAGTCTATTCAGTAACGAGATCACGCGGCAATTTCCTTAAGCGCCCGTGACCGGTGCTCCGGCTTATTTGCAGTGTTGCCGATCGATAGTAGACTGTCGATAATTAGCGATAGGCGATAGATAATAGGACTATCGATTGTAATATCGATAGCTTGGAACGTGTCAATACAATTGAAAAAGTGCAATGCTATCGACAGTATTGTTGCTCATAACTAACAAATTATCGATGTTATTGATAGTATTGGTATTATCTGAGTTCTTGGTAACAATACTATCGATAGTATCGATTGTTTAAGACTATCGGTGATTTGTATTTTTTTTGTAGTCTCGATACTAACGATGTATTGTTACTAACAATAAAGATAGTATGGATATTTTCGTTAGTATGTTATTTACCAGCAGCCATACTATCTAAAGTATCGATAAGCCTATCGATAGTACGTTTTTCAGACGAAAAATCGATAAAAATACGATCGATAGTCTGGCAACACTACTTATTTGTGCCAATCATGTCAAAAATTGTGGTGACGTATTTCTCATGGGGCTAAAGATTTATATAAATTGAGAACGGGAAACTTGGCTTGGACGGCATTGGTCGAATATTCGTAAAAATATATTAAGACATAAAAGCAAATGTCTTATTCGGAAATAATCCTGTTGTAATTAAGACTTATACGTGAGAAAACTTTTTCTGGTAATGCCTATTTTTTCGTTTATTTGTTATTAATTGTATCAATAATTATTCATACTATTATAATGTATTAGCGTATTATGATCCTTGATGATTGAAATAGTTATTTTATACGTAAAATATCTTTATGGTTTACTATTTTTATTTAATGGGTGGAATTTAAAACGGTAAAATACTTCATGAGTATTTTTTACTGTTTTTTTATACTTAAATTTATTTTTTTATCTTATATTAAAAAAAAACAATGATGTGGTGTTGCGGTCAAGTTTAGGCTGGGAACAGTTTATTTTAAGTTCAAGTTTGTTTCTGTAGTCTGGCGGTCTGTTAACCAGTCAGTCTATAGATGTAAAGGTTTTGGACTCGATTCTCCGTCAATGCAACTACGTGGAACACTCAGAATGTTTAGTGAAACAGAAAAATCTAGCCATATGAGTATTTTTTTTTAAATTTCAAAGTTTCGTACGCCTGAACCTATTTTCGAAACCCTTTGTTCAGTCCACCGCAGACACTTATTCTACGGTCTTCTCGAACGCTGTTAACTCATCTTCCGATGAAATGAAAATAACTTTATTCAAATGCACTTAAAATAAGTTGTTTTGAATCGTCCAACATTTTACCTACCACCCATTCAGGACGTCTTTTAACTGACAAGAAGAATGGGCGCAAGAAACTCGTCAGCTTTAACAGAAGTAACGACATTTACAATATAATACGTCGTCACCATACATAATAAACAAATAAAATCAAAATTATTCTGTTATTACAATAATAGTAGCGTTATGATAGCATCATTTTGTTGGTTACAACAAAGTCAAGAAGTATCTGTTTTAAGAAAGTATGGAAAGTGTGATGGAAACTGTATCCCTTTCGGTTTTAGAGAATAAAAAGAAGTCACACAGTGCCAAATCAGGATTGTAAGGAGGGTGAGTCAAGACTTTGACTGGTGTAGTACCGCATCGTCATGTTGAAACAGTAACACGTGCGGCCCGGAAGTCGGTTGCTTGGTTGCCCATTGCAGTGAAAACTTTTGGCAATCATTTCGTACCATTCGGTGATAACGCTGCTTTGAGCAATGGAATCGACACCAGATACCACGTCAAAGTGAGGAATTTTAGAGCGTCCAAAATTTCGTCATTTTGCTTTCATCATAATTTCTCTTTAGTAGGCATTACTTCGTTTTGGTGACTGTTCCAATCTATTCTGGATTGTATTGATGAATCAGAATAAGCCACCTGACGCAATGTCGTAAACTTGATGAGACAAGCTTGCTTCAAATTTATTAATCTTGTTACCACACCATTCCACACGGACTTGATTTTGAGATTCGGTAGGTTGTGCGGTACCAAGCGTGAAACTTATTCTTTCTCATGTGAAGGTACTCGTGTGAATCTTGTGGAAACTTTCCGATCCACTCTGCAATAGTTGCTGAATATCTTCGCACTTAAAACGCCTGTTTTTTTGAATTATATCTTTGCTAACAGCCGTTGAAAGACGACCATTACTTTCTTCGTCTCCTAAAGTTAGACGACAGCGCTTGACTTCGTTATGCCACGGGTCGCTTTAGAAGGCTTTATCCATAAATGCCATTTAATGTCGATCAAACGACTCGATCGGTTTAAGGCCATGTTTGAAATCATCGCACGAAAATGTTCCCGACGCAGATCCATTTGTCGATGAAGCAGGATAATTCAATTTAGCTCTCAATAAAGGTGGAGCGAAAATCGAAATTTGAACGGTGGTACTTTTACGTGTAATTTTTTTTAATGGATCGTCCAGACTATATTTATGTCACATATAAAAACTTTTTCTAACTTTAACTGTTCTCAGGTTTATAAATAATGATGTTCCTATTGACTTATAGCTTTATTTTTAGACCGACACAATATTACAATCGCTGTGTAAAAAGCAGGATGGAGTACATGCTTAGAAACCATAAATAATAAAAAACCATGGTACCAACTTAATTATAAATACATTGCCAACTATTGCCAACTTATACGTTATCTAATCTGTCGTGATTATAAAATTTTAACTAATTTATTATAATTTTCTTTTCATTGAAATAAAATTTTACAACTTTTCCTATTTTCTTTTAAGGTAAAAAATAACCTGTTCCATAGTGATTAATAATTCTACTCACTTAAGCCTTATCGTCACTTGAGATCAGGTGAGATGAAGTGAAGTACGTACTTCACCGCTACGGAGTATTAGGACGTGCTGAAACTCCAACCGCATTATTCGTATTCAAACTAAGACGATTACTATTTTAGTAACATAGGAATTATAATGGCTATTAAAAATAATAAGTATATTTAAATTCATTTATTATAATAGAAATTTTAAAGTTCTTGATTGTTTTATTTTCTTCTTTCAAATGCTAATTTATTTAATTATTTGCTCGTAGGGAGATTATTAGACAAATAATATAAATTAGAATGCAACTAGGTCTATTTTCCATATATAGTTTACTTATTAAGTAAGTTTCATTATCAGTAAAATGGTAAATAAATCAAAAAAGAGAACAAAAAACCATTGAACATGAAGAAGTAATATTGAGTTGACATATCTTTTTAACAGAAATTGGTGGTTTCTTTATGTTTAACAGATGACATGTGCCTTCTTTGCTGGGCGGCACATTTAAGTCACTATCAAATATAGCCTATATCACTCAGGAATAAATTACCTTTCTACTGGTGAAAGAATTTTCAAAATCGGTTCAGTAGTTTCAGAGATTACTTCCAACAAACTGACTAACTTGCAAATGTTGTCTCTGTCTGTAGATGAAATAAACATTTACAGTCAGTTATTGATTGCAACTCAATTGCAATGAAACAGTTGCTAAAACAGTATTTATTCGCCAATGATTCAGCGCAATCAAATCTGTGCTCGTGAGCCGCGGTCTTACTAATCTGTGTTTATACTTATGTTTATGTGAGCCAGCGTTATAAGTTTGCGATCGTAAGTTTCCTTTTATTGATATGAAGACAATATTTCAGAAGAGTACAATACTTTATTCTTCCTCCTCTCAACACTACTCTTCGTAGCTTGGTGTTTAAGTTAATTTAATTTAGACTGGGATGAGCCAGTCTCTGAAGAGATACATAGAGAATGGGTTACTTACCGACAGGACTTACCTTTGTTGGAAGATTTTCATAAAACTTAAACACTTGGTATAATTCGAATTCGTCCTCACGAAACGTCCGTCAGGCTCGAAGTCACGAAAAAGTGAACTCGTAACCAACGATATCCTTTAAGATGGCGCGTGGTTTAGTGTTGCCAGGTGAAAAGAATAACTTTGCACCATAAACTAGAGCACTTTATATCTATATATAAAAATTCCCTATCACAGTGTTTGACCGTGATAAACTGCGAAACAACTCAACTGATTTTGATGATTTTTTTTTTATTTTGCAGGATTTTATACAACTAAGGACATAGGATAGGTTTCAATTTAATTTAACGTGTGGCCGGGTCGGCCAGTCTTTATATCGCACATACGGTGCTATAACGTCACTTATGTAATTTTTGACAAAACTGAACTGAGTATGAGAAAATACTCCTACCTGTACTCTGCCTCTTTGCTTTGTTTGCTTTTACTTCAAAATGAAGTTCAAAGTTGTAGTTTAATTATTTTATTTGTTTAGCCTATACGTTGACTGTTGACGTTAGACGTTAGAACTATACGTTTTAATGATGTTCAATTTTCAAATGCTCCCCTTAAATATTACACCATTTGCATAAGTGACTATAGCACCGTATGTGCGATATACAAAAATTTCGTGTCACAGTGTTTGACCGCGACGAACTCCGTAACTACTCAAGCGATTTTGATTATTTCTTGTTCATTTTGCTGGATTTGTTCCGACTTAGGACATAGGATAGGTTACATAAAAAAATATTGAAAATTGTAATAAATGAGGCACAGCAACGCGTGACCGGGTTAGCTTGTACTTTAATATGTATTACATTTAATAATGATAACACTTTGTATTCCATTCACGTCATATAATGCGTAAACAACGCCTGTCCAATTTAATAATGTATTCAGGATGTTGCTACGTTTCTGTATCGCGTCAGCCATGTTTGCTGACGCGAATAGAGATTTTTACGCAATTAGGCTTCGCATCTCCTTGCTGTTGACTTTGACGATCATTTGGTGCATCGGTAGCAATCCTTTCTTTTGCACCGACGGTCCTGGGTTCGAGTCCCGCATTGGTGTAATTATCGTTATTACTTGAACTAGGATGCGTTGCAGCAATAATTAAAAATTGAATACAATATCTCACAATTTAGAGGTTTCAAGTAAAATCTGCATTTGGAGCGATAAATTGACATTATGTTTAAAAAATAATATAGAATTGATTTGTTTGTTTTAAATCTGTAATCTAAGATCACAGTGGTTTGTGTGTTTGTCTGACCGCTCTTTCTCCCGCTCTTTTTCCATTGTATAATAATGTTACCATAGCGACGCGTTAACCGCAAGTAGTTCGTCTACCAGACGCTGGATGGCGCTAACGGAAAAATATTTAATATTAGAAAATTTTTTAAGAATTTTGTCCATCCGTGCGAAGCCGGCACGGGCCACTAGTCTATAATCTAAGAACACAAATTTGTTGTTTGTGTGTTTGTCTGTCCGCTCTTTTTACCGCCCTTTTTTCATTGTATACGCGTTACCATAGCAACGCGTTACCGGGTCAGCTTGTCATTATTTAACTATACAATAATAAATACTATTATAGTTCGTAAGTACCAATTCGTCACTAACGAATGTTATACATAGTTATGTATAACAATGGTGAATAACAACCTTATGGTGATGCTATGATATGAACGCTACACAAATTCTATTATTAGGATCGGTACAAAATATTATTTCCTATTAGTCACGTTCCATTTAATCTTGTAATAGCGAAACTTTGTAGTGTTAATGGAGGGACCGTTTTCAGGTTAAATTAAACTCACAGTGTCTGCATTAAAAGCTTCATTTGATTAAACGGAGAACGTGTCCCGGATATGATTGGTTATTTCAGCCTAGTCACGGTTCGCGTAACCTTTCCTCAAACGGTTGTGCACGCTAGAGTAAAAAGGACATTTTACGTGTTTTACGAAATATCTCAAATAGTTCGTTGTAGTAATTTGTAATTTGATTAATTCTTTGTCAATTTCTCAATATTCTAAGAAAAAAAAATCCGTGAAAACGTCAAAGATTGACGTAAACCTTAAACTGACATTTACTGTAAAAAAAACCGGCCAAGTACGAGTCGGATTCGCACGCAAGGGATCCGTACAAACTAGTTAAGTAAATTAAAAAAAAAACTACTTACTCGCTCTCGTTCAAACCAAGTTTCGGTGGTAGTTTGCATGGTAATGTACATCATATTTTTTTTATCATTCTCTTATTTTAGAAGTTACAGGGTGACACATTTTTCCACTTTCGAAGTGTCTCTCGCGCAAATTATTCAGTTAAGAAAAAAATGATATTAGAAACCTCAATATCTTTTTGAAAACCTATCCATAGATACCCCACACGTATGGGTTTTATGAAAAAAAATTTTGAATTTCAGTTCTAAGTATGGGTAACCCCAAAAATTTATTGTTTTTTTTCTATTTTTGTGTGCATAATCTTAATGCGGTTCACAAAATACATCTACTTACCAAGTTTCAACAGTAGTTCTTATAGTTTCGGAAAAAAATGGCTGTGACATACGGACGGACAAACAGGCAGACAGACATGACGAATCCATAAGGGTTCCTTTTTTTGCCATTTTGGCTACGGAACCCTAAAAAAGCAGGTGCCGTCACTCCTTTATTCAGCCAATTGCGTGCATTTTCAATCACGTGGTTGAACATGTTTTTTTTATTATTTTGTCAATGATTTCTTGTGATAACCATATAATTATACTATTAATACTATTATGTTAACAACAGTTTGACCTATATTTTCATTCCAGTTAAATACCTTACTTATATACTTCTAGGTGCCCAGTGAGAAGTGGACTGTGCTATAAGTATGAATCTATATTTGTCGACCGTTTGGTGCAACGGTAGCGATCCTTACTTTCGCAACGATGATCCTAGGCTCGAGTCCCGGAAGGGGCAGTTAGTCGTGTTATAAATACGAGCATTTATATCTGAGTGTTTTTATATATTTTATAGAATATTAAATATTTATGGCAATAATAATATTATAATTATAATAATAATATAATTCTTACATTCACACCAATTAGCCTAGCCCAAAGTAAGCACTGAAAGCCTTGTGTTATGGATACTAGATTACCAGATAGATATACATATATGATACATAGATATGTAATATTTATAGAAATATATATAAATACCCATGACTCATGTACAAATGCTCGTATTCATCACTGATTGAGATGATTGATTGATGTAATAGTAGCAATAATATGGTTAGTAAGCGTTCCAAATCTCATCATATTGAACCGTGATGTGTTCGGGATAAGGTCTCGTATCTGCCTTAATATTTAGTGTCTTTATTCCATTCTGCTTCCTGTACTAATGTGCACCATATAGGATATAGTTTATATGGTTGATGTGTTACAGATTCACTTCTACGAGGTTTTTTCATATTAGACCATAGATAGTTGTTATACAGTTTACATTTAATTAATAACCTAAACATGATTATGTCTGCATAAACAAGCTGAAATTTTAGTTTTTTTACAACAATTATTAATAAATTGAAAAGGAGTATAAATTTTAATAATATTTTTATTTTTAGCATTAACAAAAGCGTTTATTTAGATAACATGTCAAGTTGGTCTTATATATCGGTTTTTCAGAATCTTGTTTTTCAGGATGTAAAAATAAGATGAAATACGATACTGTTGATTAAATACGCTACTTGTGGTAGAGCTTCATTGCAAATCCTATCAGATAGCTTTCCGATACTATATTTTTCATTATTAAGAGATAAAATTAAAGTGAACCGAGATATGTCTCTAAGTATGTTTTAAATTGATAATATAAATCTGATATGTGGTTTTTGTGATCAATGGTATAATTTAACTGAATAATTTGACAGTAAAATATTAATCGGAACTAGTATTCTAAAAAGATGTTATAATTGTTTTATAATATTAATTATATTTGTGTAATAGTGGCTGAAAGGTCGGTATCTTATCTACAGTGTAATCTATTCAAACGAAAAGATATGATTTGATCTGACAAATTGCTAGACACAGATTTGTTTCTGAGACTAAGACCTTTTTTTTCTAATAAAGTTTTTCCTCTTTATCTTCATTGCCAGAAAACTTTCCCACAGAGCCATTCCCACTATCTATTATTAAAAAAAGTTTTGATGTGACAAATTGATGAAGCTTCAACGCCTGCTAGAGTCAAAGGCGACGGCGCCGAAACCTTTGACGTATGCCGCGTGACAAATCAGCGCACAGAATTTGCGCGCTGCCATTGAATTAAAATCAAACCGGACGCCGCCATTGGTCGACTCGCGGGCGCTTAGGGGGGAGGGGGGGAAGGTCTACGATCAATACGAGACGTTACGTAACACGACGCCCTAGGATCGGCGCGGAACGGGCACAGCGCACCATTTAATATTACGAGCAATAATCGACCCTATTCCATTTAACTTACATCGAAACTGCATTAGCACACCGAGCGTTTTATTACGTCAGATGACTTATGATGCATTTTAATCTAATGCCGATGCGATCAAGTTCCTAAGCGTGTGACATTGGCGTTCTTGATTAAGATATTTTGTTTGTGTTCACTAGACTTGAGAAATCGTATAATATTTTTATTATTCGATGAGAGGAAAGGTGTCATGTCGGAATACCGTCTTACTTATGCTAATAATGGAAGGATTTCGTACCTTCACGAATTGGATACGGAAAACACGTAATTTAATAAGGTTACGGATGTCAATATTTGCTGTTACCGTCCGATTTTTTATCTGGTGCGTTCCTTGCTCAAATCTATAAAAATATTTTTTAATGAATGAAATTTTGGTAGCGTAAAAAGAGTTTGAATACCGATGAGTATACATGAAAAAACTACACGAATTTCACAAATTATATTATCACAAAACATGAATGAATATATAAATTAAATATAATTCACTTTTTCCGGCAGCGGTAGGCAAAAATCCATGATTTCCACTTAACACGATCCTGACATATCGTGCTTCTTCAACGTTAAGAGTACTTTTGACCTGTCCTTTTTTCAGGACATCCTCTATTTGGCCTCTGAATTTTCACATTTGCCTCATATATATGTGTTTTCAATCTTCTTTCGTCCAACCTCTACATGAACAAAAGTCACAGAAGGATCTTTCCTCCAAGAAATTGAAGAAACAAATGAAAACTATTTTTGTCGGAATGCTATAAGCTATGATAAAGTTGCGAACGTATAATTAACCTACTTTTACAATACTGTTAACTGTTCCGTTGTATGCATAATGTAGTTATGTAATGTTGTACCAAGGGGATGCATGCACGTACAAGTATTTGCTATCATAAGGTTTTATTACATTATAGCGGTGATACCGTTCGAGGGTAATAAAATCTTTATATTTGTGTTGTGAACCGTACAATTTTATGAAATTCAAAATAACTTTATTCTAATGCACAATTTTACCTACCACCCTATAATAATTAATTTAATGTTTTATTGGTATTTGTAATTGATTTTGATGTTTGGTTCTGCGCCGTTTTTTTAGCCTACAGTCAAGAGAATACTTTTAGTATTAAGTCTGCCTGGTGTTCAAATTTTTATTTTTGATCAATGTTTTATCTGGGTTTTCAACGTCCAATATTCATTTAGATACCATTCAAATAGTTATTTATACAAACATTAGTGTCAGAACTTCCTGTCGACACAAGTACTGTAATAACTAACATTTACTATAAATAATTCTAAATTATCTAATTATGTTTAGCAAATTATTATTAATTATTATGATAAAACAATGATAGAGTCCTGCTTTTTCGTACTATCAAATAGTACACGCACATACGAGTATAGTAAATTATAAATGGAATATAAATACATGATACTGTGATTACCCATTTGCCTGAAGAGACAACCCAGGATAGATTATCCTGGCGCAAACGAGTGAGGAGACCCGACCCCAAATAATGGGAAAAGGGCAGGACAGAGAGAGAGATACTGTGATTACGTATTTTCATTTAACCTCACATGAAACGTGGCAAACGTTACGTGGCTTACGTTAGTAAAGTCGATATTCAAAATTATCATAGCCTATAGGATGTATTTATTACTAAATAATATTATTTTATTATTACAATAATAACAATATTATGTTTACAAAGTTGCCAAGTTTATTTTTTTAATCAGTATAATTAGTTCGCGAGCATGACGCGTGACCTTTCTTTGCTAAGCTTGTTCTTTCAAGGAACTCGACATATAATTTTACCCACCACCACTTAATAAATGTTATTAGAGAGCATACATTTACTCCAGTTACCAGCAGTTAGTTTCAAAATCATAAAATGCACATATAGTGTGTTATAGGCAATTACCGAGTTGAGCTGATCTCATATTGTACGACCATCACTTCTAAGCATCGCTTTATCGCATCGAAATAAGCGTATTTTTCACACGAGCTTCTCTAAGAACGAGCATCCTGGTTTTTGGAGTCTTAAATCACGGATTTTTTAACATTTGATTTTAACTGTAATATCCCAACTATGTTCTAATTTAATTGAAGGGATCCTTTTATTCGCATTAATTTTTTTATACCAAATTTACATTGGCATAAAAACAAATGGCATAAATTAGATATTTTTCTAAAGATTACCAGCCAGCAAGATATATCAAATAGCGGCACGTCCCGGCTTCGCACGGGTGGACAAAATTCTTTAAATTTTTTGTTGCATTAAATATAGCCTATGTTACTCAACGTGAATGTAGCTTTCCAATGGTGAAAGAATTTTTGAAATCGGCTTAGTATTTATGAGTTTATTCATTGCAAACATACAAATAAATTGATCTTTCCTCTTTATCATATTAATGTAGGTATATGCCATTTATAATTATACCTTTTTATATTCGGCCAAAAATTTTAATGTCTAAATTTAGTAACACAATTTTGAAACGTTGGAATTAAATAAATCAAATAAAGACATTAATGAAATGCGTAACGGAAAACGGTAAAAATCGAGTTTTATTTATTATATCAATGAAATCGTTTTTCTCGACTGCCTGACAAAGGCAACACCGCCTCTTTACCTAATTTAAAAGCTATTCATAAGCTGATCCCTTTATATACATTACGCTTCTTTTCAATGCCTGAAAATCTTATTATTAAATAAGGAAAGCTATTTAATCTTCCATTCATAGTCATTGGTTCGGGATAAAAAAAATGTACTATATTAAATAAAATGTTTAATTTGTCAAGAAATATATGGTATTATTTGGAATTTTATAAGTTTATGAATAACTATGCGTGCTGTTAATAATATTACAGATGTAACGACAAAATTGTCGTCGTTATTATTATCTACTACAATTAACCAATTAAATGGTGTTTTTATATTTTTTTCCATTCATAATGCAATATTTGTATAATATATAAAATACGTTTAAAAGTATTTAAGCTATGAAAATTTTAAAATACGTTGTAAACAATGGATTAAGATGGAACCAGTTATAATTCTGTGTTTTTATAATTTTTTTGCATTCATAATGCAATATTTGTATAAGGTATAATCCCACCTGATGGCTCTGAGGCATAGTTGTTTTTTACACACCTATTTTATATCTTATACAATTAAATGGTGTCATGAAAACGACAAGATTACTACAATCAGTTAAGTAATAGCAATCAATATTCATTTTTTTATTAAAAAATAATCTTTATAACCTCCGACGCAAAAAAGTGGAGTGTTAGGTATACCTAAGTATGGCCGCTACGTGTGTTTATGTCTGTCTGTGGCACCGTAGCTCTTAAATGGGTGAACCGATTTCGATGTGTTTTGTTTTATTTGAAAGACAATTTCCTAACGGTGGTTCTTAGACTTTATTTATCAAAATCAGTTTAGCCGTTTCAATGTTATCATTTTGGTTAACAGATTCATCATTTATCTGATCACATTAATACATAAAACACATTGTAAATGTTTTTATTTTCTTTAGCGTTGGGGTTTTCTTAATTTTTTTTTTTAACTTAATTCTAACATAGTTTCCAACAATAAAGTTGATTTGTGTGATTGCCACAAGTTTATGGTTGTAGCGAAGGCATCCTTATTTTATTAAGCCTCATAAATTATTCAGTACATATCGAATGGCGTAGTTAGTTATGTAAAGTGGGGCTAAGTGCCAAGAGACGCGCCTTATGGAACTGCTGTGTGGACTGTTCTGTTCTTGGCTTCGAGGTATTTAAACTTGTATATTCTTACAAAGAAATATAGGTATAGATAGGTACTGTAAGTCGTTCAATTTATTGTCTTTACTTATTTTCCTTGTTTTTGTTTCAGGTAAGTTTGCCGTATTTATATGGATTTCCTGTTTACAGTACGTATTTAAAAAGTAATTATACCTTTCTTTTACCTACATCACTAATGAAACTAAAAACATGTTCTTATTACGGTAAGATGATTTTTCATCTTTGCTACGGTAATCTCGTAGCACCGTAGCAGACGTCGTAGTACTTAGACTACGCAACGTTGCACGTTGCTACGGGTTTATTTTAAAGTTTGTTTTAAACTACTTTGCAATTTTTGCAAAGATTACATTTCTGTAACATTAAAACCACATCTCCGAGCTCTTAGGTAGGATTCGAACCCAATACCTTTCGCTATTGGGGCGAGTGCTCTGACCGCTGAGCTACCGAGTATCTTTGACAAATAGCGGTCTGAGCACTCACACGGATAGCCAAAGGTCGTGGGTTCGAATCCTATTTGAAGGCTCGGTGATGCAGTGTTTTTTATAGGAAATCTTATAGAAATATAGTATATATATAAAAAAAAAATTATATTACATTTTTTAATTATAAAAAGCTTTTAATGGAGTAATAATTTCACTATATACTATTCGCCATTCCAATACAACTAAATACTAACAAAGTAAAATAATATTTAGTAGAAGCGAAAAACGCTGATTCATGACGATTCGTATCGATCTTAAAACGTTCTGGTTAGTTTTGAAAGTGACCTTTTGGTAGGAACGTTAGTGTCTCTTCAGTAGTTCTGTTTCATTTCTTAGAATTTCTGTTTGTCAGATATAAATGTGTTATGATCGTGAATCATTACCGTTGAATGTCTGTGAACATGGCAAGTAAAACGGCGGCATATTTACTTGTTCTCTGAAAAATGTCCGTGAATTTTTATACTTTGCGCAAACCTTTCAGAATACCTGGGAGACAGTTTTTATTCATACTTAACGTGTTTTTATTACCGTTCGTCATAATCAAGACTATATAAATAATATAATATAATCTTACTCGTAAAGAGAAAATTGCTAACATAAAATCATAATACTTTTCTAGAAAAATATGAATTAAAATTTAATGTATGTAGTTATAAGGTTATCGCGTCCATTCATTGAAATAATGTTTGATTTAAGTATGCTCCTACAATGACAAACACCTTGGTCATTCTGTAAACTCGACACCTGCAATAATGAATCATAACGCCATTTAAATCATAATATCGAAATAAACCAGTTAGTCCTATTCGTAAACAAGTGTCGCATAATGAAATTCGTGATTTACCGTCGAAACATTATTGATTATAATCCAGCTATGCAAATATCGAATAAGGATTTGAAAATAATTAATTATTTTCAAATCCTTATGTTTGATTCAATGATTTCAACTAAGAGAAGAGTTTTAGAAGTTGACAAACTATTCTACTGCAACTCTTGTTAACAAAAAACTGATTCCAAATGCTAATACAATACAACTGCACTAGCCGCCTTAACCTTGTCGACATACAAGATGTTTCTTCACGCCCTGCTTAAAGGACCCCATGATATAGGAGGCAGGAAACGCGTTCGATTTTTAGCAACACTTAAGAGAAAATAAATATTATACTAGTTTACCCGGCTACGCGTAGCTGTGATATTAATAAATATAAAACCTATCCTATGTCCAAACTAATAAAAAAAACATCATAATCAGTTAGGTAGTGTCAAACACTTGTGATAAGAAATTTTTATTGAGCGAAGCTCTCTCTTAGGCATCTCGCAAATATCGCTTGTCTCCCTTCTGCTACTTAACGGTTCAACCGATTCGAACGAATTTTGACATGAAAATACATAATTATAACCTGACGGACATAGGCTATGTAAAAAAAATATAGACTTTACCATGGAGGAATAATCACTGAATGAAAAATTCAAAAGCTGCTCACAGCCAAATCGCTGAGACTACACTGATGAAATTTGGCGCCAAAACTCACATCGTGGTCGTGACTAATGTGCAAAAAAAGTTTTGAAATCGGACATACCATAGAGGAATAATCACTGTTCGAAAATCGAATTGCTTCGCTCAGTATTTGCAAACAGCAGCATGTATTGCAGACCTAGTATATGTATATTGACTGTTTATAAACAATAAACTGTGATACAGCAAGCACTACGCTCTATTAAACTACTCGATTGCTACGGGTTGCTACGGCTCGTAGTCGAGCAAGCAAAAATGGGCGTAGCAATGCAATAAATGTATTACATCTCTTTTTGGGAGATCGTTAGCGTAGCGTTGATAACATGAATTAATGTCTCCGGGACGGCCCCCTCCCATGAATCACGGAATAGAATCTTTTGTGCTGTCCCTATCATGAGATGTTTGTCGTATATTATTTGACAAATTTAAACTTAAAACTCATTTGACTGCTTGAACTTTATCATTTTAAAATTAAAAAAAAATACTTTTAGAGTATTTATAGGGTTTTTTGTGCATAATTTATATTTAATCCTGACGTTTCGACTCCTTTACAGGATATTATTAATTTTAAATTGTTCCGGTTTGCTAGTAAAGTGTGCATTAGAATCTTATATGAGAGGATTGAATGGAATGGCATTATTGAGATAATAAATTAAAATTATTCATTAAATTCTGTCTTTTGCATATTTCATGCCGTATTTAGTTTGGATCCTTGGATGAATTTTTAAAACATTTTCCTTCTATTTGTCTTACATTTCCTTTCTTAAAGTACGTGCAAAGATTTTCAAAGCGCAAGTAACCGTGTTGATTAAATTCACCATATCTGGTGAGAGCTTAGCGGTTTCTGGTGTGGTTTTCCTAAAGTGATTTTTTTTGGATAAAGTAATATTTGTCAAAATAGGCTATTCCCCGTAACAACAACAATTTATGCTAAATATCTATTAAGTAGGTTATAGTTTTAATGTAAATTTTAACCTTAAATAAATAAAAACCGACGTTGCTCTGTGGTTTCATCGCTGAGTGAAGATAAACGAGTCGTTTCCAACCATTATTTTGAGTGAATGAAAGTTTTCGTTGCTTTTTAGGCTGAGAAACTAGACGGCCGCAATATCTGTCTGCAGTAACTCTATAATTATTTATTTCTAAAGGTATGGTCTAATATAAAATATCTTCGTAATTGTATGATGTAGATGTGGTTTTAATTTTAGTCTTAGTTTGATTAATATTAAAACTGTAAGCCTTGAATCTTAACATGAAACTCAGCTGATATATAATAATATTTCTTACATACACACCAATTAGCTTTGTCCAAAGTAAGCACTGTAAGGCTTGTGTTATGGATACTATAATAGACATACATATAGAAGACATTAATATTAAAAAAAAAACACAAATACCCATTGCAGTGGGCAGGTAGTATTTGGATTAAAAATGGAAATGCAGAAAACTAAAATACATGTGTACTGCAATTCAAAAACGATCAAAGTGATAAATTAAAAAAAATCTTGACGGCGCTGGCTCTACGCAGAACTTCACGGCCTTGGCTTCTCGCGTGAACACCCATGACTCACGTACAAATGCTCGTAATACAAATATCTGCCGTTTCTAAAGCTCGAACAAAGAGTCGTGCGCTATTTAAGTCAGTCTATAACAAGCCTCCTTGGAGTAACGATCGAGATCAATAATGGTGTTCAATTATGTGTCTTACTAAGTGATAATAAATCATGTTTCTACTTTAATAGAATTGTCTAAATTTGACTCCCTTCTGAGATCGGCTTACTGGAGAATACAATAATGGTTACTTGATAACTTAATCTACTAAATAACTTGCTGTCGACTAAACCGTGACGCTGACGTTTACGTTAATTCGGAAGCCAAATTCCGAGAGAATCAATATAGTTAATGTTCCTTTCATAGTTTAAACCGTAAATTACAAACATCTGCAGCAAACTCGTGTTTGTAGTTACGACGGATCAGTTGAATAAGCGTTTACGATTTATCGGTCTTTATTAAATTTCATAATCTACACTTATATTATAAATAGGAAAGATTTGTATTTTTGTATGTTTGCAATGAATGTACTCAAAAACTACTAAGCCGATTTCATAAATTCTTCCACCATTGGAAAGCTACATTCACGCTGAGTAACATAGGCTATATTTAATACTAGAAAAAAATTAAAGAATTTTGTCCACCCGTGCGAAGCCGGGACGGGCCGCTAGTATATAAAGAAATTTTAGACGTTTTAACATTAAGAAAAATCGGTCATTCGCCGTGTAAGGACGAGCGCATTTCAAGCGTTTTCTCATTTAGGTAATTACCTACTGTAAGGACTTTAGAACTAAACTATACGTACTTTTTTCTCCTTTCCTTTTTGAGTGACAGTTTTCGTTCTTTGTGTAGAAAGGCAAAGGGATTTTCTTTGAGGAGCTTCAATTGTCTCTTCATTTATTTAAATTTTTATTTAAGTGTTTTTTTTTAATATTTTGTCTGTTATACTCTCAGCATCTCACAGCAGTCTCACAAATAAGCGCTGGTCATAAGCCTAGCATTAGCTAAACCGGGAGCGATTTGAAATAAGTTTTTATTTATGTTGCTTTTTTATACATATCAACGATTTCATATAAAAAAATATGAGGAGTAAAATTTTGTGATCGAATGCTAGTGTTCGTTTTTTGTGCGCAACCTAACGTGCGCACCTGTCTCTGTTATTTTGAAGTTTTGTTTTATTATTTTCTGTGCCTGTTTAAAGACAGTCGTTGTTGACGAGTAAACTTCAATCATGCGTCGGAGCTTACACATATACTTTTTTTTCTTATTTCTTTCAAAACAGTTTCCGCTTTCACTGTTATTAATCGAGATTCTACAGATAATTAAATGCACAAACAAATTGACCTGAATGACCATCCAGTGGGACGCCTCTTCTGTCGTTTTGTTGATCTCGTCTTATCAAAGAAATGGTTTGTCACCCCATTCATGTGGAACTTGGAAATAGGAGAATTATACTTGTACTTAATAACTTCCTGCGAAACATCTCAGGAAATCGAGCACGTTTAAAATTTTTTTTCGTATTTCGTTCGTTTTGTTCTTAAAATGAAACTCTTGTTTGTATAACTTGCGCGTTTATTACTAGTCTTTCTTGCCTTTTGTTTTTACATATTTATGGGATAAATAAAAAAAAATCAAATCGAATCATTAACTATATCATTTCATTATGAAAATAAACTGAATATTTTAGAATAGTATAAAAAAACCTCACCCTATAACATGTCTGGCGGCTAAGCTTAGTCTTAGCCGCTAGCTTAGATAAAAGATTTAAGGATTGATAATGTAGAACGTTAATAAAGTGGGCGCTACCGCTGTTCAATCACGAAGCGGATACGAATTTGATCAAAGGAAAAAAGACTTCATGGTAGTGAACAGTCTGCTAGGATCCCGAAATTCCTGTAAATTACCACCACCGGAAGAAGAGGCATGAATAGCACCTACCAGAAGACTTCTTGCAACGTACACAACACAATAGCGAAAACAATTCGTGAGCCCCTGGGCCTTACAGAGGGATTGGCCTACCAGACCAAGCTATCCTATAATGATTGTGGAGAGTAATAAAACAAGAATATGTAGCAAACTTCCGCAAAAAACAAGCAAAATGCAAAGCCCGGCCGCAAAGCACATAGTAATCGATATTGCACGGTCTAACATCTCCTGATAATGCTCCGTGTGGAAGCGAAACATGTGTAGAATAGTTGGTGAAGGTGGTCTTACAATCAAACTAATTAGCCTAGCCTAAATTAAGCACTATAAAGGCTTGTGTTATGGATACATAAATAATTAATATTTATAGAAATTTATATAAATAACCATGATTCTGGCACAAATGCACGTATTCATCTCACAAACATCTGCCCCTTCATGGGGCTCGGAACCCAGGATCGTCGAAAGGATCGCTACCGTTGCACCAAACGATCGTCAAAATAAAGGTGCAGGGTGTGTCGGTGCTGCATTTATTTTCGGATGGGCGGACAGTGAATTTTGCTTGTTTTTTGCGGAAGTGAGCGCAATTTTTGTTTTATTAATAGATATGGACTTCCGCCAAGTACCGCCTGATTCTATCAAATGATTGTGAAAATTATACCTGTTGGAGGACAACGTTGCCGATTTAATTATAGAAAAGACGATTTGTACTCTTCGTTTCCAATAAGAGGATATCGCTCATTTGGTGCAACATTGACGTAATTGTAAATTTTGTGTTTTTGTAGAAGAGGGAAATAAATTTGAAATACATTTTCTTTTTTAAATAAGCAATACCTTAAAATATGACTACAAACGTATTCTTTTCTTAGGTTCATATAGCTTCTAGCGAAAACTATAAGAATTGTATTTCTTTTTTTTTCTGTCGATGTTTTTCATAAGTGTAATTTTGACAAAAAGTGTAATTGCGTCACTGTTGCACCAACTGAGCGATATTTCCTGAAGAAGAAAGGTGAAGACGCACACGCGTCCAACGAGTAAGATATATTACACGATATTCTGAAATAACAAATTTACAATAAATCACTCACAAATAAATAAGAAAAATTAGTTTATTCTATATTTCGATGGCGCTACCGCTCCTCGTATTGTATGTATTTAAGTGTCAAAGTGAGATCACAGATTACTGAGCAACACAGAGAAGGGTCTCGACACACGGTCCACAGACAAAATTGACAGCGACTTATAGCACATAATTTACGATGCGGCTACAACTTAAGAAATTTCTAGCTAACAATTAATTGTTGTGGTAAAGTAAATAATTAGTTTAAGTATTGCGCTTATTCTAGTCTAGATCTCCGAGGTCTAGGTTTCATTACTTAATTTACTAACTTTGTAATTAGGTTACTTTTTAGGTTTAGGTCACATCGCTTACTATCAGGCAAGGTAGCAGCCAAGTAGTGATGTGCCGAGTCGTTGTTTTTTAGGATCGAGTCGACTCGAGTCAGTTTGTACGGTATTCGAATCATGACAGATCCAGATTCGTCGAAATCAGATTACAAGGCAGACGTGTACTCGTTTAACTTGCACCTTTTGTTGATAAAGTCAAAATTCAGTAAGCATATTTGTAAAACTTGTGGCAATCTTGTAGTGTTGTGACTTCTACATCTCTTTCTAACACGTGTATTCGCGTTAAGTGAAATAAAGATGACAACACGTTCGCCAATCAAGCATCATCAATCAAGTCCCGACCTTAGTGACACGCGAAAAGATGTCATTCCGAATATAGCGCTACGTAAAAGGAAACGATCAGAGGAAGACTTCACCTTTGCAATCGACAAGCTGGAAGAGACTTTTTCTAAATCAATCAATAGCATGATGACCGAACTGCGAAAAGAACTATCCGAAAATATCGCAAAAATTAACGATAATTTTAATAACACCTTCAAAAATGAATTAGCTCACCTCGCTACCGTTACTTCAGAGATCAAAACGGACTTAAATGAGCTACGTTCTGATTATTCCAGCCTGCGAGGGCAAGTATCAAATTTAAATATTAAGTGCAAAGACATCGAAGTGGAGCTCGACTGCCTAAAAGAGTCATATGAATTCCATTTCAAGGAACAATCAGACATGAAAAAATATCTTGAAGGTATGAAGTCATCCACGGATAAAAGCTTCTCAAGCAAATTTACTGATCTTCAATACAAAATTGATTCAATGGAACAACAAGCACGTCAAACTAACATAGAAATATGTAATTTACCCGAAAGGCGTAATGAAAATCTATACAACATTATCGAGTCTATAGGAACAGTGATCAATTACAAACTAGATCGTAAGAACATAATTTCAATTCACCGAATACCGCACGCACGCAAGGAAGAAAACAATCGTCCAAAGAACATCATTGTCAAACTGTGTTCGCGAACCCTAAGAGACAACATAATTAGTGCTTATAAAATGTCGAAGGGACTAATAACTGACTGGTACCTCTCGTAACATTTACATAAATGAACACTTAACTTTGCTTAATAAACAATTGTTTCGTATCAGCCGTGAAGCAGCCAAAAAATACGGCTGTAAGTATGTATGGGTCAAAAATGCTACAGTGCTGGCACGAATGTCAGATACATCGCCAATCTTTGCAATCAAAAATGAAAATGACTTGTCAAAATTCTGTGGACCAAAATCAAGCAATATTGTACAAAATAAAACAACCGCTGCCTAATATTATATCTTTGTAGCTAAAATTAATACGTTTAATACATTTCTCTACTGTACAGTGTATGTATTATACTATTATATACAGTAAAATGGTTTCTTATGTTGTTGGGTTCACAAGATTTTATTTAATTTATATTTATGTGGGTGACTCGTCCTTTAACTTATTATGGTGGAGACCATTGTTTTATAGGATAGTTACATTGTTTGAAAGCCATACTGCTTTGTTTAAGTATTGCATTTGTTTTAAATGTCAATTAATTTACATAGTTGTTAACCATTTAATCAATAAACTATTTATGCATCAATTACTTTATGAGTGGGCAATATCAATCATTGTACTAACATCTGTGGTAAAATATAAGATAATTCATACCTTAAATAAACCTTTCACTAGCGACCAGTTATTTGTAAACATATTTTGTCAGTGGGTATACTTAATAATGAAACGAATATTATTTTTAAATATAATTTATTACATATTTAAATCAGAAATATCACGAATAAAAATAAACAAATATCTATATACGTATAACAGCGATTATATTTCTCCAGTGGTCATGTGTTATTGTCTTGTGCATAACATTCCCATAAAGTATAAATCACATACTAGTCTTTCTTTAACAGCACGAGTTACCATTTATCACATCTTTGTTCCAACATGACTGGCGTAACTGTTTATTACCAAAATTGCAGAGGATTGCGCACTAAATTACAACTGACATACATGAATATTTTGTCATTGTCATACGACGTAGTTATCCTTACGGAAACCTGGCTCACTCCACTTATTTCGGACACTGAGTTTATTGACGACAGATATATAGTGTTTAGATGCGATCGTGACCGTTTACTAACTAATAAACGAGAAGGAGGTGGCGTTTTGATTGCGGTGCGTCGCGAACTACGACCGGTTTGCTTACAGGTCCCGAATGCCACTCCCACTCATATCGAACATGTTATTGTCGCGTTACCGGCTACCCGAAACAACAAACAACACATAATTAGCGCTGCTTATATCCCGTCTGATACTCCTGTGGATATTTACACAATACATTTTAACACATTGAGCGAGCTGATTACGCGAAGTAATGTCGAATTTTTTTATATTACAGGAGACTATAATTTACCGTATATAGACTGGGTAAATAGTGATATTCATGACTGTGGTTTGATGGGTGTATGTGCGGATGGCTCGTGTACACATGTATTAGATTTCTTGGCACTAACAAACTCTTTGCAATTCAACTTTATAAAAAATAAGAATAATCGCATTCTTGATATGTTTATATCTAATCAAGAATGTAATATTCAGCCTTGTGAAGCGCTACTGCCACCGGACTTGCACCATCCTCCTTTCACATCCATTATTAAATTAAGTTTGAATTTCACTCCCATGAGATACCGCCCGCTTACTAAATTTAAGTTCGACGCCGCTAATTACGACATAATTAACAGTGAATTAGACAAAATTAATTGGGCCGATACCTTGAGTGACTTAGAACCGCATGAGGCGGTGCATGGGTTCTACGATATTGTATATGATATCATAAAAACTTATGTACCGACTGCACGTAATAAGTCTGATCTTTACCCGTGCTGGTTTTCAAAAGGTCTCGTACGTATATTTAAAAATAAAGAAAGGGCATGGATTAAGTGGAAATTATACAATGATTATTCATCATATGAACTATTTTCTAATTACCGCAAAAGGTTTAAAGCTGAATGTGTTGTGTTATTTTAATTATATGAAATTAGTAGAGGACAGAGGTGCAAAAGCACATCTGTCTTACCAGCTACAATGTACTATAAAAATACTGATTCTAATGACCCTAGCAGAATAAGTAACTTGTTTTCTACATTCTTCTATTCGGTATATGAGCCTTCTACTCTTAATTCTGATAACTGGCAACCATCACACCCATTCGAAGATAATTCTGTATTGATCTCGGATATTGAAATAGACATAGACTCAATAATAAAAGAATTGAAAAATCTAGATGTGTCAAAGGGACCTGGGCCTGATGGTTTACCAGTGATTTTCTTAAAATCAACGGCCCTGACTATATGTAAGCCTCTGCACATTTTATACAATAAATGTCTAAGTAAAGGGGTCTTTCCAGCCGTATGGAAACATGCTCATATTACGCCTGTCTTTAAAAATGGTGATAAGCATAACGTCGAAAATTACAGACCTATATCGATACTGTCTGTTTTGTCGAAGCTTTTTGAGCGATTAGTACATAATATTATCTATCCTTTACTACACAATATAATTATACCTGAGCAACACGGCTTCGTTAAGCGTAGGTCCACTACCACTAACCTTATGACATCTACTAATTTTTTATTTAAAAACATGGACCGCCGTTTACAAACAGATTCTGTTTACACTGACTTTCAGAAGTGTTTCGACAAAGTAGACCACGAGCTACTGTTACAAAAGATTGCTTTCAATGGAATACGGGGTAATTTGCTAAGATGGTTTTTATCCTATGTCAGTAATAGATCTCAGACGGTCGTTATCAATGGGTACAAATCTGACTTGGTTAACATATCCTCTGGTGTTCCACAGGGATCAATATTGGGGCCTTTATTATTTAATATATTCATAAACGACATCAAATCTTGTTTTATGAACTCGAATTTTCTTATGTATGCTGATGATTTAAAATTTTTTAGAACTTGTAGAAGCCAAGCTGATGTTGACTTATTACAGTGTGACTTAAACAGACTCTCAAACTACTGTATCAATAATAAATTACAACTGAATCTTTCTAAATGCGTCGCATTAACGTTCACAAAAAACAGGAAAATAATTGATGGTAGTTACCGCTTGATGGGAGTAAATCTAACGTCGGTTCAATCAGTTCGTGACTTAGGAGTTATATTGGACACTAAATTACATCTAGATCTTCACATCAATGCTATTAGAGATAAATCTCTCAGACTGTATGGCTTCGTTATGAGATCTTTGATTGATTTTAGGCGCCCTGCAACTCTTATTTTTCTTTATAAATCGCTTATCAGATCCCAATTGGAATACGCCGTGCAGATTTGGAACCCCATTTTTCAAAGATACATAGAGGCTTTGGAACATGTTCAGCGTAAATTCTTACGATATGTCAACTTCAGATACCGAGGTACTCATCAGTCGTATGTTTGTCAGCTGGAGGAATATAATTTGCTTAGCTTGGAAAAAAGGCGCATTCTCCTGAGTGCTATGACACTGTACAAAATATGTAATAATAAATTCGACTGTATTGATTTGTGCAACGATCTTAGTTACGTAGTCCCACGCAGTGTATATAGAAGGGAGGTGCGCGTGCCTCGGCTGTTCTACTTGCCGCGGTGCCGTACGCACGCCGGTGCGCGCGCACCTCTTCATCGGCTCACTGACACCCACGACAAAGTTTTCGCAAATCTCGACATATTCGCAGATTCGGAGTACAAATTCAGGAAAAATATTTTGGAAGTTTTAGCTGCACTACCAAATTAATTATATTTATTAATTTATGTTTAATTTAATTTTTTTTTTTTGTTTTTTGGATTTTTTGTATTTTTTTAGTGCAAGGAAAGGTTTAGGTTAAAGAGTCGCACAAATTAACCTGTGGATAATGGTGTGGGCTTCACTATTACCTTAAATTTTTTTTTGTAATAATTAAGATTTTAATTTATTGTGAATGCTGTTTATTTTCCCAAATGAATAAATAAATAAATAAATGACTCGATTCCGCGATTCGAGTCCAGTACTCGAGTTCTATGTTTGGTATTCGAATCTTGTCTCGAGTCCTGGACTCGAGTCTAGAACCTTAGTCTGGAGATTCGAGTCCAGAACTCGAGTCTCAGTTTTATAATTGAATTCATAAGATGTAACGAAAATGAGATAGGAAGCATTATACAGTGTATCTTGTTCGTGGTTCTCTTTGTGCTCTGCTTCGTACCCCCTCCACACCAAGGCATAGCGGGAGTTTGGTTGGGCCTCAGCGTTGTACGTGTGTTAATACGTGTTTGTGTATATATCAGTGATATCAGAATTTCCAAGTCTCAGGCTCTATAGCTACTATTATAAAAAATCACACACACATTTATTAAACTCCAATCTAACCAAAGCTTGTAAGAGTGGTCGTGGTGGTTTTGGTGTAGTGATTCGCATACCGGTTTACATGGTAACGCCACTCCGATGTCCCAGGTTCAATTCCCGGCCGGATCAATGTAGAAAGCGAACTTATCTCCATTATTGTGATTCTCTCGTTGTTTCTGAACTCCATTACACAAGTGTTTTAGGTTCTCGACTTGGGTTTAGAATAATGCGTGTGATTTTGTCTATATATAAATATATATATATATATATATATATATATATATATATATATATATATTATATATATATACCAGCTGACCCGGCCACGCGTTGCTGTGTTATAAATTAGAATAAAACCTATCCTATCTTTTAAGTTAGATCAAATAACAGATAGTTACGAAGTTTGATCAAAATCGGTTAAGTAGTTTAGGAGTCCATCGCGGACAAACAACGTGACACGTAATTTATATATATTAAGATATGGAGTGCATGTTCCTCCCTGTGTCTGTATTTCCAAGTACTTATAACCTGTCCGTTTTCAAATACAGCGTGAATAACCATCTGGGTTAGCTCATTCCATCGAGGAACCTGTCTTGTCCCCCGGGCCTTATTGTGATCAAGAACGAACCAATTAAGAAAAAAAATATAATGTTTAGTTAAATAAAAATATGTAGCTTACTTCCGCAAAACTCAAGCAGTGTGCACCGTAGCAAATAAATGCAGGAACCGCAGACACCGGCACCTTTACCAACTACTCTACACGTGTTTCGCCCCCACACGGAGCATCATCAGGATTTAGACCGTGCAATAACTAATGGATATAGACTTCCGCCAAATAACGCCTAATTCTATCAAATATGTAAATATTATCTTTACTAAATAATGGTTTATAAGCATGCCCCCTACTAAGATACTAATCTTCAGCTACAAAACCGTCGAAATGTCTCAAATGATCGAACAAGGGGACACATTAATTAATTAAACATTGCTTAAGCCGATCGGTATTTGTCTTTGATGAATTATATTTGATAATGTTCGGAAGTGGGTGATCAATCATAGCTGGAGTATTAGTGAGCTGTGGGGTTTGCAGGCTTTAATAGATTAATATTTCTTTTTTACGTTAAATTATCAGATTAAATTATTGATTATTTATTTAATTATGATTGTTTATTGTTGTTAAAAAACGAGTCATTCAGTTAATAATGTATATGTTTTTGAAGTGAAAACTTTTTTTAAATCGTTCTGATTTGAAAGTCGATGAAACAAAAACCGACAGTAAAAAGAGAGACACATAAATTCATAAGACAGATATCACGTAGGAGAAAATGAGATGGGTAGCATGATGTACGTGTGTTGGAACGTGTTTGTGTGCGCATGCGTAGTACAAAGCTTGAGAGAAGGCATTACAATAATCGTGGTATTTTGTATACGTGTACGTATTATTTATGAAGGTTTCACTTCTACCACGTGTGAATTGCATACATGCTTTTTTGTATCATATTAAATAAAGCTTATAATTAAGAGATAGATATTTTGGTGGTACAATTTATCATCTTTATCAGATCATTCTGCAGATGTTATTGGCGGAAACAACTACGTGCAATAAAATAAAATGGCTAGTCTTACTGTAACTATGTGTAGTATATTTTAATTATTACTGTTACTATATGTAAATTATTTTTGTACACAAATAAATAACAAATATAATTTAGATAATTTAATTTGACGACTGTTTATTGCAACGGTAGCGATCCTGCCTTTCGCACCGACGGTTCTGGGTTCGAGTCTCGGAAGGGGCAGATGTTTGTGTATTGAATACAAGCAATTGTACCTGAATTATGGGTATTTATGTATAATCTTATATTACCTATCTATGTATCATATATGTGTGTCTATTCGTTAGCCTAGTATCCATAACACAAGCCTAAACTAGTAAGCACTGTTTACTTTGGGATAGGTTAATTGATGTGATTGTAACAAATATTATTATTATTATTATGTAGATTTCAGATCGTTTCGTTGATTTGATTCACCATAGTCCAAAATGAAGTATAGGTACTTAATGTGAATATTTTTAGGGTTCCGTACCCAAAGGGGTAAAAACGGGACCCTATTACTAAGACTTCGCTGTCTGTCCGTTCGTCTGTCCATCCGTCCGTCCGTCCGTCCGTCTGTCTGTCACCAGGCTGTATCTCAAAAACTTCGATAGCTAGACAGTTGAAATTTTCACAAATGATGTATTTCTGTTGCCGCCATAACTACAAATACTAAAAAGAAAAAATAATACGGCTCCCATACAACGAACGTGATTTTTTTGCCCCTTTTTGCCCGATGTCAATAATGGCAACAGATGGCACTCGAAATATTCACAAAATACTCAGTTGTATTTTAACTTTAATAATAAATTTAAAATAAAGTAAATATATTATAAGATGGGTTCCCATACGACAAACTTATTTTTTTTTACTTAACTAAAAGTACGGAACCCTTCGTGCGCGAGTCCGACTCGCACTTGGTCGGTTGTTTTTTTACTTTCTAATTGAAAATATAACATAATAAAATATTTATAATTTTTCAGTAATTATAACATGGCCAGCACTCGCCTTTTTTGCTGTGTCCATAAAGGACGAATACGTTTTTTCAAGTTTCATTTACTTCATTTACATTTACTTATATTTTACGACCTGTTTACTCTTAGATGGCAATAAAGATTTGAATATTTGAATTAATCTCATACATCTTGCTGTCTAGCGAAATACATTCTATATATACCAGAAAGCATTTAATTTTCTAAAATTTCTGGATTTTTCTTGAATAAAACCAACGAAGATGTTCCAGATGTGTGCCCCTAATCCCAATTTAATACGAATCGTCAAGAATAGAAGTCATCTCGCGGGAGTGATATGTTAAGAACCGCAATTTCTTCTGATATGGATTAAATTCGCCCCGCAGCGGCCCTAGCGTGGGTTTCGCACAAATTGATTGTGGATCGCCTGGGAGTATATTTTGTACTGAACGTTTTTATAAAACAAGTGTGAGGGGGACCTGCGCACCGAAGGTTCCGTACAAATCACGTTTGTTGTATGGGAACCCCCCTTTGAGTCCTAGTAGCTTTGCATTGGAACCACCTATTTATAAATTATTTCCTAGCGTCCTAGTCCGCACAACTTGAAACCACCAGTGTGAGTCATGCGTTATATACATGTTACAACACGAAAATGGAAACTTACGCACATCGGTTATTGTCTTTGCAGCCTCAGGCGTATAAACAAGTGTCGTAGTGGTTCTAGACAGTGGATTTTTAATAACTAACTTTTGTATAAAAATCAGGACTCAAAGGGTTAAATATTAATTTTATTTTACTTTAATTATTTATTTTTAAAGTGAATAATATAACTCAATATTCTGTGAATATTTCAAGCGTCTACCTGTTGCCGTTATCATATCGTGCAAAAACGAAAAAAAAAATCACGTTTGTTGTAATGGAGCCCCTTAAATTTTTATTTTAATATGTTTTTTAGTATTTGTTGTTATAGCGGCAACACAAATACATCATCTGTGAAAATTTCAACTGTCTCACTATCACTGTTCATGAGATATAGCCTGGTGACAAACGGACAGACAGACGGATGGACAGCGGAGTCTTAGTAATAGGGTCCCGTTTTACCATTTGGGTACGGAACCCTAAAATAACGCACAGTATTTTCTTCACTCTTCATTTATATGTCAGACTTTTAGCAACTCGCATATAGGCTATTTCTACGAAGACCATTTGGTCTAATGGTAGCGATCCTGCCTTTCGAAAGTGTTTTGTACGCCATTATTTTGGATCATATCAGAAATGTTTTTTTTTAATAGATTATATATTGCAATTGTTTTAATATGTACAATATGGCTTGTACTTAAATGAATAAAATAGTTATATTATTTGTCATAAATATCGTAACATTGGTTTAATATAAAAAAAAAATATCACACATTTTAACTAAAATGTTAGCTTACAAATATTATTTATGTGTTGCAGATATAATTTATGTCTTATTTATTTTATTTATTTATTTATTTGTTTTAAGAGGTTAACAGCACATATAAAAAACTGATAGGAAATGTAGCTACTGTAAGCCAATTACAAACCTCTACAGTTAGTAACAAATTATGATGAAGTTACAAAGAAAGAAAACAAGCAAATAACAAAAAATACAAACAAAAAATCAGGCTTATACAGAGAAAAATCAAAACTTACAAAGACAAATTATAATAAAATCAGAAAACCAAAAACACAAATATTAAAAATTACAAGCTGACTAAATACTACTAAACAATACAATGTCAACAAATCAACATCCAATTATGATTTGTTGTTGAAGCTACAAAAAAAATCCAAACTCACAGTACGCTTTATGGTTGCAGTGCTTGTCACAAACAGATCAAGATCATACTTTGCACTATATTTGTTATATGTTGCGAAGCCTCGCATTAAAAAGGTGTTACACCGATAATTTGTGTGAGCAAATGGTATGTGAAGCAGTGGGCGTCTTCGTAAAGCAAGTGCATTGGTACGAATACTAATTCTTGAAACCAATTCCGGACAGTCGATTCCACCGTTAGCCAAGTTCGAGATGAAACAAGCGTCATTCACTTCGCGTCGAACGTAAAGAGGTAAGAAGTGATAACGTCTACAGCGATGCTCGTAGTTGAGCGATCGTTGTCCAGCTTTATAATCAAGAAATCGCAAAAACCGTTTTGTATATTTTCCAACCTCTCAATATAAACGTTGTATTGAGGATTCCACGCCTGCGAAGCATATTCCAGATGACTGCGTACAAAGGCACAGTAAAGAACTTTAATTGCTTTGAGGGATTTTAAGTCGCTGGACATTCGCATGATAAATCCGAGAGCCTTAGAAGCTTTGCTAGCAACGTATTCAATTTGATCAGCAAAGATCAATTTACTGTCATGTATGATGCCCAAGTCCCTAACTTTATTAACCTTAGCTAACCTGATGCCACGTAATGTATAGTTTGTATGTTTATTGTTAATCTTGCGTGTAAAAGTCATAGATAAGCATTTAGAAACATTTAAATCCAGCCTGTTTTTAGTGCAGTATTGTTCAAAACGGTGTAGGTCATGTTGTAGCTCACTGACATCGGATGGGTACCTAATCACTTTAATAACTTTCATATCATCGGCGAAAAGTAAGGACCTAGAATGAAAAAAGCATTTGTTGATATCCATTATAAAAATAATGAAAAGGAGAGGACCTAGAATTGATCCTTGTGGCACGCCAGATGGTATCTCAGTCCACTGTGATGTGTAACCTTGCAAAACAACAGCTTGGTTACGCCTCTCAATGTAGGACGCGAACCAACGATACAGATTGCCATGTATACCTGCCGCACAAAGCTTAGAAAGCAATATAGAATGATCTATTCTATCGAAACATTTTTTGTAGTCCGTGTAAATTACATCCACCTGTGCTCCCTTATCCATGCCATCAGAAATGAGTTCATTTGCAATAATCAGGTTTGTACACGTGGAGCGTTGCCTTAGAAAACCATGCTGATCTTCGCTAAATGAACTGTTTAAACTGTAGTAAACATCATTGTAAACTAGCCTTTCAAGTATCTTCGCAAAGAGGCACAACTTGGATATCGGACGGTAGTTTTCAATATTGCTTTTGTCACCCTTTTTAAGCACAGGTGTGATAAAAGCGGATTTCCAGATGCCAGGAACTATACCTTCCGATAGTGAGCGTTTAAACAAAATGCATAGTGGCACTACCAAACTTTCAGCGCATTTAACAATAAAAAGAGGCGGAATCATATCTGGCCCACCAGATTTGGAGAGATCAAGAGATTTTAGATGTTTTAACACTTTGGTTGGACTTATCTCAACATTACCAATACTACAGGCTCCACTTTCAGTGTTAACGCTTACGCCTGTATTTGAGGAATGGTTTGCTGCCAGAAAATTAGAAAGGAAATAATCCGCAAATAGATTGGAAATTCCCTGACCAGTGTCAGAACTTAGAGACTTGTAATTCATTACATTAGGAAAAGTAGCACTATTTCTTTTCATTTTAACGTACGCCCAAAATGATTTAGGGTTTTCAACAATGGAGGATTCGATACGCTTAATATATTTGTCAAAACAGTCCCTCTCCACTTCAACAGCTCGTTTACGTAATAAAGAAAACGAATCATAATCGGACAAGTTACCATAAGTTTTATATTTATTATGATATTTAAATTTCTCTTTTAAAAGTTTTACGAGACTGGAATTATACCATGGTGGATGAGACCTTTTTTTTTTTTTTTTTTTTTTTTGTTTTCGCAGTAAATGCGTTACGCATTCGCTCGTGCCGGGAGAGCACGAGACGATATGTGGGACTCTCCTCCATGCCCCTACCCGGCCTAGCGCCCGGTAAAGGCTTGGAGGCCTACCCACTAAAACCCTGCGGCGTCCCGCAACACAGTGGTGGGGGTCGCGTGGCCCCTTACGGCTTCTTCCGCGACCCGAACCAGTGTGGGTCCGCGCTCGTGGGCGGACCTCGCCTATGCTCCGTGAGGGACGGAGCAACGGGGTGAGCCGTGACGCCCTGAACACCCCGCACGCCTGAGGGCCAAGTGCAATGCAGCTGCCGGTCTCCCGCTCCGACACCCGCTGGCCCCCTTTTGGTGGGGAGAAGAACCGCCGCACCCCTCGACCGACCCTAATGGCGGCCGAGGTGCGCAGGCACTTCCCCTCCCCACCTCAATCGGGCCGTGCGTCCTCGGAAGTCCCCCGGGAACAATAGTTCCCGGAGGGCTTCCGCGGTCGCCGTCCCGCCGAGCGCCCCTCTCGACCCCCCCACGCGGCCTCGGAGAAAAGCTCCGATGCCACCCGGGGGCGGCGAGAGGGGGCTCTACCCTCGGGGGATGGTACCGAGGGTCCTCCTCAAGCGCTCCGCGTGCGACCCCCGCTCGCGCCCGCGCTTCCGGCATCTTCACGCCCCTCCCGCGAGGGAGGGGTGGAAGAGGCTCTCTCCCCCCCGAGCGTTTTTACGGGGGGGGTTGGGCACCCGATGGGCTGGGTGCCCCTACCTCCATGGGGTCCACCGGTGGTGGAGGGGGCTTCCCCTTCACCACCGGTGGGTCGCATCTGCGACTCCCCATGACGTGGTCGGCCGACCGCCCGAAGGCGGCGCACACCGAGCACGCTGGCTCCCGACTGCAAGCGGCGGCTGTGTGGCCTGGTACTCCACACCTGAAGCACAGGCCGCTTCTGTCCGACACCTCAGGACATCTAGGGCTCGTGTGCCCAAGCCCCATACACTTAAAGCAGCGCATGGGGCGGGGCCCGAGCAACCTGACTTCCACGGCACTCCAACCCACACGTAGTCGTGCCCCACCTTCTAGAATTGCCTTTGCGGCAGCCACCGGCATTCTGGCGAACGTAAACCTGAGCCCGTCACGCCCTTCTCTTAAGCCCTGCACCTTTACTGACGCCCTTGGGCATCCTGCTTTGGCTGTGATGGCCGTCAGCACTTCTTCCTCCTCAACGGAGTCATCGATTCCCGTTAGCCGCAGGTCCGCGGTTCTTTCGGGTCTTCCGATCCTGGCCATGTCGCCAATGATGTCCTGCAGGCGTCTCGCCAGCTCGTTCGCCTTTTCTCCGCTCTTCTCCGCTATGTGGAGTATTCGGGCGCCAGTCTGGGTTTCCCTCATCCTGATCCCGTCCTCCAGTCCCAGGTCAGGGAGGGAAAGTGCCGATTTGGCCCTCCTCAATATGTGAGCATATGTTGCCCCGCTCTCCATCGCCTCTCGCGTCAGCGTGATGCTGACCGCCGTTGTCCGTGGGGGGACCAGCTTGGTTCTTCTTCTTTGCTCTCCTTGCTTGTGTGGCGCAGATGTCATCGCAGGTGCCACGGTCGTCTTTGCTGCAGTTAGCCTAACTGCCCTTCTCTGCTTCCTGCTTAACGCCTCTGTCCAGGCTTCACCCTGTTTGGGCGGTGGTTGATCTGCCCTTTGCCCAGCGTGCATTGAGCCCGTCGCTCTAGCCTCCATTACCGGTGGCCCATGGTGGATGAGACCTAGATTTTGTTTGCTTTTGTGGTACATATGAGTCACGGAGCTCGTATAATTTATCATAAAATTTGGTTACAGCATCATCTAATGTACTATAGCTTAAATAGTTACCCCAATTAATGTTGTTAAGCTCGGACAAAATTGCAGCGTAGTCACCCCGGACAAAACAGTACTTCGTCTGACACTTAGATTTCAATTCATGAATAACAACAAATTCAGCATTTATTTCGAGGGACTTGTGATGCGGATCTTCGGGAACATTCTAACGATTTGCTGCTATTTCTCACGCTTAGTTCACTATTAGAAAACACCAAATCCAAAATCCTATTATTAAGGTTGAGCTCGCCATTGTATTGACTAAAATTACAAGTGTCAATAATATCGAAAAAATCAGATAGATAATCCGCACAATAGTTTATTGGCAGCATTATATCTTCATTTCCCGATCGTACCCATTGCACGTTGTTACCAAAATTAAAATCACCAATCACTATGAATTTGTCCAACGGGTGACCATTTACTATTTCAGCTAGCCTATTACAGTAATTTGCAAGTTGCTCTTTGTAAGAATTACCACCTTGCTCTTTGCATAAGTATAAGGTACAAATATGCATTCTATATACGACGGCTGGTCTCTTATTTTTCATTAAAATGGACACCCATATGTCCTCAGCTGTACTATTCCACTCTGGTCTGCCAATGACAGCAAGGTCGTGCCTCACCGCCACCAGTACCCCGCCTCCTAAAGTTAGACCTAATCTGGCGTAATCGCGATCTCGCCGGTAAACCAGGTATCTAGCGTCAAACAATTCACTGTCCAATACACCTTCCAATAGCCAAGTCTCAGCAATGCATATAATATCATAGTTATTTACACACACGCTTCTATAAAATGCACTCACCTTTGTACGCAATCCCCGAGCATTTTGATAATATATATTTAAATAATAACCCTTGTGTTTCTACAATAGCAATATACAATTATCAGAATAACATAATAACTTAATAAGAATAAATATATCGGAAGTATTAATGTATGTGGAAAACGAAAAATAAAATTGTATTTGGATAAGTATGAATCTATTACAAGCATAATAATAGCAGCAATAAACTGCGTGAGGTAGTTCAACAAAAAATCGATAGGCGAAATTCTGTACACGCTAGAACACAGAGTCGAACTCGTATTATAAACATCTACGCTCAGTGGAACGCTGTCCGAATAGGCTCCAAGCAATACAAAAGGGTCATTAGCTAATAGCTTCAAGGCAGAAATGAGCTCAAGCGGCCGACTTCTACATATAAATTTGATCAGTAGTACAGTGCATTTAAAGAATAAATTAGTAAAGCACATAAAATCTGCACACGCACAGCAACCGATAAGTTGATAGTTTGTTGAAAGAAAAATACACAACTGCAGGTGGAATACGTAAGTGACACAGTTAGTAATAGTGGTTTTCAAACTGTTGATTATAGTAGAAAAGCATAAATCTAAGAATAGTACCTCCAAACAATTGAAGGCACGAAAGATACAAATATTTACCAAGTATAAGCGGTGAAAGAATAATACTAAATTAAAAATAGGACCAATATATAAATTACCAAAACTAATATGAATATAAATTACTATAACTACGCTATTTTTATTAAGTCCTTTTCCGATCTTATGGTCAGCACTGGAGAAGTGTCGTTTTTCCTCACGTGGATCTTTGCATGCTTCACCCAAGAATATAAAAACCCCTTTTCTTTAGCCAGTTTTTTCGCTTTCGTAAGCAGGTCTTTATTGAACGGCGTAAGGTGGTCATTTACAAATACCACGTTGTTAGCTTTAAAACCAAACATGCTTGCATTGAGTTTTACTTCTCTGGACTTTGCTCTTGCCGCTGCTACAAAGTCCTCCTTCACGTATCGGCTATTAAAAGCCACTATTATAGGCTTCGGTTTAGTATTGTCTCTGCTTGGAACTCTGGCAACGAAATTTATCTGGCTTTTGTGTATTGAATAGTTAATTGTAGATCCAATCAAGCTAATTATATTTAAGAGATTCTCGTTCTGAGTTTGAGGAATACCTTTTACCTCAGCATTATTCATACGCGACCATTGGTCTTTCTCATTAGCTTCATATTTCAACCTGTCTAATTCAGCTTCCATGGCAGTCACCCTATTACCGATCCCTTCAACCTGCGTAAGACGACTTTCAATTTTCTCAAACCTTTCATTGAACTCTTTGATTGAACTGTTGGTTTGGGTAACTTGTGATCTCAACTCGGAAATATCAGCTCGCAGAGCCTTGACTTCAACTGCAAGTGACTCTAATGGAACCAATTTAAGAGCCAAAGTTTTTAGTTCGGCCAAGATAGTTGATTCACTGGCAGGCTGTGGTGATCTCAGGCCTGACTGTTTACACTTTTGACACTTCCATGCTTGCTTTCTATCAGCGCCCAGTTTTCTGTAGCCTGCTTCCGTTATTCCCGCACAATTAAAATGCATTGTATGATCACAAGACGCGCAATGAACTCCATCACTAACAACGTCAGTACACACTCCGCACGACAACATGGTAAAAAGTTTGAGAAACTGTGGACTCACGAGTAAACAAGCCAGAAGTAACTTAGTAACGCAACCGTTCGCAGTGACGCTCACGGAAGGACTGAAGTCTTATGTGTATTACTTTAATAAAATAAAAGTAAATTTAATAAATAAAGAAAAATATACCATCTCATAATTATATATTGTTCGTCGTCTTAGCCAAATGTTGTCCACTGCTGGACAGAGGCCTCCCCCAAGGATCTCAACAACGTCCGGTCCTGCGCTGCCCACTATCTTCACCAGATCATCATTCCACCGAGTGGGAGGCCTGCTTAAATTTCGCCTTGCGGTCTGTGGTCGCCACTTTACAACTTTTCTGCCCCACTGTTCTACGAGCTATGTGCCCACTGTCACTTATGTTTGGCAATTCTTCGGGCTGTGTCCGTTACTTTGGTTCTCCTACGGATCTCCTCATTTCTGATTCGATCCCGTAGGGCATAGTACGTTCCATCGCTCATTGGGTGACTTTGAGCCTTCTTTTGAGACCCGTGGTAAGGGAAAGACTTTCGTCTTGGACACTGCATTTAGGACGAAAAGATGTCGCGAAGTTTCCCGAACGCTGCCCATCCGTGTTGGATTTGACAATTGACCTCTTTATCTAAGTTGGACGTATCTGATTGGACTGTTTATCCCATGAACACATAGTCGTCAACAACTTCATACGTTGTTCGCTAAAATAGTTATTAAGCTATTTAAGTTATTAACCAAAACCGATGAGTTTGTATGAAAAGGCTGATGAGATTTGAAGAAGGGAGAGCTCTTTCTCTCTGCCTACCCCGAATGAAAAAGGCGTGAATTTATGTATTTGTCTTTTTTTAATCTTTACCAAAAATCTATTTATATTTACTATGAGAGTATTTAGGTACTTTAATAAGAATCTGTATTACAACATTTTTAGTAAATAGAACGCCTATAATCTATAATCTAAGATCACAAATTTGTTGTTTGTCTGTCCGCTCTTTTTCCCTTTCTTTTTCCATTGTATATGCGTTACAATAGCAACGCGTTAACCTCAAGTAGTTCGTCTACCGGACGCTAGATGGCGCTGACGGAAAAATATTTAATAATAGAAAAAAATTAAAGAATTTTGTTCACCCGTGCGAAGCCGGGACGGGCCGCTAGTCTTTACCAATAATCTATTTATATTTACTAGCAAATTTTACTAATGAGAGTATTTAGGTACTTCAATAAGAATCTGTATAATACAGAGATCTTTATTAAAACACATTTTTTTGGAAATATAACGCCGATAATACTTCCATTAATTATACTGTTAAATTATGTAAAACCATTAAACATCTAAGTCCACTTTGATTCAATCAGTAGCTTACTTGAGATCATCTTACTTACTCAAATACTAATTGAAACTCGGTAGAAAATTAGATATTACGCAATTTAATATCTTAGTGCTGAGTATTGGCATTTGTTTATATCAAGACATATTTACTTCGTCAATCGAATAAATAAATTATTGAACGTCCGTTTGGTCTGCTTTTCGCACCGACGGTCCTGAGTTCGAGTCCCGGAACAGGCAGATGTTTGTATGATGAATACGAGCATTTGTACCTGAGTCACGGGTAAACATATTTCTATAAGTATTAAATGTCTATGTATAGATGTACTAGCTTTCCGCCCGCGGCTTCGCCCGCGTGGAATTCGGTTATATTGCGGTATAAAGCACAACTATAAGAAAACTTCTCATTCCCACGGAAAAATCTAAGAAGCGCGATGTAACGCTGGATACAAAATTCATATAATTCATTCCACTTCTTACGTATCTTAAAAAAACACTTCGTTACCACGTTTTTTAAAACACCCAGCGCCATCTTCCGCATACATCTAGAACTAAATAGCGTAAGCTATCATTCCACTTCTTACGTATTTTAAAAAATATATCGTTACCATGTTTTAAAAAACCCCCAGCGCCATCTATCGCATACCTCAAGAACTAAATAACATAACTAATACTTATACCAATTAGTAATTCGTTGACTTTAGTGATTTCAGGATAAGTAGATGTAAAAAAAAACAGTTTAGACGATAAAACAAATTGTACGTCATCCCTCGGGAATTCCTCATTTTCGGGGATTCATTTTCGTATCATTTAGCTCCTAAATTTACATGTTTATATTCGTTGCAATATTTTACGTTGTTTTAAACGACACACAGCGCCATCTATACAATCCATCCATCAAGCAAACAATATTTTTGTTTTTCCTCGGGAATATCAATTTTTTTCAGGATAAAAAGTACCCTATTATTTAATCCGGACTTTTATCTTTACGTCTGCAAAATTTCAAAGCAATCGGTTCAGTAGTTACGGCGTGAAAGCGGAACAAACAAACAAACTCACTTTCCGATTTATAATATTAGTAAGGATGTCTATCGGTTACCCTAGTATCCATAATACAAGCCTTACAGTGCTTACTTTGGATTAGGATAATTGGTGTGAATTTAAGGATTATTATCTACACTATAATATTACAAAGAGGAAAGATTTGTATTTTTGTATGTTTGCAATGAATTAACTCAAAAACTACTAAGACGATTTCAAAAATTCTTTCACCATTGAAAAGCTACATTCACGCTGAGTAACATAGGCTATATTTAATGCTAGAAAAGAATTTTGTCCACCCGTGCGAAGCCGAGACGAGCCGTTAGTTATTTATATGTCGGGGTGAACGTCAGGATTTTGGTCCGAACCTTCCGATATTATGATATCGGAAGGTTCGTAAAATCCTGGGCAGAGTAGAAATCGTACACTGAAAAGATGTTGTAATTTTTGAACACAGTATTAAGAACGACGTTGCACGTAACAAACTTGTTATATATAATAAGGCACTTAGCGAAACGTAGGACAGTTCCGTGACGACGTCTACACTTGATGGCGACTCGATCGAAAGTGAATCGGAGCTCGCATGTTGACAGCATCACGACTCTGTCGAAGCGCGGGAAATCGTAGTTTCTTATCTTCGCCGGCTAGAGGGCGCGCTTGCGTTTCGCTTAGTATCCGTACTCATGACCGGATACGACATCGTAGTTTCTTATGTTCGCCGGCTAGAGGGCGCGCTTGCGTTTCGTTTAGTGTCCGTACTCATGACCGGATACGACATATATTATAATTTATAACACCACCCCTACACATTTAAGGGTTTCTTTAAGGCTCATGTTACTGGACGAAATCATCATATCCCTCCAAAAAAAAAATATTAGAAAAATCGACTTGGGTCACAAGCGATTGTTCACAAGGCTCTGTAGATCAATTAAAAGAGCATCGGTCCGGATTTCCAAAGGTGCGGGTTCGGTTCCCGCCTGAGAATTCACTTGTGATCCGAGTCGACTTTTTCTAGTATTTTCCTATTATAATAATTTATCTTATAAGATCGCATTGAAAAATGCATAAAATATATAAAAATTATAAAATTATTATCTGTCACAATAACAATCAATTTTATTTGTAGGCTTGTAAGATTTAGATTTATTTACGTAAAAATCTGATTACACCTAAAAGATAAACGTAATGATATCAAGTTCCTTCAACGAGGAGTCTATAAGCAGGTACTCCGAGAGATGCTCAAGCATGAATCTAATTTCTGTTGAGTGGTTCAAATCGGCGAGGCAACTCGATCGTGTGGGGTGGCTCGCTCCGATAAACTTCTTACTGAATTCAAGGGCGATATGAATATTCCTCTTTACGTGTAATGACACGAGTTTGCTAAAATTTAAATATGCAAAAATGTGCTTGAATTATAATAATTATGAATTTAATGAGAAGCATATGTTGTGTGTTAAATTACAAAGATAGAGACGTTTTAAAATATATTAAACCATTTCTTTTAATTGGAGTTTATTTCTTAAGAATTGATTTTCATATAAGGCGCCCGGTATGAAAAAAATATGTAGCGTAAAATTTAGTGCGCACCTTTTACTTTTATTTTGAAGTTTTGTTTTATTATTTTCTGTTTAAAGACAATAGTTTTTAAAGAGTAAACTCCAGTCGTGCGTTGGAGCTGAGAAATAAACTTTTTTATTGTAATAATATAATATTTCTTATATTCACACCAACGAACCTAGCCTCAGTAAGCACTGTAAGGTTTGTGTTATGGATAATAGAGATACGTAGATATTTCATATTTAGTGGTTTAGATAAAAATACCCATGACTCAGGTACATTTGCTTGTATTCATCACACATTCATCTGCCCCTTTTTGAACTCGAACCCAGGACCATTCGGTGCGAAAGGCAGGATCGCTACCATTGGGATCTTTAGTCAACTGAGGCCGCTCGAACTTATCCCGCGGGATCAGTTAACCTATTGAATGTTTTGAATAGGGCAACTGATCCCATAGATATATTTTATGATTTGTATAATGTATATTTCTCTTTTAATATTAACATTTCAAAAACTGATTTGATGGAAGTATTTATAAAAAAACGAATACTTAGCTTTTTTAGAAGTGCGATCAGTTGACTTAATAAAAGAAAAAAAACGAAATGTTCAGTCAACTCATCCCGCGGTATTAGTTTGAAGCGGGATAAGTTGACTATGGACCCACCATTTCACCAAACTTTAGTAATAAATAAAAAAGGGGATTTATCAAAATGGCTGTTAAAAGTGATGATTTTAGTAATGATACTGTCTTAAATGTCCAACTTTAAGACAATATGATAAATTAATTGGTGCAAACGGGATGATTTACAAAATACTAGCTGAACCAGCCAAGCGTTGCTGTGGCTCAGTTATTAAAATATGCAATATTTTTTTATTATAAATTAAAATGAAACCTCTCCTGTGTCCTAAGTAAAAACATATCCAACTTAATGCGAAAAGAATCATCAAAATCGGTTGGGTATTTTCGGTGTTCATCGCAGTCAAACATTGTGACAGGGAATTTTATATATGCAGGTTGTATTCTTAATAATTTTAATGTAAGCGGAATAACTGAGACGCTGAAAAAAAAAATAATTTATTTTTGAGCTTTTGAAATCTTCTTATGTTCTGTGAGATATCCTTGTTTGCTTAAGTGATTTCCGTCCTATTAATGGTGACGTGCGCGTGATAAATCGTTTTTTGTTCTCGCGTACGTATACCGTGAAAGTATAATTTTGTGTTTTATTTTTATGATAACATTGAGGCTTTTATTGCAATCTTTAACTTAGAATATTCTCAATGAGACCGAATGAAATGAAATTTATTTATTCTTGTTTTTGACGTTTAGGGCAACGGTAGCGATTCTTCTTTTCCCACCGACGGTCCTGGGTTCGAGTCCCGGTAGAGGTAGGTGTTTGTGTATTTTTATATATATCTACTAGCTTACCCGGCCACGCGTTGCTATGGCGCAATTATATATTGCCTTTTTTAATTATTATACATTAATTGAAACCTATCGTATGTCCTAAGTCGTAACAAATCCAGCAAAATGAAAAAAAAAATCTCACAGGAATTTTAAGATAACTAGGTCGATGCAGTCGCTAAGCATAAAGCTTCGCTAGCCCCATATAATGGAGCGGAGCGGATCGGTGGTTTCAAAAATATGAGAAAATATGTTCGGTGTATACATGCTGAAGCTTGAATGTTTTTTATTTTTAAAAATTTTTGCTTATCCATCGAACCAATGGTTTTTGGTCATAACTTTTTTATTTTTGCAAATTTCAAAATTCGGACTCCGTCACGATCTAGTCTTAAACTGTTCTAACTTGTTGGTTCGATTTATTACAAAAAATACGAAAATCGGCTAAGGACTCATAGTTATGGCGTCATATACATTTCGCCATTGAAGATGATCCATGGGAGCTTCGGTCCGCTCATCCATAATACATGCCTCAGTGCTTATTTTGGGCAAGGCTATTCGGTGTGATGTAAGAAATATTATTATTATTCATATTAACCAGAGTACATACATTTTGGTCGGTGGTCATATCGATTTTGGATGTCTATTTTGGCAAACGCAGGGCATGTAAATGTGAATATTTCTATTAACAATGATCAAATGATATATAAATAAATAATAATAAATAAAATGTATTTGATATTATATTTAGTTCTTACACTTCCGCGCACATTACACATTTGAATAAAACACTTTTTTACGGATTTTGCGCATATTTTATTTTATATTTAATCCTGACGTTTCGACTTCTTTACAGGAGCCGTGATCACAGGATCACAATCATCCTGTGATCACGGCTTCTGTAAAAGACGTCGGGATTAAATATAAAATAAAATTAAATATGCGCAAAATCCGTAAAAAAGTGTTTTATTCAAATATTTGATATTAATTCATTTTATGTCAATTTTTGAATATTAATATTTTTTAATTGAATCAAAGCATTTTATTTTTAGCCATATTTGTAGTTTGGTTTTAAATATACTACTAAGCCGCTTTTAAATTTAAATATACTATCAATCACATAATGGTGGCGCCTATTTGTGAGTCTGGTTTTCCGATGATAAAAGGGGGCTGCGCAATTCTACTGCGCGCTCTCGCTTGTGTCCAAAAGTACGTTTGGGTTAAAGCTGAAGTCTCACCAGATGGGCTACGGTCATCTTATGTGAGCATATTATGTATCTAACTAAATTTTTGTAAGATTGTCTTTTTTTCCCATAGTTCTCTCATCGATCAGCTTCAATGACGCGATGTCTGTTACGCCAAAACTTCCCGAGTTCTTAACCGATTTTAATCATTTTTGTTGGGAATCGAGACAACACATTTAGGACCAGATTGTGATTAGGATAGGGTTAGGACCAGACCCGAATTTCGAAATTCGCAAAAATAAAAAAGTTATAACCAAAAAACATAAGCTATTTCTCATTGATACAAAAAACGTGCAGTTTTTGACATTTTTCATTCTTATGGAATTTTAAAATTTACTAAACATTATTGAAGTTTTATGGTATTACGCTCCGCTTCAATATATGGTGCTAGCGGAGCTTTTTGCTTAGCGACTGCATCGACCTAGTTAAATATGAATATCTACCAGCCTGGTCAATGTAGAAATCTAACATTTTCATATTTGCACGGGTCTGCTTGTTGTGTACAGTCGTTCATTCTGGATTCCATAACACAAGTGCTTAAGCTACTCACGCTTACTTACTTACTTCTGTATACTCGCCCAATATCAATAAAGATATTTCTAATAATAGCCAGAAGTAATAATCACATCATATAAAGTTGAGTGAATTAGAAATACTTAACAAAATTAAACAATTTAAAGCTAAAAAGGCGCCCGGTCTGGATAATATACCACCTATTTTGTAAAACAATGTGGACACACACTTGTTCTTCCATTAAAATGATTTAAAATCGCTCGCTTAGGGACGGAGTTTCCCCGGATGAATGGAAAAAAAGCTAGAATCGTTTCTATTTATAAAAAAAAGTACTATCGACTATACTATCGACCGATTTCTATACTCTCATGTTTTTCTAAATTATATGAATGTCTCGTTTATCCGGTAATTTACCGTCTGTTAGAAAGTATTGCGCTATCGTACACAGACATGACAACAAACACACACGCACACTCGCGCAAGCGCCCTGCGCCAATTAAACGAAACAGCAGGAGCAGGCATACATTTTCGCCGCGCGGTAGAAAGAGAGGGGGATATTATTTCCTATCCTACGTCTTACGAATTTTCAATCAGGTCACATGTCCTGATGCGAGTTTAACATTTTTAACCCATCCCAAAAAGTGCACAACGCCGCTAAAGAAGTTTTCACTTAAAAAAAAAACTACTATTGATGACCGGTTTTCTTCGAGCGGAAGGGACCTTTGAAGTCATTCGTGCTTATGAAAGATTACGGGCATTGTAGCTAAGTAAAATATTTATAGAATTATTATTTATTTGCTCCTATTGTAGTATCCATCACATAAGTCTTAAAGAGCTTACTGCTTACTTAATAATAATATTGTTAGCAGTCAAACGAGGAGTGGTGTGGGTATCTCGAGCCCCACCTATATAAGACGGTGTACGGACACGGTGCGCCTTGCGCCACCCCTCTCTAGAGGGGTGGTCGCCTCAGATGACGGCTTATGCCCTTCTCCGGGTGCAAGCCAATCCCAGGTGGTGTTTAGTCAGTACGAGTCTGACATAACTATCGAGGATTCACCACCTCCCTCCCCCGTGTCCGGAGGGTGCATTTAGCATAAAAAAAAAAAAACACGGTGCGCTCTCTTGGCTGCGAGACATCGATTTGCTCCGCGCAATTAGTTTCATTTCGTTTGATATTAACTATCTGAGAGGATATTTGTTTTATTTTCATGCTTTGCAAATTAGATTATTTTAAAGTTTCTTTGTACTTTTAGGTTAAGTAAACGATTGTATTTTTTATGCATTTTCACTTCTGATTTCCAACAATATTATTATTAAGTAAGCAGTAAGCTGTGAATGTAAGAAATATTATTAGTCTATTTTTTGTTAATTAAACATTAAATTGCTATTAGTAAAAAATACTACTATATAAAAAGTAATTATTACAAGTAATTAATCAAATAGTGTTAGTTGTCCGGCGGGACTGGAACCCACATCCCCTATCTTTGCGCAACTGAGATTGTAAATCCGTCGAAATATCCAAGTAATTCTTAAGCTGACGGTAGCGGCTTCTTTTCATGTTTTAGGTACCTACAACATCGAATGTATTGATTTTACAAGTATCGAAATATCGATAAATAAGAAACGACTATTAAATTATTCTATTATTCAAGCAACTAATATAATACTATGAATATTTTTTTATTATTATAATATCGAAGACAGGAAAATAATAAATCATTATTCGCAATAAAAGGCAAAAGTTCTTACACAATTTTGAAAATTATACTAGATTTAAAAAATCTAAAAATCCCACGTTTTTCAATGTCCTAAAAAGAATAAAATAACCCTGCGGGGCAAAGCGAGGGGCCACTCAAAACGTGAGGGCGCATATTACTAAGAGGAGATTTTAAAGAGATGAATGACATGCATTGATGCCGATTATTGTAAAGATGCGCCCCCACGTTTTGAGTGGCCCCTCGCTTTGCCCCGCAGGGTTATTTTATTCTTTTTAGGACATAGAAAAACGTGGGATTTTTAGATTTTTTAAATCTAGTATAATTATTTTATTCTTTTTCGCTTTCTCGTATGATTTTTTGTTGTTTGCTGAATTAAATCATAATCACACACTGCATTAATTAATCATGAACGCAGCAAACATATCGAGAGAAAGAAGTGACATAAAGTCTCATATAAAAGCGAAAGTGGCCGAAAGTTGTCGAAATTTGACCTGAAAGTGCATCTGGAAAGTTGAAAGTTGCTTTAGAGTGCATTGTCATCGGGTTCTGAACTATCCTGAAAGTTTCAGCTTTCTAGCTTATCGGAAAGTGCCTCAAATTTAAGTTGCAAGATTTTGCGCGGACAGACAAACAAATAAGAAAAGTGAGATAAGAAAAACGTGGTAAAAAGCAATAAAATATAACGAAAGAGTATGAACAAGTCTTCTCGTGTGATTTTCTATTTTTATAAAATTCTAAACTGGACGCATAAGTCAAAAATTAGATAAAAAATGTTGATAGAAATATGTTATTAATATTCCTTTTAAAACTGTATGCTTGTTACGAATGGGTCCACATCTGTACTACATTAACAAGGATCAAACTCATTATATTGTTTTAAACTTTTACTTATATTACTATAAGGATCAAATTCGGTCCGTTTGAGTTTAAGATAAAGATAAAATGCTTTTTATTCAATATGAGCATTAACAATGCGTATACTGAACGTCAATAGCTACGCCATGGCTTCGTAAGTTCTGCGGATATACCTTTTATTGAGAAGAAGCCACAAAAAACTGACACTGAAGAAATTTACATTTGGTATTTATAGTATTTATGAGCTCCCCGTTTTTCGTATTGGACACATGGCAGAGAATTATTTTTTCGTTTAAGTTGGCCTGAAAAACGAGGGTTTTTTAATTTTTTTTTAAATGTAAATTATTTTCTTCTTTTTAGTTTTGTGTGTATGATTTCTAATTGCTCGATCTAAAATGTCAAGTAGCAGTTAGTATGTCATTATGCAACATTTGTTGCCTCGATTGTAGCGCCATCTGTGGATTTTTTCGGAACTAAATTTTTTCCAATTGAAATTAAATTTTGTAAATATTCTCTGAAATTGTGATCGTGTCGGATCATGTCGGAAAGTATATAATCATATATTGTGATCGAGTTCTGAGCTATGTTTAAAGTTTCTCTAGCTAGTAGGGAAATGGGAGAAAATTTAGTTTCAAGATTTGTACGTTACAAACAGACACCAAGAGAAGTAGAGAAAGACGATGGAACAAGGACTGATTTATTTCTCCTTTTGATGATATGTCACAGATACAGTATACTGTAAATATTTACAAAGAAACCTGACACGAAATTTCATTACACTAAATTAGCCTTAGACGTGAATTCGGTTATACCTTAAAACAGCCTTATACACAGCTAAGTCACGTTTGAATAATGTAAAAGATCCCAAAGCGGTGAACATTGCTTTTGATTAAGTTTTCATATCTTGGCTTTTCTCTTGGGTCGACATATTGCTTGTACTACGTCTAAATAATTTTATTATTATAATACAAGGTATAAAAAGTAGGTGTAAGCAGACTAAAGAGAACTTTCAGGGACCAAATACAAGATGTCCTGAAAAAAGCCAGGTCGAAAGCACTCTTAACTGACGTGTATGTATGACAGCTCTGGTTAAGTCGAAGAGAGGAGAAATAGAAAGTGGAAATCTGGGATCTCTGCCTACCCATACGTTGTGTTTAGAAGACAGCGAACGTCTTGAGCTACGAACTCTACCACCATTGCAGGGATTTTAATGAGCACATACCTATTTGAGAAATTTAAGGACAATATATTGTTTTAAACATTAATAGTTACTTACATTAGTATTAACTAGCGGCCCGTCCCGGCTTCGCACGGGTGGACAAAATTCTTTAAACTTTTTCTTTTATTAAATATTTTCCGTTAGCGCCATCTAAAAATAACTTCTAAGTTACCGAATAGTGCTAATTTTTTATGGTTAAAAATTCTAATTATGTTAAGTTAGTTATTAATTAATTATATATTTAATAATGTAAATTTTTGCATGGATAAATAAAGCTTAATAATTATTATTTATTAGAAAATACTAGAAAAGGACTCAACTCGGCTCACAATTTATTCTCAGACGGGATGCGAACCCGCCCAACAGGGAGAGCAGTGAAATGGATTTAAAGATTGCAAGTTCAAATCCCGCCTGAGAATAACTTGTGAGATGAGTTAATTGATTTCAGTATTTTTCAATTAAATTGTATCATATACATACGTGTATTTAAAATCTATTTTTCAAGATAGACGGTTTTTGTAATAATTTAATAGGTATTTGAGTCATTTGTATATTTACATAAATTTTGTATTCAAGGGAGATTTAGATAACATTGCTGACAGGACATAAATGGGGACGGTAAAAATCCGTCAAACAATAATGTGGGCATTATTTTTCTGCGAGAATTGTAAAAGATGTAAAAAGACCTGCTTATTTTGTTTAAGGTTTTTATGTAGTTTTTTGTACATTTTCCTTGAAATGAAATTCTTCACCAAATTACGAGATGTGAACACATTTATTTAATTGTCACGTTTCGTTTTAAGAACCGTTTTCATTAAGGTAATGGTGTGTCATTAGTGTGTTTCTCTCAGGGTAAATATAATATAAAATATTCATGGATATATATCAATTATGAATTTTAAAAATATACACAAAATCTCGCTTTAAATATTACTTTGCTCATATCGTTTTTACGGAATTCCGCATCCGCATTTTACCTAAAAAAAATCACAAATCACGCGTTAAACAATAACGAGATTATGGTGGCGAATGCAGACCTAAACGGATTAGGCGAATAATCTTGTTTACGCCCTACGCTTGCCCTTTATTATAATTGTCATGGTAGTGAAATTTGATCTATGAGGTTAGCAGGTATTCAGGCAAAATGATTTAATCCTGACACTGACTTTGAAGAATTTGTATTCTGTTTTTTTTTGAAGCGAAGCTTCTATTCGGATACGGACGTTCGGGCCGCTCGCACATATATGTTCACCGTGCGGCCACTCTATCCGCGCTAAGCGTCAGATTTGCCCGTTACACAAGAGCGTCAGATTTCACCGTTACACAAGAACGTCAGATTTAGTATCGTTACACGATATATAGGAGCCAGTTTCATTCATGTCAGTGTGCGTGCCTGGCGTGGCTTTTTATCTATTTTTCGCTTAATACTATAGCTAAGCTATATATAAGCTTGGCTTCTTTCGGACATCCCTAGATGGCACTGTATTTTTTTCAATTACCGACGTTATGCCTGATGATGATCGGTTACCGTATCCTGCGGACACTTGTGACATCTGGTATATGCCATATTTTTCTTTACAACACTGCTTATATGAAATCGATCGCCATAGATGGATATCCGAACATTGTGAATTGGTACAGGTTCAAACTTCCTTTTATTGAAATGGGGAATCTCTACAAGATACCAATCTGATGATTGGTATCTTGTAGAGATTCATAGTGGCAATTCCTGGTTAAAGATTGATTTAAGGATTTGTGTGATACACCGAATCGATCATAAACGACTTATAGCAAAGATATATAAAAAAATTGCGTATATTGGCCTACTCTTACTACACGGTGACCTAAAATTTCATATTTTTATTTTATTTTTTTTAAATAAGAGCGACGGTAGCCTATTGGTTGAGCTGTCAGCTTTAACCCCAAGCGGACCGTGTGCGATCCTTGCGAATGTACAATGGACATGGAGCCACTCGTAATACAAGCATTCTTACCATGGGGGTTAACGCGAAAATATCGACTCTGCTCACTGGTAAATTTTCTATTAAAAAAAACTTTTAATAGAAAATTTACTAAAAAAAAACTTTTCTATTAATCAAACGCTAAAAAAACCTTTTCTATTAATCAAAGGCTTTGTTAATATAACTTTGAGAGATGTTATGATATGTTTGAGAAATTTGCAATAATTAATGATATACATTTAAAGGAAGTTTCACACTATCGTATCGAGTTTCAGTTTCAAGGCAGACTACTATGAGTTCATTCAAACTGTTCTCGCTGTCGCTCTATCATTTTCACACATCATGAGCAGTATTTCCGATAAATCGCATAAACTTCTACTAGACTCTCTTTGATGGCCTATATTAATTTTCTACGTATCTCAATTTACATCAATGCTGTTAGACCGTGCAATAACGATGTGCTCGATATTTGCATTGCATACATTTTGCTTGTTTTTGCGCAAGTAATATTTCTTACATTCAGACTAATTAGCCTAGCCCAAAGTAAGCACTGTAAGGCTTGTTTTATGGATACAAGGGTAACGGATAAAGATACATATATGAAACATAAATAAGTAATATTCGTATAAATCATATTTCTTTTATTATAATGGATAAAAGAATAGCAAAAATGTTACAACGTATTAATTTTAATTATCCTTTAAACAATTATATCTTATGAATATTGGGTATAACTGTGGCAAGAAGTCTATCGACGTTTACTACAATTATTATGGAAATATATTGATTAAATATGACAATTTATTAATAAACAATAATAATTTATTCGACATTCAAATAATTATACAAAGCGTCTAGATTAAGCCAACAACAGTGTACAAAGTGTGCACCGTGTCAAGCCAGAGCCAAGACTGAAAATGTACGCTTTTTTTACCCTTAGCGACCTGGGAGGGAGGTAGTGAATCCTACATGGATACTTCGGCCGGCCGAGAGGTTATGTCAGACTCATACTGACTAAACACCACCTTGTAAGTGCCGTAGCCTAGGAAGGCTGTAAAGGCTTAATTCTATGTACGCTGCTGCACGCCTATTTCATTCCGCTTCTTAGTGAGGGTGGTGGGGGGAAATCGGATGAGTCACTTGGTGCACGTGTTGCTTTCAAGTTCTGACTCATAGAAAGTCGGTGTATGACATCGCCGTAGACACACATATGTATACCCATGACCATGGTACAAATGCTCATATTCATCACACAAACACCAATGTGCTGTGGTACGCCGCGGGTTTTAGTGGGTAGGCCTTTAAGCCTTCACCGGGCACAGGCCGGGTGGGGAGCATGGAGGAGAGTCCCACATAACGTGTCCGCTGTACTCCCAGAGGGCGGCGTGTATGCCTAATGTATTTTAGAACATGCGAAAACCTGTGAAAAAAAAGATGGACGGCATCTCCCCTGTCGGAGTCTCTGAACCAGCATAGAATCACTACGGCGTTCTAGCCGGAAAGAGAGCACGGGTTGCCATAGGGCGCCTCTAAGGGCTCGGACCTCGGCTATGGCACGCCGTGTACGTGTCTGTACCTGGTAAAGCGCGATTTGAATAGACCTTCGCAATCTGGATCACTGAACCACGGCGGGCAGGTAATACGAGGGGTTTTAGTATGGAACGCCCCATCTTCCCTGCCTACGCTCACTGCGCAATTGCGGGGGGTGTCCTCACATATCCCCGCCGTCAGCCCGCGGCTGAGAATCTATAAAGATTTCTCCTGGGTTAAAAAAAATTACAGAGAATAATAAAGTACAGCCATGATACACCTTACATGAACATCTATGTTTCAGGAAACAGACTTAGGCAAGGAGTTCCATTTAGACTTAAATATAATTATATTTATCCAATTAGTAATAGTAAATTGCTTACATTAATGGAAGCGGTGCTGACATAAAGAATGATTATAAGTCATGGTTTGACCATTTCAGAGCGTTCTGTTATTAATTCTGAACCGCATATGTTCTATGATGAGTGCTATGATGATTTTAAAAATTGCTCGTTAGTGAAATTGGCCATTTTGTAACACGCCGGATATTGTCCCTTGTTCGATCGTCAACGGTTTTATTATTTAATAGGCGAATTATAATAAATATCATGTTGTCTCAACAGTATTATGATTCGGATGTCATTCACTATAAATTGTAGTTCAGTGTAGCGTGTACACAAAATATGGTTGTCCACTTTTGTATAATAGAGTATTAGACTACAATGAAAGTATAGATCAAACTGTTATGTTAATAGTATACATTTTTAACCAATTTAGTCAACATATAACAAGATCACATAAAAAAAATCAAAACTAATCTTTAGCACTTGTGCATAAAACGAATTAAAAAGTAAAAAAAACGAAACGAAACGTTGTGCAGTGCTTTTGCTTACCGCCTTTAATGTCATATTTTCTTAATCCATCTCATTATACTTTGTACCGAGCACTGATGAGACACCTAAGATATATATAATAATCATTATATACACCAGCCATAATATCACTCGCTACACGAATCAACAAGATTGATACTTCTCATCATAGATGTCGCTAGCTTCTAAAAAGCTTACTAGTATGGAAATCTACATCGCTCTATAAGAATTTATAAGGCATATCTACAATATACTATATAGAAAGTTCCCCAGTCTCCGGGTACAGATCCCCATCGAAGCCTCTTTTTCGACGGTCGACTTTAACCTGACATGTACATTAGAGATGTAAAAGTAACGAAAAGAAGCGTACCCGTATGTATTCATTATTATAGCAATTAATACCTACTCTTTACTATCGTATCGTTACTCGTTACTTCAATTACCTTATAACATGTTACGTTATCTATATTAGAACAACGTACCGCGTATGCGTACAGTATGACGTCGCGGCGTCGCAACATTCGTGAGTTGTAGAAAACATTCGTGAGTTGTAGAAAACATACCTATACATTACATATTACATGATTTCAAAATCATGTTCAACTTATTTGCCGGGGACAATACCAAGCTGCGTCAGGTAATTTTTTTCATTTTTCTGTATTTTGAACCAGACTTTTGATAATTAACAGCTTTTGTTAACTAAAAGACAATTAAATCTCATTAGATCTCATCTAGACACATCTCTTTTAAAATAAGAACAAAAAATACCGTAAAAATACGCGATAATAAAAAAAAACAAATATTTCTAATTTTTTAAACACTTTCTTACCTTGTTTCTGTTACAATCTCAAACTTTGTCTACACACACCATACCTTTAATAAACAGTAAAAAACTTGGACGATGAATTTCCAAATTATACTTTACTTAATAAACAAACATCGTTCTTTGTAACGCACGTTTATAAATTTACTGAATAAGCGCGCATACGTAAAATATACGATCAGCAAAGTTCAACTACACGCATAAACGGTACTTGCCTAAATTGAAATAGTGTACCCATAATACGAAAAATGCGAGTAACGAAATGCATTCATGTGTAACGTTTCGTTGCTCGGTACTAGATGGCGCACCCGTTACTCAGTACCGAATACATACGGCTTGTTACAGCTCTAATGTACATACTCTTGCACATCTTTGAAATAATAATTACTGAAGTGTCTTGGGTTTCTGCATCGTCGGAACGCTTCTGTTTTCTTAGCATCCTCGCCATGAACCCTTTCTGCCCGCTATATTGTTTGAACTTTGCGTGATACTCCGGAAGTAGAAACTAGTAGCATCTCTCTATACTTTAAGCGAATACATTTGGAAACCAAATTAGGGTTTCAGTTAACCTTTACCTCCCTTATAGATTTGACTAAACGAATCTAGGTGCATCGTAGTTCAGTCGAAAAGACCGTCAAAGCTGGTCACTATGAACTAATGTCAATGTTATATGTCTGACTTTATGTTTATTCGATTTGAGTTTTGAGCATTGTATTGTTAAAAAAGAAAATTAACTATTGTGGGAAAAAAGAGCCCTGTTGCCTTTTTCTGTTTTACTATGAAGCGACGGTTTCATGATTTCTTCAAAATGATAATGATTTTTACATGTTACCCAGTGTCAATCGCTTTAGAACTTTAAAAGAGAATTACTTACGAAACATACAATTTCTTTCAAATTTCGAAAACGATTTTCAACGCAGCTGTAACTGAGTGGCAGTTGAATATATAATATAAACAGCTTAAATAAATGAAGAATCCCATGAGCAGTATCATCTGCCATGTTGCGCAGGCAGATGATGATGTACAGGTTTAAAAAGAAATTATACTTTTTTTATTAGAAAGAAATGTTAAGTTTTAACGTTTATAGGGCCATTTTTATGCCATTTTTACACAACTTGTTGTTGTAATGAGGATTGTATGGGACTGCCCTACGGGGTATTATTTTAAAAGCAAAAATCAAAGGCAAACACATCAGTAGCAAATTATATTTTGTGTAAACCTTATTCGACAATGTTGTTGTAGTTGTATGGTTGGTAAAAGACCATTAGGTTGCTGTTCTCATAAATCTAATCTCAAACACTTATCAATTATTATCCTACACAAAGAAAAAAAAAGTTTTAAGAATACAGACGCAACAAAAATAATATCGACGGCGAAGTGCCAATAAAATCTAACTGCTAAATTCAAAAAAATACACAAGCTGAAGAAAACATTTAATTTCTAGACAGGTTAAAAATTTTGTGTATTTATTTTTTAATTTGGTGCGCTTGCAACAGAAAATACGCTTCAGAAATTTCATTGAGACATGCAAATTACGAATTTTAATTCCAAAAGAGATAAAAGTATATTTCTCGACGAGTTTCAGTAAGGAGGTCTTGGCACTTCGCCGTCGATATGTAGTTTCTTGCTTACGTAGGCTGTCAAACCAAACAGGCCATATTATAAAATATCTTAGGCGAATTTCACATTTTCCTTCTTCTTCTATATACGCTCAGATCTAGGCTTGTGTAGGCTCATTGTTAGTTTTATATAACTTAATATAATTATTATTACTTGTCTTTAAAGATCCCATAGAAGTAGCCTTCGACCATCAGTTCCTTTGTCGCCGCCACCGTTATCTGAATATCGACACGAAATCTTTGAAACGGCACTTTGAACGTTAAGCGATCGCTTGGTAACGACATGTTCAGATAATGGTATTCTCCCTGGAAGAAAAGTTATGTGTAATTGAAAAGGTTTTTTTTTAAGAATGCTTTTTTATTTGTTAAATATAATTTGATATTCGCACTCGTTTTATTTTGTATTATTTGAATCATTTTCGTTTCAACCCCTTTGCAAGAGCTGTGGTTTTATTTAAATGTTCTTTATTTGATTAATGCTCTCTATGTTGTGTTTTGTAACTATATTACTTGTATTCATGGTGTTTTTTTCTATACTAAATAGGCAGGCGCCTTACCACTGTCTCGCCCGATGGTAAGCTACGATGCTATTTAGGATGTGACGCGCTTGCCTAGAAGATATCTATTCACTCGTGACTTGAAAATCCCTAAATTGTATTTGCCGGAAAACAAAAACTTAGGCTGATGACAGACTGATAGAATATTAAGGCCAACTACAATAAGGCGACTGTAATTGATATAAATAATTTTACGTTGGGGGACCACAAGGAAGTGTTCTAGGAACACTTTTGTTCTTTGTATATTTAAAAGATTTGCAAGATATTATTCAACATGCTTCTACACTATTGGCAGATAACAGATATTTTATATTTCAAATTTAAATTTCTTTGAAATTAAAACCATCACTAATCATATAATAATCTGACGCAACTCAAACAATCGAAAAATTAACCATCCATTCAAAACAGTATTTTTCTACAACGCGGGTGCGGCGGGGCGGAATTATTTTCCGGTCAAGTAAACAACAAGACGTGATATCACTTGCTCCAGGAACTTTTTTTTTAAGTTTCATTCGAAATAGTTCTCGCTTTCTCGAGCAAAATACACAAATCAGTGCATCTACTTCAACAGCAACAAGGTACAAAAATAATCTCATGACACATCATATATTTGCACGGAGATTGGTTATAAACATACAAGGTTTCTGTAGAAAACAGAAATTTTAAACTCTAACGATATGTATAACACGCAAACAATACAATGAAGTAAATTTAATTGTATACATCCGTATATTGTCACTACGATTAACACCAAACTAAAACATACAGAAAGGCCATCCTTTTGCACACAAACGGAAGCTATCTCCGATGAATAAGAAAACTTAAATTTACAACTATACTCACAAACTACTGTTAGAAGTTTACCTGATTTATCCACTGTGGACAACGAAGAAATTAAGTGTCTAAAACAAAAACTTAATGAAGTAGGCTTAAAATTAGAAAATACATCTAGAAAACTTACAACTTCAGAAGAAAATTAAAGAGCAAAACAGTTAAATAAAAAAGTTATTAGGCATATGCGTTTCCCGCACTAAAAGAACGAAGAAAAGCAAAAATATGTATAATTCGATGCAACAGTTATAAGCAAAGAAAATCCGAACATAAATTCACAGAATTTGATAGAAAACAAACAAGTGAAAGACAGCCAACCAAAAGTCACAAACACAGTTACACGAAAGATACGAAAGCTAGATACAAATTTATGGATCGTAACAACGTATCAACTTAGCGGCTGAAATAATAAAGACTAGTTTTACTTCAAATTATGAACACTACACTGTAAATGCTGTAACTAAACCTAACGCGTTAACCGATGAAATTCTAATTCTACACAAATATCACTTGAATATTTGAACTGATAATTTAAACTAACCTTGTAATATTGATGATGATATATCTGTAGCAGTGCCATGCTTAAATACAGCAACCTATAATATAGAGTTAAAATCTCAACATTAGAAATTGACTGTCTTAAACAAAACAACCTAAATGTCAATATAAATGAAACAAAATATATACAGTTTATTAATAAAAATGGAAACAAAGGAAATCTCGAAATCAATTATGACGGCAAAAAATTACAAGAAACAAGCAACATAACATTCTTAGGCATCGTACTAGATGCTAAATGCACTTGGGAAGAGCATATAAGTAAATTATCTCACAAAACAACATCATATGCATATGCTTGATGGAAGCTAGGAAAAACCACAAGCAAAGATACAGCACTACAAGCATACTACAGTCATGTTTGCTCAACATTGAGATACGGCATTGTGGTACACAACCATTTGTTTGCCAGTTGTCTCCCAAGAAATGAGAAAACCGACCGCCGAAGACGGATCTCTCTCTGGATCTCACTCTTCACCACGACAATGCGAGCTCTTATACATCGGCTCAAACAACTGCATATTTGAGCACTTAAAACGTCGATGTGATGAGACATCCGCCGTATAGCCCTGACTTAGCACGGAAAGACTTCTTTTTATACCCGTGAGTAAAAATAAACTGAGAGGTTAACGTTTTTCGACATCTGAATGCATGCGTTCAGAATGCATGTTTTGGAGATACATCAATCAGAGTGGCAAACGTGCAAAATAAATAATCGTATTGCTATAACAGGAAAGAGTTCGTTCAAACATACCCGAAACGATAACTATTGTAAACATCTGTCATTTGACTGACCATGTTGTTTGCAAATGAATGAGGTTGATATGTGCAATAATGAAATAGTAGACTTTTTGTGGTTTAAGTAAAGTTAAAATTATTACCGCGACTAAAGGGCAAACGATTCCTTGTTTGACTAACATCTTGCCTATAACGGGGTCCTTGTTTATGAGGTCGCAAACCCGTGAATGTATTTCGACAAACGACCTACGATATTCATTGTGCAGGTACTCGTAGAATATGAAGTCCACCTGTAAATATCATTTTATGTAAGCAATATTTATTTGCAGGAAATAAGTGTACAGGTTATCTTGTACTAGGCATTTATAGATGTCACGGTATCACGGTCATAATATAATTTATCATCACTATTAGCCTATTAACGTCCAAATTGCTGAGGCACAGCCCTTCTCTTATGAAAATAACGTAGGGAAATGGGACATAAATCACCCAGAATCAGTGCGGTTTGCGTTGTAATCACCTATGTAAGTACACATTAACTTCTATATTTAGGTGCCTGCTTAATTTCAATAGTCCAGTTATTACACAATATTTAGAAAGAAATAAATATTTTAATAAGCCATCACTAGATAACTAAAATGAATAAATTGAAAAAGTCTTAAAAATACATTAAATATAAAACTTTGTCAGCAAATAGAAACTTAGCTATCCCAATATTTTTGATCACTTTAGTTGGGTTAACTTTTTTGATATCTTGACCGTGTCAGCTCAGAATAGATCATTAGGTACTTAAGTAAGTACCTTGACTATTCCTATTATTGAGCGTCGTTGTAACGCAATAGTTAGTATTAGTACTTATGTGTTAATCTATTTATAACTGTACAAATACCGTTACGTTGTTCCCCCAGGAGTGTTTGATAGTCCCCTCGATATTGATGAAGTAGGGACTCTTTCGGCTAAATCTTGTGATATAGAGATGACCATTATCGACGAACTTGGGAGACACTTTGGTCGCATTAGCTCGCTCCGGCACCACCCTTAGACACTAAATATTAACACGCAATCGGAATGATGGTATTAATGGTTTACATTGAAAAACCACTTCAAAAATATCCCGTGATCACGATAAACTCTAAGAGAATTGTAATGAAGAAATAACTTACATAAATAGAAGCGATACTGGTGAATAGGATGAGTAACAGGCTTGTTGAGGACATGTCTAGGCTTTTGGTAATTGTTCTGAACCAGAACAATGTGTGCGCTCAATAAATACTCGAAAAATATTAAAATTGCTCGTCATCATAGACAGTTTTGTAAAACACCGGATATTGTGCTTTATTCGGTAAAATACACCTTTGTTATATAATGGGTACTTTGCAATTATAATGTATAATGTTATATAATAAGGGTCAGATATCATATAATATTAATCATGACAGTCTCTTCATAAACACATTTTTCATATTTTGAAGGACTTCCTACACTTAAAAATGTATATGAAAGCTGATACGAATGAATTGTAAATTTGGGTTTTCGTAGTGATCTTGGAAGCAGAATTAATGCATCGCGTATATATAACAAAATTCCGGTATCAATACGTAACGGTGACGTTGACATAATTACATTTAAGCATAGGCTAAAAACATTTTATATTTTATTTTTCACTTTTAGTTCGATTTGCTATAAAACCGTTTTTAATATGTACAGACGTGTTAACAGTTTCATCTCGATAGAAAATATATTCAAGGAATTCTTTGTTGCCACCATAAACAACTCAGACCGCGCTCTTACTCTGTCTCTTTTGCTCTCACACAGAGGACTTGTATTTATTCCTGGCAGTCCTAATTAGGATAATGAGATAAGCTTATCAAAATATTGTATTGTCGTCGATCGTTGATAAGTCTGCAACGTTTAAAGTAAATCTGATCGCTTAAAATTGGGCAAAATCGAGCCCAAACGAGTTAGTTACATACATGCAAACATACAGGTGAAACTAATAAAAGCGTCCTAAAAAAGTGTTAATTACATTTACCACAAGGAAGACTAGACACACTCTCTCCTATGACAAAAATAACCATGCCTTAAAAAGAGTCAATTCAAGAACTATCTTTTCGTCCACTGTAGCAAACGCACCAGTTCCTTTTGTGGTGATGGTGGCTTTCTGCTACCTTTGGGACTGGACTCGCGTTAAGTCCTCGATAAAACGAAACGATGTTCATGTACTATTGAGACAATGACAAATATAATGCACTCACGTACCTTAATCTACCACTGCTCGCGCTCACTTCCACTTTCTCCTTCACCAGCTGGTTAGGACTACACTTGCACTGCTTGAAAGTTTCTTGAGATTTTTTGGGTTGAAACGGTAAATTGAATAATGTGGCGAGCGAGATACGTTGCGTCCACACGATGGCGACTGAATAATGTTTCTACCCTCGACCAGCACACAATCAGGAGTGAATGCATGAAAACCGTTAAAGTTGCGTTTTGTCATTGCTCGCGAGGTAGATGAACATCATTTTGACATTTGCGTTTAGTTAAGTGATGAAACTTATACGAAAATTTATGGTAACGGAACATCCACATTATAATAATAATAATATTTCTCACAATCACACCAATTAGCCTAGCCCAAAGTATGCACTGTAAGGCTAATATTGTATTACATACTTATACGATACATAGATATGTAATATTCATAGAAATATATATAAATATTCATGACTCAGGTACAAATGCTCGTATTCATCATACAAACATCTGCCTCTTCCGGGATTCGAACCCAGGACCGTCGGCGAGAAAGGTGGGATCGCTATCGTTGCACCAAACGGTCGTCAAAATTATGACCATATAAGCAAGGGTCACCGACTCTTAGTCTTTGTATTAAGGATGACAAAAGAATTCAAAAGACCACAAAACACTTTGTCTTTATTTTACCTTTAGTGTGAAGTTCTATGGAATATTGTTGTTTTATATGGTCTCCTTACCATAAAGTCTATGTTGATAATCTTGAAAGTGTCCAGAAGCTGTGTTTGAAACATCTTACGTTCAGAGGTAACCTTGGGCGATCTCTCATGGACTATAATCAGAGGTTGTCTAGGTTTGAGATGATTTCTTTGCGGTTTGAGGTGATTTTTTATCAGGTCTGTCAATATTTTTACACTTAAATTAGACACAATACATTTTATACATCAAAGTCACAGTGCAAAAAAACAACTACATGTAAACTCAAAAGTTGAATTTTTATCAAGATAACTTACTTGGAATTAGTATAAGAAGAATGACGTACAAAGCGCCTTACGCTTTTCTTACAATGACTAAGTTCTTGTTTGTTACTTAATATTATATTGAAATTTATTTTTCATTATTAGTTCATATCACCATAAAAGCGTATTTTTTATTTCCTTTCATACTATAATATATTTTTATACTATAGAACCGTGTTCTTTTTTATGAGTGGTTTATTATAATTTTTCAGTTTTTTAGAGTTACATATTTTAACACAGTTGCATGGGCCATTGTCACAGAAGACTTCTACCGGAACGTAAGTTAATGTAATATTAATATTAATGACCATAAGGTTTAAAACAATGTTATGATATACCTAGATACGAATAAATATGACATATATATTTTTTAATAAAAAAGTTATTGCACTTAAGTATATGACGAATGAGAGTTATGGCTGATAAATTATTACATAAAACGTTGTAAGAACAAATATCTATTTATGTATATTTTGGTAAATTATATTATTGCAAATAATATTTGGAAAATTTATAAATATCACACCTATGTCTAAACTTGTCATAATATCTCTCGTATCTTTCTTATAAAAATCTAACACGTGATGTAATAGAGTTATCTGCACAAGAGCATATAAAACCAGTTGTAAACAGTGGCATCAGGGCTTCGTCGTGATATGCCATTTATGCTGACTTCCGCTTCCCGGTTTTAAATTATCTAGAGTCATTACGGGGGCATTACAGATTAAGGTGAATTTGGAGAAGAAATAAAGTTTTTTTTACTGGAACTATACTCAACTTATCTCTGTCTTCGGGTGGGACTAGCTGAAAATTCCCAGTTACAGTGTTTGATCGCGATGAACGTCAAAACTACTCATCCGATTTTAATGATCATTTTGCTTTATTTGTTTCAACTTAGGACATAGGATAACTTTAATTTTAATTTATAACACAGTAACTAGTAGCTGGGCAGCTAGTTTAATATAAAAATAAACAAACGAATCACTGATGTTATTGCTCTAAAGAGTTCTTTCAATATTTAAAAGGACAATGTTACTATTATAACTGGCTAGATTTTCGATCAACAATATGAGGTTTCAAAAAAATAAAAACTGAAAATAGAACTTTTTTTTAAATAGTTTCGCTCTTGATCCCAATCGAGGCCTGGTTCCAAGACAGGATCCACGATGAAACGAGCTAACCCAGAAGGTGCCTATTCACCGTGGCTTTAAAAACGGGCGGGTTAAAAGTACTCGGAAATACAGACCTGCGTCTGCGGAGGGAGTTCCACTCTTTTACTATAAGAACAGACTTCATAGGATTATAGTTTCATTAAAGGTAGTGCAAGCTTGCAATGAATCTTGAACGAACTTTCGCTCAAAAGATTTAAATATGTATGTGGGGATGATAATGTCCATCATTTTACCAAATCATTCATGAGTTAAAAATCTTTTAAAACCATATTTTCCTGTTTCAAAAACCGTATTAGTAAGTGTGATCTTTCCCGGCGAATGGGTTGTCCTACCGTCGGCATTGCACCATACCATGCACCTCTGGGAGGATATCCGTTACGTACCCGAGAAAACCCCGGGAGCCTTAGGGCTACCCGCCGGGGTCAGTATTGGTGATTGCCACTGGAATAGAAGTTACACCCCATTGGTTTATAGTTCGGGCATACCTTTGCTTATACCACTGCAACGGCTGAGAAAGAACATATCCGTCAACACGCGCTAAATCGAATTCTTAAAGAAATTTCCGCTAAATAAATAAAAGTGTGATCGACTTCAGATTGCATTATTTAATAACTGAACTGTATATAGAAAAATAAAAAAATATTAAAAAAACGCTCATGAGCAAGGGCTATTGCAGAATTATTTGAATTAAAAAAGGGAGTGGAGTTAATGGCCTTTGCTTTAAGAACTACAATTCTAATTAATATTTTGTAAAGTAAATTTTTCTAATGCATTTTTACAAGCACTAGAAAAGTTGTTCCTGATTTCAAACAAATCGCCGAGTTTCTTGCGGCTTCTTCTCGATACAAGGTCTCCCGTCGTAGGACTTACATGCCATGGCATAGTCAACTTTCAATAAGTGCATTGTAAATGCTCATATTGAATAAAAAGCATTATATCTTTATCTTTTATATAATCAATTTTCGCAAGATGGTGTGGTAAAATTTTATCATGAGGTATCGTTAGTATATGCTCTCGACTGCCACTTAAGGGCGTCCCACTAAACTATAGTAGACCGATGCGAAGTAATGTGAAGTGATTACATATTCCCGTTCTTTTCAAGACCGGTCTGTTATTCAAGTTACAATCATAATTTTTTTCTATATTAGTCATTTTAATGTAACTTACCAAAGCCGATTTGATGATGTCCAAAACTGGTATTTAATCTACGATTTGCAGTCATAGAAAATACTTTAATCATATCAGCTGCATCCTCAAATTATTATAATGACTGATTTTAATATTAATTCTGTGGGTATACTTAACTCTAAATTATATGGTACAGTGGATAACGCAGACTGTTTGTATTTGAATGTCAAATACATCTATTTCATTGTGTCCGGTTCTGATTAATTATGCGTTATTATCTATCGATAGTGTTATGTCACAGCTAAGTTTGGTTGCTACCAGATTTTGACTATGAATTTTTAACTATGTATTTTGTATTTAAATTGATCATTATTTACTTTTGAAACTACCTCCTATAACTAATTATTTATCAATCAATTTGAGCGAATGTCACCATGACTAATTTTACTTTAAGTTAGAATAATAGATATTATTTAGCAAATTCCCTGAATATTCACACCCTGTAAAAAAACATAAAATTAGAGGGATATTCTCGAAGATATAGGAGCGAAACCAGTAAAAAAGTCTTTTAGTTTATTTTGCTTGGTTATTTTGCTCTTCTTCCAACGTATCTGTAAGTCTTCTTCCCTTAGTTTCTGGGAGGAGACAGCACACGCCAGCTGCTAGGAGCGGGGCCGCTGCGAACACGACTGGTGGTAGCCAAGCCGCCTGTTGCAGACCTGCTATGAAGGGTGCTACCATTGAGCCCATTCTGGAGGCGGTTGAAGATGCTCCCATCGCCATATTCCTTGCGAGGGTTGGGAACAGCTCGCTTGTGAATGTATACCTGATAGTTTCGAAATAAAATTGTAATGTCAGATATTTAGATATTGAACAACTCAAGTAATACAATCTTTCAAATGACATGGTAGCTGTCCATGCTATTTGCTATTTTATCAGATTACCAATTCTTAAGTATTTTAGATCTTAATGAATACACCATTAATCGAAAAAGAATACACTGCTTTAATTATTACTTTGAATCTTCAAATATTTGTCTGCATCGGTGCCCAGGTACCTGACATGAGCAAGTACTGTACTGACCAGGCAAGCTGATCGAAACAGTTTGCCTGATCGCTCTCTTGTCTATTTGCTATCATATTCTAGTCACAAAAAAAGTCGTCCAGATTGCGAGATTCGTGATTTTAATCGTTTAGTTTTAATCTATTATAAGAACACATAATATAAAAAATCCTGAGACTACTCACATTATAGTAAAAGCAGCAACGCAGCTGCCGATCGCAAGGGCACTGGAGAACAGCTTCAAGTAGAACCATTCATCTGATAGAATGAGCAGGCCATTGCATAAAGCACACACCAAAAAGAAGCCCACGATCGCGGGCTTGCGACCAAACCGCTTATAGAGGTATCCACAGAGAAGCACTCCTGGTATCTAGACAACAAAAACCATAATTTAGCAATGTGATATCCCTGCTTGAATAGTTCTTTTTAATTTAAAATGGGTTCGCTATTGATCCCAGTCAAGCCCGCTGGCCAAGACAGGATCCACGATGGAACGAGCTAATCCAAAAGATGCCTATTTACTATGGCTTTGAAAACAGACGGGTTATAAGTTCTCGGAAATACAGACACAGGGAGGGAGTTCCACTCCTTTGCTGTGCGCATTATGAAGGATGTTGCGAAGCGCTTGGTGCGACAGGTAGGAATAACAACCAAGAAAGGGGGGTAGCCCGCAGTGCGTCTGGGTGTCCGATGGAAAAAGGAGATGGCGGTAGGAGCAAGTAGCTCCTGAGCACACTCTCCAAAGTCAGGACAGTCTGGAGAAGACCAACAGACAGGCAACTTTGCGGCTATGAGCAAAGGTGTGAAGCTTGCTCTTCGGCTTATGATTGCGAAGGTAAAGCAAGGACCAGTATCGACTTCGTGTGTCCCTTAGGGGTTTGGTGCTATTTAAGGGTGACGTAAAAGGCGATTAATGATACAAGAGGTAATTTCCATGCATTATTAAACATCCAACCGGTACGCCAAGCGTTGAGATTTAACTATTTTTTGGGGCAGCATATGCAGATATGATGAGGTGTAAAATGCCTTGCTTTTCTTCTTCTGCCATACCTTCTGAATGACGATGGAGATGAGTAATTTATAAGTAAAATAAGTTGTTATAAGTAACTGAGAGAAATGTTATAAGCCTAATACAGACTACACATGCATAATAGGTGTATAATACACATACATACATGTATAATACATTCTTCCTTTGGTGTTTTAAACCATTGGCTTGTTCTATGATGATGAAAATGGTTAGTAAATATACAACACGTGTGTTACATGTAGAGAGTGTAAATTCGAGTACCGAGTACTCATGAAATCTCAATATTCTATAATTTAAATCAATAATAAATTAATATAGTACAACTGTGTTAAAAAAAACATTTCTTAAGCATTTTGACAAAACAATGGACTTGTGTTGTTGATAATAGCTTGATCAAGACTTTTCTTAATATTGAAATTATTTTTTCATTTTTTATCAAACTGAACAAACCCTTAATCGTTTCGATTTGATGACGTATTTCCATTTAAGGCAATCATTTCAATGGCCTCTCTGAGAAAATAGCACAGGAAGTAATCGACTTCGGCATCTATAACAGCTATGTTTATCATACATCAAGTATAGTTCTTACTCACCTCAAAAGCTCCCGCCAACATTATGCTCAAGAATACATTTTCACTGGTTTGTCCAATATACTGGTTGCCTCCATAGAGGCTCACCCCTAGGATAAACCAGGATACGCAGGAGCATAGATTACGAAATCTCAACGTACGGTGTGTGACGAGTATAAAATAAGATAATTTTGTATCGCTATTTTCCTCACTCTGTATATTATGTTCTTTTGAAATATTTTTAGCGACTTCCAAAGTGTCCTGTTCAGGCCGGCCATTGCTGAAATTAAAAAAGAGTTTTTTTTACTATAGTGGAACTCATTCTTACAGTTATTACGTTAGACGAATTATTACTCACAGTTTTGCTGCTCTTTTCATAATTTTACTAGCTTCATCCAATTTTCCCATAGATATTAACCATTTCGGTGATTCCGGCACGTAAAAGAAGTACAGCAGGAATATCAAGTTCGGTATTCCAATGCCAAAACTGAACTTCTTCCAACTCCTCAAGTAGTATGAGAACAGTGGCAGTATCATTTGTCCCAACGCAAAGGGCAAATGGAAGAAGCTAGTGACAATTTCTCTTTTATTCGGACCGATGATTTCAACCATCAAAACAAATGCCACCGACATGAGACCGGCTGTTGATGCACCAAGGAACATTCTGATGGCCGTGAACACCCAATAGTTGAAGCTGAATGGTATCACTAGGCTTAATGTGAGTTGGGTCGTGCAGGCTATGAGCAAAGCTAGTCGTCTCCCGTACCTGAAAACAATTGTACCACACAATTTAGTATGTTGGGCAATAATGTTTTGATTTTATAACTGATGAAGATATATGTATCCATAACACAAGCCTTACATTAAATATTATTCAATTGTCTAAGGATGCCATTCTCCGTATCTTTCTGGTTTTTATTCTATTTTAGTAAAATATTTGACATGACATATTTGAAGTGAAAATTTTAATCTATTATTGTTTTTAATTAATATTTGTTGGTATCGGAATCATTGGAGCGAATTATCTATTTTGTTGTTTTAAAATGTTTAAATAGACCCAATAAAAAACAGAACAGAAATAAAAATTAGATTTTTCTCTGGACATTGATGAATTCAGAAAAAATACTGATTATTCTTTTTTATGAAATTTTTGTATTAACTAAATATCTTAACTCATAATTGAATGCTTGGAATTGCGTAATTATTTTTTGGTTTTTTACGGTTATGGAAATAGTAATCAGAAAAAAAAAGTAGGAACAAAGTATATTATCTGAAACGTAACGAAAACCTAACATGATTAAATTTCGTATTTAATTGTCTTTCGACATTTGAATAAATATTTCCCAAATTTTGATTGATGCTCGTGCATTGTTTACGTTATGCGTTTTTTTACACATTTTGTGTATTCCAGCCATGTTCTGCCGACAGAAACTCCTGTCGCATTTTAATCGGCATTCTTAATGTACCTACGGTGGAATGATTTCTATTACATTCATGGTAGAAGATAGATAGGTCACAAAGATTACAAATAATATTAAAAGTCGCCCACGATCTGTCGAATCAGCGAGTAAGAAATATAAAAAGATATTTGTTCTGAATACGATGTCTTTGTTTACAGACTTTTTATAAAACACTATCAAGTTAATAAGTTAATGACATGGTAAGTATATAACTTCGCATATATTTAAATGAAATCACTGAATGGATTAGCCTTATGACAGCTAAAACCTGCTGATCAGATTTTTTGACGTTACACAAAATAATATAACTATTTAAAAACAACAATAATCGTTATTTTAATGTGTGCGTAAGCCACACAATATAAACATATACTACTATCTAACCCGGCCACGCGTTGCTGTGTTATAAATTAAAATGAAACCCATCCTGTGAACAAATCCAGCAAGATTAAAAAAAGTCATCAAAAGCGGTTGAGTAATTTCGGAGTTCATCGCGATCAAACACTGTAACAGGGAATTTCTATAATAAGATTTTCATCTTATTATAGAAATTGCTCTCCCCTACTTGATTTTGGTCCACTTGTAAATCTAATAAAGATATAAAGTACTTAATAAAAGTTTAATAAACATATTTGGAACGAATTCGAAAACACAAATCACTTACCTATCAGCAACAAAACCGAAGAAAACACTTCCGATGAGTACACCAAACATTAACACTGTCTGTGTCAAATTTACCATCCACGCCCTTTCGCAGACCAAATCCCATTCGGAAATTATGGTGTTTTCAAAATCTGTGTAATATTCGTATTTCACACAATCACTGTAACACGACGAATTGGCAAAGTCTCCAGATGAATTGGTTCTTTCGATGCATTTGAATTGAGTTTTAGGTGCCAAGAAGATGATCCCCAACAATATCCAAATGCTTAACACCTTTACAGGCACAGAAAGAAGCAGAAGCAGGTATAATTGCCATTTCCCAAATTCACCAATGGTTTTCGTTAACTTGTCTTCCATCTGTTTTGTTTCCTCCATGTGTGGACCCGACGAAGTGACTTAATAAGTTAAACGATAGTGTCTGCTACTAATTATTTTTATCTCAATGATTATTATAGTATATCCCGTTAACATGTTATCTTTACACGCAATACTAGAACAAACAATCGTATACTGTTGTGTTGATATTATTTAAGAAAATGCTGATACTAAGTGTAGTTAATCCATTTCTATGACTTGATAGTAATTTAAGCTCTTAAATTCTTAAACACGTGGTGATGCACAGCGACACAGTAGATGCATTGCGATGAATTGCAGAAAGCAAAAAAAAAAAAAGGTAGCCCTTTATGCGATTTTATATATTTTTTGTTATATCACTTAATTATACAGAAGCTTATGCAAATATTAAAAACTAATGATATCCAGATAAACCCTTCATATAACGAAAACTGGCAATTTGTCTTCTACCATTAACCGATTCGTTGCTACATACAATAACAGAAACTAAGGCTACGAGCTTGATTTACGTTAAAAATGAAGATAGTTTTTATTCAGTGTTGATTTTCCTAAAACTTGATTTGAAGGAGTCATCATCGGTTTAAATGACACGGTTTCAGTGGCTAACACCACACACAAAAAAAGTGATGACACGCCAGGCGTGCGATCAGCAACGAATCGGTTAAATGGTAATTTGGTCTGATTTAAATTACTCAACTAACAAGCTTTATGTACTAATAATATTTTATTTGAGTTTATTAGACTTAAAAAGAAGGATCCACGCTAATTAAATAATGGGATGGTATTTGATAATTCTATTGGTTGCACATATTCCCGATCGTACTTCGTAAATTTTATTACGTACAATTTACGTATTTGTTGAAATTTGAAAAATACTTTTCAAATACTTACTACAATACGTTTTATCTTTTTCATAAAAACAGACAGACACACATACACAGATACATAAAAATAACACAAGATCGCATTCAAATTAAGTAGCTAAAGCTCTTGTGTTATGAAATTCAGAAACAACGACGGTACCAGAACACCCAGATTCGAGCCAATATACAAAATTTCGTTTTCCACAATAGGAATCGAACCTGGAACTTCGGAGTAGCAATAACATGGAAACCGGTATGCAAGCTACTCGCCCACGGAGGTAGTCGAATTTTAAGGCTATTCGTGTTGAATTGTATACTAATAAAAGTTTACACGAGATAAACTAACGATAGGTGCTGTTTGTCCACAGAGTATTCTTGGCGAGTTCAACCGCGAGCAAGACGCATTCATCAAGGGGCAGGAAGGACGCGGGACTGGTGCTGCCGTCGCCCCCTGGATTGGCGCCCCCAACGAGCCAGCTTTGAAGGAAGAATGCCTCTCTCTGTCTACTGTAAGTCTTTCACATTACATGCGCCTGAAGACACCCACAAAAGATTTTTTTTATAGCGAGTAGGTAAGCGCTTGACTGCTATCTCGCCTGATGTGATCTAGGATGTGACGCGCGTGCCTAGAAGATATCAATTCACTTGTAACAGAGACTGAAACAAAAGTTCCACTCTTTAACGGTACGGATTACAAAATTGAAACCAAAGAGCTTAGTGCGACTCTTTTGTATATCAACCATATAAATGCAAATACCACAGACACCAAGACAGCGACATACTTTTTACCTTCATCGCCTACTCTCTACGTGTTCATATCAATTTTCTTGTTTTTTTGCGAAAGTAAGCTACGTAGTTCAGGAATGATTCACATTTCCATATAACTCACTGGAGGGAGACTCTGTACTAGGGTCGTCTGCTTAGGTACCTCCGTCTTACCTATTTCTGCCGCAAAGCAGCAGTGCTTGCATTGCTGTGTTCCGGTTTGAAGGGTAAGATATGGCAGTGAAATTACTGGGTACAGTGACTTTACATCTTATGTCACAAGTTGGCAACGTACACTGTGGTTCTTGTGGGGGTTGCAGTTTTGCTGCGAATCTCACAAGAGCCACATGTATTATAGGTGACTGTTACCACTTACCATCAGGTGGGCAGTTAGCTTGATTGCCAACTTTCTTCAATAAAAAAAAAAAACTACTTCACATTTAAATAAGAATAACTATCGCTTCTGATAGATTTAATATTTAGACAATTATTTATTGGTTTTGAGTAATAGTTAATAGATATTGTTGAGCCATCACTGCACACAATAGATATTATTGATGGAATTTTAAGCTTCAACGAATCGAAAGATTACTAATATCACAATTTTCCATTGTCACTGTTTTTATTTTACACACTAAGACAATTATTTCGTAGATACAACCCCCACACAATATATTAAACGTAATGCACCTCCTCACAAAATTTGGAACTGTAAAAATTAACTTAACTATTTTTAAATTGTTTATAAACACGGAGCTGATGTTTACTTAGCGGCTAGCGCCATCTACCTGCTCGATATACCTATAAATCGGATGTAATATTTTTACAAGTATCAAACTATCAAAATTGCTGTAAAATATTTCTGATATTTAAGCATTTGATTTTTATTCTCTTTTATTTTTATTATTTCAAACGACTTGCTTTTTATATTGAGAAGATGCGTGTTCGAGCGTCGCCTGGCTCCTGTGACAAGTTGAATGTTCTTTTAAAGAAAATCTTGACATAGTAGAGTTTTTTATTTTTTATAATGGTTTCGCTTTTGATCCTTATCAGGCCCGGGAAAACAGACGGGTTTTAAGTGCTCGGAAATACAGACGCAGTGAGGACATTTCACTTATTTGCTTTGCGCATTATAAAGTATGTTGAGAAGCGCTTGGTGCGACAAGTAGGAATAGCAACCAAGTAAGGGTAGTAGCCCGCAGTGCATCTGCCTCTGCGACCCGAAAGAAGAAAAGTGATAGCGGTATGAGCTCATGGAACTCCACTGAGGGTAGATAGTCACCCATTACCGATGAGAGTGCTCTGAAAGTATCCAAGAGACCTTGATTTTTTTAGTTATACATGATACTTTATACTACAGCTTAACTTTATATGGAAATGAAGATGCGTTTTGGTTCCTTACATGAAATCATATAGACTACAAGCTGACCCAGCCACGCGTTGCTGTGACACAGTAATTTTATTTTTCTAAAATGAAAGATTTTTTCTAAAAATAAAAGTAGCCTCAGTTACGCCTTATTACATGAGCTACCTGCCTTTAAAAGTCCCGTAAAAATCGGTGCAGCCGTTTCAGTGATTAGCCGGAACAAACAGACAGACAGACAGACAAAAATTGTAAAAAATGTTATTTTGGTGTACGTACCGTATATATATTCATATGCATGTAGTAAAAAACGGTTATTTCGATATTACAAACAGACAATCCAATTTTATTTATATGTATAGATTATATTTACTTACCACCAACTTTAGGAAATTAGTTTTCGATAACTGATTTGGTGGTATCTTACTTATATAGTTCTGACTAAAAGTTGCCAGAAATTATGCACGTATATCACGTTTTGATATGCAATTAATTCATCCATTCTCTTCTCTGTATAAAATAAGAAAATTATTTTCACCAACTTTTTATATTAGGCAGTTGCTTTTAAATAAGATGTTAATAATATCTAGGACAAAAATTATTTGGAAATAAATTTATTATAATTCTAAGTGAGGTCTGAAAAAGGAATTCTCTATTTTCAGGATCGGCGGAATTTCGTACGCGCACCCCCAGCGGGTGTGGAATTCGAGTTTGACTACGACAAAATGTACCCCATCGCCGTCGCTATCATGACCGAGGATCCAAACCTCGAGAAAATGCGCTTCGATCTCGTGCCAAAAGTGTAAGTATATTGTCTATATTGTCTTAGATAATATCCCGGTCTAGTATTATTGTATACATGGGTAGAATATATGTATATGTTTGTATGTTATATATGTACATATATAATAATATGTCTATATTGTCGTTGACATTATCCCAGTCTAGTATTATTGCCATTCATGCATGGATAGAATAATCACACTCCACTGGTGTTACTTACCGTGTTTCGTTGAGTGGATACTCAACGTAATTTAGTGCTATAGATATACACAACTGGACATGAACAAAGAAAAAGTACATAATAAGAATTGTAGTTCTGTGTAGTATTCGTAAAAGTCAAGAGCGAATTTACGTGTCGTTGTCTTTTAGCGACAACAATATAACACCACAATTACTCAAATTGCATCGGTTTTTACATCATTTTTCAGAAAGACTGAGATGGTAATCTTTTTAACCAATTTGATTTGTTCCTTCAGGAGACAATATTTAATCTTGCTGATAGAATCAAAAATTTACTCGTGTAGAATTATACCCGCTGCCTCTGTTGAGTTGAAGATATGCCGCTGATTGTCTGCACCAAAAGTTTTTAAGGTCTATTTGGGTGCCGAATCATCCAGCGCCCAAACCTAAAAAAGATGACGTTCAGTTAAATAAGGTTTGACTCCTTATGCCATGTCTCGATATTTAGTAAATAAATAATCGTCTGGGGATTATTATTAGCCAAAAGATTTGTCTTTAAGTTTCTGAACTAAGAATTTTTCGTCATTCTCTTTATTAGTCCTAACAACATGAAAATAGGCCATAACAGGCCTAACGGGCCTAGTTATGATTTTTTATTGTACACCAAATAAAATTCGAGTTTCCTGACCCAATTGGTTTTTTAAATAACTATTTAACCGAATAATTATTTGTAGGTTGTGTGGTATTTAGTGATTCATGTTCAATTATAAGTTGGTTGTGATTTCCAGCATCACGGAAGAGAACTTTTGGCGGAACTATTTCTACCGGCTGTCGCTGATCTGCCAGGCCAATGAGGCTGACGCCGCCGCAAGCCGCCAGCCCAGCGCCGACGACTCGCAGGGTATGTAATAAACCGATACACACAACCTTTAACATCAGCTTGGTTAACGAAAGCGTTTATATATCATGTTCTTTAGTTTTGCTTACTTCTGACGTTAAGACTTCCTCTCTGGAGCCGTTTTCACCTGACCAAGGATATATCACCGATCGATCTTTGTGCTGACCTTCATCTTACTTACAACTTCAAAAGTTTAAGTCTTCCACTGAAACGAAAACACATTTTGGATTTGCTCCAGCTATCATCTCTACTAGAAATATGTTCTTTTCATTAGGTGTGATAAAAAGATGATTTATAAAGAACATGTTAAATTTCACAGTGCTCATTTCAATGTGTACACTGCAAAAACCTTCAATATGAATGTATACTTTGCACGCAGGTCCAATGCGAATTGCTGGGTGTTTACGATTGCTAATATAAACGAAACTTTCTTATTTGTCATCCTTGTGATAATTGGTATGGGCCAACTTTGCTCATTGTTTATTAGAGCTTTCGTAATGTTATTTCCAATATATGACTTCATGATGTAGTTGATGAATCTTTAATTCATCTGAATTTGTTTGCACATTGTGTTTCTGTTGAATACTCAATAAATAAACAAATATTTTTTATTTCTATTGAATAAAGAATATGTAAAGTAAGCAGATATATATTTTACATATAAACCACTAATATTTCCTTATCAAAGTCAAAAGTTATTTGTATGTTGAAACTAAAACTCATATACAAGTTAACAGTTTCGACTTCACGTAATTATAAGGTATGCCTTTGAAGATTTCGTCGTTAAATATTTATTTTGCTTTTCATTTTGTTTAGCCAACAGTCATATATTTAATAATGTGAACAATATATACGTGTATAATCAATTTAAGGCTACAAAGCTCTTTCAAGGCTAAATCGACTTCATATCAAATAAAGACAAAGAGGTTGGAAAAACTCACCCAGACCGGTTTTTTATCCAACACGTTTTTCTATATTAAGAAAAAGTATTTCATTTTTCATATCATTTTGTTGTTTTGTTTTTTTATTTTATTTATTTTCCATTATCCTGCCAGATGATAGGTCGGCAAGTGACAGTCTGAACGTTACTGAAAAGTCCTCTCAGGAGTCTATTGATGACGCCAAGAAAAGGATTAAGTCCCTTAAAGTGGATAGAGAAAATGAAGATGGTAAGACTTGATGGTTCCACACAAAAAATATCACCAAAATTATTTGCACTAACAAAGAAATTAGGCATTTTAATAATGATTATCACTCTATTGCTTTCCATATTTATCTAGAAACTTCCTAGTTTGATGATAAATTAACATTGGCAAATATTTCTTAATTGTTCTTACTAAGTTATGGTTTATTTAAGAAAAAAATAAGTGTTTAATAAAGAGAAATAAAAACGTCGAAAGTTTAAAAACATCGAAATCTTTATCAAGTCTTTAAGTCTGAACGATTAATATTATTTTAGTTTCACACACTGCCATATTATTTAGTTTCTTTCATTAAATTTCATTCACTGCTAATTTACTTACCTATAGAGCGCAAATCTGCAACGGTACTCATTAATTTAACGTTATAACCAACTTTGAGGAATGTCGTATGATATTTTATTTATGCATGCCCAAAATTATGTTTAATGGATCTATATATTTATTTGGTTATGTTAATTCTAACCTTTCCATTTTTAAAATGATGGTTGATGATAATTTTATTTTTTTTAATACTGAAAGACACATGGCAATTTGATGGAGGTTTAATAAATAAGATGGAAGGAGTACTAATCTAAGAGTTCCGATGTTTATAACGAAATTATGAAATATTTTTTCCCTTTTCTGGAATGCAGCTTAAACAAGATGCACGGACAACCGATGGGCAACCGCATTCACTTACTATACGAACACCGTGATAGTGCAGATTTATATACTATTCAACATAAAAATTTAAAATAGAATGAATTTCAAGAAGGTCATTTTAAATTAAAACAAGAAAAAAATTAGTCCCCACGTTTTTATAGTGTATAAATCTGTAGGAAATCAAAAACTTAGTCGATATAATGCTTGCGAAAAACAGAATGTATTACGCTATTTAATGGTTCTGTCATGCGAAATGTTCCAATCTTGATGAAATAATGCCATCATAACCATAGGAATCATAGAACTAGATGGAATGCACATTCATGTTGCTTATTATCAAATCGGTATCAACAATGTATATCACCAATTTCGCATAATTAATTCAGATTGTAGAGTTTACGATTTCATATATTATGTCGATTGACATTAAAAATAATCACATTAAGGATTGGTCTCTCTATGCTATGTATTTAATTGGATTATCAAAGCGTATGTATATATATGGACGATATTGTGTTTGTTGAACATTTGTTATGGCGTTATTTTGTCAAGTTACATACCTTATATCACTGTTATCCTTTCACACTACGTTTATTATATTTTGAGCGTTAATACCTATTTAAAATTTATCGCTGTTTGCTTATTAATTTGGAAACAAATAATATAATATATGTCACTACAACGTCATATCTTCATCCTTGTTGTTATCTCGTGTCATATATATAATTAAATGAATGTTATGACAATATAGCTTCTCGATCCCTACATTTGAGGATACATTATAAATTGTATATATATTACAGTGTCTTTCTGTAACCTGTTGTCTATCAAATAGGACGGCCTGTATTTCAATAGCTGTTTTCACATAGAAATCCTGACACAGGACACTGTTCTGGACAATCACCCTTAATAGCTATTGAAGAATAGTCCATTTTAATACTGTATACTTGTCTCAAATATATACATTTTCTCAATGGAAATATTTTAATGTCTACTGAATGTTATATATGTCTAAGTGTCGGTTAAGGTTACATAGCGGTAAACTCACACTGTTCATTACAATTCGGCTCAGTAGTTTTAATTATAAGTATTGTTCAGGTTTTGACATTGCTACTTAAATTTTCTATTTCATATTCTTTTGCTATCAACTCTACGCTTAAAATATCTTGTTTTATTTTCATATCTACCGTCTCACGCCTGCATTTCTCAAAGTTGGTTTTACCATGTGATTTATCGCATTAATAACTTGGCGTAGCAATGTTGAAACTTACCTTTGTATATAATGTTGTGTTGCCAGATCATCTGGAAGCTTAAAAATCATTGGCAAAATCTCAATTTCTGGTGTGTTTGTATGTAACCAATGGCAACATATCACATCGTCGACAGTCAATTACGATACCCACATTAACTGCCGTCTTCTCATCTAAACTTTACACTGGCAACACATAAATATCTTTCACTGTTCTTTTGTAATGATTTATAATTAGATTAGTCAATATTAATCTGAGGAAAATAATCCAGTGTTATAAAGTTGTGTAGAGATATAGTTGATAATTAACACATTTATATAAGTGTCGAATGGTTAAAGTGGGAAGTGATAATATTCAGGCCTACAATATCGCTTGTTCTTTGGTTTGTGAATTAGTTACGGTGTTAGCTTCGATATGAACGCAGCAATAATCGGTTATGTGATTGCGTCTGGCACTTACTGCCAGTCGCGTTGTATTTATATCTGTTTGATGTCCATGTATTCAAATCAAGTATACATTATAACCATAGGGTTTTGACTACTTCACATGTTAAACTAAATAATCTGGCTCCAGTGTGTCTGAATGATTATAGTATTTATATTGGTCGAGCAAGTAAAATTTTCAAAATCTTTTACTAACACTTTCCGGTAAAAACTTAACTTCTGGAAGTATAACAGTAGATCCTCGTTATTTAGTTTCTAACAGGTTTTCCAATCATACCCTAGGGGCAGTTTTAATAGTTCACTTTTGTCAATACATATTGTTTAGTGTACTACAACGTATAGTTATTAAAATGAATTGGCATTTATAGTTAGTTATTATGAATTGAAATAATTATATTATTCTAAAATAATATTGGACTTCTTATTTCATGCAACATTAATATTAAACATTTGATATATTAAGTCCTCGAAGTATGCCAGATTAATCTACAGATGCGAGAAATATAAGTTCAAAGAATTACTCTTTTTTTTGTAGAATTCGTTTTATGAAGAAGAAAAAGGCGTTTTCGGACCCTTTTGATTTTATTAGAATAATTATCCCAAAACTTTTTCGCGAATTCTGTAATATTTATTTTATGCCGGTTTAAAGGCTGGCTCCGCACTTGGCTTTACGTAATCTGGTACTTCTTGCATAAGTTTACGGTCTTAAATATATTGACTTAGTTGTCGACCGGTTGGTGTTACAATACTGATTTCTACTATGCACCAAAAGGCTAATAGGTTCGAATCCTGGAAGAAGCATAGGATTGTATGATAACTGATGATAAGCTATATTTAACTTTCAATTCCTGTCTTGGCTGTTAAATACTTATTTGTCTTATATCGTTAATTGATAACCATCTGGAATTTAATTATATTGAATTGAAATGTTTATTTTGAATGATTCTCTGTAATTTTTTTATATGTATGATGGTTTAGTAGAAGGTCCAATTTTAACCTCAAAAATTTAAAGCAAAAAAGGCTTATATTTTTGGATAGAAAACATTTTTTTTACAAAAATAATTTAAATTGAATTAACTCTGGCATGCTACCTTAAGTGTTATGGCGGAGCTCAGCTGTTTGATTTCTTCATATAGTGTAGTCTGTAAATAAATGACAAAAATTGTTAATTTAATAAAGGTTATTTTCCCCATTCATTTATTTCTCGCTCAAAAGAGGCATTGACAATGTTTCATTTTAAAGAGACTACGGATCGAAATCATTGTTAAAATTCTAAAATCACCGTAAGTTTGTAAAAACCGTTAAATTATAAGCTATGTCGCGAGATTGTAAACTATCGAAAGATTGTTCACAATCTTTCTATAGTTTACAATCTTGCGAGATAAATTATTATGTAACGGTGTATACAATTTTAAGGTGACATATACATTAGTAATGAAAATCGTTGACCTTCTATACACATGGACTTATCACATGGCGTGGCATGGCATATGCAACTAATTTGCAAAGTATATTTTATTGTTTTTTATTTGACTTTTTATTTAATCAATAAAGTAGAAAAGAAAATAAAATATTGCCAAACCGAAACACAATTTCTATTAACAAGGGTGCTGATGCCTAATACCACACGAATTTCAACTAAGTATTCTAACACTGATAGATTTTGTGACCGATTTAACGCACTTTGTCGGTAGCTCTCGAAGGAAGTGCACGTCATGAATCTATTTTGCCTTTTTTCTTTTTTTTCCCTTTTTATCTTGTATAGTTTTATTCTTTGTATTTCTTTTTTGCCTGTTTCTGTTTTTGTTGAATATCCTTTGTCTATGTACAAAAAAGTGATTGTTATTATTATTATTGAATTGGAGTGTAGTGTCGGTCACAAAATTTGTGATAAATGTCGTCTTAAAAACTTTCTTATTATCGGTTGTGTTCGGTGCTTAATAAACTCATTTGCAAAAAAAAAACGGGCACCTAAGCAATGAACCACTTCAAATGTTAATATTGCTTTGTTTGATAATTATAGGTAGTTTTATCCTCACAATTTGGTAAATTAATAAGAAAATAATCGTTTTCATCAGTATTTGATAAAATTTTGATACAATTTATGGGAAATAATGCTAAACCTAACTAGTAGTGTATGTTCGCTAGTAGTGCATATGCTCATGAAGTAAAAATAAAAAAGTTTTTTTGTTTGTTTTTCTTTAATAAAGTAAAAGCAGATAAATGGTTAGTATCGAGTGTGACCCCCTCTAGCTAAAATCACAGCTTGAATTCGTCTGGGCATGCTAGCGAGTATATCCCGGATACTTGTTTGCGGAATACGTTCCCACTCCGCAGTAATCACAGTCTTCAGCTCTCTGATGGTCTGCGGAGCCGGTTGTACTGATCTCACACGCCGTTTCAGAACGTCCCAGACATGCTCTATGGGATTGAGGTCGGGACTTCGAGCTGGCCAATCCAAACGACGAATGCCGACCTCTTGCACATACGCCTTAACATCGCGAGATCGGTGGGCGCGAGCATTGTCGTCCATAAAAATCGAAACTTCACCTAGAGCGGCCAATGCAGGTTGTGCATGAGGAATTAGAACTTTCGTTATGTATCGATGCCCAGTCATTGAGCCGTTTTCAATGAAGACTAACTCTGTACGATCAATTAAATTTATTCCTGCCCAAAACATAACAGAGCCCCCACCATATGGTGTGATTTCTTCGAAACATGCCTCTGCAAAGCGTTCTTCTTGTCTTCTTAGCACTCGCCGACGTCGATATTCACCGAACAGAGATATCCTGGCTCAGAGAAAAAAACCCTATTCCAATCTTCTTGAGTCCATGATTCACAATTTCTAGCAAACCTAAGCCTGTGAACTCGGTGCTCACGGAGTAATTTGGGGCCGCGGGCCGGGCGGTGACTGCGTATATTGGCAGCGAGAAGCCTCCTCATGACCATCCATAGACTAATATGCACATTTCTTACTTCTTGGAGGTTGTTCTTAAGATCCACATACGAAGATTTGCGATTTCTCAATGCGCGACTCACAAGAAAACGATCATCACGTGGTTGGGTACATGGTTTTCTTCCAGAACCTGGCCTTCTCTTGACGGAACCAGTCTCCTGATATCGCTGCCAGGTCCTTTGAACCATCGAGCCACTTACATTTAGCCTCCTAGCCACGAAGCATTGGCTGCAACCCTCTTCAAGCAGCGCGATAATTTTGGTAGCTTTTACCACTTTATCAACCATTGTTGATACAGCCAAACAGCAATAAATAAAGCTTTGACAGTCAAGGATATCAAATTAATCGATGAATATTGAATAAAACGTTATGAAAGTTGATGTTAACTTCTGGAACTTCACGCCAAAAATGTAGGATAAAAAGGGGTTTTCTGTAAAAATGAGAATTTAAATTTAGAACGTACTTCTTTAAATACCACGGCATTTTTAAAACCGGCCAGTAACGTGTACAAACGATTGAAACCTTTTTTGTATTGTATCTTTTTAAAGATAAATGAAAATCAAAACCGCCCGTTTTTTTTGCAAATGAGTGTATATAAAATAACAAGCGAGAACTATTTTTAAACTGCTCGCATCAAACTATATGTTCGCATTATTGTATCTGTAAGGGTGCTTTCAGCAGTTATATAACGTTATAAAGCATTGTGTAGCACGATAACATTTTATAACTTTTTGCTATAACATGTTAAGAATGTTATATGTTATAAACGCTTCCACTCGGGTTGAACTCGTTGTATAACATCGTATAACATTCTGTAACCATCAGTTTGGGTCTTCCTTAGGAGGATGAGGGTAGTGGTTCTAAATGGATGAAGTGGGTATTGGTTTGGTTTTTATTTGTTATTTGAAAAACAAAAATGGCGCCCTCACTTAATGCGTCGAACTTTTAAAGCGAGATATGATGTTATACAACAAAAGTTATAATTTGTTATATCATGTTGTTATTAGTTGTATAACATCTCTAACAATTTATAACTTTTGTTAGAATTTGTTAAAAAATTGTTATGCAACATTCTTTAACGTTATAAAACTGCTTGTTTTGTGTGATTTTAAATACACGACTATGTAAACCGAACATAAAGTTTAGTGCGGGCCGCTGTTTATAAGGTCTTAATAGTGGTTCCACTCGGCTGCGATTTCAGAGCAATGGGAGAAGGAGTTGGAGGCTGAACTGAAGGAATACGAGGTGGTGGTGGACAAGGGGGCAGGAGGGGTCGCCGACGAGCGTTGGGAGCGAGAGTGTGATGAACTGCTCAGCGAACAGCTTGACCTTAAGTAACCACATATCCTGAGGAAATGGTGACCATTAATAGACGACAATGCGGTATCGATGTGAATTGAAATTTGAAATCGTTTATTATTATATTTCTTACTGTAAAGAATTGGTAGTTACGTAAATTGGATCCAGTCAAATTGAGATCAAAATAAACCTTAAATCCTATGAAATAAAGTTTACATTAAATATTACTGCAATATGAACGGTTATTTTTATATTTATATATTTCGATTCAGTTGCATGCACCGTCGTCTCGGGAGAATTATTTGGGTGTGGATGTTATGAGTAGACAGACCGACAGATCTACCATCCATTGTAGTCTTTTATTACACTAAATATCGGTACCATTGTCTGTAAACTCACTCTGGGTATGCTCTACCCCCCGGGTTTGATTGGGATTAAGAGCGAATCCATTAGAAAAACTTTTGACCGACACACGGTGCTTACAGTATAAAAGTGCGATTTCGTAATGTGATACATGTGAGCATCTTGTGTCGTATAGTTTTCAGTGAAAAGTGAGTTTACAGATAGTGGTACTGTAACGCGTTAATGAATCGCTTATTAAACCATTCTACATCATTAAATGCCCCTTCTGGTCAATCTACTTTAGTTTATGATCTTAAAAATGCATAGAATCCTTGCTAAAAGCCATAAAAATGGAATTAAATATGATGAATTCTTTGTCACCTTCAAGGCTGACTTAAACATAAAATATCGATTTTTCTTAGTTTTCTGCAATAGTAATGGCCTCCTTGAGCCAATTTACAAGTTATATTAGTAAATGGATTCATTAATAGCCCTCCCCTACCTAGGAATGTTATAAATTAACTTGAACTAATAGATGTAATTTATGCTAACTTCAGGGAATCTAGTATGGGCCCTGAGGTATCCAGACCTTACTTTTGGGAGGCAATTGTGTCCAGACTGTTTTGATATTAATTATAATAAAAGACTTGTTTCTTGAAGCAACCATTTAATCCAACTTACATAGAGCACAGATAACCTAGAGCGAGAAGACATATAATAGATAGACGGCGGACTCTTTCTCACTTACTTATGATTTTATAAAGTTGCCAGTCTCAATAACGTAAGTATACAACATGCCCCTTATTGAACGAAGTATCTTTTAACATTCGGTTTTACATATGACAATGAACATTGTAGAGCTGTAAAAGTAACGAAAAAAAGCGTACCCGTATGTATTCGTTACTATGACAATTAGTACTCGTTACTATCGTATCGTTACTCGTTACTCCAGTTACCTTATAACATGCTAAGTTTTGTATATGAGAAAACGTACTGCAACATTCGTGATTTGTAGAAAACATACTTATACATTACACACCAAGCTGCATCATATTTTTTTTTCACTTTTCTATATTTTGAACCAGACTTTTGGTAATTAACAGCTTTTGTTAACCAAGAAACAATTAAATCTCATCAGAGCTCATTTAGACACATCTCTTTTAAGATAAGAACAAAAAAAACGTGAAAATACGCGATAATAAAAAAAAATCATATTTCTAATTTGTAAAAAATACTTTGCAACCTTGTTTCTGTTACAATCTCAAACTTTGTTACCCTTAAAAACAATACCTTTAATAAACAATAAAAAACTTGGATTACGAATTTCCAAATTATACTTTACTTAATAAACAAACATCGTACTTTGTAACAAACGTTTATAAATTCACTGAATAAGCGCGCGCATACGTAAAACATACGATCAGCAAAGTTTAACTATACGCATCAACGGTACTTGCGTAAACTGAAATAGTGTAGGTACTCATAATACGAAACATGCGAGTAACGAAATGCATTCGTATGTAACGTTTCGTTACTCGGTACTAGATGGCGCACCCGTTACTCAGTAACGAATACATACGGTTTGTTACAGCTCTAGAACATTGACAGCAACATAAATTCAAAGAAAACTCAAATTAAACTTCTAAAGATAAAGACAAATTAATCAGTACAAGATAACAAAACATCCTTATATAGTATCACAACATCATTTTATAGACATAAATACAACACAATTTTAATTTCTAGTTACAAGCAATAGTGTACCTAAGTAAATTAATAGGAGGCATTACAATTTTTATAGTGTTTATCCATGTTGTTTAAACAAATCTAAATACAGTGAGCTTATTATTAATTATCAAAGATTACTTGTCCCTTTTTTTTAAATTAATAAAGAAATTATAAGTCAAACTTTTTTGTTTTCTTTAATAACCTGCCTCTAGAACTATACTGTCTTGTATATAAGGTAAGTATTGTTCATTACTTGTTTCACTATTTAAGGTTGGACTTAATTCTGAACTAGAACTAGGACTGTAATATTGGACTGACTCTGGTAATATGTTATGTTGACTCAGGACACTTTCATCACTGTATAGTACATTTTCACAATCAATAAACAATGGAGAATTACAATTATTGGAATATGTTTGATTTTCTGTGTTGATAGACTTAAATGAGCATTGTGAGGAAATACTGTTAGATTTTGATCTAATATCTTGATTATCTGATAGCAAGCTATGGAATGTGACCTGATTTTCATCTGTGGGCCTTTCCTTGTCAATAACATTATTATTAGTTTGATTCAATTTTTTACTCTGGGGGACATTAAAATGGACTTTCTTGGACTTCAATTTCTCATCTTTGTTTTGATATCTTAATCTGATATGTTGAGAGTTTCTACGATAGGTATTACCAAAACTATCTTTTACAATATAAGAACGTGGAAATTTAGTTTTCTCTATTATAAACCCTTTTGTCCAAGTAATATCTATTGGATTCTTTTTGAAATAGATTTCATCATGAATGTTTAAACATTCATACGATTTAGAAGCTTTGTCATAATAAATTTTTGGTTTTTCCAAGTTAATTTGTTTTTGTTTAAAATGTTAATTTGATGGGACAATTTAAGGCTTTAAATTAGTAACATCCCCAAACAATGAAATCCTCTTAACCTCTTATCGACGATACCGCATTTTTTGCAAAGACATAATAAAAAAGGTAAAAGAACAATATGAAAGCTCAGAAATTGACAAATGCAAAAATCCTAAGGAGACGTGGAAAATGATAAGAAAATTCACAAACACTACCATAAAACTAAATCATGATGGAGCACTATCCTCTGTTAATTAAATAAATGCGTACTTCGCGAGCATAGGCCAAAAAATAGCAGAAAACATCGATGGTAACAACAGTCAAGAAGATTGCGAAATAACGAGTACGGCGTGTTTAAAATCTTTTGTACTGCTTGATGCGGATGAATCAAAAATTAGATCACTAATAGTTGGACTGAAAAACGATTCAGCCCCAGGCTGGGACGGCATTTCAGTCTCATTTCTGAAAAGCGTTATAGACCCCATTAGCCCTATTCTGACGCATATATTCAATCTGTGCTTAAATAATGGCATCTTCCCCGACAGTTTTAAGCGCTCTATAATACATCTTATTCATAAGGGTGGGGATAGAGAAAGTGTCGAAAACTACCGTCCAATTTCAGTACTATGCATTATGTCTAAGCTACTGGAAAAGATCATTAATAAGAGACTAAGGTCGTATTTAAGGGAATAAACTTATTTATATAAACTTATTATTAGAAAGAATAAACTTATTTCCGACTCCCAATTTGGTTTTCAGCAAAACAAGTCTACGGAAGACGCTATATCCGAACTCACGAGTGAAATAGTAAGTAGCCTAGACAAAGGCCGGAGATGCGTAGGAATCTTTTTAGATCTAGCAAAAGCTTTCGACACCGTCTCTATCTCCATACTCTTAAAAAAGCTGGATAGGATTGGAATCCGCGGTCTACCCCTAAAACTTTTTAAAAATTTCCTGTCCAATAGACACCAGTCCACTAAAATAGGTGATCATATCAGCCATCCCCTCCCTGTCACCTGCGGCGTACCGCAAGGAAGTGTTCTAGGCCCAAGCCTCTTCCTAGTCTATATCAATGAGCTGTGTCAATACAAACCACATAACGGCAAAATCATTTCATACGCCGATGACACTGCTCTTATATTTCGGGGGGAGACTTGGGCCGAAGCACGCTCGAGTGCGGAAAAGGGATTGCTGCAAACCTCAGCCTGGTTAAATAAAAATTTACTTACACTAAATAAAAATAAATCTAAATATATTACATTTTCTATTAATAAATCTACCCAACCTAAACCAAACCAATTTTATCTAAAACTACACACATGCACCAGCTCAAACTTATCGACATGTTCATGCACTCCTCTTCAAAACGTCAAAGTGATTACCTATCTGTGTGTCCAACTGGATGATACTTTGTCATGGAACACCCATGTTGATCTTCTTTCTACTCGCATCAGGAAACTGGTATGGTTGTTCAGGAAACTTTGACACATTCTTAAAGCCTCTTTACTTAAAACTATATATTACGCTCTTGCCCAATCAGTCATATCCTATTGCATATCAGTTTGGGGAGGAGCATGCAAGACAAACATTATCAAACTTGAACGGGCCCAACGTTCATTACTTAAGGTTATGTACAAAAAACCTTTCCTTTATCCCACACAGAGATCTTGAAATCTCAGCGATGTGATCAATTTCTCATTCTATTAGAAACTGTTTAAACTGAGAAGAATTAAATGGGGGAACCCCCATCACTGACCAATTCTACAGGGATTCCATGACGTGCAAAATTGATTTTAATTTTATAATGGCGGGAAAACTAGGGCTGTTATTATTTAATAAGGCTATTTCTATATAATTTGAATAAAAGTCTACAACAATTAAATATTTTTTGTTTTTATAATCAAAAAGGTCTATTGCAACTTTTTGCCAAGGGAAAATGGGTTGTTTATGTGACAACATAGGTTCTTTGGTTTTACTTGTATTATATGTGAGACAGTATTCACATTGTTTGATTTTACTTTGAATATCGTGACTTATGTTATAGAGGAAGAGCCAGTGACCAATTTTAGGTGGTCATTTCTAAAGTCACGAAATTTTCTACAGTTAATCCTCCATACCTACTAAAAATGAAAAGCCACTTCTGACAGCCCAGTGTGGCCGGGATAGACTGCCTTAAAATTTCAAGTAGGGTAGAAATAAGTTTTATTTTAGTTAAAGTATCAGTCATACAATTTTAGGAAATTACTTTCGACAGTTTTTGCCTTCATGGGATTTTTGCCAGAACGCTATAATTATTTATAAAATAAAAATGCATTTTTGTCATTTCATCAGTTTTCAAATTTTAACAGAATAAATAAAATAAACAATTAATAGTATACAATGCCAGAACTAAATTCCATCACCAACAGTCTGCCAGAGCGAAAAACGTGTGAGTCCAAGTAAGACAGTAATATGGAAACCTGCGGGTTAGAGTGAGAGCGCTAATTGGAGAGTAAAATATATAGAAGTTGATTATATTAAAATAATCCTTAAAATATCCCTAAACATATGAAACCCCTAAAAAATCCCATCTCACTTATTTACCCCCTAAATTGAGGGGGGAAAACCCCTTAGTTGGGAACCTTGGTTGAATCGTATGCAACACCCAAAACCGTTAGAAGATCCCTACTTTTTGTTTATACCTGTGTTAGTTAGGACCTTTGAAATGTAAAGTAAGGAATATAAAAGTACGTCACAGGTACATGTAAAAGCAATAGACGTACTACGAATTGTCACTCCTAAAAAAAAGGATACCTAAAATATAACGCGTTTTAATATTTTCCCACAGTATCCTTGACCTAGAGAATATCTGCGTCAAAGGAACAGAAAAATTTTCTAAAGTGATGTTTCAACAAGATTAAGAAAATTTATTGCATTATGTATCATTTTAAATCTACGTCTAATGAAGTCCACAGATGCCCAATAAGCGTTCTCACTCGAACCCGCAGGTTTCCATATTACTGTCTTACTTGCACTCTCACGTTTTTCGCTCTGGCAGACTGTTGGTGATGGAATTTCGTTCTGGCATTGTATATTATTAATTGTTTATTTATTTTATTTATTCTGATAAAATTTGAAGACTGATGAAATGACAAAAATGGATTTTTATTTTATAAATAATAATAGCGTTCAGGCAGCAATTAGGAGAGATGTAAATGCTCTGGCAAAAATCCCATATAGACAAAATACTGTCGAAAGTAATTTCCTAAAATTGTATGACTGACACTTTAACTAAAATAAAACTTATTTCTTACCCTCCTTGAAATTTTAGGGTAGTCTATCCCGGCCACACTGGACTGCCAGAAGTGGCTTTTCATTTTTAGTGGGTATTGAGGATTAACTGTAGAAAGTTTCGTGACTTTTGAAATGACCACCTAAAATTGGTCAGTGGGTCTTGGTTCATTAAGCCAAAATACTACTCCACGGGCTAAACTTTTAGTTTTTTCGAATCCTTCGTGCCTCTCATGTAAGATGGAAAGTATTTCAGGTCTCATTAAAGTAGGAATTATTACAGATTGATCTTTAAAAACAACATTATTTATGACATGAATTTGGTCTGGCAATATGGCAAAACCAACGCATCTGTATACTGTTTACAACTAGGCCAACCATTTTGGTAATAATCTATTAACTTAAGTAAAGTAGTATCATGTTTATTGTTCATTACAATTTTCTCTAATTTTTCTGGTGTGATTGCCAAACTTGAAATTAGTAAATTGACATGAATTTGAGCATTATTTTCCATTTCCTCAAGTATTTCATTAGTTTCTTTAGTTGTATCATTTACAGGTGAACGTGAAAGAGTGTCTGATACATACATTTCAGTACCTTTTACATAAGAAACTATTAGAGTATAGGCCTGTAAAGTAATCATCATTCTTTGCAATCGTGTAGGTACATCAGATAACGGCTTTTTAAATAAAGTTACTAGAGGTTGATGATCAGTTTCAACATGTGTTTGTTTACCATATATATATTGGTGAAATTTTTTGCACCCAAAAACTATTGCATATAGCTCTTTCTCAATTTGTGCACAATTTTGTTGACATGTTGACAAAGACTTAGAGGCATAAGCTATTGGATTTTTATGGTGAAATATGACTGCTCCCACTGCATTTTTGATGCATCAACTGACATTCTAACAGGTTTGTTTACATCATAGTGTGTTAAGACTGGGGACTGACAAATTAATGACTTTAGTTTTTTAAATTGTAGTTCATGAGACTCTGTCCATTGCCATAAGTTTTGTTTTTTGATTAGGTCTCTAAGTATAGATGTTTCCTCAGCTAAATTTGGGATGTAATAACTTAGATAATTTATCATTCCCAAAAATCGTTGTAATTCCTTAATGTTTGTGGGGGTTGACATTTTCATTATGGCATCAATTTTAGACTGATCAGCTTTAATACCGTCTTTATTAAATATATGACCAACATAACATACTTCAGACAGACCAAATTTACATTTTGCCTTATTGAATTTTAAGTTTACTTCTATGGCCCTTTTGAAAACAGATTCCAAATATTTATCATGTTCCGTTTGACTTGAAGCAAAGACTAAAATGTCATCAGCGAAAGTTAATACTCCTGGAAGGTCTCCAAACACTTCTGTCATTGTCCTATGGAAAATTTCCCCACTAGAATTGATGCCACATGGGAGACGTAAAAATTTGTAACGCCCAGAAGGTGTGTTAAAGGTACATAAGTCACTACTCTCACTGTCTAGAGGAATCATCCAGTACCCAGAATTAGCATCTAATTTAGAGAAAATTGTGGCACCATGAACTTTTGAGCGTAACTCGTCAAACTCGTCAAATACGTTTCCCTACGCGATCGAATCAGAAATGAGGAGATCCGTAGGAGAACAAAAACCGCCGACATAGCTCAAAGAATTGCGAAGCTGAAATGGCACTGGGCAGGACACATAGCAAGGAGAACTGATGGCCGTTGGGGCGGAAAGGTTCTCGAATGGCGACCGCGTGCCGGACGACGCTCAGTGGGTAGGCCCGCTACGAGGTGGACCGACGATCTGGTTAAGGTCGCGGGAAAACGCTGGATGCGGGCAGCACAGGACCGATCGTTGTGGAGATCCTTGGGGGAGGCCTATGTCCAGCAGTGGGCGTCGTACGGCTGATATGATGATGATGATGAATTAAAAACCTCTTCTGATATAACATTGACATCTGCACCAGTATCAATTTGACATTCAATTTGTTTGCCTTCACAATATACATTTATTTTCCATTGATTTGCGCCTGAACTCACAGAATTTATTACAAATCTGTCATTAGAAATATTTTTATCTATATCTATTAGATAGCTACATGATGAATTTTGATTATTTATTATTCTTACCTGTTTATTTTCTGTGTTATGGAAACAGTATTTCGCAAAATGGTTGGGTTTTTTACATATGCTGCAGGTTCTTCCTTTAGCCGGACATCTATAGATATGGATTTGACCACATCGACCACATGTTTTTGACGTTAACCTGGTATCCGGTGAATGTAATTGTGTATTTTGTCTTGGTGGTGACCTTGAAGAATCTGCTCTTGAGCCTGATGATGTACTGTTGCGCCTGCCTGTTTGTGTCCGGTGTTCTGATATTATTGGATCTGGATGACTCAAACCTTTTAATGCTTCGACTTATAATTTGTACTGTGTCGTCATGATCTTCTCTTGACAATTTGGATGTTCTGTCCTTGGATAGTTCAATGCTTTTAGCAATTTTGATAGCGTATTTGAAGTAACTGTTCTTTTATATTCGAATTTCTAATTCCGATAACCAACATATCTTTAATTAAGGAATCTTTTAATGTTTGAAATTCACATGATCCACTTAAATTAGTTAAACTGGTAACATATTCATCTATCGATTCGTTTGTAGCGTTCGACTGTTATATTTTTTTGGAGGCAAAATTTTGTTTCGAATTTCTCTAACAATTCTTCTAAAGTTATCTTTTTCCTCTCAATCCCAAATGAATTAAATATTTCTAGACCGTCATCGCCTATAGAACTTAGTAAGACTGCTGTTTTCTTTGAATCATTTTGAGAGTGTAAATTATTGGCATCGGCGAATATCTCGAATCTTTGACGCCATTTTCGCCAATTGTTTGCTACGTTTTCATTAACGATTAATAGTCTAATGTTATTGGAAATTATTATTGCCTCTCCTTTTTCGGCCATTTTCTATTCGTAATTGTTTACTTCTGACACCATGTTTTGATATTAATTATAATAAAAGACTTGTTTCTTGAAGCAACCATTTAATCCAACTTACATAGAGCACAGATAACCTAGAGCGAGATGATATATAATAGATAGACGGCGGACTCTTTCTAACTTACTTATGATTTTATAAAGTTGCCAGTCTCAATAATGTAAGTATACAACACAGGCTACCTATAGGAACCATCACAAGTAACGCGGGCTAATAAAGAGACCTTCCCCGAGGGGGCCTTAAATGCATTGAATTTGCCGTTGGTAGGTAATTAAACCATACTAACCCCTACTGAACGAGTCCATGCATCAAGTCCAAGAGCCCTTGGACATCCTCGCGACCCCGGACCAAGAACCCCCAACAAATTTTTTTATTTTACATTAATTGGTATTATCAATATCGATCAAACGGACCTACATTAACCTTTTTTTATTTTCAATTTATTAATATTTTTATATAAACTCAATCAAACCTTTTTTTGTTTGTTTGTTAATAAACTTAGCACTTAAGTTTGACTTCTTTTACATTTTTAAAAAATTCAAGTAATTTCATTTGGATTGGTGAATAAAGAATTGGTGATAAATAAAAAATGAAATAATAGCGAATATGTAAAAAAAATAATTGGATTAGAAGTTGACTATTGACGCCATTCATTTCGTGCTGTGACATTCTACAAACATAATTTTGCATTGCTGTTAAACACTCAATACAAGTAACATTAAATGAAATTAAAATTATTGTATCAAAACGCAGTCGCAAATCAACAGTTAACAAATGATACATTATTACGGTTATTACTCCAAAGAGGATTATGAATATTTTTAAGAATATTACAAAGTAGGGTTCATAAATATTACACAATATATATGAAATATAATTTGGGAACCTAACAAAATGACGAACTACATTATTTACATTAAGTAAACATTGTCTAGATAAATAAAATATTATTGATTTAGCCAAGAATTGTACCTCCTGCATCACTTCGACGTCTAATATCAGACAGGTTTCACAACAAAAAAACCTAAACATTGTAACTAAGCAATAATTAAATAACCAATTATAACGTAAAGAGAATAGTAACAAAATAAACACTGCAATAAACATAATCACAACATTAAGGAGAACACTAAGACATGCAAACTTTAAACCTTGAATTGAATTTATATGTGACTCAATTAAGTAAATCATAACATAATCATAGTAGCAATAGCAACAACAACAAATTACTGAAGCAACTATTTTCCCAGCACAATTCGCATGTAAAGCATATTTCGTCCTTCTGCGGTATCGCTCTTAACTCTTCTCGGATTTCATCACGAAAAGATCGCATCTCTAAAACAAATAACTGAAAATCGCTCTTGTCTATGGTAATATTATGAGATTTCTCATTTAGTCTATCTTGAGTATCCAGTTGCTCCACCACTGACATATTCAAATCCAAAGGGCTTCCCAGAGCAGCTCCTCGATGCACAGTGACGCTTTCTGTACCACGGATAGGGGTGTTGGTATTATCCTGCTTAGGTTGCTTGCTCTTACAGAGGACGCATCGCCAGGCATCCTTGAGTTCCTTTGTGTATGTATTAAAGAAACAGTGTTCCGATACATTAGCGCAGGGTAAGTCGTAAAATTGTTTACAGCCTCCACAACACAGATATCTTTTGTCCTGGATTTTTCCCCGACAACCACTTCATAATATTCTGTTTTTCATCATTTTGTTGACTATAAATTAAAAAACTGCTTAGACATAAAAAAAAAATCAATTGTTCAAAAAAAAAGTTAAATTAAAAAAAAGTCTCGTACACGCGGATTTAAATTGCTTCCGGCAGAGTCTACACATAAACACGCCGCACCAACTAGATCGATAGTATGTTGACAAAGTTAAGTATCAATATCTAGAATCGGCAACTGGCAGTCATTGAACCGGTTTATTGCTGATAATTATTAGCGACCGTTCACTCTTTATGCACAAAGATATCACTGTCACTCACAATTTACTTTTTATTATTGTTGAAGGAGGCAAAAATATTTCACTTTTGGTAACGCTATGTACAAAGTTTAATTCGTAGGCACTTATGGAAAACACTAATAACAATATCAACTCGAAAATTTTGAAGAAAGTTACTTAAAACATTTAATTTCAGAAGAGCGTTCACGTACACGTCCGCAACGTCACCGCGCCCCGCGCATCCCTCTCATACTCCAAAAATTAATAATTATTCAATTAAAAGAAACTTACCAAACTAGTCACAGACAAAATATTATTCATAACGCAATCTAACAAACAAATCTTAGGTTTACATAAATTAGTATAAGAGATTCAAATAGACATTGGAAATTAAAAGTCATTATATCAAATTTCATTAAAGATCACAATAATTATATAATGTTCGAAGTAATGTATGTTACTTTTATTTACAAAACCTTCATGAACATAACTATTGCCTAAACTATATCACTAGTAAACCATAACTGGCAATAAATAGATCATTTTTAAAAAATATTGTTTGATCTATACTAAATAATTATGCCATCAAACACCAAATAATACGCACATTAACATCTGTAGGGAAACCGGCTTATAAATACTATCGATAAAAAATGATAAAATTTAATCCTAATAGAAACATGCTAAATAAAAAACTTAAAACGATATTCACTTCATTATTTCGGTTGTTTGTTCAATGTTTCGGTCATAGGTTTGACAAGCTTTATCCGTGACACATTTGACCGTGTGAATTCATTAATAAAACACCGCAAACGATTGGGCAGTTTATGCGTCGCAAAAGCTCTTCCGTCCAGCTCCGCCTGTGAGAACGAGCCCTTACAATGTCGTGTCTGGAGTTTGCAGTACCGGAACTGAACTGGATTTTCGAATTCTCGGTACTGGCGCCTACCCAGTATCGGAAATTCCCGGGAAATGTCGAAACTTCGGTACTGGGAAAAAATAATTAAATTCGTAATTATTTTATGAGTATAACAAAATTAAACACCCAAACACTTTTAAAAATATTTAATCAACTTAGTTATTCACAAATTACAGCTATAAATTTAGTAATAGAGATCACATACAATTTCACAATCAGTCTTTTAATTTACAACCAGTACAGTACCTATCTAATAATAATTAACAAAGTTTTATAACAATTGAAATAATAATATAATCCATACATATCTCTTGTGCCATGCAAAATCACTCTCATTAATAGGGCTCCTCAATTCTACTACTATCACATAAATCATTTTAAATAAAAAAACGAATTATTTACTCTTCCATAGAGATATCACCGCATTAATAATGTTGAAAACAAAATAATTTATAGTATAGTGTCTTTATGCCATACCTAGTGATGATAACTTTCAAATATTTTTTTGAAAGAACCGTAACTGTTAGTAGTGAGTACGAAAAAATAAAATTGCGTCAAGGCTTTCGTCGCTTAATCTTATTCGCAATCTGTTGCATATATCCTGTTGTACTGAATATGCGTTCCGGTTCAATGATGCCTAAATGTTTGTGAGCTATAGTAAGATAATGTCCACGGTGTCCGCCATTTTTCAGAGAAGCCACTTCTACTTTTACCAAAAATGCAATGTTTGAATTATCTGTATCAGATGCTGGCTGGTTTGACTTTGGATTGGGAGCTGCGATTGCCTTTGGATTTCAAGGTGTAACTCCTCCTTATTGCTCATTTGCTTGTCTTGTCTTGGGTAGATATGCCAGAATTTGACGCACTCTCTCGCTCGTGAAGCGCAACCTAGGAGATCCACAACTTTATTACACATCTCAGCGCTGTTGGGTCGTGAAAAAAAATCTAAATCGTTGGTTTCTAAATTTGAAAAAAAGGTTTCTGCATTCGTCGAATATTGCATGATTGATGCTTCAATTTATCGCCTTTCTTTATATCTTTTTTTCAGTGCCAAACACATCTCTCTGCTTAAATTGGTGTTAATATATTTGCAACTTTTTTATTGCAAACTTCATTGCGATATTGGCAGTCAAAATGGAAACATCACGTTGACAAAATGCTTCCGTAGTTATTTTCAATGTTTCTTAAACCTGTTGAAGTTCTTTCAAAAGATCCCATTGTTGTTCTGTGAACTCAAAATCAACCTTTTTATCTAAAAGCGCTTTTGCTATACAATTTTTAGGCATTATGAAACGGCTCAACATGTTAGCGACGCTGCTCCATCGGGTTTTTACGTCCAAAATCAATTGGTACTCCATTCCAAAATGAGTCAAAACATATTTGTGAAGGTACTCTTCATTCTTCTTTGGCGACTTTGTGAAGATTTTAATGACTTTTCTCACTTTTGACAAGAGATCATGATATCCAAATTCAGTAAGTCTTGCTCGCTGAAGTGAATCATCACCTGAATAATCAACGCTACCATCTTCTTCATCAGATGAATCTAATCTATGAGAGTTGTTATCGTTTCGAAGACGTGCAAAGTGAGCTAAAGGAAGATCTTCGTCACTGTCTTCCTGTTGTTCATGTGAACCTTCATCTGCAGCTATAGGGATTGGAGTATTTTTGTAGAAGATGTCTACTACAGCAAGCTGTACTGCGTGTGCGATGCATGTTTGATGGAGTGATTGCAGTAGCCTTCCAAATTTTGTCATCATGCTGCAACCATCAGTAGTACTGGCCACGATATCATTATCAAGGTTTATTTCGTAACTTTTCAGTCTTTTTTCAGCACGTCAATAAATTTTTCGGCAATCATGGAGCAACGTATTCGTATCAGTCCGAAGTTTTTAAACCTTTCATTTTTGTGCAGGTCTTCTGAATGTTAGTTAAGACTTATGTATTTTCTGCTTCGACTAGATGTCCACTCGTCGTAACTTATAGAGAATTTTCCTCCCTCTGATAAAATCTTCTTCAACTTCAGTATTAACGTTATCTTTTTTTTTAGAATTATTTCTCTTATAGAGTTAGGAGATTTAGGCAGTCGCGCGCCTCACTCGCAGTTTTAAATTCAAAATTTTGTACTAGAATTTTAGTGTTTGTACAGTACCGGGAATTCCCGGAACATAGTTTAAATTTCCCGATACTAAAGATTTTTAAATGAGCAAACCCTAGTCGTGTCATTAAAATGGAATACTTTGTATGTATAACTGTTTTGACTTTTTCGGCCTGTGATTGCGAAATTGAAGCAACCGTCGCAATTTGAAACAGTGTATTTATTAATTAGAACTCCTGTGCTATGGAAGGCACGAAAATGTCGGTTCACGCTACATATCTATGGTTAATGGCCGTATTCTCAACAGTAATTAAAATTATGAACACAAAGGACTGCGCCCAAAAACAGTGATATAGTCTGAACATGATAAAAGAGGTTTTCTCATCCGTTAAATAAAAAATTGAAAAAAAATCTGTGAATTATTTTTATTATAGTTCTTACATGCAAAATGAAATAAAACACAAACTGCGCTGCCAAGATTGAATATTAGAAAAGCAAAGATTATATCCTGAAGCGGTTTCATTTAAATTTGCAATGTTGACATAAAGAGATTGATATAATAATTCAGTCCTCAGATAAGTGGTGGAAAATCTTTAACACGTTTTAAATTCGTGTGGGATTTTGATCGATTCATACAAATGGGTGTGGTCTTCACATCTAAAGTGACACCAGTGTTCTGTCTTTGTAATTTGGATTTGGTTGCACTTTGATATGGCCGCGATGTTGCGAAACCGTTGTCATTCAGTTGTTTTAAAGCGGATCTGGCAAGTCTTGCGTGAAAATCATATTATTAATTTTTGGTGTTACTGATATGTTCTCTTTCCCCATTCTGGGGGTGGTTGCGGCTTGGTATTGCAGTTTTTTTTAGGGGTGGTTGGAGTGTTATTTTCTTGGATATCGTTGAACACAATTGTAGGTATCACCATTTCTGGAGGCTTCACAGCCAAAGGGCTGCGGCTTATCTGTTTCTCAATAACGCACTCCTGATACACTTGCTACTGGACTTCTTGACCTAGCGCGTCTTTCAGTGCCGATATGAGTGAGACTGTCGACGCTGCTAACGTTTCGTTCTCTCTCTAACTGTTTCTGTGCAGCGATGTCGAGACGAGCGAATAATTGTTTAGCGTCATCGGGGAATTGTCGTTTGTTCGCCCAGTATGCTCTTCTTCCAAAAGTTCTAGCAGTGCTGTCCGCGTCAACGCAAGCCCTTCTTATTGCGTCCTTCACCACTTGATGTTGCTTCTCTATCAAATGCGGAGAACTTTTCTCTAGTAACAATTCTAGCACCCCGCTAAGCGTAGATCGTATTTCCTTTGACTTTTTTGTAGTAAGATTGGTGACTATTCTCGGCGAATGCACGTACAGTACTATGTATCGAACGCACACAGTACCCGCTGAGGAAACCACCTTTGCAGCGTTCTGAATAAGGTTGATAAGCACTTGAAGAATATTTAAGCTGATTTGTTCCAGATTCGTCTTGAGTACCTTGGCCATGTGTGCTATCGTAATACAAGCTTCACGAACCACTTGACTCCTTAGATCCTTAATGACGACTACAAAAGGAACCGCGAGCTCTTTAAGGTGGGCCGCGAACTCCGTCGGGAATTGAACGTGTGCATTCGCAGTCAAAAGCGACCCGATTTTCTTTAACGCGTCAACTCGCTTTCCCAGTTCGCTGCTCGATCACCCAATAACACAGCGGCATGGCGACACAGATCGTCGAGGCCCCGGGCACCGTAAACAGCCGCCGGGGCGACGCTAGCGATTGCCGCTTCGAATGCTTCGGAAGAGACCGCGCCTGAACTACCAGCGCTCGAGAGTTTGGCTGGAGGTGGTGGTTTCCTGTTGGCTGATGGAAGACTGTATAACCCTGCGACTGTTTGCTTTGGGACTTCGTATGCTGTGGGTAATAAAAGGCCTGCTTCGCGAGCTTCGACAAACTTTTGCTACAAAAGAGCCAATTTTTGAGCTGGGATCAGTCTCTTTTTCTTTAGATCCGATCTTAGTGTGTCACCAACATGTCTGTAGTCGTCTACCAATAGTTGAATGGCCGCGTCTCTTACTGCGCATTCGGATCGCCCACTAGCGCCGCCAGGTTGGGCACTGCGGCGCGAAGCTGCAACTCCGTCGCACCGTGCGTGTCCAATAGTGTTTGTATGCAGCGCACAGCTTCCTCTTTCGTGTGTGGCACCTTGTGTGAGAGAGCGGGGGTGAGGCGTGCCAATAGCGCGCGGGGGAGCCGCTTTGCTTTTACCTAAGGCTGCAAGGCACAAACGAGCCATATGACGGACACCTTCCTTCCTGTCCGCTAGTCTGTCGATGATGTGAGGCAGAACTGTTGGCACAAAATGTGAGAATTCTGGTCCCATACGCTCCGCGAGCGCCGCTAACACCTCGAGTCCATTTTGGGCCACCCTTGAAATTCCCTCCGTTCAGCCATGACACTAACGCATCCAACAGTTGTGCTGCCAGATCTTGTGTGATCTCCGGTTCCTTCCTCACCAGCGCAGTGAGCTGGTCTCCGAGTTGCTGTCGAAGCCCAAGGTCCGGCTGGCTGAGGAGAGGTAACGCGGCCTCCAACGAGGCCGGTTGAGGGTAATGCGCCATCTTCTTCAAGGACCTGACCAGTTCCGCATAATCCCCTGGCTCCGGCCTCGGAGAAGTCTTGATAAGCACCTGCAGCGTATCTAGGGCCTCTTTCCTATCCTGCCACTTCTTGGCTTTGAGCTTCTCGTAGAAGTCTTTGGGTAGCTTGGGCAGGATCTCCGCAGGGTCCAGGAGGTCGAAGGCGTCTGTATCACCATTATCTCCACTAGCTGCCTCCATGTCTTCGTCTTTGGCCGAACCGTCTGCAGCGTCTGTGATGGGCGTAACCGTGATCCTGGGCTGCTGCGAACGTAGATATCTCGTTGGGGCTGCACTGTCGCCACTACTGAAGGCCTCGCGCAGTTCCTGCCGTATCTCTGCTTGTAGAGACGCTATGAGGGGCTCAATCGCAGGCCCTATCCACCCTGCATTTCGATGACGAGCGCCTTCATCTCATCCCTCACGGTCTTATCTCTATCGGCAAGTAGAATCGGTATCTTCTTCACTATAGGTTTGATGAGTATCACTTTGTTCCCGAATTGTTTCAACGCTGTGTTCAGAGTTGACACACACGCCCCAACCAGGTAAGAATTCACGTATGGAATTCACGATTTCATTCTGCAAACACAAAAAAACGACGACGACGGAAAAGAAATAGGGGATTCATTTTGTCGGTTATATTAAATATTTTCGTTAGACTTAGTTAATTGCATATTGTTTTTAACGTCAATATTAAATTTGCATTGCTTCATTGGAAATACAAAGGGAATCGACTTTCTAACGACGAAACTCAAACTCGACCAATTATTTATTGCGTGGAACTAAATGGAGCAATCATTTGCAATGGAGGATGAGAATGAATATAAGAAGTTGCCCACAGAAGAAAAGTGTGTTCACAAGTTATGGAAGGCGAGAGTGGCGGGTTATGAGGAAGCTATTAAACTATTCAATCAGATTGATGATGAAAAATCCTCAGTGTGGAACAAGTACTTGGGATTGATAAAGAAGTTTGTAACAGATAGTCAAGTTGTTGTAGTTGTTGTTGTTGTAGGCATTCCAAAGATGTTTCATGTATGGTTAGCAAAAAAAATATCTGCCGTTAATAATAGACTAGTGCAACAGTTCGCCAATCACTCCAGAAGCCTTATCATGATTCTTAGATCAAAAGAAGTTAGATTGTCAAAGTGAGACACCACTATACGCGTCTATAGTGACATCAACATCATTTATAATGAGCACAGCAAAGTGGAACTCTCCCTACGTCTGTATTTCCGAGTACTTATAACCCATCCGTTTTTAAATCCAAATGTGATTAGGCACCTTCTGTGTTAGCTCGTTCCATCGTGGATCCTGTCTTGCCCCCCGGGCTTTATTGGGATCAAGAGCAAACCCATTAAAAAAAATCTCTTTAATTGTCGAACTTGAATCCCATTAAGAGTAGATAGTATGGTTGGTATTGGTATAAAAGAATACTTACTTATTTAATTAATATATATTTCTCTTAGTGAGTGAAATATTTATATCCATATGACAATATGTATGAGTAATATATATTTGCTAATAAAATAACCTCGTTTTTAAATAAGCCAATATGACATCTCCGAAAATTATTATAAAATTAACCAATAAAGAAAGAGACATCTCATCCCTCACGGTCTTATCTCTATCGGCAGGTAAAATCGGTATCTTCTTCACTATAGGTTTGATAAGTATCACTTTGTTCCCGAATTATTTCAACGCTGTGTTCAGAGTTGCACACTCCGTAGGTGCACGCATCACAAAGTGCTCGTTCATTAGCACCAGCAGTACCGAGGGGGGCACGCATCCATTTCCTATACAATGCAATCGAGGAAAGTTGTAGCAAACCCAAAACTGACAGAAACAGCATGCGGATAATTCTGTTATTGAAAAATCGATTTGACAGATTCAAGGTGGCTCTGCTAGCAACTGAAACTGTCAAATTGTTTATCCATAATCGAATAAGTAAAAATTGCATTAAAACGAGAATTGTTAACAAAAATTACATAATCAGCATGCTGAATTTCTTTGATCATAAACGAAGAGAAAATTTCAAAGTCATACAAGTTAAATATATATGTTTATTATTCAATATCAGCATGAACATTACAATAATTGAAAGTGATATATGCCATTGCTTCGAATATTGGCAGATCTTTTACCAAAAAGCCACTTAATTTTCTTATTTTAAGGATGTTTTTCTAAAATTCTGCTTTTTATTAAATACAGATTCAAAATTTTCTTTAAGTACTGTTGTTATAAAGAAATGCCCTAAACCTCCGTTTTTATCTTTTAATTCACCATCCATTCTGGAATATTCTATGCTCGTGTCATAGTGGTATTGGCAATTTATTTGAATTCCTCTAAAAGCAATTCAGCCATTTTGTGGAACAATATTTTATTTTATATCTTGTATGTCTGTATAATTGGTCCTCTGAAACATTAAATCCTGTTAACTTTAGATCAATTATCTTCAGTATTTTCCTAATGCAGTATTTTATTAAGCTTCAAACAACACATCAACCTATATTCGTGTTGACATTTAAATATAGCTTATGTCATTATAAATTATTTATTATGTAAATTTGATGTTCAGTCGACGGTACCTGTACAAAATTAACAGAAAAATATAGCTATAGCGCAATAGGCAACCATGATTTAGAAGTATAGGATAGATTTCAAAAGCGATCTGCAAATATTGTTGCTAGTGCAAACTAATGGTACTGATTACATTATGTACACAGAACCTTATTCTCTTAGAAATAAAGATAATGTAATCGTCTCCGATAAAAATTCACACGTTTGCGTAAGCTCTTAAGTTTATTTTATCATCTTAGTGGGCGCCATATTTTTTAAAACGATAGAATTGTATAATTTGATACAGCCGATTCTATAACGACATACGACAGTAACTAAAATTTAAGCAAGCATAATACTTTAACGTTTATTTACTTCCATTAGGTTAAGTAATATTATTATTTATTTATTCTGTGCGACAGAAAAATAAAGTTTATTTATTATATTATTTATTTATTGTCCCGTCGCTACTATCAACGGTTGACGTACATTTGTCGTCGCCCTAAGTTGTTCCACGCGATCACTATTGCACTACGCCGACACCAGAGAGCGTATTGACGCAACCTGACTCTAATTGTGTGCTCTTTCTTTATTGGTTAATTTTATAATAATTTTAGGAGATGTCATATTGGCTTATTTAAAAATATTTTTATTAGCAAATATATATTACTCATACATATTGTCATATGGATATAAATGTTTCACTCACTAAGAGAAATATATATATATTAAATAAGTAAGTATTTTTTTATATCAACCATACAATCTACTCTTAATGGGATTCAAGTTCGACAATTAAAGAGATTTTTTTAATGGGTTTGCTCTTGATCCCAATAAAGCCCGGGGGGCAAGACAGGATCCACGATGGAACGAGCTAACACAGAAGGTGCCTGATCACCCTGGATTTATATAATATATGGTTATAAGTACACGGAAATACAGACGTAGGGAGAGTTCCACTTTGCTGTGCTCATTATAAATGATGTTGATGTCACTATAGACGCGTATAGTGGTGTCTCACTTTGACAATCTAACTTCTATCGATCTAAGAATCATGATAAGGCTTCTGGAGTGATTGGCGAACTGTTGCACTAGTCTATTATTAACGGCAGATATTTTTATTGCTAACCATACATGAAACATCTTTGGAATGCCTACAACAACAACAACTACAACAACTTGACTATCTGTTACAAACTTCTTTATCAATCCCAAGTACTTGTTCCACACTGAGGATTTTTCATCATCAATCTGATTGAATAGTTGAATAGCTTCCTCATAACCCGCCACTCTCGCCTTCCATAACTTGTGAACACACTTTTCTTCTGTGGGCAACTTCTTATATTCATTCTCATCCTCCATTGCAAATGATTGCTCCATTTAGTTCCACGCAATAAATAATTGGTCGAGTTTGAGTTTCGTCGTTAGAAAGTCGATTCCCTTTGTATTTCCAATGAAGCAATGCAAATTTAATATTGACGTTAAAAACAATATGCAATTAACTAAGTCTAACGAAAATATTTAATATAACCGACAAAATGAATCCCCTATTTCTTTTCCGTCGTCGTCGTTTTTTTGAGTTTGCAGAATAAAATCGTAAATTCCCTACGTGAATTCTTACCTGGTTGGGGCGTGTGTGTCAACTCTGAACACAGCGTTGAAACAATTCGGGAACAAAGTGATACTCATCAAACCTATAGTGAAGAAGATACCGATTCTACTTGCCGATAGAGATAAGACCGTGAGGGATGAGATGAAGGCGCTCGTCATCGAAATGCAGAGGTGGATAGGGCCTGCGATTGAGCCCCTCATAGCGTCTCTACAAGCAGAGATACGGCAGGAACTGCGCGAGGCCTTCAGTAGTGGCGACAGTGCAGCCCCAACGAGATATCTACGTTCGCAGCAGCCCAGGATCACGGTAACGCCCATCACAGACGCCGCAGACGGTTCGACCAATGACGAAGACATGGAGGCAGCTAGTGGAGATAATGGTGATACAGACGCCTTCGACCTCCTGGACCCTGCGGAGATCCTGCCCAAGCTACCCAAAGACTTCTACGAGAAGTTCAAAGCCAAGAAGTGGCAGGATAGGAAAGAGGCCCTAGACACGCTGCAGGTGCTTATCAAGACTTCTCCGAGGCCGGAGCCAGGGGATTATGCGGAACTGGTCAGGTCCTTGAAGAAGATGGTGCATTACCCTCAACCGGCCTCGTTGGAGGCCGCGTTACCTCTCCTCAGCCGGCCGGACCTTGGGCTTCGGCACCAACTCGGAGACCAGCTCACTGCGCTGGTGAGGAAGGAACCGGAGATCACACAAGAACTGGCAGCACAACTGTTGGATGCGTTAGTGTCATGGCTGAACGGAGGGAATTTCAAGGTGGCCGAAAATGGACTCGAGGTGTTAGCGGCGCTCGCGGAGCGTATGGGACCAGAATTCTCACATTTTGTGCCAACAGTTCTGCCTCACATCATCGACAGACTAGCGGACAGGAAGGAAGGTGTCCGTCATATGGCTCGTTTGTGCCTTGCAGCCTTAGGTGAAAGCAAAGCGGCTCCCCCGCGCGCGCTATTGGCACGCCTCACCCCCGCTCTCTCACACAAGGCGCCACACACGAAAGAGGAAGCTGTGCGCTGCATACAAACACTATTGGACACGCACGGTGCGAAGGAGTTGCAGCTTCGCGCCGCAGTGCCCAACCTGGTAGCGCTAGTGGGCGATCCGAATAGCGCAGTAAGAGACGCGGCCATTCAACTATTGGTCGACGTCTACAGACATGTTGGTGACACACTAAGATCTCGGATCTAAAGAAAAAGAGACTTATCCCAGCTCAAAAATTGGCTCTTTTGGAGCAAAAGTTTGTCGAGGCTCGCGAAGCAGGCCTTTTATTACCCACAGCATGCGAAGTCCCAAAGCGAACAGGCGCAGGGTTATACAGTCTTCCATCAGCCAACAGGAAACCACCGCCTCCCGCCAAACTCACGAGCGCTGGTAGTGCAGGCGCGGTCTCTTCCGAAGCATTCGAAGTGGCATTCGCTAGCGTCGCCCGGCGGCTGTTTACGGTGCCCGGAGCCTCGACGATCTGTGTCGCCATGCCGCTGCCTTATTGGGTGATCGAGCAGGGAACTGGGAGAAGCGAGTTGACGCGTTAAAGAAAATCCGGTCGCTTTTGACTGCGAATGCACACGTTCAATTCCCGACGGAGTTCGCGGCCCACCTTAAAGAGCTCGCGGTTCCTTTTCTAGTCGTCATTAAGGATCTAAGGTGTCAAGTGGTTCGTGAAGCTCGTATTACGATAGCACACATGGCCAAGGTACTCAAGACGAATCTAGAACAATTCAGCTTAAATATTCTTAAAGTGCTTATCAACCTTATTCAGAACGCTGCAAAGGTGGTTTCCTCAGCGGGTACTGTGTGCGTTCGATACATAGTACTGTACGTGCATTCGCCGAGACTAGTGCCCGTTATAGTCACCAATCTTACTTCAAAAAAGTCAAAGGAAATACGATCTACGCTTAGCGAGGTGCTAGTATTGTTACTAGAGAAATGGTCTCCGCATTTGATAGAGAAAAAACATCAAGTGGTGAAGGACGCAATAAGAAGGGCTTGCGTTGACGCGGACAGCACTGCTAGAACTTTTGGAAGAAGAGCATACTGGGCGTACAAACGACAATTCCCCAATGACGTTAAACAATTATTCGCTCGTCTCGACATCGCTGCACAGAAACAGTTAGAGAGAGAACGAAACGTTGGCAGCGTCGACAGTTTCACTCATATCGGCACTGAAAGACGAGCTATGTCAAGAAGTCAGTTTGTGTTTTATTTCATTTTGCATGTAAGAACTATAATATAAATAATTCACAAATTTTTTTTTTCAATTTTTAATTTAACGGATGAGAAAACCTCTTTTATCATGTTCAGACTATATCACTGTTTTTGGGCGCAGTCCTTTGTGTCCATAATTTTAATTACTGTGGAGAATACGGCCATTAACCATAGATATGTAGCGTGAACCGACATTTTCGCGCCTTCCATAGCACAGGACTTCTAATTAAAAAATACACTGTTTCAAATTGCGATGGTTGCTTTAATTTCGCAATCATAGGCCGAAAAAGTCAAAACAGTTATACATACCAAGTATTCCATTTTAATGACACGACTAGGGTTTGCTCCCGGGAATTCTCGGTACTGAAAATACCGAGAATTCCCGGGAAATTTAAAAATCTTTAGTACCGGGAAATTTAAACTATGTTCCGGGAATTCCCGGTACTGTACAAACACTAAAATTCTAGTACAAAATTTTGAATTTAAAACTGCGAGTGAGGCGCGCGACTGCCTAAATCTCCTAACTCCATAAGAGAAATAATTCTAAAAAAAAAAAGATAACGTTAATACTGAAGTTGAAGAAGATTTTATCAGAGGGAGGAAAATTCTCTATAAGTTACGACGAGTGGACATCTAGTCGAAGCAGAAAATACATAAGTCTTAACTTACATTCAGAACTTACATTCAGAAGACCTGCACAAAAATGAAAGGTTTAAAAACTTGGGACTGATACGAATACATTGCTCCATGACTGCCGAAAAATTTATTGACGAGCTGAGAAAAAGACTGAAAAGTTACGAAATAAACCTTGATAATGATATCGTGGCCAGTACTACTGATGGTTGCAGCATGATGACAAAAATTGGAAGACTACTGCGATCACTTCATCAAACATGCATCGCACACGCAGTACAGCTTGCTGTAGTAGACATCTTCTACAAAAATACTCCAATCCCTATAGCTGCAGATGAAGGTTCACATGAACAACAGGAAGACAGTGACGAAGATCTTCTTTTAGCTCACTTTGCACGTCTTCGAAACGATAACAACTCTCATGGATTAGATTCATCTGATGAAGAAGATGATGGCGTTGATTATTCAGGTGATGATTCACTTTAGCGAGCAAGACTTACTGAATTTGGATATCATGATCTCTTGTCAAAAGTGAGAAAAGTCATTAAAATCTTCACAAAGTCGCCAAAGAAGAATGAAGAGTACCTTCACAAATATGTTTTGACTCATTTTGGAATGGAGTACCAATTGATTTTGGACGTAAAAACCCGATGGAGCAGCGTCGCTAACATGTTGAGCCGTTTCATAATGCTTAAAAATTGTATAGCAAAAGCACTTTTAGATCTAAAGGTTGATTTTGAGTTCACAGAACAACAATGGGATCTTTTGAAAGAACTTCAACAGGTTTAAGAAACATTGAAAATAACTACGGAAGCATTTTGTCAACGTGATGTTTCCATTTTGACTGCCAATATCGCAATGAAGTTTGCAATAAAAAAGTTGCAAATATATTAACACCAATTTAAGCAGAGAGATGTGTTTGGCACTGAAAAAAAGATATAAAGAAATGCGATAAATTGAAGCATCAATCATGCAATATTCGACGAATGCAGAAACCTTTTTTTCAAATTTAGAAACCAACGATTTAGATTTTTTTTCACGACCCAACAGCGCTGAGATGTGTAATAAAGTTGTGGATCTCCTAGGTTGCGCTTCACGAGCGAGAGAGTGCGTCAAATTCTGGCATATCTACCCAAGACAAGACAAGCAAATGAGCAATAAGGAGGAGTTACACCTTGAAATCCAAAGGCAATCGCAGCTCCCAATCCAAAGTCAAACCAGCCAGCATCTGATACAGATAATTCAAACATTGCATTTTTGGTAAAAGTAGAAGTGGCTTCTCTGAAAAATGGCGGACACCGTGGACATTATCTTACTATAGCTCACAAACATTTAACCATCATTGAACCGGAACGCATATTCAGTGCAACAGGATATATGCAATAGATTGCGAACAAGATTAAGCGACGAAAGCCTTGACGCAATTTTATTTTTTCGTACTCACTACTAACAGTTACGGTTCTTTCAAAAAAATATTTGAAAGTTATCATCACTAGGTATGGCATAAAGACACTATACTATAAATTATTTTGTTTTCAACATTATTAATGCGGTGATATCTCTATGGAAGAGTAAATAATTCGTTTTTTTATTTAAAATGATTTATGTGATAGTAGTAGAATTGAGGAGCCCTATTAATGAGAGTGATTTTGCATGGCACAAGAGATATGTATGGATTATATTATTATTTCAATTGTTATAAAACTTTGTTAATTATTATTAGATAGGTACTGTACTGGTTGTAAATTAAAAGACTGATTGTGAAATTGTATGTGATCTCTATTACTAAATTTATAGCTGTAATTTGTGAATAACTAAGTTGATTAATAGTAGTTTATGATACTGTTGCATAATAAGGGTTCTTATAACATGAGTGTGTTTTAAAAAAACGAGCCGTAGGCGAGTTTTTTTATAGCATCACACGAGTGTTATAAGACCAAGTTATGTACAGTGTCATACACTACTTTATCTACTCTCATACTATAATATGTAAAACAATATTGCAAATAAAACGCTGAATATAACAACAAATTTATTTAAATGTCAAATGTTGGCGCCAAGGTGCAAACATCAATTGCGCATGCGTGTTGCGTCGGTCGTCGAGGACTCGTTCATTGAAACCTTTTTAAAGTAGAGGTTCAACCTCCTTGGTCCAGCTGGAGGTTGTATAGGTGTATCGTTATGATTAAAAAGTTATATTATGTTACAGGTGTCCATACAAGACCTGTATCGTAATGAAACTTTTTAATCATAACGATACACCTATACAACCTCCAGCTGGACCAAGGAGGTTGAACCTCTACTTTAAAAAGGTTTCAATGAACGAGTCCGCGACGACGCAACACGCATTCACAATCGATGTTTGCACCTTGGCGCCAACATTTGACATTTAAAAAATCTTTTCAATATTTAAACAAAGTTTGGTTTTGTTTGCAACATTGTTTTACGTAATATAGTATGAGAGTAGATAAAGTAGTGTATGACACTGTACATAACTTGGTCTTATAACACTCGTGTGATACTATAAAAAAACTCGCCTACGGCTCGTTTTTTTAAAACACACTCATGTTATAAGAACCCTTATTATGCAACAGTATCATAAACTACTATTATATTTAAATAAATTTGTTGTTATATTCAGCGTTTTATTTGCAATATTGTTTTACATATTATAGTATGAGAGTAGATAAAGTAGTGTATGACACTGTACATAACTTGGTCTTATAACACTCGTGTGATGCTATAAAAAAACTCGCCTACGGCTCGTTTTTTTAAAACACACTCATGTTATAAGAACCCTTATTATGCAACAGTATCATAAACTACTATTAAAAGTGTTTGGGTGTTTAATTTTGTTATACTCATAAAATAATTACGAATTTTATTATTTTGACGTGACAACGTCTTATAAATTGGTTTGCCGGGTGACACTTCAAGAAACTGCGTTACGCTCCGCTCACGTTATGCGCTTACAATGAGAGCGAGTGAGAGGCACGCGTCCCTTCCACTCGGGCATGGTTAGCCCGCCTAAGAGCGAGAGAGACAGACATAAAAAGTGGAAGGGACGCGTGCCTATAAATTAATGTTTTAAATATAATTCTTTGTATAAATAAATGTTTTAAATTGTTACTTTTATTTCATCCTTCTTCCTACTATACGAATGAATATTCACATTAAAATTATTTTACCACTCAAAGTCGTTGTCACGTAAAACTTTCGCCCGTATACCGACTTTACAGGCAACCAACCAGTTTTTTTCCCAGTACCGAAGTTTCGAAATTTCCCGGGAATTTCCGATACTGGGTAGGCTCCAGTACCGAGAATTCGAAAATCCAGTTCAGTTCCGGTACTGCAAACTCTAGACACGACATTGTACGGGCTCGTTCTCACAGGCGGAGCTGCACGGAAGAGCTTTTGCGACGCATAAACTGCCCAATCGGATGCCATCAAACACCAAATTGCGGATTATTTGGTGTTTGATGGCATAATTAGTTCCCTTATAGACACTCGCAGACTCTATTATTTATTCGCTTTTCAGTAATAGAACTTTCTGTACGCAAGTTTTAACTAAATTTATGGTCATAATATAAAAACTCAATAGTATTAAAAATAGATCAAACAATATTCTTTAAAAATGATCTATTTATTTTATTGCCAGTTATGGTTTACTTGTGATATAGTTTAGGCAATAGTTATGTTCATGAAGGTTTTGTAAATAAAAGTAACATACATTACTTCGAATATTATATAATTATTGTGATCTTTAATGAAATTTGATATAATGACTTTTAATTTCCAATGTATATTTGAATCTCTTTTTCTAATTTATGTAAAGCTAAGATTTGTTTGTTAGATTGCGTTATGAATAATATTTTGTCTGTGACTAGTTTGGTAAGTTTATTTTAATTGAATAATTATTCATTTTTGAAGTATGAAAACATTGTTTCATTTTAGATAATTTTTAGTTGCTTTCTGGAAGTTATGACTTTTTACGACCACGTTGAACGTGAACATCGCCTATTTTAATATTAAACTGTAATCATTATTACAGCACATCATTTTTTATGTACTTAATAAATGTCAGCATTCAGAAAGTAAACAATTAATTGATATATTAACATAATTGATAATTTCTTATTTTTAAATGTAAATTATGGTTGTAATATATTAAAAAATATATATAAAAAAACAAGATGATCTTATAGATGAAGTTGCTTTGTAGCCGGGGGACTGCTGTAATAATATAAAATAAAATAATCCTTAGATATTCTCTTTTTTATTTTCACGAACTTGTCAAAGTGGATCGGTCTTTTGAATAAAAACAAACTACGATATATAAAAGTAACATTTAATTTTCCAAAACAACTACATATCCATTTCATTTGAACCTTAAAACTATAAAATCATGTTTTCTTTTATATTATTTCCCATTATGATAGAAAAAAGAAAAGAAGGAAACGTAACACTACCAGAATTAAATGCGCGCCGGCGCCGGCCTATTTGATATAGTATTTTCGTGTTTGAAAATATATTGTTTATTTTAAAAATGCCATGATAACCAATCGGACATGGCAAAATATTCATCATATGGACTGATCGTCCGGGAGTAGATCGCAGGGACCTGGCAACAATTAACTCCGAGCTCGGAGTATGTAACTCTATAGCTGTCATGTCGATCTATACTTGTTGTCTCTGATCTATCATACTTCATTGAGCCGGTAGCTAGATCTTGAATTTCTTTACTGCAAGTTTCCTACTTATTAGCCGGTATTAATCAAGAAATCCTTCTCTACACGAGCCTAAAAGTGCAACCAGTGGATTTCAGCTTATTGGCTGGTCGGAAACAAGACAATTAGTTGCCTATTCCTTTGGAGAACCGATCACCCTCCGAACCTAAGATATATACCTTATTTTTTAATCACGAAAGGTAACTAGAACATTATTTTATTATTTATTCAATGCTAAAAGTGTTTTTCTTTAGATTCGTAGGAATTTTACCGAGAATTCTCCAGAAACTTTTAAAATACCATAACTTTTATTTTGTAGTTGAAGGTATTTTGAAATTCCAATCCCTCTTGTTTTCTCGTTGATGAATCGCTAATTAAACCATTCTACATCATTAAATGCCCCTTCTGGTCAATCTACTTTAGTTTATGATCTTAAAAATGCATAGAATCCTTGCTAAAAGCCATAAAAATGGAATTAAATATGATGACTTCTTTGTCACCTTCAAGGCTGACTTAAACATAAAATATCGATTTTTCTTAGTTTTCTGCAATAGTAATGGCCTCCTTGAGCCAATTTACAAGTTATATTAGTAAATGGATTCATTAATAGCCCTCCCCTACCTAGGAATGTTATAAATTAACTTGAACTAATAGATGTAATTTATGCTAACTTCAGGGAATCTAGTACGGGCCCTGAGGTATCCAGACCTTACTTTTGGGAGGCAATTGTGTCCAGGCTACCTATAAGAACCATCACAAGTAACGCGGACTAATAAAGAGACCTTCCCCGAGGGGGCCTTAAATGCATTGAATTTGCCGTTGGTAGGTAATTAAACCATACTAACCCCTACTGAACGAGTGAAGATTGGGGCCGCAGGTGTAGATCATATGGCCGTCAAGCAGAACATCAATTGCATGTAGTTCGAACAAGGATACCAATAGTAAATACGATCAACCCTATATATATTTCGCCAACAAACTCGATAGCGTGATTCAGAAACGTGCAGCGCCATCTTTCGACAAAGTTAAAAACTAATGTTGGTATGCACATTTTTTAGTTTACTTATAGCCTTATAGGGCTTGACCAAGAACCCCCAACTATTTTTTTTATTTTACATTAATTGGTAGTATCAATATCGATCAAACGGACCTACATTAACCTTTTTTTTATTTTCAATTTATTGATATTTTTATATAAACTCAATCAAACCTTTTTTTGTTTGTTTGTTAATAAACTTAGCCTTTAAGTTTGATTTCTTTTACATTTTTAAATATTCAAGTGATTTCATTCGGATCGGTGAATAAAGAAATTGTAATTTTTTTATAAAAATGGTTTCTTTTTATCCCTAACTGGGATCACGAGGAGTAAATAACACTACAGTACTAGCATTGAGTGTATGTGTGTGTGTGAGCAGTGAGTCACTACGACGGAGGGTAGACCACTACGTTTGCTTATAACATCCACCTGCAAAAAAACTTCAGTTCTTTCGTAAGGATATCGAAGTTTAAAAAAAGTACATGTCTATATTCCCGTAGTAATTAATACAAATGGCACATATATTGTTTCTTATTGTAGTTTTAGTGTAGTTCAGACACACGCAAATTAGATCTAGCCAAAAACTTGGCTGAAATAAAATTTATTTATATATCCATAACGTTAAAAATACAACTTTAAATCCTTCGATAGTAATACTTCATCGATAAAAAGAGTATCTGTATTATTTGGATCTAGTTTGCACAACTATAATGTAATTATTGAAATATGGTTTAATTATCTATTGGAAAAGATTCTTACATAGTCCACTGGATGGTGACTATGTATAACAACCTGTGACTCACCCTAAAGTTGCGACTTTGGTAACGCATATTGACACAAACTCGATCACCCATCTCACGATTAGTGTTTCCGAACGTTGCTCAACTTCTGTAATAGATGTCTGTCTATTACAGAAGTTGCATGATCTAGCCAAAATCATGGGACAAATAAAATTTCTGCCATGACGTTACAACTTTGAAATCTACGATAAAATACTTCGATGATAAAAAGAGGATCTATACTGCTTGGATCCAGTTTGCATAACTACAATTTATTTATTAAAATATGATTTCATTTTCTACTGGAAAAGATTTTAACATAGTCCACCGGATGGTGACTATGTATAACAAGCTGTAACTCACCCTAAAGTTGCGACTTGGGGGTGGTAACGCATTTTGAAACAACCCCGATCACCCATCTTACGACTAGCCTTTCCGAGCATTGCTCAACTTCTGTACTCGATTTCTCGTGCGTTAACCATTGCCACCAAGCTCCAATATTGTAAACACTATAAATATAGAAAACATTTCTTTATTTTTTTTTCGTAGAAAACACTAGGGTATTTGACAGGTTTGACGTAAATATCTTAATTTTTTATGATTTAGTTAATCTTTAATTAACTAGAGCATAAAACCATTAACCATTTGATTAATTCTATGTTAATTTCTCCATTTTCTATAAAAAATACTATCAAAGTTTAACTGAACAAAAACCCGTCAAAACGCTAAAGACACTTATTCAGGTTACTTGATTTCATGACGTTACCTGCTTGTAATCAATCCGTCATTCGGCCGATTCCGTGTTCAATCACGTAGTCAAACATGAGATAATTATTTTATTAGAGCCCTAGCACACGGCGTATTTTGAACGCGTAGAAGCGCGTTTGAGGAACGCGTGTTATCTGAGCCGTAGATGCCCCGATTTACGTTTGTATAATTCAAATGCGATAGAAACGCGCGTGTAAAGCGCGTTCGAAACTCGTTTGAAGCACGTACAAAGGGGCGGAGAAGGGGCGCACGCTCACGTCACCACACCGCCCGCGCTGTAGTTGCAATAATAAAGCGAGGAAGGTACGAGCGGCTACAGCGCGTCTGTATCGCTGTATCTGGGCGTATACGCGCAGTAGACGCGCGGTTCATGATCGCTTAGTGTGCTAAGGTTACAAGGTTGCGTTCGAATCTCAAGTAGCGCGTATACGCGCGTCATCTGCTCAAATCTGTTAAACAATCTGTTAAACAAAACCTTAAATGACATCACTAGTTGGCTCAATGACCATAATTTAGAAGTAAATTTCCAAAAAACAAAACTTATTCAATTTAAATCACATAAAACTCCCCTCATTAAATATAGACCTCAGTTATCATAATGTAAATATAGAAATGGTTGCTGAATTTAATCTCCTTGGAATTAAAATTGACACAAATATAAATTGGAAAAAACATATAGCGCATATAAAAGCGAAATTGGCTAAATTCAGCTATGCTTTATTTCAAATAAAAGTCAGCACAGACACAGCTACTGCAATCTCTGCCTACTATGCCTACGCCTACTCCTGGCTGCGGTACGGTGTGCTGCTGTGGGGAAATAGTGTGGATGCTGAACAATTATTTATAATGCAAAAACGATCTATTAGAATCATTGCCCAAATAGATAACACAGACAGCTGTAAACCTCATTTTAAAAAGCATGGAATTCTTACCTTACCTTCCCTATATATGATGTTTGTATATTTGTTTTTAAAAATAGTAAAAAATTCCAAAAATTCAGCGAAATTCACCCTATTAACACTCGGCACAAAAACAGGCTTCACCTACCTCAGTCTAGAATAAAAATGCTAAACTGCAGTCCATACTACATGTCTATTAAAATCTATAATAAATTACCACCACATGTTAAAAATATTAGAACCCTTAATGCATTCCAAAACAGATTGAAAGATTATTTAATTGATAAATGCCTCTATTCTATCAATGAATACCTAAATTAAAGGTTTATGAATTTTCCCTCTTAATTTTTGCCGTTGCCAAAACAAACCAAAGTTGCCCGTTCAGGAAATACGAGGTCCCGAAAAATGAAAAATAAGGTAAGTAAAAAGTATTTTTTTCATTTTTAATCTTTGATTATAATACAAATTACATGAAAATGATAGGAATACATATTGTTAATAACTCAAAATACTGGTTTATCAAAAATGTACTCGAAAGTTAAGACTTAAAAAGATTTAATTTGTATCTTTAGTTTACCTAGTTCTAAAAATTCCATGAAATACAATGTTGAAAATGGAACTTTTCTTTTTTAACAATTCATTTACTTCCTTGAAATTGTTTTCGTTCAAATAATCATTACGCTAAATTGCATTTGTTGTTGGAACGTAATTAAAGTGAATTAAAAATTTGCTGATGATCAATTAAGCATATCGCATTATCAATTCATTTTGAGAACTAACGCATTATCACATCCTATTTGCTAATTGCCATTATTGTTGTGTCATTCAAGATTTCATTTAATCACTCTTCCCTTTTAATTAGTTAGATAATGACAGGGAATGGGGATAAAAAGGAGTAGTTCTGTAAGTAAGGAGGATAGCGACAAATGAAGATATCTTTCAAAATCTTCTCTTGTCATCTGATCCAAAACTTACTTCTCTGAGACCAAGAATGGTCAAACGTCGGAAAATGGTTCTTTCTCCAAGAGCAGCCGAGCTTTTAATGTCTCTTCCGAATGAAACCGAACTGGAATTTATTGAAATTGATAAGTTACAAGATAGTGATAGTGATTAATTGTTTTGTATTGTTATTTAGATATAATTTTGAATTTAAAGTGTCTTGAAACAGATTTTTTTACGTAATTTGACTTTTACGGAGTTCGTTTTTATTTTGTTAAAATTAAATTTAGTTTTTGTTTTAAGTGAAATAATATTTTAATTAGTATTTTAAGGAGTTACATTATTTACTCGTTTCGTTTTCATGTAATAAAACTGTTTGGGTTGAATCTTTAAAGATATTAGAAATAAAAAATCAATTTTACTCACTGTTTTGTTTAATTTTTCGGGTTCTCATAACTACTGAACGGGCAACTTTTGGTGGGCGCTGATAGTGTAGGATTATAGTCAATAAGCTATAAAATTAACCGCAAGTAGTTTAAACGCCAAATCTGCCAAGACTTTGTCGAAATCGAGCAGTTTCTATTTCATTCCATACAACGAAAACAGGAAATATTTATTTCCAGCCAAAGTATCAGTTTTAGGGATAAATGTTTCATGACATTTATTCATCAAAATAACATATCCTATCGATAGGTATTTTTTAAAAATACAATTTGCAAAAAATATCGCTAAGTCCCTCACGTAGCAGTTTCGACCCACTGTGCGGTGGTGTGATATGACGTAGCAGTGGAAGGGGGCGCTACGCTTGGGCAGGGAAAATGGATTCTTGTGTAATTTTTTGGACGGCGGCGGTTGGACGAGCTAGACGTGTTCTCTCTTGATCCATATCTCATAGACCGTAAAGGTATATTATCGTATAAATAATATAACTTTACGGTCACGCGTTTAAATCCCTTTAACTGTAATAATTTATTTATATATTTCCTACGTTCACAACAATTAACCTAGCCCAAAGTAAACACTTTAAGGCTTGTGTTATGGATACTAGGGTACATAATCATACATAAATAGGTAATATTCATAGAAATATATATGACTCGGGTACAAATACTCGTATTCATCATACAAACATTTGCCCCTTCCGGGATTTGAACCCAGGACCGTCGGTGCGAAAGGCAGGTTCGCTACCGTTGTACCAAACGGATAAACAACAGTTAGGTACGATGTTGTGTTTTAATAGAGGCATTTTAAGCACTAGTCTGTAATAGTCATCGTGATTTTAAACGTATTCAACTTTTTTTTTGTAAATAAATATATAAATTGTTAGATAATTTTGTGATTTAGCCCCCTGGCTTGAATGAGATCAAGAGCAAGCCCATTCTAAACAAAATATAAGCCCTGGGACATACCATCCTGGCTGCCGTGCATCAGTAGGGGTTGCATCACCCTGCCGTGGGTCGTAGTGGCGAGTGCTAACACTCGCCACTACGACCCACGGCAGGGTGATTTCTAGGCATGCTTTAGAAATCCCCCAACGTGCGAAGCTAAGAAATTTGATATACTTCCACTGCCCTGTATCTATGTAGGACCATTTAAAACAACTTATTTTAAGTGCATTTGAATAAAGTTATTTTCCTTTCAATAATTAACTTCATTAATAATTAATTTCTGATCTACTTAAACGACCTTATCAAATCAGATCTAAACTCAACGCGGAGACCTAACAGAACGTTGTATGCAATCCTTCTCATTCATTGATGCGAATGAATTCTGAACAAAACAGTGTACTGGTTCGTTGAACACGACCTTGAACTTAATCTGGTCAAACTTAATACAATCAATTTAAAACCAAAACGAGAAGAGTTAAACACAAATTAAGCTGGGTCATTCTACGAAACATGTACGAATATGTTGATGTGGTTATTTTGAAATTAAGAAATCTTTTTGTTCAGTATTAAATCCGAATTTTTTTTTTCTGATTTTGCACAAAACTCTTAAATATTTATAAATGAATAACTTGATCTAATTGATAATGTTCCGTACTTTCGTTATAATTTAGTTTATCATAGCACAAACAATACTACATCCAATCTTTCTTTTCTTTTTTTTTTTCAATAATATCAGAGGCACAATCCCTTTGGCTCAAAGCCGTAGTAACAAAGCCAGCTATCAGTGCTGCCATCTTGACCGTTCGCCGCGGCGCGCAGCCCAATAAATTATATTTCTCATAAAACTAAATCTACAGTGCAATCAGTGCAAAAATCGTGAATTAGGCCAGGAGACCATCGTAGATCAATACAGCTGGATCAAGGATACGGAGGTACCTCCAAGAAGACGACCGGCAGATTCCAAGGTGAGTGCCTCTGAGTTCAAATCCAAAATTAAGTAAGAAACGGGTAAAGATAAATCATAAACTAAATTCTCATAGAGATAAACTAAACAAACACTCTCAAACAAATATTCATACGACTATTTAAGAATTAAGTTCAGTTGCTGTTGTAAGTCTAAACCAAGAAAATATAATAGCAGCCCTCTTCTAAAATGCTGTGTCCGTAAACGGCGATTAAGTATTTCATACATAACATTTGTATTCACTTTGTTTGCAATTAACCGATTTGTTGCTGATGGCACGCCTGTCATCACTTTTTTTTGCGTGTGGCGTTAGCCACTGAAACCGTGTCATTTTTGAATCGATGATAATTCCTTCAAATCAAGTTTTAGGGAAATCAACCCAGAATAAAACTATCTTCATTTTTCACGCAAATCAAGCTCGCAGCATTCGTTTCTCTAATTGTATGTAGCAACAAATCGGTTAAATTTAGAAGTTTGAAGAAATCTGGTTTTGCTATTAAACAAACCTTAATAAGTCATTTTTGAAACTACAAGTAAATAATACAGAGTATTGTAATAATCTTAGCTAGCTGTGCTATTTTCGATATTCGAAAATTGCGATGTGTTGTGTATGCCTAGTGAAAGAGCTACTTGGGGATGTTGCTAAATAATTGGCTTTTCTTGAGGACTTTTTTGTAAACGATAGTAATTGTGACACCAATTGGAGATAGTTATAAATATATTTAATGTATGTACTTATAATATGATATATATCAGTAGTGCGTAATAAAGCATAACTACTTTTTATTTTTATTATTTTTTTAAAATTCACAATGCTATATTTCTATAAGATATAAAATACGCCCCCGAGCCCACAGGTAAGATTCGAACCCGCTGACCGCTGAGCTACCGAGACGCTGGTAAACATGTCGAAATTTACAAACGTATTTCAACTTATAGTAATACAAGTGATTTACGGGATTGTTACCTTGTACCTTTTACAACACTTACAGTATCGGATCGCGACACGATCCGATTTGCCAATAACAGCCTACCCGCAATTACTTCAGTCGCTCCGTGATCATGGCACTTGCAACAGTGCCGAAATATCGGAAACTCAGTAACAAGGTACATACATGGTAACAATCCCGTAAATAACTTATATTAGAAAATGACCATGAAAGTTTAAAACAATATAGTATTTCAACTTCTACTATGAGCTGCTATCGTTCCACCAATGTTAAACGCTAACTACCTTTTACATCGAAAGTTATATTTTTTTAAATATTAAACAATCGATTAAGACTGAACCAATGTTAACCAACATGACGGAATAATAATGTTCTCAATTTTTTTTTTCCATTTACAATGCCATATTTCTATAAGATATAAAATACGCATGTAAAAATATTTGTAGAAGTATTACTTTCGATGTTGAAGATAGTTAGCGTTCAATATTGGTGGCAATGGTCAGTTTCAGTTATTTATTTCACTAAACAATGTTACATTTTGTGCCATAGATTTTAATTAAAATTAGCACGATTTTTTCTATTCATAATATGTTCCCGCTCTTGATCCCAATCCATACTGGAAGCTAAGACAGAATCCACCATGGAACGAGCAAGAAAGTGCCAGAAAGTGCCTTTTCACCATGGCTTTGAAAACGGACAAATGCAGAAGTCCCTGCTTCTGCATTTGTCCGTGGGAGTTCCACATGATATATAATTTTATTATAAATAAAAAAGACAATATAATATAAAATTAATGTTTTCATTATAAATAATTGAATTCATAATAATTAATAAAAATTCTAAGAGCAGATTTTATAAAATCTTCTATACTTTCAAAATTTTTCTCCAGTAAATAAGATCTGTCTGGATCTAAAACCACATTTGATACAATTTTTAAAGTAGTCGGCAAATTATTAAAAAGTCTGTTTGATGTTTTACCCTATGTTTGACCATTTGTAATGATGGCTGTATTATGTCGGCTATATTATGTTTTATTCTCTGCTCTGTGGCTTCATATTTATTGGGATGCTTGGCGAGATCCATAACGAAAATAAGAAGTGCTCTTCAGTATGAGTGTCTTTGACTAATGAGCAACTTTTATCTTATTGCCCTCTTTGGAATAATGATCGCCTTTATTAACTCATAACTTCATAAGACATAAAATACGTGTGTAAAAAACAACCACGCCTCCGAGCCCTCAGATGGGATTCGAACCCACGACCTTTCGCAATCCGGGCGACTGCTCTGACCGCTGAGCTACCGAGACGCTGGCAAACGTGTCGAATTTTACAAACGTATTCCAACTTCTACTATGAGCTAGTATCGTTCCACCAATGTTGAACGCTAACTACCTTCAACATTGAAAGTAATATTTTTACAAATATTAAACAATCAATTAAGATGGAACCAGCTATAATTATGTTTTTATTTAATTTTTTGCATTCACAATGCAATATTTCTATAAGACATAAAATACGTGTGTAAAAAACAACCACGCCTCCGAGCCCTCAGATGGGATTCGAACCCACGACCTCATAACTTCATGTTGTACCTTAATCGAGATTCTACCAGTGCGTAAATTCCATTTTATTTGCTTCATCGTCAACTCCTCTCTTAAGATTTCCAAAACAAAACATAAAGCAGAGAATTTTTTCAATGTAGTTGACATTTTACTTCCAATTAGGAAGAGTATCTATGGTGAATACCCAAAAACTTGACTTGTCCATGCTCCTTTAAAAGCAGTTCGGGTAAAACGACCACCTGTTCGTGTGGCAATGAGCCGACGGGATCGCGCGTTTCGTATCTATAATTGTACGTAACCATTGCGACCGATTGGTAACAGCTGCCAAGCTTCAATATTGTCACGAAAACGTTACTGACTGTTCCTCGGCTAATATTTGGAATTGTCTTCGACCCTGGACTGGTTCCTTGGCTTGGATAAAGGTTCCCCCGACGCCTGTTCACATTCGTTTTCTCTTGATGAGTTTAATAATATTTTTCTTACATTTCGTCTTTAAATCTTTTCACTAAAACCATCACCATCAGAAACATTACGTCCAGGGCCCCGTTACTCTCGGAATCCTTCTCATTTGCTTCAGTTACACTTGATGAAATTAAAGGTTGATTTTCACTTGATGAAATTACCTAAGGAGGTATTACTTCTCCTCTCTTATTTTCCATTTTTATCAATCTCCTTGCCTTGTCGCTTGGCTGCTCTTACGCAGAGGGTAGATCGAGTGGTTTTTAGTGGGTAGGCCTTCAATTATTCATCGAGACTAGGCGGAGTGGGAAGGGGAAGAGAGTCCCACATAAAGTCCGCAGCGCTCCCAGCGGCAGTATGCGTAAACGCATTTTTCACGCTTAAAAAAAAAGGTTTAGCTCCGTGAATATGGATAGTTTTAATTTTGTCGTAGATTATAAAAGCGGCTCAAAATTAAAAACACATTTATCCAAATTAGATGCATATCTAAACCTATCTCACCGTAACTGTATTTTATCTTTGTGAATGCAATATTATTAAACTATTAAACATTTAATTTTGTTTGATGACAGTCAGTAGATAACTTGTTACGACGGGAATAGCAATGTTTTTGAAGGTAGTGACTTTGCAGCTTTTGGTTGCATCGGTTTTCGTAAGTATAATTTTTTAATGGCATTAAAAACGGCAATAAAACTATGAAATCTCGTAAAATAATCAAAAATTAAAGCGTTCTCTTTAATACGTTATTTTGTTTGTATTATATACTCTTATTGTTATAGTTTTTTAACTTCACTTTGTATTTTATAACCAATAAATTTAATAGCCGGAAGTTTACTCCAAAATCATGTGGGGTTTTACCCTAACCTCCATGCCTTGCAGGTGGGTTGCTGTTTGCTCTAGAATACCGTAATTTGAAAACGCCAATGCTCTTTTTTTGTTCTACGGGAGGTGTATGGTGATCACCTCCAGTTTCATTTGTCGTCTTTTACGCCACCCTTAAGTGTGGGTGGTTTGCAGTATTCTTCCTTGCCAGACACCACACAACTATCTATATAAAAAACAAACTTTGTATGATTGTTCCCTATGCGTTCCGAGACCATTGATCAGATTGTGATGAAACTTTGTTAAGTTGTTGTATGCATGCCAGGGAAGGTTTATGTGTATAGTCAGCAAAAAAGGTCAGCATAAAGAGCATGCCAGGTGCAGCTACTGTTATACAAATCTATATACTGATTATAAATTGTATTTTAATAATTATATAAATTTTACTTTTAACTTTTTTATTATGTTGTTTGCAGTGTTACCACGTGGTTCTCGAGAGGGCCTTGACTTTTCATGTAAATGAACGGTACATGCAATATGCAAATTTCTACGTGAAAAGGTACAGCCGGCGTTCCCCCTACTACTTAAACGTAGAACTCATAACCAAGAAAACATTCGATAGCAACATCACGGTCAGTTTCATTAAGTAATAACCGGCTAGGAGTTAACCTTACTTTTAGGTGATTTGTTTAATTGGTCGTTATTAATTACTTTATTTTTGTATGTAAGTTTGTAATAAGTTTAATGTCGCACCAAGCGCTTCGCAACATCCTTCATAACGCGCATAGCAAAGGAGTGGAACTCCCTCCCTGCGTCTGTATTTCCGAGTACTTATAACCCGTCCATTTTCAAAGCCAGGGTGAATAGGTACCTTCTGGGTTAGCTCGTTCCATCTTGGATCCTGTCTTGGCCCCCGAGCTTGATTGGGATCAAAAGTGAATCCATTCTAAATAAATAAAAAAAATGTAGTTGTTTTCTATTTCGTCACATGTTTCTGAGCAAAATAAAAATTTATTATTTACTAACAGAACATGCAAGTTGACAAGTCGATTTACGGTCTTAAGAGATAGTCGTCAACGCAATAAATTTAAAAAAATCCTTAAATAAAGGGGAAACACATGAGGTTAAACTTGGTTTCTGCTTTTGCCTATGTATACTATACTAAGATTAATATTTTCAGTTTATAATTGAATTGAAGGAAAAATTGAGCAACATGTATAAGCCGACGTTTGTCAATTACCGTATCCCAATGTGCGACTTGATCAACGTGAACCACATATTGGGCACGATGTTGCGGAAGCAAAACTTGACGTGTCCAATGACACCCGTTAGTATTGAATTTTTCATTCTGTTAAAACTGTTTAAAATAACTTGCGCTAACATACATTGATAGGTGAAGATTATATAACGATTGTCACAGCCCCCAATCCGATTTCCAAACTAGCTTTCCGTGAGGGTTGTTGAGATTATACAGTACTGAAGCTGTTCTACGTATTACTTCTAAGAAGCATAGCCCAAAGAAGAATTCCGCACAAATAACACTATTGTCTAATTGAACTTAATCACAAACATCCATGATACTAACAAAGTGATTTAATAAAAAGAAATAAATACCATGAAACCTGTTTAGGTGGGCCCGGATATGTGAAAAACCTGTTATTGATAGTAACATCGAGATCCCGACACATTCCGGGTTAGCTCTTGGTTCTGGTTAGATTTTTATTATTAGATTAGAGATTAGATTTCATAGATTTATTCTATGTTTTATTTACCTTTATAATTAGGACATGGCAGCTGAAAACTCGTATGAGTGAGACAATTTATCAAGTTTTGACATGTTTGTTTACAAACAGCCTAATTTCCCTGAGTGTATAGATGAGTGGGATCCGCTGTAACTAAGAAAACAGTCATGTTAACCTGCCTATTCGAGGGTAAATAAAAAAACCTTTATAAATGGTAAATGGTAGATAGGTCCCTTGAGTTCTTGGTTAAACAACCGTCTTGTCTTCTGAAATATGGGAGATGCATGGAACCCTGCAAAATTATTATCAAACCTGAAAGATTCCACTTTCAGCTAAGCTGAAATAGCAATGGGCAGGCCATATCGCACCCAGAACTGATAACCGTTGGGAAGTTTTCGAGTAGCTACCAGAACTGGACGATACATCGTGGGCAGGCCCTCCACTAGGGGGACCGACAACCAGGTAAAGGTCGCAGTGAACAGATGGAGGTCTATGTCCAGCAGTGGCTCATGGAGAGAAATTCCTACATTTCTCCTTTACGTTACCTATATAACAGGCAAAAGGAATCGAAACGTCAGATTAAAATAAAATAAAACCGAAAACGAATAAACTGTTTTTCGGTATCCGTATATAAAAATAAAATGTTTTCAATCCATCTCGCTCTTGAAATGTCGTATATTTTCAGGGAGAATATAAACTGCAGAATATGACGATCGTAATTGAAGACTTTTCTAATGTGTTTCCATTTGAGTATGGACGCGCCGACATTGCGTTTGAGGTTGTCAAGACGAAAGAGATCGTTTACACAGGCCACGTGTACTTTCATCTCGCCAGTAGCAAGAGTAACAGCACTAAGTCAGCCCACAACTAAAATGGACGAATAAAATCAACTTGTAAAAGCTGACGTTTTATTATATTTTTTAAGACAAATAACAGCTGTCTGTGAGTATAAAGATATTAACAATCTGAGTGTTATTACTTGTATCACTGTACAACCAACTTCATAATCCACTAATTATTCAATCTTAAACAAAGTTAATAATATGCTATATTTACGCATTGCTGACGATGAGTATCGAAATATTGAAAAGATATATAATACACACACAGTAGAGTACGCGCGTGTACTTAATTCATTAAAGTAATATATTAATTCCATTTTAGTGCTGTTGGATCAACTTAGTAACATAAATACTTGATAAATTATTGAAGGCAATCCTATCCAGCCCTGCAACGCTCATCTCATCAACATTAATTTCATGAAAAAAGAAACATAAAGTTACATTTGTGCAAAAGTTAACGCCTCTTTTTTATACGACAATACAATACAATTTCATATCAAATCAAATATAATATGCTATCTATGCAGTTTGGCTTAAACAAGGAAGATCAACTGAAGGTGCCGTTTGTCACTGAGTTCTTTGATAACTGAGCAACTTGACAAACATAGTAAATGTATATCAGTCTTCTTAAATTTATAAAATGCATTTGATACTATCTCTGTTCTCATTCTAGTACAAAAATTGGAAGCGGTTGGCATAAGGGGATTATACTTCAAATGTTCAAAGATTACTTGTCAAATAGGAAGCAACGGGTTAAATTAAGTCCATATACAAGTGTGGAGACAGTGGTGTCATATAGTGTACCAGAAGGAAGCGTACTAGGCCCTACGCTATTCTCATCCTCAAAGTCATATGTATAGTTGGTTAAATCTATGTTAATATATTGTATACCTGTGTGTATCCCTGTCCTTTTTTAAGTTATGCACTTAAAAAAGGCGTTTTCCAACGGAACGCCTATATGAAATGAGTGAGATATACTCTTTTAAAAAGCAAATAATTTTGAAAAAATACAATCACTACAATATAATCCGGACATCACAAACAATAAGAAAACGCAAAGCTGTGAATGTACCGAGAATAAATACGGTATTTACTACTAAGGAATATTATCGGTGTTTAGTACTTCTCTACAATACAATAAATAAAGAAATAGATATTTGGCAAACAATACTATGAGTGCAATTACTGTTGCAATTACAATGAGACTTCTCAAGAGATGGCTACAATCTAAAGATTATTAATATTTTTTTGTTAATTTTATTAAACTAAAGAGTATTTTATTTTATAGAGGTTTTACTTAACTAATTGGTTTCTACAAATACACACTAAATAAATACAAACAGGTACACATACATACCCACAAATACAAACACACACACTTTTCTTTATAGTATAAGGTAGAATAAGTAAATGGTATTTAATGAAAGTAATCTGTAATCTTGTCCCTTAAGTTAAGTAAGTATTATGTGTATTTTGGTACATGGAAGAGCGGTGACTCCTGATACAGGTCAACTGAGGCTTCAAAGATGGCATCGGCAAATAAGAGAAAATGCGAGTAGTTAAAGTACATTAAGTATAAGAAACTCATGTTCCAATAAACGAATGCTAAGATGGTTATTATCCTAGTATAAAATGCAGCTATTGAAAACAATTTAAATATTTTACAAGAATATTAAAAAGAGCAATTAATAAATCAAAAATATATGCAATATAGGTACATTTATATTATATGACAATATAAAACAAAAGTTGAATGAAAAAGGGAAAAAATTCAGTTTAACAATTTAATCATAGAAAATCCTAATTTGATAAGAAATTCCAACAATTCTTTCAAAATAAAACATATAGGAATCTTGGGGAGTTGGAAGAAATAATCTATATATAAGATGTAAGCAAATTACCTGCCATTACCAGCTTTCGTGGAGTGGTTGGGTTAAGTGTAAAGAACTTCTTTACACAACAAGGATTAATAAAGTAAAAAAAATATTTTTTTATTCTTTTTTTCTAATCATGCCTTTATTTTATAACTTTCATTGTCATTTCTAATACGTAATCCTTTTTTTTTGCTCACCTAATAACTATAAAAATAATCAAACTGTCTTAAATTTAAAGTAGGCATAATCGCACACAGCTGATCCACGCGGTACAACGAACCACACCACGGTGAGCGCAACGCGCGCTTCTTTTATACACTTCAAAACGTTAAATTCTGAATTGCTGCTTCCTTGAATAATTATATCTATACGCTGTTAGTTAAAACGGATTATCTAGATACCTTATAGTTCGATTGTAGGTAAGTTAAGGGTGTAGCTTGATTTTTTTCAGTTTTAGTAGATAATTTTTACTTGTTAAATAAATATATTCAAATATTCGAAAACCCCCATAGAAAATCTTTATTATCTATCATAATCACAAAAGAGTTTTGTGGTGCTTAGTCACGTCAGATTTTTTTTAGGTACACATCTAAATTTCCACGCGAACGAAGTCGCGGGTTACAGAAAGTACTAAACATTTTAGAAAAAGCTAGTTAAATATAGAAAACAGTATATTTTCAGAGGCCTCAAAAAGTTTAAAACATTTTAAAGCGGCTAAAATATAAAGAAGTTTTGAAACTGATTAGCACTAATAATTTCGGGGTTTCCAAGTTTACTCGCGTCCGTGGGATTTAACCCTCGATGTAACACTTGGCCTCTGGGTAGTGCCAAAGGAGTAAGCCCCTTTCGTTCTCGGCGTGTTACCATCCACAAGACAAAGACAGCACTGCCAAGCGGTCCCAACCGATTGTGGTCCGGTGCTGAAGTCTGGTGAAGCCATATTGAAGGACGAGTCAGTGCAGTTGTGCTGGTTGCAACGGACGATTTCTTGAGATTTCTAAGGGCAATGCATCGGATATTCAGATTCGGAGAGCAGCGGAATTCGTGGCACGGTTCCTCCACTGACCGATAACAGATAGTTGGAGGCCCAAGTAGTGAGCTGGCTACTCACGAAAGGCTGTCCCGCCATTTCGCGATAAATCTTGGTGGTGCACCATCGTGCTAGTTAGCGCCCGTACGGGAGGACCCGCAGTCTCCGGTTTGGCTATCCTGTGGTGTAACTCTGACTCGTCTCATTCGGCTCGCAATCAGCATCTCCTTCTATTTCCGTCCTTCGTTACCTTCCCTCACAACACTATGAAAGGTAGTAACAGGAAATCGGTTAAAAAGCGGTCGCACGTCCTCTCTTTCCTACGTGATTCTTGGTGATTTCCACGCACACCACGAGGACTGGCTGTTCCCTTACTAGAACAAGCGACCACCCTGGTCGAGAAACGCGAAAGCTAGCCTTGACATTTGACCTCACCCAGCTGGTCCAGGAAGCCACTAAAGTGCAGGTTCTGACGGGCACACAGCTAATTATTGGACCTTCGGCTGACGACAAATCCCGACAGTTACTCGGTGTCGGTTACACCACCCCTTGGCAGTTCTGACCATTGTGTGGTGGAATCGGTGTCGGTGTTTTCTCCGCCCGACCCAAGCCCAAAAGGCTCCCGGCGGATTTGGCGTTTTAAATCAGCGGATTGTTATGAGATGCGTTGCTTTTTTGCATCTTATCCTTGGTGGCAGGTTTGCTTTTCTTCTACCGACCCCTCAGCTTGCGCAGATGCTATTACCAATGTGCTTCGTCAGGGTATGGAGTACCTTATTCCCTTCTCTAACGTATCACTTGCCGGCAAAGCTCGCCCGTGGTATAATGCCAAATGCCGTGATGCGGTGCTGTCAAAACATAAGGCATATTTGGGCTGGGTTGATTTTCGGTCCTGCAAAGCAAGTAATACGAGTGAAAAAAAGAAAGCTTTTAACAAAGCCGCCAAGTTCTGCAAAAAGATTGTAAATACAGCTCGCTTCGATCACATAGGCCGCCTTACCTTTCGGGCAGTATAGCGTTTTGGTCCCTAGCTAAATCGATTGAGAGTAACTTCAGCTGTATCTCAGTGCCTCCCTTGCTAAAACCTGGCGGATCATTGGCAAACACGACCAAGGAAAAGGTCGATTTATTTGCCGAATTATTCGCTGAAAGTTCGCGTTTGGATCCTGGCAATGCTGTACCTTCCGGTTTGTCAAAATGTGGTCCTTTTATATTTGAAATTCGCATAAGACAAACGGAGATAAGAACAGCATTGCGTAAGCTGGACGTAAATAAAGCCAGTGGTCCGGATGGTATCCCAGCCATAGTACTTAGAGAATTATTTAGAGTCTTTCGTACTCAGAAGTTTACAGACAAAATAATTTAAATGACGCATTTAACGCTTTTTATGAAACATTTTGCCTATTTTAGCAGCTATCGTTCCCTGAAATAAAAATGAGATTGACTAACTTTAATCAACAGACGTGGAAAACTAAAAGTATACAAAAAATTTGCATAACGAAACGGATTCATCGGTATAAATATTACACCACCAAGTCATGTATTGATAAAGATAAGTACAAAAAGTATAATAAATTATTAAAAAAATGCGTAGATCATGTTAAGCAACTTTCTAATTAAAAATTTGTATTGAGAAGCAGAAATAAAAACAATAATAAAAGATACATTAACAAAATAAGAGACGACGCTGGTATTGACATAACTAATCCTACAAACATCGCCTTGACCATGAACAGCTATCTTACTAATACTTCCAGCAAAAACACATTTAAAACAAATGAACTACGTATTTTAAGCCCGGGATTGAGTAATTGAGTAATTTTTTTTTTTTTTTTTTTCAACTATATACCTCAATCCAATAAACGAAAATGACATCAAAAAAGTAAGAATAGCATTAAAAATCACCCAGGCAGAGGGAGTTGACTTTATTTGCACTAAAGTACTAAAATCTTGTGCAGATCAATTGTCAAATGTACTCACTTTTCTTATAAATCTCTCGTTAGAGACAGGAAAATTTCCAGAAAAATTACAGATTTAAAAAATACCATTGCATAAAAAAGGCAGTAAACATGATTTATCAAGCTATAGACCCATGGCAATAAATTCGGTTTTGTCAAAAAATTTTGAAAAGATCATGCATGGTCTCCTTTCATCTTTTTTGAAGTCATCAGTTGGTTTCCAAGAAGGAAAATCTACAACGCTTGCAACTTATCATTTGATCGAAGAAATTTTACGAAATGTAAACGTGAGAAACTACTCAACAGTGTTATTTATTGATCTAGCAAAGGCATTTGATCTTGTTTCACATGATCAATTGTTTATAAAGTTAGAGCACAATGGTATAAGGGGTCCAGCTCTCTCCTGGACAAAATCGTACATTCAAAACCGTAAACATTTTGTGGGAATTATGCAACTTGATAAAGATCACATTCAAAGAGCCTACAAATCAAATTGTAAAACAAACCACTCTGGAGTGCCCCACTCCAAGTAAAAATACACTCTGGAGTGTATTTTTACTTTTCATTAATGACTTGCCTAATGTAACGAAGCATAAAATGATCCTTTTTGCGGATGATTTATCAATAGTAGTGAGTTCTGTTAAAAATTAACTTCAGTAGAAACACATAAAACAGAAATTATTAAAACATTGGTATCGGTGACAAATTGGCTGAATAATAACAACTAACAAATAAATCTGAATAAGACAAAGTTAGTTAATTTTAATAATTTTAAGGACATAACAATTGACATTAAATTCAATGATAAAGATTTAAGGCATGAAAACAATGTAACATTTTTAGAATTAATAATAGAGCCGTGCTTGAATTAAACGGATTCTCGTTTGCTCTTTTTAAACTATCAAAAATAGCAAATAAAGCTTCAGCAATTGGAGCATATTATGCCTATGTCGAATCACTGCTAAGGTACGATGTCTTACTCTGGGGAAATGGCGTTGATGTAGTAAAGGTAAAGGTGCGTACGAGCAATACTTAATATAGCACCGGACGTGTCATGTAGACCGTACTTCAAAGAACTTAGCATATTGACTTTACCTTGTTTGTATATCTTGGAAATGGGTATTTTTGTTAAACAACATTTCAATACGTTCACAAAAAGATGGATATAACAAAGAGAAGCGCGAGGCACCCAAATAAAATAGTACTAAATACCATACCTAATGAGTTTTTCAACACAATAGACATGTTATCATTACGCCCCAGCAAATTTAAAAAAGAACTCAACGATTCACTACTTGAAATTACAGCTGTCAATGAAAAAACATAATACAGACATTAGTGTCTACAATGTCACTGATTTTATCTTCATAAGAAATTCGTCTTTGATATAATTTTATACTTTTTTGTTTCAACTATATACTTAAGGGAAATTAAAATTGCTTCTTTTTCTTTTTTTTTCAAAGCCAGACTGGCAAGTGAGCCTCGTTTTAAAAAATTATATTTATTTTAATTGTAAGTTGTGGTAAATGATCTCGGTCACGTCCATTCTCTGCAAAATAATGGAACGTGTACTGAACCACAGGCTCCTGCCGTATTTAGAAGAAAATGACCTCCTTACTGACCGACAATATGGGTTTCACCGGAACCAGTCTACTGGAGATCTTGGAATTGCAGGTTGTCTCCGAATGGGACGATGCCAATCTAGTAAGGTTCAATCTGTCGAAGACCCAGGCGTGTCTTTTCTCCGCTAAAAGGAGTCCTTTCGACTTGATTCCTACTTTGCGAGGTGTATCCGTGCCGATCACTAACCATCTTGAGCTTTTCGGTATTTTTTTTTTACCAACTCTCAATGTTGGCTCTTTCATTGAGGGCAAGGCTAAATTAGCTTCAAAAAAACTTGGCATTCTGGCGAAGCTGAAAAAATACTTCACACCGAAACAGTTACTCATGCTTTACCAATCACAAGTTAGATCGTGCATGGAGTATTGTTCTCATCTTCGGGATGGTTCCGCCCGATACCAGATCCAGACGCTTGAGTCCATTGAGAGAAGGGCCAAGAAGCTCATCGACAATGACTATCTTTTTTATAAAAAGCTCAAAAGCCTTGAGTATAGATGGAAGGTAGCAAGTCCATCTGTTTTTTATAGGATACATTTCGGAGAGTGTGCAGCAGAATTGCACCACCTTGTTCTTCCGTCCCCATTTCACATCGGACAACCAGACTTCTAAATAGGCGAATTTGGTATATGGTAGATATACCAAGGAGTCGCACTAAGCGTTCTAGTTCCAATTTTGTGTACCGCTAAGGAGTTGAACTTTTTACCTGAGTCTGAGTTTCCTGACAAATACAATTAAGAAGTCTTCAAGTCACGAGTGAATAGGTTTTAAGGCAAGGTTTTAAGGCAAGTGCGTCACATCCTAGATCGCATCGTCGCTTACCATCTGGCGAGATAGAGCGCAATCGCATACCTATTTTCTATAAAAAAGCACTTATGACATAATGTATTAATGAGTTATTTTTCCCACCCTGAAAGCGTATAACAGAATCATTTGAGAAAGGTATATTTGCAAATGTGCTAATCGTTACTAATTATTAATCCTACCTACAAAACAGGGACTCCCATTGCCCTATTAATTTCCGCGTTTAAAATATCTGTTATGGCAATGATAAGGTGACACTTGTTTTTTGACCAACCCACAAACTTTTTGTCCATCCGTAGATACTGTGATACAATGGCAAACACTTGTGCTGGATGTTTGCAGAGACTCCCAAAGAGAGAATATTTGACCTGCTCTCTTTGCAAACATAGCTATGATTTGGATTGCGCTAATGTCCCAATAGTTAGATTTATTAATACAATGAGTATTGAGCATAAGCGAACATGGAAGTGCCAAACGTGTAAATGCAAAATGCCTAAATCTGATAACACAAATACTCCATTACGCAATCAAAATATACATACAAATTCACATTCTCCAAATAAAGATGACAAAAATGTAACACTGAGGATAAAACCTACGTCGAGTGTATATGACACTACACCAGTTTATGATGACGACGAGAGTATTTTGAGAAACACTATTTTAAGTAAAGACCCAGAACCAGTCAATCGGTATCAAATCGACTCTTTAATAATAAAACAATTAGCAGATCTCTTAGAAAATAAATTAGAAAAAAACAAAGAAAACCTGCTTTTTGAATTAAAAACAATAATTATAGACGAAATCACATGCAAAGTAACCGAAAATATAATACAAAATATGAAAACTTTGGGCACAGAACAACAATGTCTCAAGAAAGAGATAGAAGTCATTAATAAAAAAATAGAAAACTTACAGTTTGAAAATCTAAAACTGAAAGATGAAATAAAAATATTAACTACCGACTCAATGCCAGGGAAAAGTAAACAAAATGATTCGCTAAACAGCTTTGAAAACAGTAAAAAATTTGTATTATACGGATTAGATGAGAACCAGTGGGAAACCGAAAATGAATTGTGTGAACGAGTAATATATTTATTTCAAGATCTATTTAATATAAATCTCGAATCATATATAGAAAATATAAATAGAATTGGAAAAAAAGGACATAAAAGACCATTGGTTATCGAACTCCTGAGCAAAAAAATGGTTAGACAAATCCTTCAACACAAGCAATATCTTAGAAATACCGGATTCGCAATAACTGATTACCTAGATGAAAAATCACTCAGACTACGAAAAACGCTAGTAAATGTTATGATTGAAGCTAGGAAAAAGGGCCATTACGCAGTACTTAGGAGTAATAAACTTATAATAAATGGAAAAGAATACATACCCACTGCTGATCCTACAACCCAAGCAGCGCGAAATGAAGACAATTCATTAACCTGTCAGTCTGTCGAACAAATTACTTCAAATGATCTCTCAAAGTCCGATTCTATTAACACTAGTACATTTCGCGAACACTGCCACAAACACTGATAAACAAATATTAAAAGTTTTATTTCAAAACATGCAAAGTCTATTCAACAAAAGGGATATATTTGAAGCCTTTCTACAAGACAACAAAAACGAATACCACGCACTATGTATCTCGGAAACGTGGCTCACAAGTACTAAAGCAGATTTTATTAATTTTGATGGATACAGCATGGCTGCTTCATTTCATCGAGCGAAACACAGCGGCGGCGGCGTGTGCATACTGCTAGATAACAACACCGAGTACGTTGAACTAAAGGATATTATGGATATGTCAATTGAATACATTATTGAACTTTGTGCAGTGGAACTTGTTAAATTAAATACTCTATTGGTAGTTATATATTGGAATAGCAGAGAGCCAGACACTTTTTACCGACAATTAAAGAATGTTTTAAATTATTTATTAAAAAAATATAATAATAAGAAAATAGTCATAGGTGGCGATTTCAACATTAATATGTTAAAAAAATCCAAACAATCCGCAGAACTTATTGATTTTATGTTAGAATCAAATTTTATACAACACATAAAAGAACCTACACGTGTAACAAAAAATAGCTCAACATGCCTAGATTTAATATTCACAAATTTTACTAAAGAAATGACTACAGGGGTACAAGAATTGGGTTTTTCAGACCATAGATGCTCATTCTTACAAGTTCATATACCCATTACGGAAAAAATAAAAAACTTAAATTACTATTTTATTATTAAACGAATATACAACAATAAAAATATTAATAAATTTAAACAACAATTACAAAAAATTGATTGGAAAGACCACATATCACATAATAATACAGTAAATGAAAACTATGAATCACTAAATAAAATCTTACATACGATATTGGAAAGTAGCATCCCGCGAAAACGCTTAAAAATTGGCAATAATACGAAAAAATCATGGCTTACTAAAGGCATCAAACAATCTTGCAGACATAAAAGACTACTCAAAGTCCATACTTTATATTCAAAAAACAAAATTTTAATAAATCATTTTAAACAATATGAGAAACTTTTGAAGAAAATAATTATTAAGTCAAAAAAACTACAAACAATAAACAGAATGAAACACTCAAACAATATAATGAAATGTATGTGGCAGATAATAAATGAACGAAAAAAACAAAACTTTATCCATAAAAAATATGAAAATATTAAACTGCACATCCACGGCAAACTATCCTCGGATGCAGAACAGGTTTCAAACGCCTTCAATGCCCATTTCGCGTCAGTCGGCCGAGCGACCTGTGCGACAAGCGCACGCGCCGCTTCGCCGCCACAGGGCCGGCCCGTCGAGCAGCCCTCGGTCAACTCGATTTACTTGAGCCCAGTCGACGAACGGGAGGTAATGTCCCTGGTGCGAAACCTTAAGTCGAAATCTAGTTCTGGCATCGATGAGCTACCGTCCACACTAATAAAAACGTGTGCTGCAGAATTAGTCCCTCCACTAACATTTATTATAAACCAATCTTTTGTTGAAGGTACTTTTCCGGATCGATTAAAAGTAGCGATTATAAAGCCAATCCATAAAAGAAATAAAAGTAATATCAAGACTGACATAAATAATTATCGCCCTATAGCGCTTTTATCGGTTCTCTCTAAGGTGTTCGAGCGGGCAATGTTCAAGCGACTACAATCCTTTTGTGAGAAATTTAATGTTTTTGATAATGCTCAATACGGTTTTAGAAGGAATCGTTCTACAATTTTAGCAACATTCCAACACATCAAAGAAGTATTGAGCATAATTAATGACAGGAGATATGCAATAGGAATTTTGTTCGATATGACGAAGGCATATGAAAAAGTAAAATTCAATATTCTATTGAAAAAACTCCATGATATAGGTGTACGTGGCGTAGCACATAAGTGGTTTACTTCATTCCTTAGCAACCGGTCACAATACGTTCAAATCGAAAGCATAGACAAAAATTCACGCGAAATCAAATCTATTAGGTCGCAGGCGCAAGATGTGAAGGACTCCATCCCCCAAGGTAGCGTTCTTGGATGTGCCCTGTTCCTAATATATATAAACGACCTTCCTAAAGTTTTAAATGAGACTTGTATAATGTTTGCTGACGATTTCTCCCTTTTATTTTCATGCAATGACAGCACAAACTTAAATAAAAAAATTATAAATCTTATAAATACAACTAAGGAATGGTTAAATGATCACAATTTGGAAATTAATTTTAATAAAACAAAAATAATGCAATTTAAGCCGCGACAAAAATCTGATCTAATAATTAATCTTGAATTTAATCGAACAAAACTAGAATGCGTCCCCAATTTCTTTCTATTAGGTATAAATATAGATTCAAACATTGATTGGAAATCCCATGTACAAAAAATAAAGACAAAATTATCGCAATTTACATACGTTTTAAGAGAATTAAAAAAATCAACGAATTTAAGCACAGCAATCACAGCCTACTACGCCCATGCCCACGCGTGGTTAAGCTACGGGGTAATACTATGGGGAAACAGTGTGGATGCCCATAATCTATTAATATTACAAAAAAAATTGTATTAGAATAATAACAAATATAAAACAAAAAGAAAGCTGTAAGCCGCACTTCCGAAACCTCAATATTTTAACCTTGCCTGGCATCTACATATTAGAAATATGTAAATTTATGAAAAAGCAAGCATACTTGTATGTGAAGGTAGGAGACGCCCCTCGATGTTACAATTCGCGATACAACAATAATATTGTGCAAATAACTTCTAAATTAAAACTACATAGTTCCGGACCATATTCAATGTCTATAAAAGTCTTTAACAAATTACCAGAATATTTAAAAGCTGAAACCAATATAAATAAATTTACAAATACTTTAAAAAAGCTCTTAATTACTAAATGCTACTACTCAGTCGACGAATATTTTAAAGATAAATTTTAACAAATGTCTGCCCCTCTCTCTTCCTTGTTGCTGTGCCTATCAAGGTACATGCGATTGTTTAGAGCCTAGAAACAATGTATTTAGACTGCTATCAATATCGCATGGAACGCAATTATAAATGAATAAATGAATAAACAGTTGTTTCATAAAAATTAACACGAGTTTCGAAAAATAATAGTACAGTTTATAAGTACAGCGTTCGGGAAACATCCCGAAATCTTCTTGTCCAAAATACTGCAGTGTCTCGAGACTAAAGCCTTTACCACTGTGTGTTGCCAGTGATGACGTACAGACAAAGACGTGGTCCCTTACTATAGGCCCTATAAGAAGGCTCAAGGTCACCCAAAGGGCGATCGAGCGTGCTATGATCGGAGTTTCCCAAGGTGTTCGAATTCTACATGAGGAGATCCTTGGGAGAACCAAAGTAACTGACATAGGCCGCAGAATTGCCAAACTTAAATGGCAGTGCGCTGGAAACAAAGCTCGTAGAGCTGATTGGGGCAGAAAAGTTCGCAAGTGGCGACCCATAGACCGACGATCTGGTGAAGGTCGCGCGAAGCACCTGGATACGGGCAGCGCAGGATTAGTCATAATGGAGATCCTGGGGAAAGCTTTTTCCAGCTGTGAACGACTTTGGCTGAGACGACGAGTTGGTAGGCACTTGATCCAATCGTCTTGCTACATAACTAAAAAAATAACCCAACTTACTTGAATACTATAGATTTTATCTGTCCATTTTGAATTTGAAACCGGTAGGTTTAGCTCCGTAATTCCGTAATCGTTATAATTTTGCCGTAGATTAACAAGCGGTTCATAATTAAAAACACATCAATCCACATTAGATTCGTATCTATATTCAACAACACTGGTATTTTACCTCTGTAAATGCAATATTCTAAACTACTTAACATTTAATTTTGTTTGATGGCAGTCGGTTGATAACTTGGTGCGACGGAAATAGCAATGTTGTTGAAGGTAGTGACTTTGCAGCTTTTGGTAGCATCGGTTTTCGTAAGTAAATATTTTTTATTTAATAAATGTATTTAATGAAAGCGACATTAATTTGACCAGGTAACAAATCATGGTGAGGAATGTTACATAATAGAACCCAAAGATACATCATATACTAGCTGACCCGGCCACGCGTTGCTGTGGGTCAGTTATTATAATTTGCAATATTTTTTATGTCCCTGCATTTGAAATCTGTAATATATTCGAAAATATTCATTTAAATTACATGCTGTAAAGGGCCATATTGATCTATATTAAATGCACAATGTATTTAAGGTACAGTAGAACGTCGATTATCCGAACGCTGATTAACCGAATCGCCACTCCAAATCGGTCCTAAGCGTCATATCGACGGTGAATTCGTTTTTGTCATTTCGCATTAAAATTCGTTATTTGCATGTTTGAATGAAATTTCCTAAACTTATTTTCAGTTTCAAGCGCATACTGTTAAAATATAAATAAACAAGTTTTTAACTAATTATTAACATGTCAAGAAATTAAACGTTTTTTTCAGCTTGTGTATTATTTTCAAATTAGCAGTTAGGTGTTATTGGCACTTCGCCGTCGATATAAAAAATTAAAACCAAGTTACAAGTTGGAACTCGCTGGAGTCCAGATATATTTCAACTGTTATTTATTTATTTATTTTATTGCACTACTTACGTAATTCCTTGTGCCTTACTGTGCTTATTTTTGTTTTTATTTTTTTTCCTACTACATGTGTACCTGATGGGATTGCAACTTATTCTAATCGATATGTTCAAGTGAGCGTTATTGTAGAATTATGTTCGTGAAACTTAATAAAGTTTATTCTACAACTCGGTTACAATATCTGTGGACCTCGCTGGAATGTCAAGCCCCCTCCTCGTTCTCTTGTCAACTCCCCGCGCTCGCCCTGTCGCGTCAGTACGGTTGGCAGTTTCGTTGCCGATACGCGTCGTCTTGTTTTCGTCTTATTACTGCCATATTTTTGATCATTTCATTGTTACGTTTGGAATTTTATTGTTAATTTGTTATTGCTGTTACGTTAAAATATTGTTTTTGTTGTTACGTTGAACATTTTCGGTTAAGTTTGGACTATTTTGTTACTGGTTTCCGTTGTTTTAAAGTTCACTTCTACTTCACTTATTTTTTTAGTATAATATTGTTTTGTGTAAATTAAATACTTTTTACTTACTACTTAACCAAGATTATTTCATTTATTATTTTACTTGGAATTTTTTTATGCAGCAGCGACCGCCGTTAAAAAAATTTTACTCAAAAACTATTGAGTTTAAAAAAAATAATCATAAGGATAAAAACGTTTTATTTTACGTTGATTTATCATATAAAAACATAAAATTTATCACATAAAAGAATAAAAGAGAAAAAGTAAAATATATTTTATTTATAGTTCATAATTATTATTGTTTACAATACTATCCCCATGATGCTTGTTTTGTGCACCGTACCTAAGCGCTGACGTGACGTCATCAGGTCCACAGATATTGTAACCGGGTTGTATGTGTGACAGTTCGTTTTTCTTTATTACCAGTCTATGTCCGATTATCCGAATTTTCGATTATCCGAATCCGGTCCCAATTAATTCGGATAGTCAGCGTTCTACTGTACTTAATTAGATTAATTGGATGCTGTATTATTTTAAGAGTTTCTCGTAAAAAGTAAACGATAAAAATTTGTTATTGTGGGTAATCCCTAAGAGATAGACATATACCATCGCGGACTTTATTGTAGACCTTCTTAAGGTGTACAATACTGTAGCACATGATTTACAGGTTTAGCGTACGCCCTCAGGGTTCAGCCAGCATTTGCAATGTAAGCGCAAAAATGTGTTTATTTACGACATCACATTAGAAACCTCCCAAATCAACAGTGAATTATATAAATCTACATGCTGATTGTATTTTTATAATTATATAAATGTTACTTTTACCTTTTCCGAAAACAATGGTATCTTTGTTATTTGCAGCCTTACCACGTGGTTCTCGAGAGAGCCTTGACTAATAATATTAATGAAAAGTACCTACATTATGCAAGAATGTACGTGAAAAGGTACAGCCGGCAATCCCCATACTACTTCAACATGGAGTTTAAATCCAAGATTACCGCAGATAACAACATCATGGTCAGTTTCATAAAACAATAACTGACTAGTGCTAGGTGGTGTGTGTGATTGGCTTATTAGTATTTATCGTATCCGATCAGATAATCTCGTAAAAAATTTTACGCCCTAAAAGGGCAAGTTTGAGTGGTTCTCTTAGACAGCTCATTAATGCGAAAATCGTCATTCATTATTTTCTTTTTGTTTATAAGTTAGTATAATGCTCGAAGGTTCTATATTAGGAGGTGAAATTATAGAATGCGTTCGCGGTAAATATTAATTCCAGACTGAAAATACGTAATGATTGCTCACACAAATTATAAGAGAGAGTTGTTGAGAGGGATATATTTTTTCCCCCCGAAGATTGTTAGAGAATACTTTTAATTTGAAGATTGTACCAATGTTATTTTGTGGTCAATAAAGTTTGTATTGTAAATAAATACTAGTTAATGTATGATAAATACTAATTGGCTAACACCACATATTTCTTGCGGTATAACATGACTTGTAATACATAGAAATCATTTAGTAATACTAAGTCATGTCCTCATTAGGTCATGCAGCTATTGTTCATATGGTCTGCCGAGAGTGTTATTGTCCTGGCTTGTGCTGATTTTCAAAATATACATACGAATGCCATTCCTATTTTCCCAGTTATCATTAGATAACAAATACGGTGTATTAAATAAAAAGTAAGATCTCATATTGTGCTCGGGTCTCATACTGCAACCAGTGTTCCACGACACTTCTTTTAACTTTTGATCTAGCTTCGCACAGTTCAGTCATTGGAAACAAAGCATAACCGCGATTAAATGTTCAAGGACTGTCAGACAACAGACAGAAGTAATTATACTTAGATATTGTTCAAATTTCCCCTACAAATAGCAGATTTTCGTTCATTAAAGGAGTTCGCTCTTGATTCTAATCAAGCCCGGGGGCCAAGACGAGCTAATCCAGAAGGTGTTTAATCACCCTAGTTTTGATAACGGACGATTTATAAGTACTTGGAAATACAGACGCAGGAAGGAAGTTCCATTCCTTTGCTGTGCGAAATATAAAAGACGTTGAGAAGGTCTTGGTGCGACAGGTAGGAATAGAAAGCAAGAAAGGCCTTCAGTGCGTGTAGATGACCGATGGAAGTAGGGAGATAGCGGTATGAGCAGATGCAGCTCCTGAGCACACTCTCCAAAGTACATTCTGTAGAAGACCGACAGACAGGCAACTTTAAGGTGGTGAGCTTAGATGTGAAGCTTGATCTTCACCAATTTTGCTGTAATTATTGAGCCTTTCAGCTCTGCGCTGAATCGTGTCCAGTGCAGCAAGTTGGTCTTGCTGAGCCGTCACAGAGGTGGCTGCAATATTCCATACAAGTTCGGACTTGAGCTTCGTAGAGAGTGAAAGCTGTCCTGGCGTTTAATATCTCTTGACCTTATTTAGGACGTCCAGCTATTTAGCTGCAATTTGAGCCTCGGACTTTGCCTTAACGCTTGACAGGCGGGTTAGACATTACGAATAGTTATTTTAAATAAAGTTAGTTTAATTACCGTAATAAATTTTTTCACGCCAGAAATTTCCAAAACTCGCTGAACACTATTTTATAAACTACATCTGTTCATATTTTACCATATTTCTGAGCAAAATAAACATTTACTAACAGAATATGTAAGTTGATTAGTTAATTTATCGGCCATAAGTAGATATTCTTCAATACAATAAAATAAAAATAATCATTTAATAAAGAGAGGGCTAATAGGGCTTAAAACTTGTTTCTGCTTTTGCCCATTTTTATATACCTACTGAAATTAATATTAGTACCGCTGATCTACGAGAACACCAAGATATTTCGCCTGTTCAACCCCTTTTAATAAATGGACAGCCACAAACTACGCTTTTAGCAGTCCTAATGCAGCTATGTACTTTAATGTTTTTGTTGTTCGGTTGATTATTGTTATAAATACTAAAACAAATATATTTTGTCTTGACGTTGTTTAGTGTTTAAGCATTATTATAAAGCCATTTGTTTATCTGTTTCAACCCACACTCGGTTCTATTGAATCGAATTGAAGGAAAAATTAAACAACATGTACAAACCGACGTTTGCTAATACGCGAATCCCAATGTGCGAGTTGATCAACGTGGACCAAATATTCGTCACAAATGTTGCGGAAACATAACTTTGCGTGTTATGTCCGTTTCCACCTGTAAGTATTGAATTTGTTAAAAACTGTTTAATAGCAACTTACGCTAACATAAATTGATAGGTAACGATTATAAATTGTTACAGCCTCCAATCTGATTTCCAAACTAGCGTTTTGTGCCGATTGTCTGAAGCTGGTACATGCAAAACTTCTAAGAACTTTAGCCCAAAAAAGAATTCTTTACAAAAAATACTATTGTCTAATTGATCTTAGTCACAAACATGGATGCTACTGAAAAGTGACCTAGTAGAAAGTAATAAATACAGTGAAACCTGTTTAACTGGGCCCTGGATGTGTGAGAAACTTCTGCTGTTAATAATACCATCGAGATCCCGACAAAATTGAAATGCCTCTATTACTGGGAATATAAAGACTTCATAGATTTTTGCTATGTTCACCTTTATTATTGGGACATCGCAACTCAAAACCTGTATGAGTGAGACAATTTATCAAGTTATGACATGCTTGTTTACAAACAGTCTAATTTCCCTGAATGTATAGAATAGTGGGGTCCTCTATAACTAAGACAACTGTCATGTTAACCTGCATATTTGGGAAATGAAATGAAATGAAAAACCTTTATAAATGGTAAATGGTAGATAGGTAGATATTTAACATTAAAGTACATAGCTGCATTAGGACTGCTAAGAGCATAGTTTGTGCCTGTCCAATTATTAAAAGTGTTGAACAAGCAAAATATCTTGGCGTTTTCGTGGATCAGGGGTTGTCTTGGTATTCTTATTTCTTAACATGTTACCCCCCCCAGAATCAGGAAGCTTACTTGAATATTTAAGACACTTCGGTATGTGGGGCCACGAGCAACCAATGACTCGCAGAACTGTATCGTTGATTCAATCTATCCTCATAAATTGCATTCTAGTGTGAGGCGGTGCAGTTCAAAGTCGTATTTTGGACATATAACTTGCTCACCGAAATCTAATTAAAGTTATGCACTAAAAAAAAGCATTTTCCAATAGAACGCCTTATAACTTTCTACTAGAGTACAACTCACTCATTTCATAATATAGTACAAACAATTTTGAGAATACACAAATCACTATTATACGAGGCTGTGGAAGTCCCGAGAATTATTACCGGATTTGCCACTAGGGCAATTTACCGGCGTTCAGTACATATCCACAATATAATAAATAAAAAATTGTAAGGACGTCAATCAAACCACGGGATCGAGTATGTACTTAAGCATCCCGCACAGATAGGTGATACAGTAGCCATTTCCAAGACGAGATAAAAATATAATTTAATTCACCTTAGATCACTTGGTGAGAGGTATCGCTCATTTATCGCTGGATACAGTGGTAGCGGGCGTTGCGATTCTTGTGTGCGACGCGACTCGAGCACCTTGCTTGGCCGTGCGGTGTTGAAGATGACTCACGCGCCCGGTGGGTATGCGTACGCGGGTAGCGGTAACGGCTGCGCGATTGAAATTAACACTACACACTTGTATGTTGAACTGTTTTTGTTTAATCTCGTTTCTTGGATCAAATTTAAAGGTAATTTTTTGTGAGATGTTAATTGGACACTTATTCTTACTACTAGTTTCCAATAAACAATCAATACTGCGTAAAAAATACACTTTCTCAAAAAAATTTAACGGAGCAAATTAGCACGGATGTGTCTACGACAGGGCGCGCGTGCGCAATGCAATAATAACAATTATACAAATACCTTACAATCCCCTTTTTACAAAAAAAAATAATAATCACACAATACTTTACATAATTATAAATATGCCATAAACAAAATAAGACCAAATATCAGAATAAAACACTTTTTTACGGATTTTTGCGCATGTTTTATTTTATTTTATATTTAATCCTGACGTTTCGACTCCTTTACAGGAGTCGAAAGTGTAAGAACTAAATAAGACCAAATATTATTATACAATGTTCCTAACTAATAAAAAAATGTTCCATCACACTTTACTTATCGACATAAGTTTAGGGAGAAAACAATACATTATAAAAAAAATACAAAAATTTTGCCCATTACATTATTAATTCCAAATACATTAAGAAATATAAAAATTTGCCAATTAAATTACTATTGATTCCAAATACCTATTTAAAACTAATTGCCTATAGAGATATATTATTTTTATTGGATATACATATTATTTTGTTTTTAATTCTATTAAATTGATTAAATTACATGATTAATTTCTTTATATATAATTTCTGTACAAGATATATCATACCATAGGCCTGGGATTTCATAGGTACATACAAAAAAAAAATAAGTTAAAAGTTAAATAATAAATATGCATTCTGTTTCTTTGTACCTATACTTTGTATGATTACAAGTAAATAATTTTATAATAAATACATTTCATTCAAGAATAAATTTTCAATCACTTTTAATATTAAGTCTTATCAAATTAAATTCATTTAATAACATTCGCATAAAGATCTTCAATAATAATAATAATAATATAGTATAAAATAAAACTAACTTACTTCGCAGAGGAGAAACCCCACCGATCAGGAGGTTGAATTGTCCTGCCGAAACGAGTACGATAATAAGTATTAGAACTAACAGTATCATCAGCTGTTTGCTGAGCTGACCCACTGGAGCCGATTGCAGAATTGGAAATGACATCGTCGTAATGTTGGCACATTGATGTCTCGACAGGGCCATTATCTATCAATAAATGTTTTCTATTCCGTCTTAACGTATTTCCTGTTCTATTCACAAAAACAAAATAGGATCTGGGACCTTTTATCCCTACAACTTTACCAGGCTCCCAAACATCATTTATCCGGATCCTTAATTTCTGTCCTTTGCATAGTGGTTTTAATTCCCTTGACCCCCTGTCATAATAATACTTCTGCTGTTGTTGCCGAAGATTCAATTTATAACAAGTATTTTGTTTAATGCTAGGTGACAACAATGAAGGACTGCATGGGAGTATACTACGTAACTTTCTATTATATAATAATTCTGCCGGGGAACCTATATCATTGGTAATCGGAGTGTTTAAATATTCTAACATTGCTAAATTAAAATCTGTATTATCATAGGCTGTTTGCTTCATAATATTTTTTATAATTTGCACTGCTCTTTCTACCTGACCGTTAGATTGGGGATACCTTGGTGATGACGTAACATGCTGGAATTTCCACTGTTGGGAAAATTCATAAAAACTGTTAGAGGAAAATTCTGGACCGTTATCGGATACTATTTGTTCTGGTATCCCCAGCCTACTAAAGATAAGCTTAAGTTTTTTAATTACATTTTGTGATGTTAGTGATTTTAATTGTGCTATTTCGATATATTTACTAAAGTAATCTATTATTATCAAATAAGAGTTTTGACCAAAGTGAAATATGTCTACACCCACCTTACACCAGGGTTTGTTTGGTATCTCGTGTGATATTAACGACTCTTTTGTATTTTGTTTTTTATATGTTAAACACGCTTGACAATTTGATAAGTAATCGACTAACTGTGACGTCATATTATTAGGCCAAAACATTATCTCGCCGGCCCTTAACTGGCATTTTTTAATACCGAAATGTCCTATATGAATTTTGCTTAACATCTCCCTACGCATACATTTTGGAATAACTACTTTATTCCCTTTCCAAATTATACCAAAATTTACTGTTAATTCATCTCTGCTATTCCAATAACACTTTATTTCATCACTAACTTTACATTTTTCTATTGGCCAGCCCCGACTTATTGTTTTCATTAACTCCTGTAGTTCAGTATCCTGTTTAGTACATTTTTGTATTTCGATAAAATGAGTATCAGTTAGTGGATTTATTGCAGTGAGCGCACACACCTGAGCTTGCGCGTCTAGGTGGTCGCGGAGCTGTGTCGACACACACCCGCCGGGAGCGACTGCACGCGATAGGGTGTCAGCAATGTACATGTATTTTCCGGGCTTGTATACCAGATTAAAAGAATAAGGTTGCAATCGCATTAACATTCGTTGCAAACGTGCGGGTGCACTGGCCAGAGGTTTGTTAATAATGTTTACTAATGGCTTATGATCGGTTTCTATCGTTATGTCTGAACGCCCATATATATAAGTATAGAACCTTTCACACGCAAATACACACGCAAATAACTCTTTTTCTATTTGTGCGTAGGACTGTTCGGTCTTTGTAAGTGATTTTGATGCATAACATACGGGTAATTTATTCTGCAATAAACATGCGCCCAATCCGTTTTTGCTGGCGTCTACAGATATAACTACGGGTTTATTTAAATCATAATACTGTAATACTGGCGGACTTATTAAAAACTGTTTGATGCTATTGAAACATTGTTCATGTCGCTCGTCCCAGTGCCACTCAATATCTTTTTTAAGTAACTCGCGTAGTATATATGTTCTATCCGATAAATTTGGTATAAAAGAACTTACATACGTTACTAATCCTAAAAACCTCTCCACGTCCTTGACGCATTGTGGCCTTGGTATGTTTTTTATAGCAAGCAAATGTGAATCATCCAGATAAATCCCATTTTTTGTTATTTTATGGCCTAGATATTTTATTTCGGTTAATCCTATTTTACATTTTTCCCTGTTAAGTTTTATATTAATTTCTCGACATCTCTTTAATACTTTTCGTAACCTTTCGTCATGCAATTTTCTAGTGGGGGCATGGACCAATAAATCATCAACAAAGAAAAGTACACCCTGTATATCATCAAAATGTTCATATAAACGTTTGTGAAAAATTTCAGAAGCCGATGATATGCCGTACGGCATTCTCAAAAATTTAAATCTACCAAAAACAGTGTTAAACGTATACAAATCGGTTGACTGTAATTTTACCTGCCAGAATCCTTGTTTTGCGTCTAAAGAGCTGAAATACTTTGCACCTGAAACATTAGCTGTTATTTCCTCAAATGATGGTAACTTAAAATGCTCTCGTTTTATAGCTTTGTTGAGATCCTTTGGATCTAGGCAAATACGCAGATCCCCATTAGGTTTTTTCACAACTAACATACTATTTACCCAATCGGTTGGACCCTCAACCTTAGCAATTATACCATCACGCTGCATTTCTAACAATTTGTTTTTCACCTGATCTCTCAAAGCTATTGGTAGTTTTCTAGGAGCGTGAATAACGGGCTGTGCATCGTCTCGTAACTGTATTTTATACTCTCCTGGAAGACAGCCCATACCTACGAAAACATCCGAGAATTCTTCTAAAATCTTTTCACTACTGCTACTTGTATCAATGGACATAATTCTTTTTATTAATTGCAACTCTTCACATGATTGTTTTCCTAATACGGGTGGCGATGATACATCAACAACAATAAATTTAAGAAAATATGTTTTATTTTTATAAATTATTTTTAAATAACATTTTCCTATTACCGGAATACTACTACCAGAATAACCCCGCAATTTCATCGTTGTGCTTGTTAGGTCTTTTTCCAATAAACCTATCTTATTTAAAATACTTTTTGGCAAAACATTTACATCAGCTCCAGTGTCCAACTTAAAATTTATTTTCCTATTATTTATGCTCAACTCGACTAACCAATCATTATTTTTACTATTAATGTGATATATTACCTTATCGGTGGAATCCTCCTCTACTGCATATACTCGATTTGCCCTACACATCCTCGCAAAATGATTCATACGATTGCACTTTCTGCATGTCTGCCCGTAAGCCGCACATTCATATCTATTATGCACTTTGCCACAGTTTTGACATATATTTTTCGGGACACGTTGCTCTGGATCACGACGATGGTCAAATGTATTCATGCGACCTTGCGAAGGGGCGCGCTGACCGAAAGAACTCGTAGTGGCATGAGTCACGCGCATCCCGCGTGAGCCGCTCGCTCGCTGCCTATGTTGAGGCGGAGCGGGTGAACCGCGCCAAGACTGCGACGTAGATACTCGACCGCTTGAAAAACGACGGTTGACTAGGTGTAGACAGCTTTCGTTTGAATCTTTTCTTACTTCGTGTACATTATCATTATTTTCAGTCTTTATATTCAAAGCCTGCAGACGCGACATCTCGGCTATATTGCAGATTTCTAACGCTTTTGATAGTTTAATATCAGGTTCCCTTAATAACCGCTCCGACAAGGTAACATCTTTTATGCCGCATATCAACCTACTACATATGAGGTCATCCTTCAATTCCCGGAAATCACATCTAGTAGCAATTTTATTTAGCTCGAATGCATATTGTTCCACGGATTCAATGTCTCGCTGATCTCTTTTAAAAAACTTTTGTCGTTCGACCGCCAAATTCTTTTTTGGTATAAAAAAAATATCAAATCTCTCTAATAATTGCTTCACACTTGTAAAATTTCCTTGAAACTGGTCGTGAACCTCACGACATTTATCTCCAATGACGTGTAATAAAATATTCACCTGTACTTTAGGGTCATTTTTCGATAGTTCACATGCTTCATAATATATATTAAATGCTTTCTTCCACTTTTCCCACTCATTGCACAAATTTCCCGACGTAATATTGGATAAATTATTATCAAAATTAAACGGTCGTGGCGGCTGAAGAATCGACTCCATCTTGAGTTTAAATTATTACCGGCTGCGCTATGTAAGGACGTCAATCAAACCACGGGATCGAGTATAGACTGGTTTTATTCAACATGCCTTCCTACCCACATAATAACAATTATACAAATACCTTACCTTACATGTTACAATAAAGGCATGTCAAGGTTGTTAATATCCGAGGATAAAATGGAGCTATATGAAACAATTTAAGTATTATACAAGAATATTAAAAAGAGCAATTAATAAATGTAAAACGGTTTGCAATATAGGTAACTTTAAATTATATGACAATATAAAACAAAAGTTGAATGAAAAAAGGCAAAAATCTAAGTTAAACAATTTAATCGTAGAAAATTCTAATTTGATAAGAAATATATTTAACAATTCCTTCAAACTAAGATATATAGGAATCTTGAGGATTTGGTTGAAATATGTACGAGGGGCGTTCAAAGTATTCTAGGTATCGGGAAGATAAACTAATGATGAGGGTAATTATATTATCTCATTAGCTAAAGACACTCTTTGAGGGTATAAATATAAAATTTCATTTAATTGTCATCAATAGTATTCAAGATATCATTACGAAAAGACAACTACGATGACAGATTCCACAATGTTGAAAAAACACACAGGGCGCGTTGCCAAGGTTGCTGTGAGGGATTGTGGATTTGAAGAAATCACTCATCCAACCTACAGCCCAGACCTGGCGCCCAGTGATTCCTTTTTGTTCCCAAACCTTAAGAAAGAGCTTCGAGGTAAGCATTTTTCCGACGATGAAGAGTTGAAGGCGGCAATTGATGAACATTTTTCAGGCAAAGAAGAAAATAATTTTTAGGGGGTATTGAAAAATTACTTTCCCGATCAAATAAGTGTATTGAGGTTATGGGGGTCTACAAAGAAAATTAATTTTATTTAGAATTTTCCGCTTATTATTTCACGCCCATACCGAGAATATATTGAACGCCCCTCTTATAAAAGCGAAAGGTTAGTCACTCACTCATTCATCACGAAATCTCAGAAACTGCAAGTGCTCAGTCTCATATTTTGCATGGGAAATGCTTTTAAGACGTAGACACTCACCAAGAGGGGATTTTGCGAAGTTCAATCCCTCAGGGGGAAGAACGGAGTGGCAAAATTTAGTTTGCCACTCCCGTAAAATAGTAGGGTTTCCAAATTATTAGAAGTTACTCATTATTTAAAGAAATCATAATGTACTTAATTATATCCAACATCAAAAAAGAGGGTGTTTAGTTTTTTATGTGTGTTCGCGCCTAACTCCGTCATATATAGACGGATTTGCAAAAATATTTTTGTGTTCGAAAAGCGATTATTTCGAAATGGTCCCATTTGAATTTCATTTTACTGGAGGGAGACTCTGTACCAGGGTCGTCTGCTTAGGTACCTCCGTCTTACCTATTTCTGCCGCAAAGCAGCAGTGCTTGCATTGCTGTGTTCCGGTTTGAAGGGTAAGATATGGCAGTGAAATTCCTGGGTACAGTGACTTTACATCTTGTGTCACAAGTTGGCAACGTACACTGTGGTTCTTGTGGGGGTTGCAGTTTTGCTGCGAATCTCACAAGAGCCACATGTATTATAGGTGACTGTTACCACTTACCATCAGGTGGGCAGTTTGCTTGTTTGCCAACTTTCAGCAATAAAAAAAAAAAAAAAAAAAAAAAAAAAATTTAGATCTGATGATAATTTTCGGGGACGAACAACGGAACTCTTCAAAAAATGATATATGATGAATCGCATAAATATGCCTTGTTTACGCAATCACATAACATAACATCACTCCAGTAACTTCGAAAGAGTTTTGAAAACACCCAAACATAATCTTTACTACCTATCATAATCACAAAACGGTTTAAGGTTTAAGTAATACTTTAATGATGCTTAGTCAGCTAGGAGACTGATTTTTTAGGCACACATCTAAATTTTCACTCTAATGAAGTCGTGGGTACAGATAGTACTAAATATTTTGGAAATAGCTGGCAAAAATATGGAGAATAGTATATTTTTAGAGGCCTAGAAAAGTTTAAAACATTATAAAGCGGCTAAAATATAAAAAAGTCTTGAACTTAATAGGCACTTATGAGATAATGTGTTAAGGAGTTATTTTTCCTATTCTGAAAGCGTATTACACAATCATTCGAGAATGGTGTATTCGCAAATGTGCTAAAGGTTACTATTAATTGATCCTACCTACAAAATAAGGAGAAAAAGTCTGACCCCGCTTGTTTACTCCCATTGCCATATTGAATTCCGTGTTTGAAACATCTGAAATGGCAATGATAAAGTAACTCAATTTTTTCAACACATCCATAAGCAATTAAATCATAAAAATCAACACGAGTTTCGAAAAATAGCAGTACAGTTTATAAGTACAGCGTTCGGGAAACTTCCCGACATCTTCTCGTCCAAAATACTGAAGTGTCTCAAGACTAAAGCTTTTTACCAGTGTGTGTTGCCAGTGATGACGTACAGAACGGAGACGTGGTGCCTTAGTATAGATTCTATAAGAAGGCTCAAGGTCACTAAAAGGGCGATCGAGCGTGCTATGCTCGGAGTTTCGGTAGGTAGGTGTTCGAATTCAAAATGAGCAGATTAGTGTTGCCCAAATTCAGTCTTGGTCTTGCAGTCTTGGTCTTGTTCTTGCGTTTTTGCAAGACCAAGACCAAGAACAAGACCGCGTATTTTTAGCAAGACCAAGACCAAGACTGACCGTGCAAGACTTGAGCAAGAACAAGACTAAGCCTGCAAGACTCTTGCGTCTTGCAGCTAGGACTTAGCGCTATTTCACGGAGTAGTTAGGTGTAACAGTTCGGTGTATAGGTACGCTTAGGAATTCTATGAGACGCAAAAAACTGTATCAAAGAATATGAAAAACTGGATCTATGCGCATTACGACTAATACCATAAACATACCTACATAGCGAATAAAAAAATATCCATTAAAATCAAACTGAGTGCATGCATAGTTATGTTTTAACCATCGGCACTTTGATAATGCGGCATCAAAGGTTTTGTACTTACTTCTCAAAGAAATTTGCTGCTTTTCGGAAGCACATGGTTATAATACACGCGCCGGCGGCTTCTTTTGAAATCATATACAACAATCGTTGCCGCCGCGCCGAAATCACAACATTTGACACTATTTGATTGCCGCCACAGGGCGTAGGCGTAGGTATACTCATGCAAAATAATTTCGAATTTTAAGAGTACCTACAGGTGTTCCAAAGAATAAATAAGTTTCAGAGTGCTTATAATGAAAATGAATACATTATACTGATCACGCAAGTAGTATTATGATTAGAATAAAATGGTAAGGATAGGTAGTAGATGTCTTAATAATTTATTCTAGTAAGTATATATTATAATATTGATTATATGGTTTTAAACTAATTACTTAGGTACTATTATTGTACATTTAGTCATTATATTTCTTAAGTTTTTACAAGAAAAAATAGCAAAAAAGTGTTCAAATATCACCCGTTTGATAAATATTGTAGCCACTTTTAAATATACTTGAAACGTGTAAAAAAATTCTACATAATTAATAAAATAATATAAAAAGCGTAGGTACTTACCTACTAATAAAATAAAAAGCCTGCGATTTATTATTAGTAAATAATCACGGCAGCCGAGAGTGTGTCTCCACTTTTGAATACATAAATCATAACCAGATCACTAGAGCCACTTCAAAAAAGAAATTTGTAATTCCTAGGGTTCAAAATTATTTTGGTGACAGAACTTTACAGAAGCGTATACCATATCTTCTTAATTCGTTGCCCGAAACTATTAGATGTGAAACGGATAAAAATAAATTTAAAAAAATATTAAAAGATTATCTGATGACTACTATTTAACACAACAATTGTATGTTTTTATTTATTTTTTTGCATTCACAATGCAATATTTCTATAAGATATAAAATACGTGTGTAAAAAACAACCACGCCTCCGAGCCCATCTGAGGGCTCGGAGGCGTGGTTGTTTTTTACACACGTATTTTATATCTTACAACAATTGTATCTTATTATTATCACCGCTAAATTTTCCTTCAGTTTGTTGTAATTCAGTCTAAATCCAATTATTGTGCACTTAACTTTACCTGATACAGTTATAGTTGTATTATATACCTACATAATTATAATTATAAGCTAAGAGACTAAAGATCCCTCAGTCAAACCGACAAGTCGGTTTTGTGGGACTAAATTGTATCTTTGTATTTTTTTTTCTTGTATATGAAATAAATAAATAAAAAAAAATAAATAAAAAAAAAAAAAAAGTATTTACAAGCAGTGCCCGCGACTTCGCCCACGAAGAATAGTAACTTTGGAGGTATAGTGACGTTCAGGATTTATTTATTTATTTTAAAACTTCTGTCATCAAACATACAAACAAACTCTTCAGCTTTATAATATTAGTATAGATTAGTATAGATGTACGCCAAAACATTCACTTATATGTAAAGAATAGTGATTGGCACTAATTCTTTACATATATTTTATTCACGCGTCGCGTCTGTACAAGTAGGTAATAATCTGTGTTTGTACGCCGCACGCGGCATCGTTTGATTTGCGGCGGCATCCTTTTAATAGAGCCGGCACGTGGCGAGGCGGCGCGGTAGAAAGCAAGGAAACGTACTATAAACAAAGGAATTATTTTAATTCCAGTCATTTCCAATTGAGCTGTGCTTCGAGTCTAACTTAATAATTGTTTTTACTAATTCTTGTTGTTTTCTAAAAACGTATCACGTGTACAATTTAATATGAGTGACGAAGATTCAAATTATTCTAGTCCGAGTAACGAGAGTTTGAGTCACAGATCTAAAAGACCCAAAAGCAAATTTGAGGAGTTTTTCGAAATAATTCATGCATCCCAAACTGCCTTGTGTAAATTGTGCCAACATAAAAAGACTGCAATAAAAATGAAAAACAGAAACACTTCAGGCTTAAGGAAACATCTAATATCTTTCCACAAAAAGGAATCACAAATATTTCTTCCTGTTAAACCAAAATTAAGTGGAGATATCACAAGCTTTTTAGTAACCGCTGGAAGAAGTGGACAGGTAAGAATATATTTTTTTTATATGAAAACTCCAGGAACTCAAAAAAGTCTTTTTTGAACAAATGACTTTAAACTGACTTCGGAATATTTTATAGATATTGATAAAATAGTAATACATAGGTACATATTTCGCGTCATTTTTAACAATGGTCGAAATTGTCGCTACGGGAATTTTAACTCCGCGTAGCTGTTCATGCGATACTTTCAAAAACGCCATTAACTTACGTAAGTATTTTTGAGTTAGTGGTGTTTTCATCTAGGGGTGCGACATATTAAGTATGTAATTATCGTCTTAAATATTTTTATAAACACCTATATTTTCATTTGTTTTCATAATCGGCCAGTAACAACTAAGTACTTTATTTTGGTAAATTACAGTACAGTGCAACCTTAATATAACAAATGTCAATTTAACGATTTTCTCGATTTAACAACAACAAACCTCCTCCTCCTAAACGCTCAAACCTAGTATGTTTTAAATAATAACACAAGATTTATTGTTTTATTTCAGTCGGAAAACAGCAGTGACAACATCACGACAGCTACAGTTGATTGGGTAGTGAAAAAATATCTTCCCTTCTCATTTTTCGATGACGAAGCTACACAAGTATATTTTCGACGTATTTGCCCTAATATGGAGTTTCCTAAAAGGTCTACACTTAGAAGGAAAGTCAAAGAGCGATTTGAAGAGCTCCAATTTAATCTCAAGGAACGACTTCAACAATTATCATCTAAAATGTCATTTACCATTGATGGGTGGACGTCAATTGCTGGTAGGAGTTACTACGGGGTTACTATGCATTATATAGACAACGAATGGAAGTATCGATCTGTAGTTCTTGATTTTATACCATCACGCGGTCGACATACTGGGGAAGATATTGCAACGATTTTCCATGAATGTTTATTGGAATATGGCATAATTGATAAAATACAAGGTATCACGGTCGACAACGCAACTGCAAATACCAAATTTATGTATGAACTGGGCAAACAGTTGCCACACTTTGATTCAGACAATCAACATTTCCGGTGCTTTGCTCACATTTTAAACCTTGGTGTACAAGATTTATTAGAGACCTTAGCATTACACTGTGAGTCTGACACTAACGCGCAAGATCAGCAGTATGAAGACTATGCAGACGAAACTGAGGAAGATGAAGAATATGCACCAAATATTGCTGACTCGCGTACATCTGTAACAAAGTTACGCAGTATTTCCAGTAAAATAAAAAGAAGTGAGATAGTGAAGAAGAAGTTTCAGTCTGCTTGTGAAGCAGCTGGCGTGCCATCAAATCTAAATGCCATTCTTGACTGTCCAACAAGATGGAATTCCACACATGATATGATTGGATTTGGTTTAAAAGTGAGAGCGGGCATTAACATATTGTGCAGTTCTGTCACCGAATTGAATGATTTTCAAATCACAGCTAGTGAATGGCAGGTACTCGAAAAATTACATAAATTTCTAATAAACTTTAAACTTTTAAGTACAAAACTTGGTGGAGACAAATATGTTACATTACCGCTAGTCATTGTATCATTCAATCTCTTGCTAGATAAAATTGAATCCATGGTAAAACAGTTAGATGAGAAACCTAATCGATCTGAAGTGGATGAAAGGCTCATTCTAGCTTTCCAAGCAGCTCGAGACAAAATGCTTAAACATTATAAGAAGAGCAACTGGATTTATTGTACTTCTTTAATTTTAGACCCAAGGCATAAGGCTCAGACTTTTGACCTGACAATGTGGGGGAAGCAACTTAAAACAGAAAGTCTGCGCAAGTTCAATGAACTTTATGAAGAATATAAAAGTCTACACTCACTGAACAAATCTCTGGAATTGCCAAGAAAAGAAAATAAAGTATGTGATGAAGATGAAGACATTATAGACTTTGATAAACTCTATGAATGTCCCTCGACGTCATCTGGATCTTGTCTTCAAGGCTTAGTGATAGACGAGTTGGAGGAGTACCTGAGAAAACCAAGAACTGCCAGCTCGGAAGACATTTTAGATTGGTGGAGGACGCATGAGACAGAGTATCCGACTTTATCGAAGATGGCCCGTGATTTTCTCTCAATACCTGCAACTTCAGTACCTGCTGAGAGATTATTTTCTAAAGCATCATTAGTAATTAGAAAACATAGAAATAGGTTAAGTGATGAGTCAGCCAGATGGTTACTTTGTATTAATTCTTGGTCAAAAGAATTGATATAAAGTAACATAACCTAATGATAAAGCTGTTGTGTACTGTTATGTTTGATTTGTGTTGTATTTTATTTTTGATTGAAATAAATGATAAATCATAAAACTCTTTTATTAAATTTCATGCAAGTTGAGGGTTCAATCTCTTTCTAGACAGACATTGTTATTTAAAATACAGTCAAGTTATTGTAATTAATTTGTTTTTTTACATGTTTTAGCAAATGTAAGCTTATAAATCATAAATGTTTATTAAGAAACAGTTACTTCCATGGAAAACGACATATAGGTCAGTTGATTTTTCGACTTTCTTATCAAATCTTCAGTTATTTATTAATCTGATTGATCTTTACTATGGCTATGTTAATTCAAGCTCACAATGTTCCAATTCTAATACGTTTTTCTAAGATTTAAAGTAAACTTTAATAAATAGCAATAGACTAATAGGTAATTGCAAGACTTGCAAGACTCTTGCTGCAAGACCAAGACCAAGACCAAGACTGCAAGCGCAAGACCAAGACCAAGACCAAGACCAGGTGTATTGGCGCAAGACCAAGACCAAGACTGGCTAAGTCTCGTCTTGTTCTTGCATTTGGGCAACACTAGAGCAGATCCGCAGGAGAACCAAAGTAACCAACATAGCCCACAGAATTGCCAAACTTAAGTGATAGTGGGCGGGGCACAAAGCTCGTAGAACTGATGATGGTTGAGGCAGAAAAGTTCTCAAGTGGCGACCACGGACCGGAAAACGCAGTGTAAGGAGCCCTCCCATTCGGTGGGCCGATGTCCGGTGACCTGGTAAAGGTCGCGGAAAGCATCTGGATACGCGCAACACAGGACAAGTCGTTGTGAAGATTCTTGGGGGAAGCTATTGTCCAGCAGTGGACGACTTTGACTGAGAGGACGAGTCGGTAGGCACTTGAACCAATCGTCTTGCTACATAACTCATAAAATAACCCAAGTTACGTAAATAATATAGATTTTTTTATGTCCATTTTGAATTTGAAATCGGTAGGTTTAGCTCCTTAATTTCGATCGTTTTTATTTTGTCGTAGATTAACATATCTATATTTACCGACACTGTAAACTCTGTGAATGCAATATTCTAAACTATTTAACATTTGATTTTGTTTGATGACAATCAGTAGATACTCGTAACTTGGTACGACGGGAATAGCAATGTTGTTGAAGGTAGTGACTTTGCAAGTTTTGGTTGCATCCAGTTTCGTAAGTAAATAATTTTTTTAGCGGCACTGCAATACAAAAACTGTGAAATCACATAAAAAAATTAAAACTTAAAGCTTACTTTTAAGTACGTTTGTTTTTATTATGTAATTTTACTGTTATTTTTTTAAGTTCACTTTGTATCTTATAACCATTTCATTTTATAGCCAGAAGTCTACTCCAAAATCATATGGGGTTTTTCCCTAACCTCCAAACCTTGCAGGCGGGTTGCAGTTCGTTGTAGAATACCGTACTTTGAAAACGCCAATGTCCATTTTGTGTTCTATGTCCATTCTGTGTATGGTGATCACCTCAAGTTTCATTAGTTGTCTTTTAAAAATTTTGCAAACCGCCCACACTTAATGGTGGCAACCATTAAGTGTGGGCGGTTTGCAATATTCTTCTGATGAATGTATTTGATTATAAATTGTATTTTAATAATTATATAAATTTTACTTTTAACTTTTTCGGTAGAAATGGTACTAGTCTTACTATGTTGATTGCAGTGTTACCACGTTGTTCTCGAGAGGGCCTTGACTTTTTATGTAAATGAACGGTACATACAATATGCAAATTTCTATGTGAAAAGGTATAGGGGGACCCCCCTACTACTTCAACATAGAACTCATAACCAAGAAAATATTTGATAGCAACATCACAGTCAGTTTCATGAGATATTAACTGGCTAGGACTTTTTCTTTTAGGTGATTTGTCTGATTGGTTGATCAGTATTTATCGTAACCGAGTCCATTAAATAATCTCGTAATAAATTATTCACTCTAAAAGCCCTAGCCTTAACCTTAGCTTATCAAGGCAAAAAAAGGTTATTGATTACTTTATCTTTGTATATAAGTAAGTAATGAGTTGAATGTCGCACCAAGCTTTTTGCAACATCCTTCATAATGCGCATAGCAAAGGAGTGTAACTTCCTCCCTGCGTCTGAATTTTCGAGGACTTATAACCCATACTTTTTAAAAGCCAGGTTGAATAGGCAACTTCTGGGTTAGCTGGTCCATCGTGGATCCTGTCTTAGGGCTTGATTTTGTTCAAAAGCGTACCCATTCTAAATAAATAAAAATATTTTTAAACAGAACATGAAATAATACCCTGAAATAAAGAGGAGACAGATAGGGGTTAAACTTTGTGTTGGAAATATTTTTTATAGGAAAAATATTAAAAACGTGTAAACATTGTCAACAGTATATTTTGAAGTAACAAATAATATTCTATGTTTAAATATGTACCTTAAGTCATAAAATAAGTTTTGATTATAAAAAAGATTGTATATCACAACACCTCCCCTTAATCAAAACCTATATGTAAGTACATACAACATCTGACCACAAAAAATTACAGAACATAAAAACTAAGTATAATTTAGAAACAAAAAGGACAAAAATATAAAGGCTTACAACATTACGTTATTCCCATACAAGATATACATTTATGATGGTTAACGTAGGTCAATGGCTTTGTTAACACATCAGCTGACATTTCTGTACTCTTAAGATATTTTAAGCCAATAATATTTTCTAATACCTTCTCTCTAATAAACTGATACTTGGTATCAATATGTTTAGTTCTGTTGTGGTACACGGGATTATTTGCGATATTTTGTGCACTTTGGCTGTCACTGTAAATCGTAACACAATCGTATAATTTACCACATACCTCATAAATCAAACGACGCAAGTATATGGCTTCTTTAGCGGCGTCTGTAAGTGCCATATACTCTGCTTCCGCTGAAGACAGAGCAACCGTTGGCTGCTTTCGTGAGGCCCACGCTACAGGTCCATTTCCCAGCTTAAAATAATACCCCGTGTATGAGCGTCGATCACGCTTACAATTGGCCCAATCTGCATCCGTATATCCAATCAAAGGACTTTCAGTTTTCCTATAAACAATAGAGTAGTCTATAGTCTGTTTTAAGTATTGTAATATACGTTTTGCAGCTTCCCAATGAGTTTTATTGAAACAAGTGTTAAACTGACTTAAATAGCTCGTAGCATATGCTATATCGGGACGGGTATTAACAGCTAAAAACATCAAAGATCCTATGAGATTTTGGTATGGATAATTGCACTCACCTGCGGTTCCATCATCTAACTTATTGTTTACCAAAGGTGTAGAATAGCCTTTACACGATTCCATATTAAACCTTTTAAGTATTTTTTCAATATATGTCTTTTGATTTATACGTATCTCATCACAATTTTTATTAACATTTATACCTAAATAATATGTCAAATTACCGAGGTCTTTCAAAGTGAAATGTTTTTGTAGATCAGATTTCACAATGTCAAAAATGCTGTCATTCTTATGAAAGACAATAATGTCATCAACGAAAATTGCCAAAATTATTATATCAGAACCAAAAAGTTTTTTATAGATACACGGCTCTGAAGGTAATTTTGTGAAACCAATACTACATAATGTTTCATTCAGTTTTGTATACCATGCACGCGGAGCTTGCTTCAAACCATACAAACTTTTTTGTAATAAGCAAACTTTTCTTTCTTGCCCTTTAACAACAAATCCTTTGGGCTGTTCCATGTACACTTCTTCCGAAAGATCACCATTTAAAAATGCAGTGTCAACATCCAGATGTTGCATCTTTAAATCGTATTCGGCAGCAAGAGCAAAGAGGGTTCGAAGCGATGAATTCCTTACAACAGGAGCAAACGTTTCATGATAGTCAACGCCTTCTATTTGACTATAACCCTTAATGACAAGTCTCGCTTTGTACTTGATAATATTGTTATGTGCATCCGTCTTGACCTTATAAAGCCATCTGCACGGAATAACTTTCTTGTCTGGTTTGTCCACTAGCCTCCATGTTTTTAATTTCATAAGAGACTGATATTCACTTTCCATCGCCATCTGCCATTTATCTACATCATCAGATGTAATGGCTTGTGTGTATGTCTGAGGCTCCAACATATCGTTCAGCTCGACACTGTACGAAAAATAGTCAGGCGGCTTACGAACTCTAGAAGGATAACGGCCTTCAGTTTGAGAACTTGTCTCAGGTTCATTCGGCGGTGGAATATCCGATGAAGCGACAGTTTCAATATCTGGCGATTGAATATCTGACGAAGCAACAGCTTCAATATCCCTATTACTATCCCCCCTTAGTGGACACAACACAGACTGATCCACATTTTCAGAAGGAGAACAGGATTCGGTAGTTTGGCCCCTAGAGGTACTAGCAGAAGGCTCATTTTCTATTTCTACATTGTTTGTCAATGTCAAAATAGGATTGAAAATATTCACCTGCTCCGAATTCCCGGTTTCCTTTAGACTTTTAAAACAGGTCTCAAAAAATGTAACGTCTCGTGCTTTAATCATTTTTCTTGGGTAATGAGCATTTCTGAAAATATAACTATTCGGATCATCAGTGTACCCAACAAAAATATATTCTTCGGCTTTAAGATCAAATTTCTTCCTTTGACATGATGGTATATGTACTAGTGCACGACAACCAAATACCTTGAGGTGTGATAAATTCGGTTTGTGCCCAAACCATCTTTCAAAAGGTGTATCAGATCCAACTAAAGCACGGTGTGGAGACCGATTTTTTAAGTAAACAGCAGTTTGAATAGCATCTTCCCAAAAAGATATCGAAAGAAAACTACCTGCTAACATAGAGCGAGCTTTCTCAACTATAGACCGAATGGTACGCTCTGCTACCCCATTTTGCTGAGGAGAGTACGGCACTGATGTTTCATGAACGATTCCATTCATCGCAAAATAGTTTTGCAAGTCATCATTAATAAACTCAGTCCCATTGTCAGATCTGACAGTTTTAATTTTTTGACCAGTTTGCTTCTCTACAAGTAAATGAAAAATCTTAAATTTTTCTTTTACTTCAGATTTCGCATTCAAAAAATATACAAATATTTTGCGCGTATAATCATCGATTAGTAATAAAGCATATCTATTGCCTTGAAAAGAATTGCCAGACATTGGCCCACATATATCACAATGAATCAACTCAAGTGATGATGTTGCCTTTTTGAACGCAACACTTTTAAAGGGCTTACGTGCTTGCTTTCCCTCTACACAAGCAACACAACTAGTTTTATCTACAATGCTATATTCTATACCTACTTTACTATTTCTTAGCAAATTCATCCCAATACGGCATAAATGGCCTAGACGTCTATGCCATAACTGGTATTTATTAGACAGTGATTCAGCCATAGCCACATCTCGAGTTCTATCGCATGGTGTATTTACAGTACAGTTTAACTTGTACAGCCCGTCCACAACAGAACCAAACAGAATAGGACTACCTGAAAAAGAAAAAGTATCAGATCCAAAAAATTTACAGCCTTGCTTATCGAATAATACTGTGAAACCATTTTGTACAGCCTTATATACAGATATTAAATTAGTTTTTAAATTAGGGACACATACAACATTAGAAATACTATTTACAGAGGAATTCGTACATAAAGAAATTTATAGGAAAAATATTAAAAACGTGTAAACATTGTCAATAGTATATTTTGAAGTAACAAATAATATTCTATGTTTAAATATGTACCTTAAGTCATAAAATAAGTTTTGATTATAAAAAAAGATTGTATATCACAACACCTTGTATAACCATCTATTGCATCCCATAGATCTTCATGCATCAAATAATTACGCATCTTGAACTTCCAAAGACTGTAGCCATCTCTGTTACGAAGAGAAAATGATGGAAGTGACGAAGAAAATCCTTTTCCAGAAACATCACCACTACCATTTGCCATTATTATATCTCACTAAAGACTTCAAAAATACTTATTTTCGTGCTGATAACGTGTTGGAAATATTTTTTATAGGAAAAATATTAAAAACGTGTAAACATTGTCAACAGTATATTTTGAAGTAACAAATAATATTCTATGTTTAAATATGTACCTTAAGTCATAAAATAAGTTTTGATTATAAAAAAGATTGTATATCACAACACTTTGTTTCTGCCTTTGCCTATTTATATACAACTTAGATTAATATTTCCAGTTTATAATCGACTTGAAGGAAAAACTGAGCAACATGTACAAGCAGACGTTTGTTATTTACCGTGTCCCATTGTGTGACTTAATCAACGTAGACCACATATTCGGCACCATGTTGCGGAAGTATCACTTGACGTGTCCACTTCCAGATGTAAGTATTAAATTTTTGATTCTGTTAAAACTGCTTATGAATAACTTGCGCTAACAGACATCGAAAGGTGAAGATTATATAACGATCGTCACAGCCCCCAGTCCGATATCCAAACTAGCTTTCCGTGGCCATTGTTGAGATTAAACTGTACTGAAGCTGTTCCATGCATTACTTCCCAGAAGCATAGGCCTAGGAAGAATTCTTTACAAATAATACCATAATTGTCTAATTGATCTTAATCACAAAAATCCATGCTACTTAGAAAGTGATCTAGTAAAAAGTAATTAATACCATGACACCTGTTTAACTGGGCCCGGATATGTGAAAAACCTGTTATTGATATAACATCGAGATCCCGACACATTTTTTTCGAAATACCTCTGTTACTGGGAATTTTAAGACCTTGTTTTATTCTGTTTTATTTACCTTTATAATTGGGACATGGCAGTTGAAAACTCGTATGAGTGAGACAATTTATCAAGTTTTGACATTCTTGTTTACAAAAAGCCTAATTTCCCTGAGTGTAAAGAAGAGTGGGACCCGCTGTAACTAAGAAAACTGTCATATTAACCTGCCTATTCGAAAAACTGGTAAAATAATAAACCTCTTTATAAATGGTAAATGGTAGATAGTTCTAAGTTAACCAAGTTTCACCGTCTTGTTTTCTGAAATATGGAAGATCTCCATATGGAACTCCACAAAATTATTATCAAGCCAGAAAGATTCCACATAGCTGAAAATGATAGATTGTTGGTTATTGTGAATGGGTTTGAACTAAGACAGGACCAAGACTCTTCTAGTAGCTAAGCTGAAATGGCAATGGGCAGGCCATATTGCACGCAGAACTGAACGATACATCGAGGGCAGGCCCCCACTAGGGGGACCGACAACCAGGTAAAGGTTGCAGGGAACAGATGGCTGCAAATTGTTAATGGCCACTTTTTCTGACTCTATAAGAGGAGGCCTATGTCCAGCAGTGGACTTGCAACGGCTCATGAAGACAGATTCCTACATTTCTCCTTTACGTCATCTATACGACTATAACAGGGAATCGATACGTCAGACTAAAATAAAATCAAACTCAAAACGAAAAAACTGTTTTTCGGTATCCGTATATAAAAATAAAATGTTTTCAATCCATCTCGCTGCTTAAGTGCCGTATATTTTCAGGGGGAATATAAACTGCAGAATATGACGATCGTAATGGAAGACTTTCCCAATGTGTTTCCATTCGAGTATGGACGCGCCGACATTACGTTTGAGGACGTCAAGACGAAAGAGATCGTTCTCACAGCCCAAGTGTTCTTTCACCTCGCCAGAAGCAAGACTAACAGAACTAAGGCAGCCCAAAACTAAAATGGCCGAATAAAATCAACTTGCACAAGCTGACGTTTTATTTTTCTTTAAGACAAAAAAACACTTGTACCATTAGAATATAGGTATTAACAATTTGAGTGTGATTACTTATATTACTGTACAACCAACTTCATTCTCCACTAATTACTCAATCTTGAACAAAGTTAATAATATGCTATATTTAAAATATCCTGGGTAAATAATAATTATTGTTGATGATAATTATAGAAACATTGAAAAGAGAGATATATATATATATAACCCTAACGTTCCTTGTTTTTTATACAGAAATGGTGAAAATCAAAACAATTTCATATCAAATTTTATTTTTATTTTTTATTTTATTTCTACACACAACAGAGTTACAACAATAAACACAGTTATAGGAAACAGAACATTAGTCTGTAACATGTACGGCTGCGCCTCCACAAACATGTGTAAATAGCATGTGTAATTATAAAGACAGCGTCATAAAGTAAATTAATGATAGCGTAAATCTTACAGGAAACAAAAAGAATATAGATCACTAATTAGGCTTGAGATACAAAAAAAAATACATGTGATGAATTTAAATTAGAATTAAAGTGGGAATATAATTTTAGGATTTGATTATATTAAATGCATATTGTAAAAATAAAAAATAATAATGATAACAACAATTAAAATCGTAAGCCAATAAAAATATACAAGGTCATTATATAAACACCATCCAAACTTATAAATGATATTCTTTGAAGAGAGTTACGAAACAAGATTTTTTTCTTTTAATATCACTCAGTACTAAAATATTAAGTTAAGGCTATACAAAGTTATCCGAGGAAAACTACCGATTTACTGTCACAATCACGCTACGCACGGTGTTGGAGCAGATAATTACACAACCCCCGCCCCTCCCCCCGTATTTCATTGATACATTACGCTGCGCACGGTGTTGTAGCAGATGACTACATGACCTCCCCCACCCCCCCGCCGCCGCCGCCGCTCCCGCTCCCCGCTCTCGCATATTTCATTAATACATAACAATAATTGTCATAAGTTCCAAATTTTTCCTTCATACTTGATCGGGCTTAGGACCGTCAAATTGCAGAAGGTATGAGTTGTTTTCTAATAACAGATAAAAACTTTGAACGTAAAAGTAAACCATACTTTTTGCAATAAGGCGTATTTAAAAAATCTGGAACAACTTAGGTACAAAAATTGGTTGGAGTATAGCAATGGCTGTGCAAGGCGTCTAGAACTTAAGATTTTTTTTGTCTCACTGAAACATACAAAACTAAGAGAACTATTAACAACAGAAACTAAAAAAACACAGGAATCGCATACGCAATACGAAAATCGGTATTAAAAAGCAATAAATTCACTGATAACACATTTCAATACTTTTCCTAGTCCTAAACATTAACATCGCTCATTTAATACTAATCCGAAGCCGGATGAAAAATAGAAAGAGTAAAATTATTATTAGATTTTATAATTTTTATGACTCACCCGGATTGCGAAAGGTCGTGGGTTCGAATCCCACCTTAGGGCTCGGAGACGTAGTTGTTTTTTCATACGTATTTTATATCTTATAGAAATATTGCATCATGAATGCAAAAAATTGAATAAAAAGCACATAATTATAGCTGGTTCCATCTTAATCGATTGTTTAATATTTGTAAAAATATTACTTTCGATGTTGAACTCATAATAGAAGTTGAAATACGTTTGTAAAATTCGACACGTTTGCCAGCGTCTCGGTAGCTCAGTGGTCAGAGCACTTGCCCGGATTGCGAAAGGTCGTGGGTTCGAATCCTACCTGAGGGCTCGGAGGCGTAGTTGTTTTTTACACACGTATTTTATATCTCATAGAAAATATTGCATTGCGAATGCAAAATAATTAAATTAAAAACATATTTTTTGAAGCCTAAACGCCCTGCACACCTTTGCTATACTCAAACCCAATAATAAATAAAAGAACCAATCATAATACACTTACATAAAGTTTAAAAACAATCGTTTTAAGAGTACTTCATTAACTGTTCAAAATGTAGACCATTTCTCTCCAAACAGAGTCTTGCACGTTTACGAACATTGTCTTTAATTTTATTAAGCACTACAGTGTCATTTTTCACTTCGTCAAATGCACGGATTATTTTTATTTTTAAGTCCTCGAGGCTTTGGGCCTCCTCCACATAAACCCGCCGTTTAATTTCGCCCCACAAAAAAAAGTCACAAGGCGTGAGGTCTGGTGATCGGGGCGGCCATGGGACGGGGCCTCCACGACCGATCCAGCGATCACCATGTTCGGTGTTTAAATAATCGCGAACTGCGGCCGCATAATGAGGTGGTGCTCCGTCTTGTTGGAAATAAAACACGCGATTTTGAATAAGCGCGAGTGGTACTTCGTCTATAAAGTCGGATATTACAGTGCGTAACATATCAAGATACGTGCTTCCGGTCAACCGCCCTTCAATAAAGAACGGCCCCAGTACTTGGTTACCGATAATACCCGCCCACACATTTGCACTAAAACGCACTTGATGATGGTTCTCCCTTATCACGTGCGGGTTCCGGAACGACCACCAATGCTCGTTGTGTTGGTTATACAGTCCCACGCGAGTGAATAAAGATTCATCAGTCCATAAAATAACAGCACCAGGATGTTCAATCAGCCACTCACAAAAGGCACGGCGAGGCACGGCATCTGCTTCACCTAAAGACTGCACTTTCTGATAGTGATAAGGATGCATGGTTGCGGCGTTAAGTAATTTCCACACCGCGGGTTGACTTACGCCGAACCGTCTTGCTGCGTCATTCGTACTTGCTCTGGGATTTCGATCAAAGAAATCAAAGATTTCGTCTTCGATTTCAATTGCAAGTCTCCTTCTACCACCTCCTCGAGCGTGTGATGGCGTCGTAAATTGTCCGTGGTCAAGTAAGCGTTGATTCGCAGCTAAAATGGTTTGACGATTCGGTGTTGTAGCATTTACGAAACCACTATTTCGAAGACGAGGAAGACTTTCAGCTTCGTACAGTGCACAGGCACCGTTTAAGCTTTCTCCACTTAAAATATAGCACCGTACCATCTCGTAATACTCGCGATTTGAATACATTTTGTTAGGTAGGTATTTATGTGATGTAAGCTCGCGGGAGCACAAGACGTACGTCGCGGGAGGTTCCCGCGTGACTGATTTCATTGCACAGGTGTCGCCACAACTAGGGTTGCCACCCGTACGAAAATACTTTATTTCGAATGATTTGATTTTTTTGGGATTTTGAAAATTTTAGTAGTACAGCTCGACAATAAAGAGTTGACAAAAAATATTCCGCAACTAATGTACACTTTTTGTTGGCAACACTTCCTTATCTGTCAAAACTGTCAAGAGGTTGACTAATTTTTTGCTTAGTTAAGAAGTCAATTGTTATTCTAGTGTGTTTTACGTGATATTTCTTTATCCTGGGTTTCATCATGAACAAAACCTACCGTATCGGTTCTCGCACAGAACAGAACTCTCTCTCGGAACAGATAGTGAATATGTTACACCGAAAAAATGTTTAAAAGAAATGATAGGTCAAAAAGAAAAATAAACGATTGCAGTAAAGTATAAAAGTACGTGGGAAAACGGACATGGTGATTGGTTAATTTATGATCCACAGAACGAATATAATGGAAAATGCAAATTGTGTGGAATTACATTTACAATTGCTTCAGTATAGGAGTAGGACAAGTAAGAAGACAAATTTTCTTTTTCTGTGTGTGTGTGTGTGAATTGATATGGTTGCATTAAATATCCAAACTAAACTATGCTATGCTAGACTGTAAAGATGCTGTGTTTGCAATTGTTTAATAGAAATACTAATTTGATACAAACTGCAAAAAGCAATAAAAAATATGCTTTTAAACATAATGATAAAGGAAAATAAATTGTACTTTATTTTCATACTATGTACTTTTTTTTCTTACCTATAATAACCAGTGTACTTTAACTACAAAAATAAAAGGTGGCAACCCTAGCCACAACCTGCGCGCGCAGCCACGATCGCGGCTCGCCGCATGCGCTTCGAGTATTTAAATTGAGTGAGTCATTGTTCTAACTTTTTGCAAGTTATAAAAACATCGACTTCAAAGTTATTACGGTTTTCGGCAAAAACAAACAATATTTTATTTCCCTTCATTGTTCTAATAGAAATAGTAGTATTTATAAGGCTATTGAATTATTGATTTTTATTTTTTTCTTTTATGAAATAATCAAAATTTACTATTTCAACGTAACATAACAAATTTACGGTAAACATTATTATTTTAATTTTATACAACTGACCGTTTTGCAATAAATGGAAAAAAATATTGATTATTTTTCCTCTTTTAAACAAACAGGCAACAGTATTTTTTTAATTATTTAGCAAGAAATGGTTTAATGCGAAACAAATTTAAATAATTAACAAATTTAAATTGTTAGAATGACATTAATTAATACAAATAAATGAATCGTGGTCAAAAAGTGCACTACACATGTGGACTTATACTGCAGGCAACCGTATTATTGGACTTTTCATTCTTTTTCGAGGTCCAGCTTCAAAACGGTAAGTTGTATAAAAAAATTGTTCAAACAAAAGTCGTTGACAAAATCCTAAGGAACAACTTTTACATTTACATTTTTGCAATAAATATGTATTTTCAAGGTGAAAAATAAAAAAACACCGTTTGAAGACTTTGGCGCCACCTACTGTGTGCATTTGTTGGTGTACGGGATTGCAGCAATGACATTTTTTGTAGATCTTGACGTCCTCTACATTTTATAATCAATCGATTTTTCTGTGAAATGCATACATTCCGAGAAAAATGCATTTCAAATTTTTTTGGCTCGTTTTTGGAGTTTGCAAAAAGACGCACCAAGATGGCGCGTGGCCACCTTCAAGGTAGATAACTAACACCATTTTACAGCAAATAAAACAACTTTCACCCATTCGGCAATTTTCTCACTCAAACGATTTTTTCTTCGACAGATTGACTTTCTAACAACTCAATTTTGGAAAAAGAAAGTTACGTCGTTCTTTCTTACTGTACCTCGGCATCAACACCCCGCGACCCCACCCCGCTGTTTCATTCAAAACATTTCGGCCGTGTTTGACCTTTCGGGCGACCTTTCTTTTGACCAGTAACCAGCTGTTGTAATAATTCGCTCGGACAAAATAATATTTTTGCGGAAATTTTACCTACCAATTTTTTTTCATAAATGAAGTGTTTGAATGGTATCTAATGCCTAGAAAAAATTTGGATGGTGTTTATAAAATAACCTTGTATAACAAATAATAATAGCTTTCTTTTTAATTAATTACTTTTCCTATGTCATGCTTCCATCTATTGATGGAAGATTTGCAGATGTCAGGCACACCGTCCATTTGATTAAGAAAATCGTTATATTCGCGACACATTCTGTGAATGGGGTTATGGAAGGACACGTTGTTAGAGCAGAGGGGAACCGAGAATAGACATTCACGCCTTGTGGACCTATTCGGGACCCTGATGTAAATTTCGGCTGTTGGCATAGTATTGATTGAGCCTTCAAAGATCTTATGCAAGTTGGTTAAGTCATGAATTTTACGTCGGCTTTCGAGGGTCTTTAAATTATAGAAGCGTAGACGATCTGCATAAGTCCTGAGATCGCGTTTGCGCCTAGATCGGATTGTTAGGATCCTTATAAAACGCCTCTGGATAGATTCCAGCAAGTTGATGTAGTTCTTATATTGAGGTGACCAAACAACAGAGGCGTATTCCAACTGGCTTAACACCAACGACTTATAAAGTAACAGCATACTTTTAGGGGATTTCAACTCACGAGACACTCGACAAATGAACCCTACTAGTTTGGCAGAACGTTTGGAGAGGGCTTCACAGTGATGATTAAAACTCATTTTGTCATCAAATACCACCCACAAGTCCCGCACTATGGACTTTCGCTGGAGCAAGTTATCGTCAATAGCGTAATCAAAGACAATGGGTGTTTTCTTGCGAGTGAAAGATATGATAGAGCATTTATCTATGCTGAGGCACATATCATTCTCACCGCACCAATCATATAATGTATTGATATCCCTTTGTAACTTAACGCAGTCCATTACCGAATTAATTTGGCAAAATATTTTTAAATCATCCGCGTAAAGTAAAGATACATTTTTAAGCCTAGGAATTCGATCATTGATATAAATGATAAATAATAATGGTCCCAGAATAGACCCCTGAGGAACACCGGATGTGACGAAAACCGGTGACGAGCGATAACCTAAATCAAATATAATATGCTATCCCCTTCGCAGTTTGGCTTAGACAAGGAAGATCAACTAAAGGTGCAGTTTGATACTGAGTTCTTTGATAACCTAGCAACTGGAAAAACATAATTAATGTATCTCAGTCTTCTTAGATTTATTAAATGCACAAGCTTTCCGCCCAGGCTTCGCCCGCGTGGAATTCGGTTATATTGCGGTATAAAGCACAACTTTAAGAAAACTTCTCATTCCCACGGAAAAATCTAAGAAGCGCGATGTAACGCTGGATACAATTAGTTGTTAAACCAAAACTGAATGGTACACTATATTATATGTTTTCCCTTGTGGAGCAAAAACATGCAGATTTTGGGCATTGGAAACCCGGGAACACGCTACATAGAGCTGACCATGCGAAAAACAATGTTTTTCCAAGTGTACTCCAGCAACCCTTAGAGTTTGGCCTTGTGCTTTATTAATGGTCATTGCAAATGAAACCCTTATAGGAAATTGTAGTCTTTTAAATTGAAATGGGAGGTCTGTCGGAATAATCGGAATCCGAGGAATGAGTCATTTAGTGAATCATTAAGCTTCAAAATTTACATGTTCATATTCGTTTGCAACATATAAGTAGATAAGATATCAAAATACGTATGCAAAAAACAACTACGCCTCCGAGCCCTCAGATACCATCTGAGGGCTCGGAGGCGTAGTTGTTTTTTGCATACGTATTTTGATATCTTATAGAAATATTGCATTGTGAATGCAAAAAATTAAATTAAAAACATAATTATAGCTGGTTCCATCTTAATCGATTGTTTAACATTTGTAAAAATGTTACTTTCGATGTTGAAGGTAGTTAGCGTTCAACATTGGTGGAACGATACTAGCTCATAGTAGAAGTTGAAATACGTTTGTAAAATTCGACACGTTTGCCAGCGTCTCGGTAGCTCAGGGGTCAGAGCAGTCGCCCGGATAGCGAAAGGTCGTGGGTTCGGATCCCATCTGAGGGCTCGGAGGCGTAGTTGTTTTTTGCATACGTATTTTGATATCTTATAGAAATATTGCATTGTGAATGCAAAAAATTAAATTAAAAACATATAAGTAGATGTAAAAAAAAACAGTTTAGACGATAAAACAAATTGTACGTCATCCCTCGGGAATTCCTCATTTTCGGGGATTCATTATCGTATCATTTAGCTTTTAAATTTACATGTTTATATTAGTTTGCAATATTTTACCTTGTTTTAAACGACACACAGCGCCATCTACAATCCATCCATCAAGCAAACAATATTTTTGTTTTTCCTCTGGAATATCAATTTTTTTCCAGGTTAAAAAGTACCCTATTATTTAATCCGGACTTTTATCTTTACGTCTGCAAAATTTCAAAGCAATCGGTTCAGTAGTTACGGCGTGAAAGCGGAACAAACAAACAAACAAACAAACTCACTTTCTGATTTATAATATTATTAGTAGGGATAGTAGGGATTTGATAGTATCTCTGTTCTCATTTTAGTACAAAAACTGGAAGCGGTTGGCATAAGGGGATCATTTGTCAAAGATTATTTGTCAAATAGGAAGCAACGGGTTAAATGAGGTCCATATACAAGTGCGGTGTAATATGGTGTACCACAGGGAAGCGTACTAGGTCCTACTCTATTCTCATCCTCAAAGGCATATATGTATAGTTGGCTCAATCTAAATATATTGCATTCTTCTGTGTATTTCTGTCCTTTTTTTAAATGGTGCACTTAAAAAAGGCGTTTTCCAACGGAACGCCTTTATGTAATCAGCACTAATCGGAGTGGGTAGAGCTATTTAGGTTCATTGACCGCAAACATTGATGTCAATATGGATATTGCGCGTGATTTCGATCAGTTGAAACTCCGGGATTTAAATGAATAAAATTATTTTTATTATTTTTAAGTATAAAAAATTGTTTATATAAGCCAATAAGCGCACGAGCGACGTTGTAAATTTTACACCAGCAACACGTTGCCAAAATTTTTTTGTCAAACGCGTGACGCTGCCGCTTTGTTGAAATACCTGATATCGGCGCATTATGGAAACAAACGAAAACAATAGCGGGGTGTTTCTGTCGCTAGAGTGACGCACCTGTTTTCGTCCCTTTCTGCACCACTATAATTCAATTATTTATTTATTATTTTTTTTTTTTACCACAATTAAAACATGTTACCTGTTTGGCACATGCTCTTCATCGCGTATTAGAAAAATATGGTTAGAGTACCATGATGTAAATATGTTAATAAAAATATTGAAAGATATGTCGCCGCGAACACACTTCGAGGCAATTATTTGATTGAATTAATGTGATAGCTTACGATTGTCTAAAGTAATTTAAAAATCCTGCTCACTTTTAAAAAAAGAAACCTTATTGAATAATTTACATGCTTCTTCGAATAACTATTTAATAAAGATGAATCGTTTGATTAAGTAAACATCATGGTGTTTCCATGATGTTTCAAAGTAAAACACTTATTTCTTGAGATTGTTTAGTTTAATCTCTCTTCCTAAAGAAACATGAACAAGAACAAGAAATTGTTATCAAAAACATAATTGTGACTTTGCGGATAATTGTTATTAAGAGGATCGTTTTATTTAACAAAACTATGGTGTTTTGACTATGGCGTTTTGACAAGTAAGTCACTTATTTCTATTTATTGCTGTCATCGCTTGACATGCAGGAGCTTATTTAAACTCAAAATAATTTTGATTTGCGTATAATATATAAATTACGGAGAAAAAAAAGTAACTTTGATCCGCGTCTTGCTGCGATCGGAAGGTAAGTGCGGTAGAGCGGGCTAATACAATCCAACTTGAAATGTCCTACCAGCACAGAATAGCAATGTTGAGTGTACAACGGTTTGCAAATGTTTTTTTATGATGGTTGTGGGCCGGAACAATTGCTTATTTCGCTTTTGTTTATTAGCATTGTAAATCATGAAACGAATTAAAGTAATTGCACGATAAAGATTATTACTGAGTTTTCTCAAAGTTATTATTTTAAGCAAGTAAACTCGGGCCTTTGCAGCGCCACTTTTGCTCGCTAATGTGTAAACTAAGGCGTTTGTAGCGCCACTTTTGCCCTCACTGATAATTGTGTTGGCGGGAAAAATGGCGATGCATAATGCTAGATGTACGAATTTTTGAGATATTCTTATTGTGAATTTCGAGTTGCTAACACATGTAAGAAAGACCTTTGTGATTTTGAATAAAATTAGTATAGTCTATTCAGACTAGCTTTTATTTCTCTTTGAAATTTTGTTTAACTGTGTTTCTTATAACTGAATATTATGAAATAAATAGTGCTTGGTCCTTTTAAATTGTGTTTTTGGTTTTCGATAGATGCCCCCTTATTATCACTATTCTACAAATAGAATAAATAACTTTAGATCCATTTGCATGTGCTTTTCGAACTGAATAGAATTAATGAATAATGCCGCAATAAGATAACGCTTAGTTTAGGCGGGTGTTAGGTTAGCTTTGCTACTGTAGTGGTAAACCTTACTGGAGTCGGTCCCTCATGTCTGAGGATCGTGGTCAGCTTCAGGGTTGCATCTGGAGTGGATGATCTTCCTCCACCGGTTTCTGTCCAGCGTGTCTCTTACAACAGAGTAGAATTTAGAGGTCGACGAGTCTTTTACTTGATCAGTCCATCTAGTTGGTGAACGACCGCGCGATCTTTTGCCTTCGGTGTTCCCAACCACGATCAGTTTTTCTAGGTTTTCGTCGCCTCTGCGCATTGTGTGGCCGAAATACGAAAGAATGCGTTGTTGGCACGTGGTGGACAAGCGAGTTTTTATTTGGAGCTGGTTCAGGATCGATGCATTGGTGCGTTTCGCAGTCCATGGTATTCTCAGCATACGTCTCCAGCACCACATTTCGAATGCATCAATCCTTTGCCTTTCTCGGGCCAGTATTGTCCACGTTTCCACTCCATACAGGAAGATAGGGAATACTAGAGCTCGTATCAATCGGATCTTGGTTTTGATACCAATTCCTCTTTTCTTCCAGATGTTATTTAAACGGGTCATAGCATCCTTTGCCATCCCGATTCGCCTTTTTATCTCGGCGACACAGCTGCCTTCGTTGCAGATTTGGGAGCCCAGGTAGATAAAGTGGTCGACGATGCTAATGCCAGGAATGTTGCAAGTGGCATTAGTTAGCTTTCCAGCTCGATCCACTATCATAACTTTGGTTTTAGCTCTGTTCACCGCGAGACCAATGTTGCCACTTTCTACCTCGAGTCTTCGGAACAGCTCGTTCATGTCTTCCATGGATGTTGCCAGAAGAATGGTGTCGTCGGCATATCGGAGATTTGATAGTCTTTTTCCACCTATTGGGAAGCCTTTCTCCCAATTTTCAATGGTCTTCCGAATAATGTACTCTCCATATATGTTAAACAGTGCAGGGGACAAAATGCAACCTTGTCTCACTCCTTTCTTAGTTTGAAACATATTGGAGTATTCAGTGCCTATTTTAATGAAAGAACGGTTCCCAGTGTAGAGACTCTCGATTAAAGCAAAGAGGTGATAAGGAACTCCCATTTCGAGTAGCACGTTCCACAGTTTGTCCCATTGCACACAGTCAAAGGCTTTAGTGTAGTCTATGAAGCATAAGACCACGGGGCTATTAAATTCTCTGCTCTTTTCGATGATTTGGCGAACGTTAAGTATTTGCTCCCGCGTTCCTCTGCCCTTAACGAAGCCTGCCTGCTCTTCGGGTATCTGTCGGCTTAGGAAGTAGTTAAGACGTCTATTAATTACATGGAGGAGGATCTTACTCGCATGAGATATTAATGATATAGTCCTCTAGTTGCCACAGTCTTTTGAAGAGCCTTTTTTATGTAGAGGTATAAACACCGATTCTGTCCAGTCTTTTGGCCATCTCCCAGTACTCCAGATGGTATTACAAATATCAGTCATAGCCTTTGTCCCTCTCTGACCTAAGTTTTTTAAGATTTCGGCAGTAATACCATCCTTACCCGGTGATTTCTTGCATTTAAGACTTTTGATGGCATTCTTAATTTCTGCTGGAAGGATATTAGGTTCTTCTGTCGCCCATGTAACATTAGTGTTAGTAGACTCACTAGTATTGTATAACTCCGTGCAATAGTTTTTCCAGCGCTCCAACACTTGAGCCACATCTGTGAGTAGACGCCCGTCTTTATCTTCAATGGCACAGGTTCTTGGCTTACACATTCCAGTCAGTTCTCTTACTTTTTGAAAAAGATATCTGGATTCATTTTTCAGTGAGTGCTGTTCAATTTCGAAACAGATGTTGTTTATATGGTTATCGTAATCTTTCCGACAGCGTAGTTGAACTTGGCGGCTCAGTTCTGCATACCGCTGTTGATCTTCAGTTGAACATATACCGTTCTCTTTTAGTTCACGTCTTTCAAGGATGATTTGGGCCGTTTCAGGTGTGATGTAGTCTTTCATAACTGGTTTCGCCAGTTTTTGATCCCTTGCTGTTCTCTCTATAATCTTCTTGAGATGTTCCCATTTACTATCGCTCTCTGTAATATCATTTGGAAAGTCTGCCATTCTCTGCTCAAAATCGTATCTGAAGCCATCAATGTTCAATTTTTGCATCTTCGGAACTACTTCAGGTTTTTGTATTCTCTTTAGCCGCAATTGAACTGTTGCTACAAGAAGTTGGTGATCGGAGCCGCAATCAGCACCGGGGAAAGTTGAGGCGTTCGTTACTGAGCTTCTCCATCGCGTTCCTATTAGTATGTAGTCGATTTGATTCCTACATCTGTCACCAGGAGATATCCAGGTGTATAGTCTACGGATATGATGTTTGAAGCAGGTGTTAGTGATAGTGAAATTTCCTTCACAGCAGAACTGTAACAGACGCTCGCCCCTATCATTACGTTCTCCGATTCCATGTTTGCCCACAACGCGACGAAGGTGGCCATCCTCTGTGGTATCTCCAACTTTGGCATTGAAATCTCCTAAGATGACGGTAACTTCTCGTTTTGGGATCTCCTTAAGTGTCGAAACCAGCGTGTCATAAAAGCCCTCTACTTCTTCTTCGGTTGACTGTGCTGTAGGGGCATATACGTGCACGATGTTCAGCTTGCACGGTTTGGTGTTAATTTTGAGCGTCACTATACGATTGCTAACTGGTTTATATCCCACAACGTACTTGTCCAATGATCTAGGCACAATGAAAGCCACGCCTTTGCTGCTGCTGTCTTCTGGGCCTGAGAAATACACTGTACTTCCGAGGTCAGATGTGAAGTGACCCTGGCCTTTCTAGTGTGTTTCGCTTAGCCCTAGCAGGTGAACGTTCTTCCTATTCATTTCATTCTCCACAATTCGTAGTTTGCCAGGCTGGTTGAGGCCGCGCACATTCCACGTCCCGATGCGATGGGGATGGCGAAACGACTTGCGGGTAATAGATTCATCAGTAACAGAATTTCCATGCGGCGCCTGATGATTCACGAGCACATGGCCGGTAGCACATTTCACACCATCTCCCCCGGAAAGATGGCGCCGGGCGTCAGCCGGATCGCCAGACATACTAGCTACTATTCTTAGACCTTCCATGCTGACTCTCTTGGGAAAATAGAAGCAGTGGTTTCCCGTTGCCTTCTGCCCCAGGCATTTTAGAAGCTATTTAGACTCCAAGGCCGCTGTTGCCTCTTCAATCGGTTGTCCGATTGGTGGTATGGTTATCCCGCCATTGCTCGGTCGCCAGAGCCTCGTCCGTTGTCTAGCAGGGAGCACCGCGGCGCCCTGAGGTCGCCGCCATCAGCTATTCGTAACGAACCACCGACGCGTGCAGGTGAGGTTGACTGTTGGGCCGGATTAAGGTGTTATTTCCGTTCTCCCCTTACTCCCCAAAAAAAGTAGTAGTGGTAAACCAGTGGTATAGTAATATGCCAGCGGTTCTGCCTATTTTAAAAAGGTGGGTTTCCCCCTATTCTTCGACATATATGTATCCAAACTTATCTCTTCCTCCACAACCAGTGATAACTAGATGGGGCACTTGGCTTGAAGCTGCGTCGTATTATGCAAAATATTATAAAGAAATAATAAATGTTGCTTCTCGATTAAACAGCTCTGAATCAATGGCAATACGAAATGCGAAAAATATTCTAGAAAAAGATAATCTATGGAATCAATTAGTATATATAGAAAATCATTATACAATTGTCTTATTTTCATTATGAGCATTAAGCGATTCATTTTTTGCTTTTGATCAAGTCAGAGCTGCTTTAAATGAGTGTTATTGTGATAGAATAAAAATCAAAATTGAAAAAGTTTTGGGTAGGAATCCTGACATTAATATCCTCAGAGAATATGAAGAAAAATTATCGAAAAATGAAACAAATGAAAAAATATTGTTATATAAATTTGCTCCACTAACATCCACAAATGTCGGACGCTCCTTTTCTACATACAAATGGGTGTTGGATGTAAAAAGAAATAGACTAAAATAACAAAATATTGAAAAAATAATGGTAATTTATTTTACTTGGGTCATACTCAGTCTCCTAGTGAAGCTGAAGACGAACCAGACCAAGAAATAGACCAATGACATTTCTTGCTTAAATAAGTAAATTATTGTTTAAACGTGTTGATCATTTTAATTAAAATTTTGTTGTAAATACAAATAGTTTGTTCTGTTTGATCATGTTTTGATTTTTTGAGGAATTAATAATTTGTATTGTAAGATGTTCTTGTACAACTTCAGAATATGGGATACACAAAATAGGGAAGAAGTTAAGTCAATCAATTTAATTCTAATTTGAAAGGGCATTGAAAGCTCAAAAAATGTATTTGGGCAATATGTGAAAAAAGTAGCAGAGTATCATGTAAGCCTTTGTTTCAATAGCACAAAATAATGATACTCCTAGTATTTATATTGCAGACTTATAGTAAAAAACATCCAGAATATTGTGTAAATAATAGGGATGTTAATGTTAATGTAAGAAATGGCAGGAAAAATTAAATGCAACTTACGTTTTAAAAAAAAGTATACTTTATGGCTTTAATAATTTTCGAAAAGCTTCCACAGGACCTTCAAGATCTACCATTACAAAATAACAAATTTAAAAAATCACTTTGAAGTGGCTGTTAGAAGAAAACTTCTACTCTGTAATATTTGGAAACGAAAATAGTGACATTAACTTTTATTTATTGGAGTTTATCTATAGAAATAGCTGGCAAAATAAAGAGAACAGTATAATTTTGGAGGCTTCGAAAAGTTTCAATCATAAAGCGGCTAAAATATAAAGAAGTCTTGAAACTGATAGGAACTTATGAGACAATAATTTAATGAGTTATTTTTCCCATTCTGAAAGCGTATTACACAATCATTTGAGAATGATCTATTCGCAAATACCCTAAACGTTACTATTAATAAATCCTAATTCCTACCTACAAAAAAAGAAGCAAAACTCTGTCCCCGCCAGTTTACTCCCATTGCCCTATTAAATTGCGCGTATAAAACATCTGAAAAAGCAATGATAAGATGATAAAATATACTGTATATTTTAACTAATTCCTCATAAAATCAACACGAGTTTCGAAAAATAATAGTACAGTTTATAAGAAAAGCGTTCGGGAAACTTCCCGACATCTTTTCGTCCAAAATACCGTGTTGCCAGTGATGACGTACAGAACGGAGACCTCGTCCTTTACTATAGGCCCTATAAGAAGGCTCAAGGTCACCCAACGGGCGATCGAGCGTGCTTTGCTCGGAATTTCCCTAGGTGTTCGAATCTGAAATGAGGAGATCCGTAGGAGAACCAAAATTACCGTCATAGGCCGCACAATTGCCAAACTTAAGTGGCAGTGGGCAGTGCACAAAGCTCGTAGAATTGATGGTGGTTGGGGCAGAAAAGTTCTCAAGTGGCGACCACGGACCGGAAAACGCAGCGTAGGCAGGCCTCCCATTCGGTGGACCGACGATTTGGTGAAGGTCGTGGGAAGCACCTGGATACGGCCAGCGTAGAACTAGTCGTTGTGGAGTTCCTTGGGGAAAGCTTTTGGCCAGCATTGTACGGTTTTCGCTGAGACGACGAGTTGGTAGGCACTTGATCCAATTATAACCCTAATTAGCTCCGTAATTTTGATCGTTTTAATTTTTTTGGTTTAAAATTAAAACCCATCTGTATCAATTTTTGGATACAATTGATCACATTAGATTCATATCTATAATTACCAACACTGTATTTTATCTCTATAATGCATCATTCTAAACTATAACACATTTAATTTTGTTTGATGACAGTCAGTAGATAACTTGTTCCGACGGAAGGTAGCAATGTTGTTGAAGGTAGTGACTTTGCAGCTTTTGGTCGCATCCATTGTAGTGAGTAAATATTTTTTTAACGGCACTGCAATATAAAAACTGTGGAATTTAATAAAAAAGTAAAAATTTAAAGCGTGCTCTTAAGTACGTGTTTTTGTTTGCATTATATACTCTTACTGCTACTTTTTTAAGTTAACTTTGTATTTTATAACCAGTGATCGGATGATCGGATGGATGCATATTTACCTAAAGTCATTTTTCTGGCTAAAAAAAATATGGAGGCGGCTTCTCAAAATATATTTTTTTAAATATAAATCCTGGGATTTCAGAAAATTCGAATGCTAATCGGTAGCATGGTGCGATAGCGATGCCTTAAGCATGTGGTATTTTTTTTTATTCCGGGATCCGGGTTTACACAACGATCCATACGTATTTACTTGAAGTCTTGTTTAAGTTTCCCATGCGATTAATGAATGTACTGTAGGGAGTGTAAGAGGAAGAGAAGTGAATGTTAGTAAAAAAACCAACAAGTAGATGTCCCAGTATGAGTCTGTTAAGGTGAGAAGCTTAAATAAGCATTTGCGTCTAAATTAACCACGTAAACTTGGTACGCCAGCAGAAAGAAGAAGTATATTAGCGCTCTTTTAGAGGTAAGAGCGAGACAATAAGCGAATGAAGGTCACGCGCATTGATCAATTAGCTGTAAGTATTGTACTCCCATAGGAGTACAACTCGTGTTTATTTTTAGAACGTTTATTTGGATGAATCTATTATTAATAAGCTCTATTTTCTGCCAAGTTTACCTATATTTTATAGATTTGTTTCAATATTAAAATGGAACCTCCACGCAAAAACTACATGACAAAATATATTTGTGAATACAACTTATGCCCTTTTTTAAGAGTGAAAAAAGTGGTAACAATAACATAGAAAATACAGATTTAAATAATTAATATTTTTTTTTTTTTTTTTTTATTTTATTAGGACAGCCAACAATAAGTACACTGGAATACAATAATTAAAACTAACAAAAACAGGATTCAAAATTAAGTGCCTTATCAATTACAGGCAGTCACATCATGCATTAGAATTATCTTAACTACCTAACGAATTTCAAATAAACTAAGCTTTAATAGTAATATTTTTTAAAACAAGTAAAAAAGCAAGACTGCAACTAATCCTAAATTAATATGAGATCTAATAAAAATGCTGTGCTAGTAATTCATATCTCACCTCTTAGTCGGTTGACTTAGGAGAGTTATTTTTAAACTTCTTAGAGAGCTACACAATATGTCCAAGTCCGAGCTCAGCGATGAATGGAGATTAATTAATCTAACCAAAGGAGCGTGAGATCCAAACCTGCTTCTAGTTGTCGGCTTTCTGAAGAGTGGCACCCTACCACGAGGATATCTCCTAGGGACGTTGAAATTTAAAGCGCCCAATATCTGGGGACAGTCAATGTTTCCATGGATAACCCCATGAAGAAAAGAAAGATCCAACATAGTTCTTCTATCTGCGAGAGACTGCATATTAAAATACTTCAGTCTATCTGAATAGGATGGCAACCTTTTTGATAATCCACAACTATAGGACAAATGCCACATAAAGCGCTTTTGAAGTCTCTCAATGCGCATCACATCAACATTATACAAAGGGTTCCATACCACAGCGCAGTACTCCAAGCTACTTCTCACCACTGCATAATACACTTTCTTCTTTATTTCAGGCCGCTTAAAAACTTTACAATTACGAATGACAAATCCCAACATCTTTGCACTTTTGCTTATCAGATTATCGTAATGCTTTTTGAATGACAGTTTGTCATCTAGAGTTACCCCCAGATCACGCAAATGATCCACTCCTTGTATCTCCATTCCATTTATGTAATATCGGGAAGGTAAGGGATTACGTTTTCTGCTAAATCTAATAAACATACATTTTTTAACATTCAATCTCATACCATTGTCAACACACCACTGTTGGACCCTATTGATATCATCTTGCAACAAAGAAATATCAAAATCATTGATAATTCTTTTAGAAATCTTGAGGTCATCAGCGAAAAGATATGCGTTCGATTTTTTTATGTTATGCACTAAATCATTGATAAAAATGTTGAACAGGATAGGACCCAAATGGGAACCTTGTGGAACACCAGCGGCATTCACATATGGATCAGACAGCTGACCATTGAGAGCTACAGTAGACCGTCTATTGCTAAGATAGGACCCAAACCAACGCAGCAAGGAACCACCAACACCACAGAAATCCAACTTCTTTATTAAAATTCTATGATCGACGGTGTCGAAAGCCTTGCTAAAGTCCATATAAATGGAATCCATTTGAGCGCCTTCATCCACTTCCTTGATTACGTTATTAACAAAAGACACTAGGTTCGTAGTAGTAGACCGAGATGACATAAAACCATGCTGACCAACATCTATCATGTGTTTGATTTGTAGATACAAAAAAGGACACACAAGGGACTCAAAGAGCTTTGCAAAGACTGATAGTATAGTAATAGGCCTAAAATTACCTACGTGATTATGCTCACCCGATTTGTATATAGGTACTACCTTGGCTTCTTTCCATATTCTAGGAAAGGTACCCATGGATAATGAAGCATTGAATATAATAGTTAGTGGCAGTGATAGTGGTTCAGCACATCTAACTGCAAATATAGACGGTATACCATCCAAACCGGGCCCCTTATACAAATCAAGTCTTTTTAATTTAGTTAATACAGTTTTTTGTGAGAACTGGATATTACATAAAGTATTAGGATTAAAAAGTTGCTTCGAACAAACTGCAGGATCAGGTGATGTCTTCTTATATTCGGTAACTCCAGAAGCACAATTCACGGAGGCGAAGTGCGATGCGAAAAGATCACAAGCTTCTTTAGCGGTGCTCGAGACTTCTGAAGTTCCATTTGTCAGTGTGGATGGATAATTATTACGGTTAGCTCTTTTATGTTTTAAAAAAGACCAAAAATACTTGGGATTTTTAGAAATGCAGGATTCAGTGTTTGCTATATAGGAGTTGTAACATTTCCTAGCAAACTCTTTACATCTTTGATTCAATATGTCAAATGAAATCCTGTCCAAAGGATTGTTATATAATTTGACTCTCATTCTGTACCTGTATTTTTCTTTTAACATCTTAATTAAGTTACGTGAATACCATGCTGGATATGCCGTAGTTGAGAATGAACTAGTTTTTGGTATACAGCGTTTAATTGACTTTCTTATAACTTCATAAAAGCGCTCTACCATACCATCAGCAGTTGAACAGGAATTTAAAATGTCTAGCCATGGAGTGCTATTTAGATCCTTTATGATCCGATCATAATCTGCCCTAAAGAAGTTTCGTCTAGGTGACAACTTAACATCAGACTCAACATTAGAGCCACTGACAGCACCAACAGAAATTAAGAACTCAAGTGGTGGATGAAGGGGATCGATCGAGGTCATAACACTAGCAGCCTCCGACAATATAATTTGGTTAGTGTTACTGAGGACCAAATCTAATATTTTATCTTTGTTATTCTTAACACTATTAAATTGAGATAAACTATTTATAATTATAAAATCAAGCAGCGTTTCAGCCATCGGAGAATTGATAGGATCTGCAACCAATAATGACGTACCAGGAGCCATAGACCAAGAAATACAACTCATGTTGAAGTCGCCAACCAAAAGCAAATCGTCCATAGATTCAAACGCGCGATTACAATTATTTGTGAATTCTTTTAAAACGCAGTTCTTTACAGGTGGTGCCAAATATACTGCACACAACATTAACCGCAGCTTTTTGCTCAATTCAATGGCCAACCAAAGATCTTCGCATTTGCTCTCATATTGCATAGCTCTATAAGACACAAATCTCTTAGAAACAGCCACCAAAACACCACCACCATCCTTTTTGTAATGATAGTTGCTAGTTTCTCTGTCTCGTCGATATACATTATATCGACAGTCAATAATTTCAGATGACATAACACCAGAATTCAACCAAGTCTCAGTCATTATAATTACATCAAAACTATTGGACAATACATTGCAGAAAACATCATGAGTTTTGGTTCGGAGACCTCTTACATTTTGATAATATACTGATAAATTATACATTTTTAAAGAAAAAAAAAGAAACTAAGATCATGCGAAATACAGTTTGAAAATTTTATATATGCAAATAAAAATTTATAAATCACTTCAATTTGTTGAAGGACTCGACATTACGTATCATGACGTATTCGGAGGTCTCATCCTTTCTCATGAAAATCTTACCCTGCTTTACCCAAATAAATTTATAGCCAAGTTCTTTACCCTTCGCGCGTGCTTTAGCGTGTAGAATTTTGTTCGATGCTGATAAATGTTCTACAACGTATATTGCTTTTTTAGCTCCCCCTAAACCAAGATGACTCGAATTTAGTTTTTCTTCCCTGTTTACCGCAGACTTATTAAACTTCACCGTAGATGCCAAAATTGTATCTCTAACTCTTGGGCAACTAAATTGAACAACGATGGATCTCGGCCGTGGGCTATCAGGGTTTATCTTAGCAGTGCGTGTACATTGATGGATATCACTTTCTTTAATATTACATCCAATGACTTTACTCAATTGCAAAACAGTTGAAAATAAATTTTCATTCTTATGCTCCGGAACACATTGTAGTTCAAGATTACTAGATCGAGCGTGCTGTTCCATTTGACTTAGGCGAATATTCAGGTCCTCCACAGTGGATCGAAGATGGTTATTTTCTTTCTGGAGATTCTCAGCTACGGTCTTGATGTTTTCATATGAATTTTTGTATAACTCAAACTGATTTTCAATATAATTTAAGGAGGTAGTAACTGTCGTTAATTCGTCCGTTATAGGTTTTAATTCTCCAGTAATTAGAGCTTTGATGCTTGAGTTAAACTTTCTAAACTCATCGGCTATTGCAGTACGAACTTCCTCCATGGTGATGTTACTAGATTGACTCGATGGACCTCTTCCTCGTAATGTTACATTATCATAGTCAGAGTCAGAATGACCAGTGCCTCCTCTAATTGGGGTGCTACTGTTATCGCCCCCCTTTCGCAATGCACCCTGGCAGTCTGGGCAGATCCAATTTTGCTTATCAGATTCTTTCAACTGATCAAATTTTTTGTTAACAATTTGAACACAAGAGTAGCAAAAGACATCTTTACACTTGCAGCATTTCAAAACTGTTTTTCTTTTATTAATATTTTCTCCACAACCAGACGCGCACAACCCCCCAACTCTCCAAAGATCTTTCCCCTTTGTGGATGAACTCATAATTGCAAAGTGTATTTAAAACTTAATTATCGAAGTAGTGCCTTGAAAATTTATAATTTCTACTTTCAGGGGTAATTATTTATATGTGGCAACACTACTCAACTTGTCAATATCGAATTGACACTGTCAATTGATCTTGACACATGTAATTTTGGCGTATTGAGGGTACTTGTACTTAGCCCGACTGTTTAGATATAATGTGGGTACTTAAATAAAACTTATCTTTTGGTGTTTTGAAGATCCACGGCCAGAAAAAACACTGATAACAGTATCACAAGAATTACAAATATCGTATTTCAGAATAAAGCTACTGATATGTACTTTTGCACTTGTTTTATATAGTAATTGAATAAAAAACCAGGAGCGTATAATACGATAGGCAGTGTTGCCGCTTCCATTCTCCATCTCCCAATATTAAAATATTAAAATGACGTTTATTGTATTCGCATTTGTACTGCTATATACTCCCCAAATTTGGCCATATTTATATCTCAACACGGTTTCGGCAAAATTATAGAATTATAAGATTCAGACGTGTAAAAATTATGTCACCGTAATCAAAAACATCACATTTTCCAAAAAAGTATAGATACAACAACATTTAAATAATTTTGATAAAGTAAATAATCCTTACCTTGTAAATAAAAGAGACAAGGGGTCCAAGTCGCAGGACAGACTATGTCAGGGTCCAAAATTCGTAGCACAATCGTTGTTCCAAGTAAAACCAAAATCCGTATCACAATGCACACCAGAAACCGTGGAAGAATAGCCAAGTAGTCCGAAAATAGATAAAAACACAAGCACAGCGACAAATGTCTTAAAATGAACAATAGGAACCCTTATAGTAATATAAGTTATTTGCGGGATTGCTACCATGTACCTTGTTATTGAGTTTCCGATATTTCGGCACTGTTGCAAGTGCCATGATCACGGAGCGACTGAAGTAATTGCGGGTAGGCTGTTATTGGCAGAAATATCGGTCTACCCTCCGACGAAGTCTCTTATTGCGTTCGTTACCCGTACCACTGTTCACATTCTCACTATTCACTTGGGATTGTTCTCGACACACAACACTTACAGTATCGGATCGCGACACGACACATTTTTGATTTTTTCGGTTTTTACACATACGAACCACTGGATTACAGACATTCGACAATTTAAACCCGTCCTCACGATTGAAATTTTCATGTTTTGTTATTTCAATCGCTTCCCTGACCAATCTTGGTATGTAGTGGCGTTCTGTCGAAATAATCTGTGGGTTATGAAACTCAATCCAGTGGTTAGGACCAGAATCAATCAAATGTTCCGCGATGGCCGATTTCTGCTTATCGTTGTTCTTGATTGCTTTTATGTGTTCCCTTATTCGGCATGCTACTGTTCGTTTTGTTTGGCCAATGTACGAACTGCCACAGCTGCAATCGATCTTATAGACACCAGGTTTCTCCAAGGGGAAGTTGTCTTTAGGAGACCGTAGGTATTGTGAAACCTTTCGTACAGGAGTGAAGACAGTATTTAGCGAGTACTTATTCAGTATGTTTGAGATCTTGTCAGTCACTCCTTTGACATATGGCAAATAAACGGGTTGTCTGTCTACTTTGTGTCTCTGGTGTCTTAATTTGTGTCTGGATGGAAAGTGTCCCTTGGATACAAGGGACACTTTCCATCCAGACCCTTACTCTGTAAGACTCGTCGTACATGCTCCAACTCTTCTTGAAGATGTTCCTCATCACACAAGTCATATGCACGGTTCTTCAGTGAAGTCACTACAGAGTTAAGATGTTTAGGGTGGTGATGCGAGGACGCGTTGAGATAGCGGTCAGTGTGTGTGGGTTTGCGGTAAACGGAATGACCAAACGAACCGTCATTCCTCACCCGAATCTTCACATCCAGAAAGGCCAGACTTCTATCTTCTTCCATCTCATAGGTGAAGTTAATTTTAGGATGGATGCCATTTAAATTTGCCAGGTGAGACTCAACATCATCTTTGTTACCCCTTAATATACAGAAAACGTCATCGACATACCTCTTCCATAGTTTTATTTCTGTGGGTGCGGTAATGAAGGCTTTTTCTTCAAAATGCTCCATCCATACATTGGCAACCACAGAAGCCACGGGACTGCCCATTGCGACTCCATCTATTTGGAGGTAGTACTGGCCCTGATATATGAAGAAATTCGTCGACAAACAATGATGCAACAGCTTGGCATATACCATCGGGATGTCATTTTCTTGTAACTTCACCTTCACCACTTCAAGACAATCTAACACAGGTACATTTGTGAACAGCGATTCCACGTCAAAACTGACCATCGACTGATTTTCATCTACCTTGTTTTGGTGCAGGATTTCTATGAAATGGCGGGAGTCCTTTACAAACGACGACGTTCGTCCTACTATAGGCTGCAATACTTTTGCCACATGCTTGGCCAGTTCATATGTAGGTGAGTCTATCTGACTCACGATTGGGCGTAGGGGGACATTCGGCTTATGGATTTTCGGCAGACCATATAGTTTTGGAGGCTGGGTGTTCCTAGGACGTAGTAAATATTTGACAATGTCATCGTCTAAAGCGTAGGCGCATTCCTTTATGAGTGAGCGAGTGTTACGATCTGTCCTCGCCGTTGGGTTGTAATCCACCTTCTTGTATATGTGTTCATCAGTGAGTAGACTAAGGATTTTGTTTTCATACTCACTGGTATTCATTATGACAGTCGCATTCCCTTTATCAGCCTTTAGTACCAATATATTCTTGTTCTTGCGAAGATCTTTCAAGGCAACTGATTCGGAAGAAGTAATGTTCGGTCCTGGTGGCCTCGCATGACGTAACACTACAGCAACATCTTGCCTGAGTGTATCCGCATCTACTGCTGGTATCTTGTTACGTATGACACCCTCTTCAACCGACCCAATCACTTCTTCATAGGGAATACGTCTGGGAGTAACGGCGAAATTCATCCCTCTTTCAAGAACAGACTGTGCAGCGTTGGACAACTCAATATTCGACATATTTATTACCGTTCGGGTTGGTAGTGAGTTCTCGTGGTAGGGGACATCTGGCTTTTGTCTTTGCAATAACATTTCAAACTTACGATCTTGTTTATTGGCGCTTAGTTCCCTGGTACGTTGAGCTTGTAAGTATGTAACACGATCGCAAATATCAAAGTCACTTGTCGAAAGAGTTTCACTGCACTTCAGATGGATTTCGTATAGTTCACACTGACTTTTGTCCAGTTGGTACCTACAGTTACGAATCGATTTTCGCAATAATTTTACACTCGCGTTTCGCAGAATACTCGCGGAACCATGAATGTCTGGTCGTGGTTTTATCCTAACACATATAGGGATAATGTCCGAATCACGACACTTCACGAGGAAAGACAGAGATTCCTTCAAACATTCACACTTTTTCCGCGCGCGTTCTAGGTGTTTTATTAATTTTGACGTATCCGGCCCGTACCGGTTAACAATATATTGTTTTAAACTTTCATGGTCACTAACATTATACACTCATTTGCAAAAAAAACGGGCGGTTTTGATTTTCATTCATCTTTAAAAAGATACAATACAAAAAAGGTTTCAATCGTTTGTACACGTTACTGGCCGGTTTTAAAAATGCCGTGGTATTTAAAAAAGTACGTTCTAAATTCAAATTTTCATTTGATGCTCATTTTTACAGAAAACCCCTTTTTATCCTACATTTTTGGCGCGAAGTTCCAGAAGTTAACATCGACTTTTATAACTTTTATTTAATTTTCATCGATTAATTTCATATCCTTGACTGTCAAACCTTTATTTATTGCTGTTTGGCTGTATCAAAAATGGTAGATAAAGTGGTAAAAGCTACCAAAATTATCGCGCTGCTTGAAGAGGGTTTCAGCCAATGCTTCGTGGCTAGGAGGCTAAATGTTAGTCGCTCGACGGTCCAAAGGACCTGGCAGCGATATCAGGAGACTGGTTCCGTCGAGAGAAGGCCTGGTTCTGGAAGAAAACCATGTACCCAACCACAGGATGATCGTTTTCTTGTGAGTCGCGCATTGAGAAATCGCAAATCTTCGAATGTGGATCTTAAGAACAACCTCCAAGAAGTAAGAAATGTGCATATTAGTCTATGGACGGTCAGGAAGAGGCTTCTCGCTGCCAATATACGCAGTCACCGCCCGGCCCACGGCCCAAAATTACTCCGTGAGCACCGAGTTCGCAGGCTTAGGTTCGCTAGAAAATGTGAATCATGGACTCAAGAAGATTGGAATAGGGTTTGATCTCTGATGAAGCCAGGATATCTCTGTTCGGTGAAGATCGACGTCGGCGAGTACTAAGAAGACAAGGAGAACGCTTTGCAGAAGCATGTTTCGAAGAAATACACCTTATGGTGGGGGCTCTGTTATGTTTTGGGCAGGAATAAATTCAATGGATCGTACAGAGTTAGTCTTCATTGAAAACGGCTCACTGACTGGGCATCGATACATAACGGAAGTTCTAATTCCTCATGGACAACCCGCATTATCCGCTCTAGGTGAAGACTTGATTTTTATGGACAACAATGCTCGCGCCCACCGATCTCGCGATGTTAAAGCGTATGTGCAAGAAGTCGGCATTCGTCGTTTGGATTGGCCAGCTCGAAGTCCCGACCTCAATCCCATAGAGCATGTCTGGGACGTTCTGAAACGGCGTGTGAGATCAGTACAACCGGCTCCGCAGACCATCAGAGAGCTGAAGAATGTGATTACTGCGGAGTGGGAACGTATTCCGCAAGCAAGTATCCGGGATATACTCGCTAGCATGCCCATACGAATTCAAGCTGTGATTTTAGCTAGAGGGGGTCACACTCGATACTAAACATTTATCTGCTTTTACTTTATTAAAGAAAAACAAACAAAAAAAACTTTTTTATTTTTACTTCATGAGCATATGCACTACTAGCGAACATACACTACTAGTGAGGTTTAGCATTATTTCCCATAAATTGTATCAAAATTTTATGAAATACTGATGAAAACGATTATTTTCTTATTAATTTACCAAATTGTGAGGATAAAACTACTTATAATCATCAAACAGAGCAATATTAACATTTAAAATGGTTCATTGCTTAGGTGCCCGTTTTTTTTGCAAATGAGTTTAGTAATATAAGTTATTTGCGGGATTGCTACCATGTACCTTGTTATTGAGTTTCCGATATTTCGGCACTGTTGCAAGTGCCATGATCACGGAGCGACTGAAGTAATTGCGGGTAGGCTGTTATTGGCAGAAATATCGGTCTACCCTCCGACGAAGTCTCTTATTGCGTTCGTTACCCGTACCACTGTTCACATTCTCACTATTCACTTGGGATTGTTCTCGACACACAACACTTACAGTATCGGATCGCGACACGACACATTTTTGATTTTTTCGGTTTTTACACATACGAACCACTGGATTCCAGACATTCGACAATTTAAACCCGTCCTCACGATTGAAAACTTTTTGATTTTTGTCGACGAATTTCTTCATATATCAGGGCCAGTACTACCTCCAAATAGATGGAGTCGCAATGGGCAGTCCCGTGGCTTCTGTGGTTGCCAATGTATGGATGGAGCATTTTGAAGAAAAAGCCTTCATTACCGCACCCACAGAAATAAAACTATGGAAGAGGTATGTCGATGACGTTTTCTGTATATTAAGGGGTAACAAAGATGATGTTGAGTCTCACCTGGCAAATTTAAATGGCATCCATCCTAAAATTAACTTCACCTATGAGATGGAAGAAGATAGAAGTCTGGCCTTTCTGGATGTGAAGATTCGGGTGAGGAATGACGGTTCGTTTGGTCATTCCGTTTACCGCAAACCCACACACACTGACCGCTATCTCAACGCGTCCTCGCATCACCACCCTAAACATCTTAACTCTGTAGTGACTTCACTGAAGAACCGTGCATATGACTTGTGTGATGAGGAACATCTTCAAGAAGAGTTGGAGCATGTACGACGAGTCTTACAGAGTAATGGATACAAGGGACACTTTCCATCCAGACACAAATTAAGACACCAGAGACACAAAGTAGACAGACAACCCGTTTATTTGCCATATGTCAAAGGAGTGACTGACAAGATCTCAAACATACTGAATAAGTACTCGCTAAATACTGTCTTCACTCCTGTACGAAAGGTTTCACAATACCTACGGTCTCCTAAAGACAACTTCCCCTTGGAGAAACCTGGTGTCTATAAGATCGATTGCAGCTGTGGCAGTTCGTACATTGGCCAAACAAAACGAACAGTAGCATGCCGAATAAGGGAACACATAAAAGCAATCAAGAACAACGATAAGCAGAAATCGGCCATCGCGGAACATTTGATTGATTCTGGTCCTAACCACTGGATTGAGTTTCATAACCCACAGATTATTTCGACAGAACGCCACTACATACCAAGATTGGTCAGGGAAGCGATTGAAATAACAAAACATGAAAATTTCAATCGTGAGGACGGGTTTAAATTGTCGAATGTCTGGAATCCAGTGGTTCGTATGTGTAAAAACCGAAAAAATCAAAAATGTGTCGTGTCGCGATCCGATACTGTAAGTGTTGTGTGTCGAGAACAATCCCAAGTGAATAGTGAGAATGTGAACAGTGGTACGGGTAACGAACGCAATAAGAGACTTCGTCGGAGGGTAGACCGATATTTCTGCCAATAACAGCCTACCCGCAATTACTTCAGTCGCTCCGTGATCATGGCACTTGCAACAGTGCCGAAATATCGGAAACTCAATAACAAGGTACATGGTAGCAATCCCGCAAATAACTTATATTACTATAATGTTAGTGACCATGAAAGTTTAAAACAATATAATAGGAACCCTTTTCAAATTCAAATTCAATTTTTTTATTAGCATTAAATAGGGCAATATGAATGTTAATTATCATTTAGAGCTTATAACCTATTTAGCCATATCAGAATAGCATACAAATATTTCAACACATTACAATTTATATAATTCTAACTACTACATATTTTTTTAATGTGTCTGAATTAATATATATATAAATAAATAATTAAAAAAAACGGTCGTCTGTAAAGTCGGTTCACTGACGATAGTTGAACGTGACAACGTCAAAAGAAAAAACTGATGGAATGGTTGCATTTTTCAAAAGAAAATTTTAATTTTATTTTGATAGATATTTTGTATGGATATAGAGAAGGAGGTAAATGGAAATCACAATTGAATTGATCAAGTTACATTTATTTGTACGCATAAATACAATTATGTAAAGCCATCGATTTTTACTTCTGTTTTCTTTGAAATAGTTCTGTTAACTTATTGTTATAGTTTTGTCAATTATAACATAACCTACAATCGCTGCACTAGCGGACCGATGCTATTTATTTTAATGATGAAAGCACGAATATTCGACAATATATCACTGAACATATATTTAATATCGAAAGAATCATTACCTTTATCGCCGCAATTATCGTTGCTATAAACAATTGACACCACATTCACTTTTCACTGCACTTCATACTTGACGAAAACATGTAAATGTATTATTGTATAGCAGCTGTCCACGCGGACGCATCGCTCACTCAAGTAGGAGAGAGACAGATGTCGAACGCTGCCGAACGCGGAGGCCGATTGTGCCTCTTTGTCGCTCGTTCCGCGCTCTCGCTTGCACTTCAAGCCTTAAATGGAACGCCTCAGAGCGAGGTAACGCCGCATGAGTCATGTTTTTTTGTGCGTGCAGCCGGCTCCATCGAATTATAAGACGTTGTTACGTCAAAAATTCCCGAAACCTGATCATGATAGTACAAATTAATACATCAACACCTTAAATATCTTTATGTCTTAAGAAATCATCAATTGAGTAAAACGCATTCTCTAATAGCCAATTACGCAACAAAGACTTGAACCGATTTATAGGGAGGTCCTTAAAACGATTTGGTATTTTTATTATAAATGACTATTGCGTAGCTGTTATTTAGGAATCTCTTCCTAAAACGAAGAGATTCCTTATCCTCCAATAACATAAGTCCTCAGGACTTATTGTAGTACAAGTCAGTGGGGATTTCGCCTGATTCTTTGAGATATATCACCTGTCTTTTCAAACTTATCACTGCTTTGTTTGACAAACAACGCAACCTCCGATATATATAAACATATTTCGGGTTGCTAATTGCTGACAAGCAGGTATATAATTTGCCGTCTCATTGGCACTCATTATGAAAACCTTCTCTATTATTTTTTACAGTAGGAATCAAGAACGGTGAACCAGTTCGTAGCGAGAATCGCCCGGCAGACGCATTGCCTGTTCACGTGCCCCTCTACGGTACGGCCGCGCTGTGTGCACGCAATATTGACCTTAAGGGTGGTAACGTGACGGGGGAGGGGGGCAGCTGTTGGGCAGCAATTACGACATTTTGTCAAGGCGAATATGGTTCGAAACTTGAAGAAGTATTTGAAGAAATGCATAATTATACAGAAATTATTATTTTAGAAACGTGCGTTCCATATTAGTCAACATCTGAACATAAATTAAATATAGGTACCTACATCCGATTTGATTCTATAAATCAAAACACTTGTCCATTTCAAATTCCGGGATTTTTTCGCTACAAAAGTGCATTCTATATCAGCCACTACCTCAATTTTAGGTAAATATGCATCCGATTATCTGACCCAATCCTGTTTATAACCAATAAATCTAATAGCCGGAAGTTTACTCTAAAATTATGGATTTTGCCCTAACCTCCAAGCTTTGCAGGCGGGTAGCAGTTGTAGAATACCATAATTTGAATACGCTAATGGCCATTTTGTGTTCTACGGGAGGTGTATGGTGATCACCTCCAGTTTCATTTGTCGTCTTTTACGCCATCCTTAAGTGTGGGTGGTTTGCAGTATTCTTCCCTGCCAGACACCACACGACTATCTACGAGGGGCGGCTGATAAGTTCACGACCTAAGGTACTTAATGAAAAGGTATCATCTCGTTACTGATATCACAACTTGCGGCACTAATTGATAGTATAAATAACACCCATTTGTTCAATTTGGTTCATTCCGCTCCGAGACGCCGAGCTTCGCAGTCGCCTGCCTTCGCATCGCACCGCCGCTCCCCTCCAACGAGCCATCAGTTTCGACCGAAGCGCCCCCTAGTGGCGCCGATTAGAAACGAAGTGTTGCTGTCTCACCGCATCTGTAGCAAGTTGCTAGCATAGCCGCTAGTTGCGAGACCTTCTTGCAACAGCCGCTACCGCGTAGGGAATTTCGCGATTTTCGTTGGAAATTCCTTGTTTCCGTAGGAGAAACGTTGTGTATCGTCACTCCCTTGTTTCAAGTGTCAAACCGTCAAGCCGTACGTTGTCGGCTCGTTAGGCCTGCTGGAACGCAGTCCCCGAACGCCGTTTTCACGGCGGGAGGCTAGGCTTCGTTGCTCCAGACCTCGGGTTTGTGGCTACTAACTGGTGGAAACCTAACGGTGCCAACCAAGCCAGTCTAGCCGAGCGCTGCCCCGGTGCGCTCCCCGCGGCCCCTCAGGCCTCGGGAAACACCGGAGGTCCGACGCCCATATCTTGGGCATCCCAGGGCTAGCACTCGGCGGTTATCCAAATTAGGGATACCAGCCCCCCCCCCCTCTCTCCCCCCCGCCTCCCGGCGGGGTGGCCTCTCTCTCTCCCGCTCCCTCAGAGCTCTCCGCGATGGCGGCTCTTCTCGTCGACGGGATAGTCGACTTGCTTAGGGGTTCCGGGCTTAACCCGGACCCGGCGCTTCTCGCCAAAATGAAGGAGCTAGTCTCCTTCTTCACGCCGGCTTCACCGGCCCTCCCACAATCTCTGGGTACAGCAGTCATGGACGTCGTCGGGTTCGAGGAAGAGAACCCCAACGTGTCAGCAGCAGCTACAGCCCCCGCACGCTCCGCGCCCAAGCGCTCCGCGTCAGATCGCGTCTCGCAGGAGTCGGACTCCGATTCGTCAGCAGGGACACTAGTAACGGCCTCGGAGGACGACTTCGTCCCGGCCAAAACTCGCAAGAGCCGGAAGAGCAAAAAGGGTCGTCGTCAGACCACGCCCTCTCTCTCCCCCGCCTCAGGTGTCGCGCCGGTCACCACGGGCCCTAGCCCGTCCCCAGCGCCCCTGTCCGCGTCCGCGCCCATGTCCGCGTCCGCGCCCGTTCCGCGCCCGCGCGCACCTTCCGGTACCGGTACCGCTAACGTCGCGCCCCGCGCCTTGACCCCTTCTGGGAAACCGCACACTCGCTGTGCCCCGGTGCCGTCCGGCCCTAAGCCGCCACCGCCGCTCCATCTAACGGACAAGTCTAAATGGGACTCTCTGTCCAAAGCCTGCGCCGCGAACGGGTGGCGTTACATACGCGCCACCAACACAGGCAAAACTATTATGATATACGTCGCGGACATCGCCACATTTAGGGCCCTCTCGGCGTACATGGCACGGGAGTCGATCCCGTACTACACCTTTACGCCTAACGAGGATCGTAAGGTAGCCGTAATTCTTGGGGGAGTTCCTTATGAACTCGCCGACGATCTGGTCCACGAGGACCTAAACAAGCAGGGCTTCCCGGTCGAAGCCGTACATAAGCTCCACACGCGCACGGGAGCTATGTACCCGCTCGTCCTCGTCAAATTGTCTCCCGACGCCCCGGCCGCCCGGGACGTCTTCCGCGCCGAAGAGCTCACCATCTGTGGGCTCTCGAACATTAAGGCCGAAAAGCCACGCCGTCGCGACTGGCCAGTACAGTGCCACCGGTGCCAACTGTACGGGCACACGACAGCTAACTGCCACTGCCCCGTGAGGTGCGTGAAATGCTTAGAGCCTCACGCGACCAAAGAGTGCTCGCGCACTCCGGACACTCCGTCCCCCCCAGCCTGCGTTCTGTGCAACCAGGTGGGGCACACCGCCAATTACAGAGGCTGTCCGCGCGCTCCGCGTCCTACTAAGGGCAAACGGGGCCCATCCCTAATAAAAACCCAACCGAGCCGCGCGGCTAAAAACCCACCGGCGCGAACCTTAGAAAATTTCCCCTCCCTTCCGGAGAGGAAAACCGCACCGGCGGCGGGGCCCTTCAGGACCCGCACCGACCCAACGCTTAGCTGGAGCCCCGTCAGGGCCCCAAACCAGGCACCCGCATGGGGGCCCCCGAGGGCCCCCGCGCCTCCTAGCCAACCGAAGGCTAGGAACGCTCGCGCTCCCAGTCTAGCTGATGACCTCCTGACCGTACGATCGGCCATTGAGGGAATCAATATCCACGAAATCACGGTGCTTGCCGGCAAGCTCCGTGCTTCGAACTCTCCTCAAGCAAAGCTCATCGCGCTTTGCGAGCATTCCAATCTCCTTAGTTCGTTGTGAATATTCGGATGTTAATGGTTATGAATATTTTAATAATATTTTTAACTATTAATAATGCGGGCATTCACACATCCGCGTTCGCATTCCGGTTAGGTACTCCGACAGCTCTTACGACTCTTGTTAGTTCGATTATTCATTCTTATTCATATTCATATCCATTCCCGCGCGCTAGATCTAAACTTAGTTTACCAATCTGCCGCGTTGTCTCTTTCTCGAACAGCGTCCATGGCTGCTAATAGTTTAAATTCAATTCCGAACAACACTATTATGCGCATAGCCGGTCGTATCAAACCTAAAGGGTTATCTCTCCTTTCGTTTAATGCAGGAAGCCTTAGACCTCACCTTCCGGAGCTCAAGCTCCTAGTCCAAAATAATCCGGTAGATTTGATTCTCGTCCAAGAGACGTGGCTTAAACCCCACGTCCTGAGGGGAACAAACGCTTTTGATAAGGTTTGGCACGCCGGACTTATCCATAAACTCTACGACTTAGATATGCCCGACCGGTTAGTCCGCCTTATAGCCGCATTCCTCAGCGATCGCACCTTTCGCTTTCGCTACGAAGGAACCCTGTCAACGCACCGTCCGCTGAGAGCGGGCGTGCCGCAGGGGTCGGCTCTCTCCCCTCTCCTCTACAGCGTTTATACAAACGACTGTCCGATACCAACCAATGGTACCCAATTAGCCCTATTCGCCGATGACACCGCACTTTTTCTAAAAGCGCCGTCACACAAGGCCATCCTTGGTAGGCTTCAACAATCTATCTCCCAACTAGGCGACTGGTTTCGCAAGTGGAGAATAGACGTCAACCCAGATAAAAGCGCAGCAGTCATATTTGACGTTAAACGTAGGTCCCGTGTGGTCCCTTACGGGACACAGCCCTTAAGGCTACTAGGCGCCCCGATACCGTGGCAACGCGCCACCAAGTATCTAGGCGTTACCCTCGACAAAGGCCTCACTTTCGGGCTTCATATCCGTAGAGTCACTAGAAACGCCCGCTTCTACCTAAACCGCCTTAACCCTATGTTGGGGCGGGATAGTAGAATGTCCTTAAAAAATAAAATAACCCTCTACAAAGTTTGTATACGACCAGTCATGACATACGCGTCTCCAGTATTTGCACACGCGGATCCCGTCCGATTAAAGCCGCTGCAAGTCGTGCAGAGCAACTTTTGCCGTAGGGCAACAGGCGCACCTTGGTACGTCCGAAACGCGGACCTACACCGCGACCTGTCCCTACCGACCGTCCAATCTCACATGCAAAAATGCTCCGAGCGCTTTTTCAAAGCCGCAGAGGAGCATGCAAATCCCCTCATATTAGAGGCAGCGGACTACGTCCCGCTCGCCCCCTCTAGGCACAAAGTCCGTAGGCCCAAACATGTGCTTACGGATGAGCCTGACCCTTTATCGCAAGCTGTGGAACGCCTATCATCGGCCCACACTCGCATGACCCAGCAATAAGAACGAGCGGCCTTCCGCAGCTCGTTAATCCCGCATCTGCGGACCACGTCCAATAGGGGCGTGGCCCGATTTCTCACGCATGCGCTAGCTTAAGCTAACGCGGCGTTGCGTCGCCCTTCATTCCCGGGTGCGATCGCTCATATAAAGCCTGTATAGCCTTCCCAGGCTAAGGCACCTCAGGTGGTGTTTAGTCAGTACGAGTCTGACATAACCTCTCGGCCGGCCGATGTATCCATGTAGGATTCACCACCTCCCTCCCTCGCGTCCGGAGGGGAAAAAAAAAAAAAAAAAAAAAAAAAATCAATTTGGTTCATTAACACTTCAAACCTGGAACAAGCAACAATACCAACGAAACTGAAAATTCTCGCAATTTTGAGCACCGCGCAGTGATTAAATTCCTTGTAAAAAAAAAGGAAACTCGTCGAAAGACATTTTTGAAGAAATGTTATCGTTTCTTCAGGATTCCGGGCCATCATATACAATGGTAAAAAATGGGCTCGACTTTTTAAACAAGGAAGAGAGAGCTGTTAGGACGACCCCCGCCCGCCCGGGCCGCCCTGTGACAGTAGTGACCGAAGAAAATGTTCAAAAAGTTGAAAAATTAGTATTGGTCGATCGAAGAATAAAATTGTGGCAGATAGCTGAAGAGTTACAGATTAATAAAGAGCGAATCGGAGAAAGAACAATGGCGAAATATTCTTTGAGATATTTTTGAGCGTCTTGAAATATTCTTCCACAGAACGAAATGAAATAATTTTCTACATTTTTACATCAAAAGCTTATAACTAGTAAGAGCCAGAATAAAAAACACTGCTTTTTGGGTCATATCATTGATTGTTAAGTGAAACATCGAAATTCCGCTAGGTACCATTACCTTTTGTGTTGCCATTTTATTATAATTGTTCGAGTTATGTAAAAATCGGTTTCAAGATATCCTGATAAGTTCATTTTATTGTTTACTATATACAAAGTATACACAAAGTATAGTATAGATATATTGTAATATATCTATACTATACTTTGTGTTATTTAAAAATAAATCAAGTACTGATATTAAGAGATATTTAGTGTTTTCTTCTATTATTGCAACATTGTTATAGCAACACTGCTATTTTTTTTTCTCCCGTGAAACAGGTGCAACATACTCACCTACCTAATATTATAATTCTATAGTATATTATAATTCTACTTATTATTTAAGTAGCTACCAACAGGCAGAAATAAGATGGCATACACTCGATTTTAAGCGACCTATTAGTAACGATAGCATTGCTAATAATGTGATTAAATATGTTGATATTCTAATTTAAAAGAAAAAGGTTACCATAATTGTCTGGATATATCGATTACGGCGATAAAATCGAATTTTATCGATAGTTGGTAACACTTCAGCAGCGACTTAAACGATAGGTACCTATTAATTTCAACAACATTGCATACCTAATTACCTACATATATAACAGATTATAACAGATACATTTTCAAACACGTTGGTCTTGATAATATCTATTTGTTTATTAATCAGAGTGAATGTTATCGATTGATATAATCGATTTTGTGACAACACTACCGTAACTAAATCTTAAAAACTTCGAAGCTTAATATCTTTTTTTCCTGGTCTCTTAAATAAAAAATTCTAAGACACGCAGTTTCAGGAATTAATGGTTGATCATTTTAGTATTTTTTAATCTAAAGACGCATCAATTTTAGGTGAAAGAAAATGATGTATGGGAGTTCGCCATTGTTCTTTGACACCAAAATTTACACATGAAAAAAATTAGTGCGCGTTGGGTACAACGAATACTCAAACCACTCGACAAACAAAGACGACTGGCGAGTTGTAAGGATTTTTTGGAGTTGTGTCAGAACAATTTGGACAAAATTTGTAACCGCACTGTGATAGTAGACGAAACCTGGATTCGTCTACTATCTAGATGAAGTCAGCCGTGGAGATTTTCAAGAGAAATCTTCAGAATATTATTTCAATGGTTTAAAGGCATTGTATTCACGATGTGAGAAGTGTATTTCACTTGAGGGTGATTAAATTGAAAAATAAAAATTAAAAAACTAAACTTTTCTTTCATTAAGTACCCTAGGCCGCGAACTTATCAGCCGCCCCTCGTATATAAAAAACAAACTTTGTATGATTGTTCCCTATGCGTTCCGAGACCATTGATCAGATTGTGATGAAATTTTTTTAAGTTGCTCTATGCATGCCAGGGAAGGTTTATGTGTACAGTCAGCAAAAAAAGGTCAGCATAAAGAGCGTGCCGGGTGCAACTAGTCTTATATGTATCTACATACTGATTTTAAATTTTTTTTCAATAATTATATAAATTTTACTTTTAACTTTTTCCATAGCAATAGTTGCAGTCTTACTATGTTGTCTGCAGTGTTACCACGTGGTTCTCGAGAGAGCCTTGACTTTTTATGTAAATGAACGGTACTTTGAATATGCAAATGTCTACGTGAAAAGGTACAGCCGGCGGTCCCCCTACTACTTCAACATAGAACTCAAAACCAAGAAAACATTTGATAGCAACATCACGGTCAGTTTCATTAAGTAATAACGGGCTAGGATTTTACTTTTAGGTTATTTGTCTGATTGGTTAATCAGTATTCATCGAGTCCATTAAATAATCTCGTAATAAGTTACTCGTAATAAGTTATTTCGTGATTCTGATCAAAATAAAGATTTATCATTTCCTAACAGTAGATAGTCGTTAATACAATAAAATAAAAAAAAAACATTAAATAGAGAGGAGACATATTGGGGTTACACTTTGTTTCTGCTTTTGCCTATTTATATAATACTGATTAGATTAATATTTCTAGTTTATATGCGAATTGAAGGAAAAATTGAGCAACATGTATAAGCCGACGTTTGTCAATTTCCGTATCCCAATGTGCGACGTAATCAACGTGGACCACATATTCGGCACGATGTTGCGGAAGTATAACTTGACGTGTCCAGCTCCACCTGTAAGTATTGCATTTTCGATTCTGTTATAACTCTTTAAGAATAACTTGCGCTTACATACATGGACAGGTGAAGATTATATAATAATCGTCACAGCCCCAATCCGATTTCCAAACTAGTTTACCGTGACGACTTTCGAGATGGAACTGTACTTAAACTGTACTTATATTTCATAGATTTTCTTTATGTTGACCTTTATAATTGGGACATCGCAACTCAAAACCCGTTGAATAACACAATTTATCAAGTTTTGACATGCTTGTTTACAAATAGCCTAAAGAAGAGTAGGACCCTCTACAACCAAGAAAACTGTCATTTTAATTGGCCTATTTGGGAAACTGGGTCAATAAAAAACTTTTATAAATGATAAATAGGTCCTTTGAGTTTCCGGTTAAACAAGTTTCACTGTCTTGTCTTCTATGTCCAGATTGTTTAATATAATACCCAATAATCTAAAATATGGGAGATGCATGGAACCCCGGTAAATTATTATCAAGCCTGAAAGATTCCACATGGCTGATAAAGATAGATTTTTTTTATTTCGAATGACTGCTCTTTATTCCAATCAAGCCCAGGAACCAAGACAGGACCAATACTCTTTTAGTTCCGATCAGAACTGGACGATACATCGCGGGGAGGCCATTGGAGGAGGCCTCACACTAGGGGACCGACAACCTGGTGAAGGTTGACAATAATAAATTGAAAACGAATAAACCGTTTTTGTTGTATTCGTATATAAAAATAAAAAAAATTCAATCCATCTCGCTCTTGAAGTGTCGTATATTTTCAGGGAGAATATAAACTGCAGAATATGACGATCGTAATGGAAGACTTTCCTAATGTGTTTCCATTTGAGTATGGACGCGCCGATATTGTGCATGAGATCACCAAGACGAAAGAGATCATTTACACGGGCCACGTATAATTTCATCTCGCCAGAAGCAAGACTAACAGAACTAAGTCAGCCCACAACTAAAATGGACGAATAAAATCAACTTGTACAAGCCGACGATTTATTTATTTTTTATTTAAGACAAAGAAACAGTTGTAGTTTTATTATATAGGTATTAACCATTCTGAGTGTGGTTACTTATACCAATGTACAGGCGACTTCATTATCCATTAATTACTCTATACAACCTTAAACAAAGTGAATAAGATATATGTTATTATGTAAAATATCCTGGGCAAATAAAAATTGTTACAAAGGATGAGTATAGAAACATTGAAAAGAAATACAAAGATATTATACTCACACATAATAGAGTGCGCGTGAGCACGTAATCCGCTAAGATAATGTATGCATTTTATTTTAGTGTTGTTGGATTAACTACATATGTAAGATAAAAACTTAAACAAATATTAGAAACATTGATGGCAGCCCTATCCAGCGCTGTACCGCTCATATCAACATCGTTAACTTAATGAAAAAAAAATAAACTTACATTTGTGCTAAAGTTAAAGTCACTTGCCTTAAATACAGAAATAGTTAAAATCAAAATTACTACAAATGACAAAATGACAAATGACAATGACAAATATAATATACCTGCTCAGTTTCGCTTTATACAAGGAATGCCAACTGAAGCTGCAGTTTTGGCACTGCGTTCTTTGATAACTGAGCAACTAGACAAACAATAAATGTATCTTAGTCTTTCTAGATTTAAATAATGCATTTGATACTCTTTCTGTCCCCGTTCTAGTATAAAAACTGGATGCGATTGGTATCAGGGGACAATCCCTCAAAGTTTTCAAAGATTATTTGTCAAATAGTGGGCAACGGGTTAATTAGATTCTTATACAAGTGAACAGGCTGTGGTGTAATATGGTGTGCCACAGGGAAGCGTACTTGGCCCTTCGTTATTCCTTTTATATATATATATATATATATATATATATATATATATATCGCAGCCAACTGGTTAAAATAGCCGTTCAATCAAGCAGCTAGCCCTTTGACTGAACAACGCCATTTAATCACACGGCTATACGTCGTTTAGCCGACTTGTTGACTGCAACGTTCAACACTACAGCTAGACGATGCTAAGCCAACTGGTTAAATGGCAAATTTTTAGTATGTAATTTGAGAGAATAGGAATACTTTTTGGAATTTCTCGAGAGATTATTCTTGGATTGAGTTTAACCTAACCTTGTTTTTTTAAGTTTAACCTAACCTAACCTAACCTTATCAACTTCACTCGTATCACTCGTAAGTGCCTTCATAATTGCTGTCTCTTTAATAATACTAGTAACGTATATTTACTACTTTCTTTCCGAAAAATATCTTGAAACAATCACAAATACCGGCTAGTTGACGTCATATTGAAAACAAAACGCGCCTAGCGCCGCGGAGGTGAGCGCTGAACTAATTCAATTAGACGGCGGCTTTTCAATCAGCTGTAGTGTGCTAGGCTTAATAGATTGTACAGTATAATAATGCTCCGGCTTCGATCCGGGCACTTTCCGATAAATAAGTTTGGTTTCTTAATGAAGAAGGTAAATTCCCCAAATTGTGACGTATGTGGCACGTTAGAAGACGTACATCATTTGCTGTCGGAGTGTGCCCGGAACGAAAGTGAACGGCAATTGTTGTTCCACACCTTAAATTTAAATCGGTTAGATGTAGGCACCTTCCATGCTATCCTGGCTAAACCACTGTCGGATACAGCCAAAAAGCTTTGCTCTTTAGTTTGTTAATAATTAAGTACTTAACTGTAAATAATATAGAATAAGGTTTATGATATGACTGACATATCTTCTTAAGATAAAAGTCCTTAAATTAAATAAAGAAAAAAAAATCAGCTGTAGTGTTGAACGTTTTGAGCGACTCAAATATTCAATTAAAAAGCAAGACGTGTGGTTGAATGGCGTTGCTCAGACAAAGGGCTAGCTGTTTGATTTAACGGCTATTTTAACCAGTTGGCTGCGACATATAAATGACTTCTGTGTCTTACTCTTTGATAATGCAGAAATTTTCTCATATACTCAGAACAGATAAACAAAGGGCTATGTTTAAACACTAAACACCGTCAATACAGATCATATTTGTTTTAGTATTTATAATAATAATCAACCGAACAACAAATTTAACATTACAATACATAGCTGCATCAGGGCTGCTAATAGCGTAGTTTGTGACTGCCAATTGTTAAAAGGGTTGAATAAACGAAATGTCTTAGTGTCTTTGTGGATCAATGGTTGTCTTGGTATTATCACTTTGAACATGTTTTCACCAGAATCTGGAAGCTCACTTGCATATTTTAGGTATGTGGTGTCACAAGCGACCGGTGATTCGCAGAACTCGTACAATTATATTAGACAATTATGTATTGTTGGTTCAATCTATCCTCATATATTGCATTCCTGTGTGAGGCGGTGCAACTTTTTGCATATAGAACGTGCTCAGCGAAATCTAATTAAAATTATGCACTTAAAAAAAGGCTTTCCCATAGAATGTCTTTATGAAGTGAGTGAGTTTTACTCTAGTAGAAAGTTATATATGTTACAAACAATTTTGAGACTACACAAATCACTATCATATAATCCGGACATCACAAACAATTGAAGAAAATGCGAGGCTGTGGAAGTCCCGAGTTAACGTGCCCGATTAAAATATTGTGAAGGTAGTAGAAAATACATGACAACCATCATCTTAGTCATCCTGTGATTACGGCTCCTGTAAAGGAGTCGAAACGTCAGGATTAAATATAAAATAAAACATGCGAAAAAAACCGTAAAAAGTGTTTTATTCTGATGTGTAATGTGCGCGGAAGTGTAAGAACTAAATATATATTTGGCAAACAATACTATGAGTGCAAGAGGCTCCTCAAGAGATGGCTATAATCTAAAGATCATGATTCTATAGAGGCTTTACTAAACTAATTGGTTACTACAAATACACACTAAATAAACCCAAACACGTACACACAAATACCCGCAAACAAAAACACAACACACACACACATTTCATTATAGTATAAGGTAGAATAAAAAATGGTATTAATGAAAGTAACCTGTAATTTTGTTCCTTAAAATTAAGTTCCTTAAGTTAAGAAAGTTTTATGGGTAATTTGGTACACGGAAGAGCGATGCCTTCTGATACAGGCCAACTGAGGCTGCAAAGGTGGTATCGGTCACTACTATTTTTAGCACTGCATTTTGTTCAAACTGATTAAAACTATTATAACATTTTATTTTTTAACTGAAATAAGAGAAAATGCGAGTAGTTATAGCTTATTAAGTATAAGAAAGTCATCAACGAATATTTAGATTATAACAATCTAAATATTCGTTTATAGGAGTCAAAAATGGAGTTTTGAAAACACTTTAAGTCTTATACAATTATATTACAAAGAGTAATTAATAAATCAAAAAGGTATAAGTTTATTTTTTATGCATGTCACCCGGACATATGTCATTCGTCATATATTCCGATTCACGATTATTCCGAAATGGTCCCATAAAATATCTTTATTATCTATCATAATCACAAAAGATTTAAAGGCCCTTTAATTAAGTAAAAGTTTAATGATCAGATGTACGAAAATGATATCGTAGAAGTATGGTTATAATGGGATCCGGCATATAGGTACTTCTGATATAATGTATGAAATTGTCTCCTATAGGCACACATTTGAATTATCACTCGAACGAAGTTGCGGGTAACAGCTCGTAATAAATATTTTGGAAATAGCTAGCCAAATATCGTAAACAGCATATTTTCAGATGCCTATAAAAGTTTAAAACACTATAAAGCGGCTAAAATAAAAAGAAGTTTGAAACTGCAAATACCTTGTGATGAACGATATAATATAAAGTATTTAGTTCAAAAATATTCTTGCTTATCTGTTTTGACTTGCTTACCTTACGATGAGAGATCTTGCTCATTTAAATGAGGTATTTATCTCCGCCTATCCTGCTGTGAAATATGGTCGGATTTATACTAAAAGACAAGAAAGGCAAAAATACCTCGCCTTTGATAAACACTGTTATTACGAGGCAAAGATCGTTCTTTCACAAGCTGCATTACCTGATATACAATGGTGGGCAAATAGTATTCTAGATGCATAAATTTCTTTGTCAATGCCTGAATTTGACCTCAAAGTGTTTACCGATTCCTTAAAAGTAGATTGGGGAGCCTGCTGTAGCAAAAACCGTGTTAGGTGGAAGGGTAGCGGAAAAAGTAATCATATAAATTACCTACAATCGCTTGCAGTTTTCCTTGCTTTAAAAAGGGAAATATTTAAATGATCCTTAAAAAAATTATCATCTAGAAAATACAACTGGTAACCTAAAGTTTAGGTTAGGTTGCTAATTATATTTTTTGACGATCATTTAATATGTGCTCTTTAAAAAGTTTTGCTCAAAAGATATACAGGAAAAATCCACTGTTGCGCGTGGATAATACTACGGCCATGAGTTATTTTAACAGGACGGGTGGAGTTCAGTTCCCCCACCCGAATGATTTAAGTCGAATAATTGGCAGTGGTGCGAGGAACAAAATATTTGGTCATTTAATTCATACATCAATACGAAAAAAAATACAATAGCTGACTACGAATCTAGGAAGATAAATCCTGACATAGAATTGCAGTTAAATGACTTAGAATTCGATTTGTTACATATTTTAGAAAGCCAGCCATAGTTCTGTTCTAACGCAAACTGTAAAAAATATGTTTCCTAGAAAAAAACATCCTGATGCGTTTAGTGCGGACGCGATTACTCTCAATTGGTGTGAATAATTCTTTTATACGTTTCCCTCTTTTCCGCTTATATTAAAATGCATTCAAAAAATAATAAGCTAAAAAGCTCCAGGTATTTTTGTATATTCCTACTGGTCATCGCAATCATGGTACCTACCCTATTTCAAATAACATGCAACAGTCGAAAACTATTTTCAATTGCAAATTTACACCCGGATTCGTCCTCTTCTAGGAGTAACCTACCGAAGACGAGACAGTTTACCCTAACTACGATACTGCTCTCAGGACAGCATTTGCTTTAAGAGGAACACCGAAATTAGATTTATGATAGCATCACTTTCTTAAAATAAACTCCTCCAGTATAATGTAACCTAGAAATCATGGCGGCAGTTCTGCTTAACCCATCATATTTTTTTTTTTTTTTTTATAGATAATAGGCATGCGCTTGACCACTATCTCGCCTGATGGTAAGCGTCGATGCGATCTAGGATGTGACGCGCCTGCCTAGAAGATACCTATTTACTCGTGACTTGAAGACCCCCAAGTTGTATTTGTCAGGAAACACAGACTCAGGCAAAGAGTTCCACTCCTTAGCGGTACGCGTCATAAAATTGAAACCGAAACGCTTAGTGCGACTCTTTGGTGTATCCACCATATAACGGTGTCGCCAATTTGTTAGTCTGGTTGTCCGATGAAAAAATGGGGATGGCGGAACAAGGTTGTGCAATTCAGCTGCACACTCTCCGAAATGTATCCTATAAAATACTGATAGGCTTGCAACTTTCCGCCTATGCTCAAGCATCAATTAACGATTTCATTAGGTACTCTTTATTATTTCATTCTTAACAGAACAATTTAATAAAGGCTCTGAATATGGCTTTATTAATAGCCATCGTTGCGCCTCATCTTGGATTCTGGGTAACGACTTAACCAATAATGAACTAGTGAAAAGATTGTTTGAGGGCGCCTATAAACTGCGTCCAACTGCCCCAAAATATACCAGCACTTAGGACCCGCATTTGATTTTTAATTTTATAGAATTATTTTTATAGAATAGAAAACTTAGTATAGAAAACCTTACGAAATAATTAGTTACTCCTCTAGCGTTATGTACAGGACAGCGCGCAAACGCTCTCTCTAATAAAAATGTAAAACTCGGACGCAATTAAGACATCTGCTGTTGGACGTGCTCACTTGTAAGAGACCGTTTAAACCGGTATCTACTCAATCCATCAGTAGATGGATAAAGCAGGTGCTGGGCGAGAGCGGCCTGGACGTGGCCAGCTTCAGCGCGCATAGCACGCGCCATGCTTCCACGTCCGCGGCGCATGCTGGCGACTTGTCCGTAGACTCTATTAGAAAGGCAGCTGTCTGAACCACAAATTCTCAAAGTTTCGCCAAATACTATCATCGTCCCGGATCATCGGATGATGGTAATTTTGCGAGATCAATATTACTATCTAAAGAAACTCAGTAATTAATGGTGATTATTCAATGATTTAATGATTATGTATCATATTGAAAGAACATATAATATATTGCTAATTTTTTTATCAAAATAAATACAAATTGGCAATAAAAGATTGTTTTATTCCTACACGAAAATTCTGCTCTGATTGTTCAGAGCGAATTCAGAGAGAATTCATACATGTGGTATGAATGAAGCCAATAAATATAATATACGATCAAACGAACTTGCAAGTGAAAATCGATCGATATGATGTTAAGATAAGATATTAGTTCGCTTCATTCGAATATATACACACACCCTCCTAATACTCACAACAAATTTTGTGTTTCTGTTTACTCTAAAGAATGAGGATTTGACAACCGTTTTTCAATGAGTACATAAAAGTCAAATAAATGTCTTTTAAAATACGTGCGAAATTGCCTGCAGGGTAGAAATGTGTACATATATCGTCGAATGAAGCGAATATACAATTTCGTAGTAGTAAATCAACTCTGTCGTGGAAAGGGCCTGAGTTCCTGAAAGATGTTGAAGTTTAGTATTCACGTCCTAATGACGAATTGTTTACTGACTTGCCGGGACTAAAATCACACTTAACTCGATTATTTTAAACTTCCGTGGCCACTTACATACTTATCAAACATAACAGGATTGTTTGGGCAAGAAGTTGATGCGAGTCTTCAAATTTAAGGGCTTCTTCAAAAGATTTCGAAATTTTTATGTCGTTTATTACAATGTAATGAGCACTTTGTCGCGTAGAAGGACGTAAATTGTGAGCGAATATAAAGCTGCTAATTGCTAACAGGCGCACTTAAGTTGCTTAATAAAAAAAAGAACAGAAAAGGGCAATCGAATCACATTACGCATAACGCGAACAGGAATTATTATCAACAAGACGCCATCGTCACGAAAAAACTTCTCTTGTGAAGGCATCATCTCAACTGTTCTTCTGGTTAACAATAGTGACGATTATAGAAGATTGAAGTACTATCATAGCTTCTGTAACAAAATGGTTAGATGATTATAAGTAAATTTAGCAAATCCATAATTGTACAATCTTATAAAAATTTAAAGGGAACCAAAAGGGTTTTTAAAGATCTAGTGATTGTAACTGGAAGACACATATAGAATCTAAAATAAATGTTTTTTTTTTTATGAAACTCTTACAGATTTTCTTAATATTATGTCTAACAAGTGCATAAACATTAATCCATACACTAAGCCTTATAGAGTTACACCGCATGTATTGTAGATAAGTAGGAAAATCAGGTATTTCAAATACAAAAAGTTACTTATTTTCTAAACTTAAGATTAAGGTATTATTTTCAAAACTTACAAAGAAAGCAATTTAATTTAATTTAATTTAATTGATTTAATTGCCACTCAAAAGCTATGGTCAACAGTAAAACTGAGAGCTGTGCTGAGAATTTTAATAATAAATATTTAAATAAATTATAATAATAAACACAAAGCTTCTGACAACATCACCATAGAAATAAATAATAAATAATAATAATAAATTGTTCCTAAAAACAAAGGTATATACAAATAAAAATTTATAAAAGTCTTAAGTTAAAACGCTTTAATAAAAGCTAAAAATAATTTTAATTATAAATAATATCCACGTTTTGTTTTATATATATAATATTAATTTAAAAGATTATAAAGAGTAATGTTTGACTAAAAGACTGTGCACTGTGAGAGAAGGAGAACGATTGCTACGTGCTAAAGCATTAGCCCGCCTGTCCCTGAAAATTTTTAGAATTTATAGTTCATTTTTCATCCACCAGCCGCGCTGTCGTCGGTAAGTACATAGTATCTGCGAAGTTAGCTGTTTATGAGTAGATGAAGTTAGTTGAATAATGTTGAAAACAACAGCCCGCTTTTATTGAGACAACTTAGCGATCGCAGCGCCTCACTTATTTGGTCCATATTTCTGAGACACTATTTTCTACAGCGATAGTTCTCCTTCTCTCTAACCTCCATGAGACAGTGGGTCGGGGAGCGCAGGCGGCTATTGTTAAAAGTGTCATCGGACCGTTGGGTCAATTTTGAAGTAGAAAAAAACTGAGAAATGTAAGTTTAAAGGAAGTATCCCAACAAAGATATGTTTCAGGAGCTGTAGTGTTATTTCCATGACATGTCAACACATTTGGTTCAGTACTCAGAGGGGCTACTCTTGAACGTAATCTCAATATAATTCTAATACAATTTCAATCGTAAGACCATTTGCTATTCTTGAAATAAATTTAGGCGGAATTGTATTGCTCTTAACATCGTGACAATATTTTAAGTCTACTATGAAGTTGGTTTAAATGCTACAGGGTAGAAAATAATGAATAAATTAACAAAAACTGTGCCAAAAATACAAGTTAAACGAATTTTTTAAGCAGTAACTTTTTATCAATAAAATTATTTCTTATGTTAGATTTAACATAAAACATGGTATCTAATTATATACATTTAGACACAGTGGTTTCACAGTTTTCTATAAGGGTTATTTGATCATCGATGACGTGATAATGTACATAGCCATGCTGTCATCTTTTAGCCATTTACTCGCATTTGCTTCTGTTCTTTCTATCGAAATATACCTTTCCTTTTCAGGGCACATTTTATTTCGAATTTCCATTGCCTGAAGTTTTTTCCGTCGAATTTATCCACATTTTGTGGTTATACCGCGTGGTTTAATCGAAAATGCAAAAAATTACTTCTTTACTGTTTTCTTAATACTTCCGTTTTCAGAGCTTCCTAGGCCCATAACCTCTTAATTTTAAGGCTCTTTAAATAAAAAGTAAAACTGATCCACTTAATTCATTCTATTTTTAGTAGTAAACAATTGCACAGTAATAATACAAAAAGAATGATGGAGGAATAGTGCTGCCATCCATGCGGTAATACGAAAAAAGGATGGGCAACGATACTGTGGCTATTCAGCCAAGATCAAAATTTTCAATTGACAATTTCCAATTATTATAATTGTTTACATACTTTTTTGGAGTACATTTTTTTATGTTTCGGCTATTCACATGTATTCAGTAACACTTATTGATAAATTATCTCAATAAAAGAACACAAAAAAAGTTGGATCAGCTAATAAGTTTTTCTCAGATGGGAATAGAATCCGTAACCTTTGGGTGTCCGGTCCAATGCTCTCCCACCAGCCACCGAAAATGTGAACACCCGCCGAAAATTTCTAGTACTTTTCTACTTAAAAATCATAAAACCAATTTATTTCCTATAGTGGTCACACTATTTAATGTATACAACGCTAAGCAGTTTACCCACCATGGTTGGGTGTTTGAGTCAAGTTTATGCATATTCCCTACATAGGGTATTTTTCATGTACATAAAAAATAAAACTTATTTATTTCCTACTGTAGTTACACTATATAACCTATAGAATGCTCCTTAAATATATATTTTTGTTTAATATTTACAATATTTAAATAAGTATATATTAATGGAACAATAAAGCAATTTCACTGGGTAGATACTTGACCAAATCGTCATGCTACATTACTCGAAAAAAAAACTCAATTTATTTAAACATCATTAGTTTTCTCTGTTTATTTTGAATTTAGGATCCGGAAGGTTTAGCTCAAGGTGAATTCCGATAACTTATTTAATTAAAAACGCATCAAACCAAATTGACGCAATCCACATTAGATTCTTATCAGAATCAGAACCATTGGTATAAATTCCTTGTGAACACAATATTCTAAATTAATACACATTTAAATTCGTTTGATGACAGTCAGTAGATAACTTGGCGAGACGGAAAACGCAGTGTTGTTGAAGGTAGTGATTTTGAAGCTTTTATTCGCAATTTTAAACTATGTCAATTAAATTTTTAATTGCAATGTAATACAGGAACTAAAACTGTAAATCTATATCAAAAATCAAGACTTAAGACACGCCACGAGTCAGTACAGTCTGACAAAACCCATCTGTCTTCTCTAAATTAATGCATTTGATGCAAGATGCACTTGTTTTTGTAAATACCTGTATCCCTGTGAAATTATTAGGTTAATGACAATGACTCCAGATTATCTCATCCTGTTACCTCAAAGTTAGATAAGTACTATTAGTAGGTTTTTTCTGGAACCAACAAAGTACTTTTTTGTGTTTAATGAAAAAAAATTGCGAATTTGAAAAAAACAAATGCAGTATTCGCAGATAACATTGTTTATTTTAATATAAATAAAGAACGATTTTAGAAAGCACGCCTTATGTTTTGATTTTTTTAATAGATGCAGAGTTTAGACAGATCCGTAGTGCATTTAAATATTTTATTAACATAAGTAAATTAATGCGACAAAAAACTGCAAAGTCACTACCTTCAACAACATTGCTATTTCCGTCACACCAAGTTATCTACTGACTGACATCAAATGAATTTAAATGTGTATTAATTAAAAAAATGCATTCACAAAGATGGAATACCAATGTTTGTGATCAAAGACACGAATCCAATGTAGATTGCGTCAATTTGGTATGATAGGATTTTAATAAAAAAAAAACTAATAATTCACGTTATGCTAGATTTACCGGATGCATAATTCAAAATGGACAAAGAAAGTTAATAATGATTAAACAAATTGGGTTTTTTTTTTGAAAAATTTATTATGAACATTTGGTCAAGTACTACCTTTATCTCCTTTATTTGTAATGGCAATGTTGCCAAAGTAAATATTGAACAGAAATAAATATTTAAGAAGCTAATAATAATCTATAATGTGACTACTGTGGGAAACAAATTAGTTTATACGAAAAAACCCTTTGTAGGTAATGCATATACTTGACCAAAACACCTAACGCGACCATAGCGGGTAAATTGATGTCAATTGATGAGACTAAATGATCAATATTGATAATTTAGTCTCGTAATGTGCAGTATATAAAATAAACTGTACCAAAATATCCACAGTGTCATTATGTACCATAACTTGAGATTATTAAAGTTGCGGAATTTATGTCACAAAATGTTTACCCAAGACATTGGTGACAAAATTGAAGGCATTTCTTTAAACACAGCGAAAAGGAATAAGTGGAACAAAGACATTTATTTCAATAAGAAATATGAGTATTATTTGTCCAAGATTAACACAGAAAAAATATAATTTTTTCATTGAATGTCTTAAGGAAACAGTAGCCATTTTCGTGTTCCCAAGTGCACGTGCATGCATGTGAGTCCATTCGTAATGGATTGAGCAAACATGGAATTATCATTTTGACAAATGATAATTGTATGATATAAGTAGTAAATGTTTTGATTTAGTGGACTGGAACGTCAATGTAACACGGAGGCTGGAGACTGACTGGTTTATTAACAAATGTGCGTTTAGAACATTAATAATTACTAAACATTGACCTTTTGAAAAAGTAGCCTATTTGGTACAGGACATTTGAAAAGTGGCCATTCAAATACAAATAAAAGATATTGATAGAATAGTTTATATAATAATATTTGATAAAATCACGCGTCACTTGGCGGAAGTCTATATCCAACTATAAAACCAGAAATATCTAGCTTTCTTACGCTTTAACAGGAAAGCGTTTTATTAAAAACTAATTGTGGAATTTTTGACCACACTATTTACAATAATTAATTACAAATGGATAAAACAATTAACAAAAATATTTTTTTACCAAATCCACACGATGCCCGCTGACCCAAGGGGAGCTACCAAAATCAAAAAAATCAAAATCAAAATAACTTTATTTCATAGGCCCTTGCGGGCACTTAAAATCGTCAATTTTACATAGAAGAATCAAGATAATATTCTTTTATAATAAAGATAGCCCGTGCGCTAGCGGCAAGTACATCCGCGGAGTTGATGCCGCGCATGTAATCGCCACGAGCGACCCGATTCCGAACGTAGGGGCTAACATGAGAAGAATCGGGCAAGAAACTCATGTGCCAAAACTCTTATAAAATCGCCAAATGTCTTACAAATTGTGCATATTACAAAACGATTCAGAGAACGAGCAATTCATTTCTTTAAGGTCCACGCTGCCTTATCATTCAAAAAATCTTTAACACTATAATAAGCCTTTTTGCATAACTGAGTTTTAATTAAAAATTTAAATTTATTCATTGACAAGTCATGCATGTTACATGGCAGCGTGTTATACATTCGTATACAGTGACCTGCAAAGGAGTTGCTTATTTTATGGAGCCTATGCCTGGGCATTGCTAGCTTGTCTTTATTTCTTAAATTGTAATTATGATTGTCACTATTTTTTCTGAATTTAATATCTTTACACTTATGCGCATACAGTAGGTTTTCATAAATATATTGTGAATGTACAGTCATAATACCAATTTCTTTAAATTTTTCTCTTAAAGACTCTCGGGAGCCCATCCTATAGATCGCCCGAACAGCCCTCTTCTGCAGCACAAAAATGCAGCCAATATCGGCGGCATTTCCCCACAGTAGTATCCCGTACGACATAATACTGTGGAAGTAGCTAAAATAGACCAAGCGTGCAGTTTTTACGTCTGTTAACTGACGAATCATTTTTACGGCGTATGCTGCAGAACTGAGTCTGCTCGATAGGCATTCAATATGAGGACCCCATTGTAACTTAGAATCTAAAGTTATACCCAGAAATACAGTTTGATTGGCCAGCTCTATTTCCTCATCCCTAACCCGGACTTTGGCTTTAGCTAATTGAACATTTGGCATAGTGAATCTAATGCATTTTGTTTTATTTTCATTTAACAACAAATTATTGGCGCCAAACCAGTGAACGACCTTGGAGAGTGCAATGTTTACTTCGTCAATATTAATTTGTCCACGTTTAACTTTAAATATTAAAGACGTGTCATCTGCAAACAAGACTATCTCATGGTCGCGTCTTACAAGGTGAGGGAGGTCATTAATATATACCAGAAATAGAAATGGACCCAATATTGAGCCCTGCGGCACCCCCATTGTTACAAATGATCCAGGCGACTGCTCTCCATTGATGACCACCTTTTGAATCCTGTCACTTAGGTAAGAAGTGAGAAAATCCAAAGCGGTACCACGGATACCGTAATAGTGTAATTTCCTGATTAACGTCTGATGTTGGACACAGTCAAAAGCCTTTGATAAGTCACAAAAAACACCATAGGCATCCTGCGACTCCTCCCAGGCCTCATAAATGGATTCTAACAATTTTATTCCAGCATCAGTCGTGGACCGTCCGCGGGTAAAACCAAATTGTTTAATGTGTAGTAAGTTATTATTACTAAAATATTTCTGTAATTGCTTAAGCGCTTGCAAAATTGCAAAAGGAGCTCCATTAAGATCGGCCCTGTGCTGCTTGTATCCAACGACTTCCCGTGATCTTCACTAAATCTTTGGTCTAACACACGGAACGTCATGCGGTTCGCCTTCGCCGTTTAAGACCCTTTCTGCCATAAATAGTCATCGGTTATTCTCGCTTTGTATCCCGACTAATATACACTTGTAATATTAGTCCTCCTGCCACTCTCTTTATTTATGATTCTATCACGAAGGAGAACACCAAGCATCGCTCTCCACATTGCTCATTAGGTGACCTTGAGACTTCTTATGAGAACCATAATTAGCAACTACGGTCCACCGGTGACGGTGAAGAATGTCTATCCCACGTATATGTAATGTTTCCAATATTAACTGAAGCGGTTTTAACTTGCGCATTTAAAATGATTTTTGTCTTACCCATGATATCTTTAGTAAATTCTTTAAGGACAACTATTAATATCAACGAGTACTGTGTACGAATACAAAACAGGTTTCAATCGTTTGTACACGTTACTGGCCGGTTTTAAAAATGCCGTGGTATTTAAAAAAGTACATTCTAAATTCAAATTTTCATTTGATGCTCATTTTTACAGAAAACCCCTTTTTATCCTACATTTTTGGCGCGAAGTTCCAGAAGTAAACATCGACTTTCATAACTTTTATTAAATTTTCATCGATTAATTTCATATCCTTGACTGTCAAAGCTTTATTTATTGCTGTTTGGCTGTATCGAAAATGTTAGATAAAGTGGTAAAAGCTACCAAAATTATCGCACTGCTTGAAGAGGGTTGCAGCCAATGCTTCGTGGCTAGGAGGCTGAATGTTAGTCGCTCGACGGTCCAAAGGACCTGGCACCGATATCAGGAGACTGGTTCCGTCGAGAGAAGGCCTGGTTCTGGAAGAAAACCATGTACCCAACCACGGGATGATCGTTTTCTTGTGAGTCGCGCATTGAGAAATCGCAAATCTTCGTATGTGTATCTGAAGAACATTCTCCAAGAAGTAAGAAATGTGCATATTAGTCTATGGACGGTCAGGAGGAGGCTTCTCGCTGCCAATATACGCAGTCACCGCCCAGCCCGCGGCCCCAAATTACTCCTTGAGCACCGAGTTCACAGGCTTAGGTTCGCTAGAAATTGTGAATCATGGACTCATGAAGATTGGAATAGGGTTTTGTTCTCTGATGAAGCCAGGATATCTCTGTTCGGTGAAGATCGACGTCGGCGAGTGCTAAGAAGACAAGGAGAACGCTTTGCAGAGGCATGTTTCGAAGAAATCACACCTTATGGTGGGGGCTCTGTTATGTTTTGGGCAGGAATAAATTCAATGGATCGTACAGAGTTAGTCTTCATTGAAAACGGCTCACTGACTGGGCATCGATACATAACGGAAGTTCTAATTCCTCATGCACAACCCGCATTGGCCGCTCTAGGTGAAGACTCCATTTTTATGGACGACAATGCTCGCGCCCACCGATCTCGCGATGTTAAAGCGTATGTGCAAGAGGTCGGCATTCGTCGTTTGGATTGGCCAGCTTGAAGTCCCGACCTCAATCCCATAGAGCATATCTGGGACGTTCTGAAACGGCGTGTGAGATCAGTACAACCGGCTCCGCAGACCATCAGAGAGCTGAAAAATGTGATTACTGCGGAGTGGGAACGTATTCCGCAATCAAGTATCCGGGATATACTCGCTAGCATGCCCAGACGAATTCAAGCTGTGATTTTAGCTAGAGGGGGTCACACTCGATACTAAACATTTATCTGCTTTTACTTTATTAAAGAAAAACAAACAAAAAAACTTTTTTATTTTTACTTCATGAGCATATGTGCTAGCGAACATACACTACTAGTGAGGTTTAGCATTATTTCCCATAAATTGTATCAAAATTTTATGAAATAGTGATGAAAACGATTACTTTCTTATTAATATACCAAATTGTGAGGATATAACTACCTATAATTATCAAACAAAGCAATATTAACATTAGAAATGGTTCATTGCTTAGGTGCCCGTTTTTTTTGCAAATGAGTTTATTACAAATTAAAGAAGATAAATCTTGCCAAAATATTTTTGAAAAATATACCTATGTTAAATACCTGGTGGTATTGATCTGACAATACTAGAAGGGTTGGGTAATAACATAAAAAACACAATCTGTATTCTGATGTATACCTTGTCTCAAACCAATTTAATAAAAATGTAAACAAACCAGTTTCATTTAAAATACTCACACTTCCGGCCACTAAATGGATATAAAAACACATTCATAAGTAAGAAGAAGGTTTCAACATGTATCTCCCTAGTTTATTTCAAAGATCATAGCTTTTTTAACATATTTAAAATTTATTTGAAAAACTTAACAGGAAAAGTGACGTTATTAATCCAATGAAAAAAATTGTCTAATCTGTGTTCGCATAGTGTTTGACCGTAAAAGAGTAACTCTCAATTCATTGATTACTTCAATTGAATCGATTATGAATCGAAGACGCATAAGTAATGTAATAAATAGGTAATTAGTCATGGATGTAGGTTAAAGATAAATACGTGATAATTATACCTGTGAGTGATGATAACTGATAATAAGGCGATCCGAACAACGAATTCGTCAGTGTTGGAAAACAGCTGTCTGGACGTAATTCTCAGCTTCTTGTCGTGTTATTGGAGATAAAATATCATTTGTTGGCTTTACTGCTATAAATATTACAAAAATCTCAAATATTTCAAAATATACATATAGTCTCGGGTAACTAAGGGCTGTCTAACTACCTTACCTTAAGTAAAATTATTCTAGTGAGAGTTAAAGCAATAGTTATATAGTTTTCACAATTTTTATAAATCCTAGGTAGGCCTAAGTTTACCCGTTTTCTTAAATTGATAATTACCGATATTTCATTTAAAATAATAATAACGTTTGTCATAATCATAAGTAGTGAGACCGTTTTTTGTATATTCGGTACGGATGATTAATCAACTACCTGCGGATTTCGTTGACATCATTGAAGTCTAAACTAAAGAATCACTTTCAGAAAACATTGGAACGCACCTAATATACCTTTGGAAATATATATTTTAGTGTGACTGTGACAAATTATTGTAAATAATGTAATTCTTCCTCACAATTATATCAATTATATGTTAAACTGAAACAACAGCCCATCGAATCAAATCACTGTAAACTTAACCTGACCTTCCTTTGAAATTTATTTGATTAATTTAACTCCATAAAATTACAAACAATGAGAACAGTTTAGTCTTAAAATTAGTTATCAATATCGATATCGACAAGCTGCCATTCGATATCAATGCATGCAAATAAATAGTATGTTTTATGTGTTTTACTGTTTTTATGTATTGTAGTTAAATATTTATCGTAATTAAATACTTATTGTTATAATGTATATTTTAGATATGGTGCTTTGAGACGTTCCCATTATCTCCGCATTATTTGTTTTATTATATCAGACTTATATGGATAAGTTGTCATCGATTTTTCTACAAACTTGTAAATATTCAGTGTTATGGTCTTTTCATTTGCTATCAAGCGACTATGTCTCGGTCGTTTTTTCATAGGCGGAGACAAAAACGAAGAAGAGGATGATGGACCAGGGTTATCCATGTTCAATGCTTAAAATAAAGATAAATCATTTAAACATCTGTTCTCATTTGAATATGTTTTTGAATATGCGGAATTGGCTTTTTAGTTTTGCTATAATTTTCTTTCTTTTACACATATTCTACATTTTGTAAGGGAAAAAATACCTCCAGTAGACCCTTAAGTGGCGGCCGTCGAATTACTTTCAATTGAGATGAAGTTTACGTACCTAAAAGATAATATTACAGTTACATACCTTGTACAATAAATATAAATCGGAGTTGATCTCAAAGTCCAGTGATCGTAGTAAAATGTCGTTGCTCCAGAAAAAACACGATCCAAGTGGCAATGTAAATCAGTTAAATTTGTCTATTGAAATGGAACACTTACGGATAATAAACGCGTTATTTATTTACACAACAAAGTTGAGTTTAGAGTCCGTGCTTTAATTTTAGGTTTTTTGGTTTATTTAGTTTCCCGAAGTTTCAATACCTTTGCAGGTGCCGTGGTTGCGGGATGACTAATTGTTTCTTTGTGTGAAAATAAATAACGCGTTTATTTATCCATAAGTGTTTCATTTCAATGAGTTATACGCGTCAAAACCTAAGAAGTCAATATTAAATTTGTCTTACTTTAATACTAAATATATTTGTTTATTTAAAATCTAGCTAGATACCTTTTTTTTTTCAAAGATTGATTTTTTATGTGAAATTTAAAAATATAAGTCATTTTTACTCGGTTCAATCTAAGCATTTCATTTCTCTATAATCGCGATGAACAGCACCATCTCTCGAGGCTTGAGAACAAATGCCCATTATCCGACACTCGGAATAAAAACAAACTACGCTAATGCGAAGCTCCAACATAATAGTGTTCAATTAATCTAATCGAAGCAATCAATTAATTAATCGAATCATAATCGGTTTTACTTTTACCACATCACTCAGTAGTCTATGGTCGCAATAATGGCGTCTTTGTTTACATTTTCATTAAATTGGTTTGAGACAGGGTATAGCTGGGTCTATTGATCTATAATAAAAGAAATTCCAATTAAGACTAAGTACAATGCGCAAACGATCTCGACACCGCCATGTAGGAATTGTATAAACAATGACAACGCCATCTATTGACAACCTTTGGAACTATAACTACGAACAACAACTTTAGTTTTAAATTACAATTAAGTTTTGATTATTCATTTATTTATCTATAAAACCCCTATTTATGTATTAACGGTTATTTATTTATTTATATAAAGTTATATTTATATTTATACTTAAGTGGACCTGAACAACCTAACTCCATTATAAAACGGATTTAGCGCATAATTTATTTTATATTTAATCCTGAGGTTTCTGAAAATAAAACAATTTGATTTATATAAAATTTTACACAGTTAAGAACGTGCCCGATTAAATATTGTGAAAGTAGTAGAAAATGTAGTGTCCGACAGAAACTGGTTTATAAGACCGAATTTTCGGTCGGTCGGACTATAGAAAATATATAAGGACCATTGCCTTAGTCATCCTGTGATCAGGGCTTCTGTAAAAGAGTCGAAACATCAGTATTAAATAAAAAATAAATTATGCTCTAAATCCGTAAAAAAGTTGTTTTATTCAAATGTGTAATGTGAGCGGAAGTGTAAGAACTAAATATTACTTTTATCAGTATAATATATGTCCACCATAGCAACCACTCTGCCTTGGCACAATCTTGCCCCAGAGTACGGGCTATGCAGCGCCGCATCGAGGAGAAGATTGACTACGGTTTCGACCACTAGTTATTGATCTCCCAACACCAAATTAGTTCTAACTAACTTTCATAAGTTCACAAACTACACAAATCGTGTGGAAAATCCTAGTACACCTTATTACACCTTGTTTAATTGATAATTTCAGTAATATCACATTAGATAAGTACTTTTACATAAACAAACCTTAAACAATCAATCTGAGTAACTAACAAACTTATAATAATAAACTTCACGACTTCTTTACAACATAATAATAATCGAACCGCGAACTATGATACCTGTACAAATTATAGCTTCGGAAGAAGCCACTGTTCTATTTATTTCTCTCTTGTAGCTCTTTCTTTCCTATGTTCGCTATCACTTTTTCTCTACTTTTCTCTTATGCTATTGCTCTGGGGAGAGGAGTATCTCTGGCTTCGACCCCCAGATGCAATAACACTACAACAACGAACATTTGATTTTTTTTTAAATCTGATGATACCAATCGACGTAACTGGCCAAAATTAACAGATAAGATATTATATATGTCCACTTCTATGTAACTTTTGCGTGCAAACAGTCCTTATAACGTTTTTGTGTACGCTACAGATGGTTCGACAACTACTAACGTTTACAAAGAAGTACCTGCCTGCTTTTCATAAGAAAAGCAAATTATATAGCAACATTTTCAAGCAGCTCTTACCACTAGGAAAATCGCCAGTCCTACGCGACACATTGTTATTTTCTAACATCTACGCGAACAAAGTCGTGGACACAACTAGCCAAGATTATAGCTAGATTATAAACTTTTGTTATTTCTGAAACTGATAAATAAAATATACTAGCTGACCCGGCCACGTGTCGCTGTGGCTCAGTTGTTATAATTTGCAATTTTTTTGTTATAATTAAAATGAATCCTATCCTATGTCTTAAGTTGGAACAAATCCAGCAAAATGAAAAAAAAACATCAATATCGGTCGATTAGTTTTGGAGTTCATTGCGGTCAAACACTCTGACACGAAACTTTTATCTAAATTATGATTATATTATACTATTATGCATAACCGTTTCCATTACTTAAAAAAATGCTGAAAAAATTCTCACATCGTTTGGCCATGACAAATTGCCGAAAAAATTATGCAAGTGATTTAACAATGTAAACGTCAAGATTTTTTTAATACTTAATTACTATTACTTAGATATCTTATATTTGTTATATTGACTTATTGAGGATTGTTTTCAACAGATGAGGCATATGAGACTTAAGGAAAATGGCAAAATCATTTCCGATACAGTAATAAATTAGATCGAGTTTATTGATAAGTTATGGAAAATCGAGAAAACTTTTTCTTGGATTTAATACCGAAGAAAGAAATATCTTAATTTGAAAAGACCCACATGTAACTTGGTTTAATGATATAAGTTAAATAGTGGCACAGGACCAACAGGCGTGAGATCGTATCAAACTAGGTTCTGGAGAATGAGCCAGAGATAAATTATGATTAACCCTGTTCTTTTCGGTTTTAAGCAGGTTTTCTTACCACCAAACCAGATTTCTATTTTATTTAGGGTTTTGTTCAGAATATTAACTCGCGTTATAGCAGTGAGATGTTATCTGCAAATAGCGTTCTGCTGCATTAGAGCGTTGAGCTCAATCTGATTTAGGAGATAATTAGTAGACCAGCCGGCCTAGCATGCGCTACTCGAGCTATCTCGCGCACGATTGAAGAGAAGTTTGTCGACATCGACATAATATCTCGTTGTCCTTAACATGTAGACAAACGGATGTTGCCTCTTGATATATGATTATTAACTACTTTATTATCTAACATAGCAACACCGATATCGTTAATTTAATTTGAGTTGTGTTTTGCCCTGAGAACAATAACTAAAGCTAAAGAAGCCGTGCTAAAATAAAAACTGTATGACAGCTCTCGTATTCACTTAAAGTAATCTAACATACATGGGTAAGAGCGAAATAGACAACAATTGCAAGGTTTTATTTTCTCGTCATTGTCACAAACTCTCAAAGTACAAATGTCAAATGGTTGTAATTTAATACTACCAAATTAAAAATACGTGTTTGATGAACGTTGTTTCTGAAGTAAGACCACATTCAATGCGGTCGTATTATAGTGGCCGAACAGCTTTCTTAGCGGCTAGCGTGAAATTATACTATTTTACAAGGAATTTGGTGATAAAACAACAGGAAAGTGTGCATACAAACGCTTTAGACATTTGGAGTGTATCCCAAATAATAATGATAGCTTATTTACAATAATATTTTTGTGTTTCAGAAACCACTATCGGATTCAGAAGGAAGTATGAAGCATCAAGTAAACGCCCCAAATCTATGTCCACAGTTAAAACAAATGCTGATTCCGATATCTCTGAACTGATATCTAATTTACAGAAAATTGTAGCAGATTATAAAAACCAAATTGGAATATTAAAAAAAGAGTTAGAAAGGGTTAAAAAGACCAGCAAGTGACGTATTCGCAAAATAAACACTTTAACAAAGAGATTATTATGGAGCAACCCGAAGTCAACTCTATAACATACTGATAGAAAAAATTAAACAATAATATGTTCAAGCCGAACACCTAGAACGTTTCGAGTGTGTAAACAAAAATGACAAGAATTTGCGGCGAGAACTCAATTTCGGAAACAGCGTTTAAAATTGTTTTGATGATTGGATTATTCGTTGGCGTAAGTGTATCGTTTCTGAAGGAGCATACTTTGAAGGTGATAAAATAAATTTGGATGAATAACAAACATTTTGTATATTATTGATCTTTTCCCGGTACTTTCTTGACAGAGTAGTATATAAAATATGTAAGTAATAAGTAAATATGTATAAAATAATAGTCGGTAAATTTGATTAAAAAATAATTTTTTCAATCTATACCTATAGAAAATATAATGTTGAATGACTTGTTGATTGATGTGTAGCTCAGGTAATTATGACCTATTTTTTTTGAAACTTATTATTTATACTCTTAATTATTGTCACAACTAGTGCAGGTAGTAAAAAGTCACCTTTCCCCCCTCCATGCCACTCATTCCGCGTACTTTTTGAGCCGCCCTCGTAGCTTAATAAGTAGAGTTTCAAATATAACCCGATAAATTGCTAATCTTTGTTGGTCTATAATTTTCCACATACCTACTCGTCAAGTGTAGGTAGATCTGATATTTTTCGAAACTCGTGTTGATATTCTTGAAATAAGAAGTAAGTTACCATTAAGGATTAGAGTCGCCTTATTATTGCCATTTCAGATGTTTCTGAAGTGGTATTTAGTAGGGCACTGAGAGTTATTTATTGTGGTCAAAATTTTGCTTCTACTTTGTAGGTGGGTTTAATTAATTTTAACGTTTAGCTCGTCTGGGAATACGTCTTTCTCTCGTGTTATAAGCTTCATAAAGATTGAAACGTTCCCAGGCAAGTGAAAATTATTTCTACCACTTCTGGAGTTATATATGAAGTATATATAAAGTTGGAGTATATTTATGAAGAAATTATTGATTATATTTCCTACAACGTGAGGGTCTTCTTAAATTTAACCTGAATGTTTTGCCTCTTTTGTGGTTTTTGTGTAATCACCTTTTATTTCCCAGACAGCATTTTTTTATATTGCAGAATTGTATAAATTTACCAAATTTGCATAATTTACCATTTTTGATTTATTTACGTTGAGTGCAAAACCAGGTCTGAAACACATAGTTCATACCGCTTGCCGTGCAGCTAAGAATAATATTAACTTCTCTATCGTGCGGAAAAGATAACTTCAGATTGGTAATATGACTTTTTTTATTTATAATGAGCTATAACTTTTTCTCTTATTTTAGTTTTAATATGAAATAGTTTGATTTCATGATAAACATTGGTTTCAATTGCTTTTTAATATTCAATGTTAGTTGCGGACAGCCTTAGTATCGTTAGTCTTGCTTCTGACGAGTTGAAAATACACGTAGCCTTTGTAAACGACTTCTTTCGTAGCGGTGATCTCACCAGACACATCGGCGCGTCCATTCTCAAATGGAAACACGTTCGGGAAGTCTTCCATCACGATCGTCAAGTTTTGCAGTTTATATTCACCCTGAAATTAAACGGCGCTTTAAGAGTGAGATTGAGTGACAAATTCCGAAAACGAGTTTGTTTTCATAATTTTATTTATATAATTCTGACATTTCCACTTCTTATTAGGAGCTTTGTTTATAGGATGACACATCATTCAGTCATTTGTTAGTCTCCAGTGATCATAAAAACGTTAGGGGTCTTAATATGAAAAATCAGCAAGGTCGCCTCGTCAATTCGGTTAAAGTGGTATTAATAAAATGAGAATTGTTAAAGCAGAATTAAATAAAAAAACAGGCATAAGAACTAAATAGCAGTATAGATTTACTGAAGTTAAATGCGGAGAATAGGAAGAAGCAGGTTGGTAGGTACCGGCAAGGATCCAACTCTGTCTACTTGGGCTAAAGCTGAAATCTCAATCGATGGCCTAAGGCAGCCTCGAATATAGAATGAAGGAGTAACAAATATTCAAAACTCTTTGGGTCTTTCCTTGAAGACGTGTGTGTGTTCCTTATTATAACAATCTTATTTGCATAATCGCAATTTTTTCGCAGTTGTCAACAGAGACCGCTCAGATTTTGGGAGTATTACTTCCAGAGTGTCCCTAGGCTCTTGTCTTGCCGGATTGCTTGACATTCTCTAAGTTATAAATGTAAACTGCCAACTTAAAATAATGTAAGGAAATAGAAACCATAAAAAATGCTCATTTGCTTTAATGAGATTTAAGAATATCGATGAATGGTGTAAAGTTAACGGTGTGTTGCTGAATACTTATAAATGACTTTGTATAAGATTTAGTAGAAGTCAAATATATTTTTACAAATATGCTATTGCTAATATCCTAATTAAAGAACGATATAACATCCGTGGCTTGTAAGTTATTTTTGAAAAAAAAAAATTCCCCACACAGAAAATATCGTATTTTTAAACACAATATTGATGAATTTTAACAAGAACACTTTTATAGTACTCAGCATAGAAGTTTGTGATCAACTAAACCATGGCACTCTTTGTACAGACTTCTTGCTTGTGCTATGCTATTTGAATTAGCTCTTGGAAAAGCTTAAAACTATGATCACCTGTTTGGACAAGTTTGACATAAACAGTGTTAACAGATTTAAATAATTATGTCTGGAACTGCCATTCTTTGATCACGGCGCCTTTAAAGGACTCAAAAGTCAGGATTGAATTTAAAAACAAGAATTAACACTTCCTTTATCCTGTCGTCTTAGCCAAATGACGCCCACTGCTGGTAAAGGCTTCCCCCAAGGATTTCCACCACTACACTACGTCTTTCGGTCCGTGGTGGCCACTCGAGAACTTTTCTGCCCCAACGGCCACCAGTTCTACGAATTATGTGCCTGCCAACTGCCATTTAAGTTTGGCGATTCTGTGGGCTATGTTGGTTACTTTAGTTCTTCTACGGATCTCCTCATTTCTGATTCGATCACGTGGCTCCGTGAGCCTTCTTATTAGATCCGGTAGAAGTTGTATTATTTAAATTTGCGATAGGCATTAAACTGCAAGAATGTTAGGATAAGTGTTAACAGAATCAAAGATTCGATACTTACACGTGGAACTGGACACTTAAAGCCAATCTTCCGCAACATAGTACCGAAGATGTGGTCTTTGGTGATCAAATCGCATATCCGGATACGGAAATTAACGAACGTCGGTTTGTACATGTTGCTTAGTTTTTCATTCAAATCGATTATAAGCTGAAAATATTCATCTTAGTTATAAATTGGCAAAGGCAAAGGATCCAGAAGGTGCCTATTCACCCTGGCTCTAAAAACGGAAGGGTTATAAGTAATCGGAAAAACAGACGCAGGAAGGGAGTTCTAAGGCCGGTTATGCAATAATCTCACCGATATCGGATACCTAATCTGCATTTTTGCACTTTCAATATATGCATTTACAATACGTGTATTGAACTTCCACAGCTAAGCCGTAGCTTCGTAAGCCCTACGTGTAAGTAGGGCTAAAAAGCGGGTGGATGTTCGAGTCTCCAGATCCCTTCTACAGCTAAGTAGAACAGAATTATGCCTGATAACAGGTGCCATTACTAGTCATGGCAATTTTGACAGCTTTTACTTAGGTAATGCTGACAGCCCTCTATGCAGAGGATGCATGGAAGCGTCAGAAACATGTCATAATGGAATGTGAAGAAACGGCCCATTACCGGGTGAAGCATTTCGGCTCGCTGGTCTGCCTTTCGGGAGCTTCTCACCAAAATGAAGGCGCTTGGAGCGTTCCTGGCAGGAATGGGATGGAATAAGCAAGCAAACATCCTCCAGACGCAAACTAGGTGCTTAATTATTTATTTATCCAAATTATTAGTATTGATTTAGGTTGTTTTTTTTAACTTGAACAACGTTGATTCGGGATTATGTAAGTAAAGATCGACCGTTTAAATGAGTGTTTGCCCACGCGGTACAGTGGCGCGAGGGTACGGCATCGAAGGGGGCACGGAAAAAGGGGGCAGGTGGCGCACTTTGCGCGCCTGTCGCCCGCTCCTCACTCGATTCTCTTTGTTGCCGTATCCCCCCACCCCTGTACCGCGCGGGCGAACACTCATTAAAGCAATCGACCTTCTGTATCTTATAATAACTGAGAAAATACGAAGGACTTCCTCATCGCTTAATAAATAAATAAATCGAATCAGTCAGCGTAATCTTCAATTCTCTCCAAATAGAATTAAATCATGATCGTCGTCATCATGATCAGCTTATTAGTGACTTCACTGATTAGGCAAAAACTTTACTATGGACGAAAACATCTACAGGTGACGGTATGAACAAAAGTTGCAGGATAATGAGGATAATTATGATCTAGTGGTACTAAAACATTTCTATTATAGTGGAAGTTTTGTCATGTCACCAGAAAGCCAATTTAGTATTCATCATAGTAATGTTATGTATATGTATATATTAGTATGCATTTGTTAAGAAAATTTTATTTACCACTATATGACATTGATACAATAGACTGACTTAATGTTAAAAGCAATCTCAACCAGTCAAACTTTGGAGAAAACGAAATACACGAATGAGGCAAAGTAGTAATACTAGTAATAAACTTCATAAACTTATATTTGCATATATAAGATAAATAAATATACTTATATAAATTATAAGTGAGAAAGTGACGAATGGACGATTTACGTCTTGATAAGATTTCTAGGATATACGATCGAAATTGCCTTTCGAGGGTGAGGGTGCATTCATTAGGACATTTTCTGATGGGTTAGGGAAGGCTGAATGAAAACTGACTAGCCATTCTTTAGCTATATTGATATATTTCTAACATTAGTTTTAACTATCTAGAAATTAAGTTAAGAAACGATATCTGTTGTCCTTACATATACTGTGATTAAATTTCAACAGCACCGGCGTACGACCAATGTATTTGAGCTGATGACTGAGCATTAGAACTACTGAGACCTTGCGATTATCGAGCGCGTTACAGATTTCTATGAAAAATCGTAGTTACCGATGGTTATCGCTAGGGGCGCTCATATAAAATTCCATAGTCATATTTTACGCAGACTGTATCGAGAATCGACGCGTAAACTCGCACTAAGGCTTCTGTTCGTATGTGGTTATTGGTCAGTATACAGTTTTAAACTAGTGCGGAGGGTAGTTGTCATTACTTATCTGTTACATACCATATAAGCGACAGCTAATGTATTTTTTAAGACCGATGTAATGTATTTTTTTGTAATTATTGCAAATAAAAAGTTATTATTCACTGGAATTTCAGGCTCATCACCTGAAGTACCAGCCACTTATATCTTCATGAAACTGACCGTGACGTTATTATCCCATGTTTGCATCGTTTCGCCTTCTATGTTGAGGTAGTAGGGGGACCGACGGCTGTACCTTTTCACGTAGAAATTTGCATATTTTAAGTACTTTTCGTTTACGAAAATATTCATAGCCCTCTCGAGTACCACGTGGTAACACTGCAAAGAATATAGTAAGACTTATACCACTACTTTCAAAAGAATAAAAAGTAAAACTTATGTACTTATAAAAAAGTGTGTCTGTCAGTTCCGACGCACGACTGGAGTTTACTCCTTAAGAACAATTGTCTTAGAACGGGTACAAAAATCTATAATCACAGTGGTTTGTGTGTTTGTCTGTCCGCTCTTTTTCCCGCTCTTTTTCCATTGTATCAATAACGTTACCATAGCAAAACCGCAAGTTTTGCTACTATCGGACGCTAGATGGCGCTAACGGAAAAATATTTAATAATAGAAAAAAAATAAAGAATTTTGTCCAACCCGTGCGAAGCCGGGACAGGCCGCTAGTAATAAAATAAAACTTTAAAATAAAATTTAAAGGATAGGTTGCTCAGGAAAAGCGTAACGCTCTCATTCTCATTGTTTCTTATACCGAGCGCCTTATATGAAAATCGATTCTTAAGGATTAAACTCCAAAAATACAACTTGTAAATATCAAGTAGATTTATATAATATAATTAGCTTACCCGGCCACGCTTTGCTGTGCTATAAATGAAAACGAAACTTATCCTATGTCCTAAGTCGGAACAAATCCAGCAAAGTGAAATTCGTCAAAATCAATTGAGTAGTTTCGGAGTTCATCGTGGTCAAACACTGTGACAGGGAATTAGTCCTCTCAGTTGCCGACTGGCCCCCCCTTTGGGAGCCAGCCGACTTAATTTCATCATCACGACCGACCCCCCTTTCACGGAGCCGATCGATTTTTTTCTATGCGCTCTCTCACCTAGGTAAGTAGCGCTAGCGCCTCAGACGAAGGCTTATGACCCTTCCCGGGTGCAAGCCAATCTCAGGTGCTGTTTAGTCAGTACTAGTCTGACATAACTCTCGGGCCGGCCCGAAGTATCCATGGAGGATTCACCACCTCCCTCCCCCGTGTCCGGAGGGTGCATTTTGCATTAAAAAAAGCACCTTTCGAAGAACATAAAATGCATAACATCGTTTCCAAATAACGGTCATTTACAGTGATTCCTGACCCATTTACCGAACGTAGAGATTGTGGCATAATCCTTCTAAATTTTGGGAAGGTTTCTATCCAGTCAAGTTGTGTCATGACTAAAGGTCTCATAGTTTTGGTGGTCATTATAATTGATTCTCTTTTTTTAATGGGTTCGCTCTTGATTAAGCCCGGGGGCCAAGACGGGATCCACAATGAAACGAGCTAACCCACAAGGTACCTATTCACCCTGGCTTTAAAAACGGACGGGTTAAGGTACTCGAAATACAGACGCAGGGAGGGAGTTCCACTCCATTGCTGTGCGCATTAGAAATGATGTTGAAAAGTGCTTGGTGAGACAGGTAGGAATAGCAACCAAGAAAGGGTGGTAGCCTGCAACGTGTGGATGTCCGATGGAATGTCTCTACTACTATTAAACATTCTAACAAGAATGTTTTCTAGAAACTTAACATACTTACAAGAATAGATCCAATGATAAACTGCAAAGCTACTAGTTTCAATAACATTTCGATTTTCTTTTAACTAAGCTATCTACCGAATGTATTAGTTTATGATGAATTGACAAATAGAGGCAAACAACTAATGTTTGTGATTTTAGATTTTAATCTAATGTAAATTAAGTCATTATTAGGTTGATGTGTTTTTAATGTTACTCTGCAACAAATTATAAAATATCAAAATTCACATTGAACTTTATCCGACTAGATTTTAAATAGAAAATTGATTGCGTTTTGTTATCTTTGGAAAGTTGGTGTAATGTAGCATGACGATTTAGTCAAGTGCCTATATTATCTGTTTCATTAAAACTAAAAATTATATCAATATAATGAAATAATATTATATATGTTTAAGCATCGTATATTTAATGATTACAAGATAAATATTTATATTTACACATGTTGTGTATAAGTGTGGACAACTGTTGACGAAAAAGAAAAACTTTTAATAACAAAAGTACGTGCTTTAACAAGCAGTTTACCTGCAAAAATTGAACAAGGAAGTTAAAAAAACCCGTAAAAACTCACAAAACAAATGATTATGAATAAAAGTTTAATTACATCTTATTTATCTACAAGCTGTGCCCGTGACTTCGCGTAGATGATGGGAAATAAAAGTTTGGCGTAAGCTTTGGTTTCTTCCTATGGGATAATTGCTGCTTAACGATGTCGCCAAATAACTTGTGTTCTACGGCAAATGCTTCTTTAAGATGTGTTTTCGTTTTCAATGCTATTTTATATGTTAGTACTCGTATTTACTTAGTTTGAAATTTTAATAATTAAAATCAACCATATCAAGTTATTTAATTTACTTGTTCTACGCAAGTTAATCTCGCGACAAGCTTTAAAATCATATAAATTGTGTAAAATTACGTTATAAGTTGACACTAAAAGTTTAAAAGTAAAAGTTAATTTTTTTCTTTTTAGAGCATTTAAATGAAAGTTTGTTTTTAAATAACATGTTACGCCATTTTGAGTGTGCCGCCCCACCATATTGGTGAATGACGTCACACAGTTAACCATGCATTGTCATACAAACTGAACTTGTATACAATATTTCAGCTCAATAGGTGGAAGATATCTGCTTCAAAATTAAATTGCAAGATTCCACCCCAATTACATACATCGCAAGTTCAATAAAAGCTTGTAAAATACTATAGGCTCCTCTCACAAGTTGTTTTTAGGTGGTAAGTGAGTCTTTGTTAACAATATTAGTAGTGGAATCAATTACAGCATACACAATAAACTGCTGAGGTTTTTTACATGCAAAAATTTACATGGAGTTGGACATATATAATACTACGACAAATATTTTTTTATTTTTTTCTAAGGAAAGTAAAATACCATAATTAGGAAAATAAAAGTTTTGTGGTCTACAGTAGATGTATGGTGTTTGCCATACACTTCTGGATTGGACCGCAAACTTTTTTTTCAAAGTTTAAAATGAATCATTGGAAACTGTAAAATATAGTTACTGAATTATGACCAAAACATAATTGTATTAGGTAGATGCTCCATCAAAAATTCGCGGATGTTCTGAAAATGTATAGCAGAGTTCGGACTGTTGCTGATTGCAAATATATACAGGATGACTTGAACAGGCTGTGGCAATGGTGTGGAGATAATAGAATGACTCTCAATTTTAGCAGGAATAAAATCCACTGTCATTACATACATTGCTGTTTAATGGGATAGCAAAAAGAAAGCGTTTCGTTATGAAACAGCTATGTATGTTTAATAACTGATCGACTTGCAATTTTAGTTAGCAATAGGCTCAACTTTTAAATGTAAAATTTCTTTAAGCGGTTCTTAAAATGACAATTTTCCTCAATTAATTTTGAACTTGAAATTAAAATCGTGTTGGGCTTGTCGTAAGGTTTAAAATCAAAAAGTCATTTTTCTATCCAAGTAATAATTTATTTTCGTAATTTTCGGAAATATACATCTTTATTTTATTCGTTTCGAACTTAACACTACCATTATCATATGAGCAGCTTGTTTGTCTTAAAGTTCATATCAAATCTACGAATGTGGGAAGTGGATCATTATTTTAAGAAAAATCTTTAAAGCACGATCCAGAACTTTATGTAAATTTTACAACACCATTTATCAAACATACCGGTGAACTTAGACTACCCTCAGTATATGTATTTTTTTTTATTATAACTATAGCTAGATATAGAATAAGGCACCTACTTATAAAAAATCAGATAAATATTATTAAATCAACTCCCAATTATTTTACTGAGTTATAAAATGGTCTGCGAGATAAATATACTTTTAATAAGATCTCGCAGACTCATCATCACGCATCACTTTTAATGTCTTCAATACTATCCTGTAAATGAATACCCTTCGTTTCTGGAAGCAGCAGGCAAAGAGCCCCAGCCACCATTGGTGCAAGTCCAAAAACAGCAGTCGGTAACCAAGAAACAGATGACATATTAGATATAAATGGGGCAACCATAGAACCAATTCTCATGGAAGTTGATGAAGCACCCATGCCCATATTTCTGACAACTGTTGGATATAATTCTGATGTGTAAATGTATATTGTGTTAGCTACTACAGAAGAACAGCAGACACCCAAGCTTCCTAAGGTCAATTTGATGGCGAAGGTGTTGGGGACGCAGCCGAGAGTGATGACGCAGAGACCTCCTAAGCAGCAGCAAGTGACGGTGGTGATCTTCCTCCCGTAGCGACGGACCAGCCAAATAGCTATAGCCACAGCTGGCAACTGGAAATTAAAAATGGGGCATGGATCCATTATTTCAGTTGGACTAAAATATTGATGTTATACTTTGGTAAAATTCATTGCTGATGTGCTAGTTACTAGAATTACTTTAGCAAGTATAGATTTGAAAAACAAATTTTCAATCCGGTGATATCAAACTTAATTTAAAATAGGTTATAAACAAAGTTCAAATGTTATGGTGTATAACAATTCGCAAGGAAGCACGATTGCTGTTAATCCTGGCTATGTGATGGATGAGTACAAGTATTTATTCCGAAATTGAGTACAAATATTTTTTCATCTTGACGACGCCAAGACATCCTAACTGAAATTCGTCGAGAAATTCACTTTTTTGTCATTTCGAATTAAAATTCGTTATATGCATGTTGTATTGAAATTTCCTAAGCGTATTTTTAGTTGCAAGTGCATCAAGTTAAAAAATAAATAAACAAATTTTTTAACAAATTTTTAACTTGTCAAGAAATGAAACGTTTTTTTCAGCTTGTGCATTATTTTGAATTTAGCAGTTAGGTGTCATTGGCACTTCGCCGTCGATATGCTATATTATTTAGTTGGTATCAAGCTCTGCTGAATTAGTGACGGAACATATGGTGTAAATTTTCTGTTTTCTATGTAAGATAGCGAAATTTGTTAGTTTGTTTACATGCGAAGGTTAATCTCAGGAACGACTAAATCGATTAAAAAAGAAACCGCCATTTGAAAAGTCCATTACTTCAGAATGTATCATATGATAAAACTGAGCGAAGTCTGGTCGGGTCGTTAATTAAATTACAAAAATTATGATCATGTCAAAAAAAGGTAATAATGTCTATTGTAGCTTGTTTAGTGTATCATCATATTTTTCATATTGTAGTGTATTAGCGCATGGTCGATAATAACGGGATTTAAATATATTCACTACCAATCAGTGGCTGATGGTTTTGGTATATGTTTGTATAGTATCGTAAGCTACTTCTCTTATGAATGTCTCATTAGATTCTTACTCCCTGGTTAATCCTGGCAAATCTTAGTAGCATCCACTAACATTAATTCCACACTTTAAATATATACCCTTGAACCTAAAATTCTAGCCACTTTTTTTTAAATTTACCTCAACCGCAGCTGCGACCGCTACCGACACGAATGGATCCGGACTAGTCTGACTGATGTACTGGTTGAGGCCGAAGAAGGTGACACCCGTGATTAGCCAGATCAAACAGCAACATATCGTCTTGACCCTGAGCGAGCGATGCAGCAGGTGAAAGTAATTCACCTTCGGCTCATTGGAGTGACTTTGAATGGCTTCAGCCATCAATGTAAGGGACTCCTTGATTTTTGATGTTGGCAATTTATTACTGAAATGTCAATAAGAAAATTTTAAATGGTAAGTTGCTTCAGTTGGGACAATCCTGTAATTTTCATAATAAATCCATAATTATAATCATAACATTTTTTTTAGGTTAATGCGTTTAAAAGTAAAGAAGAAAGCGAAGGCATTCTTTAAGATCACAACTTCGCAATTGGCAAAATGATCGACGGATTTTTATTCATAACATTACAAAACCTCTGCTAAAAAAACTAACGATTGTTTAGTGAAATGACAAGAAAAAGAGAAGTTTTTCACCTCATTGGTTCCCAGAGCCTCGTATTGTTTTTAAAGATTTCTCTCGTAATTTAAAAATAGCTAGAAATGAATGGAAACAAGCATAATCTTTTCTGTTTTCTCTTGATGCGTCCTAAGCAAGCAGAAGTAGGACACATTTACTGTGGTTCATATTTCATAAGAAAACAGAACTAAATAGTCATCTAAACAATCATCTTTTACGCCATTTAATTTATGCGATGTGTCAGCTCTCCGTAATATTGCAGTTTTGCCATTATTACTGACAGAAAGACAGAAGCTTTGCTGTTCGCGTTTTTTAGTAGGTATACCAGATAAAATGTTAGCGAACGATTTACAATTCTGCAGCCCTGGTTACTATAGCGGTTGCCTCTTCCACCCTTCCGACGCTGACCAGCCACCTCGGAGACTCCGACAGCAAAAAGAAGTACCCCAGGTAAATGAGGGGTGGGACTGCCATCGCCAGCGAGTATGTGTTCCAGCTCCTGTAAATTTGAGTTATTTTTTATTTAAAATATTTTACATTAAAATGGACTTAAAATTGCCTGCGTCTGGTGATAAAACCAGCTTTGTCATTCTTATAAAAATAAAATATATGAAAATATATATATATATATATATATTTTTATTTCAGACCATCTCATCCATTTTTTGTTAGTAACAATTTTATTCATCATAGTGAAAGTAAAATTGTTGTAAGTAGCACTACTGTTTTTCTTATATGTGAGTTGAATGATTGAAATTGTCCAGTAATAGGTTAACCGATCTCTCTGCTATCATCTTTAGTACACTGTTGATGCTATCGCTCAGTTAATCAATTACGGAAGCAGTCTTTTTGAGCATGAGAGTATCAAAATCGTCTACATTAGCATTGCAAAATATGCCCAATGCGTTACATCAGCATGCAACCTCACGATCGCCCTAAAGATATTATTGTATTGAACTCTAAACGCATTTGATGACTTCTGTGAGAAAATGACCGATAGATCAACCATGTAATTTTTTAGAAACAACGTAAAAAATCTACGGATCAACATATTCCCACGAACAGCCAGTGTTCTGCGTTCACGCTCAATATCTAAGTCATCTTAATCGGAGAATTACGAAAATAAGGAAAAAATACTAAAAAATTACTTTTAATTTAGAGAACATATAGGCAGGTATCTTAAAAACTCCCAATCCCAATGCTATTTGTGTTTTGGTGCCACTGCTGGGCATGGACCTTGGTTGTGTTTGAAAACATCGTGGAACGATAACTCGAGCTCAAAGTCTCAGTAGTTAGACCAGTGATGAGCATCTCATGGTTAGATCGTTCAGTCTTTGTATGAGGGGTAGTCCTGTTTCGATCATACCTTCTTAATTACTCGTGTTTCCAAGTACTCAATTGTTATTATATATATATGTATAAATAAAAAAATATAAATATTAGACGACAACACATACATACATTTCTGAATCCAAGTTCAGTAGCCAAAGCACTTATGGTATTCAGAAACAACGACGGTACAATAACACTCAGACCTTCGCTACAAGAGAAAAGTTCGGTTTCTACATTGACCCGGCTGTAGACTGAACCAGGAACCTCGGATTGGTGTTCCCATGAAAACAGGACCACGGAGGCTGTCAGTATATTTGTTTATTTTTTTTGGTGCAACAGTAGCGATCCTCCCTTTTGCGTTAACTGTTTTGGGTTCCCGGAATAGGCTGATAATAATGATATTAATACCTGAAGTAATAAGCGAAGAGTGGCACCGTCATATGCCCAATTATGAAAGGCACCTGGAAGAGACATCCAAAGAGCTCCCTATACTTGGGGCCGATGGCTTCCATGAGTATGACGAAGGAGATGACCATTGTGCCGGCAGTAGCGAATCCCAGGACGAACCGGAAGGTAGTAAACACGGTGTAGTTAGGGGAGAATGGAACAGCAAACCCGACCACGATGAGTGACGTCACTGAGATCAGGAATGTAATTTTTCGTCCAAACCTGTAAATTAATATTACAGTGATAATGAGTAGTGACCAAACCAAAAAGTTTTGACATTAAATCTAGCTTCGGCCCCAATTTCGGTTTCTACCCACGTTTCAGAGATCCACCGGGGATCGAACCCGAGATCTCGGAGTGACGATCCCATTCCAAACATGAATTATATAGTTTGTTAAGACTATATTGTATTGTAGTAAACTAAACATCCATACTAATATTATAAATGGGAAAGTGTGTCTGTCTGTTTGTCATTCTTTCACGGCAAAACGGAGCGACGAATTGACGTGATTTTTTAAGTGGAGATAGTTGAAGGGATGGAGAGTAATATAGGCTACTTTTTGCCCCTTTATAACTCCCCACTTCCCAAAAATGGGGGGTGGAAGTTTGTATGGAGCATTCCGCAATTTTCAAGGTAGAAAGCTAAAAATTGGTATGCTGACTATTTATGACTACCAAAAAAATCGTCCATCATTTATTTTTTTAAATCTGCACCCAACCCCTTAAAAGAGGGGGTGAAATTTTATATGAGACCTTTCGCAGTTTTCAACGCAGGAAGCTAAAATCGGCACACAGACTCTTTGTTACTAACGAAAATACCTGCCATTTTTTAGAAACCCCCCCCCCCCCCAGCCCCTAAAATAGGCGATGGAAATGTGTGTGAGACTCCGCAAAATTAGAACAGGTACTTTAATACAAACGAATAATAAAATAATTTAATTAAAACGAATTAAATAAAACAATATTAAAAACATTATATCTTACCATAAATCAATCAGCTTTTGAGAAAATAAACATTATAAACATAAATAAGTGTAACTCATGGATTCCGATAGATGGCGCTGATATGTTTATTGCATATTATGTTCACGATAGGTTTCATTGTTAAGTTCAAAAATTAATAACAGATGGCAGTGTTGAAATAAAATAAATAACGTGTAAAATTCTGTTCCGAGTTCTCTTCTGTGTTCAGGAAAGGGGAACAGTGCTACCCCGAATTTAACGCGAGCGAAGCCGCGGGCAAAAGCTAGTGGTGTAGTATGTAAATAACATTAATAAAATTGCAATAAATAACTATTCGTGATGCATCTTAATTTATTCCAAATATTGTGTTAAAGATAGTGTGTATTATAAGTTCATATATAGAAAACTAGATGGCGCCAGTAGTTGCCAGAATATAGTACTATTGTTATGCATGGAAATCATTAATTTTCAGTTGAAGTATAATTCAAGAATTGTAAACACAACAACAAAAATATCAAAAACTACAGAATTATATAATATTAAAACTATTCGTATTAAAAAAACAGAAGATTTATGGGGTATGTCAACTAATAATATTAAATCAATAATTGACATAATTGCGCCTTACTTAGCTTATATTTTTAATAATAGTGTTGACGAGGGGGTATTCCCACACTTAATGAAACATAGTAAATTAGTTCCCCTTTTCAAATCTGGAGAAAAAAATGATCCCGCTAACTTTCGACCTATATCTATATTACCAGTGTTCAGTAAAATTTTTGAAAAAATTATCTATATGCAGTTATTGGCTCACTTTAATAATACTAAAATTTTTCATAAAAATCAATTCGGTTTTTCTAAAGGTAAAAGTACTACTGATGCTGGAGTTGCACTTATTAAACACATACTTGATGCTTGGGAGGGCAAGCAAGATGTAATTGGCATCTTTTGCGACCTTTCTAAGGCGTTCGATTGCGTTGATTACCGCACGCTATTAAAAAAGTTGGAACATTATGGTGTCTCTGATATGTCAAAAAGCCTATTGCAGTCGTATTTGTCAAATAGAATTCATAAAGTTGTCATTAATAAGAGTGAGTTTGCTGGAGCCCCCATAACTATGGGCGTGCCCCAAGGATCAATATTAGGGCCTTTACTTTTTTTGATGTATATTAACGACCTTCCTTACTATGTTAAAAATCTATGTGAGACAGTGCTATTTGCAGATGACACTTCCTTAGTTTTTAAAGTCTCTCGACACGATGATTGCTCTGACGATGTAAATAGTACGCTATCAAAAGTTTTACAATGGTTCACCAGTAACAATTTATCACTAAATTCAAAGAAAACAAAGTGCATACAATTTACGTTACCGAATGTAAGGACGGTTGACCTACATATAAAGTTGAATGATGAAGTAGTCGAATTTGTTGAAAAGACAAAATTTCTGGGTATTACATTAGATTCACGACTACAATGGGACCCTCACATTGAGGCCTTGTCAAGTAGACTCAGTTCTGCGGCATATGTTGTAAAAAAAATAAGGCTTTTAACTAATATTGAAACGGCAAGGTTAATTTATTTTAGTTATTTTCATAGTGTAATGTCTTATGGGTTGTTGTTGTGGGGCTCAGCTGCTAATATTGAAAGCATTTTTGTATTACAGAAAAGAGCTGTCCGCGCAATATACGGCCTTTGGCCTCGGTATTCTCTCAGAGATTTTTTTAAGGAAATTAATATTCTTACTGTGGCGGGACAGTACATTTATGAGAATATAATTTATGTACGAAAACACTACAATACTTTTGTCAAAAATAGCGACGTACATTGCTTTAACACCAGAAATAAGAATAGACTTGCCGTTCCAAGATTTAGACTTCAAAAGACAGGAGGCTCTTTCTTGGGGAAAGGTATAGCACTGTTTAATAAAGTTCCACAAAGTATAGTAGATTTGCCTTATCATAAGTTTAAAATGTATGTAAAAAATAAGCTCATGTCCAAAGGTTATTACAAGGTCAACGACTATTTAATAGATCGCGATGCATGGAAGTAATATGTGTCATTTCAACATGACACTATTTATTACAAGTTGTATCATACAGCATTAGCATTTGTTAATTTTTTAAAACTATTTATTACTGGTAGTTAAAAGTATGACATGCTCTCTTAATACTCGTACATTTCTTGGGTGGTGGCATGTGGTGCGGATCGTTACGTTCCCTAAGATATGGTTGAGCGAAGCGATGGCTGTATCATGCGTCATGCTCGTGAACGGGTGCTGCCTTGGGAAATGGGTCTGCTTTAACCTTCAGTATTCAGTATTGACTAATACTAAACATAAATCTTGTTGTTTTCTTAAATTTGTCGTTTATTCCCTCTATGTTATTGCAATGTTCAGGGATACTTACATTAAGTAAGTACAGATACTTGTTGACTTTGTTGCAATCAACGAAATAATTATATCATAACACTATTAGTATTGTCATAACAAAATAATTTTGTTTTTTTTTTGTGGATTGTGTATGGTGACGACGTTTTATATTGTAAATGTCGTTACTTCCGTTAAAGCTGACGAGTTTCTTGCGCCCATTCTTCTTGTCAGTTAAAAGACGTCCTGAATGGGTGGTAAGAAAAAATGTTGGACGATTCAAAACTACTTATTTTTAAGTGCATTTGAATAAAGTTATTTTCATTTTCATTTTTTTCATTTTCATTACGGTAATCCATATACACTTGTGCTTTTTCATACTTTATCTGTCTTTTATCTTATCGAGTAACCACTTATTTTTATCTAAACTAATCTAAATATTTATTATTTCTTGATAAAAATCAAACAAATATTACCCATATCTGAACTCAAGTTGAGAAGCTAAAGCACTTGTGTTATAGAATTCAGAAACATGTTTTTTACATTGCCCCGGGACGGGGTTCGAACCCTATACCTCGGAGTGAAATTATTACATGAAAACCGATATACGAGCCATTCGAATACAAACAAATATGCACACATATATCACAAAGAAAGACATAATAAATGTCACCAGTAAACGAGGTTATGGTATCTTGCAAAATATCTTAGATATTAAATATCAACTTGGACTCTAGAATAATAAATTAACTTGCGGTATATGGAACATGGTACGTCTGTTTGAGGAAAACTGCATTAACCAACGCAACGACCACAGAAAATATTACAAACCAGTAAGGTAACTTTATAGTATACAATAATATATAGCTTGACCTGACTCTCGCCTGATAGTAAGCGACGATGCGATCTAGGATTTACTCGTTCACTCGGGTCTTCACCCCTAAATTGTATTTATCAGGAAACAAAGAATCAGGCAGAGTTTCACTTTTTAGCGATACGTATCACAAAATTGGAACCAAAACGCTTAACGACTCTTTGATATATCAACCATATAACGGTAGCGCCTATTTGTAAGTCTAGTTGTCCAATGAAAAAATGGGGACGGTGGAACAAAGTTGTGCAATTCTGCTACATACTCTTTAAAATGTATCCTATAAAAAAAGGATAGGCTAGCTACATTCCGTCTATGGTCAAGGCTTTTCAGCTTTTATAGAAAAAAGTCGTCATTGCCGATGAGTTTCTTGGCCCTCATCTTAATAGATGGAGCTGGTATTGGGCGGAACCATCCCAAATATAAGAATTACTGTTATCCATTCAAGATTGAACTTGCACTTATTAAAGGTTGAGCAACCGTTCCGGCGTGAAGTACCTTCTAACTAGTATCTTCTCATCGAAGAAATAAACGCACTCACACAGACGCACACCTCAACAAGACGAATAAGCGAACATCGCAATGCAGTCAGTTGCTGGTGCCACGTCGAAACGAGTGGTCACGTCTGATTATCTTTATTGCTATTCGCTAGAATGCAAATATTGACAGTCGTTTAGTGCAACGGTAGCGATCTCGCCTTTTATACCAACGGTCCTAAATTCGGATCCCGGAAGGGACAGATGTTTGTGTAAGTAAGAGTATTTGTACCAGAGTCATGGGTCTATATACATTTCTATAAATATTGCATATCTATGTTACCTTAGTAGGTATCTATAATACAAGCCTTGGAGTGCCTACTTTGGAAGAGGCTAATTGGCGTGAATGTTAGAAGTATTTATTTTTGTTATATTTATAAAATTTAATAATAAAATATTTCTAACGTATCGTGGCAAACGAAAGTATTTTTCAGTGACCAATTTGTGGTATTAAGGAATAAAGACTTCTTTAAATGTTGATGATTTTTAAATACTTAATTTTATTTATAAACAAGTTGATTCTAGAATCTGAATAAATAATAAACAGTAACTTCTACAAAAAATAACAGTGTCACCCCAACGCTCTAACGTAGCTATTTATCTCAACAAATATACCTTCTTTCGGTACTGTTTCTATATATTAACTGTGACTTGGCTTCGGGCTTTAAAACAGGTTTTATTAAAACCTACCAAGCTAAACCGGGCGACTGTTATTGTGCCTCACACAAATCCTATCTAATTGGTGGTGCGTTACAAGTTTGAAGACCTTCGTGATTAAGTGGCTTTTATATCGGTTGTCCCGGTGACGCCATTCCGAGTTTCCAGATTGGTTCCCTGACCAGGTCAATGTAGAAATCGAACTTTTCCACGAAACGTACCAATAATAGTCTCAGTTATGTTGTACCGTCGCTTTTTTCTGAATTCAATGTTGGGCATATCCAGTTAAACAAATTTGCTTTACTATAAAAAGTCGAATTCGTAAAACGGAACATGCGGCTTAGTCGGAGGGACCATTGCTGGTGGAGTGTGGCCAGAATTTTCTAAATATTCTGAAATAATAAGCATGTTTCGTGGCATTCTATCTTCTTCCTCAAGCAATGATGTCAGACTACTTAGTTGTTTCGTTTCAGATAGTAGAACTTAAAGATAGTTCTGATGGAGTTGACATAACCTCGATGTTCAAAGTCCCCAAATCAAAAAAGAAATAAAAATCTTCAAAAATGCATTTAGATCAAGCTATTACCAAGTCTTATCACATTATAACTCAAAATTGTTCTAAATGATTCTATAACTTGCAATATTGATGTTTACAAAGCTCAAAAAAGAATCGTTGAAAAAGAGTGTCAGTTTGCGGCGAGGATCAAACCGTTTTACTGATTGTGAGACATGACCTTCAGCGTCTCATGTTAACTTAAATGTTTTACGTATACACTTATACCAATTAACCTAGTCTAAAGTAAACACTGTAAGGCTTGTGTTATGGATACTACAGTAACGGATAGTCATACATATATGACACACAAATATTTAATTTTTTATAGAAAATTTTATTTATTTTATTAATCACTATTTCTATTGCCCATAGCCCCGATTCAAAGATATCCATGAGGCTGGATCCACACTATAAGGTCGAGCATGATTTGTTCGCGGTCCGATCCAAAGAGTATGTAATCACTACGTGGTCCGATCTCGGTCTGGTAAAATATTATTAAACTAGGCGATGCATTCGCTAAGCATAAAGCTACGCTGGCACCATATATTGGAGCGGAGCGTAATACCTAAAAAAAGAAAAAAAAATTTTTTTTCGATGGGAATTTTTGAGAATTTCAAAATTCGGGCTCCGTCACAATTTGGTCCTAAACCAGTTGATTTGATTGCGCACAAAAAATATTAAAATCGGTGAATAACTCGGGAAGTTATGGCGTAACAGACATTTCGCCATTGAAGTTGATCCATGGGAGCTTCGCTCACTTCGTTCGCTCCGCTCCAATTAAAAACAATGTGTGTAACTATTCGTAACAGTCAAGTTCCGATCGAATCTCATTCCACTCGCGATCAGTCTTTGAGAAATTTTGTTTGAGCGAGATCAAATGTATAGTATGAATACTCTTTTGTTCCCAGATCAATCAACTTCATCCGTTGAAGCGACAATCGGGACAAATGTAATCAATTAACAATTTAAAAAAATGATTATTTAAGTTAATTCTAAGTAATAGCAATGTCTAAACCAGTAGTGTAGTAGTTATGCAAAAAGTAATGTAAATACCTTAACGTTTATTTTATTATAAACTTCGAATTTATTATATTCGATTCTTGGGCCTCTGCTATTTTTAATCTTGATCAATGATATAGTGAAAGTTCTCAGGCATTCCCAATGTCCGCTTTATGCGGATGATCTGAAACTGTTTGCGGATGTGGATAGTGAACGTGATTGCGAGCTCATTCAGCACGACATTAATGCTTTGTATCTGTGGAGTGAGCGTAATAAATTACAGTTCAATTTTATGAAATGCTCTGTAATGACGTTTAGTCGACAGCGGTTACCAATCAGGTATCGGTACGTGTTGGGGAATGCTAATATAAAGCGCACAGATTCCATAAAAGATCTGGGGGTGATTTTTGATAGTTCTTTAACTTTCAATGAGCACATCTCAACACTTGCGAAGAGTGCTTTTAGTCGTCTTGGTTTTGTAATGCGAAATGTACGTGACTTCACGATCCTGCAGCCATAAAGCTTCTCTATACCAGCCTTGTAAGGAGCAAGTTAGAAGCCAGTGCATGTGTGTGGAACCCACATGAAGCGAAATACACACTTATTCTAGAGAAAGTTCAGAAGGCTTTTCTTAGGTACTTTTATAAACGCCTTTGCGGCTACTATCCCTTTTTGTATCCCACTAAGTTTTTGCTAGGTAGCCTTGAAATGAATTCGCTAGAAGTCCGAAGAGCATTGAATGAAATCTGTATAGGCCTTAAAATTTTGCGTGGGCTAATAGATCTGCCTGAGGCAGTAGACCAGCTTTCCAGGTTCTTTGTGCCTGACAAGTACCTACGCCATCGAGCTAACCGGCGGCATCCTCTATTTGCTACACCTGCATGCCGCACCGAAGCGCGTGCTCAGACCCCACTCTGCCGAATGCATACGGCCTTCAATGCTTTACTAGTGAAGTTTCCTGAACTGGACTTGTTTGCTGACGAGTGGAAGCCAATAATGAATGCGGCTTTGAAAGTTATGGAGAATGAATGATTTTATCTAATTATATTATGTTTTAATTGATGTGTATAATTCTATGATTGTATTATGAAAAACAATTTTGTAACTGGGATAAACCTGTTTAATTGTTATGTATAAATAAATATATAAAAAATAAAATAAATTATTAATTATTAGCCAAATACATCCGACATCGATTATCGTCGGTTCAAGACTGAATTGGGAACTGAGTCAGGTTATCTAATGTGAACATGATTAAACCGTGATCGAACATATAGCGGGAATCCAGCCTGATACCGACGGCATTGCCACGCTGTATCGCCATGGACAGTCGCTGGACCACGTACTGCAGTACCGCGGCAGCCTCAACAGTATCCTGAACGCATTATTATACTGTATACGCCGGGCATTGTATGACATTTGTGTATTCTTAATATTCTTCTAATAAAAAGATTGGCAGTATGCTTTATATAATGTGACTTCTACTTCTTAAGTTCATATTGGTTTCTTCAACAGAGATCATAGCCCCGTTCAACTGTCTTATAAAAATATATATGATAATACCCATGACTCTAATACGAATGCTTGTATTGAGAAAGGCAGGACAGTTACGGTTACACTGAACAGTCCTCAAATCTTATTAAGATATGTTTTACCACTTACCTATCTGCCATGAATCCAAACACAATACTGCCGAAGAGAATCCCCAGCTGCAACATCATTTGTGTAAAACTTGCAAGCCATTTTCTATCGCATACTAAATCCCATTCCGTCACAATCGTATTATCGAATTGCCCCGTATCATATTCATATTTCAAGCAATTTTTATAACAAGTAGAATTTTTCACTGCTATCGTATCATTGTTTGAAGAATCAAACTCCGTACACCAGAATGTAAAACTTGGCGTCAAGAATAGTATTGCAAGTTGCACCCAACCTGATGATAACTTCACAAGACTTATCGTTATAAAAACTATAAGCTGCCATGTTCCAAATTGTCCAATTAATTTTGATAAAACGTCTTCCTTTGCGCTATTGTCTTCGCCTTGCACAATTCTCTGTATTGTTTGAATCATATCTATTTCTTATATATCTTCTTCTGTTATGTCATTTCTTATTCTCTTATAATTTTTGAAATATGTTATTTCTATTTCGTTGAAAATTTATCTACAGCTTCCAGACATATTTTGTGTGTTGAATTTTCTATTATCTCCGTGTTGTCTCGTTAGCTCCTCGGATGATAGTATCTGATGATAAAATACAAAACTATATTGTTAAGAGATAAATAAGAGATAACTATATTTGCGTTATTTAACATAACCTCATAACTATATGAACCAATTACTTCTAACGACAAAATTTTAAGAATCATTGTGATTTTGTACAGATAATTTTATTAACTTCGTTATTATATGAAGAAAGCAACGCATTCTTTCAATCTATCCTTATCCAGTTTCATTATCATCATATTAGCATTCATCAGCGCTCATTGGGTCCATGTAGGAGATTAAATCTACCACTTGAATGTGAATGTAATAATCCGCGAAACAAGGATAATCTTGTGCAAATTACCAATAAATTAAAACTACATAGTTCCCGACCATATTCAGTGTCTATAAAAGTTTATAATAAATTACCGGAATACTTAAAGCTCAGCCTTTAAGTATTCCGGAACTACTTTAATGAAGAATGATTTAAAGATAAATTTTAATAAAATGTCTGCCCCTCTCTCTTCCTTGTTGTATCTTTAATTAGATACATACGATTGTTTAGAGCCATAAATATATTGAGAAATATATTTAGACACCTATTTATACCGCATGTAATGCATTTGTAACTAAATAAATCAATAAAAATAGAGAATTGTTGTTTGTAACTAAATAAATCAATAAAAATAGAGAAATCAAAAAAAAAATCCAGCTAAACAAAAGCACTGAAAACTTAGGCAGATCAAGACGAACTTTCAGGGACTAAATAGAAGATCTCCTGAAGAAAGACCAGGTCAAAAGTATTCTTTACCGACAAGCTTGTATGAAAATTCTGATGAGAGTTGAAGAAGCGAGAGATGTATGTCAGGATCTTGGAAAGTCAAAATCTGTGATCTCTGCCTAGCCATGTGGGAAAAGGCGTTTAAATATATATTAGCTTCGAAAATGGCAATTAATATTACGAAAAATGAGTATTCATCACAGTAACATTTGCCTCTTTCGGGATGACACCTGAAATATTGTGGCTTCAAAGGTAAAGTCACTCTCGCTCGGCCAAAACTAGATCGTAATTTTTTTTATTTATTTTGAATGGATTTTCTTGATCCTTATCAAGCCCGGGGGCCAATACGGAATCTACGATGGAACGAGCTGACCCAGAAGGTGCCTATTAACCCTGGCTTTGAAAATGCATGGGTTATAAGTACTCGGAAATACAGACGCAGTGAGGGAGTTCCTTTGCAACGCGCATTGGTGTTGAGAAGCGCTAGCGCGTAGGAATAGCAAATAGAAGGGTGATAGCCCTCAGTGCGTCTAGATGTCCGATGGAAAAAGGAGATGGCGATATGAGCACAATGCAGCTCCTGAGCACACTCTACAAAGTACATTCCTTAGAAGACCGATAGACAGGCAACTTTGCGGTGGTGAGCTAAGGTGTGAAGATTGCTCTTCACCAATTTGCTGTCACTAATTTTTGATGTTGGTTTTTTGTAATTCACGCTATCGCGATATATTGTCATGATGTGGCAGATTATTTGTTGAAAAAGCAAATGATAAATACAAGGCTCTTGTTAGTCAAGGCTTCGCTGGACTCAATTTTGATATGAAGTCACGTGCGTGGGTGTATTAGGTGCGGCAATAAAATGAACGTTATTACAATTACATAAGGTAGGTCGAAATGTCAAAGATTTCAAATTATATCTATCTATCTTTTTATATAAAAAGTCCCTGTCACTGTTATGTTTGACCGCGATGAATTCAGAAATGACTCAACCTATTTTGATGATGATTTTTCATTTAGCTAGATTTGTTGCGACTTAGCACATAGGATAGATACGAGTATAATTTCAATTCATAATAAAACAATATTGCAAATTATAATAACTGAGTTACAGCAACGAGTGGTCGGGTGAGCTAGTACTACTATATAAATCTGTAAGTTCTGTCTGTACATATTTTTTTTGCACAAATTTCGTTATAAATATTCGTTTTATGACTTACTGATACAAATTTTACTATAAAAAAAATGTCTGTCTATTAATCAGTATGTCCTTCAATAAGTCCTAAACGGTTTGACCGATTTCGATAAAATTTCGATAAAATTAGGTAAATAATAGGCTCTATATCATATCAATGAAACCTTATAATCCTTATTAATATTAAACGAACTTTCACTCCTTTTTTTACATACAACTTTGTCAGGACTACAGAAAAATACATAGGGTATGTTAATCCAGAAAAAATATTGTTCCCGAGGGAAGGAAATAATACTTTTATTCAGCTAGTCCTAACTAATATTATAAATACAAAAGTAAATTTGTCTGTTTGTAACACTTTCAAGCGTTAATCACCAAGAAATTTTGCATACATTTACTCAGAGGTCCAGCAAAAGATATAGGGTAAGTACTATTTGTTCAGAAAAAAAGTACTGTTCCCGAAGGATAGAAATATAATTTTTAATTGGTAGTCTAGATATAGGCGAGCGAAGCATAAGTAAATGCTTACTAAATAAAAATCTCAGAAGGTGAGCTTTGCAAAAATGGGTACACCCTTGACCGAAATTTTGTATCAAGCAAACATCATATCTCAAGAGATTCAAGAATCTTCAACTATGTTATTGTAACATTCGATGTTATATAGTAGGACCTAGAATATGAACAGATGACGCTGGCGTCAGCTTAAGAGATACTTGGAAATAATCGATGGAACTGTCAAGGTCTGATCTACCTTTTTTCGCAGAAATTTAAAATACATAATTTTAAAACGGATGCTAATCATTTGGCATAATTTGAAATAGCTTGCTGGCTGGTTATGAACAAAAAAAGACCTAACCTAATCTTACATGCAATGTATATCAATATATGCCTTTTGATTAGTATGCCAAGTGACTTTCTGCGCAACAAGATTCTGCCAGATAAAGGTGGTAGCTCAAATGGTAGAGTACTCTTCCGGATAGCGAGAAGATGTGGTTCTAATTCCATCTGACACCTGTAAAAATGTTAAAATAAATTTTAATTTTTTTTTAAACTCTTGTTGTAGCGACTAGTAAAGATAGAAAAAGTTCTCATTTTTCTGTGTCCTTTTACAGAGCCAGGGTGAATAAGCACCTTCTGGCTTATCTCATTCCACCATGGATCCTGTCTTAGCTCCCGGGTTTGATTGGGATTATTAACCCATTAAAAGGAAGAACAGCCAGCGACTAACGAGAGTGTAACTGTTTTGAAAGACCAAATATATAATAAATTTGTCATTTATTCTCTGTATATTATTGCAAGAAGTAAGAAGGCTCAAGGTCGCCCAGCGGGCAATGGAGAGAGCTATGCTTGGTGTGTCCCTACGCGATCGAATCAGAAATGAGGAGGTCCGTAGGAGAACAAAAACCGCCGACATAGCTCAAAGAATTGCGAAGCTGAAGTGGCAATGGGCAGGACACATAGCAAGGAGAACTAATGGCCGTTGGGGCGGAAAGGTTCTCGAATGGCGACCGCGTGCCGGACGACGCTCAGTGGGTAGGCCCGCTACGAGGTGGACCGACGATCTGGTCAAGGTCGCGGGAAAACGCTGGATGCGGGCAGCACAGGACCGATCCTTGGGGGAGGCCTATGTCCAGCAGTGGGCGTCGTACGGCTGATATGATGATGATGATGATGGTGATATTATTGCAATGTTTAAGGATACTTACTTAAAACAGATACTTGTTGACTTTGTTGTAATCAACGATGTAATGAAACCATAACATTTTAAATATTGTGATAACAGATTTTTTTGTGGATTATGTATGGTGACGACGTATAGTATTGTAAATGTCGTTACTTCTGTTAAAGACCATAATAGCACTTTATTAATTATGAAATCTCAAGCAGGTTGAACGCTCCAACCTTCATCTCTATTGTAGAATGTTTGCTGATTTCAATAGCCTCGCGCAGCATCTTCGGAAAAAATCTTTGTTCTCAAGCTAGAAGAAGAAACTCTCTAGTCGAAACGTCAGCATTAATTATAATAATATTTTTTTTTGGATCATATACTATATATATATATATATATATATATATATATATATATATATATATATATATATATATATATATATACTACATGAAGCAAAGAACAATGAATAGTTGTTATTCTATGTATATATTTGTATATAAGCTATAAATGCTCAGAAATAGACACGTAACTTTTCTTACACCGTTGTGGTTACATGTTGGTTCAGAGACCGAAATGACAAGTACAAGATGACAACTCCGTCATGCATATCCTACATTTGATTGTTATTCATAAGTGTTGCATTTAAATGCATACACACATACATAGGAAATCTTAAAGTAAAGTATATCGTTTATCTTATCTGTTTGAGGCTAGTTTCTGCGTTAGGATGACCTGTGTGGTAGATAAGCAGCCTCTTAGCTCATATTACGTATAATGTTACAACTTACTTATCTATTTAGAATTAAAATATTTATATATATTTATGTATGTATAGCTGTTGCGTGTGTGTGCATTGTTGTTGCGTGATTCATAATGTAATTAACAAAGTACAAGATGAATAATGACTGATAGTGTATGAAAAAACCTGAATTAGTTTTTGTGACACTGTTTTGGAAGTTTATTTTATGTAATACTAGCATATATATAATAGTATAATAGTTGCTGCAGCTCAGTTATTATAATTTGCAATATTTTTTTTGTTACAAAATGAAATGAAACGTATCTTATATCCTAAGTCGAAAAAATCTAGCGAAATGAAAATATAAGATTTAATTCGGTTGAGTAGTTTCGGAGTTCTTCGCGGTCAAACACTGTGACAGGGAATTTATATATATATATATATATATATATATATATATATATATATATATATGTATATATAGATACTAGCTGACCAGGCCACGCGTTGCTGTGTTATAAATTAAAATTATATCTATCCTATCTTTCAAGTTGGATCAAACTGCACACGGTGTACAAATTTGATTAAAATCGGTTAAGTAGTTTAGGAGTCCATCGTGGACAAACAACGTGACACGTAATTTATATATATTAAGATATATATACATGTGCTAACTTAATGCCTTTTTCTACTAGTCAACCTTAAAATGAGATTAAATATTTTATTTTACGTAATTATTTCATTATTGATATATTTTTTTTATACAAAATAGTGCTGTCCCAATGAATAAAAATATAATTTTTGATTGGTAAAGGCTACATTAAATCGAGGGAAGCCGCAGGAATAGATAGCAAAGATAGTTTATTTATATAAATACAGGCCACATGGTACAAATAAAAAATATTACAATTAATTAACGTAGAAAAAAACAAAATAACGGCGTACGCAAAACACCAAGCAAAAAGTGGATAAAGTGGATGGACTTTATACTGTTTTGATGTATTCGGAATTTGCAAACCTGTATACATATTTTATTCTTTTTAGCTTTTTCCTCATGATATTTAAGAAGATATAACAACATATACGTTAATTACAGGAAAATAAAATGACAAAGAAGGAGGGTCAATAAAGCGGGTATTCGGCCTCTTTCAATTTAGACCTAAAAATTAAAAAAAAACAATTATATGGACTAACAAATCGATTCCACCCCAAACGGAGACGTACATAATGCTTCCTATCTCATTTTCTCCTAAGTTAAGTGTTATGAATTTATGTGTCTGTCTCTTTTTACTGTCGCTTTTTCGTTTCATCGACTTTCAAATCACAACGATGCTAAAGAAGTTTTTACTTCAATAACTATGTAAAAAGTAACAGTTATTGATAAGGCACGCTAGCAACCAACTAACTTTATTAATATGATTTATTACGAAAGGCCGAGCGCATCAAAGTAGGTTACATGATCAGTAGTTACATCTGTGGTTAATCTATACGTAAATCGTACATGCTCCCGAGGGAAAATGTAGAGACAAAAAATACAATTAAAAAAGAAATATGCAACCTAATATAAAAATCCGGCTAATCCGGCTCAACAGCCTATTTGAAAAATATTTTCCCCTGCAAAATTTACATTTTTCGATTATCGACTTTTTGTTTTGGCGCATCGTTGTCTTAATTTACATATAATAATAAAAATTACGTGCAAAGTAGAAAAGATAGATTAATCTCAGAGTACTTATCAAACTAAAGGCTGACGTCATGACTGTTTCTTCAATTCATCACACTTTTTATTTATCTATACATTAAAAATAATTTTAAGTATTATTTGTAATGCCAAAATAACAACTTTTACTAAATACATATACCTATAAGTTTATTTTATCGATAAAAAGCATAGAAACTTTTTACTTTATTTATTTTATTATATTATTTATTTATTTATTAACAATGATTTATAAAAATATATAATAACAGTCATTACGTAGGCTTTAAATTAGACACTGTATAGCCATCCCCCTTAGACTATACATAAAAATCTTACGCTTTTTTTAACGCTACGGACGTTTTTTCCCGGCTAGGGTACCCCTCCGCAACGCCCCATAAGGAACTTTGTTCCAAAAAATCTGTCTGTTTGTTCTGGAATATCTGCATAATGGCTGGACCAATTTTGACGGGTGTTTCATTGACAAATAGCTGATTTCATCAAAAGTAACATAGGTTAGTTTTATTATTAATGTAAGAAACGGTCAGAAAAATAGAATGTTGTTTGCCGGCACACAGCTAGAAAGAACAAATTCTTTGGAGCGGAGGTCTCATGGATCAGCTTCAACTACGCAACATCTGTTACGCCATAACTAATCGAGTTCTTAACCGATTTTAATAATTTTTGTGTGAAATCGAATCAACACATTTAAGACAAAAATAAAGAAGATATGACCAAAAAACGTTAGCACTATGGAACATCCTGAAACAAAAAGCGCGCGCTTCTAAAAGTTTTCATTCTTATGGAATTTTAAAATTAAATAAACATTATTGCATTTTTTTAGTATTACGCTCCGTTCCAATACATGGTGCTAGCGGGGCTTTATGCTTAGCGATTTCATCGACCTAGTAAGATTGATGGTCATTTCAAAGGTTCTTTAACTATCAAATGGTCATATAACCTTTTGAAATCCACTTAAGTGCGGTCACCTTCAAATCATGGGTGTAAACGATAACATTGTTTCGGTGCATTAAGTTCACGGTCACTTTTTGTACTTAGATGTTGCTTCATAATAAATATAATTTGATACTGCGTAGATTGCTAAAATATCTATATACTATTGGTTTGCGTAAGAATAGAACCGTTTGGAGCAACGGTAGAGATCCTGCCTTTCGCACCGATGGTCCTGAGTTCGAGTTCCGGAAGGGGCAAATGTTTGTGTGATGAATACGAGCATTTGTATCTGAATCATGGGTATTTATATATATTTCTTTATTACAAATCTATGTATTATATGGATGTCTATTCGTTACCCTAGTATCCATAACACAAGCATTACAGTGCTTACTTTGGGCTAGGTTAATTGGTGTGAATGTAAGAAATATGATTAATATTTTTATTATCTATCCATATAAATAAAATTGGAGTGTCTGTTTTTAATATTAAAATAACCGTTTTTTACTACATGCATATGAATACGCTACATACACCAAAATAACATTTTTTACAATTTTTGTCTGTCTGTTTGTTCCGGCTAATCTTTGAAATGGCTGGACCGATTTTGACGAGACTTTTATTGGCAGGTAGCTGATGTAATAAGGAGTAACTTAGGCTACTTTTATTTTAGATAAATTATTTTATTTTAGAAAAATAAAGTAATGTTACAATGTTCTACGCGGACGAAGTCGCGAGCGGCCGCTAGTTGTTAATATATTTCAAACGAAAGATTTTATAGCAATGGGACGGCGAAGAAAAAACGATATTTCCAGTTTTTTACTAGCTTTTATTTACATTCACCTGTCCCGGTGTCTGTAATCAAATCTTGCAAGTTTAATTTAAAGGTTTTGGCATTACGCTGACGTTATGCACTTTTGTGGTCCGAATTTTCCTTCCTTGATTTTTTAATACTCAATTTCCTTGTTCGGATTACTTTCATTGCATGTGCGTCTCTCTGTCTCCTTGATGCTATGGCATTGAAGGCGGAGTTGAATCACATCCTTGTCATTAAATGTCATTTATTGATGTTCCGTTGATTTTCCACTTACATCTTTATAATCTAGTTTGATCTCATTTTTTCTATTAAAATAATTTATTTTATAAGTTTTAGCTACGCAAAAGAAGTATAACTTCTAACGCTCGTACGTAAGTTTTTGTTTTGGCTACGGTCATTATAATGTTAATGATGCGATGGAATTCTCAGGCGAGAATCAAACCCGCAACATTTTTGAAGTCCGGTCCAATGCTCTCCCAATTGAGCTACCGAGCCTTGTGAACACCCGTCGAAATTTTCTAGTACCTTTCGTATTTTATCTATAGGCCAGCGTTGTCTCATCAATGAGAGGAACATCCTCTCGTATTGAAAAGAAATATTTTTACAAATATTTAGACAATCGATTAAGATGAAACAGCAATTTGTATTAATAATTTTTATATATTTTTTGCATTTTTTCAATGCTATTTTATCTAATCGTCAGTCCAAGGTAGCAATTGCTACCGTATTCAATTTCCGCCTGGCCTGCTGTTTTTTTAAAATATCGATTTATTTTTGAAGTACAGAGATCTACTGTGGTGGATTCTTTATTTAATCAGCTTTACGGTAGTATTTTTTGTTTGGTCCTAGCTTCATTATTTAGCAAGAAAATGTCATTTTTATCTAAGAGTCCGACATTTTTGTCAGAATTCACGCAGCATTGGGACTGTTAGGGAGTGGGGCGCAAGGTAGCGCCCTGGCAAGTGGTTATAAGATAAATATTATTTTTTATAGAAAAATACAAAAAAAATTGACTCCTGAGAATTCACTTGTGAACCGAGTCGATTTTATTTTAGGCAACACTTAGTGTTCAGGTCAACTTAAATATAAATATATATATATAACTTTATATAAATAAATAAATAACCTTTACATAAATAGGGGTTTTATAGATAAATAAATGAATCAAAACTTAATTGTAATTTAAAACTAAAGTTGTTGTTCGTAGTTATAGTTCCAAAGGTTTTCAATAGATGGCGTTGTCATTGTTATTACATTCCTACATGGCGGTGTCGAGATCGTTTGCGCATTGTACTTAGTCTTAATTGGAATCTCGTTTAACATACCCGTCCGATTCAAGCCGCTTCAAGTCGTGCAGAGCAACTTTTGCCGTAGGGCAACAGGCGCACCTTGGTACGTCCGAAACGCGGACCTACACCGCGACCTGACCCTACCGACCGTCCAATCTCACATGCAAAAATGCTCCGAGCGCTTTTTCAAAGCCGCAGAGGAGCATGCAAATCCCCTCATATTAGAGGCAGCGGACTACGTCCCGCTCGCCCCCTCTAGGCACAAAGTCCGTAGGCCCAAACATGTGCTTACGGATGAGCCTGACCCTTTATCGCAAGCTGTGGAACGCCTATCATCGGCCCACACTCGCATGACCCAGCAATAAGAACGAGCGGCCTTCCGCAGCTCGTTAATCCCGCATCTGCGGACCACGTCCAATAGGGGCGTGGCCCGATTTCTCACGCATGCGCTAGCTTAAGCTAACGCGGCGTTGCGTCGCCCTTCATTCCCGGGTGCGATCGCTCATATAAAGCCTGTATAGCCTTCCCAGGCTAAGGCACCTACCTCAGGTGGTGTTTAGTCAGTACGAGTCTGACATAACCTCTCGGCCGGCCGATGTATCCATGTAGGATTCACCACCTCCCTCCCTCGCGTACGGAGGGGAAAAAAAAAAAAAAAAAAAAACTCGTTTAACATAGATCAATAAACCCAGTTAGATCAGAATACAGTTTGTCCTTTTTCTTGTCATTACCCATCCCTTCTAGTATTCTCAGATCATTATCATCAGGTATTTAACACTTAGTTTACGCGGTTCATATAATTATGTTTTTCATATGTATAGTGTATGAATTTGTTGGTTGTTCAAATAAATTAATGTATAATCTAATTATACATTATTATTCAACCAACAGACCTTTAGAACCAGCTAGAATAATTTAAAAGATTGTAAGTACCCACTAAAGTAGTTATGGAAAAGTCTAGTATCTTAATATAGATAGTAATTAATAATCTATTTAAAAAATCATTTATGTTTGTTTGCTAGATCATTAGTGTGGGTTTAACATAGGTATTAAATGTTTATTAATGACTAGTAACGTTCAAGGGTAATAGTAGTTTATGATACTGTTGCATAATAAGGGTTCTTATAACATGAGTGAGTTTTAAAAAAATTTTTATAGTATCACACGAGTGTTATAAGACCAAGTTATGTACAGTGTCATACACTACTTTATCTACTCTCATACTATAATACTTAAAACAATATTGCAAACAAAACCAAACTTTGTTTTAATATTAAAAAGATTTTTAAAATGTCAAATGTTGGCGCCAAGGTGCAAACATCAATTGCGCTTGCGTGTTGCGTCGTAGCGGACTCGTTCATTGAAACCTTTTTAAAGTAGAGGTTCAACCTCCTTGGTCCAGCTGGAGGTTGTATAGGTGTATCGTTATGATAAAAAAGTTATATTATGTTACAGGTGTCCATACAAGACCTGTATCGTAATTAAACTTTCTTTTTATTATTTTTGGCCTGTACGTAATGTTTGTCATAAGCATTTTGTTTTCAGTTTTAGAATCTTTGTATTATAGTATCAGAGTAGATAATAGTAGTTTATGATACTGTTGCATAATAAGGGTTCTTATAACATGAGTGTGTTTTAAAAAAACGAGCCGTAGGCGAGTTTTTTTATAGCATCACACGAGTGTTATAAGACCAAGTTATGTACAGTGTCATACACTACTTTATCTACTCTCATACTATAATATGTAAAACAATATTGCAAATAAAACGCTGAATATAACAACAAATTTATTTAAATGTCAAATGTTGGCGCCAAGGTGCAAACATCAATTGCGCATGCGTGTTGCGTCGGTCGTCGAGGACTCGTTCATTGAAACCTTTTTAAAGTAGAGGTTCAACCTCCTTGGTCCAGCTGGAGGTTGTATAGGTGTATCGTTATGATAAAAAAGTTATAATAGGGGTTAAAGTATGAAATTGCCGTTTTATTGCAATAGGTTCTTTGAATTGACATAGAATCTTCATGGTTTGAGGTTTTCGAATGAAACTTTTTTTAAATGGTTTCTATGATGTTCTTTTTTTAAAAAATGTAAAACATTTGAATATCGACTTTCAATTGTTTTTGTTATTCAATTTAGACAAGAAAGATGGATACTGCGAAAATTCGAGTTATTTTTGAATACGAGTTCCGACGCGGAACTAACGCGGCAGAAACAGCCCGCAATATCAATGCTGCGTTTGGAGAGGGGTCTACTAATGAACGCACCGTGCGATTTTGGTTTAAACGCTTTCGTGATGGAAATTTCGACTTAAAGAACGAGCCACGAGGAAGACCGCCCACACAGGTAAATAACGATGAATTAAGAGAGATAGTGGAAGCCGATCCTAGTCATAGTACCCAGGAATTAGCGGCATGGTTTAACGTTACCTTACCCACAATATTGACTCACTTGCGTCAAATCAATAAAATAAAAAAATACGAAAAATGGGTGCCTCATGATTTGACTGATCTGCAGAAAGAAACGCGTGTTGAAACTTGTGTTGCCTTGTTGAACCGGTACAGAAATGAAGGAATATTGGATCGAATTGTAACATGTGATGAAAAGTGGATTCTTTATGATAACCGGAAAAGAAAAATGCAATGGCTGACCCCAGGTCAAATGCCACAACAGTGTCCTAAAGCAAAACTTACCAATAAAAAGGTAATGGTAACTGTTTGGTGGTCTCAGCATGGTGTTATTCACTATAGTTTTCTCCGATCTGGTCAAGCAATAACGGCAGATGTCTATTGTGCCGAACTCCGAACCATGTTGACAAAACTAGCAGTAAAACAGCCCCGACTCATGAATCGATCTTCACCATTATTGCTCCACGACAACGCGAGACCTCACACAGCACGAGAAACCATTTTGACCCTTCAGGAACTGCAGTTAGAAACCATTCGTCATCCTCCGTATTCACCAGACCTTGCTCCAACGGACTACCATTTTTTTCGTGATTTGGACAATTATCTACGTGACAAGAAGTTTTCTTCCCAGGAGGCAGTACAAAATGCTTTCACACAGTTTGTGCAGTCTAGATCGTCGGAATTCTATCGCAAAGGCATTAATGACCTTCCCATTAGATGGCAGCAATGTATAGATAATAATGGCAACTATTTTGATTAAATAAATTTGTTAAAAATTTAAAAAATAAACAATATAGATTTTCAGTACAAATCGGCAATTTCATACTTTAACCCCTAATATTATGTTACAGGTGTCCATACAAGACCTGTATCGTAATGAAACTTTTTTTTTATTATTTTTGGCCTGTACGTAATGTTTGTCATAAGCATTTTGTTTTCAGTTTTAGAATCTTTGTATTATAGTATTAGAGTAGATAAAAATATGAACACAATTACAAATGTATCCAAAGGATATTGAATTAAGGTTAATTTTTGACAAATGAATACATATTTTTGACAGTTTAGATGTGTCAATGTTTTTGACATTTGTTTGTGAAAATATTCACTTAATTTTAAGTAGAAACCATGCAAAATGTATAAGAAAAAAAGGTTCTTTACCATTAATAATGTTTCTTACATTCATTTCCATTCTAAGTAGCTTAGCCCAAAGTAAGCACTGTAAGGCTTGTTTTATGGTTACTAGATTAACAGATAGACATACAAATATGATTTAAATATATGTAATCTCTACTATATAAAAGAAGGACTTTGTGTGTTTGTTACCATACTAGCAACGCGTGGCGGGTTATACCAACAATTAATTCGCTGGATTTGCCCCGGCTTAGGACAGAATAGGTTTCATTTTAATTTATAATAAACCAGAAACGCGTGGCCGAGTCATCTTGTATTTATAAAAATATAAATAAATACCCATGACTCAGGCACAAATGCTCGTATTTTGCACACCAACATCTGCCCTTATCGGGACTCGAAACCAGGACCGTCGGTGGGAAAGGCAAGATCACTACCGTTGCACCAAACGGTCCTTTATCCATAATAAATGGAAAGATATTGCAAATCGGAAGAGAGGACTGAGTTTGTGGTAGCTGGCTGTCCGAAGACCTGTTCTTTCGAAAGTGACTTCATCTCCGCTATCATAGGCAGTACGCTAGGGATAGACGATTTGAATCAGTCTTCTAGTTACCGATTTATGAATTGATTTAAGAGAAAAAATATTGTTACGAATGTTATGGCCGAAGATTGTATAAATATCATTTACCAACTTACTTGTTTCTTGCTTTTTATATATGTTTTCTTGTGTTTGATTGGCCTTTTTATTTATTATTATTATTATTACAAGGCGATGCAGTCGCCAAGCATAAAGCTACGCTAGCACCATATATTGGAGCGGAGCGTAATACCTAAAAGAAGAAAAAAAGACTTTTTTTCGATGGGAATTTTTGCGTATTTTAAAATTCGTGCTACGTCACAATCTGGTCCTAAGCCTGTTGATACGATTCCACATAAAAATATTAGAATCGGTTAAGAACTCGGGAAGTTATGGCGTAACAGACATTGCGTCATTGAAGCTGATCCATGGGAGCTTCGCTCCAACTAGGTGATGCAGTCGCTAAGCATAAAGCTACGCTAGCACCATATATTGGAGCGGAGCGTAATACCTAAAAAAAGGAAAAAAAATCCGATGGGAATTTTTGCGAATTTCAAAATTCAGGCTCCGTCTCAATCTGGTCCTAAACCTGTTAATACGATTCCACACAAAAAATATTAAAATCGGTTAAGAACTCGGGAAGTTATTGCGTAACAGACATTGCGCCATTGAAAATGATCCATGGGAGCTTCGCTCGCTCCGCTCCAACAAGTCTGATAATTAATCTTAAGCTATTAACAAATTGTTACTACCTGCGTCAAAGTTATGAACATTATTCAAGGATAATTTATGAGTTTAGTATGCAAGTATTGTTTTGCTTACCGTATTAATTATTAAAAAGATGGAATAAAATATGTTTTTTTTGTATGAGACTGTAAAACTTGTATATCGGAAATTTTTACGATGCGATATATAGCTTGGCATGCAGTCTGGTCATGTTATATGATGGTACATATTTACTTTTTATGTATTTAGGAACAATCTAAATTATGTATCGTGGAATTACGTTTGTCGCTATTACTTTTACGTCCATATATGGCTTGGTACAAGGTAAGGGGCCCTGTGGGGCATAACAATGTAGTAATGGAGGGGACGTTTACAATATTTGTTGCTATAATTGGTAAAAAAAAAACCACTCAAATAAATAAAATTAAATTATAAATTAAATAAAATCAAAGCTTAAATTAAATAAATCCAGTTCTAGATTTTATCAAATGAAATTCTAAATTAAATTAAATTCTGAATAAAATAATGTAAAATTAACATTAATTAACATAAAAAGCATAATAAATTAACATATAATAATTCAGAGGACACAAATTAATTAACATTTTTATAAAAGTTTAACTTAAATCAACAAAATCTCTCAATTAAATATGTACATGTGTATGTGGTGATTTTATTCTAAACACCTAAATATTCTGCTATTGTATAGTAAGATTTTTCGATAAGAAATTGCTTAAGATTGTCATGAAATTCCTTATCTTTAACATTATCTTTAATAAATATTGGAAGCTTATTGTATAATTTAACAGCCATAGCCTGTGTGCTCGAGGAATGTAAATTCAATCGTGATGTAGGTAATACTAATTTGTTTTTATTTCGTAGTTTATAGTTAATTGTACAATCTTCATTCTTTTTAAAATAAATCGGATATTTTCTTACAAATTTCTAATATGTAGATACTTGGAAGTGTGAGTATTCCATGTTTTTTGAAGTAAGGTTTGCAAGAGTCTGTATTATCTATGTTAGTTAAGATTCTAACTAGTTTTTTTTGTAAAGTAAACAAACTAGGAGCGTCGGTGCTATTGCCCCATAAAATGATCCCATAACTTAACCAAGCATAAGCGTATGCATAATATGTTGCTAACGCTGTTTGGAAGTTAGTTGTCTTTTTTATTTCATAGAAAGCATAAGTAAATTTGGATAATTTAGTTTTAACTTTTTTAATATGTGTTTTCCAGTTCATATTTGAGTCTATTTCTATTCCTAGTAAAGAGAATTCTTGGACATTTTCTAGTTTAGTATGGTTTATAACAAAATTAATATTTAGTGCTTGTTTTTGATAAGGTTGAAATGTCATCACTTTAGTTTTGGGGAAATTAATTTCAAGATTGTGATTGTGATTAAAGAAATTACTAGTTGAAATCTGTAGTTTTGTCATATTTATAAGGCAAATGAGATTTGAATTCAAGACTTGACGTCTCTATTATTCATATGCAAATAACTTAAGCCTGAAATAACTTATACTTAAATTTTTGTCTTTGTTAATAAATTTTAATAATTTTGCCATTTTAAACCTTATTTACTACACCATATGAGATATAAGATCAGAGAGCACTGTTTTTGTAGATGCATGGTGACTTACACTTTTTATAATAATTAATTTAGCATGCATGCTTTTGATACACTATACTTACGATATCGAATAAAAATGATTCAATGGCATTCGATTTAGATCGCAGATCGATTCAAAACATTAGAGTGGTAGAAAGAAAAACATTTATTTGATCACACAACAACAAAAAATGTTTATAAATAAACAATACACACACAGAAAATAATATATACAAATTATTTTCTGTGTTAATTATAATAGAAACCTCAAATGTTTATTTATAAACATCATTTGTTGTTGAAGAAGAAGTATATATAAATGATATAATATATAAATTAAAAATCGATTCAATACACAATTATGGACATGGTTAATATTTCTAATGGTTAAACTTACCTTAATATTATGATAACTGTTATAGATAAAAAACGTCACAGTGTACTAACACAGCCTTCGAATATCACTTTGAATAAACTTATTTAATATATTATTAAATTAATCAAGATGTAAGGTGTAAGCCGGTTGCATTAAGTGGCGGCAAAATAAATACTGACCGTCGAATGTTGATAACGTTATGTGTTGTCGTTCGTAAAATCAGACTTTGTACGAAATTACCGATTCATAGTAAGCGCGAGTGACCTTGTATTGTAGTTGATTATAATATGAATGGTTTATACATGTATCTTAGTTTTTATGGTTTTAAAGATATTACATTGTTTAAGATGTTACTTTGGCTTACTTAGTATGAAGCTGTAATAATAATATTTTTTACATTCACACCAATTATCCTAGGCCAAAGTTAGCAGACAGTGCTTGTGTTATGGATACTAGGGTGACGGATAGACAAAAAATATATCATATAGAAATATGATACACAGAAAAATAATATTTATGAAAATATACTCTGGTACGAATGCCTACGACATAATACAAAAATGTGCCCCTTCCGGAACATGAACCCATGACCGTTGGTGCGAAAGTCAGGATCGCTATTGTTGCACCAAACAATCATTAGATTTTTTGCATAGTATGAAAAAGTGTAATAATTTATTATAAACACAAAAAGATATGAGGATCTCACTGGTGTAGTGGTTAACGAATTCGGTTTAAAATTGCGGAAATTAAACTATTTTCGCAAAGGATTGTAAGCTCCGAATTGTTTACCGACGTTTATTTCGCCGAAAGATCGTTTCGTCGAATTATTTTCTTTATATTTCAAGATGTTTAAGATGCAATTCAAAACTAGATGGCACCAGTAGTATCCTGAATCGCGCTTTCTTAATAGTTCAAGAAAATCATTGGGTCTTTTCTTTTACATTATTAAATTGTAATAATTTAAGATTTGGGCTAGGCTAAATGGTGTGAATGTAACAAATATTATTGTTAATATTTGCTTATCAAAGAAACCAATTATATATTAAATTTGAAAACAGTACCGATAGATGTTTATTCGTTTATGTCTCAATTATATTAAAGCTGAACAAACAATGCGTTTAAAGAGCTGTTATAATTCTGAATGATTGAACTAATAGAAAAATTCCGATTGGCCTGTAATGACTGCAGCAAAAAATAACATTGGTGCATACCGTCCTCTCTTGAGGCCGGTTCATTGACGCACGATCTAAATGTTGTTTAGGGATTCCGTACGCGAATCATTAAGAGGAAACCCTTTTTACATTACAAACAGCTAAGCGAATTATTGTCTTTTGACCTGGACGAAACTTTGCACCTGGTTACTATAACTGACTACAACACACACACACACACACACTCACTCTCTCACATACACACACGCACACACACACACGCAACAGCACACAATTATTTAGTTATGATATTTTATGTAATTTTTTGACAATAACGGTGACTGTCACTCATCATATCATTCTTGTAGTTAGTGTCTCGTGGTAGTGGAAGCCTGGTAACCTCATACTAACAAAAAGTCCAACAAATTATTTACCTTTTTATTTTTTAACAAATTTTGAATGTGACCGAGTAAATTTATGTCTCATCTTTTGTTAGTTATCTCACTTTATTTTAATTCTTGTGTTTTTTTTTGTTTTTATATTAATGAATTTCACAAACTAAAGTTGTGGATAATGGTGTGGGTTTTATTATAGCCTTATTTTTTGTAATAATAAGGTATTTAATATATATTGTGAATGCTGTTTGTTATTCCAAATAAATAAATAAACTGTAATTTTCGTTTGTTAACTGGCTTAAGTTTGTGATAAGGAATAAATTATTTTATTTTATTAATTTATTTATTATTTTTAGCCCATTCTCTCTTGATGAGAACACCGTAGGTGGAAAGAAGAGGGAGGGGAGGGTGTTTCGATAATGACATGAAACAAAAATTACTTTTATAAAATTTGAAATTGTTAAACATTTTTTGCCTACCACACATTCAGGACTTCCTTTGACTGAAACAAGAAAGAAGCCAAAAACTTGTCAGCTATAAAAGAAGTAACAAAAATGATAAAAAGACAATGTATTTATTTTTATCTTTTGCCACTCCAACGTCCCGCGTTTGATCCCCGGGTGGGTTAATTTGGAAAACGAACTTTTCCATAAAGACATAATTATAATGACTTTGGTACTTTTCTATTATGATAATATTCAGCGCCCGTTTGGTGCAACGGTAGCGATCCTGCCTAAAGCACCGACGGTTCTGGGTTCGAATCCTGGAAAGTTTGTGTGATGAATACAAACATTAGTACTTCAGTCATGGGTATTTATATATATATTTCTATTAATATTACATATTTATGTATCATATATGTAAGTTAATCGTTACGTTAGTATCCATGGCAAGCCTTTCAGTGCTTATTTTAGGCTAGACTAACTGGTGTGAATGTAAGAAATATTATAATTATCAATATTGTCAATATTGAAGTGAAAACTTCTTTAGCAGCGTTGTGATTTGAAAGTCGACGAAACGAAAAAGAGACAGACACATAAATTTATAAGAATTAACGTAGGAGAAAATGAGATAGGAAGCATTATACAGTCTCTATGAAACGAAAAAGCGTCAGTAAAAAGAGACAGACATATAAATTCATAAGATTTAACATAGGAGAAAATGAGATAGGAAGCATTGTGTACGTGTGTAAATGGGTGTTTGTGTGCGCATGCGTAGTACAAAGCTTGAGAGAAGGCATCACAACAACCGTGGTATTTTGTATACGTGTACGTATTATTTTTGAAGGTTTCACTTCTACCACGTGTGAATTGCTCACATGCTTTAAATAGTTTTTTGTTTATTTGTCTGTTTTACCTATAGTAATTTATTTAAAGACTACATTATAGTAATTACCTAGTTAACATTTTTTAGGTTGATGTCAAGGATTTCTATTCTTAAATTTTATTTAAGTAGTAATTTGTCAAAGTGATTGTCTTAGTAAAATACAAGTTTAGTAATGATTTTAATTAGGTACGTTTTGTAGGTTTACGTAAATTTAAGTATTATTTTTCTTAGGTGTATTGAATAATAAATTATTGTTTTTTTTTTAATATAGAAAAACGTGCTCTAATCTATAATCTCAGATCACAGTGGTTTGTGTGTTTGTCTGTCCGCTCTTTTCCCCGCTTTTTTTCATTGTATGAATAACGTTACCATAGCAACGCGTTAACCGCAAGTAGTTCGTCTACCGGACGCTAGATGGCGCTAACGCAAAAATATTTCATAATAGAAACAATTTAAAGAATTTTGTCCACCCGTGCGAAGCCGGGACGGGCCGCTAGTTCCTTTTTAATATACTAGCTGACCCGGTAACTTGCTATGGTAACGCGTATACAATGAGAAAAGAGCTGACACACACACAAACAGCAAATTTGTTTTCTTAGATTATAGATTAACATGAGCAACGAAGGATAATTTTATTCAGATTTATTTTTATTTTCAATCATATATTTACTGGAGGGAAACTCTGTACCAGGGTCGTCTGCTAAGGTACCTCCGTCTTACCTATTTCTGCCGCAAAGCAGCAGTGCTTGCATTGCTGTGTACCGGTTTGAAGGGTAAGATATGGCAGTGAAATTACTGGGTACTGTGACTTTACACCTTATGTCACAAGTTGGCAACGTACACTGTGGTTCTTGTGGGGGTTGCAGTTTTGCTGCGAATCTCACAAGAGCCGCATGTATTATAGGTGACTGTTACCACTTACCATCAGGTGGACAGTTTGCTTGTTTCCCAAATTTCTGCAATAAAAAAAAATATGGAGGGTGGCTACCGCTGCATTCAACGGGTGTCTTTGATATAGTTTTTTAGGCTAATAATTTTATTGAAACATTTTAATGACTGTTTAATAAATACTTACATTGTAAACTAGTTCTAACACATATTATCGTACAAGTAGAAACTAACGATTGTTAAATTGTGTTAATCTGAATTACCTTAGGAAAAACATGACATTTTCCTGATGTAAGAACAAGACTGTGACCTTCATAAGAAATAAAATGACCTTGAAATGTCGGCACAGTTGTTTGTTATTTAATTAAATGTTAAAGATACAATCTTTTGTTTTGGCGGGAGACGGCGATGATGACCTTTTTAATGATAAGCTGAAAAGCCTTGACCGTGGAAGGTATCTACACTATCCGTTTTTTACCGCACAGCCTTGTTCCGCCGTCCCCATTTTTTCATCTACAACCAGACTTACAAATAGGTGCCACCGTTATATGGTTGATATAGGTACCAAAGAGTCGGACTAAGCGTTTTGGTTCCAATTTTGTAATGTCTTTTATGAAACTGGTACAAAATGAGGGGCATTATACACGAGTGTGAGTTTAAAACGCGAGCGAAGCGAGTTTTTTAAAAGCATCACACGAGTGTTTAATACCTAATTATGTGCAGTTTCATACTCTACTTTATCTAATCTCATACATTGAATATATCAAATAAAGGATAGAGATTGATACAGTTTATTTATTGGTTATTGTAAGTGTTAACATTTTGTATATTACAATGACTTTACTGGTAGTAGATTAAGACTGTCTGCTCCCGCAGTCTCTAAAATGTCGGGCGGCGTTAAATTTTCTTCACTTTCACTATCAGAAATTTTAATAAACAATAATAATTATTCAGCAAAACACAACAACGAATTGCAAGGAAACGTATTATGGCGCCAAAATTCCCTGTATCACCGCGTATGCGCAAAAGGCGCGCACTTTTAGAAAACCACAGATAAAAAATGAAATAGTGCTATACGAATTGGCGCAGTATTGTATCGTAATGAAAAAAAAATATTATAACATTATTTTGTTAGTCAATATAAACTCGTTTCGAGTTTTATATTTTTAATTTTACGATGTGAGAGTAGATAAACTACTATTTTAAATGTTTATGAAATACAAAAGAGGTGAGTATTTGTTAATCTAAATTTATTTGTGAGCGTTAGTATATCCATTTATTTATTTCTTAACGATAGACAAACAACATCAATTATCACATAATTAAAACATATTTAAAAAGTAAAGTTCTACTTCTAATTAGAACAACAGTGTCAATCAAACAATACAAAAAAATAAACTAGATAATTAAAACCTTATAGTCAAATTGTCATTCTGTTTTTTTGTATTTTGTTGACAAGAAACTAGTTATCTGCTTCGGTGGTTACATAATAATTTTATTATGTATACCAAATGAGAAATAACAGGATTTTCCAAGTATGGTTGTCATACGTCATCAATACCTTACAGGGAGACCAGAGGCTCTGATGTCATTGCTACTTTCTCATGGCTCAGATTAGAGAAATTCCTGATGCTTCATATCCTTGAACATATTGTTAGTGAAAACACGGATTTTGTGTATTAAGGATTTATGTAAGTACCCGTTTAACTGTTTTCTGTTGGGATTGTTTTGTATTCGTCTGTTTTGATTGTTAATTATTAAAATGTAAAAAACAATAGGAGACCAGTTTTTGCTTGAGATTCTTAGGTAGCTTTAAAATATTTTAATTAAACTTTTGATTTTGTATATTTTGAGGCTGAACAGCGACTCCCCTTTGCGTTTCTGTTACTTTTTAATTAATGTCCTTGTTGTGCCATATACGAATATTTTAAACAATTTCTGAACGACAATAATGTGAAAATCTGATTTAAATTTTATATTTATTTATATGGCTTTAAAATTTTTTTAAATGAAAAAGTTTAAAAATATTATTCGTATAGAGATTTTTTGATGTATAAAAACTATCGTTTGTTTAATTGTAATTAATTACGGTATCAAAGATATATGAATTTTATAAAAAACTTGATTTAATTGGTTTAAAATATTAAACATGGAAGTGGTTATTTAATTTTCTTTAATGATTTTATTATTTAATTACGTTATTATTTGATTTTTGAAATTGTTGTGAATAACGGTATTGTAGATACTAAAGTCTAGTTAACTATGGTATTATGAAAAAACTTAAATTAATTTAAAATTTACATTTTGAGATTTTTAGTTGTTGCTTTTTAAATGTAAAACAATGTATTGGTTTTCATCTCATTACACATCTTTTTGATATATTTCATGGTTCGCCGCAAAAGTAAGGAAGAATCATTATAGATAAGTTTCTGTTAAATAAATTTTAAGGAGACTTTTTTCCGTTTTAGGACACTAGGTCCCCTATTTTATCTAGCGCTCTCTTACAATCATACCAATTAGCCTAGCTCAAAGTAAGCAATTAATTGTTTGTGTTTTTTAAGACACTGGAGTAACTACATACCTATATGATACACAGTTATATAATAATTATTAAAATATATATAAATACCAATGATTCAGTTACACATGCCCGTAATTCATACAAACATTTGCTTCTTCCGGGAATTGAACCCAGGAAGGTCGGCTCAAATGGCAGCATGGCTAACGTTGCACTAAATGGTCATCTATCATGTTTTTGACTAAGATAGCATTGAAAAAAATGCAAAAACAATATAAAACTTTAAAAATATACTCATTTATTAAGACTTAGTTTAGTTCAGTTAAGTAAACTTAAGTGTTATCAAAGTTTCTGTATCAAGTTTATAATTGTTTATACTTTATACAAATGTTATTGTTTTAAATTTATTTCTTATTATCTCTTAGTGTTTTTTTTTTTTCAATAATTTTTACTCTACCAATGAGATTCATTTTTTTATGGATTTCCGGCCTCCGCAAAGAAAGCCTTAAAAAGATATAATATAGAAAAGACATTTCCTTATAAATCTTATACAGTAGAACGCCGATTATCCGAATTAATTGGGACCAATGTTGAGTCGGATAATCGGACATAGACTGGTAATAATGGAAAACGAACTGTCACACATAGAATAAACTGTATTAAGTTTAACGAACACGGTTCTACGATAACGCTTACTTGAACATCTCGATCAGAGTAAGTAACATGTAGTGTCTTGCTTCTAGCTTTTGACCACAACAGTTGAAATATATCTAGACTCCAGCGAGTTCCAACTTGTTACAACAAAACTAAACCTAAATTACTTGCTGTTCATTTTTTATATTACGCTTAGGACCAATTCGGATAATTGGCGATTCGTTTAATCGGCGTTCGGATAATCGGCGTTCGGATAATCGGCGTTCGGATAATCGGCGTTCGGATAATCGGCGTTCGGATAATCGGCGTTTGGATAATCGGCGTTTGGATAATCGGCGTTCGGATAATCGGCGTTATACTGTACTTTTGTCTTGTAACTTAACACATAATTTGTTAAACTCAAACTTATTTTAATATTAATCATAAAGTACTTCCTAAACCGGACATAGTCCATGCTTGTTAGCATAATCTATTGACGCATGTTGTACTTACATAAAGTAGGTTTAAATGTGGTGTGATATGTTTTTTTTAGTTGTTTATGTAATAACTGTAAACCAGTTTTGTGAGAGAAAAATAGGACTCGCCGAAATATTTTATATACTTCTTTAAAACTAAAAAAAAAAGTTTGACGCTTCCTAAGGAAATACTAAATAGATACTTGGTTAATAAATGTTTATATAAAAAAGATGATTTAAGTACCCAATAATAACACGATTTTTTTATAATTAAGTATTATTTTAAATTGAATTGAATCTCTTTTGACTATAAAATTGAAAACATGTCTGGAAAAAACAACCATGTCTTCGAGCCCACAAGTAACATTCGAACCCACGACCTTTTGCCATCCGGGCGAGTGCTATGACCGCTGAGCTACGCGACGCGCTACGAACTACGAGACGCTGGCAGACGCGTCGAAATTCACAACTGTATTTCTACTATGAGCTAGAATCGGTCCATCAATGTTTAACGCTAACTGCCTTCAACATCAGATGTAATATTTTCATATATATGAATTGTTTAAAATGTTGCCTTGAAATATATAAATATTTTATTATTATTAGTTTGGTGCAATGGTAGCGATCCTTTTGCACCGACAGTCTTGGGTTCGAATCACGGAAGGGACAGATGTTTGTTGAAATAATTGTGATAGTTAAAAAGTTGTTTTGATGGTAAACTTTCCAAATACGCTTTGAATTTCATAATATAATCATCCTTTAGTATGGAAACAGCCTTACGATAGCGACTTTTCTGGATGCTGGACAGTAAGGACCAAATGTCTGAAGATTCTTTATTATTTGATTTGATCATAAGAAATAAATCTTGAGCTCATTTTATATTCGGAGGTGTAGGTTCAGAATTCTATTTGATTGTTGGTGAGATAAGTTCACGTTACCACATTGTTTATTAGTAGAGACCGGATTATATGCATTTGCATATTCGCATATGCATTTGCATATTTTAGCCATTCTCAGCGGTAATAGCATATTTTACCTAAGATCTAGTTATGATGCATATTATCGGTACATTTACAATATTTTTCACTCACTTTGCGTTCCGAAATGCGACCAAATTTAATAACATAGATAGTGGGCTTAGATATTGAGTAATAATTGTGACTTTTTACCAAATGAACTCCGCGTTGCCAAAGGCATTGCCGCATATTGAACAATAACCCAGGCTTTCAAAGTTTGTGTCAAATTGATTTTTGCCAGAAACGATAGATAAGTGCTAACATAGCACTCAAGTTCAAATTCTGCCCAGTTACGTCAGTGTATGTGGAGCGAACCTTTTCCACTCACATAAATATTCTAAATGATCGTAGACACAATCTTACCACTGAAAATTTTGAAAAATATTTGGTTGCTTACGTTTACAATTTTTTTTAATAATTTTAATGTTAATGTACCTTTTATCGTCTATCAAAAATAATTTATTAATTGTATGCTGATTTTGAAATAAAAAAAAAATGAATACTTAATTTTCTCTGTTTTGGGGATTCCTAAAATTCATCATTTAATTTCGCATATTCTGCCAATTTTCGTGCATATTTCAAGCATTTTTCATGCATATTTGCAAGCATATAACAAGCTTTTTATGTTGCATATAATCCGGTCTCTATTTATTAGCAATGAAATCACATTTATTGCTACATGTTGGAGATTCTAAGGGCTCATTAGTATAGCAATGTATTTTCTCAAGTACATCCATATCGTTTGAAAATGCTGAGTTGTTATCCAGGTTTTGTAGTTTGTGTGATGAATACGAGGGCTAGGCTAATAGGCTAATTGGTGTGAAGGTCAGAAATATTATTATATTTGTATTATGATTATTTTTAAGATTTCTTTTAACAGTAAGTTTGTAATTGTGGAACAAGTCAATGCAAGTTTAAGTTTAGTAAGTCAGTATGAGGTTGAAATAGTCCACTGATCCCGTAATCCACGCAATAGCAGGCTAAACTCGTCATCGAGCTTCTGCTATATAGGTAATTTAAAAAGCTCTATAACTGAAGTATTCATATTTACAAATTCCCAGTCATAGTGTTTTACCGTGATGAACTCCGAAATTAATTGACCAATTTAGATGATTTCAAAATCATTCATTCATTCATTCATTTCATTCATCATTCATAACACAGAAACGTGAGGCTGGGTCAGCTAGTATATATGTATATTAAACTTTAAAAAAATCTAAGAAAGTAAAGTTTTAGCGCCTATTTTATATGTAGAGGCAATGTTTCATATGAAACACTTTGTTTTCAGTATTTCAAAATAATTTTTTCTTCCATTTACTGATTAATCTGAACTTTCAGTTTAATTGTGATAATTTGACCATAAAGATATGGTAAAGTACCACAGACCATAAAGCAATGCTGTGTTTTTTGTCAACTTAATACTAATTTCTAAAAATTTGTTTACCAATTAACACATTTACGATGGTAACGGACCTTAATGATTTTTCTCATGGGAATGGTGAATGTATGGTCTGTATTGGAGGTACTGAAATAGTGGAAATGCCATAACAGTATTATTAATATTTCTTACATTCACACCAATTAGTCTAGCACTTTAATGCATGTGTTATGGATCCTAGGTTTGTTATATATATATACATATTTTTAAACTTTCATGGTCACTAACATTATAGTAATATAAGTTATTTACGGGATTGTTACCATGTTCCTTGTTTTTAGCGAGTTTCCGATATTTGGGCACTGTTGCAAGCGCCATGATCACGGAGCAACAAAAAAATATCGGGAACTCGCTAAAAACAAGGTACATGGTAACAATCCCGTAAATAACTTGTATTACTATAATTATATATTTTTAAGATTTTAATGTTCACCTTTATATATTATAATACTATATAATACAATTTAGGGGTCTTCAATACACGAGTACATAGATATCTTCTAGGTAACTCCATCATATCCTAGATCGCATCGTCGCTTACCATCAGGCGAACGCCAACCTATTTCCTATATTTCTTGTTTATATTTTAATAACGGCCCGTCCCGGCTTCGCACGGGTGGACAAATTTTTTTATTTTTTTTCAACTATTCAATATTTTTCCGTTAGCGCCATCTAGCGTCTTGTAGACGAACTATTTGCTGTTAACGCGTTGCTATGGTAACGTTATTGATACAATGGAAAAAGAACGGACAGACAAACACACAGACCACTGTGATGTTAGATTATAGATTTAATACTGTTCTTTAAGTCTTTAATAAATATTTAACGAATAGAGATCCTTTCTTCATTTCTTTCTTTATTCTTTCTTCAGTAAATATTTAATTATTACAATGCATGCTGCGGTAACCTGTAACTGCAAGTGCAGTTAGGCCTAAGTAATCTCTTGTTCAGTTCATTTTTATATTGTTATAATTACTGCAACTTATGTTGGTGTCCCATTTATTAAATAAATATTAACTTGTATAGACGGCCTAGATCTGCCTGAAAAGATGATAGGTGGAGGCCGTCCGCCACTAACCTGGTGGTAAAATACAAAGAGATCTCAACAAAGCCCATTTCCCAGAAATAACAATCCAGGTTAGATTATCCTGGCGCAGAAGACTGAGAACACCCAACCCCAAGTAATGGGAAAAAAGCATGACAAAGAAGAAGTATAGGTTAACGGATAGACAAACTTTGTTACAAAAAAAAGTGATATTAAAAAAAAAATATTTGGGTACTAAGGTACAACTCTCGTATTCATCTCACAAACATCTGTCCCTTCCGAGTCTTTTTTCAAATACTTTTAAAATATGTCGTACCAGTTTTATATTAAGATTTCGTCTTTAATGTAATCTTAATCTGAAATATTTCTTCTTTTCAGCATATCAATCAAGTATGAAGATCCAAGATAAAATAATTCAATTTTTAATATTCACTGTAAGTTTTTGCTATGGAATAAGCACAAAACGTGTTAATGAAAGTGAATTTCTCAAAGAAAATATGTGAGTATTGTTAAATATTCATGGTAACTACGATTAGAATTATCGAACTTTTTCCATATTTTTTGTTATTGAGTTTTATTTTGTATATTATTTAGTTATTTTTTTAAGCAAACAGTTTTTTTTTGTATAAATTGAGTAGTTAGGATCGTACCCGATTAAAATGATAGAAGTTATTAACAGACGTATGACGACCATTACCTCAGACATCATGTGATTAAATAAAAAACCAGACAAATATTGAAAGGGTCCTGTATGATAAAAATGTTCTTGATTCTAACACAAAAACAAACTTAACATTGTGGTTCAAATATATAAACATTTATACATTTCAACTGCAAATGTAAGTTTGCATTCACAAAACATATTGTTTTGAATTTGTTATAGAAATGTTAGACAATTTAGTATAATTTATTTAAAATGCATTTGAATTCATTGTTTTCAATTTTATTGTTCCTTACATAGAGCTTCTTGAAAGATTATAAAAACGAGGTTGTTATTCCTATTTAAATATGAGTTTCCTAGCAACACGAAAAGCCCACTACTGAGCAACTTACAAAATAAATATTAAGAATTAAAAAAAATTGACGGAGTCCATAGACAACAATTTTACTTAATTTTTATTTTAATAATGATTGAATTTAATTGTATACAATTTCACATAAATTCTATATAACCTGTTGATATTAATAATGGTGGCTCTTTATCATCAGCATCACCATAGCATCGCGCAAATCCGGACAAATCCGGTTCGAAGACAAACCTGTGAAAATCAGAGAACCAGATCCAGACATTGAAACAACGAATCACAGTTTTAAATTCGATGATGGTTCATTTGGGCATAATAACAATAACCCTGGACGGATTACTTTTCAAGATGACAATAGAGTGGAAAATGTCGATGATCCAGGGCAATTAAATTACCAAGACGGTGTTAAAGTAGAAAATACTGGAATGAAACAGAAGAAACGACGAAGAAGGCGAAGACCTAGGTATCAAGGACCAGTAAACGGTGTAGGTATTTCTCCAGCAGCTCAACAGCATTTTACTGGACTTGCTCCAGTTCCTGTGGGGTACCCTTACCCAGGACTACCAGGCTCTGTGCAGCCATATCCAGGGTTCGGACAACAGGGGAATCCTACTGGACAGTATTACAGTAAGTGAATAAAATTATTCAAATTCCCTATTTTTATTAATTTACTTAAATCTAATTTTGTGATACGTGTGGAGTGGAGCTTTTTGCCTGAGTCTGTGTTTCCTGATAAATACAATTTAGGGGTCCTCAAGTCACGAGTGAAAAGGTATCTTCTAGGCAAGCACAGCAAATCCTAGATCACATCGTCGTTTACAGGCGAGATAGTGGTTTAGCGCCTACCTATCTACACTAATATTATAAAGAGGAAGGATTTTTATTTTTGTATGTTTGCAATGAATAAACTCAAAAACTACTAAGCCGATTTCAAAAATTCTTTCACCATTGGAAAGCTACATTCACGCTGAGTAACATTGGCTGTATGTAATGCTAGAAAAAATGTAAAAAAAATTGTCAACTCGTGCGAAGCCGGGACGGACCAATCAATTATTTTACTAAAACTGACTTACATTTTTTCTATGTAAATTAATTTAGTATGCGGGTCACCCGAGATAACCAATTCATTTAGATATTAAATTCTAGAAAAAAAATCTATTGGTCTAAACAAGTGAAATTGATAAACCATTCTTCCCGGCCAATCTGACAGAAACGATGGCAAAAAAATATACTATAGACGGAAGGTAGCTAGCCTAACCGTTTTTTATATAATGCATTTCGAAGACTGTACAGCAGACTTGCAGTCTTGTACCGCCGACCCTATTTTTTCTAACAACCAGACTTACAAATAGGCGCTACCTTTATATGGTAGATATACCAAAGAGTCGTACTAAGCGTTTTGGTTCCAGTTTTGTGATCTGTACCGCTAAAGAGTGGAGCTCTTTGTCTGAGTCTGTTTCCTGATAAATACAATTTAGGGGTCTTCAAGTCACGAGTGAATGGGTATCTTCTAGGCAGGCGCGTCATATCCTAGACAGCATCGTTGCTTACCATCAGGGGAGATAGCGGTAAGCGCTTACCAATTAACGGTACAAAAAAATACTTCATAAAGGCCTTAATGAATAAAAAAAAATACAGATCACAACACCAAAAAAAAAAATTTTTTTTTTAAATATATTTTTTAACTGAATCCATTAATAGGGGTAAAAACTTATTGTTAAGTTTGGTTGTCCATCATGATAACTTAGTTTATCATTTTGTCTTAGCTTTTTGTCTACAAGTTGTTACATTGCTCTTATAAAGCTGTAGGCGTTTTCAGTTCATGAGCAATATTACAAAATACATTCTTTAAATTTTAATGTAACTCAATTATCTCTACTATATTAAAGAAGAACTTTTTATGTTTGTTACCATAAACAGTTACCATAAGCCTAAGAATAACAGTTTTTATAATCAATTAACGTTACCATAGTAATAGGTGGCCGGGTTACCTTGTAGATAATAATAATAATAATTTTCTTATAATCACATAATAAGCCTAGCCCAAAAAGCACTGTAGGTCTTGTGTTGTGATATAGATACTAGGGTAATGGATAGACATACCTACATATAGAAGTTATATTCCTAGAATTAAATATAATACCCATGATCCGGATACAAACAACCGTTTGGTGCAACGGTAGCGATCCTGCCCTTCGCACCGACGGTTCTGGGTTCGAATCCCGAAAGGGGCAGATGTTTGTATGGTGAATGGCATTTGTACCTGAGTCCTGGGTGTTTATATATATTTCTATGAATATAACATATTTATGAATCATATTCTTATGTCTATCCGTTAGCCTAGTAACCATAACAAAAGCCTTACAGAGCTTACTTTGGGATAGGCTAATTGGTGTGAATGTCAGAAATATTTATTTGTTTATTATTATTAAATGCTTGTATTCATCATGTTTTATTAAATAGAGAGCGAATTCAATTTAAAATTATATTTAATTTTTAAAGATACTTTTTTTTATTCTTAAAAGTTATTCTTAATGTTTATATATATATATATATATATATATATATATATATATATATATATAAATATTTCTATATTTTTAAATCGAATTGGTTTTAAGGAACTATATAGTTTCTTCTGGGCGCATTGTATAGTCCTAATAACCAGATTGATTATTTTAATAATCTGGAGAACACTCTAGAAGGACTCGTTCCAAATTTTGATTCTGTCATTCTCATGGGAGATCTAAACACATGTCAGTTAAAAAATGATTCTAGAGCTAATAAACTTAATAACCTTCTTTCTTCCCTAAATCTTCATATACTGCCAATGAAGTCTCCAACCCACTATTTTCCTAATTGTAGGCCTTCTCTCCTAGACCTCGTCATTGTCTCTGATCCTAACATCGTTGTGTCTCACGGGCATATGTCAGCCCCATTCTCTCATCACGATCTAATTTATTTGAGCTACAAAGTGCGTCCTCCAAAAGTTAAACGTAATATTCGTTTTATGCGCAATTTTCGACATATGAACTTGGATTGCCTGAGGGAGGACATGAGGAGTGCAGACTGGTCTTTGGTGTTCTCAGCTGACAATATTGACGCTAAGGTTAATAACTTAACTTCCTTATTGATAATGATTTATGATATACATGCTCCGGTAAGACCTGTACGTATCAAGCATATGCCTGCACCATGGCTTACTGCTGCAATCCGAAAAGTAATGGCAAAGCGTGACAGGGAAAAGAGCCGTAATAAAAAGTCTCCATCGGTTGAGGGACTGCAACGTTACAAAAACCTCCGTAATCTTTGTAACAGGATGTGTAGGGATGCAAAGAGGAAGTACATTCATTCCCAAATTAATATACGGAATCAAAAACAAACTTGGAGTTTTTTGAGATCTCTTGGAGTGGGTAAGCCTAAGGAGATGTTTCAGACTTCCGTGGATATCAATGCTTTAAATAGTCACTTTACTTCACCTCCACTTGTTTTAGATGCGGTCTGTAAATCAGCCGCTCTCTCTTATCTTGGAAGTCTTGCCCCACCCGACTGTCCACCTTTTTCCTTCAATGCAATATCTGAAGAAGACGTCATGAGGAGCATCAAGTCCATTTCCACTAAAGCTATTGGTAGCGATAACCTAAGTCTTGACATGATTCTTCCTGTTCTTGAGGACATTGTGTCTGTTATTACTCACATCATTAATTTCTCCCTGCAACACAATGTCTTGCCTGCTTCATGGAAAAAAGCTCATGTCTTACCCCATCCTAAAGTACCTAATCCATATTCCTTTTCTCAATTTCGTCCTATCTCCATTCTCCCGATTCTCTCCAAGGTCCTGGAATCTGTCGTTCAAAAACAGTTATATGCTTTCCTCGTTTCAAATTCACTTCTCTGCCCTCATCAGTCGGGTTTTCGTCCCTCTCATAGCACGGTTAGTGCGCTGCTGAACATTACTGAGGACATTCGTAATGCGATGGACAATACCAAACTCACAGCTTTGGTATTACTGGATTTCAGCAGTGCGTTTAATTGTGTGGACTTCGACATACTGGTTGGTGCTCTTCGTGCGGTTAATGTCTCCATCCCGGCTATTGACTGGTTCAAATCATATCTTCTCGGCCGTCAACAGTGTGTTGCCTATAATGGCTCTTTTTCGAATTGGTCAGATATTTCAGCAGGTGTACCACAAGGTGGCGTGCTGTCACCTCTTCTTTTTTCTACTTTATTAATAACATTTCCTCTGCTATCTCTTCCTCTTTTCACCTTTATAACTTTAAAAATATCTTAATATATCCACTAGAAAACCTGATTTCAATTAAAAATCTAAATCGGTATAACCGTTCAAGAGCTACGGAACCACAAACAGACGTATAAACAGCGATCACTTATAATACATCTCTTTTTGCGTTGAGGTTAATTATAAATAAAATCAATTGTAAACGATTCCAGCAATCATAGTCGCGGAAAAACTATTTTTTTAACATCTAGTCTAGTCTATGATTAATTTTTTTGATGCTATATTACGAGTTGGTAGTTTTTATTTGTTTATTATTTACCATCGTTATTTACCTTCCGGTTTATTTCTATACAATACTTTTGTTTAACAATAATTTTATTTTATGAAATTAATTTGTAATCCTGACTATAGAATTTTTTAAGGTATTATTTCTATAAATATAACCTCGATATTATATAAAATCGATAGATATTGAGAAATACCTACTTCAGTATCTGGGTTTAGAAGTAGTTTAAATTATTTAAAATACAATTAATTAATTTTAACTACTTCTTAATCTCGTAGAATCCATCCAATTCCATATGATGAGATATATGTATAATTTTTCAGGACCTCCACGCCGTCCGAAACCATCCTTCGCATCGGAAGCCCTCTCAGCGGTTACCGGAGCCCTGTCTTCTATAGCTTTGTATGATGATTATCAGTGCGTGCCCAGAATGCTATGCGAAGCGGCTGGAGGTGGAGCTCTTGGTTCCGCTGGAGTACTCCAGTCAGTAGCTGGACTGCAGCCTTTACTGACGTGAGCAAACCTTGTTTCTAAGTATGAAGTTAAGTTAAGGTATATGCTTTGTGTGTTGACAAGTAGAAATACGACAGCGATGTTTCAGTAATTGATAAATGATTTCGATGTCGAAGGCACTTAGCGTTCAACTAGCTCATAGCAGTAGTTTAACCGATTCGTTGCTACATACAATTACAGAAACGAAGGCTACGAGCTTGATTTACGTGAAAAATGAAGATAGTTTTATTCTGGGTTGATTTCCCTAAAACTTGATTTGAAGGAGTTATCATCGATTTAAAAATGACACTGTTTCAGTGGCTAACGCCACACGCAAAAAAAAGTCAAGAACGAACTGGTTAAATATGTTTGTAAATTTCTCCACGTCTGCCAGTGTCTTGGTAAATCAGCGGTCAGAGCACTCGCCCGGATAGCGAAAGGTCGTGGGTTCGAATTCCACCTGAGGGCTCGGAGGCGTGGTCGTTTTTTACATGCATTTTTTTTATTTTATAGACCCCAGTGTCACTTGGAGGAATTCAATTTCCATGTATAAATACGAGCATATCTTGTTTACTTGCGCAATAAACAGGCAAAATTACCCGCCCCCAAATAAAAGCAAACACCAAGACAAAAACCTTGTACCTTCACCGACTACTTAGAAGTAGTAGACTACTAATATACCGTACACCTTCACAACAGACAACTAATTAGTAGTAATCAACAGACACACCTTGCACCTTACCATCTACTGATAAGTAATAACCAATTGCCCCACCTTGCACTTTTACCAACTACCAAGACATAGTAACCACCTGACACATCTTGAGCCCTAGATAGATTAAAGTTAGATGTTTTATAACAGTTATTATTTGTCTATAAATCTTATTACAAGTTATAAATAATAAAGAATAAAGGGTTGCCACTATGACCCTATTTTGCCTGCCTCTTAGAGGCAGAGAAGTTATGAGATTATTAAATATAGACATGAAAGTTTAAGTTAAAAATTGATTGTTGGAATTTTAGTTTTGGGCAGGTTGCTTTGCAATTTCCCATTGTTATTTTTTATAATTATAAAAAAACAGATGAATGTTTTACTGCTGCGTAAACATAATTATAATTCTAACTTGCCCTAAATAGGCAACAACACAGTTGGTGGATGAGAAAAATATATTTTGCTTAAACCCAGTTGGCCGTAGAGCTGTAAAACATTAACATCTTAGAAACTAAAGTTACTTTAATTTAAAGTTAGTTTTATTATTCATTGAAATCTTTATTACTCCTATGTATAGAACTAAAGACTTTTCTTAAGAATTTAGAGTTATATACACTAGTAAGTTTATTTAGATACAAGGTACACATTATTTTTGAAAACTTCATTACCTGTTTATTTCAGTTGTTACATATTCGTATATAATATGTAACGTGAATAATTAGAGTTCAACACAAAACAAACATATTACAATCAAAAGTAATGAACACATATGTACCTAATCTACAAATGGGATCCTATCCTTTCGCATAATTTTTTTATTCCTTATTTATTTAGGCATAACATCAAAGGCATTATTTAAAAAACATTGCAGATAAGGTGAGGTTGGATGAATTACCAGCTATCAAGTTATTATGTCTAATGAAGTAATGCATAACAATATTCGGCTAAACATGTAACTCTACAAATAGCCATTTTGATTATTATCTTTTACAGATTACTCTCAGCCTACAATGGAATCAGCAGCTCACCTCTCTTTGTATTCGGCAGAGCCGTCTTCCTCGGCATGACTGCTAAAGGAAATACGGCATCCTGTCGCTACGCCTACCCTCAATGTCCAACGGATCCAGAACAACTCGTGAACTACCTCAACAATCATAACGGTGGATTCTTCCGATTCTTTAGTTCCCCGCAGCAAAATCCACAAAGCGTCGATCAGTTTTACCATCAGCTCTCTTTACAAGGACAATATGGTCAATATCCTCAAAATTTCGGTGCTCCCAATCCTTATTTGCCGCAAAATCCACAGTCTATAGACCAGTTTTATCAACACCTGCAAGGACAGCAATTCCAACAAAATGTATACGGCCAACAACCGTATAATCAAGGGTATGGACTTCAGCAGTCTCCTGGTGGTATCCAAAACCCTCAGTACTATGGACTCTACAATCCTCAGTTTCATCAATATCCGTTAAACAATGGATTCAACCCACAATTTCAAAATGTTGGTACACCAAATCTTTATCCAAATAAAGGTTACGGATACCTAGATAATTATGGGAAGAAATATTCATACAATAATAAATACGGTTTATATAACAAAAGATACAAAAACAATGATAAAAATAAAATACAAAGACGTATACAGAACAGGCCAAATCATGAATACGCTAATACAGATAATGAAAATACAGCTTCAGATCAACAATTTAAATTTCCGGACAATTACAGAGAGCGAGATAATGATGGTAAAAATTTGAAGTTTCCCCAAGAATATTATAGTCAGAACCCTTATCCAGATCAGATGAATCACAGAAAAATAAAGTCATTAAGTTTTCCAGAAGGAAATAACGTACAGAACGATAACTATGATTATAGTAAGAAAATTACTAATGAATATGCGAACTATCCTAATCTCAATGTAAGAGATACAGCATTGGCTGATTATATCAAATATTATAGTTATTACCACGGTAATACAGTTAACATTAATAAATACAACGATAAAAACGAAGGTGTCCAAACAGTGTACATCGTTAGAGGAAACGGAGATCCTAACAATCCAGAAATTGTTAAAATTCGTCCAGGAGAGAAGATTAATTTATAAGAGAAATAACATAAAATAACGACAAGGTAATTTAGAAATTTATTTGCGGCTGTATTTTGCGTGCTTGTATTGTATTATTAGTAGAGCATTGTATGCTCTTTATTTGATGACCAGTCATAAAACTACTCTGTTTTTAATTTATTTATTTTTGCATTCACAATGCAATATTTATATAATATATAAAATACGTGTGTAAAAACAACTACGCCTGTGAAGCTGTTTTTTACACACGTATTTTATTTCTTATATAAAACTATTCTGTAATGCATATAACAACTTACTGAAATTTCGTAGCATACCATTGGTTTTTTTGTGAGTTTTTGAGAAGATTTAATTATAAGAAATTACTCAATATTAACCTTAACATTTTATACAACGTGTTACAAAAATACCCGCAAAGTGGAAACGGGGTTAAATGGTCCCTTATAAAGAGTCAATTTACAGTATTCGAAATTCGTAGTATCACAGTATCACTTACCGCCAAAATTAATATTTTTTTTTTCATTTATGTACAAACCCTATTTCCATATAATTAAAGAGCAAATAACACAGAATGGTTTATGTACATTTTACCCCATATCCGCGAAACGACATAGACGATATTACAAGTCAAAGAAAATGTTAAAAGATGCCATCTTCATGGCCTACGCAAAACATCATATTGTAACATTTATAGTTAGAAAACAAAGCCATTTTTTCACATTACAAATTTAATGTTGGTTAAAACACTAAATAATTGTAAGATATCGATTAGAAGATTTGAAATTGACATCATAACTTTTTTTTAGACTTGGCGTTTTTCGAATCCACTTATTCCTCTTATTGAGTTTGCAAACCTATTTGAATGAATAACTTAAAATCCGTTAAAGAGTAAACTCTGTTAAATAATCTATGATAAGACTTTTTGACGGGAGCAGGAAGCGTCACGTTTGTGGTTTTGTTTCTCTTGTTGAAATTTATGTTGTTGTGGATATTAGTGCGTAAAAATGGTGAATTATTAACCACTAAGTGTTTGTGAGCATACAAGAGTGTTAGCAAGTGTAACAAAGCAGCGGAAGTTGTCTTTTCCTGCTCTCTCAAGAAGTCCACGGGGAGGTTTTAGTAAAACCCCACAAATTTACTGAAACCTAGGGAAAAATATATTTTACTGTTCATTTATCAGCATCAAATTAAGAAAAGAAATTCCTCAAGAACTGGCAATTATATTTACTTGACACTGGCTAAATGCACAAATAGTGCAAGCCACAAATAAGGATAAAAAAATGTATGATAACTTTAGTTCTATGCAGTGCAATATTAATCGCTTTGATAAGTTATTACATTTTTTACGGGCTTTTTTGTAACACTTTGTATACAACAGTGGGTACTTAATATCTTTTGTAATTTACTTCATTTGTTTTTATAAACAAATAGTTTTTGTATAATAATGTATAATTACATAGACATATTTAGTTCTTATACTTTAGCATCCACTGATTGATGTAAAGCACTTTCAACAATTTTTTCATTCATTAATTTGTTCATTGGAGCGATCGTGACTTTCGCACTGACGGATCTGGGTTCCTTTCCCTTACGGGGAATTATTGTTTATAGTCACTTATTAGTATTTATATGTGTTTCTGTGAATATAAATTATCTATGTATCATATATGTATATCTATACCTAATCCTAGTGTCCATAATTTAAGCCTTACTATTTGGACTAGGTTAATTGTTAATTATGAGGGATATTATTATTACTATATTGCATCACTTAACAATGGAAGGCCCTTTTTGGCTGTTTTTGTCACAAACTATTATTTGTAGTACAAATTAATTTTTTATCAAAAAATAATTGTAAATGGGTTTCAGAAAAATATTAAACAAGTAATTACTTATTACTTATTATACGTAATCAAATTTAATAAGTCAACCTCTTTTTATTGAGATTTTTATATGAACAAAATACCAAAACCCATTATTCAAATTATGATGTACGAGGACATGCTCAGAAGAAGAATATATTATATTAAGAAAAAACAAAATAAAAGAGGGCGAGGGAATATCTTTGATATAAACTTAACATTTGAATACAAATTTTATTGGTTTACTAGCTGACCCGACTAAGCGTTGCTGAGGCTCGATAATTATAATTTGCAATAAATTTTATGATTATAAATTAAACTTATACCAATCCTATGTCCTAAATCGGAACAAATCCAGCAAAATGAAAAAATAAAATCAAAAGGCTCATCGGTGATGAAAAGAAAGCTTCACACCTTAGCTCATCACCGTTGCCTGTCTGTCGATCTTTTACAGACTGTAATTTAGAGAGTGTGCTCAAGAGCTGCATTTGCTCATACCGCCATCTCCTATTTTCCATCGGACATCCATACGCACTTCAGGCAGCCACTCTCCAAGCGCTTTTCAACATCCTTCACAATGCGCACAGCAAAGGAGTGGAACTTCCTCCCTGCATCTGTATTTCCGAGAACTTATAACCCGTCCATTTTCAAAGCCAGGGTGAATAGGCTGCTTCTGGGTTAGCTCGTTCTTGGCCCCTTGGGTTGATTGGGATCACGAGCTAACCCATCCCAATTAATTAAAAAAAAAATCGGTTTTATATATATTATAGAAAAATATTTAGTTCTTACCCTTCGGAGCAAAACACACAATTTCGTTTTGTCTTCTTTACAGAATGATGACCATCATACATGTGCTACTTATTAGTGTAGTTTTCTACTGGGAAAAGAAATTACAAAATTGGTTTAGTAGTTCCAGTGATTACTAACTCACAAAATGTACTATCTTTCTGCTTACTATTAACTTCTAATATTCAACTTTATATACAAACTAGCGGCCCGTCCCGGCTTCGCACGGGAGGACAATTTTTTTTCTAGCAATAAATATAGCCTATGTTGCTCAGTGCGAATGTAGCTTTCCAATGGTGAAAGAATTTTTGAAATCGGCTTAGTAGTTTTTGTCATACAAAAATACAAATATTTCCTCTTTATAATATTAGTGTAGATACAATCCGTCAAAAGAGATTTTATTGAGCGGAAGTGTAAGAACTAAATATTAAAAAATAAACGTTTAAATAGTGGTGCTTAAACTTTCAACGAGTATCAGGATAATACATTGTAGAAAACAAGAAATTTCAGTTCAATTAATAAAGTAATGACCTTAACATTACTTTTACGATATAAGGACGTTCAGTCAATAACATAACTTGGAGCGTTTAGTGCTACCGACACGATTGTCGTACGACTAACGTATATATATATATATATATATATTTTATCGTGTATAGGAAAGTGCTTGTCCGCTATCTGTGCTGATGGTAAGCGTCGATGCGGTCTAGGATGTAACGCGCTTGCCTAGAAGATACCTATTCACTCGTGACTTGAAAACCCCTAAATTGTATTTATCAGGAAACAAAGATAAACAAATGAAATGAAAAATAACTTTATTCAAATGCACTTAAAATAATTTGTTTTGAATCGTCCAGCATTTTTATCTACCACCCATTGAGGACGTCTTTTAACTGACAAGAAAAATGTAAGCAAGAAAATCGTCAGCTTTAACAGAAGTAACGTTATTTACAATATTATATGTCGTACCATACATATTTCACAAAAAACAATATTATTCTGTTATCACATTAATAGTAGTGTTATATACATATACTAGTTGACCCGGCCACGCGTTGCTGTGCCGACTGCAGCGTCATCTGCCGGACTGATTTGTGAGTCTAAACCATTCTCAGATCCCCTTGAACACACACAAAAAAATTCATTCAAATCGGTCCAGCCGTTTAGGAGGAGTTCAGTGACATACACACTCACAGAAGAATTATATATATAAAGAAGATATATTTTGATGACCTCCATGGTCCAGTGCATACCAATTTGAATGGTGTCGCCACTCCGAGGTCTCGGGTTCGATCCCCGGATGGGTCAATTTGGAAAATAAACCTCTCTATATTGGCTCGGGTCTGGGTGTTGTGATCTGATTTTTAATAGATAAGTGCTTTGCCTACTTGATTTGGGTTCAAAATGTATGTGTTATTGTTTAATAAATTAATATTTTCTATTTATTTATTTATTTATATTCATTATAATAGCTAATTCTTGCCCAATACCGGTTATTCCTCATAAAATGCGTGACCTTTTTAACACAGTTCATGAAAATTATTAGGTTTTTTAGTTGTTACGTTACATTTACATTGTTCTTTTCAGAAAAGTAAGCGCATGTGGATCGGCTAAAACATGTAATGACATGAAAAAAACATGCATATTTTCGTAAAGATACCCATAAATAAACTAGAACTATCTTTAGTGCGGTGATGTATCTACAGAAGTATCCGTAGTAATTGTTATATATATGCCGAAATATGGATACACGAAAAAACTAGTACAATAATCTGTAAACTATGTTTAGTAAGTTGTATTGTGGACCTAAAGGTCACTAACTACTAACTACATTTTCAGGAAGAGTGACGCAATCATTAAAAATTATGCTGCGTCTGGACCCACTTTTCATGTAATAAAACTAGTCCATTTTATTAGGTGTTATGTTATTTAAGCAAAGATTTAGCTAGATTTGTATATCTTAATATTTTTTTACAACAAAAGCTTCTTTAGTGCATCTTTTTTATAAATAATTCTTCTGCACATTTGTATATCACTGAAGTTTAAACAGCTAGACTGATATTGATTTATGCTTTTTTTTTGGGACCGGGCAGTTCAATATTTGCCAGGTCCGCAAGTTTAAATATTAAAATACTTTAAAAAAGCCATGATATGGAACAGTTGTTCTTTTTTTATTAATCGAGTACGTAAAATGGACATAGCACCAAAACAATGAAGTCATAGAATGTTAATAAACTCCAACATTAACAGCTAACTAAAGTCGGTTAAATGCAACAAAATATTAAATAAAGCAAAAGAAGAAATCCTTGATTACAATTTAAAACAGAATTATACTTCGAATTGTGAAAATAACAATACAAAAAACAGCATTAAGTTAAGATTATTTAGACATTAAAAAATAACTATTAATAAGTTGTTAGCAACTTAGTAAGTTGCTATAGAATTAAATATGGATCCAAGATTTATAAAAAAGTCGATTAAACGTTATAATTTTTAATATGGCGTTGTTAGAATGTGTAACAATAATTAAAATGGTGACACCATCTACTTATTTGAACAGTAGCATTTACTGAGTCGCGTTCAAAATATCGTAGACTGTAAAAGCGATTATCACGGGTTCGTTCATGACATTATGCTGCTTTTGGGAAAAGCAAGAGTTTTCTTGATTGCGCGCGCGCAACCATGAACCTACGCCCTGTCCGCACCAAGCTTTTGGCTTCGCACGAGGCCATACGTGTCCTGTTGCCAACAAACAATGCATCAATTGGGAATTATAATATGTTGAAAACAAGAGGAGTTTGATGAGACACTACCGCTGTGTTCTGCCTATTTTTTTTATTTAATTACATACACATGCCAGCTACAAAAGTCACTTCCAATACACCAGCAGGTCTCATGGTTAAATCACATATGCACCACAGGAGACCGAAGAGCTGGAAGCTACCTCGGACAAAGAATTAGCTTAGCTATTCAAAGGGGGGACCCTGCCAGTATCTTTCGAACCTTGCCTAAAGGGACTATATTTTTTAAGATTTTTAGTTTTTAGGTTTAGACTTAATAATTTTAACTTCGACTTTAACTCCTATTTATTTCTTTATTAAAGTTTTTTTGTAAATTGACAAGTAAACTCTGTTTATAGTTAAACGGTGCAAAATTAATTCAAAGAACAGCAAATTGTTAGATAAAATTAATTATGCGTCAATTTCAAAGATTAAGGAAAAAAAATTAACAAAATGAATTAACAATACCATAACTTTGCAACTGTTATATATTTTTTGCTTTTTTTTCCAATTTTATCTTGTAAGATAAATTATTTTAATTGAAAAATACTAGTAAAAATCGACTCGGCTCACAAGTGAAAGGGTCGTTCTTCTTTTTTACCGACAATGGTCTGTCCTTCGTCTTATTATGGCATCTCGTTGGAATATTGATATTTACGGTTTTTTAATTCGGTTCGAATAAACGTCCATATTTTTCTTATCTATTAATATTATGTAATTTTTCATTTTCTCCAACCAACATATTTTTCCATTTGTTTTTCGTAGAATGCCGTGACAGAGTGGTAAACCGAAATGTGGTCTCCACAGAAAAAGGCCACTCTGTCACATATTTTTTTTAAAAACCAACATTAAAAAAGAATTAATATTTGCCGCAAAGGAAACTTTAATTAGTCCTAATGACAACACAGATGCAATTTCTTTTAAATTCCACACAGAAACCTAAATTATGGATAGTTCAAAAACCAAAAAAACAGAAAAACGTCGTTTCATTGTCGGTAAAAAAGAAGAACGACCCGAAAACACTTTTTCTAGTATTTAGCTATAAAAAATAATTTAAATACCATAACATAAAAATAATAATCACGTTTGTAATATTATATAATTAATTATCATAACCTAAGATATTTTAATTCTAAAAAATTATCTACATATATGGTCAATGTTATCAGCGAATAAATCAATGTTTGGTGGTCTTTAGCGGTCGAGTGGCATGCTAGTATTCATGGTAACGTCATTTCGAGGTCCCGAGTTCTATATCATATTTGCTCGAGTCTGGGTGTTAGGTACCGTCGTTATTTATACATTTCATAACAAGACTTTTTGATTGATTTTGGAAAAGTTTTTCTTAATACCCAAACTATATACCTAAGCTATTTGTATTAAAATATATTTCTGTCAATATTAAGTTATTATTCCGTTACCCAAGTATCCATAACACAAGCCTTACTTATACTTAAAGGAGGAGAAAACATTTCCAATGACCGTAACGTGTGCAATTTTGGTAAAATTTTACTTGTCAAAACAACTAAAATGGTTCACAAATAATGCACGGTTGCCACTTGTGACGATTATTAGTCATCACAAATCCTATTTAGGTAGAGAAAGAGAAAAGGTCTCTCCAGAGAGCAGGACAACGCTATGTAGGTTTTGAATCAAATAGATATTAGAAGTGTTTTTTTACCCCTTACCTAAAGCTTCATCAGCCTTACAGTATATGGTTACGCTAATTAGTATGATATATACAAATTAAAAGTTTTCAAGTGATGATCTTTCCAATGCAGCAATCAATGTTTATTTACACAGATTACGTACAAAAAACTTGTTTTCAATTATGCAATGGTGAAAAGTAATTCAAGGTCGCTCTCATCGCAACGGCTAAGCTAAACTTGACATGCTTCGTGACATTTATCGTTCAAGAAGTAAAAAGGATGAATGCGAACGGCCATCTTGTTGTATACCACAAAAGCGCCGTCAAACGTGACAAAACTCCCGAATCTTAATGGCCGGTTGATCATGCGCATAGCCGATGTGTTACCCTAACCTAATGCGGCATTCCACACACGTCACTTGGATGTTATGATAGTTTTATAATACATTGTAAGTATTTAACCATTTATATTAAATCCTTAACCACTGAAATTAAAATAATGTTTTTCCTGGAAATATAAAGGCTTTAGATTTACCAAAAAAAAATATGCACTTAAAAATGACTTACTAATAATGCGTTGTAGTAGTAGTAACTAGAATATACAGTGATGGCGCTGGCATCGGCTTCAGGAATACTTGGAAAGTCACGGTAGCTCAATTTACCAGTACTCGCCCGGATAGCAAGAGGTTCAGGCCTGAAACAACGACGTTATCCTAAATGTTTATTAATTTTTACTTATTGGTAAATTGGTAACGCTTTAGACTGCGAGTTACCATCACTAGCATCTGTCTAGCGGAACCATGTTATCACGCACAACTGTAGACGCCAATGGTTCACCCCTGCGGCCCTACCACGGTTCGCCCCTGCCTCTCTACCACGGTCCGACCCTGCGGCCCTACCACGATTCACTCCTTCCTCATAACCACGAGTCGCCCCTGCCTCTCTAACACGGTTGGCCCCTGCAGTCCCACCACGGGTCGGCCCCTATGGGGGATACATGGGTACCTAACGGGCATTCAACCCCGACGTATAAGGCATGTGTAATGCTGACAGTAGGACCTACCCACCCGCTGTCGGCTAACCTGATGGGGAACTAAGGAGTCGTCACACGCGAATTACCCTCTTTTACGTGTAAAAAAAGCGTTACGCATACGCTGCCGCTGGAAGCGCGGCGGACGTTATATGGGACTCTCCTCCACGATGTGAGGCCTACCCACTAAAAACTAGATAGATAGATAATTAGTTTATTTGCATCATAAGACACACACACGTTCGCAAAAATTAATCTTGACATATATATAATTTTAAATTTAAGCGTGCGTGTTGCAATGTTGCAAAGGGAAAAAGCTCAGCGATACTTTTGCTCTGAGAGCAAAGCACTTATTTTCAGCTCCTACCCAGAGAAAGCACGAGTCTAAATGTAACAACGCGAACGTGAAAACTTACACAATAAACATTATACGAGTACTATAAATAAAATTATTGGTAAAGGTAAAATATGAAAAAGAATTACTGAAAAGTAGATTACATTATGAAATTAAAATAGAATAATTAAATAATAGATACGAAAAAAAAAAAAAAAAAATTAAAAGTGCCTATAATATTAAAATTAATGCATAACGTGATATATCAATTAAATATATTGAATTAGTTAAAATGTATAATTAGCAAGTGCGGAAATTTGCATCAGAGGACCACTGGTGCTTAATCCTGATTTTTGCATTTTTGATTAAAATTCTTAGGCGATTTTTAAAAGCAAGTCTGGAAATACCCTCAGTTCCGTCGCAGCGAGGCGACTTTTCTTGGAGTATTATATTTTAATATTCAAAGTTTGAATAAACTTTTAAATATGTTCCCACTCGCTCCGACTATGGAGGTATATTGCACCATAATCTTTAGACTTTCTTATCTTAGGAAAATTAAAACTTGGCTGCCCTTATCTGCCCTTTTGGCGATGACAAGGGTGCTACGGTTGCCAGATTATCTCGTAGCATTTGCTACGAAATTAGTTTATTTAGTCTTAGTGCTTTGTGTAGGTTTTGTGACTGAATTTTAACCGTTTTTTTTGTTTTAGGTAATTTATATATATGCTCGTTTTCAAGAATGCATATTCTTGAAATATGGCTAACTGTCAATACCGATAATGACTCGGAAAAGTGTCGTCAAGTACTACAAAGTTTGTTGACTACTCTGAACGATGCTGAGAACATTGATATTCATTATTTAGAGAAAATTGTTAATAATTTATGTAAAGCTATTGCTCGATTCTGGAAAAAATGTAATAGGGATAAAACCAAGCTTTTATATAAGAATTCCGATTGGTTTAATGTTATTGAAAAAATTCAACTTGTGAAAAACAATAAGCAATGTACTCCGTCTGAAACGTCGCCGTGTCATTCACGTGGTCGTCCTCGAAAACCTTTTACGCAATGTAGTAAAAGGACTAAACGTCGGAGAGTAGCTGATTTGTCAAAGTCTGATGATTCTACTGTGAGTGCATTGCTTGATGTTTCAGACTGTTCATTCGATTCGTGTATATCTAGAGTTAGCACTGATGATGTCTTGTCACTTGTGACTGATGCTCAGTTGACAAAACATCAGTATTTATTAATTAAAAACTTTGTTAATAGTAAGATTTCTCCTAATGTATTACCATGTTACCAACAAATTACTAAAGCGAAACAGAGATGTTACCCTTCTAATATAACTGTTTCCGAGTCTTCAGCTGAAGTTGAATTACAAAGTCTTTTTGATCACACAGCTTCTCGAATCCTTGAATCTCAAAAAGAGGTCTTAGATCAGATTCCTGATGATTGTTAGTCTAATATCTCTTTACTTGGGAAATGGGGATTCGATGGCAGCACTGGACATAGTGAATACAAACAATTTTTTTCAGATTCAACTTTAGAAGATAGTAGTTTGTTTGTAACATCTTATGTACCCCTTCAAATTATTGTAAAATTAGCTGAAGATAATTGTAAAATTTTATGGAAAAATCCTCGACCCTCTTCCACTAGGTACTGCCGTCCTATTCGATTTCAATTTTTGAAAGAAAGCACAGCAGTGTCTTTGCAAGAGGAAGCTTATTTTAAGGATAAAATTGAAAGTTTGCAACCTACTTTTATTCAGATCGACAATCGTGAATTGGTCGTTTCTCATAAGTTGCAGCTTTCAATGGTAGATGGTAAAATTTGTAGTGCTTTAAGTGAAACATCTACAAGTAGATGTTATATATGTAATGCTACCCCTAAAGAGATGAATAAAATAGACGAATGTTTACAAAAACCTGTAATAGAGAGTAGATACCAATTTGGATTATCACCACTACATTCTTGGATACGTTTCTTCGAATATTTTATTCATCTTTCATATAGATTAGACATAAAAAATGGCAAGTTAGGCTAGATAGTGATAAACAATTGTTATCAAATAAAAAACAATATGTACAGTCCCAGTTTAGGGAACGATTAGGTTTAATAGTTGACAAGCCGCGTAGTGGTGGAAGCGGGACGTCTAACGACGGAAACACGGCCAGGAAGTTTTTTTGGAATCAGCTGTATCTGCTGAAATTACAGGTTTGAATAAGGATCTCATAGATCGTTGTTGTGTAATATTACAAACGTTATCTTCTGGACATAAAATTAATGAATGCAAGTTTAAAGACTATGCATTACAAACAGCATACAGCCTGGTCGAGGAATATCCGTGGTATAGTCTTCCTGCTTCTGTCCACAAGGTGCTCGTACATGGATCAGATATTATAAGTTATGCATTGTTATCTATAGGAGAACTTTCCGAAGAAGCTGCTGAAGCGACAAATAAGTATATCAAAATTTATAGACGAAGTCACACTCGAAAAATGTCACGTGAAGTTACCAATCAAGATTTAATACAACGACTATTATTACATTCAGATCCTTATATTACAAGTCTTCGGAAACTTCCCCCTAAAAAGAAAAATACTCTGTCACAAAGTGTAATAGAATTGTTACATGTTTAATATTGTTAGAATAAGAATAATTTATTTGTATTTTGTTAGTTGTTTTGTTTTTTTTGTATTTAATTAATTTTAATTTATTTATTTCTATTATTTTATTATAATTAAATAATGTTATCAATGTTTTGACTCTTATTTTATTTAAAATATATGTTTTACATTCCAATTTTTAAGTGTTTGTTCATGATAAATTTAGGTAAAAGTATGTTATTGTTTATATTTGTTTTTTACTGAAGTAAACGTTTTTTATTCCGTAAATACATGTACTTCTTTCATTTTAATGTTCCTAAAACACTTTTACAACTATAAGTCACTAAAATAATACAATGTATTGATAGTAACAGGACTTTAACTATTTATGACCGCCCTTGTATGGAGCGTGTCCCTCCGTGCAGTGGGGCCGGTATTGGTAGTTACCACCCTGGAAAGCGACGGGTTCGCCCAACGGCCTCCTCAAGAATGGGGGACCCTGTGGTACATTACGGGGTACCCTCAGGTTTGCCAACCTGAGGGTACCTGTGGCTGGGGGCTGTGCAATTTCTTATGATTTTTATCTATTTTTTTTTTATTTTCCAATGCTAGTTTAGATGATAATTTATTTTATTAGAAAAATAACTAGAAAAAATCGACTCGATTCACTTAGTCGACTGACAATTTACTTGTAAGTCGAGTCTCTTTTTTGGTATTTCTCTAGTAAATTATTTATTATATAATAATTAACTATTGTCAAATTATATTTTATTATCTACTATTATTTAATCTGCGATATTAAGTTCAAAACAAAGGCATTGAAATTTTTACTTATATTTATTATCAAAGTATATGATAGAACTATAAAAATAGTTAATTATTAGACTTTTGTTAAATTATTTGTTAAAAACAGCTGAATGCCTAGATTTTTTTGAGTAGGCAGTTTATTGCGAGCATTTTAAAAGCAGTTTTTCCTCAGACGAAAAGTATGAATATCATTGTTTCAGAAGAAAAATACTCAACAAAAACAACAGGGTTACACATCCCAAGTAAATAGAGCTCGTCTCGTAAGAAAACAGTAATGGTACAATCCTTTTAAAATAAGCTGCGTTATAACTTTGTAGTGAAAGTGGATAGAAGGACACACCAGTGCTAACCTAGCAAACGAAGCGATCGCACGCGTCAGCGCGTCCCGACAATTCTATCGCGTAGTGAATGAAAACAAAACGAAACAGCTGATTTAAGTATGTCAGTATATTATTAACGTTTTTTTAAATAAATGTGTTGTGTATTTGATTTTTAATTTAGCGGTATTATAACTTGGAATATATCTAGTGTCATTTTGTTTTTAAAGTGATTTTGTGATTTTATGGTTTGAAAAATATTTTTTTTCTTTTTTTTATGTCCTTTATAGACTTTGTGTCCTACGCATGCAAAATAGTGTTTAGTAGTCTATGGTACCAAGGTTGACTTATTTACATATTCTTAGCGATTGCAACGCAAATTAATTACATTTAATTAAATTAATTAATACAAATTAGAAAGAAACATGTCTTTTTGCATTTTTTTTTAAATAGTAAAACACACATTAATATTTGAATTAATAATTTTATAGTGGATAAACCACAACAAGTTACAAATTCAAATGCCCGTCACAAAAACATATGGATTAAACAAACCAGGATTTAAATCCGCGATCTTTATTGAATTAATCCTAAGTTAATGTTGCATCCCACGCCTTTTAATAGTGTTTAATTCATTAAGGTAGCTTTTCAAGGTTAAACAATTCCATATTTTTAAATGCGACTAAAACATGGTAATAATTGATTTTTTACAAATATTTTTATAAATTGCGTTATTAATTTTAATTTCAAAATTGTGATTTTAAAAAGACTATGCAATTTTAATAAAATAAGTTTATAATATTAAAAAATGTCTTAACGGATATTTTGCTCTATTTGGTACATTTTCGTGATTCTTCATATAAAGTTAAAAGCTTTTATTGGATTACTAATGTGTTTCTTTTACACTAGCATACGCCCCGACTTTACGTAACTTAGGTAAACTTATAGCCTATATAAATCTAGAATAATGTACTGTAATGAATTGATATTACTCTTCATATTTATATCAAATGAGTCTTTATTTAAACATCTCTATAATTTATATTTATATCAAAATCCCCTGTCACAATGTTTGACCGCGTTGAACTCCGAAACTACTCAACCTATTTTGATGGTTGTTCTTTCGTTTTGTTGGATTTGTTCCAACTTAGAACATAGGATAGGTTTCATATTAATTTATAATACAGCAACGCGTGGCCGGGTCAGCTATTGTATGTATATAAAAAGCCCCCCTTTCACAGTGTTTGATCGCCATGAACACCGAAACTATTCAACCGATTTTGATTTTTTTTCATTTTGATCACTGAGGCTATAGGGTAGATTTTATTTTAATTTACTATTAAATATATTGCAGGTTATATTAACAGGGCTAAGGCAACGCGTGGCCGGGTCAGCTAGTATTAGTATAGAAAAATTTGATGGCCATTTGGTGCTGCGATAGCGATACTGTTTTCGTACCGGTCCTGGATTCGAGTCCCTAACAGGGATTTGCCCTTTTAGGTTTAAGCATTGTTACCTGAGATATATATACAAATATAACACATCTATGTATAAAGAAAAAAATATTTTATTGTCTATCCGTTATCCTAGTATCCATAACACAAGCTTTACATTGACTTTACTTACTTTGGCCGAGGCTAATTGGTGTGAATGTTATAAATATTATTATTAGTTTCAAATGTCATTAAGTCAGCGTATTAATCAAAAATCATAAATCAATATACGTGGCAGTTTAAGTTAGGTGAGTTATTTTTTTAAATAATTAGTAACCAGCAAGCTATATTTAATGATACCTTTTAAAATTTACACTAGTAAAATTATGATAATAATAAGACTCCGCTAAGAGGCTTCCCATAAAAATAACTCCTAAGCATTCTGTTCTATGTATTTATAAAAAAGTATTTATGCTGTTGATATGTTATGTGGATGTAGGCAACATATACCTTGGTCTCGTGTTGTCATTGTAGGATTAAAAAAGAAAAATCAAACATCAACAAGTCGTTTTACTCCTTTTAAATTCTTTGTCCTGAACACTTCATAGTAATTTTGTAGTTATATCTGTTATCTTAAAACTGCTTATCGTTAACTATAGTTACGCACGTTATCTTTGAAAGGCCTTTAAACTACTTTAGTGTAGAATATGTTAATATCTTTACATACCTGATAAATTAAACATGTTGCTTAGAGGGAAAATATCGGTAATTTTCTTCTATGCGATGCAAAATTGATGCTACCAAGGAAACAAAATAATAAAAAAATAAATACAGATATTATTTTTAGGGTTCCGTACCCAAAGGGTAAAACGGGACCCTATTGCTAAGACTTTGCTGTCTGTCCGTCCGTCTGTCTGTCAACAGGCTGTATCTCAAAAACCGCGATAGCGAGACAGTTGAATTTTCACTAATTATGCTGTCGCCGCTATAGCAACAAACACTAAAAACAAAATAAAATAAATATTTAAGGGGGCTCCTATACAACAAACGTGATTTTTTGGCCTTTATTGCTCGATATCAATAATGGCAAAAGGTAGGCACTTGAAATATTCACAAAATAGTTGTATTTTTACTTTAATAATAAATAATATGAAATTTGTGTACCTATTGTTGTTAGTCAATGGAACGGAATTTTTTTGCCGTTTTCAGTGCTTTATTTTATGATAAATTTTAAAATACAAGAAAATAAAAACAATTCTAGTCACAACTTATTTGCAATCCCGCCTGAGTAAGTATATTAAATGTAAGAATCAATTAAATAATTTACAGAATTCAATCTTTTTTTTTATAAATAATTATATTCCGGACTATTTTTTAATATTAATTATCTTAATAAAATACATAAATAAATATAGACACGACCATGACTGGCGAACAAATACTTTAGTTCATAACACAACACCCTACAGGGATTCGAACCTTTGGTGTACAAGGTAGGGTCGCTACTGTTGCACGAAGCGTCCGTCGATTAATATCGATTATAATATTAATATCGATGTCAGTATCGAATAGCAATAAAATACAAAATAAGTTACAAAACAAAAATGCTATTAGAAAAGTTTATCTTTCAAATATTCTTCAATCGTATAGTATGTAGAATAAACTACCTCGTATATTCTAAAACTAGTTTCATAAAGTTTGATTTCAATTGCCTTTTTCAAACTTTCTGGCAGATGATAAGATAGTCGCGGCGCCATATCAAATATAATTTTATTAATCTGAGTAGTTACCTAGGGAAATAAACAAATACTCTTACTGGAAAATTAATACATTTCTATCATCCAAGTCAAAGACAGATAAAAGGATATTTTTTTTGTTATATAGTTCATTTAAGTTTTTATTCTACATTAAAATGGAAAAGAGTTATATGGAAGAAAACAAATATAAACTTAAATTGTTTTCATCCATAGACAAAACCAGAGATAAAAATACCATAAACCATGACAAGAATTAAAGGTTTTATTACTTCCTAAATTAATAATAATTTTCTTAGAATATTAAAAATACACACTCGATTTATCATAATGAAAATAATGAAAATATAATAGACTTCGATATTTTTTTGAAGTTTTTATAACTACTGACGAAAATTTTTCCGTGACAAACAAAGATATAAAGTTATGTTGCAGATAAAAAACATTCAATGTAAGTTGGAAAAGAAGTCTTAAATATCACTGATAGGCCAATAAAAATCTAAGGTAATGGCATAGAAAATATTCAAAGGAGATTCTAGGAAAAACGAAAGTCTTAAAAACTTTATTTTACCTTTTTATCGTTTACCTTTTTAGCAAACGCGATTGTATCGTGTCATAAATTCTTTTAACAATCCTTAAATGTTTCTGTGGCTTTTCAACGGCTTTCCAACATTCAAATACAAATCAAAACGCTTCTATGACTATTACATATGTGTATATGTATGTCTATCCGTTACCCTAGTATCCATAACACAAGCTTTACAGTGCTTACTTTGGGCTAAATGGTATGTATAAGAAATATTTATTTATTTTATTTTTATTTATTACTAGCTTTTACCCGCGGCTTCGCCGCATTTAAGAGAATTTTTATCAATAAAAAGTATCCTATGTTACTTCTTATACCAAGAGTATATGTACGAAGTTTCATGATGATTGGTTTAGTAGTTTTTGCGTGAAAGCATAACAAACAAACTTACATTAATATTTATCATATTATTAGGGATTAGGGATAGATCACTACTCAGTGATGATAATGGTAGTATTTTGCTAGTGATTACCATTGGAGTTTTAATATTATGCGTATTCGTTCTCATGGTTAAAGTCAGTCTGTTTACTATGCAAAGGTCGTTTTGACACGGTTTTATTTTGATAGTTGCTATCCATGAAGTTGTTGACACATGCTGCGAAAATTTTAATCATTTTTATTAAAAATATATATTGAAGTAAGTGAGGAATCGTAATTAAGGTAAATTGAGAAATGAAATATAAACCAACATTACAATATATCAGTAAATATAAAAATATTTCTAAAGTTAAGTGAAGATAATCGTTTTTTATTCGTTAAAATAGATAGTAGATAGAGGTCGGTCCCCTTTTCTAAGTTTCATTTGCCAGATCTTTTCGGAAGGGCCTCCCGATTTTCGAACTCGTGATTTAATAAACGAATAAAATGCAAAATAAAACAAACAATTTTAATTATATGAGTTTTTATATTTTTTTGTATACTAAAATTATACTTATATTAAATATAGTAATAGAAAAATACTAAAAAAGATCGTCTCGGTTAAATTTTTTATAGCATTTTTCTTTAAACATGATTTATTATATACATTTTACTAGCAACTTATTAAAGAGGATTTAATGTAAAAAAATCAGGTAAGTTTATGTTATTTATCATAATATAAACTTCTATATTAATTAAAACAACGTGTTATAAAATAGAATACAATATATGAGCTTTTAAGTTAAGAATTCAAACTACACGTACAACACCAGCCTTACAGTCCTTACTTTATGCTAGGCTAATTGGTGTGAATGTTAGAAATATTATGTCTCTCAGTGAGTAACAGTTTTCTTTTTTTTAATCAACCTTTTGTTAATTCTATTAACATAGAAAAAAAACTATCTTTGTATATAACTAATAATGTATAATAATATTTTAATTATGAATTATAATTAAAATTTAATTAATTTTGGCATAATGGTAATTTCGAGTCATTATTAATCCTACTTACCAAATAATTAAGGAATTTAGCCTATAACTCAAGTTGGTTGTATAAAGTTTAATTACAAATGATGATTTTTGAGATAATTATTTTTAAATAAAGAATTTAATTTTCTTTTTATGCCTATTTTGACGTGACAACGTCTTATAAATTGGTTTGCCGGGTGACACTTCAAGAAACTGCGTTACGCTCCGCTCACGTTATGCGCTTACAATGAGAGCGAGTGAGAGGCACGCGTCCCTTCCACTCGGGCATGGTTATCCCGCCTAAGAGCGAGAGAGACAGACATAAAAAGTGGAAGGGACGCGTGCCTATAAATTAATGTTTTAAATATAATTCTTTGTATAAATAAATGTTTTAAATTGTTACTATTATTTCATCCTTCTTCCTACTATACGAATGAATATTCACATTAAAATTATTTTACCACTCAAAGCCGTTGTCACGTAAAACTTTCGCCCGTATACCGACTTTACAGGCAACCAACCAGTTTTTTTTAAGTACCCCGATCTGCCCCGGTCTCTCCAAAGATTTTTTCTACTAACATTATGGAACCTAGTTTTTTTAAATAAATTATTTAAATTTGATTGTAAATAAAATGTTGACAAAGGAGAAGCGATATAAAGAATAACTGTAAGTTCTTTAAAATAAAAATGAGCGAATTTTATATGAGTAATCTTCGGAACTTTCATGATATTAAAAGGACATGTTTCTTAATTGATATAGTCTATTTATGTGTACATAATGTTCAACCCAAGCGAAGTCGGGACGTTATAATATATAAAATGTCAAAGTCGTGACAAGGAAAGAAGAATCAGAAAGAGACCATAGATAGTAGACGCCGGGTCACTTCTAAGCGGGTGTCACCATGGGACACGGTTACAAAACCAGTCGAGTGATACCCAACCGATTTAAGAAGTCCATCCCACAACGCCATCTAATACGGAAACGATACACTTCTCAATTTGGTCGTGTAAAACCAGCATCTATGGACCTCATAGTTAAGGGCCATTAAATGAATTATTCATGGGTTTTGCTTTTTAAATCGGATATAGTTTTAGGGTTATCGGGTCTCTACAAATTTATGATGTTTGTAATGCGGCTTTCTTTATTTTAATTATTTTATCGATAAGTATTAGTCGTGTTTAAAAGATAGTGTTGTAATGGTTATCGGTAATTGACCTTGGAGGATGAATTTCGTGAGCCTTTGCCATTGATGTTATACATTCTCCTTTATCTATTTATGTAGAGAAAGGTACCATTAACTTATAAATAATAATAATAAATAATAAATATTTCCTACATTCACACCAATTAACCTAGCCTAAAGTAAGCACTGTAAGGCTTGTATTATGAATACTAGGGTAACGGATAGACATACATATATGATACGTAATATTCACAGAAATATAAACACCCATAACTCAGGTACAAATGCTCGTATTCATTATACAAACATCTGCCCCTACCGGAATTCGAACCCAGGACCGTCCATGCGAAAGGCAGGATCGCTATCGTTACACCAAACGGTCGTTTTTGTCATTTCCTTGACTGTTTATACTAGGGTAAGTTTAAATAGGGTTAGAATATTCTAGAACTCAAAATAAGGAGGTTCACGAACTCAACTCAGAGTGTTGCGAGATAAGTGAAATTATCTTTGTATATTAAAATTCCCTACCACAGTGTTTGACCGCTATGAACTCCGGAACTACTCAACCGATTTTTTTCATTTTGCTGGATTTGTTCCGACTTAGGACATAGGATAGGTGTCATTTAAAACACAGCAACGCGTGGCCGGGTCAGCTAGTATATTATTAATATATGGGTTAGTCTAATTTAATTTTTATTTAATTGAATGGTCTAAACATATTTATTTGATGCAGATAGTTAAAGTTATTATATCTATTACATATAAATAAAATTGGAGTGTCTGTTTTTAATATTGAAATAACCGTTTTTTACTACATGCATATGAATATATATACGTTACATACACCAAAATATTTTTTTTTACAATTTTTGTCTGTCTGTCTGTCTGTTTATTCCGGCTAATCTCTGAAATGGCTGGACTGATTTTGACGATACTTTTATTGGCAGGTAGCTGATGTAATAAGGAGTAACTTAGGCTACTTTTATTTTAGAAAAATATTTTAAATATTTTAATTTTAAAATAAAATTACTGTGCCACAGCAACGCGTGGCTGGGTCAGCTAGTATAAAATAAAATTAGATAGAAATGACTAGAACAAATAAAATTCTCTCTAATGCCATGACCGGTCTTAAACCTCTTAATTATAAAAAGTGAATATTTACAGAGAAAAAACTTTTTTCTTATCGATTGTTCCATGTAAATTTATTACATTCGATGTTATATTTTTTTCACTTTAAAATTAAGAGATGGCGTTGATATTTAGTTAAAGAAATACTTGAAATAGATTCGGGACTCAAAAGAGGTTGCGCTTCTGAGTCCCGTCTGATATCTAAGACAACTTTAAGGTAAAAATTGCTATAAATATGAAAATCTTGCAGGTAAATCCTTAAATTATTTAAATATAATTTAGTTTATGAAATTAGATACTAAACTTTTACAACAAACGCGTTTATTTCCAATATTATATACATAAATTCTATTATATTATTAATAGATCTTTCAGTATTTGGACATAAAACTTATTATGCAATGGCCAACATTTTAGTATTCCAATTCTCTTGTTTTATTGATTTCAATAAAAATATAGTAATAGTAGAGTCACCTATATGTTTAAATTGTTATCGATTTAATGATCTTGAGGCAGAATATATTTTGTTTCCTTCGTCTCAGACAGAGACATCACTTCGATATATTCATGATATTATTTAGATCGAGTTTACTTACTGATAGAGACAAGAGCTAAAATGCATTCTGCTTAAAGTAAATACAAAACAAAATATTATTTACTATGTTTAGGTTATCAAAGTTTGTAGCAAGTAAAATATTAAGATTATTTACTTCTAACATTTTGCGCACATTACACATTTAAATAAACCACTTTAGCCTATTAAATTAAACTATATAAAAAAAACTTTAACTGCATAGGTTGCGCATTTCATTTTCTTTATTATATTTATTCCTGACGTTTCGACTCCGGAATAAAAATTATATAATTTAGAAGCATATATCTTAATTCTTCCATCATCTCCATTTCATAATGAAGGAAATGTTTCGGATCGTCACTCGTCTTAGTTAAAATTCCGTCGAAAAATAGAAAGATGCGACGGACTCCGGAAGCCGTCCACCGAAGACATCCCGGAGCAGTGATGCAACTCGGTACGGTAATGCAGGGCGATATCGATAATACTGTTCATCGATATCGATATTTAATGCCTGTTAGCTGTTTGAGGAGCTCGGTAGGGTAGTGATTAGCGCGGGTTTAGGATTCAAAAGGGTCGATCATTGTCGGATGGGTGACCACATATATTAATCGAGCTCAAGCCACGTTGAGCCGGTTTCTGTGGAATAGATTTTTCTATAACTTATTTATTTTTAAAGTGAATTAATGAAAATGTTGATTGTCAATGTTGTTTATGTGTGCGTGTATGTGTGTGTGTTTAAGGGTGTGTGTGTTTGTGTGTGTGTGTGTGTAGAATAATATTGGATTTGGTGATCTGTTGGTATCTCGTTAAAATTATAAAGATTTTTGCTCAATGTCACCTGATCTCTCAAGTAAGGCATCTGCAAATTACCAGTGCCGTGATGACTTGCATTGTCGCAGCTTATACTGAGCAGAAGCCTATTTGGCATTATCTCTATGTTTTTATTTTTATGTTTTTTATTGTTAATATTTCTGTCTTGTCTTAAAATTGTGATTTATATTGTGCCAAATAAACTTCCATTTATTTATGCGGATTATTAGCTCTCCTGACAATCCGCACTGGGCCCAGGTGGTGGGTATGGCCCCTATCAATAAGGTTTTCTAATTCATTGGAAAGGCCTGCGCTCCTGCATTATAGACATTATGGGCAGCTAGTGATAAAGTAGAAATAAAGTATTTGAAAAGATAGCTATTTTATTTCTTATTTACTCTCACAAGATTGTTTCTGTTAATTTATAAACAATTTATTTAACATCTTTTCAAGTTTAGATTTTAAAATAAAATAAATCTTTAAATTTAAATTAGTTGTAGGTAATTAAACAATATTTTTGTAATCTCTTTCGTATCTATCAATTTGAAGAATCCCGATCATTTATTAATTGAAAATTTATGTACAAGTAGTTAAAAGACGGACTTAATGCCAATGACATTCTTTAACAATAAAAAACGGTAGGTTGCGAAAAGTGTTTCTTACTTCACTTTCTCATAATACTATTTCTGACCAGTGAACAACACGTGTAGATTTATCGATACATCCTTTAGTACATCTCTAATCTTTTCGCGAGGTAAATTAAAAATAGTTCGGTCACGCACCTAAGGACCATCGCTTCCTACTACTAAATAGATCAAAAGAGTAGCTCTCAAGATGAATGCTTATAATTATGTATAATATCGGAGTAATAACCAAACTCTGCCCCAGCGAGTTGCGTTCAAACATTTTGGCGCCATAACAGCATTTTTTGGCGTCATAACATCGTTGGATTTGTTTGATCTCTAAAAATTTTTCATTCTGACTTTTAAACTACTTGAGTAAATCTTTATTTTGTGGTTGTAAGTTATTAAATTTAATAGCGAAGTTAAACTGTAATATAGTCTTTAAAAAAAACAATAAAATTCTTTGGGTTTTGTGATCATAGCTTAGGAGAAGAGGTTTTGAACTATGCAGGTCAAGGTTTTTATGTTTAGAAACACTATTTTCGGTATGTAGTCTTTCGTATTAATACCTACTTTTGTGTGTAAGATGTGGTACTCACGCCATCTATGATGCGTACTGTTTTTTTTTGGTGTTAAAAGAGGTCAATTAAGTTTTTTTTATAATTTTTTGTACTTTTTAAGTTACGTACCTTAGAAACCTGATTTTACGACTTTTACGTTTCCTAATGTTTTTCTAAGTTTTTATTAATATAATATAGCTCAACCCCTATGTATTGTGTTTATTAGTAGTGTTTCGAAGTCTTTTGCATTACATTTGGTCTATCCAGAGATGAGGAGGTGTTTCTTGAAATTAAACCTTTCTGTACGATAGTAAAACTCTAAAATAATATATATTATTTTCCTTAAGAAAAACATATTTTATTATCAAAGAAAATGATTAGTTAAATAGTAAAGGGGGCGAGGACATTCCTCTCAGTAATAAGGCAACAATGGCCTACAGTGTAAAAAAAGTACTTGAAAAAGGTGCTCACTAGGTGCGGGTTCGGGTCCCGCTTGAGAATAACTTGTGAGATAAATCGATTTTTTTCGCTACTTTTCAATAAAATTTTACATTTAAAAATAAAAAATAGATAAAATGGCTTCAGTAATCGGAAATTTATTGTAATGCAACAGCCACTGGCATAGCTATTTGTATTTTAATTATTAAAGGAATTTTACTAGCTATATTAGTTATATATCTCACTTTGCGAAACAAACCTAGTTTCATATTCGAATTAATTAATAATGCAGCTCTTCTTTAAAGCCTAACCTCAATGAATAATCCGGCATGACCAATATGGCGTCACCCAATTTCGCGGCAATTCTATTTTCAAATTCTACAACTGTCGCGCGCTTCCTGATCCAATATGGACGAATGTATTTAAACTGACAAAGCTATCCGTTTCAATTTGGTCTGTAAACTGTTAAAAATATGACACACATTCTAATATCCGTAGCGGTGATATGCTTCGAATTTCAAATACGACACGAATGTCTTTTATTTCTTTTTTTTTGTATTTTTTATAGGAGTTAAGAAGGTAGGATATCGAACAGTTTTATTTATAAAATCAATGTAATTCATTCCAATAGTTGCCAGTACCTACATGTGAAACGTGAGTTGAATATTAATAAAGCTGAAGTAACAGATGCTATCCTGTCCAAATTGAGTGTGATATGTTTTCATATACATTACAAAAATAAAAAAAATAATAAATTCCTAACGAAAAGCGTACATTTCTATTTTGTTTTATAATGTCCATCATTGTCCTAATCATACATAGTTTGTAGAAGTGTATAAGTGAGAAAGATCTCGCTATATTTCTCGCTATTGATAGTATCGATAGTATGATGGATTTTGAGGAGCTAATGATTAAGCCATACATTCTATTAATACTATTGGTCTGCATAAATAACTAGGCGATGCAGTCGCTAAGTATATAGCTACGCTAGCACCATATATTGGAGTGGAGCGTAATACCTAACAAATAAAAAATAAATTGTTTCCATGGGAATTTTTGCGAATTTACTTTAATTTCTTTCGTTCTATTTCACAGGAATCAATTAATAAAACTAAAGCCCAAAATATATGTGGTAAAGAATAAAAAAATGTACGGTAAGTATCGCAAAAAATTGTAGTAATGTTAGAATTAACTAGGTGATGCATTCGCTAAGCATAAAGCTACGCTAACACCATATATTGGAGCGGAGCGTAATACCTAAAAAAAGAAAAAAACAATTTTTCTATGAAAATTTTAGCGAATTTAAAAAATCGGGCTCCGTCACAAACTGGTCCTAAACCTGTTGATTCGATTCCACACAAAAAATATTAAAATCGTTTAAGAATTCGGGAAGTTCTGGCGTAACAGACATTGCGCCATTGAAGCTGATCCATGGGAGCTCCGCTCCAAAAAGGCATTGGGGACCGAGGTTTGACAAGACATTTGTTATATGGACACTATCTTAAATATAACCAACAAAGCGAAACTCTAGCACGAGACTAAATGGTACAGCGCCATCTATGATTAAAATTAACAACTAACCAATTGTATGACAATATTTAATGCGTATTTAATTATGAAGCTTAAAGTTGACGCTAAAGAGTTGTACGTGCACTTATTTTCCACCAAAAAAGTAATAGAATTACACAAGATCTTTTGATAGCATGTTATAAGTTCGATTGATGATAACTTTTAAGAAACGACATGATTAATGTATTAGACATAGTATTATTTGTAGCGTGGAAAACTTGCTTGCACTCATGGTTGTATCGACCTGCAATTAAAACTGTTTTTTCTTACATTGTAATAAGATATAAATTGGATTATGTCAGCGCGTCCGTCTGTAGCTTTACCTATAAGGTGAGTGGCATTGAGTTATAACTTCTTGTGTGACTAATCGTGGCTCCGTCGCGACCTTAGCGCAGGCACAATACAAAATTTCATTTATTCGTATGAGAAAACTTAGTTTCGTGTTGTTAAGACCCAATTGTCTAATATTGTTTTTTCTAAATATGGTTACTTGTAACGGGTGTGGTAATGCGTCTGTTTTGACTGTTTAAACGTATGGAAGTAAATTTTTAGTTTAGCAGAAGAAACACGAATGTATGATTAGCGATGTGGAAATGAGAGCTTTAAGAAGTATAGCTGGAGTGACTGTGATGGATAACATTAGGAACGGAGTGATAAGAGAGCGGTTTGGCGTGAAGATGACAAAGATAGAATGGTTTAAACATGTAGAGATGATGGACGAAAGAAAATTGACAAGACAAGTTTATGGGACAAATGTGTATGCAGACCCCTCTTTCCCACTGGGCACTCTGGGCAAATGCCCAGGGCCCCGTGATTGATAGAGGCTCCCTAGTTCCTGCCAGATCACTAAAGGAATACCGACATTTATTTCTGAAAAACTTATTTAATTAGAGTTAATCGAACCTCAATTAGGGACTATATTATCGACTTTCTTATTAGCTTTTGCATGCGCGAAGCTACTCTATTCTCGCCCAAAAAAGGCTATCCAATTTCAACATGCTTAGATAATTTTAAATATATGTGAATCGCTGCATTTAAATTAAAGATTATCTATTCTACTTTTGACTGTCAATATAAAATCTTTGTTCATCGACTTTCTTTGTCTATTCTAGTTATAAAAAAGTGTTGTGTCAAAGTCATAGGGGCCCCATTATTCTTATATGCCCAGGGCCTCCAATTGATTAAATACGGTCCTGTGCATGGGTAAATCGGTAAAGGCAAACCAAGGCGAAATTTCAGATACCAAATAAAAGATGTCCTGTAGGAAGGTCAGGTCAAAAGCATGTATGGGAGTTGAAGAAGTTAGAGTTGTACGTTAGGATCGTGGAAAGTCGAGATCTGTGGTCTCTGCTTACAGGAAAAAAGCGTGATGCATTTGTAAGTTAAAACGTATCAACTTTAAACGTGCAGTTTTCAAATACTAAACACTATGTAATGACTTATGCAAATAGAAGTGTGTATGCATCCTCTGCATTCGTTTTAGGACTTCAAAGTAAAAAAGGTTTGCTTATAGTTTCGCCATGTCCGTCTATGCCCGTCTCAGCTCAGACTTTGTCTCCAAACAGCTGTACTTTGACATGGAAATATATTTCGATCACGCTAACAAAACAGTAGAAAAAAATCTATATTTTAATTTTTTTTAAACTTACTACAATTCTTAGTTCTGAATATATAATGTATAAAACTTTAAGTATATGAATAATACCCAAGTTTCTCAAGTAAAAGAGGGTTAAAACTTATTTATACACTCGAGAGCAATGAATCCGGGTCACTTAAAGAATGTTAAAAATCTCGGAAACTAAAAATGATAGGTTAATGCAATAAATTGTATTTAATAGACAATGTAATACTCCTTAAATGAAAGTAAAAAAAATATGAGTCACCATACATTTTATTAACACAAAATTACATAAAGAAAAAAACTGCTGATCTCTCCTTAAAACAAAAATAGGAAACATGAAATGTTTGAACTTTATTACGATTTTCTTGAATTTTAATACTTCGTATTGCCTCCTCGTGCTTCCATTACTGCGTTTACGCGGTTTGGCATGCTGTACACCAAGTTCCTTATACGATTTTGGGGAATATTCTCCCATTCCTCTGTGAGAGCAATTTGAGCTCACGAAGCGTGATTGGGGGAGGGTTTCGTTGTTTTACGCATCTGCCTAGCTCGTCCCAAGCATGCTCGATCGGGTTGATATCCGGGCTGCGCGCTGGCCACTCCATACGAGTAATGTTCATCTCTTGAAGGTAGTCATTCACAATCCTACCTGTATGAGGTCGGGCATTGTCATGCATAAATATAGCATCCTCACCTAAATTGACCATAAATGGACCAACGTGATCATTGAGGATTTCTTCCACATATCTTACGCTAGTTAAAGAGCCGTTTTCTATGATCACCAGCTCTGTGCGACTTTCAGAAGAAATTCCGGCCCACACAAGTACAGACCCACCACCGTAGGCTACTTTTTCTTCGATGCATGCTTGCTTGAATCTTTCCCCTGGTCTTCGATACACTCTGTGTCTTCCATCGTGCTTGTAGAGCATAAATTTTGATTCGTCGGAGAACATAACTTTTGACCAATCTTCAATACTCCAATTTACGTGGCTCTGGGCATATCTTAGTCTTGAAATACGATGCCCACGCTCCAGTTTAGAGCCGTTTGCAGGTCTAAGGGGTTTTAAGTTATATTCAGCAAGCCGACGTCTTACTGTCCATGCACTTGGGTTACTTCCTCCGAGGCGTCGAAACTGATTGGTGAGTTCAGTTCCTGTGAGAAAGCGATTTCGAAGCATGGTGTTCACCAAGTATCGGTCTTCTCGTGCTGTGGTACACCTGGTTCTGCCCGTTCCTGGTCTGCGTAGGTTAGAACCAGTTTCTTCGTAACGTCGGAGAACTCTTTGTACTGTTGACAGCGACACACCGACAGTCCTGGCTGTATCGCGCTGACTCCGGCCGGTTTCCAGCATTGTAAGTATTCTGGTGCATTCTTCAGGCGTAAGCGACATAATTTCAGCTTGAATAATGAATATAGAGCACTATCAACATGGTTTATGTACCCACATAAATGACAGATTACAAACAAAAGCAAAACCAAATGCTGTAATTTCGTAGTTCCATCTTCGAAAGTGGCCCTTTTTCATTTTTTTATGATATAACTTTACAATAACTAAGAAGTTTTAATACCTTCATTTAAGGAGTATTACATTGTCTATTAAATACAATTTATTGCATTAACCTAGCATTTTTAGTTTCCGAGATTTTTAGGATTCTTTAAGTGACCCGGATTCATTGCTCTCGAGTGTAGTATCCTAACTAATATTATAAATACGAAGGTGAGTTTGTTTGTTTGTTACACTTTCGCGCCTTAACTACTGAGTCGATCACCATGGAATTTTGCATTCACTTTGTCAGGGGTACTGAAATACTCATAGGATACCTTAATTCAGAAAAAATACCGTTCCCAAGGGATAGAAATGTAAATTTTAAGTGGCAGTCTACAGTAACGCGAGTGAAGTGGGTTAAAGCTTATTTTAAGTTAAGCCACAATTGAATCATACGACATTTCCTTAAAAAAATATAATCTAATAAGTCTTCAGAATCGGCGCGAAATATTTGACATATTGTTCGTATATAAAATACTCAATAATTTAATAGATTCGTCTACGCTTCTGGGTAAGATAGTTTTCATCTTTCCAAATTATATACACACTAGCGACCCGCCCCGGCTTCGCACGGATACAATGCTCACTATATTATGCATGTATTATACATATAAACCTTCCTCTTGAATTACTTTATCTATTAAAAAAAAGCCGCATCAAAATCCGTTGCGTAGTTTTAAAGATTTAAGCATACATAGGGATATAGGGACAGAGAAAGCGACTTTGTTTTATACTATGTAGTGATAATTGCTTCATTTATCGTTCCACTAACATGCACAATAAAAAAATCACTGATATAGATCATTTTAACACTACATTAAGATATTTAAAGAAAACTTTAATATTAAAATTTATAAATGGCACTAGACACTCAAAAATGAAGCCTAAATTGTACAGATTTGGATTTATTATAGCTTATTTTTTTAGTTTATTTGTTAATTTGTAAGCGTGAGTTTCGCGTCTTATTGCTATAAAGAGTTTCATAGTGGCTGGCGCTGTAGGTCTTTAGATATATATTTGTTTTTTAACAGCTACGTTTAATACAAAAAATAAAATCATTTTATCTGATATCAATTTTTAAATTAAAATAAGCAGTTAACGTAGAAAGTGACACATTTTTCTCCACCTATGGTAAACGAGTTCACATTCAGAATTCACACCTTGTTGTGTCGTAAACAGGCCCTTATGTATGTCATGGGTTAGCTTAAACTAAACATTTATTTGGAAATTAACGAGTTTCACTCTTTTTATTAAACGTTTGGCCTTACTAAAGAGTGAAAAGTAGCTCAAATAGTAGTTTATGAAACTGGTACATAATGAGGGTTTTTTAAAAGCATCACACGAGTGTGGAATACCTAGTTATGTTCAGTTTCATACACTCCTTTAACTTATCTCATACATTGAATATATCAAATAAAAGATAGAGATAGATACAGTATATTTATTGGTTATTGTAAGTGTTAACATGTTGTATATTAAAATGACTTTACTGGTAGTAGATTAAGACTGACTGCTCCCGCAGTCTCTAAAATGTCGGGCGGCGTTAAATTTTCTTCACTCACTATCAGACATTTTAATAAACAATAATAATTATCCAGCGAAACACAACAATTAATTGCAAGGAAACGTATTATGGCGCCAAAATTCCCGGTATCACCGCGCATGCGCCAAAGCGCAGTATTGTATCAATGGTCTGTAATCGAAACGTAATGAAAAAAAAATATTATAACATTATTTTGTTAGACAAATAGTGTCATAAAAATTTATTTTAATTTCATTACGATATACTATTTATAAAGTTCGTCAATATAAACTCGTTTTGAGTTTATATTTTGAATTTTACGATGTGAGAGTAGATAAGTAAATACATTTATGTCACTTATTATTAGCCTTCGCTAGCTTTGTGTGGATGAGAATGACTATAATATTAGACATTTGTTTATAAATTTATCTATTAATTTATTCTCAAAATTTTATTTTGTTACAATAGTAATTTCAAAATTTGGAATGCATACTATAATTTTAAGATATTTGTTCAAACAAAAACGAGTTATTTAATATTAATTGATTTCGAAATATATATACTTACTTAAAACGGACACTTGTTGACTTTGTAGTAATCGACGAAACCATAACACTACTATTATTGTGATAACAGAATAATTTTGTAATTTTCTGTGGATTATGTATAATGACGACGTATAATATTATAAATGTCGTTACTTCTGACGCTAAGCGAATTTCTTGCGGCCATTCTTCTTATCAATTAAAAGATGTCCTGAATTCGTGGTAGATATAAATGTTGGACAATCAAATCAACTTTTCCTTCTATTAATTCATTATGGTAATTGTATTAGCTTGGTCTTTCGAGTCGGATTCTTAGCATAAGACACCCTCTTTTTCTTTTTTTTCCCGGCGAGAAATGCGCCTTATGCATACTCCGCTGCTTGGGTAGACAGCGGAGTTATGTGGGGCTCTCCTTCGCTCACCCACCCGACAATGACAACGACGAAGCCCAGTGGGTGACCGAAGGTATACGCACTAAAACTCTTCGTTGTGCCTTCATACTGTCCTGCAGGGTCCCTTTGTTGGAAGCACCACTTTGGAGCATAAGACACCCTACCCTATATATACTGTCAAATTTAAATAAAAAACTTTTTTCTTTTTTCCATTTTATAAACGGGACCATCAATAAAATACAAATAAAAATTTTGTAATGAAAGAACATACACTAAAAATATATTTAACTGTCATTTTTTTCGAAAGACGAACACGAAATACTTAATATATTATTTATAACTACAATAATAGAACACACGCCATTTATAAACATTGACAATAAAACAAATTCAAATAAACAAAACTGGAATATTTGACAAACCATAACAAGAATATATCACAAAGAAATTATAATAATTTTATGTTAATATATTAACGGTTACAACTTTTAATGTATTGTTTTTCGTATTCCCAAGATATTAATGTTCCTCAATGGAGATCTTCGCATTTTAAAATGAAACATATGTTATCTTTACACGCAAGTGTGTTACGAAATATGCTTCTTTCAACTTCAATTTTACATATAATATAATTAGGGTTGCCAGGTGTCCGGATAAAGCCGGACAGAGTCAGGCTTTTTGTTTGCGTGTGCGGTCAAATTAGACGGTATACGACATGTCTGGCTTTTGCTAGGCTTTTTAAATTTGACCGTTTTTGAAGTAAAACTTCTTTACGCACCCCTGGTGAGTAAGCTGGTGAATGCGTGACGAGAACGTTACAAAAAGTGTGATCCGGTGAGACGGACAGAAATTGAGAGAGAGATATAAGTTAATGAAGAAAGAGAGAGTTACGTTTCGTATATAATAGTAGGGGCAACAGAGAGAGATGCGAGAACACATTTTCTTTCTCTCTTTCTCTCAAAGCCAATTACGTTTCGTATATGTAATATATATATATATATATATATATATATATATATATATATTGCTTAGCCTTTTTACACAAATATCCGGCTAAACTGGCTGGTCTGTCCGGCTTTTTGGTTTTTGAGATCTGGCAACCCTGATTACAATAATAATATTTTTTCATTCACACCAATTAGCCTAGCCCACAGTAAGCACTATAAAGCTTGTAATATGGATACTAGAGTAACGGGTAGGCATGTATATACTCGTATAATAAGATTGTAAGGAAGTTAATATCTTATTTCTTTATAAATTCCGAACAATTAACAACAATTTTTAAGCCCAAACTAAGTATTATAGGTACTAAATAAAGCATATAATACATACATACTAACATGGATTTGAACCCACCTTTAAAAGTTAAGGTTATTACTGTTACATCAAGAGGTCGTCATGGCTTTGCAGAAAAGGAATTACTAATAAATTACTCACATATGTGAAGACCGTTTATAATAATAATAATAATAATAATAATAAAAATTAATATTTCTTACATTCCCTGTATATAATATGTATGTCTATCCGTTACCCTAGTATCCATAGCAAAAGCCTTAAATTACTTACTTTAGGCTAGGCTAATTGGTGTGAGTCTATGTTTTTTTTCTACAAATTATTATTGCCTAAATGAATGTTATCAACTTCCTTTCAAATTGTTGTAATATGTTCGATAATCTGTGTAACATGGCTCGGTGGCAGCCCGCGCAGGTACCAGCCAAGGTTCTGCGTGGGCACCTCTATTAGTGATGCATCTCGATTAGCTTTTATCGATAAAATAATCAATACACATATTCCAAAAATTTAGTTAAAGCTTATTTCTAGGCGATGCAGTCGCTAAGCATAAAGCTACGCTAGCACCATATATTTGAGCAGAGCGTAATACCTAAAAAAATTTTTTTTTGATTCGATGGGAATTTTTGCGATGATGTTGAACCTGTTGATTCGATTCCTCACAAAAATATTAAAATCGGTTAAGAACTCGGGAAGTTATGGAGTAACAGACATTGCGCCATTGACGCCGATGCATGGGAGCCTCCAATTAACAGGCATAAAACTATAATATCACTCTATCGTTAAATAACAATTAAAACATTTATAAATAATAAAATGTACCTACACCTCGCATTTCCTATACGTCTACCAATAATTTTTATTTGACAACTAAATACATCTATTCATTTCATATGTTCCTTAATTGAATAGTTTTATTTCGTGCAATTGAAACATTAACTTTGAATGAATGAACTGTAAGTGTTACTTATCCTATTCTGTGGCTATAGGTTCTGTTCTATCACGAACGAAACGAAAAACGTTATTTTGTACCATGATGGCTAAGATGGTAGAAAATTGGTAGCATATTATTTAACGACTCGATGTAGGTTGAGTTTTAACTGCTGACATCGTTAAAACCTATACATCTTTAAGATATCCTGACATAAGAAAATAAAATAGTTAACTTTAGATCCTGAGGGCTGTCTGTAAGTGGTCAAATATGACAATGTTTTTATCACGTCTACATTACAATTTTTGATTAAGATTTTATAATCATGGTGTTATGGACTATTATCCAAAAAAAAGTTTGTACATTTAACAACATACGTGCAAGCATCTGAAATAAATGCTAATATAAGATAATAGTAGGTCTCCAGCCTATAAAACGCCTAATTTCTGAGCGACACTTCTATGTCTACAAACCGAACAATCTTGGTATCGATATCCTAATTTTCAAGGTCATATTATATAGGATATTGGTATTATCGAGCTTTTAACATCACTAGCTACAACCGGCTGTTTCTACGCAACGGCCATTTTGTCATTACACGTCAAATAACCAAATATTGATTAGCCTGGATGACAAATGAAATACTTTTTTTATTTCGCCATCAGGGTTAAAGTTTCTAATTAATTATAATCATTTTGTATGTAAAAAATTTTAGCTCGAAAAAATCAATTGGTATTTGGTGTCAGACGGAGTTGAAGCCTGGAATTTAATAGCAAAGAATGCTATCTTATTTAATACAGAACAGTATCTACAACATGAAACAACAACACATACGAGTAAATTTTTCTGAACTTTATTTAATACTCTACCACAACACTCAAACCAAAGCCAACATCGAACCTGGGACCTGAGCTTCGTGTTACCGTTACGGTATGAGAGCCACTCAACATAAAATTTAGATTAATTTAGAGTTTATCTACGGTATTTTAAGTTTATGCTTGTCAATATTAAAAATATAATCTCTACTTTATAAAAGAAGGACTTTGTGGGTTTGTTACCATATTTACCATAAGCCTAAGAATAACAATTTTTATAATCAATTAACGTTACCATAGCAACGCGTAAATATCAACGGTTGTACCAGCAACGCGTGGCCGGGTTAGCTGGTTTAAATTAAAAATTAGAATAGTGAAGTGGTTCTAATAAATGATGATGGTTTGTGAACTGGTAACACCACTGTAAATACTAAAAGGCATGGAGTTTATGGCTTTTATTTTAATTATACTGTTAATTATTATTTTGTAAACTATATCTGAGTAAGGGAGTAAGGAGTAAGGGGTAACTTCCATGCATTGCTATCCGATTATCTCCAGGATCGTACACAAATGGTCAAACTTGATAATATTCATAGCCATGTTATCACCACGGCTACTGATTACGGCGTGCCTCAGGGTAGTGTCCTTGGACCTACTCTATTCCTGATCTATATCAATGACTTGACTAATTTAAAGCTTGCTAATGGATGTGTATTCTCGTATGCGGATGACACTGTATTGCTTTTCCATGCAGATAAATGGCCGGAGGTGTTTGCTAAAGCTGAGACGGGACTGACTAGGGTTATAAACTGGTTAAACTTAAATCTGTTATCTCTTAATACCTCTAAAACAAAATACATTGCCTTTTCGATTCGTGATTCAATGCAACCGGATAATAATCTGACTATTTCTGCTCATTCATGTTCCGGAGGTGACAGAAATAATTGCGGCATTTGCTATAGAATTGAACGCATCAACCACATAAAATATTTAGGTGTTCTAATAGACAAGAACCTATCTTGGTACCCCCAACTCGACATGGTGTCAAACCGAGCACGAAAGCTTACTTGGCTATTCAAGCACCTACGTAATATAGCTGACAAAGAACTCATTATTTATATTTATAAAAGTCTTGTTCAATCATTATTGTTGTACTGTTTGATAATTTGGGGTGGTACTTACAAAACAACATTTTTAAACATAGAACGAGCACAACGATTAATACTTAAAGTAATTATTATAATAGAAAAATACTAGAAAAAATCGACTCGGGTCACAAGTGAATCTCAGGCGGGAATCGAACCCGCAACCTTTGGAAATCCGGTCCAATGCTCTCCCAATTGAGCTACCGAGCCTTGCGAACACTCGTCGAAATTTTCTAGTACATTCCTGATTTTACGCTGTAGGCCAGCGTTGTTTCATCAATGAGAGGAACATCCTCTCGTATTCGAAAGAAACATTTTTACAAATGTTTGGTCAATCGATTAAGATGAAACAGCCATGTTAGATTTATATTTTTTTATATATTTTATGCATTTTCAATGCGATATTATCAGATAAATTATTATAATAGAAAAATACTAGAAAAAATCGACTCGGGTCACAAGTGAATCTCAGGCGGGAATCGAACCCGCAACCTTTGGAAATCCGGTCCAATGCTCTCCCAATTGAGCTACCGAGCCTTGCGAACACTCGTCGAAATTTTCTAGTACATTCCTGATTTTACGCTGTAGGCCAGCGTTGTTTCATCAATGAGAGGAACATCCTCTCGTATTCGAAAGAAACATTTTTACAAATGTTTGGTCAATCGATTAAGATGAAACAGCCATGTTAGATTTATATTTTTTTTATATATTTTATGCATTTTCAATGCGATATTATCAGATAAATTATTATAATAGAAAAATACTAGAAAAAATCGACTCGGGTCACAAGTGAATCTCAGGCGGGAATCGAACCCGCAACCTTTGGAAATCCGGTCCAATGCTCTCCCAATTGAGCTACCGAGCCTTGCGAACACTCGTCGAAATTTTCTAGTACATTCCTGATTTTACGCTGTAGGCCAGCGTTGTTTCATCAATGAGAGGAACATCCTCTCGTATTCGAAAGAAACATTTTTACAAATGTTTGGTCAATCGATTAAGATGAAACAGCCATGTTAGATTTATATTTTTTTATATATTTTATGCATTTTCAATGCGATATTATCAGATAAATTATTATAATAGAAAAATACTAGAAAAAATCGACTCGGGTCACAAGTGAATCTCAGGCGGGAATCGAACCCGCAACCTTTGGAAATCCGGTCCAATGCTCTCCCAATTGAGCTACCGAGCCTTGCGAACACTCGTCGAAATTTTCTAGTACATTCCTGATTTTACGCTGTAGGCCAGCGTTGTTTCATCAATGAGAGGAACATCCTCTCGTATTCGAAAGAAACATTTTTACAAATGTTTGGTCAATCGATTAAGATGAAACAGCCATGTTAGATTTATATTTTTTTTTTATATTTTATGCATTTTCAATGCGATATTATCAGATAAATTATTATAATAGAAAAATACTAGAAAAAATCGACTCGGGTCACAAGTGAATCTCAGGCGGGAATCGAACCCGCAACCTTTGGAAATCCGGTCCAATGCTCTCCCAATTGAGCTACCGAGCCTTGCGAACACTCGTCGAAATTTTCTAGTACATTCCTGATTTTACGCTGTAGGCCAGCGTTGTTTCATCAATGAGAGGAACATCCTCTCGTATTCGAAAGAAACATTTTTACAAATGTTTGGTCAATCGATTAAGATGAAACAGCCATGTTAGATTTATATTTTTTTATATATTTTATGCATTTTCAATGCGATATTATCAGATAAATTATTATAATAGAAAAATACTAGAAAAAATCGACTCGGGTCACAAGTGAATCTCAGGCGGGAATCGAACCCGCAACCTTTGGAAATCCGGTCCAATGCTCTCCCAATTGAGCTACCTATTTTTTCTAGTATTTTTCTATTATAATAATTTATCTGATAATATCGCATTGAAAATGCATAAAATATATAAAAAAATATAAATCTAACATGGCTGTTTCATCTTAATCGATTGACCAAACATTTGTAAAAATGTTTCTTTCGAATACGAGAGGATGTTCCTCTCATTGATGAAACAACGCTGGCCTACAGCGTAAAATCAGGAATGTACTAGAAAATTTCGACGAGTGTTCGCAAGGCTCGGTAGCTCAATTGGGAGAGCATTGGACCGGATTTCCAAAGGTTGCGGGTTCGATTCCCGCCTGAGATTCACTTGTGACCCGAGTCGATTTTTTCTAGTATTTTTCTATTATAATAATTTATCTGATAATATCGCATTGAAAATGCATAAAATATATAAAAAAAATATAAATCTAACATGGCTGTTTCATCTTAATCGATTGACCAAACATTTGTAAAAATGTTTCTTTCGAATACGAGAGGATGTTCCTCTCATTGATGAAACAACGCTGGCCTACAGCGTAAAATCAGGAATGTACTAGAAAATTTCGACGAGTGTTCGCAAGGCTCGGTAGCTCAATTGGGAGAGCATTGGACCGGATTTCCAAAGGTTGCGGGTTCGATTCCCGCCTGAGATTCACTTGTGACCCGAGTCGATTTTTTCTAGTATTTTTCTATTATAATAATTTATCTGATAATATCGCATTGAAAATGCATAAAATATATAAAAAAATATAAATCTAACATGGCTGTTTCATCTTAATCGATTGACCAAACATTTGTAAAAATGTTTCTTTCGAATACGAGAGGATGTTCCTCTCATTGATGAAACAACGCTGGCCTACAGCGTAAAATCAGGAATGTACTAGAAAATTTCGACGAGTGTTCGCAAGGCTCGGTAGCTCAATTGGGAGAGCATTGGACCGGATTTCCAAAGGTTGCGGGTTCGATTCCCGCCTGAGATTCACTTGTGACCCGAGTCGATTTTTTCTGGTATTTTTCTATTATAATAATTTATCTGATAATATCGCATTGAAAATGCATAAAATATATAAAAAAATATAAATCTAACATGGCTGTTTCATCTTAATCGATTGACCAAACATTTGTAAAAATGTTTCTTTCGAATACGAGAGGATGTTCCTCTCATTGATGAAACAACGCTGGCCTACAGCGTAAAATCAGGAATGTACTAGAAAATTTCGACGAGTGTTCGCAAGGCTCGGTAGCTCAATTGGGAGAGCATTGGACCGGATTTCCAAAGGTTGCGGGTTCGATTCCCGCCTGAGATTCACTTGTGACCCGAGTCGATTTTTTCTAGTATTTTTCTATTATAATAATTTATCTGATAATATCGCATTGAAAATGCATAAAATATATAAAAAAATATAAACCTACTTAAAGTAATGTTACGCAAAAAAAAAACGATTCAGTACTAATTTATTGTATAAGGAAGCTAATGTATTAACCGTGAGACAACTGTATATTCAGCAATGTATTTTAAATATTCACAGAAACTACTCTTTTGATACCCAAAAACTATTAAGTAAGCGTAAAGCGTACACAGTAGTTAGCCATAAAATTACCAAATCAGCATTTTCTTGTAAACAATTTTCGGCCCAATCGGTGTCAATATACAATAAAATAAACAGGATATTAAACATTTTTTCACTTAATTACTATACATGCAAACATAAAGTAACATCATGGTTAAAATCACAAAGTTATGAAAGTATAGAAGGACTCCTATCGAACCAGTAATACTAAAAACAAACACACTCTATATAATGTTTTGAATCAGTAGTTTTGCATTGAAACGTAAAAAAAGTAGACCACTCCCTATTCGAAATTCCACTCAACATTACACCCTTAATAACCCTTACATATAAAAATGTATATATTTAACTAATAAGTTTATTATAACTATGCATGCATTTCTGTACTTGGTGTCAAATAGATACTAAGATATTTCATAGCACAGTAAGAGAGGGGTCTCTTCTAATACAGGTTTTTTAAACTTAAAAGAGGAGACCCACACATGGCAAAAATAACTTGTAAAAAATAATAAAGATATTTTGATATTTTTTTTTGATATTTTTTGATATCTATAATCTAAGATCACAGTGGTTTGTGTTTTTCTGTCCGCTCTTTTTCCCGTTCTTTTTCCATTGTATCAATTAACGTTACCATAGCAACGGGTTAACCGCAAGTAGTTCGTCTACCGGACGCTAGATGGTGCTAACGGAAAAAAATTTGATAATAGAAAAATATTTAAGAATTTTGTCCACCCGTGCGAAGCCGTGACGAGCCGCTAGTTTTGCTAATACATAGATACACACATAAAATCACACATTTTTCGCGCAGTGATCACAGCTTTCTACTTTCCACGATCCCACATACATCTCTAGCATCTTCAATTCTCATCAGCCTTTTCATACAAGCTCGTCGGTTAATGGTACTTTAAACCTGGCCTTTATTCAGGACATCCTCTATATGGTCCCTGACAGTACGCCTTGGTCTGCCGTTACCGACTTTTTTTTTTCTTATTTAATTTAGGGACTTTTACACAGAGTACGTCAGTCCCATTGTACCCTAAGCCTTTCAGTAGCACATCATAAACGTAATTGACGTAATTGAACGAGGTCACATACAAACCTGGCTGCATCTGATGCGGGATCCGCCAAAATACTTTGGAAAGCTCCCAAATCAGATGCCTTCGGGTCTAAATGACGAATAAGTCACTGTCTCTCACTTTGGTTTTTGACACATTCCATCAACAAGTGTTTCACATCCTCCACTTTACCACACAAAACCGTTACCGACTTTTTTTTTTCTTATTTAATTTAGGGACTTTTACACAGAGTACGTCAGTCCCATTGTACCCTAAGCCTTTCAGTAGCACATCATAAACGTAATTGACGTAATTGAACGAGGTCACATACAAACCTGGCTGCATCTGATGCGGGATCCGCCAAAATACTTTGGAAAGCTCCCAAATCAGATGCCTTCGGGTCTAAATGACGAATAAGTCACTGTCTCTCACTTTGGTTTTTGACACATTCCATCAACAAGTGTTTCACATCCTCCACTTTACCACACAAAACCGTTACCGACTTTTTTTTTTTCTTATTTAATTTAGGGACTTTTACACAGAGTACGTCAGTCCCATTGTACCCTAAGCCTTTCAGTAGCACATCATAAACGTAATTGACGTAATTGAACGAGGTCACATACAAACCTGGCTGCATCTGATGCGGGATCCGCCAAAATACTTTGGAAAGCTCCCAAATCAGATGCCTTCGGGTCTAAATGACGAATAAGTCACTGTCTCTCACTTTGGTTTTTGACACATTCCATCAACAAGTGTTTCACATCCTCCACTTTACCACACAAAACCGTTACCGACTTGCTAATGCTCATGTGCCTCATATATTTGTGTTGTTAATCTTCGTTCGTTCTTCCTCTCTACCATATCCAAACCATCTAAGCATCCTTAGAATCTTTGTCACTATATCTTCCACACCACACTGCTCCTTATTACACTGATTTCATCATTCCTTATTTTCTAATACATTTATAAAAGCGCCAGAAATGTATTTAAATACTCATGACTCAGGTACAACTGCTTGTATTCATCCCACAAACATCTGCCCCTTCCGGGACTCGAACCCAGGACCGTTGTTACGAAAGGCAGCATCGCTGCCGTCACACCAAGCGGTCATCGTATTATTAATATTATCTTTTACATATTGCTTATATGAACAAAGTCAAGAAGAAGCTACATTAGTTTCACAATAATGGACTATCTTTTTATCTCCTATGTGTAAGCGCATTCTAAGATAGTGAAGCTGCTGAGATAACCTGAGCTTTGTGTTACCCGACAGCCACTTCCATGAAATTTATGTTTTGTTTATACTTTAAGATCCCGATAAAACTACAATGTGGCTTTAAGTACAATATTGCCTACCAGTTAGAGAGATAAAACTGTTACATTCAAGATAACTATTTTTATAAGTCTTGTATAATAAAATACAAAGATAATCATTAGTTAATGTATATGTTAACGGAAATCTATGTTATCCGTCATTGTATACAATTCCTGGGAAATGTATGTAATTCCTAAAATCGCACAGAAATGTGTGAAATAAATTATAATATACACATTTCCTAGGAAATCTATATATTTCCTAAATAGCAATCGGAAATGTAAAAAATTTGAAATATTGATGGGTACGCGGGGACAGCGGGACGAGGGGAGGGTATTGCTTTAGGTTAGGTTAGCTTAGGTTATAAGAATAATATAAGTCGATTTTGTGATACGTCAAAAGTTAATAGATAGTTGATTTTTGAAGCATTAATTAGTTAGATAATATGAACATATTATATTTTACGGTATGACTGTTACCCGATTGTCTCAATGAGTGCTATATTAAAAATTATTATTCTCATTTTAACAACGTATTTTATTACAGAAAGCATTTATTTTATAAGTTTCCTAATACGATATTGGAATTATATACAATTTCGAGGAAATTTACACATTTCCTAGGATATCTATGCATCAAATAGTTTTTCAAACAATAATTTATACATTTCCTAAATAATATCGGAATTGTACACATTTCCTAGGATTTGTATACAATTCCTAGATTTCATACATTTCCGGTTACATTGATCGATCGAGCTTATTTATTTGCATTGGAATTAAATATACAGAGGTTTGTCAAGTATCATTACAATTCAACTTATTCAGCCATACAAAAACAGTATGCAAAATATTAGTCATAATATGACAAAAATCTAAAATTACCAATTTGCTGCATTGGACACGATTCAGCGCAGAGCTGAGAGGCTCATTATTGACAGCAAATAAGTGAAAAGCAAGCTTCACACCCTAGTTCACCGCCGTTAAGTTACCTGTCTGTCGGTCTTCTACAGAATGTTCTTTGGAGAATGTGCTCATACAACCATCTCCTTTTTCCATCGAACGTCCAAACGCACTGCGACTACCACCCTTTCTTGATAGCAATTCCTACCTGTAGCATCAAGCGCTTCTTAACATCTTTCATAAAACACACAGCAAAGGAGTGGAACTCTCTCCCTGCGTCTGTATTTCCGAGTACTTATAGCCCGTCCGTTTTCAAAGCAAGGGTGAATAGGCACCTTCTGGGTTAGCTCGTTCCATCGTGGATCCTGTCTTGACCTCCGGGCTTGATTGGGATCAAGAGCGAATCCATTCTAGATAAAGAAATATATATTATAATTGCTCAATATAGCAAATTGTAATAGCAAACTGTATATAAATAGTATTTTGTATTTTTTCACAATTTATTTTAAATGTTAGCTGTCCTTGCAAGGTTCAAGATTGTTTAAGAATTTACTTTGAAACATCTGTACAAATTGTGTTATTTTTTAAATATGAATTGAACGTTATGCTTCTGACTTAAAGCTGAAAATCTTTTGGACATATTCAATATGCTATGTGATTCATCGTTGCCTGATACAACATGAAAATGCATAAACACATTACGAAAAAAAATGTTTGAATATTCATTAACCTTTTTAATTTTAATAATAATTTATGATAATAATATTTCTTACATAAGAGTCAATCAGCTTAGCCCAAAGTAAGAATTACAAGACTTGTTGAAGAAGACGAACACTAATTACAATTATTATTATTAATTTTTATTAATAATTTATTCAAAATACTTACTGGCTGACAGAATGTTCCAAAACGCTAGTAATCTTAATCTAACAATAACAAAAATTAATTAATCAAATTTTATCAAAATCACGAATACAAAACAATGAAACAAAATATTATACATACACAAGATTCAGATAAATGTCAAAATTACAATATATACAGTTATTATATGTCAGTCAACATGCACGTCATTCAGATAAAAATGGAATTTATTCATGACATATCCTAATTTGTCAAAGAATATGTCAATATTATTGTGCTGGGTGAGCAAGTCTCCTATACAGCGCAGTGCGCGGGTGGTGGGCGCATACTCGGCACAATGATGGACTGTATTAGAAACAAAGAAATATATATTAAAACTGAAATTGATAGAAAATACAAACTTGCAAACACGTCAATAATAACCAAACCACAAACAAGATTGATGTATCTTGGATATCAAAAACTACTCATAATTTTGACATTAATTTGAACCAAAGAAACTTAAAGTATGGTTGCAAGGAGTCCGCAACACTTGTGTTATAGATACTATATATGTAATATTTATAGAAGTACTAACTGACCCGGCCACGCGTTGTTGTGTTATAAATTAAAATGACACTTATCTTATGTCCTAAGTAGGAACAAATCCAACAGAATGAAAAAGAAATCATCACAATCGGACAAGTAATTTCGGAATACATATATACGGAATATGCGGTCAAACACTGTGCAAGGGAATTTTATATCTTAATATCTCTTAATATATATATATATATATATATATTTATAAAACCATGATTCAGGTAAAAATGTTTGTATTCATCACACAAATATTTGCCCCTTCTGGGACTTAAACCCAGGACCATTTGAGCGAAAGGCAGGATCGCTACTGTTGCACGCACGAGAAGAAGCTGCAAGAAAGGGATGTTTTTTTCAATAATATACAATATTTAGGTAAACTTTCCTTGTACTGCCAAGCCGTAAAATAAATAATTACTATTACAAAGAACGGATTTTATACTGTTTCCATATCTCATTACAAAAAAATATAATAAATAAAAGCTATTAACTCCACGCATATAAAAACTAGCCTTTAAATACAACCACATCTCCGAGCAGAGCCGTCTTTAACCTATTGGAGGCCCTGGGCATATAAGAAAAATGGGGCCCCTATGATTTTGACAGAACACTTTTTTATAACTAGAATAGTCAAAGAGAGTTGATGAACAAGGTTTCAGATTTTTATTGACAGTAAATAGAAGAATAGATAGTCTTTCATTTAAATGGGGCGATTCACGCATATTTAAAATTATCTAAGCATGCAGAAATTGCATAGCCTTTTTTTGGGCGAGAGTAGAGTAGCTTCGCGCATGCAAAAGCTAATAACCAAGTTGATAATATAATCCCTAATTGAGGTTCGATTTACTCCAATTAAATAATTTTTTCAGTAAGAAAGGTAGGTATTCCTTTAGTGATCTGGCAGGAACTAGGGAGCCACTATCAATCACAGGGCCCTGGGCATTTGCCCATAGTGCCCAGTGGGAAAGAGTAGTCTGTCTCCGAGCCCACCGGAGGCTGTCTTATAAAGGCTTATTTTAGATCTTATAGGAATATGACACTGAATACTAAAAAATAAATTTTAAAACATATATATTTTAAAATAATATGACTATATATAAAATATCACTCCAGCTTACTTCTTAAAGCTCTCATTTCCACTTCATTAATCATTTATTCATGTTTTCTCTGCCAAACCCAAAACTTACTCCCTTACATTAGGAACGGTACCAAGTATTATAAATATAAAATAGTTATCATTATAAGTACTGGCGGCCCGTCCCGGCTTCGCACGGGTGGACAAAATTCTTTAAATTTTACTATTATTAAATATTTTTCCGTCAGCGCCATCTAGCGTTCGGTAGACGAACTACTTGCGGTTAGCGCGTTGCTATGGTAACGATATTGATACAATGGAAAAAGAGCGGGAAAAAGAACGGACAGACAAACACACAAACCACTATGATCTTGAGTATAGAAGATTAATTGTGTCTTTTCGTATTGTTTCAGGTTTTAAAACGAACTTGAAACCAGTGCAGTTGAATGTGTTTTTAGTGTCTGTACTTACAAATAGTGTGTGTATCTGTTTTGTGATAATGGAGGCGGCTTGCGTCCGCCACGGCGATTCGCCAGCTGCAGAATTTTGATTGGTAAGTCAATTATATTTACATTTTAATTTTAGATGACCGTTTGGTTCAACGGTAGCGAACCTACCTTTCGCAGCGCCGGTCGTGGATTTGAGTCCCGGAAGCATTTGTACCTGAGTCATACATACGTAAAATCACTTTTTACGTTCTTCAACTCTCATCAGCCTTTTAATAAAAGCTCGTCAGTCAAAATATCCTTATTTATTTATTTATTTATTTACTTATATAAAAATAAATGTTTGTCCCCTATATCCCTATGAGTTCCGAAATCATTGATCTTGTCAACTTCATCCATACTCTCTGAACGTCCAAACCATTTAAACACCCCTTTTTGATATGAAAACTTCTTTAGCATCGTTTTGATTTGAAAGTCGATGAAATGAATAAGCGACAGTAAAAGGAGACGGACACATTAATGCAATACATTTAACGCGGAAGAAAATAACATAAAAAGTATTATACAGTGTCTATTTGAAACGAAAACCAAGAGTAAAAAGAGACAGACACATAAATTCATAAAATTTAACGCAGGAGCAAATGAGATAGGAAGCATTATGTACGTGTGTTAATACGTGTTTGTGTGCGCATGCGTAGTACAAAGCTTCAGAGAAGATATTACAACAACAGTGGTATTCTGTATACATGTACGTATTATTTTTGAAGGTTTCACTTCTACCACGTGTGCACACATGTTTAATCTACAGAAGGGCTCCAGAACGCAACATTATTGTGTTCAAAATAATATTATCTTTGTCAATATATCTTCTTCCACACCACACCGCTCTATTATCACATCACAAAAAAATATATATATAAATTTTTGACAACATCAAATACATTCTGAACCCAAGTTAAGTTTAAGCACTTATGTCATGAAATCCAGAAACATCGAGGGTACAACAATTCCCAAATTTGCTCCAATATAGAAATTAGTTTTCTACCTTTACCAAGCTGAGAATCGAACCCAAGACTTCACAGTGACATTGGGATTGATGGTTAGTAAAACGCTGTAAATTATCCACCTTGTTTCTACAAAAATCTTTTTTATAATTATCCAGGATCTGTAATGAAACGAGCTAACCCAGAAAGTGCCAATAGTACATCTTCGCGAAAGTATGTCCCACATCCGCCATTTTTTTATATAAATCAAGTTACAATTTTTTTTACTAGCAAACGAGAAAGTTCTTCTTCCACAGCTTTTCAATCAAGATGTTGTTTTTTTGTCTGTATGCAAATGTTCAATTCTTATGCCGTCCAATCAATTAAGGCTGTAGATAGATTGAAATTGCGCAATTGCCTCCAGTTAGCGCTGATGAGTGTCGACCAAGTCTGGTAGGTTGGCGCGATTTATGAGTGACAGCGATTTTGTAATTGCAGATATTGCTGAATCAGAAAGACCATTATTATATACTTAGTTTACAACTAAGCTTATATGGACTTAAAACAAACATATATTGGGTTCCAATTTCGATACTAAGGAATGAGCATTTGCAATTAACTCCGCTTAGTTTGGGACTCAATAGTAGTAATTTATATCTTAACTGTAACTGTATTTTATTTGTATAACTGACAATCAATTAAAAGTTTTAAAGCCCCTTTTTATTTATTTTAGTATAAAAAATATTATCTCTTTATCCATACCGCCTTATTGACAAATTTAAAATATTACAGTTATTTTTATACCTTAAAAACATGAATAAATTCTATCATAGCATTAATGTTAGTTATTTCTTTAGACTAGGTTTACTTTAATAACAAAATTTAGTCTTAATCACTAACCCACTAATATATAAAAACAACACGTTTGGTTCGCTTGCCTTTATACTGTGCAATATGATTTTAATATTCCAAAGAAAATGATAAATAAAAAAAATCTTTGGCTCTCCTCACTTGTACCACACACGTTCAAGTGTATAATTTGCCAAGCAATGTAGTAACATCAGTTCGATTCCTGACATATTCTAATTGAGTTATAGCTTTTGCTCTTTTTCATATGACATTGATCGTGTCGATCTGTTTAATTAATGTGCGTTTAAGAAAACCAATGAGTGGCGCTACCAATCAGATGTTTTTTCTTCCTATACACAAGTATTTCAAATAATTTTATTTTAAGAAAAAAATAAATTGTCTCCGGTGTCGACGGGACTCGAACCCACAGCCTATAGCTATCCGTGCGAGTACTCTTGACACCCGACACGTGAGATAAATGGAACTATTTCTTAATCATTTTTTAACCTCGTCATCACCATCGAGTCCAAGGTTCATATTGCAGCTTAAAAGCTGGGCATCCTAAATAAGTTCGAGCGATATTTCAGGCCGGGGCAGCTTTTAACTATCTATAAAGCTCAAGTCTGATCGTGCATGGATTATTACAGCCACCACTGGGACGGCTCAGCAAAATATAGACTTGCTGCACTGGACACGACAGCGCAGAGCTGAGATGCTTATTAGTGAGAGTAAGTGAAGAGCAAGCTTCAAATCTTATCTAACCGCCTCAAAATTGCTTGTCTGTCGGTCTTCTACAATATGTACTTTAGAGAGTGTGCTCAGGAGCTACAAGAGCTCATACCGCCATCATCCTTCTTTCATCAGACATCTACAGGCACTGCGAGCTACCACCATTTCTTGGTTGCTATTCCTACCTGTCACACCAAGATGTTGAGCATCTTTTATAACGCGCACTAGTGTACGAGTGGAACTCTCTCCCTGCGTCTGTATTTCCGAGTATTTATAACCCATCCGTTTTTAAAGCCAGGATACAAAGGCACCTTCTGGGTTAGCTCGTTCCATCGTGGATTCTGTCTTGGTCCCCGGGCTTGATTGGGATCAAGAGTGTCCATTCAAAATCAAAAAAAAATTAGCATCTTCCAAAGCTGCAAGAAATTCAGCAAGGGCTGGTTTATCTCACTTTATGAAGTGTTATAGAAAGGGTAGTTATGGTGACTTTTCTTGCACTACTAAAAATGCATAACAGATTCATTATAAAAAATTTTAAGTGAATGGTATTATTATTAAGGAAAAGATGTGACAGACCTTTTAACCAATCAATCAAAATGTTATTTGCAAAAACATGTGTTAATACACATATGCAACAATTTATAAATATTAAAAATGACAGTTTTTGAATTTGGGAAATTGACGATGAAGTTATAAAAATAATATAGTTACAAAATTGCAATTAACAAAATGATTAAAAAGAATAACATCAAGTTTTTAGATTTATTCTGAAGTGCTCTTAAAACAATAAAATAAGACAAAAAAACAACGGGTTGCACTCCGGCAGAAGTGAAAAAATTGTATATTTTGGAATGGTTATGGAATAATTTCGTACGAATTGCTTTAATTATCAATATAAAAGTACTATCATTTATGTGGTAAAATACAATATTCATTTTTTGCGCTATCGTACACAAACATGACAACAAACACACACGTACACTCGCGCAAGCGCCCTGCGCCGCTTAAACGAAACAGCAGGAGCAGGCATACATTTTCGCGGCGCGGAAGAAAGAGAGGGGGAGATTACTTCCTCCGACTGCTCTCCCTCCGTCTCACGAATTTTCGATCAGGTCACGTGTCCTGACGTGAGTTTAACATTTTTATCCATCCCATAAAGTGCACAACGCTGCTAAAGAAGTTTTGACTTCAATAAATGTGTATAAAGTATATTAGTATAAAAAAATCTTGCAAATTGAGTGTAATGAAGTACCTAAATTTTAATATTATGTTGATTGTCTTTCTGTCTGCCGCCAATGTCAAATAATACATCTTAAATGATAAGATTAAAAGGTCCAATCGTTAAACCATTGCAGAATAGTTATCAAATTTAAAATAAAATTATTTAAACAAATGTTTAATAATCAGGCGTTTGTTTTATTTTGAAAATCATTCACAGATTTAAAAATATTTCTCGTTTAAATTAATAATGTATATAAAACTTTTACCAATTTTATTTATTTCATATTAGTTATTTGAATTATATAGTGATTTCTCAAAAAAAATGCTTGTCTGTACGATAAATAATTCCTTGTCCTCAACACATGGTTTGAGTATGAAACAATCTGTTAGTCTAAGGTCTACCCTTAACAAGTAGGCAGCAACCTTCGTGCCCATCTGGCGGGGTTCATTTCGCAACAGCCCTATAAGGCGAAACGGGTCATTGCTAGCAACCGCGACCTTACTTCGCTGCGTACGCGCAACTTTGAGTAGGTACTCAAACGTCACCGTTGTAGGTCGTAATGCATCGGGTAAACTTCCGAGAAAACGGAGATTTTTACGACGAATGAGTACGTGTCACTCTTATGTGTCTTTTTGGTCGAAAAAAAGTTAAGCAAATTGTTAAAAAACATAATTATCCGCTACTTTATTTATTGGGTAATACAAGATAATTTTTTAATACATTTTTATGTCCTTGTTTATTCCCATAAAAATAACACATAAATATTGTGTACGATTTTTAAATTTAAATTAAAAAAATTATAAAATAAGGTTCTTGTCGTTTTTCTTAGATAGATATGAAATGAAATGAAAAATAACTTTATTCAAATGAATTTTTATCTACCACCCGTTCAGGACGTCTTTTAACTGACAACAATAATGTGCGCAAGAAACTCGTCAGCTTTTTCAGGACATAAATTTTATCGCGTATGTCTGTAAGTAATATAAGATTTTTTAGCCGTGCCCCGCGCATTTTGTATCGCTTTTTTATTCTAGAATTGCTAGAATGAATACAACATCTTACTAAAATTTTGTATTACAATAATTTAATATTCTTTATTTGCTATAAATAAAAAAAGAAAATAAAAAAAATACATCCTACATTCACACGAATTAGCCTAGCCCAAAGTAAGCACCGTAAGCCTTGTGTTATGAATTAGTATCCACCTTACCTCTACCTTAGTACGTAACGGATAGACATATAGATATGTAATATTCGTAGAAATATACATAAACATATGTTCATATTCGTGATACAAACATCTGTCTCTACTGGGATTCGAACCAAGGACTGTCGGTGCGAAAGGCAGCATCGCTACCGTTGCATCAAACGGTCGTCATCAAAAAATATTTATTTGATAATACTGTGTGTTACAGTGACGGGATTATACATCGATGTTTAGAAATCAACAATATACGATTTTGTTGTTGTAGGAATAGGATACATGAACTTTAAAATTTTATACAATTTTTAGTTGAAATATCGTCAGATTTTTCGAAACTTTTACAAGTTTTAATCTTATGTACAAATTGTGCCTATTCCCAAGCACTGTTGATTTACATACATGATTTTTTAAGCTAAACTAATTTTGTACTACATATACTTAAACATATAGCATACCATTGATTAGACAATCAATCATGGCTCGTGAAGTTACTCAGCTCGTTACTCTACTCCAAGGTCCCGGGTTCGAACCCCTGCCAGTTCAATATATAAAACAAACTTTTTTATATTGTCTTGAGCCTGGGTGTTGTTGGTAGCCTCGTTCTTTCTTAATTCCATAACACAAGTGCTTTAGATTCTTAACTTGGGCTCAGAACAATGTATTTAATATTGTCTAATATTATTATAACGCTACTATAAGCCCTTACAATCAGGATTTGAACCCACAACCTTTGAATGGACAAGATAACTTCCGCTGTACCAACTGGCAGATTTTTTATTTATCAATATTGATGCACACTATAATTTTCTCTCAGATAAATCTCAGAATCTATCTTCAAAACAATACTGGTATCTATACATATAAAAACTATCAGCCCGCGCCGGCTTCGCACGGGTGGACAAAATTCTTTAAATCTTTTCTAACATTAAATATAGCCAATGTTACTCAGCGTGAAGGTAGCTTTCTAGTAGTGAAAGAATTTTTGAAATCGGCTTATTAGTTTTTTAACATACAAAAATACAAATCTTTCCTGTTTATAATATTAGTGTAGATTACCTGTCACACTATTTGACTTCGATGAACTCTGAAACTACTCGACCGAATTTGATGATTTTTTTCCGTTCCGACTTAGGACATAGGATAGGTTTCATATATAAAGCGTGACTGTGTCAGCTTGTTGATTTATAAATAAAAGATTCTACAGATTTTGTTTAAAAAAAAGAACAAGCAAACTGAATAATTCAATGTCGTACAAAACATCCTCGTTGTTGCGAAATTCTCGTATTGTAATTTTAGAATAATCATTCAAATGGCATTGTGAAGTAAAAATGATAATTTGACTGCATCGCATTAACCTCGAGTTGGCAAGTACACTACAAGCGTAAGAAATTATCTTTTAAAAAATGTCTTAAATTTTAAGTATTTAGTGTAAAAAAAAAGGATATTAAAATCAACCAATCCTTGTACCAATACTGGAAATTTAACCATCTTGTTATGATGACCGTATGGTGCAACGATAGCAATCCGTCTTTTGGTCTGACGGTCCTGGGTTCGAGTCTTAAAAATTGTATTGTCATGTCATAGTATACATAGTCATGGGTTTTATATTTCCACATATATATAACATATCTTCGTATCATATATATCTTTATCTGTTACCCTAGTATCCATAATACAAGCCTTACAGCTTATGTACTTTTGGCCAAATTAATTGGTGTGAATGAAAAAATATCATGCAGATACAGATTCTCGTATTTTTGAACTAAAATTTGGAACCATTCATCTTAAAAGAGTCTCTTCCACTCGGAAAAAAAATCCCTGAAAACAAAAATCTTTATGTAGCGTTAAAAATTTTCTTTTCTTTTTGAAGCGAAGCTCCCATGGATCAGCTTCAATGGCGCAATGTCTGTTACGCCATAACTTCCCGAGTTCTTAACCGATTTTAATAATTTTGTGTGGAATTCAATCAACATATTTAAGACCAGATTGTGACAGAGCCTGAATTTGGAAATTCACGAGAATAAAAATGTTATGATAAAAAAACACTGACTCTATGGGATTTCCCATTAAAAAAAGCGCGCTTTTTGAAAGTTTTCATTTATATGGAATTTTCTAAATTTGCTAAACATTATTGATTTTTTTTACTTTATTTTTTTAGTATTACGCTTCGCTCTAATACATGGTGCTAGCCAGGCTTTCTCATTAGCGACTGCATCGCATAGTTAAATAAATGAAACTCGATTCTACTCGTATTAGTTATTGACTGCTTCAAATACTTCCGAAGCCACGTGTGCTGAGCCAAAATTGTTTTGCACCAAATATGGCGCGACTTAAACATAACAGAAGAATCTACGTGAGTCAGTTCAGTACACCTGCGCCCACGCATAAGTTCGTGACTAAAAATAATTAACCGTTTCTCGGAAACTGGCATTTATTGTGGCAATTTAGCTGTTGTCATATGTACTATAGTAAGTGACCTCCACAATAAGAAACAAATATTGTTATTTTGTAATTTTGTAGAATGAGGTTTTTAAATTTCTTATTTAATCTTTTATCGGATAGCAAAAAAAATGTATCTCTTTCGAGCGAACGGTGGCGTGACATCTGCGTTTAGACTCTGTTCATCATAAAATATCAAAGATTTAAGATCGTTTGGCATATTTAGTTCAATTTGGCAGATTTTTGAGTTGCGTCGATATTCTCGCAAATCAGCGAGGTGATTTTATATGTATATATATATTCTTTTTATCAACTTTTATTATAAGTGGAAAAACAATGTGCCTTGGCAGTATGTAATTTAATTTATGCATAATTATAATTTTCTTTACATTTTTAATGATACTATGTAGGTACTTAAAATAACTGTTTCATCTGAATCGCTTTTTTACAAATATTTTTACAAGTCCAATATTTTATTTGTATATTTACAAATGAAACATTTGTAAAAATGCTTTTTTCGAATGCGAGGATATTCATCTCATTGATGAATCAACGCTGGCCGACAGTGTAAAAAAGTACTAGAAAATTTCAACGAGTGCTCAGAAGGCTTATAGGTTAATTGGAAGAGCATTGGCTCGGATATCCAAAGGTTGCGGGTTCGAGCCCCGTCTGAGAATAAACTGAGAGCCGAGTCGATATTTTTTAATATCAATTTATTACTGCCTAATCATATCTCTGCTGTTGTCCTCATCAAATATAAATGCAAACCACAAGAGTGGTTTATCAGATAAAGGCTTGAAGATATGTCTGCGTCTTTGGCAGAAGAATATGTCTGTCGCACTTCTACAGAATGTGATTTGGAAAGTGTGCTCAGGAGTTGCTTTTACCGCCATCTCCCCTTTTTCCATCGAATATCCAGCACTGCGGGCTACCACCCTTTCTTGGTTGATATTCCTTTCAAATAAAAAAAAATTTCTTTTGGTCAATCAGTCGATTCGAGAAAATATTCTCGGTTTCGTTACCCTAAGTTATGTTCCTACAATTGTGTTTTCAGGTGATATACATACTTAACACAACGGTGGACAGTAACGCCAACAAGCGTTCAAGCGACTGACAGTGGTATGACAGTACCCCGTCCGACGTTGTTGTTTGTTTAAAATCACCAAGCCTGCCGGCGATGAAATTTCAATATTAAAATAAGGAAGGGAATATTTAGTGTCACTGCAAGTGTGGCAACCATCGAAATACTGTCACAATGTAGCGTCCAATGACTGTAGGCAATGTATGAAAAATAGTAATAATTACTAACAATACACGAGTTGTGTCCACCGACGTGTTAAAATCACGTCTATTTTCCCGAAGAGTAGGCAGTGATCACAGATTTCAATTTACCACTAGAACCTATTCATATAAGCTCGTCCGTTGAGGGTACTTTTGACGTAACCTTTCCAGGACTTTGGTCCTTGAAAGTTCGCCTTGCCTTTACCGACTTGTGATATCTACACTAATATTATAAATAGGAAAGATTTGTATTTTTGTATGTTTGTAATGATTAAACTCAAAAAGTACTAAGCCGATTTCAAAAAATTTTTCACCATTGGAAAGCTACACTCACGCTGAATAACAGAGGCTAAATTTAATGCTAGAAAAAAATTTAAAGAATTTTGTCCACCCGTGCGAAGCCGGGACGGGCCGCTAGTAGTTAATAAAATTGTTTAATTGGAAACAGTTGTGTGAGAAATACTGATGACAATTAGTTTCTGACTTACGAGGAAAATAACTAAATAAATACATTCATTCATACATGTATGATTAATCTTAATATATATAAATTACGTGTCACGTTATTTGTCCGCGATGGACTCCTAAACTACTTAACCGATTTTGATCAAACTTCGTAACCATCTGTTATTTGATCTAACTTAAAAGATAGGATAGGTTTTATTTCAATTTATAACACAGCAACGCGTGGCCGGATCAGTTAGTTGGTTTATAAAAATACTAGCTTTCCGCCCGCGGCTTCGCCCGCGTGGAATTCGGTTATATTGCGGTATAAAGCACAACTATAAGAAAACTTCTCATTCCCACGGAAAAATCTAAGAAGCGCGATGTAACGCTGGATACAATTAGTTGTTAAACCAAAACTATATTATGTTTTCCCTTGTGGAGCAAAAACATGCAGATTTTTTGCACTGGAAACCCGGGAACACGCTACATAGAGCTGACCATGCGAAAAACAATGTTTTTCCAAGTGTACTCCAGCAACCCTTAGAGTTTGGCCTTGTGCTTTATTTATGGCAAATGAAACCCTTAGAGGAAATTGTAGTCTTTTAAATTGAATTCATATTCGTTTGCAACATATAAATAGATGTATAAAAAAACAGTTTAGACGATAAAACAAATTGTACGTCATCCCTCGGGAATTCCTCATTTTCGGGGATTCATTATCTTATCATTTAGCTTAAAAATTTACATGTTCATATTCGTTTGCAACATATAAGTAGATGTAAAAAAACAGTTTAGACGATAAAACAAATTGTGCGTCATCCCTCGGGAATTCCTCATTTTCGGGGATTCATTATCGTATCATTTAGCTTCTAAATTTTCATGTTTATATTCGTTTGCAATATTTTACCTTGTTTTAAACGACACACAGCGCCATCTGCAATCCATCAAGAAACAATATTTTTGTTTTCCCTCGGGAATATCAATTTTTCCAGGATAAAAAGTACCCTATTATTTAATCCGGACTTTTTTCTTTACGTCTGCAAAATTTCAAAGCAATCGGTTCAGTAGTTACGGCGTGAAAGCGGAACAAACAAACAAACAAACAAACAAACAAACTCACTTTCCGATTTATAATATTAGTAAGGATGCGCTAGGTTTTCACACAGAAATGGCCGATTTCCTTAAATGCAATCTGAAAAGTTTTGTACTTCTTACGAAACATTTAATATATTCTTAACTGATGAGTGTTTGGGCAAAGGTAGAGATCTTGCCTTTGGTAACCACGGTCCTGGGATCGAGTTCCGGAAGTGAAGTTTCTGTGATAAATACGTGCATCTGTACCCGAGTAATGGGTAACTATATATTTCTTTATTTAAGAATTGACGTATCATTATGTTACTATATCTGTTATCCTAGTATTTATAACACAGGCCTTACAGTGCTTACTTTGGGCTAAGCTAATAATTAATATGACGTATAACATCTAGGTCATTGACATAAATAGATAGTCTGAAGATTTTTTCTTTGTATTGAAAACTTTCATCTCACCAGATGTTAAGTGAGTTCTAAGCGTATGCTTCGCAAGGAATCTTTAACCACTGAGGCGTTGTAGTTGTTATATTTTTAAAATTCAAAATATACCAACTTGCTGCACTGGACACGATTCAAAGCTGAGAGGCTCATTAGTGAGAGCAAATTGGTGAAGAGCAAGCTTCACACCTGCCTGTCTTCTACAGAATGTACTTCGGAGAGTGTGCTCAGAAGCTGCATGTGCTCATATGTATTTCCCTACCTATACACCTAAGTATTGGAAACCAGGGTGAATAGTAACCAGGGGTTCCTGTATAATTAAGAATGAGTTCTGGATCAAAACAACTGGTTATAATTGAAAAATAATTTGTATTTTATTCGTTTAAAGTATTGCACTAGAAAGCGATAGTGTCCATCTTAAAAACAATGTTAAGTGACAACTCCAATTTGCTTGCAAATAAAAAAGAAAAATAAACGTAGAAAGAAGGTACGATATGAATGTGATATTCAGAATGATCGATTTAAAGACTAGTATTTAGGGATGCTTACTTAAACAAGGAAGACATTCATTTTAGTTAACAAGTGAAAAATATTTATGATTGATTTATTTTTGCAAATGAAAACATAATTCCAACAGAGTTGATATATCATCGCTGTTTCTATATTTCATAAAACTACTTAACAGCTTTAGCTACTTAACATGAAGTCAGAACAATGTACCCGGCCACGCGTTGCTGTGTTTAAAATAAAATGAAACCTATCCTGTCTTATGTCTGAATATTTTCAGCATAATGGAAAAAAAAACATTAAAATCTGTTGTCAGGGAATTTTTATATATATAAAGATAATATGCATAAAATATAAATCTTATATAAAATATAAATTATATATAAGTCTGTAACTAAACAAAAGTGCAGCCAAGTTAGCGAACCATAATCGGCTGCTGGATATTTTCTCGATGATCATAAAAAGGGCGGTAATGTTGACACATGGATATTCTTGGCCATCATAAATTAGACATAGACCCGTTTCGCTGGACTCCTCAGAGGCCAGGTTTCTAAGTTCAAACGATTTCACTATGACAGCGCGAATCAAAAGTAATGTTTACTTAGAATTCAAGTTGTTTGTATGTATTTAACATTCCTAAACATTTGAAATATAAATCTAAATATGTATAAAAATCCCTGTCTGTTTGACCGCGTTGAAATCCGAAATTACTCAACGAATTTTGATGATTTTTAAGGGTTCCGTACTCAAAGGGTAAAATCGGGACCCTATTACTAAGACTTCTCTGTCTGTCCGTCCGTCCGTCTGTCATCAAGCTGTATCTCAAGAACCACGATGACTAGACAGTTGCAATTTTCACAAATAATGTATTTCTCTTGCCACTATTACAACAAATACTATAAGCAAAATAAAATAAATATTTAAAGGGGACTCCCATACAACCAACGTGTTTTTTTTTACTTAACTAAAAGTTTGTACGGAACCCTTCGTGCGCGATTCGCACTTGGCCGGTTTTATTTTATTTACTCCGATAACTTTTTTTGTAATTTATTTAAGAAAACAAACAGTATGCCTAATTAGTTTCTAAAGCTAGCTAAACACATTATTTAGTTATAATACAGCAACGCGTGGCCGGGTTAACTAGTATACTATAATAAATATATCAAAAGTTAGTTTTATAAACAATTTCATATTTTTATATATTATACTCCGTAAGTAGAGCTGTATATACATATTATACATAACTCTACAATTGAAATCTTTATTTACCCGGTTGAGTATGACAGCTTGGGGAGGGGGAGTAACTTTCTTAACAATTGGTTTATAATAATAATAATAATCATTTATTTCAGAATTAATGTCCATATTTGTTAGTAACAATATGCTTACGAACTATGTTAGTACAAAAAAAATAATAAAATAATATAGTATAACTTACATTTTAATTATTATATATATATTATACATGGAATTCCTTATAATATAATAAAACCGGATTTCAAATAAAAATCAATAAATATTTAAATGATTGGATACATTTCATTTCATAATTAAAAATAACAGATAAAAGAAAAAACATGAAAATAAGATTTTTTAAGGTATAAAAAACACCTTAAATGTCAAACCTTCGTTCTTTCACCATTGAAGTTCATTTTAATTCTTAATATTTTTATGTTAATAGCGTAAAAGTTAAAATTTTAAAGTTCTGATTTTTTTTTTGCTACAATCATATTTAAATTTTTGGTTTATCTAAAAATAGACGTAGACATACTTAAAACAGATACTTGTTGAATTTGTTGTAATCAACGATGTAATGAAACCATAACACTACTATTATTGTAATCATTTTTTTGTGGATTATGTATGGTGACGACGTATTATATTGTAAATGTCGTTACTTCTGTTCAAGCTGACGAGTTTCTTGCGCCCATTCTTCTTGTGAGTTAAAAGACGTCCTGAATGAGTGGTAGGTAAATATGTTGGACGATTCAAAAAAATAAGTTATTTTAAGTGCATTTGAATAAAAGTTATTTTCATTTAATTTCATTATTTTTTATATTTACAGGCGCTCTGTGCATGCTTGATTAGTGTATACTGTATTGAATAAAAATACATAAGGAAGGAGATAATCCCAATTTAATATCTAAGTCTCGAAAGAATGAATTTAGTGATACAGAAATAAATTGTAATCAAAATTGGGAACAAAGTCAGGGGCAATGCCAGTAGGACGTAAGCCTGACCTACCGTATGTTTCCTATTAAGGGATTTACCAATTTTGTTATTTTTAACGAGACAATCTCGAGAATGCGTTAGAGCGAGCGATACATATGAAACTGATACGAGTGAAAAGGACAACAATAACATGTATTTGTATTGACTTAATTCTGATTTATACCAAAGTCTAATATTATTTTTATTGGGCGATATTTTGAAAACGTCAATGAACTTGGTACAAGTGACGACATGTAACTGTTCACACTTGTTTAAACAACTTTGTCATTTTAATTTGTATGTACATTTATATACATACTCCACAAAAGCTTGAGGTAACTTAAAAGTGTATATAAATAAAATAATAATATTTCAACATAAGGAAAAAATAAAGTATGGAAAGAGATAAAATTGAGGATGGTTCTAAAGATATATTTTGCATTTATGATTTTTATATTTTTGCATTATCAATGCTATTTTATAGGGGAAAAAACTTAAATCATATTAGTCAAAATTATCTAATTATGTATCAATTATGGGACTTTTTGATATGGCTAAATCTGTTCGTATATAATTTGACAAATTCCGACATTCAGTTTTACAACACAAGATATAATAAGAGAAATTTAGATTTTTTCACAGATAATTATATTTATGAATATAAAATTAGATATAGTGCTATGTATTTGTACATACAATATGAAACGAAATAAGGCAATTCTAGATCTTTTTAGAAATAATTAGTTCCATTGGACTTTGTGCTACTTTCAGGTGGTGGAGTATCCCTACAATCAGCGTCCACGTCTCACAAGCATACGTCATCACTACTCGACATGTAATATTAAAAATAAGATGTATAAATGACTCAGGTGCAATCGTATTCATAAACACACACTACTCTCCCTTCCCTGGAGCTCTAAATGGTTGTCAACGGTCATCATTTGGTCACCCATCCAATATCTGAAAGTTGCAAAATTTGCTTAGCTTTTATAAACGCAGCAGTATTTAAATTAGCATGAAATAAAAATGACTATCGGTGTAAATTGAACTTAATAACAAAATCTTTTTTTTTATTTAAGTATTTATTTGATTAAACTATTTTGTACTCCACGATGACGTAGAAATAAAAAAAACAAGGGGTTGCACTCCAGGAGTGCCGACAGAAGTGAACAGAACATTAACGTTGTGCATTTTTGTTATTTTGGAATGGTTGGGGAATAATTTCGCACGAATTGCCCTAATTATCAGTATAAAAGTACTATCATTTATGTGCTTACATACAATATTCATGTATTGCGCTATCGTACACAAACATGACAACGAACACACACGCACAATCACGCAAGCGCCCTGTGCCGCTTAAACGAAACAGCATGAGCAGGCATACATCTTCACAGCACGGTAGAAAGAGAATCTTCTGTGTAATAGTATTTTTTTCTTATACATCTTGGTAGCACAAGAAAAGTTTACTTAAATGTATAACTATGTATGTATAACACATAAAAAACGCAAGAAGGTCAGCCCTTGCCCAGTTTTTGCTTCTTCTCGGTACAAGGTAGGACTTACGAAGTCATGACGTAGCTTAGACGTTGAATATATATCGCTGGTTTGCGAGAATAGTGACGGAACTAAAAAAAATTGATTTTATAGACCAAGGTTTTCAGATTTCTTATTATCTCTTTTATCGCATATCAAAAAATGTAATTGTATCTCTTTCGAGCCAACGGTGGCGCGATATCTGCGCTGCGTCTCTGTTCACGATAAAATATCAAAGATTTAAGATCGTTTGGCATATTTGGTTAAATTTGACAGATTTTTAAGTTGCGTCGATATTCTCACAAACCAGCGCTATATATAATATTAATTGTCAAATAAAATATTAACAATCAACTTCAAAAAAGAACTCAAAATATAAAATGGAACAGCAAAACAAGAAACATTACATAAATTTAAAGATTATTTTTTCCGAATGGTTCCAGTATCTTAAATTTGAAAGGGGCAAAGAATCGCGAAATATAAGCATATCCAGTATTATGCAGCTTATTAAGAATAACTATTATTTGTAATTATAAAACCGATAATTAAATTAAACTGTATGATAATTAGTTACGTTCAGTGGGCTTTTTATATCAGAATCCATTGTTGAGAGTAGCTCTATTTATGGCAATTATAAGCTTTTTGCAATAATTGTATTGTGTAGCTTTTGCATTGTTGTAATTATTAACTATTATATTTTAAAAAAGAACATTAATAATATGTCAACACTATTTTAATATTTCTGTTAACTGTATAGTTTGCTAAATATAATAATAATATTACTTACATTTACACCAATTAGCTTAGTCTAAAGCAAACACTGTAAAGTTTGTGTTATGGATATTAGGGTAATGAATAGACATACATACACGATGCATAAATATTAATCTATAATCTATGATCACAAATTTGTTGTTTGTCTGTCCGCTCTTTGTTCATTGTATCAATAGCGTTACCATAGCAACGCGTTAATCGCAAGTAGTTCGTCTACCGGACGCTAGATGGCGCTAACGGAAAAATATTTAATAATAGAAAAAAATTTGTCCACCCGTGCGAAGCGGGGACGGGCCGCTAGTATTTGTTAAAAATATATTTACAATGACTTAGGTAATAACGCTTGTATTCATCACACAAACATCTGCCCCTTCCGGGACTCGAATCCAGGACTGTAGCTAACGTTGCACCAAACGATCATCTACGTCTAATAAACTCTCGTATTACAACATTCGTAGTACATCGTCGAGGATTGAACTCGGATGCTGGTTTAAGACTTACATATCAACCGCTGGGTTTACGGGGCTTCCCCTGGAGTACAGCTGTTTAATAAAATAACTTACCGGATACACGACGAATTACGCCATGTTCCTGTAAGAGTCGAAATATCAGGATTAAATATAAAATAAAACATGCGCAAAAATCCGTAAAAAAGTGTTTTATTCTAATGTGTAATGTGCGCAGAAGTGTAAGAACTAAATACACTGCATTTTGTTTTATCATTTGGAATTTAACAAAAAATCTACATATCATAAAAAGCTCTTTTTAACAAATTTCGCTTTAATTGAAATAAGTCAATTCAAACTCATGTCTTTAAAGTGAAAACTTCTTTAGCATCGTTTTTGAAAGTCGATGAAACGAAAAAGCGACAGTAAAGAGACAGACACATAAGATTTGACGAAGGAGAAAATGAGATAGGAAGCATTACGTACGTGTGATAATACGTGTTAAAGCTTGAGCACAGCAACCGTGGTATTTTGTATAAGTGTACATAATATTTTTGAAGGTTTCACTTCTACCACGTGTGAGTTGCACACATGCTTTTTTTACCTAAACATGTTTACGCATGTTTTCAGTATGTACCAACATTTTACATGTTTATTGGCAAATAAATTATCTTATATATTTAATAATTCAATTTCATTATCAATCAATTCCATTTATATTTTTTGTATAAAAAGCTTTACTTATCAAATTCAATATAATGTGATTTAATGCAATATTTTATGCATTATCGTTTTAGACAAGAGGGGAGATGCACAAAAGCAAATTATAAAAATGTATAGAACTTCCTCGGACACATTTGTTCAAACATTGGTTAAGATATTTGATCCAATGTTGGCGTTACAAAAAGTTGTCACTCCCGGAATGACAAAAAGTAAGTCTGGCGCGAGTGTGACATGAATGGGCGCAGCTAAATCCGTCTGCGCAGAGTAGTTGCGTCGAAACAGTATATCAACTATTTTAGTAGAATTAAAAAAAAATGTATTTAAGGAAAATCTTTAGGTGCAACTTGAGGGTTATTTAGATTTTTTCTGACGGAAATAACGCTCTGTTGTTTTGTTATTTTTACGCGTGATTGATGAAAACCTTTTTTTTTATTTATGACACATATCACTGAAACAAATATATTTTATAAACGTCAAAGAAGTTTTACTTTAAATTCATACGCGAACATTTTTTGAAGGGAAAACTTCTTTAGCATTATTGTGATTTGAAAGTCGATGAAACGAATAAGCGACAGTAAAGAGAGACAGACACATAAATTCATAAGAGTAAACGTAGAAGAAAATGAGATAGGAAGCATTATGTAAGTGTGTTAATACGTCTTTGTGTGCGCATTCGTAGGACAAAGCTTGAGAGAAGGCATCACAACAACCTTGCTATTTTGTATACGTGGACGTATTAAGCACCATTCACATATACCGACACGTAGTGTGTCCAGCACGTACCAGCACAGACACGAAATAAAAAAATTACATGTATTATCTGTATGAGTATTCACTACTACAGACATTGAGCGGAACGTGTCCGCACAGACACGCGCCAGCAACGGGCAGTATTGTCGTAAAGAATATATTTGTCTGTGCTGTCCCGTGTCTGTGAACGTCTGTCAGTGTCTGTAGCACTGGCACACTTGGTAAGAATTATTTTGTCTGTGCTGGTTCGTGTCTGTGGCGTCAATGAATATGTTCACATTTTTTTATTGAATCAGTGATGAAAAATCTTTCTTCATCGTCTTGTAGCTCTTTGTAGAGTGTGTAGAATTCTCCTTCTTCTTTTCTTTTTACATTCATTGGATGCACGGCAAATCTTCTCTTCCTCTTTTGCTCTACTTGAACATGATCCGATCTCATTCCTTCTTCTCCTTCAAGCAAAATTGCTACCACGGCTAATTCTTCAACCCAAAAGTTTTTAATAATTATTAATTTCTTTAGGTTTGTAAATGATTATTTACATTACTATAATATATAAAATACGACTGTAAAATATATTACATACTAGCATACCCTGCCACCCGTTGTGTTATAAATTAAAATGAAACCTATCCTATGTCCTAAGTTGGAATAAATCCAGCAAATAGAAAAAAAATCAACTTAATCGGTTGAGTAGTTTCGGAGTTCATCGAGTTCAAAAACTGTTACAGAGAATTTTTTATGTATAGATATTATAGAAATATTGCATTGTCAATGCAATACGTAAATAAAATATAAAATTACCTTACTGTCACTTTGTTCACTTTGGCGGGAATGAGAGAAAAAAGGTCGGAAATGCCCCGGGCGCCGCGTGCCGCGTGCCTTTTGCCCTGCGCGCACCTGTCTACATACTAAGAGAACTAACACAGCATAAAAAGTGACTAAAATCAACATACGCTGCGGTTTCTGCAAATAATCCCCGTGAACAGCCGCAGTGAAATAAGCAATGTACTTAAAACAGGCGACGGAATACTTTTTCTTTTTGTTTTATCGGTAAGGAGTTCTTGGCGCGCTTTTGTTTTTTGTCTGTGGTATGGAGTACAGATAATGAAACTATGCAATGAGATAATTGGGACCACCTCCTTGGTAGTTTGCTTCATTTTTTATAAATTAAAAGCTTTTTTTACAGAGATGTTTGGGAAGCTTAATAAGTTTTAAAAAGGTTTTGTAAGATAAAGAGTGACTTTTTTGTTCCATGAAGTGTTTTCTCTGTATGTTTACAATAAAAAATATCATATTTATTTTTATACGACCCGAAGCCGACCGAAGCCGGTGCCGCTTCGAGCGAATGTATTTTACAAATAAAAAAAAAACAAAAGTAACACACTTTTTAAGCCTATTAAACATTTTAAATTCCTAAGAAAAAATATGAAAAAAGAAATTAGGTAGAATTTTACAGCTTTCGATGTTTTTTTTCATTTTTTATTTAGGATGGGTTAGCTTTTGACTCAAATCAAGCCTGGGGGCCAAGACAGAATCCATGGAAAGAGCTAACCCAGAAGATGCCTATTCACCCTGGCTTTGAAATATACTGGGTTATAATTTCTCGGAAATACAGACGCAGGAAAAGAGTTCCACTCCTTTGCTGTACGCATTAAGAAGGATGTTGAAAAGCTCTCGGTGCGAAAGGTAGGAATAGCAACCAAGAAAGGGTAGCTTGTAGTGCGTTTGGATATATCAAAGATATAATCACCACCAATTAAAGAATGACTTCAATGTTTTATTGATTGATTGTACTCAATTCTTTTCATCATTATCATCACTTCCTTCCTCTTACAAATACTTAAAAAATATCGATTCCTTAAAAATAGTATTTTTTTTATTATCTTTCATACAAACTTTATCCCGACAAAAATTATTACGAAAGTAAAAAAAGGATGAGTAGTATCTCCGACTCACGACTGGAGTTTAATCCCTAAGATGTCTTTGAACAGGCACAGAAAATAACAAAAACAAACTGCATAATAAAAGTGTAAGGTGCGCACTATAGGTTGCGCACAAAAAACGTTACGCTGTCATTCGATCACTAAATTTTACTCATATTTTTTTCATACCGGGCGCCTTATATGAAAATCAATTTCGAAGGAGTAAAATTCAAAAATTCTCGATCCTTCGTATACCTATATGGCAATGGTTGTTAATTATTTATTTTCTTTATTTATGGCTTGCCTAATTTGTGCATTTAGCCAGTGTCAAGTAAGTATAATCTTTCTTCTATGATCTTGAGTAATTTCCTACGTTTCAGTAGAAGTGGGGTTTTACGGAAACCTCTTCGTAGCCTACTTGAGAGAGCGCGAAAAGACACATTCCAACCTGTTTTGTTTCACTTGTCAACACTCATGCATATTCAGAAACACTCAGTGGTTAATAACCCACCATTATTACACACTAATATCAACGACAACACAAAATTTAACAAGAAAATCAAAACCATTAAAGTGACGCTTCGCGTTCCCGCCAAAAGTCCGTTAATTGTATAGATAATGAAAAATAAATTTATTTAAAAAACAGTGTTGCCCTCTTTAAGAGCGGAAACTATCAAGTGTCAAAAATTCCGTCATAGACAACAGAGTATTGTTTATACGATCTATGGTAGGGTCGGTTGCATCGGCTGAGAACCAGCTCATCTGTCGCGGCCATTGAGATTTATATGGCCATTGGCCCAACCAATTGGATAATATGGCGGTATACTGGATCACTGATTAGATATGGTTTTGCAATAAACTTTACGATCAGTTAAACGGAAGATAACCACTCGAGAGAGTATTGTGAGGTGCTGCGAAACTTTGTTAAAACCTAAAATAATTGGTTCCAATTTTGTTTGGCATATTAATCCGGTGACCTCTATGGTCGAATGGCATTCCAATTTTCATGGTAAAAACCATTCGAGGTGCCGGGTTCATTGTAAAAAATTTATCGTTAAAAAAATGAAAATTAAAAGTTACAATATTTTTTAATATAATAATTAAGTAGTTAACGAGAAAAATTATATCATTACAAGAAAGTGTGGGGTGCTCGATGTCGAGTTGTATTTTATTTAGTTATTTATTCATTTATTACCAAGATACGTAATAAACTTTATTTCGAAATACCTACACAATTACTGTAAGAAGAATGTCGTTCAAAGCCCGTTCAATGTCTTTAAAATAAATAAATTAATAATCAAATGAAATCTATGATCTCTGTCTACTTTTGCGGGAAAAGCCGTGATCATATCTATATATGTATCATATGAAAACATATATATATATATATATATATATATATATATATATATTTCAAAGCCAGGGTGAATAGGCACCTTCTGGGTTAGCTCGTTTCATCGCGGATTCTGTCTTGACCCCCGGGCTTGATTGGGATCAAGAGCTAACTCATCCTACATTAAAGAAAATAACAAAGGAAGTAAGAGAAGTAAGAGATTTAATAATTATTTAGAAAAACAAGACAAATATTCAATATTTAAGAAAGTATTATACTTATATAAAAAATTACAAAGCTATAGATCAACACACAATTTTTCCACAAATCTAAATAATATTAAAATGTATTAGTTACAATTAAAAATTTGGCTTATGTGACGAACTAAAACCGTTTCTTTCGTTCCTTTATTAGGCGCGTGATATAAACCATGCCCATAAAAACAACAGTGCAGGTTCCTCGCCTGCCCTTTTCTGTGCGACCTTTTTCGGCGTTCGGTTCTACCATCTTGGGATCTGGTGTAACTTTCCACAAGGCCATTGACCTCGTGATATAATCTAGTGCATACCAATCATCGCAAAAACTGACCCAGATTACTGGTGCTAAGGTTGATGACCTTATCTCCCGTACCTTATGTAGATTTTTTAAGAGTGAGTTTAAAAAAAAAAACTAGTCACACAAAAACTTTTTCCAGATTTCTCTGGACGCTAGACTTGAAATAGATTTACTAATACTCCTTTTTATCTATACATCTATACATATAAATAAAACTGAAGTGTCTGTTTGTAATATTGAAATAACCGTTTTTTACTACATGCATATGAATATGTATACGGTACATACACCAAAATAACATTTTTTACAATTTTTGTCTGTCTGTCTGTCTGTTTGTTCCAGCTAATCTCTGAAATGGCTGGACTGATTTTGACGAGACTTTTATTGGCAGGTAGCTGAGGTAACAAGGAGTAACTTAGGCAACTTTTATTAAAAAAAAAAAATTTAGAAAAATAAAATTACTGTGCCACAGCAACGCGTGGCTGGGTCAACTAATTCTTTATATAATGAATATATTCGACAACTTCAACATTACAGAAAACTTCCCCGTTGGGAATAAAAAATCATGTAAACTCTTCTCTTAAACAGATGTTTTGTTAAATCTTTTTATTTTATATATAAAACTAGTTGACTCAGCCACGCGTTGCTGTGTTATAAATTAAAATAAAACCTATCCTATCTTTTAAGTTAGATCAAATAACAGATAGTTACGAAGTTTGATCAAAGTCGGTTAAGTAGTTTAGGAGTACATCGCGGACAAACAATGTGACACGTAATTTAAGATATTAATAAAAAATCATTAACAAAACAGAAGAATTATGCAAAGGCGTAGCTTATTTTAAAACTGTAATTAAAATATATTATTTTAATAGAACAATACTAGAAAAAATCGACTCGCCTCACAAGTTCTCAGAGGGGAAATTATTTTTTGGGGAATTTTTCATATTTTTACAAATTTCTGTCTGCAGTAGTGTAGAATAAATATTTGTATATATGCTTCAAATATAAACGGAAGATAACCACTCAAGAGAGTATTGTGAGGTGCTGCGAAATTTTGATAAAAACCTAAAATAATTCTTTCCTATTTTATTTGGCATATTAACCCGGTGACCTCCACGGTGGAATGGCATTCCGATTTTCATGGTAAAAACACTCCGAGGTCCCGGATTCAATCACTATATATATGTACGCACCATACTTACACATTGCGCAGGCGCAGCATGAGGTGAACAATTGACATTTCGCTTGAAACATTTTCTTTTACATTAATCACTTTGTTTTCCTTCACTTCGCAGTAATTGGCTTCAATCTGGATTCGAACACGCGTCCTTTGTCGTTTCTTAATTGATTGGTTGCTCTTGACTTTTGCTGTCGGTTAAAATAACGGGAAGTTTTTAACTAGCAATTGTAATCAATGGGTGTGTGATGAACATCTCTATCTGTTACCCTAGTATTCATAGCACAAACCTTACAGTGAGCACTGTGCTTAATTAGCGTGAATGAAGGAAAAATATTAATAGGTCGATGCAGCTGCTAAGCATAAAGTTTCGCTAGCACCATATATTGGAGTGGAACGTAATACAAAAAAAAAAGAAATATAATTAAAAAATGTAGTAAATTTTAAAATTCCATAAGAATGAAAACTTTCGAAAAACGCGCGCTTTTTATTTCAATGGGAAATCCCATAGAGCCAATGTTTTTGGTCACAACTTTTTATTTTTGAGAATTTCGAAATTCTCCATCACGACTAGTCCTAAATGTGTTGATTCGATTCCACACAAAAAATATTAAAATCTGTTAAAATCTCGGGAAGTTATGGCGTAACAGACATTGCGTCATTGAAGCTGATCCATGGGAACTCCAGTCCAATTATTTTTTAATATTATAAAGATGTAACAGAGTTTTTCGTGTACATAACATGAACTAAAATTTATATATCAAACAAGTAATTAAATGTCGTGTTTTTACATTTATCCTTATTGGTCAATCAAATTTCGTTAACTCACTTACACAGCCAAGTTGCGCCTTTCAGAGGTAAGCTTTTATTTTAACTCTGAATCTATATATAGCTCTGAATTTATAAAGCTAGAGGGATGTTGCTACTTAGTTCTGTGGCATTATATTTGAGCAAGGCCTTATATAATAATAATATTCTTACATTCACACCAATTAGCCTAGCCCAGAGTAAGCACTGTAAGGCTTGTTATGGATACTAGGGTAACGGATAGACATACATATATGTTACAAAGATATGTAATATATAAATAACCATGACTTAGATACAAATGCTTGTATTCATTACACAAACATCTGCCTCTTCCGGGACTCGAACCCAGGACCGCCGGTGCCAAAAGTAGGATCCGTTAGGCTACCGTTGCGCCAAACGGTCGTCAAATATAATACTATATCACTTTGTTGCCAAATTATTGATTTTCCTTATATGATTTTAGTGATATTTTGATTCTTTTCCTTGTTGAACTTAACCACGTATTTCTATCATGATTGATAACTCCACGATCGATTGCAGTAAACGATCAATTAATATCATCTGTGGACAATTACTTGGATTGCATAAACTTGTAATAATTGCATATAATTACTTAGATTATGAGATAATAGCATTTATGTACTAGATACTGTGCATAGAATAAGATAAGAGAATATAATTTATAGTGCACAAATACATGACATAATATTTACTAACGGACAAATAAATCTTATGGAAAAAGAAAAAAAAAACAAAACAAAATGAAAGGAATAACAATTCAGTGCAAGATCACGGCGGTGAGGATGCTGTTTACCAATTTGCTGTCCATTGGATCAATATGGTTTTTTAAATACATTTCTTAATTATTTTGTATTGGCAACTTTTCTGTTTCTCTTCATAATAATATTACCAACTGTATCGGTCTGTGACTAAGGTAATCTATAATCTAAGAACACAAATTTGTTGTTTGTGTGTTTGTCTGTCCGCTCTTTTTCCCGCTCTTTTTCCATTGTATACGCGTTACCATAGCAACACGTTACCGGGTCAGCTAGTATATATACTCTAAAAACACAAATTTGTTTTTTGTGTGTTTGTCTGTCCGTTCTTTTCCATTGTATCAATAACGTTACCATAGCAACGCGTTACTGGGTCAGCTAGTTCATCATAATTATTTTAAGATCTGGATCAAAAATAAGCATATTGTAATCTACATGCGAAAATTGTTTAATTGTGTATATTGTTGTTAAGCCTTTTATGTTTTAGCCATACACATAGTGTGAGTTTTTAAAATAATACTAGATTTCGCTGTACCGAAATGAATCGCGCTAACGTTTCGGTTCTACGACTACACATACAGTTAACCGTTCTTAGCCTTTTCAAATGTTATTCTTAGGCTTTTACTGACAATATGGTAACGAACACACACAAAGTATTGGTTTAATATAATTAGGTTGATTTTTTATACAAATTAGGCAGGCGTATGACCTCTATCTCGCCTCATGGTAGCGACGATGCTATCTAGGATATGACCTGCTTGCCTAGGACACCTATTCACTCGCGAGTTGAAGATCCCTCAATTGTATTACTCAGGAAACACAGACTTAGGCAAAGAGTTTCTACTCCAAAGCGGTTTGGATCACAAAATTGGAACTCAAACGCTTAGTGCGACTCTTTGGTATATCAATCATGTATGGTGGCGCCTTTTTGTAAGTCTGGTTGCCGATGAAAAAATGGGGACGGCGGAACAAGACTGTGCAATTCTGCTGCACACTCTAAGAAATGTAATGTAAATAAAATAAGACAAGGCTATGTTCCAAGACGACATTATTACGTAAATGGTGATATAGGTTAGAATAAACTCTTGTATATTTAACGCATACGCATTATGTTTTAAATTGCCAAGAATTAAGGTCAATTTACCTAGAATCTAATAAATTCATTGCTCACTAAGGATATGAATACGCCTCATTCAAATGTAATTTAGAACACAAATATGGTGGCAGGTTTAATTTATAAAGTCACAAATTAAATACAGTACAATGGTAGCGATCCTATCCTCTGCGCCAGTGGCCCTGGGTTCGAATCTGGTAAGGGTAATAGTAGGGTAGGTAAATGTATTTATCAGGAAACACAGACTCAGTTTATAGCTATATAGTTAGATGTTAAAAAAAAGAGGAATGTCGACACATGTATCGCTAATTAAACATACAAATGTCAAATTATTTATAAATAACGTAAAAATATTATATCTATACTCTGGACTGTCTTTAACCTAAAGGAGGCCCTGGGCATAAAAAATGGGGCCCCTATGACTTTGACAGAATACTTTTTTATAACTAGAATAGACAAAGAAAGTAGATAAACAAGGTTTCAGATTTTTTATTAAAAGTCAATAGTAGAATAGATAATCTTTAATTTAAATGTTATTTTATATATTATACATTTATCATTATCTAAGCAAGCTGAAATTGAATAGCCTTTTTTTGGGCGAGAGTAAAGTAGCTTCGCGCATGCAAAAGCTAATAAGCAAGTCAATAATCTAGTCCCTAATGGAGGTTCGATTTACTTTTATTAAATAAGTTTTTCAGTAATAAAGGTCGGTATTCCTTTAGTGATCTGGCAGGAACTATGGGGCCCCTATCAATCACGTGGCCCTGGGCATTTGCCCAGAGTGCCCAGTGGGAAAGGTGGATCTGTCTCCATTTATTTTAGTGGACAAATGTTATGATAAATATTCGTTTTATGATTCGATGATACTGACTTTGATGGTTGACCGATTTCGATGAAATCTGGTATATGATAATAACATGTGATCGGCAAATGATAGGCTATTGATCAGTTAAAACCTTATAATTCTAACTAATATTATGAATACGAAAGTGAGTTTGTTTGTCACATTTTCACTCTTTAACTACTCAATCGATCATCATGAAATTTAGCAAACACTTTGCCATGGGTATAGAAAAGTACATAGAGTACCTTTTATTCAGAAAATAGTACTGTTCCCGATGGAAAGAAATATAACTTTAATCGAGCGAGCGAAGTCGCTGGTAAAAGCTAGTTAAATATATGAATGAAATTATTTATACATATTGTTTAAAGTGGACGCACGAGTTTGCATTTGCATTTCAAATTGAGCTAAGTGGCTGACTATCTACATGTATTGCCCATTTTCAATATATATTCTCAGAGTCAGTGGTATTCATTAATATATCCTTATATATATTATTCTGGTTGCATGTGGGTTCGAGTCTAGCCTTGCGCCTTAGTCAAGTCAGATTTTGCTAGTAATAATTTATTTTTATTTAAAAAATTTTACTCTTAAAAACTTAAATAAGAAAAAAATATTATTTCTTATTGTATCTAGTTTAAGTTCGTTACAATTCAAAGATGAAAAGATGATTAAATATGAATAATAGTCACTGATAATATATATTTTTCAATAAAGGTGCTTTAAATTATAAAAAATTATAATGATGAGGTGTAAAAACAAGTCTTTCTGGGAAACCAGAACAGTTCTTCACAAAACCAAAAATCTTTATATATAAAAATTTTTTGTCTGTTTGATCGCGGTTAACTCCGAAACTACTCAACCGATTTATATGATTTCTTTTTCATTTTGCTGGATTTATACCGACTTACGATATAAAATAGGTTTCATTTTTATTTGTACTACACCAACGCGTGACTGGGTCATCAATATGTATTAAAAATGATACGTTTATGCAAACGATATAATCGTCTACAAAGTAATGCACCAACCCTAGTAATGCATTTATCTTGCATAAATGCACACATTAAAAGTGTCCAGAGATCAAGAAAGTTTTTGGTGGTATCTAAAAATCTGGTTTTTTCATATTTTTTCATGTATGTCGTTACATAAGAATAACAATTTTCACAATACCTGTAAATAATATGTATAATATTTCTTACATTCACATCAATTTGCCTTAAAATAATAGGATAACGGATTTACATATACATATATATGTGATATTTATAGAAATACTAGCTGACCCATATACGCCACTCGTTTATAGCAACGATTATAGCTCAGTTATTATAACTTACAGTAAATTAAAAAAAATATAAGTTAAAGTTAAACCTATCTTAAGTCCTAAGTGGGAACGAATCCAGCAAAAAGAAAAAAAATATCAAAATCAGTTAAGCAGTTTCGGAGTTCAAAGCGATCAAATAATGTGACAGGGAATTTATATAAATATAGATATATATATACCCATGACTCAAGTACAAATAATGGTATTTGAGTGGCCCCTCGCTTGGCCCCGCCGGGTTATTTTATTCTTTTTTGGTCACTGAAAAACGGGATTTTTAGAATTTTGGATCTAGTATTATTATTTTATTCTTTTTAATTATTAACTCAACGAAGTAACCATGTGTTACGCAACAATCGGGTTAGCCCCATACAAAAGTGAAAGTTGCTAAAGTTGACCTAAAAGTGCACCTAGAAAGTTGAAAGTTGTTTAAGCGTGCATTGTCATCGGGTTCTGAGCTACCCTAAAAGTTTCAACTCGCTAGGTGGCCGGGAAGTGCCTCAAAATTGAGTTGCAAGAATCCAACTGCACAGACAGACAGACAAACAAGAAAGCGACCTGAGAAAAACGTGGGAAAATGACAAATGACGACTAGCGGCTTGATAAAAATATACCTCAAGCGTCCATTGCTACATTACAAAGCTAAGTGTCACAATAACTTTGTATATAGCCAGTAATGTATATTTAGTAATTTTTTATCAAAGCTCGATGATAATAACTTTAAAGAATTGATACACAGCAACAAAAGTGTTGTAAAGCATCCCAGGAATAGCTAGATGCAAATATTAAATGATAAATAATGCTGGTGCAGCTGACATCGCTGCAGTATTCGCAGTGATTACTAAGTGCATCAGATTTGTATGCGTAATGCAGATTGCATGACGAATTGTTTGGAAGTAATACCAATAGTGTTTTAAATGTACATTCAGTTAAATGTTTTAGATACGGCATCAATATATATTTATGTATATAAATGTAAATAACTTATATTTACACCAATTTACAACTTTGGAAGTGACTCTCGCGCAAACTATTTAGTTTAGAATAAAATGATATTATAAACCTCAATATTATTTTTGAAGACCTATCCATAGATAGCCCACACGTATGGGTTTGATGAAAAAAAATTTTGAATTTCAGTTCTAAGTATGGGTAACTCCCAAAATTTTTTGTTTTTTTTTGTTTTTGTTTGAAAATCTTAATGCGTTTCACAGAATACATCTATTTACTAAGTTTCAACAGTATACTTCTTATAGTTTCGGAAAAAAATGGCTGTGACATATGAACGGACAGACAGACAGACAGGACGAATCCATTAGGGTTAAATTTTTGGCCATTTGGTTACGGAACCCTAAAAATTATGCAAATTATAATAACTAAGGCAGAGCGACGCGTGGTTGGGTCAGCTGGTATTACATAAATATGTAATATATTATATTCTCGTGACTCGTATTCGTCATACAAACATATTGTGCCCCTTTGCGGGACTCGTACCCAGGAACGTCGGTGCGAAAGCCAGGATCATTACCGTTGCACCAAAAGATCGTCAAAACAAAGATTACAAAGCCACAGATTAAATATTATGTTTGATGACATTGTTATGTTTGTAACAATGGGTAGCAGTGTTTTCGATCCATGGTATTGCACTATGAGCTCTAAACCGTCTGTCGAGCGTAGAGATTACTGCAAAACATTTTTATGTTTGGAAGAAACTTCCACCACTAGTCGTGACAGAGAAGAAAATAAACTAGGCGATGCAGTCGCTAAGCGTAAAGCTACGCTAGAACCATACCTATATTAGAGCGGAGCGTAATACCTAAAAAAAGAAAAAAAATTGTTTCGATGGGAATTTTTGCGAATTTTAGAATTCGGGTCACAATCTGGTCCTAAACCTGTTGATTCGATTCCACTCAAAAAATATTAAAATCGGTTAAGAACTCGGGAAGTTATGTCGTAACAGACATTGCGCCATTGAAGCTGATCCATGGGAGCTTCGCTCGCTCCGCTCCAATTAGTATACCAAATTTCCGCGCACATTACAAATTTAAATGAAACAACTTTTTTACGGATTTTGCGCATAATTTATATTTAATCCTGACGTCTCGACTCCTTTACCGGAACCGTGATATCAGGTTGACTAACGCAATGGTCGTCATATATTATCTACTACCATTTTAACAGTTAGAAACGTGCCGGATTAAAATATTGTGACTGTAGTAGAAAATATATGACGACCATTGCCTTAGTCGTACTGTGATCACGGCTCCTGTAAAGGAGTTGAAACGTCAGGATTAAATGTAAATTAGGTCGATGGAGTCGCTAAGTATTAAGCTTCGCTAGCACCATAATATATAATGGAGCGGAGCAGATTAATGGTTTTAAAAATACAAGCTCTAGAGAGTTCGTTGTACATATGCTAAAGCTTGATTTTTTTTGCTCGTCCCATAGAGCCAATGTTTTTTGGTCATAACTTTCTTATTTTTGCGTATTTCAAAATCCGATCTAGTTCTAAACCTGTTGTTTCGATAAATTACAATAAATACTAAAATCGCCTAAGAACTCATAGAGTTATGGCGTCACACATTTCGTCATTGAAAATGATCCATGGGAGGGATCCAATTATGCGCAAAATCCATAAAACGCTTTTTAATTTAAAAGTAGTGTACTAAATTGACTAACAGATTGGTGTTAACTTGTGTGCAGCTAACCACTTGTCAGCCCACCGTAGCAATTGCTTCCGATAGCCAACACCCCTCGTCAGTCCATGGAGCAATTGCTACCATACTCAAATTTCTGCGTGGCCTGCTGTTTTTTTTTTAATTACGAATAATTTTTGGGTTACAGAGATCCAAATATTCTGTGGTGGATTTTTTATTAATTCAACTATACGGTAGTATTTTGAGTGGTAGTTTGTGTTTGTTTGTAGAAGTTATTTTTATATGTTTTTTTTTCTTTTTTTGTAATTTTTTACGGTGAAGTCTACTCAAGGGCCCTGTCAATAACAGCGCCTCTGTGTTCGTTCTTTCCATCTCCGAACGACGCAGAGGCTTTTATGCTGAGACAGGGTCCTTTTTGGCTACAGACACAGCATATTTGTTTTTATTATTAATTTTCTTTTCACTATTTTATATGTATCTTTCTTTTTTAAGTTGTCACTCCTTTTAATTATATACATTTTGTTGTTGTGTGTTTGAGTCCCAAATCAATGTTTTTTCTTTCTTTCTTATTTTTTTGTTTTTTCCTTGTTTCATTATTTAGCAAAAAAATTACGCTTTTTATCTAAGAGTCTGACATTTTTTCACAATTCGCGCATTGAGATTGTTGAGAGGGAGTGGGGCGGTAGTGGAAGTGGCTAACCGACTCTACAAAATATTTTCACATGCAAATTGATGAAGCAACAGTTATGTCAACTAGTTAATCGTATAATATATAAAATTATGCATAATTAAAACCATAAAGTGGTACGCAAACTAATAAAATGTGTGAATAACTAAGAAGAATGCTAAATATTAACATAGAATTTATTCAAGTGAGCATTAATGCAAAACTGTTTTGCAATTTGTTGCAAAATCTTCGTGTTATAACATATAATGACCATTAGTAGTATAAAGAGAGTCGTAAATTATAGCTATGATAATATCGCTATGCCGTCTAAAAATTTTTTTTACTTAGAAAAACATTCTAATCTAATTTTAATGAATACGTAGTATTACCTAGTAGGCCATATCGATGAAATTTATCATTTTAACATATGTTATCCTTATAGAAAAAAAATAAGGTTTCATTTTTAACAATAAAGACTTTTGGGATACGTAGAACTGATGGCCCTTGGGGCAGAAAAGTTCTCGAGTGGCGACCATGGAACGGAAAACGCATTGACAGGCCTCCCTCTCGGTGGACCGACGATCAGGTGAAGATCAGGAAGCACCTGAATGAGGGCAGCACGGGACCGGTCGGAGATCCTTGGGCGAGGCCTTTATGTCCAGCTGTGGACGAAGTTTGACTGACACGATACGACAAACTACTTATTCTTGCTTACTCTTGAATAAAAATACGTCTCTTTGTAAACAAATCTTGTTCAGATTGTTCCATTATTGAAAATAAATATAAGAAATTTTAAATCTCTCCTTTTATAGCAAATATGTTGTAGTAACTATGACTAACATTCAGTTTTTCTTTGACTGGTTATCATAGTAACTTATTCTGCATTATAAGTTAATATATTTTTTGCATTTTAATACTGTGTTATAAGATAAATTAGTTTAATATACAAATTCTAGAAAAAATCGACAAAGGAAATCCTTAGGCGAGTGAGAATTCACTTGTCAGCCGAGTCGATATTCTCTAGTATTTCTCTATTAAAATATTTTACGCGTTCTGTAATCAGTTTGTTTTTGAGAAAAGTCTCTTTACTTCTGAGATATCCTTAATTGTAATTTGGCCTTTGCGCAGTAGTGGAAAACGTTTAGTGCAGTAGACGAAATGATAGACTTTTGAAAGAAAAGTAAAATTTGCAAAGAATAATATTGACATAAATCTAAAAATCTAACATTTAACTGTCGAAAAATAATCCTTTTTTTTGTAAGATCCTTTCACGGCAATTTAAAACAAGTCATATCCAATTTCGTAGTCATAATTCGACGGCGTTGTGCATAGATCATTGAACCTTTATGATTGGGCTGCGCACGAGTTGACTTCGGTTTATTTATACACATTTGGGTCATAGCGCATCACTATTGAGTGTCGGCTGGATCGTTATAGGGATGTGCGTGTATTCGGTCTCAGTTTAGGCATCGATGAGATTTTGCCGAATATATTAAAAATATAATTGGGAGAAGAGAGATCACGTATCAGATCTTAATCTTTTTTGTGAGAGAGCTTCGGTTTACTCAAAGCTCTTACAGAATCTTGGAAAAATTCAATGGGTCTGGTCAAGACAAGGTCTCGATAGCTTTATAGGAAAAGTACTCTCCCGGATAGCGAGGGGAGGTTGATTGAAGTTCTGCCTGATACTGAGACAAGTTGACTCTTGTTACGAATTACTTAAGATATAAAAATCTTTAATATAAGTTTAAGTTAAATAAAAATATTTCTTACATACACACCAATTAGCCTAGCCCAAAGCCCAAAGTAAGCACTATAAGGCTTATTAGGGCTCAGACTCAGATTAAAAATGCACGAATACATCACACAAACATCTGCCTCTTCCGGTGCTCAAACCCAGGAACCTTCGGTGCTAAAGACAAAATTGCTACCGTTTCACCAAACTGTAGATTGTCTGGGGATGACTTATCTTCATCTTCGCCGAATAGTGATGTAATTCGGCTACGAACCGAATGCATTCGAGTGTCGTTTTCGGATTATTGCTTATACTTGACGAGTTATAATTAGCAAATTGTAATCAAGGTGGGATTAAGTGGTAGAATTAACCTTTTGAAGAGTGCAAAGAAATAAAACTATTTTTTTTATTCATTAAAAATAATATAATTTACATGATTTTCTGACATATATATTTATAAGCGACATGGTAACGCCACTCCGAGGTCCCGACTTTTATATCCGGCCAGGTAAATGTAGAAAAGAATGTATATTGGCACGGGTCTGTACCATATTGTTTCTGAATTCCATAACACAAATGTCTTATCTACTTAACTTACATTACAGTACAATGTATGTGATGTTTTTTAATATTTTTATTGAATACGGTATACATTAAAATAAATTCATTTTAACCGGATAAATTTGCGCTTTAAAATTGTTTTATTTAATAATATTTATTCTTATATCGATTCCTTTAGAAAAAACGATTCCATAGTATGATTAAAGTTGTGTTAGTAACGCAATTTTTTAACAAAGTGCGTATCACGTTACATATAATATTGTATAAAATGTCTTCATAATATCCAAAACGAAAAAGTTTTCTGTTTCGTTAGTTATGTTTTACAACATGTTGAAAAACATTTTTTTTAATGAACAAATAACTGAGGTTTTTATTTATATCTCATGTTTTGTTTTTTTTTCTTTACAAATATAGAAAAAGGCTTGCACGATTTGTGCATTTAGCCAGTGTCAAGTAAGTATAATTGCCAGTTTTTGAGTAATGTCTTTTCTTAATTTGATGATGATGAATGAACAGTAAAATATATTCAGTAAATGTGTGGAGATTTACTGAAACCTCCCCGTGGACTTCTTGAGAGAGCAGGAAAAGACAACTTCCGCTGCTTTGTTACACTTGCCAACACTCTTTTATGTTCACAAACACTTAGTGGTTAATAATCCCCCATTATTATAAAACAATAACTTAAACGCACAATTCATACCAAGCGTTTTAGTTCCAGTTTTGTGATACGTGCCGCTAAAGAATTAAACTCTTTGCTTGAATCTGTGTTTCCTTACAAATACAATTTAAGGGTATTCAAGTCACGAGTGAAGAGGTATCTTTTAGGCAAGCGCGTCACATCATAGATCGCATCGTCGCATCGTCAGGCAAGATAGCGGTCAAGCGCCTGCTCATTACCTAACTGTAAAAAAAATATAGTTATCATAAAAATAATAGAAGAGGTCTTACATACATACTATAATAAACAATAACGCATGCACACAATATCATAATACTAAGGTTTTATTTAATTTTCAATTAGTTTGATTACAAAACAACCTAATAATGAATTATAAAATAGTCTTCATGTTATTGACATAACAATTTTAAAAATAAAAAAAATCGACCTTGTGTCTACAGAGGTAATTGTAGGTTTTCGAACACTAGTTACAACTTGACAGATATAAATTGCCTTATCACGATAGGGCTGTCAGTTTATTGGAATGATCTCCAAATATTTTCGTTTTTATATACATTAGGTTTTTCTGAAATAATAAAAAATACGTAAATAATTTTAAGTATAAATCAATAAATTGTACTGATTTTTTTTTCGAAGTATTATTTCTGTCCATTTTAAGATCGGTCTTGTACTTTTTAGAGAGTTAAAGCTATGCTGGCGTGTAATATCTTTTGCATCAATAAACATAAATAAACATTGGTCTATAGTAAAATATTTTTAATTACCTCAATTCCTTTTTCATAAAAATATACGTAAAATTCTAAAAAATGGTGTCTAAGAAAAATTATAAAAAATATTAAAATAAAATTCTGTTGTATTGTTGTCAATAGATAAAATAATTTTTATTTTATTTTTGTCTTATTTTATTACTGGACTTATATCACTGTTATTAAAATAAATTATTTCGTACTTCTCATCGAATCTTATAAAAAACATCTTCGTTAAGAGTATTTATAAATTCGACAATCGCTACATAATTATTGCATAAATATAGTTACACAAATCTGAAATTTTCATGAAAACCTTTTTGCTTAGCGGTGATTATATTATAAATATTCATAATCGTTTAATTAAGTCAAATCTGAAAACTTTTTATATACCCATATTTTTTTTTAATTCTAATTAAATTCGTGATCCTGTGATCACGACTCCTGTAAAGGAGTCGAAACGTCAGGATTAAATATAAAATAAAATAAAACATGCGCAAAAATCCGTAAAAAAGTGTTTTATTCTGATGTGTATTGTGCGCGGAAGTGTAAGAACTAAATATCTAATATAATGGTTTTCTTAATGTTTACAAACTTACTATTATACACAACATTGTAATAAATTTAAAACTAGATACAACAGAAATGCAAGTAGGAATCAAGATTAAAACATTTCACAAAAGAAATATTCGAAAATACTTGAAAAAAAGGTAAAATTCACCCTCTACTGTAGAGAAAGATGCCAAAAATGCTGTCAGCGTCTCCTTGTTGGATAGCTACTCTTATACTTACATGTTGGCCGGAGAAGCTTCCAGTTTTTTGTCTCCAGTCGCTTCAATAAAACTTATTTTAAAAAGAGCTTGGTTTTCCGACCTCATGAACCAATAGTCTCCACACCCAAAGATGTAACTGCTAGCAAGATCTGCATACTTTCGTACTTCGTGACTAATAACTCGTATCAAAGCTTTTGAAAGTTGTAAGCTCAGAAGTGACAGCCCTAGTAAGATAGGCCAACAAGAGTTTTATGAGAGATGTACGCCTCTTAATTTGTTTGATAATTTAATAGCATAGTCCGCAATTGGCTGTTAAAACTGCCATTAGTAACAATAAATGTCCTTATTAATCTTCACTTAAAATAGTTATTATATAAGATAGCGAATTCGTTTTTAGGGTTCCGTAACTCAAAAGGAAAAAACGGAACACTTATAGGATCACTCTATTGTAAGTCTGTCCGTCCGTCTTCTGTCTGTCTGTCCCTTTATCTCGACAACCCTTTCTGACGAACATTTGGTGTGGACCGATGGTCCTAGGTTCGAGTCCCGGAAGAGGCAAATGTTTGTGCGATGAAAACGAGAAACGTAACTGACTCATGAGTATTTATATATCTATATGTATAAAAATTCCAGGTCATAGTGTTTGACCGCGATGAACTCCGAAACTACTCAACCTATTTCGATTACTTTTTTCATTTTACTGGATTTGTTCCAACTTAAGACATAGGATAGGTTTCATTTAAATTAATAATATATGTTTTTATTGAAAATTATAATAACTGAGCAAAAGCAATGCGGGGCCTGGTCAGGTAGTATTTCTATAAATATTACATATCTATGTATCATATATGTATGTCTATTCATTACCTTAGTATCCATAACACAGCCTTAAAGTGCTTACTTTGGGCTAAGCTAATTGGTGTGAATATAAGAAATATTATAATTATATCAAAACTCCCCATTTTTAAGGAAATGTCTCCTTCCTGGAATGAATAACTTTTGTCAGAGATGATAATACAAACTAGAAAAAAAACTCCCTTGTTCTTGTTGACAGATGAAATCTCTGAAAGATGCTAGATTTAAAAGTTGAACTACTCATGAAATAATTCTTTGTATAAAAACATTATTACTAGCAATAAATTCAACTCAACTCAGGTATTAGACAGTGCTTGAACAATTTGATAGCTGTTCAATATGTAATTGTGATGAAAAGATTTATTCCTAACAATCCACATAACATATCTGTGGCGACGCGCCCTTTTGCTCTACACCAGTTCTCATTTATTTAATTAATTTAATTGACGTGATAACGTCTTATAAATCGATGAACACCGGCTGCATGCACGAAAAAATGTAACGTTCCGCCTGAGCCGAGCGTGCAAGCGATAGAGAGGCACGATCGGCCTAAGCGTTCGACTTGTGGCGCATCTATCTCTCTTCCACTTCATTAGGTAAAAAGTTAATGTGGTTTCCATTGTTTATTACAACAACTTAATGCTAATTTATAGAAAAAAAAACAAAAAAAATCAATTCCAATCCTTCTTTGTATTATACAAAATAATAATAATTCAGTGATAATAATTCAATTCAATTCATAAAAGTAGGCAATTTTTCAACAATGTTTTCTTATGACGCTATCACGTAAAATTATCGTCCGTAAACTGACCTTACAGACAACCAATTTTTTTTAATCTAATATTTAATTTTTATCTAAGATTATATTATTATTATTTAATGTATACACCTATAACATGGCAGTTGCAATAGTGAGTTTAGCTCGATCTCAAGATAACTGCATCGTAGGTCTGTGCAGATGCCATGGATCAGTTCAAGTCACTTTGTTTACAATATTTCCACTTTGTAAATCAGTAGTTTTATAATCTATTTTCTGAACTCTATGGTAACTTGTTAAACATTATTGTGCATGTTGAGGCAGCTTCACTTTGAAATGGCTCATATAATGATCTATATGCCTATAGACATACATGTATGACACAAAGATATGTTATATTAATAGAAATATATACAAACATACATAACTCAGGTACAAGTGCGAACCCAGGAACGTCGGTGCGAAAGGCATGATCATTACCGTTGCACAAAACGGTCGTCATGATGGTCTTATTGGTTATCTAATAAATAAATAAAATGTTATTGCATGCTGTTTGTCAGCAATTTTATTTGAAATAATTACTAACAAATTATTGTACACATCAGTTTTTATATATTTAATATTTTAACATAATATAAACACATATGAATTACGGTATATGTAGCCATAGTAAATAGCTGTTCCCCTGCAGAAGGATAATCTGATGATGGCCTTAAAGTTAAAGAACCTTAAAGTTGGACACTTCTGATAAAGTTGATACGATGTCGATTTTGATGCAAAGTATTTAGTCAGTGTTGGGCAAAATCAGAGATAGCGAACGACCTTCCCTCCGATAAGATAACTAACATTTATCTACCAACATTATTAATAATTTATAATTAGAAATGGGTATTTAAATAATGTAGAGGCGCTGTGATACGCAGTGGTTACCTCGTTCCATCTTTGATTGATTACTTTTTATATATTTTCGGGAAACCAACAGCGAACATACAGAATAAATATTTTTATGTGAAAAACAGTTGGCTTATAATAGGCCTTCAAGTTTAAATAACATAATTTATTTACGGGATTGTTACCTTGTTACCATGTTGTTATTGAGTTTCCGATAATTCGGCACTGTTACAAGTGCATGATCACGGAGCGACTGAAGTAATTGCGGGTAGGCTTTTATTGGCAGATATATAAACTTATATTACTAAGTTAAACTTATATAAAAGTTAACTTATATTATTAAGTTAGTAAATAACTTATATTTCTATAATGTTAGTGACCATAAAAGTTTAAAACAATACATTAAATAACATACTTAAAAATTAATAAATGTGGATTAATTTTAACTTCGTAACGGCTGGTTTTGTGGATGGTGGTAACTGGAAATTTAGTTTTTGGATTAATTCCCACTTGGTATGAGTAATGGATCTTAATCCGGCACTTGTGCAAGTGCGGAATGGTGGATGCTAAAGATTACGGACCAATGGCTTGAAATAACAATTGTTTGATCACCCATCCAATGTTTGGCCATTGAAAAAAAGCTTAACTTCCACGATCACAATTTTATTGCAATTTTTCTGCGCTAAAATTCCAGGGTTTGAATAACAGTGGGGATTATGTTTGTGTGATGAATCATTTGATTGTTTATAAGTATAATTATTTTTTCTAGTACCCGTAGTATGAGCTCCTCTTTGTGACTTAATAATCATGGTTAATTATACGTAATTTGTTTATTTATAACAAAAACATTGATTTCATTTAGGTCATTGGTATCCGTTATCATAGGCCATCAGCTCTGCTTCCTAGAAAAGACGAATAAAATTCTTTATCAACTGGCAAAAATATTACATTATTATTACCTTAATGGGTTATTTATATGTTTATATTTTAACTATAAATGAATATTACTCATCTAGATATATATAGTGCTTAGAAGAGTAGATTAGCTCCAATATCCTTCACACATAAGGGTTTTGTAAAAGGCGACTTATGATTTTAAGTTCTAAAAGGTGGCCAGAGTTAAGATCAGTCAGTCCTAGACTGACTCTTAGCGGACGTAAGCTTGTAGTAATGTATCAGATACTTGTTGACTTTGTTGTAATGAAACCATAACACTACTATATGTATTATTGTGATAACAGAATAATATTGTTTTCTTTTTGTGGATTATGTATGGTGACGACGTATAATATTGTAAATGTAGTTACTACTGTTAAAGCTGACAAGTTTCTTACGCCCATTCTTCTTCTAAAAGTTCTCGAGTTAAAAGATGTCCTGAATAGGTGGTAGGTAAAAATGTTGGACGATTCAAAACAACATATTTTTAAGTGCATTTGAATAAAGTTATTTTCGTTTCATTTCATGTAAGTAGCCTCCTGCCCCCGCCGAGGCTAGCCGACGGCGGATGGGTGGTCCTACCGTCAGCATTGCACATGCCTTACACGTCTGGGGAATGCTCGTCATGTACATGGGCACCCCACGTAGTTATGGGACTCCAAGGTTTGTCTTGGTCAATTAGTAGTGAGTTCTATTCACGACCCCACCTGGGACTGGAGAGATACCATGGGTTTTGTGCGGTATGGAAGAGTCCGCCAATATTCCCGTCGTCCGCGGCGGGTCGAAGTCACAAAATTTTCCCCGGGGTCAAAATAAGGCGATTGGCACCATGCACCTCCCGTGGACCACAAATGGAGCAGCATAGTCTTTTACTGTGATCTCCAACTCTCCTGCCAAGCCTGGAAATTATCGCCAAAATCCTCTACTTTTCGGAGAAGGTTTCCTTTCAGCAATGGATGTTTTCCGCTGACATGATTAATATGTAGTTATTAATAGTTAAGGAAAACAATAGAATAATAAGTAATAGTTGTTTTTATTCAAGCAATAAACATTTGATTGTGACTCAATTTTTATCAAACTCTGAATCAAATGTTTACAATTCACCTTTAAATGACTAACTAATGTTACGTGATTGACTTTACAATGGATTTACTATATTTACTATTTTAAACAAGTTTTTTTACTTTAAAAAAAAAACAGATTTGCCAAACCTAACTGCCAGTGGGTGGGGCACATAGTTCGTAGAACTTATGGCTGTTGGGGCAGAAAAGTTCTCGAGTGGTGAACACAGAAGACGAAGTGTAGGCAGGCCTCCCACTCAGTGGACCGACGATCTGGTGAGTGTCGCGGGAAACGCCTGGAAGGTTTAGTACAGGATCGGTCGTTGTGAAGATCCTTGGGGGAAGCCCTTGTTCAGCAATGGACGTCATTTGGCTGATACGACGATTCCAGACGGAGCGTCCATGCTTAAAGACCGGCAAAGATATACCATAACCTCCACCCTTATATCTAAATATCACGATACGCTCCATTCCTTTGCAAGCAATAATAGTAACAGCGAGTAACTCGTGGATCCTGTCTTGACCCCCCGGGTTTGATTGGGATCAAAAGCGAACCAACAAAAAAGAAACTTTGAGGGACACAGTAAGTCGTTCGGTGACGACAAAGCAGATAAACTAGCCAAAAGGCTCAAATACAACAGTGTACGTACAGGAATAGCTACTGCAAATCCCACCCCAAATAACAACATGGCTACGTTTTAAAACTGAAGAAAACCATCTTAATGAGTGGAAAAACAGTAAAGGTTGTAGACATCAAATATGCAGTTCCGGAGGCATCTAAAGAAATTACATGTAACCTCATCAGATTAAATAGGGACCAAATCTCATAGTGATTTAAGTGCGAAGGATTGGTGTCATTTACTCAGCCTGACACCACATGGCCAATCCTTATTTATGTTAAATTAATAAAAAAGTGAGTTTGTATGTTTGTTACACTTTCACACCTTAATTACTCAACGGATCATCATAAAATTTTGCATACACTTTGCCAAAATTAAAAAAAAGGACATAGGCTACTTTTCATCTAGAAAATAACTGATCCCGAGGGATAGAAAATGCTTTTAATCGGTAGCTAGTGTATCTTAGATAAGCAATATTGACCAAAATATAACTACCCATGACTCAGATGTAAATTCCTTATTCATTACACAATAAATCATCTCTTACCAGGACTCGAACCTGGGACCATTTCGCGACAGGTAGGGTCATTAAAAACCGGTCATCTTTGACAGTGATAGATTGATATTAATTAATAAACTTTATTTATGGTAAACAGTGGAATGAACGAGAGATCGTATTTTATCATTGTAAAATTCAGCTTATTATATTATGATCATTTTATCGTCGTTGTTAGTATATTAAAAGTTCCACTGTTGGGATACAACGGGAAAACATGTGCACTAAAACACCTTAGAGACAACGGTATTCAAGTGGGACCACTTAATAGTTTCTTTCATCGATATATTATACTAGCTGTCGTATGCTTTCCAATGCTCTTTTTTGCAGATCTTTTTTTGCTGACTATACTTAAAATATGTAATAAAACTTATGAAAGTTTTATTACATTATTAATACTTTTGGAATGCATAGGTAATAAACATTGATTTTTATTCACATAAATAAAAAAATAATAAATTCCGGACAACTCAAAACAATTATTTCCTCCTAAAGTAAGCTGAGCTTGTACTATGGGTACTAAATACTAGACTCGTGAACAAAAGCTTATGTTCATCACACTAACGTATGTCCCCGGGATTCGAACCCGGGACCTTTTTTTAAATAAGTCACAGAAGAAAGGATCGCTACCATTGCACCAAGCGGCCGCAAAATTTTAATTAAATCCATTTAATCAAAATAATTATAAGTATAATAATTTTGTCAACCAACTTTATAAACAATAAAAAAAAATAACTTTTTGGATACGATAATATTTATACATAACATCATTTTGGAATGTGAACTAACAAATCAATATGGATTAAACAACCGCTAAATTCGTCTTATCTAAATACATTTCACTTTATAGCTGATAAGTGTTAAAATGATAGGATTACACACGTCAATTCATTGAAATTAATAATGATTTTGCGATATTCGTAATGATATTTCATCGATGTTACAGTATCACGTACGCAGTTGCGTGGGAACGAAGTACGCAAAATTACTGTATTTTAAAAAAAGAACTGTTATTTAAAAAAAAAGGAACTTTAAAAGTTGTTTGAATGAGTGTTTGGTGATAAATATAGTTAGATGTGTTTAAAAAATGTGTGTTCCTAATTTGAGTTTATGGTGTGTGTTCAAAATAAAAGAAAAAGAAAAATGGCTGACGAAAGAGTTTTTATTATGCAAACATAAAATCGGAACTGCATTCAATCGTAAGTATAGTAATATGGTTGATATACCAAAGAGTCGCACTAAGCGTTTTAGTTCCAATTTTGTAATCCATACCGTAAAGAGTGGAACTCTTTGCCTGACTCTGTGTTTCCTGATAAATACAATAAAGGGGTCTTCAAGTCGCGAGTGAATAGGTATCTTCTAGGCAGGCGCGTCACATCCTAGATCGCATCGTCGCTTACCATCAGACGAGACAGCGGTCAAGCGTATATCCACGATTAAAAAAAATTAAACAATAAACCTTTTTGTTTTCGTTTGATTGTTGTATTTTTTATTGTTATAAAGGGTATTTTTGTTATTAAGTTATTTATTTACATTGTAAAGTGCAAGTTTTGTAAGTTTTGAGCGAGACAACCCTAACACAAGCATTTTATTATTGCTTACTAGGGTTGTGACTTTTTGGCGGGAGCGCTAAGCGTCACTTTAATGGTTTTGGTTTTCTTGTTAAATTTTGTGTTGTTGGTGATATTAGTGTGTAATAATGGTGGGTTATTAACCACTGAGTGTTTCTGGATATGAATGAGTGTTGGCAAGTGAAACAAAACAGGTTGGAAGGTGTCTTTTCGCGCACTCTCAAGAAGGCCACGAGGAGGTTTCAGTAAAACCACACTACTTTACTGAAACCTAGGAAATTACTCAAGAACATAGAAGAAAGATTATACTTACTTGACACTGGCTAAATGCACAAATTGTGCAAGCCACAAATAAAGAAAATAAAAATACTAGGGCTGTCTCAATACTTATTTTGTATGGTGCTTAAAGTAATAAAACTTTTTTTTTACGTAAGTAAGCACTGTAAGGTTTGTGTTATGGGAACTAGCATTATTATGGTTTGCAACCTCATCAGTTATGTTGATCACTGATTGGTACATCACCTTTTTCCGGGTTCAATATTTTTGCAATGAGCCTTGACCCTAATACTGCTGCTGTACACAGGTACCTATATTTGTTGTAAGATTTTTTGTTTGTTTTTTTTCTTTTGGCAATTTTAGTGGGTTCGTATGGAATAAGCGATTTTATCTATCACTAGTGGACCCGACAGACGTTGTCCTGCCTGTTATTTTTGCAGTATAGATAAATAACCTAGATACCGTCTGCAGCGCCATCTGCCGGGCTGATTTGTGAATCTAAACCATTCTCAGATCCCCTTGAACACACACAAAAAATTTCATCAAAATCGGTCCAGTCGTTTAAGAGGAGTTCAGTGACATACACACTCACAGAAGAATTATATATATTAAGATATAAAATACCGCTATCGTTCTCGTACATAAGCCAATTTATACACAACACTAGACTAAAATTTTAGGAAAAAATTTCAAAGTTAATTTTAAAAATGTTTATAATATTCTACCGTTTATAGGGTTTCATAAAAGTCCAAGCAAGGGACATTCTATCAAAGATATAATTACATATATATGTTTAATTTAAAAACACTAACACAGACACCTAAATATATTCGCACTAACATATATGTGTGTACATACATGTAAATATAAAAGTTTTTTTTAATCAATTATCACGTAAGGAAACTTTTTTCACGCCGTTAAACGCTCTTTGGATTTTTTTATCTCAACCAATTGGTTTTATTCATTCGAATATTTCTTTATCACTAAGGAGGTCGGGATTTTTGGTCACCCATCTTATTACTGACCGTTGTGAAAATCGCTTAACATTTTGTTATAAAACACTGCTCCTTTAAGTTTGTAGTGGAAAGTTCCGCTTGCCTATTGCAAATCTCTTAACCTTTGCATACATTTATACTTAACTATCCATATTATTAAACACACACATAGAAGTATATTGTTAGCCACAGGCAAATCCAGAAAGGTAGCAGTCGTGATATGCATGACTGTTTTACAAAATAGTATGAAATATTGACTTACATATATAACAAGACCGATTTAACATGACCCTTCATCTCCATACATTTGTATGACAAATAGTTCGCAACGGAGTTCTCTAGTATTTGGTAGTATAATAATACCAGTTTAAAATGAGACCTCAGTTTAAGGGAACTTCTTTATTGTTGTTCGTAAATGGGGGGTCTACTCAAAGTGGTGTTGTAACATCTTTTAAATTATGTGCATTACTTACATAATTATTAATAACATTAGTGTAGCCGCACCTGAGATTTCAAAGGGTGGCTAAAGAAGCCTTTAAGACGTATAATGAGCACTTAAGGCCAAGTCACACTTTAGTTCTGATCATATCTTGATTTTGTGTATGTATATTTGTAATGTAACACGTTCTTAATTATTAGATTTATGTATTAAAACTTTTGTTACAACTTCTTAATATATAAAAATCCAGTGTCACAATGTATGTTCCCAGTGAACTCTTCACCAACTCAACCGATATTGATGAAAGTTGGTATTTATGTGTAATTTGGTCCAACTGAAGAGATAGGATTGTTTTTATTTTAATTTATAACACAGCAACGCGTGGCCGAGTCAGCTAGTATTATTTAAATTTTCCATTTCTATAAGATATAAAATACACCTGTTAAAACAACCACGCCCCACCACACAGGTAAAATGCTGAGACGGGGTATTTTTTGACCTCACTCATTAGATTTTTTTCTTTTGTTCACATCGTTCGTCCCTTATTTTTTGTTTCTCTCTCCTATCCTTGTTTACTCTGTATGTGTGTGTGTCAATAAATTTTTTTCGTTCTTTCTTTCTTTCTTTCTTTCTTTCACCTGAGGACTCGGAGGCTGAATGGTATCGTGAATGAAAAAAATAACATTATTTTTCATTTTATTTCGTTGTTTTGTCAATCTTTACGTTGCGAAGTTTACCACTAGTTCGGAAATTGGGAAATCATTCCGAAAAGTGCTTACATGAAAATCTCGGAGACTGACCACCATCCTATATTCATACCTTAACTCAAAAAAAAATTACACCTTCAGACTGCACTTCAGATGCATTCGACGTACAAATATTATTTGCGTGTCAATTTCTCTATCTTAATGATATTGAAAAGTTGAAAAATCGAATATGCGCCTTCGATTCCCTCATTAGAATAATATGCCGACTGTTTGGTGCAACGGCAGCGTTCCTGCCTTTCAGACGGTCCTGGTTTCGAATCCCGGAAGAAGCAGATGTTTGTGTGATTAATATAAGCATTTGTATCTGAGTCATGGATATTCATATATATCTCTATAAATATTACATATCTATGTGACATATATGTATTTCTTTTCGTTACTTTAGTATCCATAACACAAGCCTCAACACCCAGACCTGATCCAATATAGAAAAGATGGTTTGCCACATTGACCCAGCCGGGAATCGAACGCGGGACCTCGAAGTGACATGGGGTACCGGTATGCGAGCCACTCGACCACGGAGGTCTTCATAGTGCTTACCTTGGTCTAGGCTAATCTATAATCTAAGAACACAAATTTGTTGTTTGTGTGTTTGTCTGTCTGCTCTTTTTCCCGCTCTTTGTCCATTGTATCAATTAACGTTGCCATAGCGACGCGTTACCATAGCAATGCGTTACCGGGTCGGCTAGTTATAGTTATAATATTTTTAAAATTTATTTTTAATTTCTTCACTATACACAAATATTTAATAATGTTTTGTGTTGTTGCAGATGTGGCAGTCACTGAGTACGGGTATGTAGTGAGTTTTACAAACTTTTATTTCACTTTCAGATTTTCATAAGTTGTCTGCATCAAAGTTTGCAAACAATTTTAACACCACTTGTTGATAGAAGTTTAAAAAAGTATTTAAAAAAATTAAATTAACTTCAAAACTTAATTTATACTTAATTTATAATTAAAAAGAGTATTTACCAATTATTTTGAGGTCGGTGGTAAATGTGATTACTATGGTTAATATTAATAATAACCAGTAATTATTAATACTTACCTCATGATTTGGTTGGGTTAGGTTAGGTTATTGAAGTTTTATTATTAATACTTGTTGGTAATTATTAATAATTTTCAATTTATGACACTAACCGTAACAGAATACCAAGTACCAAGTGACACATTTAATTTTAGAGACTTTAAACACACAAAACAATACTTTCTCACATTTTTATTATTTTTGTAATCGATAAAAAAAATTATAACTTTTTTGATTGCTTCATATTTTTTTTTATTTCATTTGTAATAGTAACTTATGACTTAATCACTTGTTCGTTCACTAACCCTTACTCAATTATTTTTTCTTAGTAACTGATACACATTTAACTCCTTACCTCAAAAATTATTGAATTGATTTTGATGAAACTTGCACAGTACCTTAAGCTGGACTATACCTAGTTTTACTATTAAAGAATTTTTGCGATCAATTTTATAGCTTTTGAGATATGAAGAGACAAACATACAAATATATTTACATACATCCTAATTCCATACATATTTAACTGACGCTTCCAGACGTTCTGTATTTAATATTAAAATGTAATGCGGCTCTGAAACTTGGGAAATCAAAGTGATACGGCGTAATCACGTAGCTAATAAAATTTGTTATAGACCACGGACGTAACAAAACGTTCTGCAAATAAAGGTATATTTTTGGTCGACGTCACTGGACGTTAAGTCACTCCATGTACTTAAAAATGACATATGGCAACGTTGCCCCGCCAAAAATGTTAATAAAACGTTAAAGTCGTTTTAGAAATATGCAAAAAAATATAAACAAGAATTACTCAATTAAAATAATTAGATATAAAATTACAAGAATGGTTTAACAAAAGTTTTACGGAGTAACTTTTAAACAAAAATATAACCTATTCACAACATATAATAAAGTTCACTTTATTTATGTTAATTTAAAACTATCACTTTCTCACGGATTTCGAACGTGGGCAGACGATATTTGCTGAATAAACATCGTGTTTTTGAACGTACACTTAGGTACTGTCAATAGCATATAATCGTATACAATAATAAAAAATTCTCTTAACCAATTTTTTACTTAAAGTCCATTGTATAGAGTTCAATTGCTATACAGTGAAATTGAGTTAATACGCTTTTTTAATTACGTCATATTATGAGTGTTTTACAAAGAAATGTTTTACAATTTCAACTTTTACGTAACGTTAATGTTGAGACGATCTTTCGATTGTAGCATTATTGATTTTGCTTTTGTAATTAAGTTTTGTCAGCGTTTATCAATCAATAAATCAATAATTCTTACATTCACACCAGTAAGCCAAGGCTTGTGTTATGTATGTTCTCCTCTACACCAGCTTACCCAATTCTACCCAGAATGCAGCCTTTTCAGGCTACTGCAAGCTTCAGGGAGAGATGCCGGAGATTGGAGTAGTTGTGCTTGTTGCTCTACCACATTTGTACATTCCATGAGTATATGCTGTGGAGTTTCCTCTACCTCAATGCAGCCTCTGCATAAAAGGCTGTCGGTCACATCTATAATTAATAGGTGCTTGTTTAGCGAGCAATGACCAGTTGTACCAATAAATTTCCGAATCTTGTCTCTGTTCAATCTTATGAGGTTGCAGGCAAGCTTTGGATACTAGGGTAATAGATAGACATACATATATGGTACATAGATATGTAATATTCATAGGTTGATAGCCATGACACAGGTACAAATATTCGTATTGTGTAAATTCGTAAAGAAGTGTTTCTTATACAGCTTATACCGCCCCTGATGATTACCGTAGAATGTCAACGCCTGTAATATGCGGTAATCCTTCAGGAAAATTTTATCGTTGTTATTTTCAAAACTCTAATAGCCTTAACTCTCCATTTTATGTGGTGTGGTGGCTATATTTCTATAAGATATAAAATATGTCTGTAAAAAGCAACCACGCCTTGGAACCGACAGGTGTGATTCGAACCCACGATCTTTCGCTATTCGGGTGCGTGCTCTGACCGCTGAGCTAACGAGACGCTAGCAGACGCTTAGAAATTTACAAATATATTTCAACTTCTACTATGAGCTAGTAACTTTCCACCAATGTTGAAAGTTAAACTACCTACAACATCGAAAGTAATATTTTTACTAGTAATAATATAATGTTAGCAACATTACATACATTATTCTGAGCCCATGTTAAGTGTATTAAGTGGCTAAAGCATTTATGTTATGGAATTTAGAAACAACAATACCCAGATCCAAGTCAATGACAACGAAACTTTTGCGACTGTCCTGGATTCGAATCCTATATATACGTATGTATATATATATATATATATATATATACTAGTTGACCCGGCCACGCGTTGCTGTGCCGACTGCAGCGTCATCTGCCGGACTGATTTGTGAATATAAACCATTCTCAGATCCCCTTGAACACACACAAAAAAAAATATTCAAATCGGTCCAGCCGTTTAGGAGGAGTTCAGTGACATACACACTCACAGAAGAATTATATATATATATATATATATATATATATATACGTATTGTAGACCTTTCATACAAGCTCGTCAGTTAAGGGTGCTCTTAACCTGTTCTTTTTTCAGGACATCTTCCATTTCGTCCCTGAAAGTTCGCCTTAGTCTGCCTTTACCGACTTGCCCATGCATATTTGCCTTATACTTCATATAGAACATGCCAGTATATTTAGTTTGTCATATCCACTCTTTATACATTAGTATACTAGTAGTAACAGTAGGTTGTTAAAATAGTAGCCACTAGAAATTGAAGATGTCACTTCGCAATAGATTGTGTAAAGATTCCCAAGTGTGGGTTCGCATTAGCAATGTTTGGTCTTCGATTGGCTTACGAAATCACATCGAGAACTAAACGTCTTTAAAATGATAATTTTTGTATTTATACGCGCAATTATGACGCGTTCGGTTTGCTCAATTTGAAATTATAGGGATTAATTTATTAAATTTTCAATATTTTTTATATTTGCCTTTAGATAAATAAATAACACGATCGATCTATAATGTGCTGCCAGTTGAAGTCGAGGAATTGCCTACCAACAAATTCAAGTATAAATTGTTTAACGTTTTAGTTAAATGTTATTATTCAGTTAACGAATTCCTAGGACAGAAACTATAATATATATTTGTTAGTGTTTAATTAAATTGTCATTGTACTGGCAGGCCATTATTATGGAAATAACATATGAATATTCAATTATATTAATATGATAGTGATATTAACTAATGTTTAGATAACTTATTTTTGCTAGCTTTTTTTATAATTTATTGATTTCCATGCCGAACAAAAGCAGAAACCGCCTGATTTTTATTGTTTTTCACCTATATTTACTACCATATTCTTGGCAATAAACTTTTATCTGATCTTGAATATTTTTTAGAATTTCTGATTATTTTAAAAACAATAATGGAAGTAGAAGCTTTTTCTTTCCGGGTTTAAGTCTCGGCATTTATATATATATATATATATATATATATATATATATATATATATAATATAATATCAATGTATGTTACTATTAGTATCCATAACACTAACCTCAAAGTGTAAATGTCAGAAATATTATTGTTACAAGCCTTAAAGTGCTTACTTTAGGCTAGGCTAATTGGTGTGACTGTAAAAAATCCTTGATTAGGAAGGAAGGAAGTGTCGTTTTTTAATTAATTAGATTAGTTAGCTTATGAAAAAGGATTTTACCTAAGCTTTTAACCAATTAAAAAAGTAACTACTTCAACATTTGGTATACTGTTTGGCGTTAATTTTAAACGGCGAAGGAAAATTTCCATTCTGCCTCAAAATTTTTTGAAATAAAATATTTATATTAATAATTTTATGAAAAGTAAGTAATTACGACTTTCTATATACAATAAATTATATTTTATTGTTATATGTTTATATCATGAGTAACTTAGTTGAAACAAATATAAACATACATAGTATATGTTTTTCTACCTAATTATATATAAATAAATTCTATTGCGTTTATCTTCTCGATAACATTATGAAAAGCTATACCTATCTTATCAAATACAATTTTTACGAAGGTTGATAAAAAGTGCTTTTTTATATTTTCTATTTAAGTGCTAGATTCTCATATGTAAAATTTTAGAGGAAAAATATTAACTTGTCTCAAGGGTCATACAGGATAAGAAAATTATGACGTTCGTTGTAGGTTGTAATAATATCTAGAACATGAAGAGATAAAAACAAAAATATCTAGCTTTCTTACTTAGGAAAAAATAGGCAAATTTGCTTGTTTTTTGCGGAAGTAAGCTTTATTTATTTATTTAATAAGGCTTACCGACTAAATACATAAAGATAAGTTACATTAAAAGTACAGCCCTTAGCGCAATTGCATCATACATGCATTTGACTTAAAGGTAAGCACATTGTTATACGTAGAAGACGTTTTCATTTCCGTACATAATCAATTAATTAATATTATTCGAAATTGGGACATTATCTTTACATATAAATAAAATTGGAGTGTCTGTTTGTAATATTGAAATAACCGTTTTTTACTACATGCATATGAATATATATACGGTACATACACCAAAATAACATGTTTTACATTTTTTGTCTGTCTGTCTGTCTGTTTGTTCCGGCTAATCTCTGAAATGGCTGGACCGATTTTGACGGGACTTTTATTGGCTACTTTTATTTTAGAAACAATCTTTTATTTTAGAAAAATAATATTACTGCCACAGCAACGCGTGGCTGGGTCAACTAGTTTTTAATAAAACAGAAAATTAAAACTAAAAAAAATAATTATACAACAGTCCAAAATTGATTTTTTAATAGCTTGATATTGGAAAGAAGTTCCTTATGGGGCGTTGCGGAGGGTACCCTAGCCGAAAAAAAAACGTCCGTAGCGTTAAACAAAAAGCTTAAGATTTTTATGTATAGTCTATGTGGGATGGCCATACAGTGTCTAATGTATAGTCTACGTGATGACTGTTATTATATATTTTTATAAATCATTGTAAATAAAATAAAGGTGTTTAGATAATCTTGTAAAGTAGTTTCTTTGCTTTTTATCGATAAAATATCGTAATAAAAATATATACCCGAATAATTATTTTCTTTATACCTCGAATAGAACTTAAAATTAATATTTTTATAATAAGGAACTTCGTTACTATCCGGTGTCTCACGACACCACACGACTTTTTTTTGTTCTGCCAAGTGACAGCTGACTACCAAATATTATATGGTTTTTATTACAAATGTCAAAGATGGTACTATCTGCTTAGTTTTGGACTAATCAATTAGTGAAAGTTGTCCTGAATTCTACGATTTTTTTACCTTATGTGCGTCGTGTTTAGAACAAGTTTTAATTCGTTGATTAATAACATTTTTTGTTGAATGTTACATGTCATGGAATTTTGTCTCACAGTGTATTTACACTATCAATGTACTACTTGGTATGAAAAAATGGGTAGAAAAAATTTGCTGTAATTGAATTTCATCTCAGCGCAACTTTCCCTCAAAGATTAAAAACCTCTTTTTGTTTTCTTTATTTCTTTGTGTATTATATATTTTTTGTTATATTCCTAAATGGCGCTCGGTATTTTAAAAAATGTTCGAAAGACAGTGTTAAGTTTTTTGTGCGCATCCTATCGTGCGCACCTTTTATTTTGAAATTTCGTTTAATTATTTTCTGCGCCTGTTCAAAGACAATTGTTCTTAGGGAGTAAACTTCAGTCGTGCTTTAGAGCTGATATTCACAATTTTTTTACTATAATTTCCGTTGTTACTTAATGTAAGTGGCGTTGCCATTGTAATTAATTGATTATTAATAAAAACAAAAATATTATATAAAAATATTTCTTGCTTTACTTACTTACCTTCACCAATTAGCCTATTCCAAATTAAACACTGTAAGGCTTGTGTTATGGATTCTAGGGTAACGGATAGGCATACATAAATGATACAAAAGATATGTAATATTCATAGAAATATATCCTTTTACACCCGACAATATACGTACGTGAGAGTATAACACTCACTATCGTGAGATTTATAAGTTATACCAAAGTCTCACTATCGTGAGAGCCACTTTTCAGGAAAACTGGAAATTAAAAAAAACGTTAAAGTATTTTTCTAATCTTATTTAAGCTCCAAGATAACCCCTAAGTGAAGTTATTGAAGAATTTTCACCTTTTCTTTCTCGGGTGTAAAGGGATATATAAAAACCTATCACTAAGGTACAAATGCTCGTATTCATCACAAAAACATCTGCCCCTTCCGGGATTCGAACCCACGATCGACGGTGCGAAAGGCAGGATCGCTACCGTTGCACCAAACGATCGTTATTGTTAAATAACTTTCTTGTTCCAAGTCAGGACATGCTGGTATAACCTGGATTAGCATAGAATAGGCACATAACACCAGTGAAAGTCCACCGAATTGTCAAAGCCGAAAGGTAGCGATTTTCTCCAGAAACATCTGTTTTACAAACAGACTAGGAAAGGTCATCGGGGTCACCGGGTCAACGCCCCTGCGTGTGTCAACGGACAAACAGACAGACATCTCGCTTTCTAGACCTTCTTTGGGTATTAGTAGAGAGTATAGGATTACAATGGATGTGTTAACATATTTATGATTATTTTTTTTTGGTTTAGTTTTGTATAACAAAGGTCTTAAGCTCAAAATGTACCATAACATGTCAACCATATGAAAATTGCGTACAAATAGAAATAATTAAATTAAAAAAAATAAAGCTTAAATTAGAAAATTAACAAAAATAATACAATGTCAAAAAGCTATAAGGCAATTAATAAATAAAATAACTTTAACTTTAAAATTTAATCGGAATAAAGCTAGTATAAAAAAAGGGGGAAATAGTCAATATGTCTATAGAAAATTTGACAGGAGAAGGACTTATTGATAAAAGAGATTTCTCTTCAACTCCTTAATTGCGAAAGATTTCATCTGGTAAGAATAAAGCTGCTGCGTGTACAGCAAATATATCGGTTCTAGTCCCGATAGAGACATTTTTTTTAATGAGCATAAGCTTTGCTGAGTTTTGAGCTTTTATATATATAAATCTATAATCTAAGATCACAGTGGTTTGTGTGTTTGTCTGTCCGCTCTTTTTCCCGCTCTTTTTCCATTGTATACGCGTTACCATAGCAACGCGTTAACCACACGTAGTTCGTCTACCGGACGCTAGATGGCGCTAACGGAAAAATATTTAATTATAGAAAAAAATTAAAGAATTTTGTCCACCCGTGCGAAGCCGGGACGGGCCGCTAGTATTAGATAACATCACAAATGTACATTGTTTAGTACCGTACACTGACTCGGCCGGAGAACGAACCCAGGACCTCAGCAGCTTTAACGTAGAAACCGGTATGTGACCTACTCGACCACGGAGGCTATCCTTCTCAATTGCTACATGTTACTTTATCTACATTATATTATGACAAGACTTTGTGTGTGTGTGTTTGTTACCATACCAGCAACACGTGGCCGAGTTATACCAGCAACGCGTGGCCGGGTTAGCTAGTTAATACAAAAAAATAAAAGTCCATTCCAATCAATTTTTATATTAAACTTACTAGTTTAGGATTTCAGTTAAACGGATTTTTCTCATTTATTATTAACCTCTTTGGATAAATTAAAAAAAAGCAAATGACAGTCTGACACTCGGAATGCATATCTAAGAAAAAGCTGATTATACAATATAGAGGAAGGCAGGCAAAGTGGGTAAACTGAGCAGGAAGAATCAGACCTATTATATTATTAATCAAATAAATAAACAAATAATATTATTAATAATATTTATTTATTTTCTTTACACAATGTATAGTACAGACAAAACAAAATTAAAGAAAATTCATACAAATAAAAGACAATAATACATTGTGGAATGCTGGCATCCATGCTAGGTAAGACCTGTATTACGGACTGCCAGGACCCCCACCCGTTTAAGTTAAAATTAACTAAGTACTTAGCCAAATGTCTACTAATTTCTTGTAAAAGTGATATATCTAATGGCGTTGAATTTTTCACTTTATTTCGTAATTTAAGCAATGAAAGATATTGAAAAAGTTTATGAATGAAGTTTTTTTAGCAAATCCTTTGTGACCATATGCTAACATAATTATAAATTTTAATTTCATTAATTTTTTCCTACGGTTTTCATGCATTACAGACTTGTGTCGCTGTAGTGACATTTATAAGGTGACGTTGATGTAATGTGAAGAAAGTAATGTTTTTTTTTCTTGAAACATTATACCAACTTATACCAACGTCCCCCTCTCCCGAACAAATTAATTGGGATCACAAATTAGTCACTCAACAGGTTCGAATTGAACCGGAACCGATCCGTCACTCAATTAAGATATTACCGTTCTTAATTCGAGTTGGAACTCCGTTGACACTCGGTAAACATACTCGTGACATATGTACAGGATGTTTCAAATGGGATCAGCTAATGTAAACACCCTGTATAAGGATATTTTTTCTGATATAGTGAAATGTTAGTGTAGATATAATCATAATAACAATAATATTACTTACTTTCACACCAATAAGCGTTATGGATACTAAGGTAACGGATAGACAAACGTATACCTACTGTAATATTGATAGAAATGGTTCAGGTACAAATGCTCGGATTCAACACACAAACACCTCCCCCTTTCGGGATTCGAACACAGGACTGACGGTGCGAAAGGCTACCGTTGCACCAAACTGTCGTTTCTGTTTCATAAGCTGACATCAGCGCCATCTCTTAATGTTCTAAAGACTCCTATCCACAACAAGGAAAGAAAGGCTATGTTATCATTAAATTTACGTTTTTTATTGATTTTACTGCATGATTATTGTATCCGAATCTTAGTAATGAATAGGAAAAATTTCTTACATAACAAGAATATAATGATACTAGATAAATAGGTGAATAGGTATCTTGTAGGTATTCGCGACACATCTTAGATAGCTTCGTCGCTCACCATCAAGCGAGATAGTTGTCAAGCGTCTACTTATTTACTAAAAAAAATAACCTTTTATTGAGTAATGGCTTTTACCGTTCCTAACAGAAATTCCACCAAGGTCCTGTAGTGAGAGATACCTCTCTTCCAAAGTAATTCTTCTTGTTCTTGTCTCTGTCAAAGAAACCTCACTTTGACATGTCAAATAAAATTCTGATCGACCTCTCATACTTTTACAAACGGCAAAAGAAAAAAAACTATCTTGATTCAATTTTTTTAATATATTAACACAACGAAATTATCTATTTATTTATTGAAGCGCTTCTCAACAGCTATCGTAATGCGCACAGCAAAGGAGTGGAACTCCC